>OY728127.1:1901633065-1904075565 GCA_963277665.1 Viscum album
AGAATAAGTTTGATGTGAAATTAAGTTAAATGGAAGAATATTTAGATGTCGAAGACCTATTTAAGGTTTGGAGGTGATTATATTATAACTGGTGGGATCCAATATACTACAGATTTTATGAGGCAATATTGTGTATGGGATGCACAATAGGAAAATTATAATAACTTTCTATATTAATTTTTATCAATACTAATATTATTATTAGAAAAATCATGACTTGACTAGAGTCAACACAATAATGAGTAGGTTCTAACTTTGAGGATGTACCATTTAAAAATCCATATGTTCTATTTATGTTACATTATCTGCATATCATAATGGGAAAGTTGTGAGGGATTATACTTAATATCCATACATCCTAACCAATGATAGAGGTGTAATCCCTTTCAAAGAAGTAAAAAATTTGAGTTGTACTTAATTGGTAAAAGTTAGTCACCCCTGATTTACCCCCACCCCCTTAGGGTGACTACACGTTCCTATGGGACTCCCATATGGGACATTTTTCCAATAATATGTATTGAAAAAATGTTTAAAGGATAATGGGTAATATTCATTACCAATTACTTTATTAATACACTTCATATTTACTGATTCATATAGCCCTAAAATATCAATAAAGAAAAATATTTACATACCCATTTGGTACATTTCGTATAGGATGATTTCATTTAAATTATTTAATGTTCCAAGTAATTTATAGTATTACATTATTAATATTGTATTCTAATACCTAAATAATATATTGGAGGTCTTCATAGGATATTTCAATATTTATGGATCATTTTTTATGAATCCCTTTCCAATATTTAGTCTTTCCACTATCCATGAATTTTAAATAAGAACATTTAAAGTTATGAGAAATTTTATTTCATAGCAGGATGGGGAATATTATTGAGGTATGTCCTTTCTGGGAAGTTTTTCTGAGTTGAAAAAGAGAAATTAATGTAATTTATCCATTACCTTATCGTTGATGTGTTCATAATGGGTGTTTATTAATGGGAAATTTCTGTTTTTATCATTGATTTATTAAAGATTTTTAGTAAAATTATACTGACATTGTCTCAATTTTTCAAAAGGATACAAACTTTCTTTTTGATGATAATTTTAAAATCACATTTTATGGGTTGAAAAATTGTCTCACTTCACCACTAATCATCCAACTATAAAGGTGAAATATACTCATTGAGTCCATGTGTGATGTTTCCAAATATAGAGTTGAGGAAATCCTTTCATTATAAAAAGGTTTTACCTATCATGGCATCACATATATATCCTATACTTAAAACTCAATGTATAAGAACAACACCAAAACTAAAAAGGAATTCATTTCTATAGTGTTTTCTTTTGAATTTTTTTTATTCCTATAACATTGAATCTAAAGTTTTTATATTTTCTTATCATACTTACATTAAAAATTTATTAAGTAATCTTGATGTTAAAATATTTATAGTTTTATGCATGTTTCTAATTCAAGAGTTTTATATTAAGATTATGGATAAATGGGAATTATAAAATTTATTTATAAATATTATTATCTAAATTATTGTTAACCTCAACAATTTCTCATCCATTACATCACGCATTAGATAAAACCTCCTCGATGAGTGATTTCACATGGTGTATGATAACATCTAATGGTTTTTTTAAATGTTGAAATTTATCCTCATAGGAATATTTTTCTTGAACCAACCCACCATGGCCCACCTAGACAATGGAAGGATGAGCTACAGCTACCCCAAGCTGACCACCACAGTCTTGGGGTTGGCAAAAAGCGATGAAAAGGCATATCTAAAATGGGAGGCCTTTGTATAATGTGCCTGTATGAATGTACATATATCCATTCCCATACAAATTTTTAATGTAAAACAACTAATAACAATGCATGCATACATCTATAATACCATATTCATATATGACATAAATTATTAGAAAGCATAAAAATGGACAAGAAAATACCACAAAAAACTAGAAAATAAAGTCTCACCTATTCGTAATGAGGAGACTAATATCAATGAAAAATCAATATATGCCTTGGTATTTTTATACCAAACTAATATCCACCTTCTTCTGGTCCTCCAAGGACTATGTAAAAAAGGTCTATCATCTTCATAATAAACAACATGTGAGGGCAGAGCCCATGTGGGGGTGAGTATAAAAATACTCAATAAGACACCTCGAAAACACCAAACATAAATAATTGAGAGTATTTAGCTTTTAAAAAAATGCATTTCAAACAAGATATGATACATAAAAATAATTTAGGATATCCCAGATATACTCAAAAAATTCTTTGAGTCAAAATAATGTCTCAACCAGTGCCATCCATAGATCCGCTCGAGGTTTCAAAGGTAATGATCATCCAATAGGAACCACTCCTCAACCTGTACTACCACTGATGACACTCATCCCATAGGTCACTCTAATCTAGGAGGAACCACTCCCCAAGCTATACTTCTACTGATGATACCCATCCCATAAGTCATGATTGTCTGGGAGGAACTGCTCCCCGAGTTATACTACCATTAAAAACACTCATCCCATAGGTCACACTCATAAAGTCTATCCAAGAAAAAGCATACAAGAAACTAATAGGGTTCATTTGAGATAAAAAATCTATCAAACTAATACCCCATTAGAAAAATATTACCACCTCAGGCCTCTTTGAGGGATTATATCTCGATACACATATAGTGGATCAATGCCCAATTCTCGCTGGGGGGACAATAGACCCAACTAGAAAAATCCTACTACATATGGGATCGACACTTGTGTAAGTGTTGGTCACACCAATTCTGTCAATCCTAGATAGGGAAAACACAAAGTAAAATAATGATAGTGATATTCATATAGGGGGTCAATTCCCATGGCACTTTGGGGGACACCCTACCCTACTTGAAACATTCTCTTAGATAGGGGATCAATGCTATTATAAGTATAGGTCATGCCAATTCCACAAACCCTTCTAGGGAAAATGTGAAATAAATGAGGATTTCTCTAGGACTCTCAGTGGGATACATTATACAAGGTGATGAGGGGTATAGTTGATGTGTATTGAGACAACTCACTCTAGAATAAGGAAACCCACCCACACTACACTGATCAACAAGAATATATACAAGGTTCACCCTCTATGAAGAGAATGGGATGTTGCACTAAACCCTCATAGGAATGGAACAAGGGAACACACTTAACTAATACTATTAAATCATTTATGAAAGTTTATTCCCTCTTACATAACATTTATTCATATCTACAATTCCAAATTGAAGTTTATCATCAATTTCTACATGGAAATCTATTCAGGTTGGACTACTCGTGTACCCATATATGTGTCCATAAAAATAATGAAGATCATGTGGATCATCGTTAGTCTGAAGGGATAAAACATAATACCATTTATATGTCACCACAAACATCCATGAATGAACAAACAAATAAAATCACTACGATCCTTCTAAAAAAATTCTAAAGATAGGCTATTCACTTGACCAAAATGGATACCTAGTAAAAAAAGTGTTTTTTCATAACACGTATGTATGAAACATCATGGGATCAATCCATGATTTGGAATTAAATACTTGATTTTGGTGTTGAAGCATAAACCTCATTTTACAGTTGAAAATACATAGATAGATCTTAATTCTGACACTATATGAATAAGTTACATCTGATACTTGATTCATTAATAATAATAATAATAATAATAATAATAATAATAATATTATTATTATTATTATTATTGGGAACTTCATGGACCCAATCCATGATACTGAATTAAATATCCAACATTGGTATTGAAATGAATGTCTCAAAGTCAGGGTCACAAAGTTGCATATGGTTCATCAATTAAATATAGCCAAAATAAGTTATGAACGAATTAAGGTTTAATAATATTAGTAAAAATGATAATAATAATAATAATAATAATAATATTATCATTACTAATGAAAATTAAAGCAATATGAAATATGGAGAATGCATTTCATGCACCCCCACCCTTGGTAAACACTATAGCATGCTAGGCCCCCTTTGGTGCCTCTTTTATTGTTTTTCTTTTTATAATAAAAATATTATTATTATTATTATATACAATTTTAATAAAGGGAATTAAAATCCCCCCACCATTATCCATACTAGAAATGCAGAGGAAGCCCCTTACTCCTCATTCAAGCTGGGGCCACTCCTTTATTAATATATTGAGATATTAATATATTAATTATAAAGTTCAAATTTAAGGGAAACATGGCATAGGAATATCATTAAAATGAACCACCACATTGACCATGACCAAATACGTCACCCGAGATCTAAATCTAGCCACCGCTCAGTGAATTTAAGAACCCCTTTATGATCCTATTATCACGCGCCAATGAGACTGAGAATTTGTGAGAACCGCTTAATCCAGCTCACAAACCACCGATACCTAATCCAAAGTTGGTTTCCCTTAATAATAGAAATTCCTCTTTCGTATCTCCAAAATCAAAATCTAAATACATGAATGCAATCCATTATGCCAAAAATGAATGCATAGTGATCATTATTCCTAGATATCATTGAAGTACTGATCAATCGATTATTGATAAAAAATTCCAATAATAGAGGGAGAATTTTACAAAAAAAAAAGTTGATAATAATCGTTGGTTGATGTGATCTAGGCTAATGATATGTTAGTATAGAATCATGGGTGATAAAATTTAAAAACAAAATAAATAATTGATTTATACAAATAAAATTATTGAACGGGTCATGTGATGGGAAGATAATAATATTTAAATGATAGAATATTTGAATCCATGCTCAAAATATTAATTAGAATGTATAAAACCATAATTTAAGAGTCTCACCTCAATTATGGATCCACTATTGGTGAAGAATATATTCTCCAGTAATAATGAATACCCACTGCATTCACTAGTCATCAATCCACCTCTATCTGATCATCATTTGTCATTCGATCTCAATCTTCCAATGAATAATGCTTTCCTCTTACTATTATATCTATAAAGGGTTATGTGGATAACACTTGAAAACCCATCACATGAGGGTATTTATAGAGGATTTTAATTAGTAAAATTAATAACACAAATAAATAAATAATTTATTTATTTTTATTAAACATACCATCCAATAGATACCTTAACTGTACATCTGATGCCTACCAACCTTAGGTAATTCCTAGGGTAAAACCCACATTCTAAACTCAAAATTAGTCTCATATTTATGATATGATACTCCATTTGGGAGTTATTATACCTTTTCAAGAAAATTGTACACACGTGATATTAATATATTTAATATTTTTATAATATCAATTTTGATCTCACCAAGCCTCATAATCTCATGTTGTCTCATTTCTTGGATCTAAAAATATACCCATGAATATTCCAAATACTTACATATACAAACCATAGTCTCTACATCATTCATATATTTATGGATTTTCATTCCTGAAAATCATAAATTAAACAAAAATTTGGGTATACTTAGCTTGTATCTGTCTCTCCCTCTCCTAGGATCACTAAAACATGCTCTTGTGTTGTCTAAAAACACTCACCCAGGGGAACCACATTACCACGACGGTTATTTCTCTTTCAGTTCTCAATGCCACCAGTTCCTTGAAAAAGGAAACTCCGCTATCATGGCCCTGCTTACCCAGGTCAATATCCTATAACAAGTAATGCACATACCTCCTTAGTTGTGACATGTGGATAACAAAAAGAAACAAAAAATATTGTGGTCACAAGGTTAATAGGTACACCAAATCGCTAACCCAACACAGTAGCTGGAAAAATAAATGGCCTAACAACCTCTGAGATATCATATCACCCTGGATAAAACTCTATAACTCTCAAACTCCCATGGCCCTCATCATTAGTTCATAAATAAATCTTAACATTTTTTTGGCAGTCCCCATCATTCCATGGATTAACTAAACCTTCAAAACCATCACTATTACCAAAACTAGTTCCCAAGCACTATCACCCCCTGGATATGACTAGTATGCTATTGAATTACAAGTTCCTTCATACATTGTTTCAAAAAATATGTTACATTGATGGATGAGTGATAATCATTATGATATGATAACTACATTGATGGTTGAAGATCCTCCCAACTATATAACAAAACCAACATCCGAACCTAAATAATTTTTAGCAGTACCTAAATAGTCTACATTACCTAGCCAGATAACTAGGGTTAAACATTATTCTCAACTACAATTGAGTCCCCAATTACTTCCCATATCCTATCCTAAATCATTTTTTTATGTAATCATTATTTTCATCAATGTTTTTCAATATAAATCCACAAATACAGAAAACATCCTCCATGAAAAAGTTTCCCAGTATCTTTACAAAGATATATTTTTCATCACCATAAGATAGGAAAGACAATAAGAGTTTATCTTGAAGACTTGATTCAACTCCTTTGTCTCCCGAACTGATGCCAAGAGATCCTGGTACATCATCACCTCCACTAGATGTACTACTAAGGGAAAACAACCCATCATCACATCCTTCTATAGCATGATGGTTTTCATCATCCATACTCAAACAAGGATGATGAGATTCTCACATTTGGAAAATAAATCAAGAATATATCCAGTAGATATATGGTCCTGAAACATCTCTCAATCGATATCCCTAATTTTTACCTCTCGGGATCTCTGATGAAGCAGAGGGGTAACAACTATCAATTGGAGGTAAATTGCACCATCCTTAGGTGTCTCTCATTATATAACTCAGACACCTAGTAAAAATGGATTTCATCAAATAAAACTTCCCTGAATGGATCCAAAGATGTTTAAGGATCCATTCCACAAGTCTTATAACTCCACTATGTCAGAAAACATGATGAAGGGTATCACCATGCACTCAAAACATACATAATGGATTTGAAAATCCACATTTGGTCTATCATGCTCCAAAACTAGAGTTGGTGATAACCTGTCTTGAGGTCAAACTCTATGAACCACTTCTCCCCAAACCACTAGTCATGGAAATAAATGATTCCTGGGAGTGGATACTCTTCCTCATGTCAACTATTTAAAGTGACAACAATTTACACCCAACCTCAAGCATTCATTCTCCTCTTAGGAGAACAACCCTAGGTTTCATAGTTGAACACATTGGGTCATAAAAAACCCCTTTCACTCCAAACTCCTAACTATAAATTTATCTTATGAATCTGAATGGGTTCCATCTGATATGATTTTGCAAAAATTAAGGGAGATCGTTGGTGTATTTCCTTATAGAAGTATAAATTTTCATGTGTAAATAAACTCATCATTCCCTTAGGAAATATTTCCGCATACTCTACCACTACTCTAGGGAAAAAACTCACACTATCCACTACTCCAATTTTATTACTCTCCAATTGAAAATAATTCATTCGTAACCTAATTTACACGAGCTTGTCCTGCTCTTCCTTGGATTACTCATCAAAGAAGTTAAACTTCATCCCAAAAGGACAAAAACTCCGTCGTACTAATTGGTGTAACAAAATGAGCATGGATAATAAGAAACCATATCATAAAGAGGAAAACATAATTAGGTATCACTCACACTATGAAGAGATTACATGTGAGGCTTTCTCTTCTCCTAGAGTCATGTCACATTGTCGGAAGAAGCATGTGATCCCAAATTCTCTCAGCAGGATCCTCCGATATAAGGTTTGAAAAAAATGATCTAATGGTATCACTAAGTATTGAATATGGGATATTCTCATGGATATGTGTCTCAAGAATCTGGGTGGAAACTAAAAATAGGGTACTAAAAACACACATCATACCTCAAACGACACTCAAAGCCTCTGTGAGCTCCTACTACTTATAAATCATCCTTTACTTTCTCTATTATTTTAACATAAATATAGTTTTACCTAACAAATTATCACAACAAAAAACCTCAAATAAATATGTTATAGGAACTCATCTACCACACCAAAATAATATCCACTTTGGAAAACACTTACTCACTAGTATGGTTTTTGTATTACGTCTCAAGAACACATTTCAGTGGGATATTTTTCCCTATTCATTGAAAGTAATAATTCATGAAAAATATATCCAAAAAAGGTCTCTAATTATTCCACACATATCCCTATACAATAATAAAATATAAGAAAAATAGTGTCTCATACCTATGTCTATCATTACTGCAACATAGTTAGAAGAAAAAAAATATCATAACTCAAAACACTCCTACATCATTTGGGTATAATTTAGTGCCTATGGATATCAAATATTCTAACCACCATATTCTTATTCATAGAGTGATCCACCTCAGTATTATGGTGGTATAATCCAACCAAAGTTCTAGCCACCTCCTACTTCTCCCCCATCACCTCCATCACATTGGTCCCCCTGCAGACTTCCATGCTCCTGCCACTGCCTTTGCCTAGGAAGTTCATCAACTAGCTCTATGATTGCATATTTATAGGTAGGAAAATCCCATGTGAAATTTCCAAACCCACAAAAATCTAGCAATGATCATGCCTCAGTGGACTGAGTTATCTCTAAGGTCTCCGTGAACAACAATGCCTCCTTCATTGCATTCCTACTATCAATGGGTCCTACTAACACTGTACCCTAGGTGATACCTACCTATGAATCTCATGATATGTGTTTGAACCATTCATATCATCATGAATCACCAAAAGAGACATCAATAACTCATTATAACATGATTTATACACCTGAACCACTAAGGTGGGTCTACGAACTGGTCAACATGAGAGAGAACCACCTTCCTACCATCCTGAAGAAAGACCACCTCATGATCAAGGGCCTTCACAGTGGCCTTATCACTCATAAATTAAAAATCTCTACTATGTTTTAGAAACATTTTTGGTTTTCATCATGAAAACATCCTATAATAAGAGAAGATGTACCACTTTCAATGAGTATATCTGGTGAGCTGACTCAAGAAGGATAAGGAAACCACAACCCATTCCTATATGATGAATGTACCAATGTTTTCCCTGAAACCATTTCTTATATGTACCAAGTTAACAAGTAGGTTATTATAGACATAGTGAATGGATATATTAGCTACCAAACAAAAAATCGAGTCCCTATCCTGAAATCCAAACTTGAATTTTTTTAACAATGCTTCCCTAGTTCCCAAACAAAACATCACATCTAGACAAAACTCTAAACTCTGATCATATGATGAAAACCACATTTGATACCAGTATTTCATGAGATAACCCACCGGGTCCCTCTTATCTAGTGGAAGGGTGAGCTGTAACTACCAAAATCCCTCCTCCATAGGCCAGGGGCTGTCTCCAAGCATTGAGAATGAATATCTCAAATGGGAGGTATTTTTTTAATGTACCTATACACATGCACACATCTCCAAGCCCATACAATGCTGAAATGCATATAAAATAATAAAAATTCATGAATAAATCTATAATACCTAAATCAAAGTATGTCATAAAGTATTCTAAATCATAAAAAGGGAAAAATACAATCCCTCCCAAATATAGAAAATTAATTTTGGCCTTCTTAGAAGGAGGGTACAATTTTCATTGAAAAACTGGTATACACCTTATTCTCTCTATCCAAAACTAAGATCCACCTACTCACTTTCCTCCAAAGACTCCATACAATGTTATGTCTTCTTCATAATACATATAATGTGTGGTCATATCCTATGTAGGGGTGATTATAAAAATACTAAGTAGGACACCCCAAAAACACAAAACATAAAACATTGAGAGTAGTAAGATCATCAAAAACATATATGTAAAATAATATATGAGACATAATGATAACCAAGGATATCCTAGATATAATCATAAAATTCTATGAGTCATATAAGGTCTCAGACTCTACCATCCATAGATCTAACTTGAGGTTTCAAAGGTTATTATCGTCTTAGAAGAACCACTCCTAGAGCTATATTACTACTGAAGACACTCTTCCCAGAAATCACACTTTTTTAATAGGAACCTATCTCCAATAAAAATTTCCACTAATGAAACTCATCCTAGAGGTCACTCTCATCTTATAAAAACCACACCCCAAGATATACTTTAACTAAAAATACTCATTCCATAGGGCATGCTCATCAGGTCCATGCAAGAATAAGCACACAGGAAATTGAGAATATTCATCTGAGATACACACTCTATGGTATAATACCCCACTAAAAAAAATTATTGCTTTGCGCCTCTTATAGGGATCAGATATTGATAAAAATATAGGGGGTTTAATGCCCAAGTATCATTGGGGTACACCAAACCCTACTAGAAACATCCTTCAAGATAGGAAATCGATGTCCACGTATATGTTGGTCATGCTAATTTCACAAACCCTACCAAGGTAAATCATGAAGGAAATTTAGTATCATAATAGAAAGATAGTTTTTTAACACCTAGGTATCATTGGGGGACACTAGGCCCTACTGGAAACATCCTCATAGATAGGGGATAGATCCCCATGTAAGTGTTGGTCACTCTAATTCCAAAAACCCTAACTATGTAAAATAAGTAGGAAATGAGGATTTCTTTGGGAATCTCAGAGGGATATATGCTCTAAGTCTCTAAGGGGTCTAGTTGAATATGACTAAGAAAACAAACTATAGAATAAGGGAACTCTCCCATACTACACTGATCAAGAAGAAGCTATAGAGGGTTCACCCTCTATGACAAGAATGAGATGTTGCACTGAGCCCTTATAGGAATGGACCAAGTGAATACACTCAACCAATAATGATAAAGTGTCGATGAAATAAGAGCCCCACTTACATCACATCAATCCATATATCTAATTCCAAAAACAAGGTCATCATCATGTTCTATATGGAAAAATACTCATGGTGGACTACTCATGTTCCCGTATCTGATTCTAAAAAAATCTTGACAAATGCGTGGTGATCATTGTCATCCAGAAGGGTTAAAACATAAATCCACTGATATGTCACAACAAACATCCATGGATGACCAAATGGATCATCCCTTGTGATCCTTGTGGAAAAACAATCAAGATAGGATATTTAATTTCCAAAAACATATTTTTAGGTCCACTAGGATAGATACCCTAAGAGGGGGGGGGGGGGGTGAATCAGGGTATGACAGATTAAAACAGCTACCCCTTTTGATCTTGTTTTTCTATTAGAAAAAACTCTCTTCTCACTCCTTGCCGATGCAGAGTATGAAAAAACCTTAAAGCATGAAAATGACACATCGATTTTTAATTGTTTTACCCTCACTGGGCTACGTCCAAGAAGCATACACCGATAGTGTGCTTATGTACCAATTATACTATAAGCTCACTGTTGTTTAAAAGTTTTAAGCGGACTCACTGTCCCTCCTAGTTTACAACCACTCACAATTTGAGAACTCACTGCTCTCTCAACTGAAGTGAGCTCACTTCTTCTTCAGAAGATCCACTCACATTTTATAGACTTGTATGTCTCTTCATTACCACTAATTAATGAATCTTACACTGTATTTAGATGCTATATTGAATTCCAAATTTCATCCACTAATGAATACCCCTTTTCCCCTAAACACTGGGCAATTCCTTTGAAAAACCTTCACAAAGCACCCTACTTTGCAAGGCTCCCAATTTCATGAAGCTCAAACAAGCCTTCACGAAGCTCCTAACTTTTCGCGAATCATTCTCATGAAGCACTCTCGCGAAGCTCAAGTCATCACAGATAAACTTCCCTCGCTAAGCTGACTGAGCCAACATAGAGCTTGCAACTTTCGCAGAGCTAGATTAGCCACCGCGGAGCTCTTCTTTCGCGAAGCACACTGCCTTCGTGAACCACCTTCGCGAGCCGAGAGTAAAAGATTTTCTTCTAAAACTCTCTCTAATTCACTCTAGGGGATCGAGGTATATTTATAGGCAATTGAATTGACCCTCGAACCTTCTTCACAAAGTCAACGCCACATCATCTCAAATCGTGAAGCTTCAAAGTTCCCACCGAAATTCTCTCAAAATCGCGAAGCACCACAGCAATTTTCTGATCGCGGAGCTCATCATAATCATGGAGCGTTCCATCATTTACTTCATTACTTCACCGTGAAGCTCCACTCGTATTCCGTGAAGCTCCACTCGCAATTCCCTTCGCTGCCGCAACGCTCTTCGACTCTGCCATTCATGAAGCTCGTTGTAATCGCGAAACATCACCATCAACATTCTTCTGGTCTTCACGGAATCCAATCCATGAAGCCTATATTCATGAATTTCATGCCTTTGCCATATTTTTATGAGATCTTAAAGGATATACACTTTTCGAGATGCTCACCAAACTCCAAATTTTGGACCCCAAAAATTTGGCAAACACTGGAAAACAGTGCCACCTTGTATCTATTCTTTTATACCACCTCTAGATCATTAATTCCATTTTCATGATTCTTTGTCAACATGGATTGTCAAAAAAATATCTGGAACTTGAAAATTCACCATGGAAACCTTCTTTGTCAACAAACACAATCAAACCCCAAAAAAATGCAATGTTACCTTGAGGGATTTTTCCCAACAATCTCCCCCTTTGGGTTTGTTGAAAACTCCTCTCATAATGATTCTCTGCACTTTGATACCTCTCTGAAGCTCCTTCCATCACCACACAACCTTTTCCACTTGTGATTCAGATAGACAACAAAGATTCACTCACCACATACTCTAAGCCCACATGAGCAATGCACATCGTGAGAAACAAGAGTAAATGAAAAGATCATCAATGAATCACTTCATTTCTGCCACCAACTTTTGACACCCAATTGATAATAATTTCCAAAATAATTCTAATTGTTTATACCACACTGATACCAATTTGTGAACACTGGAAACCTTCTCACACATTTCCAATATCACTGTTCTGCTTTTATCAAAATCCTCAGCTGTCGTGATATCTATTCTTTGATCGATCACTTCTAGCATCGTCATATTTAAAATGCCCCCTATCTAATTGCTCTCCCCTATCTCGCTAATCCACCTGTCAGCTTATCCCTGTGTCTTTGAAAAATACATTTTCTCCCTTTATTAGCCACAGGTTCTCCCCGTTGAGGAGTCACTATTTTCCCCCTTTGTCAATGAACCCAAAATGGAACTCCTCTGTGGTCGGAGACATTGGAAAGAAAACATATTAGCACAGTAGAGAAAAAAACACACCATACCTCAGGGAGGGGGGGGGGGGGGTTCCACATCCACAATATTTTAAGTGCGGGGAGTCGAATGAACTCCCAGAGCCAGTCAATGTCTTTAAAATTCTTCCTTAGGTAAATCATTTGTCAAAATGTATGCAACCTGTAGTTCTATAGGCACATACTCCAACTTCACAATTCCTTGCGCACCCTTCTCCTTGATAAAATGATACTTTATCTCAATGTGCTTTTTCCTTGAGTGATGGATGAGATTTTTGTTGAGATTTATATCACTTGAGTTATCGCACTGGATTCCGATCGGAGATTTCACTTCAATTCCCATATCATCAAGCTGCTGCTTCATCCACAATAACTGTGTGCAAGCTTGAGTGGTGGAAATATACTCAGATTCTGTGATGCTCAATCAAATGCAATCTTGATTCTTGCTTAGACAAGAAAAACACAAGCCACCAAGATTGAATGCACCTCCTGACATTGATTTCCTATCATCCGCTGAATTGTCCCAATCTGCATCAGTATATCCGAATAATTTAGACTGAGATTTGTCACTATATATCAGGCTGAAATCCACCGTGCCCTTGATATACCAAAGTATTATTTTCACTGCAAGCATGTGTATTTACTTGGTATTACTCTGATATCTCACTGATTATCATGTGGAGAAAACAATGTCAGGCCATTTCATAGTTAAGTACAACAAACTTCCAATGATTTTCCTGTACTCTATGATATTAACTGCCTTGACATCCTCATCTTTGGACAGTTTCATCCAGGTAGCAACCAGAGTTTTCATCTCCCTGTAATTTTCCATTCCAAATCTGATCAAAACCTCCTTGGAATATTTAGATTGAGAAATGAATGTTCCATTCCTTCCTTGTGTCACCTGTATACCAAGGAAAAATGTTAGCTCTCCAATCATTGACATTTCGAACTCACTTTTCATGAATTCGGAAAACTGTCCACACTGAGCTTCATCTAATACGCCAAATATTATGTCATCGAAATAAACTAGGACCATAATCCTTTGATTACTATTGTTGTTGAAATAGAGATTGTAATCAACTCCCCCATGCTAGAAACCAAGATTCTTCAAGTACTGATCAAGTCTTGAGTACCATGCTCTTGGTGCTTGTTTCAGTCGATACAACGCCTTCTTCCGCCTACAATCCTTTTTCTCATCCTCATGAATGATAAAACCATATGGATTCTCAATATACACTTCTTCCTCCAAAATCCCATTCAAGAATGAAAATTTGACATCCATCTAGAAGACTTTGAACTTCCGTTGCACTGCAATGGCTAGGAATAATCTGATTGTCTCTAGTCTCGCAACCGGTGCAAATGTCTCATTAACATCTATTCCCTCTATCTAGGAGTATCCTTTGCACACAAGTCGTGATTTGTTCCGAATCACTGTTCCATCTTCATTCATCTTGTTGTGATAGACCCATTTAGTCCCGATGACATTCTTATCTACTGGTCTCGAAACAATCTCCCACGTCTGATGTTTCTCGATTTGATCAAGCTCTTCATTCATTTCCTGAAGCCAGTTTTCATCTTCAGCTACATCAGTGAAGCACTTTGGCTCAACCTGAGATAAAAAAATGTCTGCTACAATGATTTCATTCTCCTTGTCTGAACTAGAGCTAACTAATCACCAATGATATTCTGCCTGTCAATTTCAGCTCAACTCCTTGGCTTTTGTGTAGATACAGACTTTACTTCCTCATGCTCATCATCAGTATCTTCTTCTGAATCAACATCATCCACTTCTACTCCCCCTGCATTGCTTTCCTCCTCAAAAATTTCATCCGGAAATTGTTCACTACGCTATTGAATGATCTCCTCATTATCCACTATAGTGACATCATTTATCTCAACTACTTTTCCCATCCTTTTGTTATAGCATTTGTATGCTTTTATTTTTCATGAGTAGCCTAGGAATATCCCCCCATCTCCATGTGCCTCATATTTCCTATGTTTTTATTTATTAGGGATAAAGAACTTTCTTCCAAATATTCGAAAGTATTTCAATGTTG
Organism: Viscum album; assembly: GCA_963277665.1. Classification (NCBI taxonomy): domain Eukaryota; kingdom Viridiplantae; phylum Streptophyta; class Magnoliopsida; order Santalales; family Viscaceae; genus Viscum; species Viscum album. Next base: position 1,901,648,227 of record OY728127.1, read on the forward strand.
GATTCTTTCCATACCACATCTCGTACGGATTATTTACTTCCTTTAGACAAAACAGAACTCTGTTAGAAATGTAGACCGATGTCAAAACTGCTTCCTTCCAAAACTTCTCTGGTAGATCTTTTTCTACGAGCATCATTCTATCCATGTTGTCGATGATCCAATTTCTCCTTTCAACCACTCCATTATATTATGGAGTTCCCACTAAGTAAAATTGATGCCTTATCCCGTGTTTCTCGAGATAGTCTTCCACTTGACTGTTTGTGAATTCCGTACCATTATCAGTATGAAACTTTAAAATTTTCTGTCCAATCATCCTTTCGCACTCCCTCCGATATTGTTTTAAGCATCTAAACACATAGGACTTATGGGAAATAACAAATACTCATGCCATTCTACTATAGACATCAATGAAAAGAACATAGTACCTCTTTCCGTCAATTTTTCTTGGTGTGATAGGACCACATACATCAGCATGAACTAATTCAATCACTCTTATTGACTTCTTTTCCTTTGACTTATATGTCTTTCTGATGATATTCCCTTGTTTACATGCATCTCACATGTGAGTATGATCACATGATAGCTTAGGGAGGTATCTTACTGCATCACACTTTACCAGATCATCCAGGGATGGTTGGCATAGATGATTAAGTTTTTTATGCCACAACTTGTTTTCCTCTTCTCTAGACAGAACACACATATATTCATCTCCACTTACCAGGTAGAGATTTCCCTTTTTCCTTTTTCCCTATAGAACCACTTCCCCATATCTTCCTTTGATTATACACACCTTGTTATTAAACCTTATAGAATGTCCTGAGTCACATAGTTGACTGCCGTTGAGCAAATTGTTACTGAGGCCTTCTACTACTAAGACATCAGCACATATCATCTCTTTGCCCCCAAACTTGGCCTTTACTGAGACAATAATCTTTAGTCCTTCATCGTTTAAAAACTTGACAACTCCTTCTTTGTTATATTTTACGCCTGTAATAAGATCCTTATTACCTGTCATGTGAGATGTGCAACCACTATCAAGGATCCACACACCAGAGCGATCTGATGCTTTAAGGGCAATTTCTGCCACCACTTCCTTTTCATCCTTTTTCTTCTTGGTCCATATTTTTGCCTTCACACTTGGCATGGATTGAGACTTCTAATCTTTCTCAGAGTATAATGGACCAGCTTCATCTTGCAGAGCTTCAAATCTACTTTGCATTTTCAACTCACCTGTTGGTTCATTGATCTGCTGCTTGTGAAAATTTTGATTTCGCTTTGGAACATTCCTTTGTATGTTTGAAGTACAGTAACTAGCCATGTGTCCAAATCCTCCACACAAAAAACAGTGTCCTTCGAAGAATGTTATGAAGAATCATTCTCTATTTGGATGCCACCTCTGTTCTTGTGCCCTTCGATATCTCTTGTCTATGGAAAACACATACTATGAATGTCCCATAATTCCACAATAATAACACCTAATATAAGGTGAATTCATTCATGTGATTTCTACACTTCTAGTTTCCCCTTGGGATCTCTGAATATTATGATTCTACTTTGTGCCCAAATCAACCTTCAATCTCGAAATGGGTGCTTGCGGTCTGACTTCAATTTTCACATCTTTTTGTTTCTGATCAAGCCCCCGTCAGCCTTAGCATCTGAACATAATTGATTCTTCCTTTTTTCCTGAACCACTATGCTCCACTTTTAGCTTCTCAGTTTTCGAAGTGATTTGAATTCCTGATGTCCCAGAAGGATTCAAGAGTTTTTCATGATCCTTAACCTTTTTCCGCAAACTAACAACTTCTATTTTAAGTTCTTCAATATGCTTGATTTGATATTTCCTTATGTTATTCAAGCCATTGATCTCCCTTTTTTGTTCTTCAATCTTGATTTTAAACTCACTAACTGATTCTGAGTCCTCTGGTGTTGATGTCTTGAGTTTCTCAATTTCTTCCATCAACTCAGACTTCTCTTCTTCTTGCTGCTGGATATAGAGTTTGGTGTCACGAACATCTTTGTTGGATTTCTTTGTTTTGGCTCTCCAAACATCTATCTCCTCAAGAGCAACCTCTAACTCTGCTTTCATATCAAATATTCCCTAAACTTCTTCTTCTTCTTCATCAGATTTGATTTCATTATTCTTTTGAGAACTATAGACTACTACCACCATATCATTTTCTCCACGATCTCTACAGTTCTCTATTTCTTCAACCTCCTCAACCTCAGACTCATCTGAACTGTCATATTCTTTTTAAATAAGGTTCTTTTTCTTAAATAAATTTCTCTTGAATTATTTCTTGCCTTTCCCATAGGCTGAAGACTTCTTCTTGGGAATTTCAATTTCATCGACATCATCATCCTATTGGAACTTTTTAGGGCATCTTTCCACAAGATGTCCAACCTTTCCACATCAAAAAAAAAGCAAGTGGAAGTTTCCCTTTAAACTTTCCTTTTCCTCTTTAAAGGTTTGAGGAGAGAAAATACATCACCTCATCCTTCTCTTCTTATTATTGAGAGTCTTCAATGGTGAGATTCTTCATGGACTTTAATTCCACTTATTTGGATTTCCCCTTTTCCACAACATCGTTATCATCATTTCTCATTTCATAAGCAACAAGGGTGATATGCAGGTTATCCAATGTCAGTTCTTTTGGGTATTTATCTTCCAATACTGAAACTTTTGGATTGAACTGAGGTGGAATTTTCCTCAAGATGCGATTCAAAATCTTTTTGTCTTTAATAACCTCTCCCAGACCTTACATGTCCTCCACTACAACATTTACCCTGTCAAATAATGCATCAATATATTCATTCGGTTTCATTATCAGATCTTCATACTTGTTCCACAATACTTGCATAATCTCTTCTATGACCTTTGTATCTCCTTAATATATATTTAATAGCTTTTCCCACATGGCATGTGAGGTTTTTCATGACATCACCTTTGTATATATAGAATTGGATAGGGCTCCCCCTAAAGCATTGATTCCCTTTGCGTTAGCATCCAATTATCTTCGCTCAGCTTCTGATAATGCACCACTATTAATATCAGCTGTGACACCGTGCATTACTACTGTAAACACATCCATTTCCAAAGATCTAAAGTAGTGTTGCATCTGATTCTTCCATAGCTGAAAATTGTTCCCATCAAAGATCGGAATCCCTTTATGATTGATGACCTCCATTTGAGAGAGAAACTGATATCAACCTGCCTCTGATACAAATTGTTAGGTCCACTAGGCTAGATACCCTAAGAGGGTGGGGGGGGGGGGTGAATCAGGGTATGACAGATTAAAACAAATGCCCATTTTGATCTTGTTTTTCTATTAGAAAAAACTCTCTTCTCTCTCCTTGCCGATGCAGAGTATGAATAAACCTTAAAGCATGCATAAGACTCAACGATTTTTACTTGGTTCACCCTCACTGGGCTACGTCCAAAGATCATACACCGACCACGTGCCGATGTACCAATTATACTATAAGCGCACTACTATTTACAAGTTTGAAGCGGACTCACTATCCCTCCTAGTTTACAACCACTCACAATTTGAGAACTCACTTCTCTCTCAACTGAAGTGAGATCACTGCTTCTTTAGAAGATCCACTCATAGTTTATAGACCTATAGGTATCTTCATTACCACTAATTAATGCATCCTCCACTGTATGTAGATACTCTATTGAAGTCCAAATGTCATCCACTGATGAATACCCCCTTTCCCCCCTGAAAATTTGGCTATTACTTTGAAAAACCATCGCAAAGAACCCTACTTCGTGAGGCTCCCAATTTCGCAAAGCTCAAACAAGCATTCGCGAAGATCTTGCCTTTTCACGAAGAACTCTCGCGAAGCTTAAGTCATCACAGAGCGACTTCCCTCGCGAATCTCACTGATCCAACGTGGAGCTCGCAATTTTTGTGGAGCTAGATTAGCCACAACGAAGCTCTTCTTTCATGAATCACACTGCCTTCGCGAACCACCTTCGCGAGCCGAGAGAAAAATATTTTATTCGAAAACTCTCTCTTTTTTGCTTGAGGGGGTTGAGGTGTATTTATAGGCGATTCCACCAACCCTCAAACCTTCTGCGCTAAGTCAACGCCACGTCATATCAAATCGCGAAGCTCTGAAGTTCCCGCCAAAATTCGCTCAAAATTGTGAAGGAACATGTAAATTTTCCAATCGCGGAGCTCATCATAATCATAGAGCATTTCATCATTTACTTGGCGCATTCTCCAAAAATCTCCACTCACATGCTACGAATCTCCACTCACAATACCCTTCACTACCACAACGCTCTTCGACACTGTCATTCGCAAAGCTCGTCGTAATCATGAAGCATCACCATCAACATTCTTTTGTTCTTCACAAAAATCTAATCCATGAAGCCTATCTTCGATAAATTCATGCCTTTTCCATATTTTGATGAGATCTTCAAGGATATCCACTTTTCACGATGCTCACAAAACTCCAAATTTTGGACCCCAAAAATTTGGCAAACACTGGGAAACAACGCCACATTGTATATGTTCTTTTATACCGCCTCAAGATCTTCCATTCCTTTTTCATGGTTATTTGTCAACATGGATTGTCAACAACATCTCTGGAACTTGACAATTCACCATGGAAACCTGCTTTGTCAACAAACACAATCAAACCCCAAAAAAATGCAATGTTACCTTGAGGTATTTTTTCCCAACACAAATGCCTAGTAAAAACCCATTTTTCTCAAAACATTTATGTACAATGGTTAGTAGAACCAAGGAAAAAGTCTAAATTTAATACCTAATATTTTTACTGAAACTTCTACCTCAATATCAGGGTTTCAAAACCATAGATGGATCTTTATTAAAACACCTTATGAAGATGTTATGCTAGATACTAGATTTTGTATTATTATTATTATTATTATTATTGGGTGCTTTGTGGATTCGAGATACAATCTAGAATTAAATATTCATCATTGGTCTTGAAATAACCTTCCCAAACTCAAGGTCTTGATTCCACAGACATTTCTTCAATATAATGTCGTATGAATAAGTTACGACCGAATTAAGGTTTAATAATAATAATAATATCAATGATAATAATATTAATATTATCCTAATTAATATAAATCAAAACAATATAAAACAAGTAGAAGGTATTTCACATATCCCTTCCCCTTGGTAAATGCAGCAGTGCACCAGACACCCTTTGGTTCCTCCTTTATTGTTTTTTATTTTTTTTAATAATTATATTATTATTATAATATATAAAGTGAATAAAGGGAATGGAAATCCCCCCACCATTCTCCATTTTGGACATGAAATGGATGTCCTCTTACTCCTATTTAAGTATGTAATGACTCATTTATTAATTTATAGAGATATTAGTATATTAATTAGAAAATTATAATTTAAGGGGAAAAGGGTATAAGAATATCACTAAAAAACCCCACCACATTAACCACGACTGGAAACCTCTCCCGATTGTACATCTGTCCAAAGATTTTCGAATTGAAGAACATGTCATAATCATATTATTTCATGCCAATGAGCCCATATATAAATGGGAACCACTCAATCTAGCTTGAAAACCACCAATACATGATCCAAATTCATTTTCCCATTGTAAACCCCATGCTTCTGTCGCATCTCCATAATCCAAATCCAAAATCATGGCCATGATGTGATATCATTGAATTACCGATCAATCAATTACTGGTGATAAAAGCTAAGAAGAAAGGGAGAAAGACTTATAACACAAAGGTGATAATAATATTTTGATGATTTTATCCCATAAAACATTTGATAGCTATAGAATCATGGGTGATAAAATGGAAAAACAAAATAAATAAATAATTTAGGCAAATCGAATTATTAAATGAGCTCATGTGAAGGGAACATAATCACATATCAATAAAATAAGATATGAATCCATGATCAAAGTTTAAATTCAAAGGGAGAAAACCAAAATTTATGATCCTTACCATGATTATGGATCAATCATTGGTGTATAATATGTTTTCTAGATATACCTATTATCTCCACCACCTATCAATCCACCTCGATATAATCACCATTAATGGTTTGAGGTTGATCTGCCAATGAACAATTCCCTTATCCTCCTCTTAGATTTAGGAAGGGTTATGTAGCTAACCCTTGGATAACCCTCACAAGAGGGTACTTATAGAAAATTTTAATTAGGTAATTTAATACAAAAAATATTAAAAATATTTATTTATTTAAATTAAAGGTACCCGCCAATGGCTACATTAACCAGACACCCGACATCAACCAATCTTAGGTCACGCCTAGAAAAAACCCCATGTTTTGAACTCAATGATGGCCTCATATTTATGGTATGTGTATTTTTTGTGATTTATTATACTTTTTCATGAAAAATTCATACACATGATTTTAATATATTTAATTTTTTTATAATATCAATTCTAGGCTCACTAGTCCTAGGAATCTCATGTCGTTTCAGCACATGGCTGCAAAAATATTTCTAGGAATATTCCAAAGTATTACATAGAAAAACCAGAGTCTCTATAATCTCTTAGATTTAATAAGAATAATTTGGAATGACCTGGATATAAATAAATGAATTATATTAGGGATAACCCCAAATTATGAAAAATTTATACTGGCTAATTTGCATGATGATGTATAATTATTCACATATGTCCTAAAATTAATCCATACCCTTGAATATGGGGGCTACATTAGTCCCACAAAAACTTTATAAATGTCCATAGATTCCATTCTTTTCTATCCAATATTATTTTTATATTCTTAAAATATTTTTAAATTATGTTCACAAGGTCAATATAATTGGATTGTGACTAAAAAGAATGAGATGGAATAAAAATCTAATCTATTTTATGATTTTTTATCACTACGGTGTTTATTTTATGTGATTATTTTCAAGTTCATTTTTCATTGTGTAAATTTTTATTAAAATTGATTATGTATTGAAATAGAATATGGAAAATCATAATATTTTATTTATTCCTAAGATATAGTTAAGCGTGTGAGGATCACATATATTATATAGCTATAGTTTACCTAGGTGTATCATTAGTATCCAAGGATATCACTTTTATAATAAGACTTTGCAAGATGTTTTACATTTCTATGGATTTTAAAATTATTTTCTAATACCATGTCATCCCCAAACCAAGGATCAAGTATGTGTTCCCATAGGGAGGTTAAATAAATATTAGAAAAAAATATTTAACCACCTAAGATATATTATAGAATTATCTCAAAAAATGGATTATGGGATTATTACATAGCTTTTAAAACCTCCAATTCACATGTATTCATCTTGATTGTTCATTAGGAACACCTATCGCCATTCAATTCAGGTTGACCATTATGTATATTGGTCCATCAAACAATACAACATAAATCTATCAGATGAAATTTTCCACCACGGATTATAGAAATATGAGGTTTGGGGAATGAAAAAATCCCTATGAATACTCTCAAATATATAATGAAAAGTTAAATTTTTCCCATGATAGGATATTATTGCATTCAAAGTTAAAAGTGATAGAGAAATTCCTCCTATATAATAAATGGTTGGATTTGATGTTAAGGTAATATTTATTCTTTTTGTTTTATTCTATATTTTTTTTGTAATTTTTTCCAATATAATTTTATTTAAATCATGAATTAATATAATAAAAAATGATCTATCATGAATGGTAAAAGTTTAAATTATTTTTATAAGGATTTCATTGATCAAGTAGTTAATGATGTCTCTCTCCACTATGTAAATTATAAAATAAAACAACATGTTGTACCATTCTTTAACAGTTCATTGTCTTATCTATAATCTTAGAAAACAAATTTTAATTAATATTGACTTGTATTAAGGATAATAAATTAATTTCTGTATAGGGATCAATGCCTACAATGTAGGTATGTTTTTATTTCATTTATTATAATTTTTTCATGATTTATTTTTTATTTGTATTTATTTAAAAAAAACAAGAACAAAAAATTTAAAAAATACATGATTTTGTTATGTAAAATATCTTGGGAATGTTATTTCAATCATAAATTTTGAGTTATTAATGATAAATGGATATTTATTTGAAAATTATCAATCACTACTAGAAATATAGTCTATACCAATAGATCAATTCCGACAGTTTGAAAAAACATTGGTTTAGGATACCTATGTCAATGGTATTAAAAAACCATTGGTATATTGACCTCTACCAAGGGTGTGACACCCCTATTCATAGCTCCATTTTTTCTTCCCATTTAGCTATTTTCTCCCCCCACTTTGATTCACCTTAGTATTCATCTATTCTTGATCAGTTTTGAAACAAATATTAGGTGTACTCATTAAGGTATGTTGTTTCATTTCAAATTATATATTCTTTTATTCTATTATTTTAATATTTTCATGACTAAGTTTTCAATGGTGGTCTCAAGTTTCCTATTGAATAAACTTAAATTATGGGTTTTATTTTTAGATTTTTTAAACATCCCATAATGGAAATTATTTGATTCTCTTAATGGAATAACACTAGGTAACATTGGATTCATTACTTATGGTAGGTTTTTATACATACCTCCAACGGTTATCATAACCATGAATACTTGAATAAAATTTAATTTAATTTTCATTAATAATAATTTTTTTTATTATTGATGATTAAATTTTAATAGTAATATCTTGATTTTAATTTTTTTTAATGTGATAAATTATGGTTTTCCTTCAAATTTAGAGATCCAATTTTTAAAATTGTATTTCACACAATTCCCTTGATGAATTGTTAATTTTTTTATGAAATAATTGATATTTTTCAATAAATGAATTATTCAGTGTTACATATAATGATTTTCATGATTTTGATTGTTTTTTAAAAATATAAATAACTATTTTGATTAATAAAAATGTTTTGGGTGTTTGTTAATATCAATAATTATTATGGGTTTTTCTTTAATATAATTTTCATCAGATGTTTGTAGATATCAAAAATTATTTAAGGGGGTTTATACAAATTGAATTATTTTCAATTAATATCAACTAGTGTTTTGATTAACCTCAGAAATTATTTTATAGGGTTTTATTCATGTTATTTAAATAAGGAATCATTTTTTGAAATGCTAAAGTGGGTATATATATTTTTTATTATAAAGATAATGTCAAATAGGGGACTTTTCTTATTTTATGGAAACAATTTTCTTCTTTAATAAATTTTTTTACATGATAAAAACATAACTGATGCAAATAACCTTAATGGTATGTCACGGTGGATGGTCTCAAGACTTTGAGTTTTATGTTATTCATTAAAACAATGATATACATGCTTCCATAAACCATAAAACTCAAATCAAACCTCTATATATACATTTTTTACATTCATTTCCATACATAATCAAATATAATCCTAAATATTTATTTTCTTTTTGGTTTAATGCTCCCATCACTTGGAACTATATTTTATGTATAAAGTGACCTAAAAATATATAAACATAGTTTCAAATCAACTATACATTTTTATTTAGTTGTGGAATTATTTTTTATCCTAATATGTTTTAAAAATATTCATTTTTTCAATCACATATCCAATTATTGTCTTCTATATTGATTTTATTAAAATCATATTTATTATCAAAAATGGATTGAATATGGATGTATGATACTAATCATATCTTAATCATGATTCAAAATAAGTTTCCCTCTTTTAGACCATTCATTTAATAATTCTTAATATTGAGGACATATATAATTCACTTGTTATAATTTTTTGAAGACCTTAGTTAAGTCAGGAAGAAGTGATCTACCATGTAACAAAAGTTGGTTTTAAAAATAACTATTATGTCTTGTGTCATAATGGGGAGAAAAAATATCAGAATGTTCAAGAACTAAATAAAAGGAGTGTAATGAAGAATATGATATTTTAAAAATTTGTATTTATTAATCATCATGATAAATAAATTATGTCAATTCAATAATACAATGATATGAGTACACATGATTCAACTAATGAAAATGATGATGTCTAGAGAGTGAAAAAAATTGATGGATAATGTAGGGAATCTTATATATTAGACATGTGGTAAAATGAAAAATCTAGATTTTTTAATGAAACTATATCATGGGAAAGACCATATAAATAATTTATAATACCATCATCAATTATCTTCTTAACATTTTTTAAGAAATTACTTCTTGATGATTTATATATTCTATTATATTATTATATGGTATGGAAGTTAATTTATCATCTTTTATTTTCAACAAATATAATTTATTATTTATCAAAATATTACAACTTGTTTTGGGAGGAAAGTCAATATATAAATTTATGTAAATAAATTGGTACATCTTGATAATAGCTAAATACAAAAGGATGTGTTCCATAGAATGTAATGTGGCACTTTTCACTGATTCTCAGGATCTTAAATCATTTCCTGTTAGATAAAATTTTAAAAAAATATGTGATTGAATGACACTGAGATAATTAATGCTAATAACGAGTCGGTCTATCCTATGGATGGATTTTAATGGAATAAATTTAATTCATGAAACCTTTATTTTTCAATAGAGTCATGTAATGTTAGGTTGGGTATCTTGTGTGATAATTTTTATAAAACAAAATTAGATTCTTACATCACATGGAGCATAACCATTTTTTATTCACATTTATAACCTTCTTCCTTGGATGTCTATGAGAAATCAACTTACTTTTTTATCATTATCATATTTGGACCTTCTAATCCTAGAAATAATCTAAATTTTTACTTGAAACCATTAATAAAAAAATTGAAACATATTTGGAATATTGGTGAGTACACATATGATGCTTCTTTAAAATATATATTCCAGCTGTATTGTGTTCTTATGTGGAGGATAAATAATTTTCATGCTAATGGAATTATTTATAGATATAGTATAAATGGTTTTATTTTATCTCTTATATTTATAAATAATACATGATCTATAAGTCTTAAATATCATCATACATTTAATTTATTAGGACATCAATGATTCTTTATAATGGATCATCCATATAAGAAAAATCATTAAAGGTTTGAAAATACCATTGACACTGAGAATCTAACTCACTATATATATATATAAATAATGTTATTAATTAATTTAAAGATGTTAAATTTTCATTTGAGAAGTTTTAGATGAAATATATAAAGACCATGATAGTTTTTTAATCTAATTACAATTAGAGGAAGAAAAGTATACTCTTTGATTTTACTTATTGTTCAACTAATTTGTTATTTAATTGTTTATACATAATGACCATTGAAAAAATTACATGTAAAGTATTGCTTCAAATCCTTATAAATTTCAAATGGAAGACTAAATATGATTTACAATCTCAAAATTTCTTGGTGGGTTAGTGTATCAGACTAGAACTTCATCCCTAGTTTATTAGTTAAAACAACTAAAAAGATCCTTATGATTCATATGTGATAAAAAATTCAGATAAAAAATAATATATAGTAGTACTAGATACTATTAAGGTTCCTGATGGATATTCAAGAAACATATCAAAATGGATCAATAGAGGAGGAGTAATCTAAAATCTTTGAAAAATCATGACTATCACATCCTTCTTCATGAATTTATTTCAATAAAATTCCATCATTGACTTCCCAATAATGTAATGGTGATGGGGATTCAATTGTGATATTTTTATTGATTTATTTTTTCTAAAAGTTTATTTTAGTGTTTATTCAAAAAATATAATAAGAATCATAATTAATTATATCTGAGTTAGAGAAAATTTTCCTTCCATATTTATTCGTTTGTATATTGTATCTAACTATCCATATTCCAACTAATATAATTCTTAGGGGCCCATTTTTTTGTTGGATTTTTACAACTAAAATAAATATCTACACAATAAATTATTATGTTAGGAAGATGATTCATCCCAGTGGTTTCATTGCAAATTTTTTTTCTCAAGAATATATGGATTTCTTTTCAATGTATTTTTCAAATGTGAGCATAATATGGAATCAGACGATGATGAATAAAAATGATAAATTTGAGTAAATTGAGACCATGTTTCCACTACTTCTATAAATAGGGGGAATTACTTGATAATATAAATTGGGTAAACTAATACTTGAAGAGAGGTATATAACACCTCACGTAGTATTGTTTAATTGTGATTTTTTTGATGAATACATCAAGTAATTTGAACATGTATATGTTATCCAATCCTATGTAATTTTACATATATATTAAAATTTTACTATAATTTTATATAGGGAACATAAAACATTATAAGGATAATTCATTATTTATTACCCTTGATAATGAGAGATAATTTTCATAGAAATGAATTTTTTTCTTTGTTGAAATCAAGGGTATGACCTTTTATTTTATAATATAAATAATTAATGTTAATTATTAATTTTAATATTCATATGTATTTTTGATATTAAGTTTATAACTTGATGTCTTCTCCCAAGAAATATTTTTATTGTCTTTTGGTCCTAATAATTTGTTTTATGAATCCAAATCACTGGTGATCAATAGATAATTTGTTTTAACTAGTTAGGTAGTGAACATTAGAACATGACATGTTGGTGTTATCTTAACTATAATTATAGGCTATTATGCCAATGCGTCAAACAGAAAACCATTTTATGAAAATGTGTATTACTGTGGATTTATTGAGAAAATACTAATAATGTATTATTACTCCCATAGTCAAGTCTATATGATGAAATGAAAGTATACTGATTCAATGAAGTGACGTGGACCATTTATTGATGAATATGGATTTAGAATTATTGACATGAGTCACCACCTTTATACTGATTATCCATATATTTTAGCATCAAAGGAGAAAAAAATTATATTAAAGTTCTTATATAACATAAATTTGGTGTCATTTCTATAGTGATCTCAAGATATATTTTTTATAATAGTGGGGATGACATTGACACCATCATTTCCCCCATTGCTATTAACCAATATATTTTATATGTTGACTCTAATACATAAATTTTAAATGTTGAGTATTAATATAAATTATTGGTGGGTAATATATATAATAAATGGTATGTGGTCTCATATTATTCAGTTCAACTCAACTTGGGTACTATCTGGTTGGTACTATTAAAATTTCTTAAATTTGTTATTTTTTTATCTTGGGATGGTTCACATTTGTTCATATTAATTCTAGTTTGAAACTGTCAGTTTGGTTTAGTTTTTATTCTTTAATTTAGATTTACTTAGAAATTAATATAGTTCATTTAACTTGGATTAATTCGTTTCATTTCAATTTAATTAAATTAATTTCATTAAATTTTTATTGCGTTGGTTTGGTTTATTTGGGTTCATGTTGGTTTGGATTAGATTATTTTGGGTTAGTTTGGGTTGTTTTAGATGTATTTAACTGAGTTTACTATGGATTATTTCCATTTTCTTCAACTTCACCCAAACTAACCCAACTCAAACAAAAAAAAACTAAAATGAACAAAACCAAAATGACCCAAAATTAATTAACCCTTATAAATCATATCTTACTCGATCTAAATCGAACAAAATAAAATTGATAATATCCAAAATGAAATTACTATAAGTTAGATGACTTAGTGCAATCTAACAGAAATAAAATATAATTAAACTAAATATAATTAAACTAAAAAAATCATATTTTATAAATATAAATATAAGATACAAAGATGAATTAATCCAAACCAGCCTGACTAGTAACAACCTTAATTGAACCATACTAACATGACCAGTGAAGATGTGAAGTAGACTAACCCAACCATAGTTGAATCATCCCAATCATAACCAAATTGAATATAATCATATAGAAAAAATAATCTCAAATATAAATTTACTATGGAAGATCAACTAAATCAAGGGAAACTATCAATAATTTAATATAAACCCTATGAACTGAAAGAAATTTCCTAAAATAAATTGAAAAAAATTTAATCAAACTAAACTGTATATAATAAAATAAACCCAAAACTAGTCAAATAGACTAAAAATGAATAATATTGAATTAAAATTACATAACCCAAATGTAAACAAAAAAAGTGATACGAACTAAATAAAATCATGTCAAAACTAACTCAATAAAAACCATTTTAAAATGAAATTTGAATTGGATGAATTAGAACTAACTAGAAGATATTTGATTTGATTTGACCTTATCTAACTAGATTATAACTAAACTTAACTGAATATAACGAAATTACTCAAAACATACATGATTAAATTTCACCATACCTAAAGTGGTCTAAACTAAAATAAATCTAATATGTTTAAACAAAAAAATGAAGTAATATAACAAATATATAAATAAATGCAACCACCCTCAACTAGACTAGATTGACTCAAAAAGAATAAAACAAAGATAAAATGATAAAAATATACCAGAATTAACTAAATTGGGTAATCATGATTACAAATTAAATAAATATTTGCAATTATAACCTTTTAGAATTGAATGAAATATAATTGAATGGAAAAATAACAATATCAAGTGGAACTAAAACTTCATGACCCAAATTAACTCGATTCAAATTAAATTAACCAATAGTAATTCATATTAATTATTTACTACTAGGAAAAAACTATAATAAATCAAATAAATCCTATTAATCCAAAAAAATATAGATTAGATTGAATAAAACATAATTGAACAAAACTAATCAAATAGGCTGAAACTTAAAAGGAACTATTTTAACAAATATTAGGTTCTATAATGGATAATGGATAAATACTAAGGTTTTATTAACATATTATTATTTTTATTATAATTTTTTTATATCATTAATTTACAAAAAACCTTAAAAATCACTACAATTAATCTTACTTAAAAACACTTTTCATACGAGAAATAACTCATATTAAATTGTAACATTAAGTCTTGTTTTTATCCTATTAAATCTTGATATCAGAATGTTGATTCTATAATATGTGAATTTAATTTCTCATGTCATAGATTTTAATATCCAAATATCATTATCCAATGTTTTTCATGTCATAGGAAGGTATCTCTAAAAGAACCATTATGTATGTTATAGACCCCCTTGGATTCCCATACTTATCTTCTACAAAACCCTTACATATCCTTTTCAATACAAAAAAACCCATCCCATATAAACACCTTATGCATCCAATATAAAAACCATAAATAACCAATATAAAATCCCTATACATCCCATATAAAACCCTTACACATCCCATATAAAAACAATATAAATACAGTATAAAAACCTTGCTCATAGTATATAAAAACCTTATGAATCCCATAAAAAACATTATGTATCCCATATAAAAACCATAGGCATCGTTTATATGAAAATAATTCATGAAAAACATAAGAAAAAATATAAAAAATACTTATGCATGTAGGCCATAAATTTTATAATAAAAAATAAAAAAATAGTAATATGAAAAAATATATAAAATAATGAATACAGATAGATGTAGTAATTACCAAAACATAAATAATTAATCATTCCTTATAGATGTGTTAGTGATTTTTTATGTTACAGAAGTTATATGTTTCCATGGAATTTTGAGGACCATTATTTTAGATCAAGTTCCTCACTTTACTTCTCATGTTTTCAAGGCATTTCATTATTTATTTGAATTTTTTTTCCTTATAATTACATTTCAACCATAGATGAATTAATAAATTGATTGTATAATATATATTCTATAATACATGTCATAGTAATGTGTTCTCACTTTTGAAATATCTTGGGTGGAGATGTTATGATTAAATCCTAGGATTAAAGTGATTGATTTTATTTTCTCTATTTCAATTTCCTTTTCTTATTATTATATTTTATTTATTGATTGGATTGTTTGAGTGGTATATTATGTAGTAATTGAGTTTTAGATTTTTTTTAATTCATTCTTATTTTTCTTTGAATCCTTTATATGATATTTTTTAGAGGTGTTTAATGTAAGGACACAAAATATCAAACTATTTTCTTTTGTAATTTTAAAATGTTTGGTGAAGAAATGAAATTTTGGGATCATGATATAGGAGTTATCATAAAAGTAATATTTTTGAGAGAAACCATGTCATATATGTATCCAAATTATTCCATGTGTTTATTATTTAATCATGGATTATATTTTCAATAAATATGTGAAGTTTTTTGTTTATAGGAGGAATATTGGATATCTTTTAATCACCACTAGAATGGAAAATTTCATTATTTTGTTTTTAATGATGTGATTTTTTTGAATTCATCAAATTTTATTAGACATATTTGTGATGTATTTTGTTGAAGACACTATTTAAAATAGATATAAACCTTATCATGGTTCCCTATCAAGGTGTTTGATAAAATATATATTAGAGGGTGGAATCCATAGTTCTTTTTCACATTTTAAATGAGTATTGGAAGGCACATGTCATGGTGGACAAGAAAATGTCATGGTTATGGTAAAATATATGAAATTAAAAAGGAAATAGTGAGAAAACTATAAAGAATTAATGATTTTAGTTTTATGGTTTTTTTATTTTTTACTAGACAAGACCATATTATAGTTTATGAAACAATACAAGGGTTTGGTCTATCTTAATTTAATTATAAATTTAGGCATATCTTTTTATTTTTTGTTTTTTTATTATCTCTGGTGAACCTAGATGATAATGATATAGTTATTAGTGTTTTTAAGTACCAATTGGTGGAAAATTATGTTCTATCTGTTATGATATATAATTTATGATATCTAAGGTACTCATACTCTTGATTCTCCCATAATTTACATAGTATTTTAATTTTAAAGAACTATGAATAGTATTTGATGTGTTAATGTTGTTATTACTAGTTGGATTGTAGATTTATTTTTTATCAGTAAAATAATTGTGAGATTGGTGAGTTTTTCTTTAAGGAAATCAAGAAAAGTGTTTTTGGATGAAGGTAAACTAGTCTAAATCATTTTGGAATTGTTTTGATATGTTTTATGAGATCTAAAAATATTTGAGGAAGGCCCTGAATTAATTTTAGTAAAGTTTTAAATTTGAATATCAAAATATGAATTTAGAAAATGCATGAACTTTTATGAGTTATATATTTTTGTATCACTTAAAAAACAATTTTTTATTACTTTTTGATTTCTATACAACTTCATGAAGATTCATATAATTTGGATTATTTTATATAACTTAAAAATAAGTTTTTTATGACTTTGAACTGATGTAGGAAAATGAAAAAACCTGAATGTATAACTTCAAGGACATATGTAATATATTTTTTATGACTTCATAATAATTTCATAAGACATTATGATATATTCCTATAACTTTAACCCTTATAAAAATTATGATTTTTCTATGTCATATAAAACACCCATATCCCATAGTGTATTAATAGTTGGTGTTTTGATGAACAAGGTGAGATAGGAAATCACCTATAAGAAACAACATGTTAGAACATGTCATGGAAGTGAACATATTGAATTTAATTAGATATACAAGCTTGGAATATAAGGTGGTGATTATTATGACATAGCATAATATGGGTGACCATTTTTTGAAGCCCATAACATTGGAAGATAATCAAGGTGTAACAAGGGGATCACCATGTTGTTGTTTATTCCATGTTTCTTCATGATTCATGTATATGTGTAGAAAACTTCAATACATGTGGGATTTATAGAGAGTAATAAGATTTGATATTTTAATATTTTATGGAGGAATTAAAGTTAGAGTCTTTTAGATATCTACATGAGTATGAGAATTAGTTTTTAATTGATAAATAAAATTGGGAAACTACTAATTGATGTAATTTAGAGAACATATTATAAATCTTAATATCATTGAGTTTTTATATTTAAAATATGGTGGAAAATATTAACTCTTTTAGTTTGGTTAATATAAAAGTGTGGGTACTAAAATAGTTTACGAATATTTTTTGAGAGAGAACACATGAATTATATGTGAGATATTATTCTAGAATAATAATACTATATAATATCAAATAGAGGGGAGTTAAAGTTGGGTGATATTGGGATATTGAGATCATAATAACATGAGTATTGGAAGTGATTATGAGGAACTAGATCACTCCATATATAGAGCGAGTTTCAAGACCAAAAATGCTTATCACCATTTTAATATATTGAATTTATTCAAGGTGGTTTATATGAGAAAACTATATCCAATGATCTTGTTGAGAAATATTATAATAGTTGGTGAAGTATCAACCAAGGGATACTAGAGAACATTCCACCTTTGGATCAAAATTGAACATAATATTTGGTCATTGGGGTGTATAATAAGTTAATTCTAATTAGGATGTATAAACAATCATGTAGGGAGGATTAACATTTGGGGTGTATAACCAACCATAAAATAAGACTTTTTGAATGAGGTGAATTACCATACACAACTGAAGGATTAATAACCGGGGTTTATAATAAATTGTTGTCAAGGTAAAGTGGTTGGGGTGTATAACCAATCACTCTACTATGTGAATAAAGATACATTGTAATTGATAAAAATATTGTTGTAAATAATCCATAACTTATAGTGTCTAATAAACTCTAGAAATGTGTAGGATTTTACACAAAACCTTTTAAATATTTTATCATGAAATCTTTATATGGTTACTGTATATGATTTGAGGTTGGGATATTAAAGAAAAGAGTATCGAGGCTTTAACCATCCACATAGAATAAAGTTACAAAGCTATGAACTTTAATAAAAATAAAATCATATAACTAATTCACCATTTCTCCTTCTTAGTGATCCAATCAGACCTAATAACTTCATGTGGTATCAGAGAACAATCCTCTATGAATATCAGATAATTTTTTGAGATATCTATATTATTTACTCATTCAATATCTATAGTGTTACAAAATTTGATAGAAAAAATTATCAAAAATTTATTGATATTATTCTACACTACCTTTTACCACTTTTCCATAAGGAGGGAGATATATATATTTTTTTGTTTCTACCTATTACTGAAGGTTATGTTATGAACAAAGATAATAAGAGAAATAAGGATTTAGATAGAAATGATCAAAATTATATCTTGACTTCTCTACCAGAAAAGGTCTAAAAAATGTAATGGGCCTTCAAATAGAAAATGAGATATGGTAAAAATTTATAAAAATATAAGAAGGTAATGTTAATGTTAATGAATACAATCATAAAGTTTGAAGTAGAAGTTTTGAGGATATTAAATAGTTGATGATGATTACGTTGATGATTATTTCACCTTAGTGAATTAGATAGTTATCTATATTTTTTGGTTTTGTGAGAATCTTGATGATTACACTATTATTAAAACATAATGAGGAATTTTATAGATCGATTTGATCCCATGGTTTCATCTTTTAAAGATCGAGAAAACCTTTCATTGGATGAAGTTCATAATATAGTCATAGAATATGAAATGAATAAAACCCCAGTATTTACGAAAAAGAAAAAAAGGAGATAACCTTTTTGTCTTGGAGAAATGGAAAGATCAAAATAAAAAAGTTATAGGATCAAGTGGTTCTTATGATGAGAAAGATAATGAGGACCTCAAAATGATTATTTATCTTATTTATAAGAGATTATAAAATTGATAGTTGAAAGAAATATGGAAAAAATTACTAAAATTATGTAATTATGATGGAACTAGACACTTTTCCTATGATACCGGGCAAGGCGTCCCTTATTCTTATGATACTGGGAATGGCATCCCATGACATTTGTGAGACTCATGAAATATCTCATGGATTCCTAAGCTATGAATCGAGTCCAGGATAGTAGCCGTATCCATATATATGGTTTTATACATCAATACATATATAGACTATATATATATATATACATATGGTTAAGTATTCAGAGACTATATAGCTTAGGTCGATGCAGGCTATGTCAGCCTGGTGTCCATCTAGAACTAGGGATGACCCCTTTACAGCTTTCATTACTAATTATCATTTATTTTATCTTCACGCCATTCATAGTACATGCACTAAATGGGTATTTATAGACATTGTTAGTGCTGGCCTACAAAGTTTATATCACACCCTATCTGGGCCACCCATGCTACCTGAGAAGATTATGTGGATTCAAGTAGGGATAGGGGAAAGAAACCAGTAGTTGATACTTGATTTTCTTATAGTATGGGAGTAGGGAACATATGACCCAACTATTTATTATGATACTATTGAATATAGTTTTTTTGTATTATTGTTCTTTTAATACATTTATTATATTGTATGTTTGCTGTCATGCCTACCTATTCATTTTTATTAGATACATACAATTACATCATTCTATATAAGATTCAGGTTATGGATGTTGTTATTTATTTATTAGATTTGGATTATTTACCTTCCATTTTCAGTTATTTATTATACTTATACTATTTATCTATTTATTTAACTATTGTGCTACTCTAATAAAGAGGGTATTGTCACCCCAATATACCACTTTGGACCCTCACTACTATTCGGCAGCCTATGGAATATGGGGAGGCATGTATGAGGCTATGTGGTCCACCGACTTGGGGTGCCATTTAATTATCATCTGGGTCGGTACATCACTTAGTGGTATTAGAGAAATTTATTTTCTTTTGTCTTTTCATTTTGGAATATTATATAGGAGATTAGAAATGTTTCATAATTTGGTAATGAGTTGTTCCTAAGAGTAGCTAACCCACATATAGGCAAAATCCAAATTACCTGGGATGGGTTATGTTTCTCTCCATTGTTTTTATTATAGTTTATTTGATTTCACCATTGGGTGATACACATGATGTGTGATGATTACTATTATGATTGAGGATTTTATTTTATCCTTATCCCAATGCATTAAGGGAGCACTGATCATGCATCATGTTAGACACCTTAAAAGATTTATATGTCATGCATTATACCATTCCATGTTTACTTACTACGTGTCTTTCCTACAACATGTTTTAGTGCTTTATTTCTATGTCCATGAATTATACTAACATTTCATGCAAGTTCTTGATAAGTGAGTGGTTTGGATTTAATGGTTTCCAAATTTCAATTTATAAGGTGTATGGACCCTTTTAAATTGGAAGTTGTGACCCATACAATTCAACCTTTTAGAGATAATTTCTATATAAATAAGAATGAAATTAAATGAAATTGAATTATAAAATGAAATGGTTTCCATTAAATAGGGGTTCCAATTTAAATTTAAA
The DNA here is from genome assembly GCA_963277665.1 of Viscum album. NCBI lineage: Eukaryota > Viridiplantae > Streptophyta > Magnoliopsida > Santalales > Viscaceae > Viscum > Viscum album. The sequence continues at coordinate 1,901,669,364 of OY728127.1, forward strand.
GTTTCCTCTATGTAATTCAATTGAAAATTTGTATACTATGACCTTGAAATTATAACATATATCTTGACCTAGACCCAACCTTAGTAGTGGGAATTATGTAGCATCTCTTGTATTCTATATAATTGTTATTATCACCTAGATCTAGCCCTATGAGAGTCATAGGGGTTTGGTTCTTACATAGGAAGTCTTGTACCTATCCTAATCATGTATCTGTGATATTTACCATGATTGAACCTATCTGACACATTCATTTGCAATTTTTATAGTTATGCTACCATGATGTCCTTTAGTCATGTGCTAGGAGGGTGGTGATGAATACACTCTAGAGATGGTGGTCCTTAATCCACCAGTGATGCCTCCTGTAGCGAATCTTGTAGAACCTTATGTTATCTTAGATGTGGTTGATGATGTCTAGTCGAGAGGGGAGTTTCTAAATCTTATGAAAACTATACAAGGATCTTTGTAACCTTCCCCTCTATGGGAGAGGTTACGTGGGAGTTTCAGTAGCAGCATTCATTAAACGCTTCACAAGATGGTGGCCTAAGGGCTGTAGAGTTATGGATAGAGGAAATATTATCTATTTTTGAACATCTTGAGACACCTCTTGAGAGGATAGTGAGTCTCGATACTTATACACTTCATGAATACTCCAAATATTGGTGGGATATTCTAAACCAGGAAGGTCAGTATCAATACGTGATTTAGAGGGATTTATAATCTAGATTATATTCTTATTTATTCTCTATACCATTAGGGTTATTTGTGATAGGGAGTTAATGAAACTACATTAGTTTTCTATGTATGTTATGGACTATTCATCTCATTTTATGGAGCTTCAATTCTTTTCTCCTATCAATACTGCTGATGATCCAACAAAGGTGAGATGATTTAGGGATGGGATTAGGAATACTATTCATTCTCAAGTGAATGTTTTTTGGTGGAAAACCATGATTGATATAGTAAAAAAATATCTTATCCCGAAGAAGAACCTAAATAAGGATGATGGTGTGGGCCAAGTCACTTTAGAACCGAGATAGATTAGTGTTTCAACTAGTGATCGGAAGTGACCCTTTGAGACTGAACGCATGAGAAGCAGTAGCCAAGTTACACACACGGAAAGTTATGCGGTTTTTCAATAGTGTGGAAATCCTAGGAATAAGAAGCCCTAGTGTCCCATATACCCCATAGAGTGTCAAGGTTGTGGAAGGTTGGGGAATCTTCATCATTTTTTCAAAACCTTCCCATCTATGCCTAGTGGGAGAGGATCCACATCAACTCCACCCATATATATAGGATCATATGTACCTCTCTAGGAAGGTATTTGGAGAAATAATTATTATAAAAGAAGAGGAGGACATCATAGAAGAGGTATCTAATCTTTATATACTTAGTGCCAATACAGAGGACCTTCCCTAGGTAGTCAGGTTGTAGCACAAGGTCTTGGATCAGGTCAATTTTTTTAAGTGTAGCCTATACCATAGGAGCAGTGTTCTAGGACATCTATTGTTCGATTTATTACTCTAATAGGATCTAATATTGTGTATAATTTATTTAAAATCAATTATTTAAATTATTTCACCTATATTTCTACTTTAGAGATCCTTGGACTTGATATTCAATACTCCCGTGGTGTGATGAAACTTGACACTCCATTTGGATTATAATCCGAGAGCATATTCCAGTGCAAGGAATTCCCCTTTTAGGTAGGAATCCATTATTTCTTATGGAAACTCTTAATCCTAGAGATGATAGTCTTTAACTTCATTCTTGAGATGGACTGGTTGGTCCTCTATCATTCCAACATGTATTTTTATAGTCTGAGGGTTTCGATCACATCACCAAAGGGTAGTACTTATATTCACAAGGGAAAGTGGGATGTATCGGTAGGTAGAGATAGATCAAAGAATCTTGTGGTAGGTGGAGAAAATTTCTATATTTTTAGACTTTATATGGATGATCAAAGGATTACATAAGACTAAATTCCCTCCTATAGTTGATTGTTTTAGGGATGTTTTCCTTAAAGACTTTTCTGGACTAACTTCTGAGAGAGTGGTAGAATTTACAATTGAGATAATTCTTAAAGCTACACCGATATTAATTCCTCCTTAAAAGATGTATAATAAATAATTTAAAGAGTTTAAGAGTTAGGTGGGGGATTTAAAAACTAAGGGTTTTATATGGACCAACATTTATCCTTGGGGTTCACCGATCCTTTTCACCAAGAACTCAGATGAAACCCTTAGGATTTTTTGGATTAACCGAAGTTGAATCATCTTACTATGAAGAACTGGTATCCTTTTCCTTGTATAGATGATATCTTATACTATATTATATAAGAGAGGGTTTTCTTCAAGATCTATTTGTGATTGAGTTATCACCAGGTACATTTTAGTCCTTTAGAAATATTGTTTATGTATTTCCATAGTTAGTATAGTTTATATGGACATCTGTTTATGTTGTTCGATCACACAAATTCACATAATATTTTCATGGATTTAATGAATAGGTTTTTTCACCCCTATCTAGATTCAATCATGGTGGTCTTTGTAGATGACATCTTGTCATATTATCATACTCAAATCAACCATGACACACATCTTGATGTCATTCTGAATACACTAAGAGAGAATCAGTTGTATGATAAGCTTAGAAAATTCTACTTTTGGATTGATAAGGTTAACTTATTGGGTTATATTATCTTAGTGGAAGGAGTGTCAGATGAACTAGAGAAGGTGAGTTGTTGGACTCACCTGTTTTGATAATCCAAAATCATGTTTCATTTATGTGATAATCATGTTTTTATTATATGATAATCATGTTTCATTATTATTCTTAATTTCTATAAATTAATAACTATATACTTTTAATCTCACTGATCTCTTGTTTAAGATTATAGTGCAAAATTTCTCTAAGTATAAAGGTCACCTATGAAAGGTCACTGATGAAGGTCACCAATGAAGTTCACCAATGAATGTAACCGATTAAAGGTCACCGATGAAGGTCACCGATGAAAGGTCACAGATGAAAGGTCACTGATGAAGGTCATCGATGAAAGGTCACCGATGAAGGTCACCGATGAAAGGTCACTGATGGAAGGTCACCAATGAAAGGTCACTGATGAAAATTCATTGATAGAAAGGTCATCAATGAAAGGTCACCGATGAAGGGTCACCGATGAAAGGTTACCATTGAAGGCTACCGATGTAGTCTACCATTGAAGCCTACTATTGAGAAAGCTATTTCTACTAGTCTACTAATGATCACTCTTCTTCTCCATACTTTTTCAAATTCTTAAGATTATTCTAACAATCATATTTGGTAAATTTAATGCTTATGACATTAATTAATGCTGATTTTAGACATATCATGAGACCGTATCTGGAGACAATATAAGGTATAAGGAGGACCTCACATGGTTTACTTATTCCTATTTTTGGACCTCAAATAGAAAAGAGAATACTGAGTAAGAAAAGACATAGAAGCATGTGTGAAAAAAGAAGAGAGAAGTGCATGAGAAATAGGTTACTCACTAGATCAAAGAGAACAAGGAAGAACCATCCAGAACTTACATTGTGAACCCAAGAGCATCAAAAATAACATCTCGGACAAACTCACACCTTCCTTCTGTGTTTCATCAACTCTCTGTCAACTCAAGAAGTAGAACAATCATTTCCCGGATTCTAGAACCTAGAGTTGTGACACTATGTTTTAAGGAAAACTTCTAGAAAAATACTCGAACTGCAAATTCTTAACTTCAAGGAGTAAAGAGTTGAACTAAAAAAACATAGATCTTTCTAAACTCAATATTATAATATTAGCTCTATTGTGCTCTTTTATTTTACATTTCTAAGAAGTGTGTGTGTTTTTCTGTTACACACACTATCTCCTATGATTGAACTAGAGGATACTGAAAATCCTCACATCAATCTTCACTTACACCTTGTTTCCCACGTATAACTGTGGAAGAGACCAAGTGTGGCATGCATTGTTTTTTTCCACAAAGAACTATGGTAGAGGGTGTGACCCCTGAACAGTTTGTGAAAACTGTTGTAAGGCCTGATATAGGTTGTGTATCAAGTTTATTGTAAATATAAACTACTTGTTGGAAGGTGATCACCAAGTGGAGAGGATTAAGTTTCGGTTTGAGACTGAACCTATTGTTTAACTCTACTGTGTTCTAAGTTTTTGTAATACTCTGTTTTTCTATTTTCCGCTGCTCATAATTTCAAAAATAGAAAACTATTTTTACATTGACTCTGATAGTTAGTTCTGGTTAGTGTGTGTATGTTTTTAATTTATTAAACCTATTTCAAAAGTTGAAGAAGTGTTTTACACTGATTCAATTAAGGACTAATCACCATTTGAGAAACTTTTTGACCAAATAAACATTTATATCTATACTTCCTTAATTAATTGGGCTATTTCAAAATTGGTGGATCTTTAACATAAAGTTTTTAACATAAAGTTTAATAAGGAACTCAATTCACCCCCCTCTTGAGTTTCTACTCTGACCAACATGAGTGTTGTAGTTCTCTAGGAGCAACCTAAGTAAATATTTAATATACGGAGTTTCTTGGGAATATATGGTTATTAAAGGTGATTAATATAGGGTTTATCATGATTAACAAAACCTCTTATAGTATTTAATAATAAGGGTGTGAAGTTTATATGGTCACAAGTTTTTGAGAATCCCTTTTAGGATCTAAAAGGGAGACTGACTTCAATGTTGATCCTGATTATTCCATAGTCGGGAAGAAGTTATAGTGTGTATTTTGATGAATTATGAATAATTATGGGAGTAGTTATGATGTAGTAAGATTGATTCATTTTATACAGGTTATGGTAGCTGAGGTATCATGTGAAGAGTTACCCAACACACAATCTTGATTTAGCCACTGTTGTTCATGCCTTGCATTGTTGGAGGCATTACTTTTTGGAAGAGAAATTTTTAGTGTTCAAGGACAAGAAAATTAGTATGTATATATTTAAATAGTGTGACTTGAATATTAGATAGTGAGGATGGGTTTATTATATATATATTCTCTTAACTTAAATCTTGCTTATACACCCAGGAAGGTCAATTCCATCACTGATTCTCTGAGCATGAGGACTCAGACGTAGTCAGTTCGAGAGGCCATTAGTGAGTGGAAACTTCTGGATCTATTTTCAATGATGAACCTAGTGGTTTAGGACCATCATGGATGGACTTTACTTGCATCACTATCTTTGACCTCTTCAATTATAGAGAGAGTGAATATGATATAGTTTTCAAAACATAATGGATTTTTTCTAGGATAGATTATTTCTGATGAGGACCTGCCTCTGACACATGATCTTGAGTTAGCCACTGTTGTTCATGCCTTGCATTGTTGGAGGCATTACTTGTTAGAAGAGAATTTTTTTGTGTTCACGAACAAGAAAATTCATAGGTATATATTTAAATAGTGTTACTTGAATCTTAGATAGTGAATATGGGTTTATTATATATAGTATTTCAACTTCAATCTTTCTTATACACCCAGGAAGGTCAATTCCATCACTGATTCTCTGAGCATGAGGACTCAAACACAATTAGTTCAGGAGGCCAGTAGTGAGTGGAAACTTATGAATCTATTTTCTATGATGAACTTAGTGGTTTAGGACCATCTTTTATGGCCTTTACTTACATCACTATCTTTGACCTCTTCAATTATAGAGAGAGTGAATATGAGAAAGTTTTCAGAAGATAAAGGCTTGGTTCTACGATAGAGTATTTCTGGTGAGGACCTACCTCCAGATTGATCTATTGATGTAAAAACATCCTATATATATATGGTTATATATGGGTCCTAATATAAAGGATAGAGGAGCTGATGCTAGATTCACATGCTTCTTAGTGGGAATTTCACTTGGGTATCTCTAAGATGTATTGTGATATGCATTGTCAGTATTGGTGGTTCGGAATTAAACATTTGATAGTGGATTTTATCATTAGGTTTTCTACCTATCAATAGGAGAAGGTGGAGAATTAGTGTCCCACTGTATTTTTACATCCATTACAAGTACTAGAATGGAAATGGGAGGATATCATAATGTATTTTGTAGTTGGACTACTGATGTTGACTCGAGGTAGCGATGTGGTTTGGGTAGTCGTGGATCGACTGAAAAAGGTAGCCACTTCTTTCTTATCTGGGAGTCTTTCTCAATTTATGATATTGGAAGATTGAATGTCCATGAGATTATGTAGATACATGGGATACCTCATCCTATCCCTTAACATAGGGATGCTCATTTTACATCAAGGTTCTGGTACGAGTTATTGAGAAATCTGGGTACACAAGTACTTTTGAGAACAACCATTCAACCTCAGTCTGATGACTAGTTGGAAATGAATACACAGCTACTTTCTATATCACAAAAGTGAATCATTTTCTTACTTAATTAAATATTAAAAGTTTTTATAAAATATTAGTGGACTTAAAATTAAGACCTTGAGAAGTGATCATGGTTGTGAGTTTGAAAATTAGGAATTTGAATCTTTTTTCTCACAAAATGGATATAATCTCAATTTCTCAACTCCTAGAACACCTAAAAAATGGATTTGTAGAAAGAATAAATATAACACTTTAAGAGATTTCTTGGACTATGCTAAATGAGTATAATCTACCTATCTATTTTTGGGATGAAGCTGGTAATACAACTTGTTACATCATCAATAGAGTCTTAATTAGACTTGTTCTTAAGAAAACTCCTTATGAACTCTAGAATAATAGGAAGCCTAAGGTTAATTACTTTAGAGTTTTTGGTTGCAAAGTCTTTATCCTTAAAACTAAGGATAATCTTGACTAATTTTCTTCCAAGAGTGATGAAGGAATCTTCCTAGGTTACTCAATCTCTAGTAAACCTTATAGAGTATTCAATAACAGAACCAAATGTTTGGAAGAATCAGTTCATGTCAAATTTGATGAGACTGATCCACATAGACCCAAAACCTCCATTAGACAACTTGAGGAAGCTATGTCAATTCTAGACCTTAATTATAAAGACAATGAAACCTTAGTGAAAACAACTAGTTCTGGAAATTTTCCAAAATCTGAGCTTGGTGAATTTGAACCTATAGAAAACCATGAGGAGTTTAGTTTAACTCTTTCTAGAGGTATTAGAACTCTCAAGAATCATCCTTTAAATTTTTTAGTAGGTGATCTAAATAGAGGATCACAAACTAGATATTCTCTTCAAAACCAGGTTGAAAATCAATCCTTTCTTTCACATCTTGAACCCAAAAATATTAATGATGTAATCAATGATGAATTTTGGGTGATAGCCATGAAAGAAGAATTAAATCAGTTTGAAAGAAAAAAAGTTTGGGAATTAGTAGAAATACCTAAAGACACTTTGACCATAGGTACTAAATGGGTGTTTAGAAATAAATTTGATGAATATGGTAACATAGTTAGAAACAAGGCTAGACTCGTTGCACAAGGATACAGTCAAGAAGAAGAAATAGACTATGAGGAAACCTTGCACCTGCAGCTAGACTAGAAGCCATTAGGATACTACTTTCTTATACAACACATCTGAATTTAAAACTTTATCAAATGGATGTCAAAAGTGCCTTTATAAATGGGTACATAGTTGAGGATGTATTTTTTGAACAACCCCCTGGTTTTACAAATCCCTATTTTTTAAATCATGTATTTAAACTTTCTAAAGCTCTATATGGTCTAAAATAAGCTCCAAGATCTTGGTATGATAGAATTAGTTCTTTTCTTATTTTAGAAGATTTTACTAATGGAATAGCTGATCCTACTCATTTTATCAAAATTATTTCTAAATATGTTTTAATAGTAAAGATTTATGTAGATGACATTATTTTTGGATCCTCTAAAAATTCTTTATGTACTGATTTTTCAAAAATGATGCAAGATGAATTTGAAATGAGTTTAATGGGGGAACTTAAATTTTTTCCTTTGATTTTAAATTTTTAAAAATAAAAATGGTATTGTTTTAAATCAAAGTAAATATACTAAGGATCTTTTGAAATGTTTCGGTTTGGATAGTAATAAAGGTAGTGATACACCTATGAGTACCACTTGTAAGTTGGATGCTGATGAAACTGGTAAGTTAGTGGATCAAACAAATTATAGAGGTATGATTGGGAGTCTGATCTACCTTACTACTTGCAGACATGATATTATGTTCAGTGTATGCATGTGTGATCATTTTCAAGACAATCCCAAAGAGTCTCATTTAACTGCTGTTAAAAGTATTTTTAAATATCTCAAGCATACTACAAACTTAGGACTATTTTATCCAAGAGGAAAATCATTTGATTTAATAAGTTATTTGGATGCTGACTTTTCCAGTTTCAAGTTAGATAGAAAGATCACCTTTGGAACATATCACATTTTGGGCAAGTCACTAGTATCATGGTGTTTTAAGAAATAGAATTCTATTTCATTATTTACTATTGAAGCTGAATATATAGTTACTGGTAGTTGTTGTGCTCAAATTATGTGGATGAAACACACTTTATTAGACTATGGATATCAAGTCAAACATGTATCTATAAACTGTGATAATACAAGTGCTATTAACATCTCTAAAAATTCAGTATCTCATGCGAGGACAAAGCACATTGATGCAAGACATCACTTCTTGAGAGATCATTATCAAAGAGGTGATATCACTCTTGAATTAATTAGCATTAAACACCAATTAGATGATATATTCACAAAGCCTTTGAGTTTTGATAGGTTAAATTACATCAAACATGAGTTAGGAATGATAAACAGTTAAGTTTGGACCTCACCATTGGACCTCACCGTTGGACCTAACCATTGGACCACACTGTTGGACCTCACCATTAGACCTCACTATTGGACCTCACCATTGGACCTCACCATTGGACCTCACCATTGTACCTCACCTTTGGAACTCACCATTGGACCTAACCGTTGGAACCTCACCGTTAGGAACCTCACCGTTGGACCTAACCATTGGGACCTCACCGTTGGCACCTTACCGATAGTTGACTTTTTTGGGACTTCACGTTTTTCTACCAGAATCTGAAAAGTTTTTAATCATAGTTATTTATTTTAATTGATTTATTTTTTGATCCCTAAATGATAAAAATAAATTACACACTATATATCGATCCCCTTCAATTCTCTTCCGAACCTCTTTCTCCTTAATATTAGAACCTCATCTCCTGCTGAAACCTTCGAACCACTTCTGTCACATGGAAAGATTGAAGAGACCGATGGTCAGGGATGAAGGAGTTGCACCGAACCCTTAGAGACCTCGAGCTAGTTCTAGTAGTGAAATCCAGATAGTGGTAAATCTGATCAATACACATTTATCGAAGAGGGAAATTGTGGTTGAAAGGGAATTATGTTCTGAATGGATACTTTCAAGAAAGTCTCTAGTGCTGAAGGAACTTGAAGCTTAGGATTGGGTCGAATGATTTGAAAATAACAATAGACCTTATTACCTGAAGCTAGTGAAGGAATTTTATAAATCTATGAAGTTTGAATAGTCTCAGAATGAGAACAGAATGTCTTAAAAGGTAAATGGAGTAAGTGTGATCTTCTCCTTTATTGAATGGGCTGATTGTTTAAGAGTCCCACATGAAGGGATTTTTGATTACTACTCAGGAGTGGTACCTCCCATTAATGATTTCTTCTATTATTAAGAAGCCTTGGCTGAACTGATAGGGAATGAGATCCCTAGGAAAGTGATTACTAATGAAATGGAAGGAGAAAAAAAGTTACTATTTAAATTTATTCAGCATGTCTTGAGTCCCAGGAGAGGGGAATTTTCTACCTTGGAGTATTAGGACATATTTATTTTATATATGTTGAATCATGGATAGAATATAAATTTATGTAGGTTACTGATGACTGAATTAGAGGACATGACAAAGCCTAGTTCCAAGTCCAATGCTTTGTTTCATGCGAGATTGATATCCTTGATGTTGAAAGTGAAAAAAGTTTCTAGAGATAAGGAGAAAACAATTGTTGTAAGGGATAACTTATGAATTACCAAGATGATTTGCAAGTTGATGAAGATAAACTGGAACCCTTGGAAAATAAAATGGGTGAATGATGAGGCTAAGCTGTATGAGGAATTCAAACATATTACTTATCCTACTAGGCCTAAGAATAAGAGAGACCATGGTCTAAAGACTGATGAAGTAGAGCCAATATACTTAGATGAAGAAGTGGAGGCTACTATTATGAAAGTAAGAGAGGATCCTCCTATAGATTACAGGAGTGATTATAAACTTCTCTCAAATCCTCATGCCAATACTGTATCCTTTTGTGAGCCTATCCCACTAAAAATATTTCCCAGAAGAGATATTATCCTAAGGGACAACAATGATGAGGAAACTAGTGAAGAATAAGGGGAATAAAATGTCTTAAAAGACATTAGAGAAACCTCAGAGGAGGAAGATGAAACTGAATCTAGTCATGATGATTTTGAGACAACTGCTGATGAAAGTGAAATGGAATGCCTAAGATTTAGTCCTCTGATAGGATATACAGAAATGGTAGAAAGTGTAGATAAAGAGGTTTCTGATTTGGTTGAATATGGAATTGAAATGGCAGTAGTCGAAGATTCTGTAGAGGAAGTGGCTGTGGACCCTCCTGTTGATGCAGTTGATCTAGGAGGTATAATAGAGATGGATGTAATTGATCAGGAGAATTCTCCAAGTGAGGGGGAGGAACCTATTACCACAGGATCATTTTTTTTTCTCATGGAATGGAAGACTAGTCATAAGACCCTGGATTCGTGGTCTTGGGCTTAGACTATGGATAATCTATTGATGACAAGCCTAATAAAATCCCTCCAATTCCTTCTTTTTAGGAAACCACCATTGTACATCCAGTAGTTCTTTTACCTCGAGACTATGTGAAAAAGGATGATTTAGAATCCTTGAAATCTTATTTGAAGAGATATTTTGATGAGAGATCTGTTGGGATAGAGAGAAAAGTGGATCCCAATAAAGAAGTTATAACATCTTCCTTGGAAAGAGTAATTTCTACCTCTCACTAACATTTCCTACATGAAGTGAAGGAATGTAAGAATCAGGTCAGAACCTTGGCAGAGTCTATGGAATCTATGAAGAAATCTATTTCCAGTTTAGAATCCTATATGGCTTCAAGGGTTCAAGTGGACATAGTCCTTAAGCATGTCAAAAGTGTTGTTCAGCAGATGGTCACTGTGTTTGAGGACTTTAAGAAGTCTATGGAGGCACATGTGAGTGTCCAGGATGCTGATGTGAAGCGGTTAATCAGTGATCTAACCAAATATTTTAAGGAGATAGTGGATTTCACTATGGAACATCTGTGTGCATCTTCTTCCTCTTCAGCCTCTCCACCTATTGATCTAGAAGCTTTCAGATCAGTTGTCAAAGAAGAAGTGGATAAGTTCTCTGGTGCCAGTACCTCAAACCCCCAGTCTATGACTCAGGTCATTTCCACTACCATAGAAATTCATAAACTTGTGGGAGATTATCTAAGGGAAGCTTCTCAAGATCAAAAGGCCATTAAAGATCAAGTTTATTTCTATTATAAAAGGGTGTACACTAAGCATCAGATGGATGGTCACTTTATGCTATTTTTGGAAAACTTGAGGATCCCATCTGTCACTCAGGAGTTTAAGGATCAAGTTAGCAGGCTCAAAGATTTGAATCCTTCCTTAGAGAAATTCATGGAGAATAAGGATGATTTTATATCATCTATGGAAATAGGAGGAAGCATTATCATGGATTTCAGAAATCTTCTTTTACCCTTCCTCCATGTGGACTACAATCCCATCATTGTTCCTCCAGCGTTACCTTCTTCCTCGGTTGCCTTAGGCTTTACCAGTGTTTCTCCTTTGATTAATCCTGTATAGGCCATCAAAATCTTGGCCCCTATGATTCCTCAGAGATCTACTCACTATAGGTCTACTGATGCCTCTGTAGTAGCTCCTCCTACACTGCTCACTACCATACCTCAGCCTATCCCTCCATCTTCTGGACTTGACTCCTCAGCTTACAAAGACAAAGCTCCCTTGGAAGTTTCTGATGTGGATTGAATGTGGGGTGTCTTAGTTGATAGGGATCTTTTTAACCTTTTTGTATCTTTTATTCTTGCTTCATTAATAAAACAATTCCCTTTTGTTATCTCTTTTTTTCTTATATTATTTTTGTTAATCACAAAAGGGGAGAAGTTTTATGTTGACTAAAGTCCTTGCATATATGCACTATCTATATTTTCCACAATAACCATGATTCAATTTTACTTATACACACCTCTAAAGATATTAGAAAAAGTTCTTAACACTGATTCAATAATACTTAAATCTAAATTTTCCCTCGTATAATTTGTGATTATCAAAAAGGGGGATATTTTTGGAGTCACCTGTTTTCATAATCCCGAATCATGTTTCATTTATGTAATAATCATGTTTTTATTATATGACAATCTTGTTTAATTATTATTCTTAGTTTATATCAAGTAATAACTATGTACTTTTAATCTCACTTCTATCTTGTTTAAGATTACAGTGCAAAATTTCTCTAAGTATAAAGGTCACCGATGAAAGGTCACTAATGAAGGTCACCGATGAAGGTCACCAATGAAAGGTAACCGATGAAGGTCACTGATGAAAGGTCACCGATGAAAGGTCACTGATGAAGGTCATCAATGAAAGGTCACCGATGAAAGGTCACTGATGGAAGGTCACCGATGAAAGGTCACCGATGAAAGGTCACTGATAGAAAGGTCACCGATGAAAGGTCACCGATGAAAGGTCACTGATGAAAGGTGACCATTGAAGGCTATCAATGTAGTCTACCATTTAATCCTACTATTGAGAAAGAAATTTCTACTAGTCTACTGATTCTCACTATTCTACTCAACAAATTTTCAAATTCTTAAGATTATTCTTACGGTTATATTTGGTAAATTTAATGATTTTGACAATAATTAATGCTGATTGTAGACATATCATGAGACCGTATCTGGAGACAGTACGAGGTATGAGGAGGACCGAACTTGGTTTAATTATTCCTATTGTTGGAACTCAAATATAAAAGAGAAGACCGAGGAATAAAAGTCATAGAAGCGTGTGTTCTAAAAGAAGAGAGAAGTGCATGAGAAAGAGCTTAATCGCTAGATCAAAGAGAACAAGGAAGAACCATCCAACACTTACATTGTGAACCCAAGAGAATCACGAAGATCATATTGGACAAACTCACGCCATCCTTCTATGTTTCATCAACTCTCTTTCAACTCAAGAAGAATAACACTCAGTTCCTGGAAGCTAGAACCTAGAGTTGTGACACTCTGTTTTAAGGACAACTTCCAAAGAAAGAATCGAACTGCAAATTCTTCACTCCAAGGAGTCAAGAAATGAACTGAAAACATAAAGAGATTTTTAAACTCAATATTATAATATTATCTCTATTATGTTCTTTTATTTTACATTTCCAAGAAGTATGTGTGTTCGTATGTTACACACACTGTCTCATGTGCTTGAACTGGAGGATTCTGAAAATCCTCACATCAAACTTCACTTACACATTTTTTCTCATGTATAATTGTGGAAGAGACCATGTGTGGTCTGTATTGTTTGTTTTTTCCATGAATAACTATGGTATAGGGTGTGACCCCTAAATAGTTTGTGAAAACTATTATAAGGCCCGATACAGGATGTGTATCAAGTTTATTGTTAATATAAACTGCTTAGTGGATGGTGATCACCAAGTGGAGAGGATTAAGTATCAGCTTGAGATTGAACCTCTTATTTAACTCTTCTATGTTATAAGTTTTTTTAATACTCTGTTTTTCTATTTTCCACTTCTCAAAATTTCAAAAACAGAAACTGTTTTTACATTGACTCTGGGAGTTAGTTCTGGTTAGTGTGTGTATGTGTTTAATTCAGTAAACCTATTTCAAAAGTTGAAGAAGTGTTTTACACAGATTCAAATGAGGTCTAATCACACTTTGAGAAACCTGTTGACCAACTAAACATTTATATATCTACTAACTTAATTAACTAGGTTATTTCAAAATTGGGGTATCTTTAACATAATTTTTTTAACAAAAATTTTATATAGGAACTCAATTCACCCCCCTCTTGAGTTTCCACTCCGATCAACATGAGTGTTATAGTTACCTGGGAGTAACCTAAGTAAATATTTAATATAAAGAGTTTATTGGTAATATATGGTTATTAAAGGTGATTAATACAAGGTTTATCATGATTAACAGAACATCTTATAGTCTTGAATAATAAGGGTGTGAAGTTTATATGGTCACAAGCTTGTGAGAAGGCCTTTTAGGATCTAAAAGGGAGACTGAATTCAATGCTGATCCTGATTCTTCCATAGTCGGGAAGAAGTTATATTTTGTATTGTGATGAATTAGGAATAGTTATGGGAGTAGTTATGATATAGTAATATTGATTCATTGTATACAGGTCATGGTAGCTGAGGTATCATATAAAGAGTTACCTGAAACATGATCTTGAGTTAGCCACTGTTGTTCATGCCTTGCATTGTTGGAGGAATTACTTTTTGGAAGATCAATTTTTGTTGTTCAAGGATAAGAAAATTAGTAGGTATATCTTTAAATAGTGTGACTTGAATATTAGATAGCGAGGATGGGTTTATTATATGTAGTATTTTAACTTCAATCTTGCTTATACACCCAGGAAGGTCAATTCCATCACTAATTTTCTGAGCATGAGGACTCAGACGTAGTCAGTTCAAGAGGCCAGTAGTGAGTGGAAACTTCTGGATCTATTTTCAATGATGAACCTAGTGTTTTAGGACCATCATGGATGGAATTTACTTGCATCACTATCTTTGACCTCTTTAATTATAGAGAGAGTGAATATGAGATAGTTTTCAAAACATAATGGCTTGGTTCTATGATATATTATTTCTGATGAAGACCTGCCTCTAGATTGATCTATTAATGGAGAAAACATACTATATATATATGGTCATATATGGGTCCTGATATAAAGGAAAGATGAGATGATGGGATATTCACATGCTTCTTAGTGGGAAGTTCACCTGGGTATCTCTAAGATGTATTGTGATATGTATCGTCAGTATTGGTGGTCAGGAATTAAACATTTGATAGTGGGTTTTATCACTAGGTTTTCCACCTATCAATAGGTGATGGTGGAGAATCAATGTCCCACTACCTTGTTACATCCATTTTAGGTACTACAATGGAAATGGGAGGATATCATGATGTATGTTGTAGTTGGATTACTGAGGTTGACTTGAGGTAGTGATGCGGTTTGGGTAGTCATGGATTAACTGAAAATGGTAGCCACTTCTTTTTTATTTGGGAGACTTTGTCAATTTATGAGCTTGGTAGACTAAATGTCCATGAGATTATACAGATACATGGGGTACCTCATACTATCCCTTAATATAGGGATGCTCATTTCACATCAAGGTTCTGGTAGGGGTTATAGAGAACTCTGGGTACGCAAGTACTTTTGAGCACAACCATTCAACCTCAGACTGATGTCTAGTTGGAAATGAATATACAGGTACTGGATGACATACTCTAATCATGTTACCTTGATTTTAGTGGTTATTATAATAAGTATATATCTCTCATTGAGTTTTCCTACAATAATATCTTTCATGAAACAATTCAGATGGATCATTATGTGGCTATTTATGGTAGGTCATTTTGTTCACCCCTATGCTAGATAGAGGTAAGATAGGTAGTTCTACTAGGTCCTCATATCATGTGGGAGAATTTGGAGAAGGTGTAGTTGATCAGAAAGTGTATGTCTACTGCTCAGCCTAGATAGAAATCATATGTCCATTACTATCAATGACCTCTGGAGTTCAAGCTCTGGGATCATGTTTTCTTGTGGGTATCACCCAGACTTGGGAATAGATGGATACAGGGGAAAGGGAATTTATCACCTCACTTTTTTCAATCCATTTTATATCTTGGATAGGTTCAGATTGGTAACCTATCGGTTTTTATCACCTTATAGGTATCATTCCATGCATGATGAATTCCACATTTCACAACTTCACTATTATCATTATGAACCTTCTCATACTTTTGATCCTAAATATTTTGAGTCGGATTTTGATGCTTATTTTAAGGATTATCCCATACACATCATTAATCTGAGAATGAAGTCTCTCTGAGGCACATATACCCCTTTAGTGCATGTGTTATGGTAACACGAATGTGTACAGAAATAAAATTGGGAGTGGGAGACTGATGTACATGATCAGTGGATAGAGTTATTCTTATATGATGTTATATTTCCCTTGGAAGGGTTACTAGGGGATGAATTCCTTTAAGTGGGAATACTGTAAGAACTCAGATTTTTTATAAGGTATTTATCCTTTAATTTTTTTGTCTAAGTCTTTGGTTTTGACCAAATATGAATGCCTTAAGAGGATATAGAGGAAATGAGGGTGTTTGGGGTTTTTTTTGAAACTTCAAACCCTAACCAAGGGAAGAAATAACTTGGCCACATTTTTAGTAGAAACTGTACAACCTAGCCTACATGGTTTCTACTAACCGTGTGGGGTGTTTCAGTGGGAAATAGTGGGCTACATAGTTTTCCCTAACAATGTGACCCAGGGAGCATACCTCTGAGGAATCTATGAAATTTTTTTATAGGAATAACAAACATTTTGTGCACGATTTCCCAAACCATTCACATGAACCATGAAGGTCCCCTATTTGGATAGTGGGATTTACACAGTTGACATACAGTTTGGGAGACCATGCAGCCAAATCATGTGAACCCTTATTTTTGGGTGATTTTACCAAATTGAAATTAATGGATTATATGTTAAAATGCCCTTTTTTCATTCTACAATACACGAGTCCTTCTTCCTCTCCTTTTGAGATCCTAATCCTCTCTTCCTAGGTTCTTGGATAAATAATTTTTTTGGACTCTAATTCAACTTTTTATCTTCTTATTGGATGTGAACCAGTGAGTTCTCTATTCATCTTGTTCATTTTTACATTTATATTCCTCTTTATGTAGTTATTTAGGTGTAGGATTATATTCCATATTTTTAGGGTGTTCATTTATTTTACAATTTTCTTCTAATATGGACCAAACCAAAGGCTAATACTAGACCATTGCTCCTCTACAAGAATAAGGTAGGTGGTCTAGTATTTATCCCAAAAAGTTTAGATTATTTATATTATGTTTCATTATTCCACATGATTATTTTATCGAGTTTTTTCCCTAAATTGAATATTCCTTCTATTGGTTTCCTTAACTAAGAACCTAACAACTCTCTTAGATCCCCTTAACCTATTTATACCCTTTAAAGTGTTCCCATGAAATTTCCATTGTAATTATAAATGTATAAATATATAAACCATTTTCTATATGGTTTTGATTTTAATTTTAAATTTTTATATCATAAATTAAATGGATACTTTTTGTGGTGTAGTATAACTAATACACTTATCAATTTATGATGAATTATATTGAAGGTGAGTGACATGGCCACATCACCTGTATTAAATAAGAAAATGGTTTTGACCTTGTTAAATAGAAATGTTAATGAATTATGAACTGCCTATTGGCTTGAATTTAAGCCATTGATTACTTATATCTATTATAATAATGGGAATAGGTGACCCCTATGATTTATGTTATATGGGAACAGAGTCCCTTTTTCAATTGTCAAATGCGGGCATGAAATCCATCACTACTTCTTTTTATACATGGGCATGGCATCCCTTATTATAATGTTATATATGGGTATGGAGACCTTATTAATTATGATACATGGTCATGGTGACCCTACTGATATGATCTAGGCATGTCATCCATATAATTACAACATAGGCATAATGACCCTATAATTGTGACATGGGCATGGTGACCCTGATGATATGAAACTTGATACGTAACCCTTATGAATAGAATATATGAGAATGATGACCCTTAATATTATGATTCGAGCATGGTGTCCCTAATTTTATGATATTGAGTATGAATCCCCTTATTCTTATGATATATTCCATGGAATTCCTTGAAACTTGTGTGACTCATAACACATTCCATGGATACCTGCCTTACGCCTTAGGTCCATGCTAGTATAAGTATCCATATATATGGTTTTATACATCATTACATATATAGACCATATATATATACATATAGTTACATGTTCAAAGACTATCCATCTTAGGTTGAAGCAGGTTGTGTCAGTTTGGTGTCCACATGGAACCATCTATGACCGCTTTACAACTTTAATTAGTACTTATAATTTAATATATATTCAAAAAATTTATAGTATATTCATGGAATGGGTATTTATAGACACCATTGGTGGTGTCCTAGTGAGTTTATCTCACACCCTATCAAAGCTGCTGATGGTACTCGAGCAGATTATGTGGATATAGGAAGGGATAGGGGATAACGCCTAGTATTTGATACTTTATTTTCTTATAGCATAGAATCGGGGAAGCATAGGATCGAGCTATGAATCATGATGCTATTTAATATATTCTTTTTTATGTTTTTTTCTTTTGATACATGTATTTTATTGCATTTCCACTTCCATCCATTCCTATTTATTTTTGTAAGATACATGAAATTACATCATTCTATATATGATTTAGGTTATGGTTATTATTTATTTATTCCATTTGGATGATTTTCCTTCCTATTTTAGTTATTTATTCTGATTTTTCTATTTATCTATTCATTTCACCATTGTGATACTCTGATCATGAAGGTATAGTCTCCCCACTATACCACCTTGGACCCTCACTGCTACTCAGTAGCCTATGGCATATAGTGAGGCTCACATGAGGCCATACAGACCACTATATCAAGGCATGATTTAAGTAGCATCCAAGATTTGACTCCACATATCCCTTCTAGATTCTTCTACTAATACTCTTTTATGCCTCATAGAATAAATATTCCAAACACCTGGTATGTCATTTGCTCTATTACTTTCCTCCCTATGAGAAACAATCTTATCCTCAAGATAAAAAAACGAAACTAGAAATGAATGATGAATTCATATTCCCATGTCACTTTTTACATTGGGCACCCATGAAATTTTATTTACAAATGAGGATTTTCATCTCTAATTTTCAAACTAAGTCTCTTAAATAACACTTCCTCTAGTTTAGGGAAATATATAAATTCTCCCTCTAAATATGTGGGTAAGGTAGATTGCAATTTCTAGTTTTCCATAGCTCTTTTAAGCTATGATACATTAAAAAGGGTTTATTTAGGATGAAGGTGGTAAATAAAGTTGATAAACTGCTGATTTTATATGCTTGATTATAGTAAATGGCCCATAAAAATTTGTGTATAGCTTATAGGTAATTTGTTGAGTAAGGGAAAATTTATTATGTGGTCAAAGATTTAAATAAACCCTATCTCTTTCTTGAAAGGAAAAATCATGAATGTGAAAGCCTTTAAACTACTCCATATACTCTTATGACTGATACAAATGATGTTTGAGTAGTTTTGGATCCCCATCACTCTATATCATAGTATTGGACACTACTTCCATCCATATCTCAAATTACTAAAAAGACAAAATGGTAGGTGGTTTCCTACCATACACTAATTTAAATAAATTAGTGTTAATGGATGTGTTTTAAGTAGTGTTATAATAAAAATAAGTCCTTGGTGATAAATATGAACAAAATTTTGGATATTCGCTCTCAAAACATCATAAATATGTATCTAGACAGTTATTGAACACTTTTGGTTATTCATATTCTTATATATGATATGTGGAGATCAACTTCAATTTTGTTCCATTATGATTGAATAATTCTATCTAGAAGTAGTTAAAAGAACCTCATCTCAATTATGGATATTAGATTTTGTAATTCCATGTGGTTGGAATACCACCCTCATGAAAACTTATACCACCCCTTTGGTAGGGTAGGGATGTTTTAACGGGATAAAATTAGAATATTATGAGATCTTATCTACCAACACTAGGATCAAACTGTACCCTATTTATTTTTGTATCCCCATAATAAAATACATTAAAAAATCATCCCACACTATCTTTGGAATTTATAAAGGCTAAAATAAACTAACTATAGATAATTTGGATTAATTATAATTCTTAAAAACTATACACTTATTCACAAAGTCTTGCACTATTTTTTTTACACCTACATAGTACAATTTTTCATCTAATTTCCTAAAAGTTTTATAGAACCCTGAATTCCCACTCTATGGGTAATTTTTAAATTTTTCTAGAAGTTTTTCATCCCATTGAAAAGTGGATGGTATCACTAGTTTTACCTTATATTTTTGTATCCCCTATGTATAAGTAAATTTTGTTTTAGAATTTTTACTAGTCTCTATAGATTAAATATTCTTATTAACGTAAGGGTTATCATGTATTCCCTTTATCATATTTATACCCTATCATAACACTAGAAATTATTAGATTGGGTTTAATATGGATTCTTCCTCTCTATTAGATAGAGAATAAGTAGTTTTATTATCTTTACCTAGTGTATATTTATCATCAAACTAGTACCATAATAATTTAAAAATACAAAATTATTAGTATATAGTGGTTAGCCTCTATTGGAGAAAAAATTTAAGTCTTTGGTTGTATTAATACATGGTAAATGGTATTCCCAATAGGTAAATATACTCCCCAATAGGTATGGATTCTAATGTTGTATTTCTAACACCAATGTCATGACCTCCATCTCATATATAAACCAAGATAAGTTCTTTTTTGCCAATTATTTAACAAAAAATAAATGGTCCACTAGCTTTGTATAAGGATATCCCCCCACCCATTTCCTTGACTTGTCACACTCTACTTCAAAATCCTTTAAAAAATTTGGTAGAGAAAAAAATGAGCTTCCATCATAAGTAACATTAAGTGTTCAATTGATTTTTTAGACTCTAATATCTACTTGAATATCTATTTCTAAGTTAAAACTATTATAGGTTGTGTTTTTTTATTATATCCTCATATAAAAATTGTATAATATTTATTTATTCTAATAAATCCATGGCCCCCTTAATATTTACTCATATCATCCATTCCAACAATTCCTAAAACTTAGTGGAATTCATTGATACCCATACTTTTGATATAGAAATTCCCAAATATTAAACCTACCTTTGATAAAAACATATTTTTTTTTGAAATGGAAAAGAATTGATTTACTTAGATCACTTATAGAAAAGATTCTAAGTGTCCAAGATGAAACTCTTAGTCCTGACTATAGATCATAATTTCATCAAAATATATTAGTATAAATTAACTAATTAGGGGATTGAACAGTTCATTAATGGTTTCTTGGAGATTTTAAGGAGAATTGGTAAGACCAAATAAAAACACCAAATATTTATAATGTTCATTGTGAGTATAATGAGAAGTTTTATCCACATATTCCTCCCATATCTAAATTTAGTGATAACTATATTAGAGGATTGATTTAGAAAAATAAGTTGCATCAATTAGATCATCAAATAAATCATCCACCATTGTAATGGGGAATTTAAGTATAATTTTTACCTTATTGTGTGACCTATATTCCACACACAAATATCAATTTCCGTATTTTTTATTTACCAATGACACAAATTTGGAGTATTCACTTGAAATAGTTACAGTAATCCCCATATTGAGTATCTCATGTCATTTACTTTCGATCTCATTCTTCTAGAAGTGTTGATACATGTATGGTCTCACTATTAGGGACCCTTTTTCTTATACCAAAGTGATCGCATATACTTTCTATCATCTAGGGGTAAAACCTTGGGTTCCTAAAAAACATTTTTGAGTTTCATTATCACTTTAAATGGAAGTCATTTCTACTGAATAGCCATTTTATTCCCCTTCTTAATTTGTTTTATATCTAATAATAAAAATTGGATTTTATTCCCATAAGGATTATTAGTCAAATTCTTCAAAGATTAAGTATCTTAACTAGTTCATTATTCTTTACTGATAATGTATTATTTATCCCCAACCAAGAACCTAATTTTCATCATCTTGAAATTGGTTCTAACCTATTTGAGTTTACCTGTTAAGAAATTCCCAAGATAAGGTCTAAATTGATATTTTTTTGACTTTATCATCAATCACACAAGAATATATCCCAAGGTTAACTTCAATATTAGAGACACATATTTTGACCAAATATTATACCATCACCCAATTGATGTTCATAATATAAGAATAATGAAAAATAATATTATTATTTTGGTCAATTTGTGAGATATTATATAGCTTGTGGCATGACTGTCCGTTAATATTAGAGTAGTCCAGCCACTTTCCCCTCTACCTTCATGGAAATCATTTAACTTTATTTCTATCCTATAAAAAAAATTCCCAGACATAAATATGTTAGAATATTTATTTAAAATTATTCATGTTCTTTCAGTACTTCTTATCCCACTTTATCTCTAAACACTATTTCTCTATAATTATCAAAAACATCATCCTCTCCTAGAAACACCACCCATATATTTGGATCATCACATTTATGAATGGTATTTTAAGGCTTTCTACACCTAAAAAATAATAAATTTTCCTAATTTCCTCCCAATCAAGATTATTCAGGTGTAATAATCCTATTATTCTTGATATTTCACATTTGTTAGCATCCTAACTAGTCCCTCCCACTAAAATTCACACTCATTTAACTAGACAAGGGAAAATATCATTATTAAATTTTAGACCCATTCGTAGAGGATAATTTTATGTATCCCCTTCACAACCACCATAAAAACATGGTCCTTCCCAATAAAACTGTGGACCTACTCTTTTTATTACTACTAACTTGACATGTTAAGCCAATAAAATTGACTATAATAGAGTCTATGGGTTATAAATTTGTACCCTACTATGAATTAATTCTTACAAACCATTTAGGAAATATCCTACATGCTATAGTTCTAGTTGGAATGAAAAAATAATGGTGGATATTTAAAATTTTCAATATACTCTTGGATTATTTCCTTTTTTAAGAGTTTCCAAATCCTAATATTGATTTTTGAATTTTAAATCCATTGAATCACTCTATAAAATCCTACTTAAACACCTAAAAAATTATTTTTTGATATACTCTTACTAAAATAGTAAAATAATAAATAGATATACTCTCCATACTCACTTGATCAAGTGAGACCTTTGATTCCTCCATTATTTGATTTATTCAGAAATAAAATTTCACTCATGTAATTAATCCCATTAGATTCATCCCATAAAACATTGGTAATTCTATCATTCTAGTGTTCAATCTAGTATTCATTTAATTTTTTCAAAATCTCACCATATATAAAGTATGAATGTAGAAAATTAAATAATGAAAAAGGCATATGGATTTTACTTGGTTCACCACAAAGGGATATTTCAAGAAGAATACACTGATAATATGTTGGAATACTAGAAATTAACAATACTCACTACAGTTGTAAAAAATATTTAGGAAGTATGCAATATTGATTCAAGGGTCATTCCCTTTTCTCATCTTATACACATGGTAAAGGCTTAGTCATTTTATAAATGTTAGGATCTCTTAAATTGTTTATAGACATTAAGATCTCTTCCTAATCATCATAGGAAATTGAGACACCTTTCATCCTTATATCTATATAGATGCTCTTTTAATCTCTATTTTATGTGTTATCCTTATTCAATACTAGTTACGATCAAATCCTTGATGTATTAATTGAGCCTCTATCTTCCAAAAAACATATAAGTAGTAATGTCTACTTCTAGATATAGATTAATCCCCACTAGGTTAATCTTTTTTCATTATTTATTCAACAGTCGAATATAATAGTGTAACTTATTTCTTCATTGATCCTTATTCATTGAGTTTAACCAAAAATGAAAATTGTGATATTCCTATAACTCTCCCCTTATATTTTTCTTTAAAAAATATATCTCAATATGTTCAGATACTCCTCCATCTCAAAAATGATACAAGTGGTTTTATAAATACATCCATGTACCCAAATTATGATCCAATGGTTAGGATTATTTATTACTTAATATAATTATCCACAATCATGATTGGTGTAACACAAGTTTTAATTTTGTCAAGAATTTTCATTTAAACCAATTTCAACTTCTTGAAATTTTATTCCATATACTCATTTTTTAAATCCAACCAAATCTTCTATATATTACTAAAATCACCTATTCACAACATGACTCTATTCATTATGACATGGTCTTCTACTTTATCCTCAAAATCACAACATGTTATCATTCTTCACAATGTGATACTACATAAATAACTAGATCCTTGAAACACATTCTAATATCATATTTAAACCACTAAAATATCACAACATGACCCACATTTAATATTGGCATGATCTTCTCCATCATGACATGGAAATATTCATGAATCGATCACACTATCAATCATATCATACGATATACTATATATCATAATTTGTGACTAGATGTATTATCAATCATATTTTATGACTGATAATTTATTTCATAATTAGTGGTTAGACAAAATACTACTAGAGGAAAATTATAAAACCTTAAACATGTTCTGAAAGTCTTACATATCAACAGTGTGGACTCGAAACAAATCATGTGTATTAAATACTTAAATATGAAAAACTTATATACAACCCAGGAATATTAAATATGGAATTTTATACATAAAAAAACTTGTGTATATAAAAACATTACATATGAAAAACATACGTATGGAATTTATTATATATGAAATTATTACATATGGAAAAACATTATGTATAAATGGAGTGTTCTGGGACTTTTCCAATTTCACATCTTCTAAAACATATCATTTATCTAGATCCAATATATTATGTATCATAAAAAAATAAACATACTTCACTTGGTCAATCTTCTACTCTTTTACATCAAGATAACTTTTAGACTTCACTGCCAGGATAACTTCCTTTACTTCCTAGTTTCTTCAAGAATAACTTATTTCTAATTTAAAATGACTTCCAACTTTTGAAAAATTATTCATTGTAAAATATGATTGATAATACTTCCAAAATAATATATAAAGTTCCATTAATTCATAACAACTTATGGAACATCTCTATAACATATTCTCTTCACAAACAACTTTTAGTTATATACTTATAAAATATAAAACTCTAAAAACATACAACCTTCACTTACACATCCAGCCTTCCACATCCATTTTAACTTTTAGACCTCTAATTTAACAAAATATTTCTAAATAATGATTAATCTCTATAAAAATAATTCAATTCCTTCAAAATTTCAATACTAACTTCTGAAACATCTCCATTTTTAATAAATTTCCTTTTATGCATTCTCAACAACCCAAATGTGCTTTTTATGCATATGGTAACCATATTCTTCATAATTTGAGTCACTATGTCTTCTAATATCATTTTTATGTACTTTTAAATAGATCTAATTTCTATTATAATAAAATCCAACAAACAAAATCCCAATTTAAAAATTATCCATATTTTTATAGTATGGAAAAGACTACTATAAATCCTTATCTACATTTTAGCTCAAATTAATCTATAAATAATTTATGGATTTATACTATAGTTTTATCATTACCCTTTGTTAATAGAATACAATAGGTCTTCTTGTAAAGATTATGATTTTCATTCTCTCCACATTTATTATAGAATTCCATTGGGGATATATTCTAATCTATAATCCTCCTTTACCTATATAATAATTTTTCTTGATTTTTAATAATCTCTACCAGAGTCTTTTTGGGAAATGTTGATTATACTTATCTTATTAAATACAAATTTATGTAGTCTATTCTACCCATTTTCCTGAAAATCCATCATAACCCACTTTATATCACTATTTGAAATCCAAAAATCTTGTATTTTTCAACCATTTGGAAGTTTAGATTTAAAACATTATGTTTTTTTAACTACTTCTAAATCAACCTTAGCACTTGAACTATTGGACCCCTTTTCCATCTTCAAGCCTTTATGTTCTCCCAAGCACTTCTTTTTTGAACCTTTAGAAATTTTACCAATGATGGAACTCCAGTTTTCAACTTCATCCTTGATTCCACTTTTTGAATAAAAAATCCATATTTTCACCTTTTAAACCTTGAATCATTTTATTTCTGCAGCTGAATTATAATCAAATATTTTCTATGAGTGAATTTAACATATATAAATTATTCATTAAAAAATATTTCAAATCTAATGAGTTAGAACTTGGTGCAAGAAATTATAATATTTTTCAATAACATAAACATTGTCCATGTCACTCACTTACTTCCATACCACTTGTAGTTATGAAACTTGAGATTTCAATTTATTTAAAAAAAATATTTCTATGATCTTAACCTCACTTGAACAAAGTAAATAAAAAATGATCAATAAAGCATAAATTGTATGAGTTATACCATTTTTTGAACTAGAAAATATCACTTATTCATGGTGAACTTGTGATACCACTTAACAATCATAATGTTTCCTTTCTTTAGAGGGATTATTCTATCCTAGATAAGGCTAAACATCCTTTTAATGTTCACTATAAAATAAATATAAATACATTCAATTCTTTAATACAAGTATTGGAATAATTTTCAATATAGGGAATCATATTTTTGGTTATGTAACTTTATTCTTTGAAAATTTTTGGTATCCTAAAAAATAGTCAACTAATACCACATTATTATTACATGAAAAAATAACCATTAATTACTATATTTTTTTTTAAATTCTATTGATTTGTCTTATCCTTATTTTGGTGGTCTAGTACCACTTGAAATATGGTCTAATTTTATTTCATGATCAATAATTGTTTCCTAACACCACTAGGTATTTTATATTAGGCTCTATATCATTTGAACTTTTCATAACAACACGAGACTCCATATTCTTATTTAAAATCCAACATTGTTTATTGAAACCACTTATGGATATAGATAAGGACCTTAATACTATTTTAGATTCCTTATTGAGCCTGATTCGAATTAAAAACTATAATAACTCTAACCCCATTAGTTTTATTTTTCTTATTTTAGAACTATAAAACCCCCTTTATCATATATATACCCCTTAAATATGTATCAATTCAATAAATAGTTAATAAAATTAGTCATATGGGGAGAGGGGTAACCCTGATATCCTCAAATTTAAGAATTTAGTTGGCCATTATTAACCAACCCTTGACTTTTGATCTACTTCCAAGACTTTCTCTAGAAAACACTAAGAGTGAAGACTTATCTATAAATGTTTGGACCTGAATTATTATTCTTACACATCTTGGTATTCATCTCCTTTTTTAGAATAATATCACTAGTTCATATTTCCTCCTTATATGAACAATCGATGAATTATTTTCTATGAATATTTCTCTATGAAAGGATAACTCCAAAAATTTTACTCTCATTATTTTTAGTGGTATGGATAAAACATTTTAAACATACCTAATTTTCCTTCTTAAATGGAAATAAAATTCATTCTAAATATATTTATCCTTGATGAAAATTTCATTTAACATCCATTCACTATTTGTATAATGAGAATAACCTCTATCATCTTGGAAATTGAGGGGTTTTCATTCACATCCTCCTCCATAAACATG
Source organism: Viscum album (assembly GCA_963277665.1). Classification (NCBI taxonomy): domain Eukaryota; kingdom Viridiplantae; phylum Streptophyta; class Magnoliopsida; order Santalales; family Viscaceae; genus Viscum; species Viscum album. The sequence continues at coordinate 1,901,696,923 of OY728127.1, forward strand.
AGATCTACCTATTATTTCTTATTTTCTCTCCATTTTTTATTCTTATATTTCTAGGAAGGTTTGTGTGAGTAAAAATAACCTTTGGTTTTTGATACACTTTATATTTATTTCCTTAATTAATATCTTCTAAATCCATGAATCTATTCACCATTGGTATAAATTTTTCTAAATATTGAGTTCTTATTTGAAAGTGCGGCCTCATGGTCTTTATAGACATTTCTATAGTGTGTTTAGTCCTTACATAATAGTTTAATGACTTAATTTTTATCCATGATGAATACTATGAATAATCCATAAAATATACTTAAGTAATCCTCTTTTTTCTTACCACTTCATAATCATTAAACACCATGAATCTATTTTTGAGTGGAATAAATTTATCATTCTTACACTCATGTATCATTTTTGTTAAAAAAGTAAGGAATATCATACAAATAAATCTATTATTTTTTTCTATGATAACCTTATATATGACCATGTTTAACACAAATAAAACATTTCCTAAATAAATATGTATGACTTTTATTATTCTTCGTTGAATGAGATGTATCATTAGGTCTCCTTTGATTGTGCATCACCAACTTCTCTATGAACACAAACATTTTAGGTCTAATTATTCCAAAAAAATAACACTTCTTCAATACTATCCTTTGAGATTTTTTCTTGAAAAATATTTTATTTATATTCTTATTCTACACCAATTCCATATTTATATTCTCCAAACTACTAAATAAAGTCTCCATGTGAGATTTATTAGTGTTTGAATTCTTTATCGTAGTGTGAAGATCTCCCAAAATACTCTTAATCCTAAAATCATTCTACTTTATTTGGACTTATAAATTATCAATGTGATATTTTTTTCATTATATACAATATTCACTTTATCATTACACTTCTATCTTAAGGAATATATTGATGATTCCTTTAATTTTTTTCATGCCTAAATTAAACACATGAAATTTTTTCCATGTATATCACTATGTTCCTTCATTTTGTGTCCTTAAAATATAATACTTTTAATTCATGTATTCATTTGTTAAATTTATGTTTACTTCCTATAACTCTGTTATATATGAACATTATTTCACCTTAAACACTCAAGAATTATACTTCAATATTTATAGATTTAATCTTCTCTTGTTTTTTTTTCAAAAATAATATATGGATTTACTACATGATGTGGTTACCTATTTTATACCATTATTATATAACCATTCAGGTTATGTATAATTTTTATTTTATAGATTTAAAAGAAATATCTAATTTCTTATTTTCCTACTTCTATTATCCTAGAAAATAAATGCAAGTAAATATATAAGAGACGGGAGAATTATAGTAAAAAACTCTACTTAAAATTTTCTCACACCTCAAGTTGTTAATTGATTAAAAATACAATCTTCTTATAAAAACATAGTTTATTAGAATAAAAAGTGTAAACTCAATGGAAATTAAACTAGTAAAAAGATATCACTACACAACTAAATCAATATGCATAGTGGTAAAACTATTTTTCATAAATTCATATCATATTACAAATAATAATATAGTAAAAATATAAACTTTGACATAGTTTATAAAAACAATAATTAGAATTAAGATTAGAATCCTTAAAATCCTAAAAAAAATATTATAACCAAACCAAAATTTTATCCAATGTATAAAGAGGATCTTTAAACTTGATCCAAGGAAACATGTCTTCTTATCCCAAGAATAACTCAACTATAAACCCTTTATAAGGTATATAGGTCTTCTTATCCCCATAACACCTCAACCAAGATGATCAAAATAAGTTTTTTCTTCCTATCCTCCGAATCCGTTAAACATGTAGGATCAAATAATCCTATTTCTTCATATCCCTAAAATACATAAATTAAATATGATCATATAGAATAAATATAATTAGAAAATTATAAATATCTTTACAATGGGAAACCTCACGTGGTGATAGATCTTAGAAAAAAACAATTAGAAAAGAAAAATTATACACTAATCAAAACATATATTAGGAAAAATAATTTTCAAAACATCAAGAAACCTAGAAGATTTCAGAATGATTTTATGTTAATTTCTTTTCATCCAAATTTTTTTTGTTCTATTTATATACCTTTAAAAAAAACTCCAATGTTTTAATTTTGTGTTCTTTGGGTTCTGTTATAATGGAAATAGAAGTTTCAACTCCATATTTCAATAGTCTCAAAAAAGTTCTCCATATTATGATGACATTATTAAATTACACTACAGTTCTAAAAAATTCATTGAATATAATCTATCATGAAATTTTTTTTCTTTGCATTTTCACGATTCATCCAGAAAACACCAAAAATAAATTTATATAAAAATTTTATTCTGCACAAAAAAAAAACTAAAACACAAATTCAAATTATATTAGTTTATTATGAAGTGTATTTAGATTTTCAAAATAAAATAAGAAAAATATTAATTGACTCAATAATATCCCCATTTTTAAAAATAACAAGTCACATAGGAAAAAATGAATATTTGATTGAGTTTTAAATAAATAATCCTTGTAAGTTTAAATGAAATAAATTTCATCCACTTTACTCACAACATTAAAGACAAACTCATTATTTATAAAAAAATAATTATAAAAAATCACCTTCTTTTTTAAATAAATAAAAGTTTAAAAAATTCACAAATTTCTCTCCATTTGAAAAATTTATAAATTTCTCCCCTAGAGAATTTTTTCTTATCTTCTCCCCCCAAATAAACTTTTGCATATACAATTTTTCAATTTCTTTGCAATTTTTCTTTCAAAAAGAATCAGATAAATAGAAAAAACTTTATAATAAGGTTCTAAAAAAATAATTTGTTTTAATTCATTGAACACAATCTTTTATAAATATACATATCTCCCTTTTTAATATTTGAAAAATATATAGGGATAATAAAGATAAATAATAATTGGTAAGATTAAAGAGATTATTCTTTCTATAAGTTATCTTCTAACTAAAACTGATGATCTTATTCATTTGAAAATGGTTCTAGAAATTTTTTAAATCAATACTTATTGTCTTTTATTGTATTTGTGATTAATATTTATGAAAAACTAATGAATGTCTCCATTTTTAACAATATTAATTAGATACAGTAACATGACTTAAGGGATAAGTGATAAATGTAATCAAAGTGATTAGAGTAATAATTTATACAAGTGTTAAAAAATATATTACTAAAATATCAATTTCAAATTAAATATTCAATTCTATTAGATGTAATTATAGTGAAATAACATCATTTAGTAAACCTCAAAAAAGGTAAAAACTAAAAAAATAATTAAAACACGATTCAAATAAAAGAATTTCTTCCAACTTTCTTGAGTAGTTTTTCAATGTCAGGAGGTAGTTTGAACAACAAGTGAATTAAATATCATTTTAGATTGATCACTATTTAACATATTTTAATTTATTATAATTTAAAGGTTTAGAGGAAATATGAACAAAATAATTATCAATTATAATAAAATCAAGAAAAATATCTCATTTTTATGTGTGATACCATAGGAAATGGTGTATTTTATATCATTGTTTTTCTATTTAGCGATATATTGGATTCTAGATAAATAAATAGTGTTAGTTATATCATAAAACATTGGATTCTGAGTAAAATTCAAACCAAAATATGTGAGTGAGTGTGGTATCCACAAAACATGAGTGTAATAATGTACAAATACTATATATTCATCTTCAAAAATAGAGATTGTAATTGATTATTTATTCTTTTTAAACTAATAAACTATAGACTCTCCTAAGAAATGACATTTTTTTAAAGTACTTTTCCTATCAAACCTACTATAGTGAACTAATACTTTTTACACAAATTATTGCATAATTTTTGACATAAATATCCATTAATACAAAATAAGGATAAAAATGACTAGTTTCTTTTTAATATTAGGTATATAAAAAAAACATGAAAATAAATCATCTTTATTTTATTCTCCATGTAATATCTTGGGTTTTTGAATGTGTATAATTCCTAGGTAATTTTGAATTTTGATTTTAGTGGGAGGTTCAACTTGAATTATAGGCATTAGAACCTAATTTTAGGAGTTCAAATGCCATAATATTTTTAGGTGGATTTTAAGGCTTCTCAAGTACCTCAAGAGTTTGAATGGTTTTTTGATGCATCAGGACCCAAAAGACCAATTTTGGGAAAGGCAGGTTGAGCCACGCGGTTTGTATAACAGTGTATCCTAAACCATGCAACCTATTTTCCAAGGGGGTGGTTTTTTTAATAGTGCAGCCCATTCTATTCAAGCATGTGGTGGTTTGAAGGTGTTTAAGGTTACCCACTCATTTGGTACATGATTTTTAAAACTGTGTGGGGTGCCTATCCTCTTAGACAGTGAGCACCCCACGGTTGGCGCACGATTTTCCAAACCATGTGATAATTGTGAAGATTCTTTTAAAAGGTCCAAATTACCTTGTTTACATTCAGTTTTAAAGAGGTATCCCCATATTTTCTTTCATACCATATGTGTTCCTCCTCTAGTAGTAGGGATCTACCATTTTCTCCTCCTTAAGGCTTTGATCCTCCTCTCTCATTTGAGCTCTAATTCAAGCTCCATTGGTGGATAAAAATTATTCTCAATAAGGACTTAAATATGTTATCTTCTTTATCAATTTATCTTTTCATAAATAATATTAAATCCATGAGAGATCATTTTCCCTATTTTCTGGGTGTTTTTCTAAAACTATCTTTTCTTAGGATATGACTCAATTTAGAGGATGGAATGCGATGAGAAAGCGCCTATGAGTATAAGTTTGGTGGTTGTTTGATTTATCCTTAGTTTTATAGGTGTTATAGGTTACATACTTAAATATTCACATGTATATTGATCAAGTGAGACCCTTAATTAATTAATGATTTATTTTTAATTAATTAATTTCTATTATGGGATGTTAATGGGAATTATGTAGTCCATTTGTATATGGTATGCTGAGTAAGTGGATTTTGACCAACTGGAATGGTTAGTCCGGTTGTTTATTTTAAATTAATTAAATGTGAAATGATTGTATTGGTTACATGGGAACATGAAGAGTATGGAATGATGTTCTAAGGTGATGTTGATCACTAGAACTGAGACAATATGGTTTTTCAGACATAGGGTTTTTCCTGAGATATATGGGATGATGTTGATCACCAGGTTGAGGTGACATAGTCATCGGGATTGTGGAGAAAATGTTTTTAGGTTGAGGGCATATACCATAGGACTTGGGGATGGTGTTGTCCATCAGGAATTGGGTGACATGGTCATCAGTGGAAATGAGGTTTCTATTTGGCGTATCTTAGGAAATTTTGGTGATTTTCGCTCACGGTTGTTGGCTGATGCACCATTGCATTCATTTTTACATATATAGGAATCAATTGAGGTATTATTGACCGCTCAATGTGGGTGGAGGCCTCCATAAATATTGTGTTTTAGGGGATAGTGTTGACCATCAGTTATGGAGGAGGTTATCACCATAAAAATTCATGATTTATGTTGATGAACCATAATGATATAGTGTTTTGGACATCAGTTGGGGGTTGGGGCTCGTCGTTATGTTGAGGTTGATGAGCTACGATTATTAAAGGAAATATATCTTCATTCCTCGATAAATCAGTCTATTGAGATGATGGTGATTTATATATATATGGTAGGATGGATATTTCCATGCCTTGGGACATTAGGATGTTGAGATGAAAATGATCTTCATGTGTAAGTCCAAGGGTCTTGGGAAATATTGGTTGGGCACGCCGATAGGATGCTAATACTTTCCCCATATATGGTATAGGTGGAATTAGATGACATAAGTTTTTATGTGAGATAATTATGGGTGGAACCTGAGGGTTCACTTAGTGTGATATTCTTAAAGGAATTCCATTGAAATAATCCATGGGACCTTTCCACTAGAAATATATATATTTTTTCAGACATGTACTATATTCCAAATATATATTTAGGGGAACATATTTAGAGATATACTGGTGTTTTCCAAAGTGGGAAAATGATCACTTGTGGTTGGAGTATATGTGGAGTGGTTTATTTATTAAATGTGCATGAATTTCATTTTTAATTATATTTTTCATACACTATATAATTATAGATGTAAGATAGAAACACTTTGGTGGTGGTCTACTGAGTTCATTCTCAAAACCTATATGATCCCCTCTAGGCATATACAGACTTTATGGTTTTGAGATAAGGTAAGGATTTAGTGTAACACCCCAGTTTTAAAAGTAAGTTTTATATTTTCTTAATGTTACAAAATGTAATAAAATACATAAACTTCTGAACATAGAGATATACGTAGTAATTACTTTATTTATACAAAGACCATAATACATCCTTGAAACACAAAAACTAACCCATTAAACCCACTGTTATCGATAATAAAACAATTGGAATTCCTCCGAGAAACACAATGATGCTGATCAGACAGTTAACATATTTTGGATCTGATAGAAACACAAAAGTTATAGTAAGAACAATAGCAACGAAACTAAGAATAAGAGGAACATATAAAACCATTTCCAAAAGGAGTGGTGTGAGCATCATGGTATAATTATTTGTGTGTGTTTGAATGGCCCTTAGACATTGATATTTATAACGTTTTATCCGACCGTTATAAAAACTATTCATTAGAACTTATAATATTTAAAAACAACATATGAAAACTCTTAATATATAAATAAAATAAATAGACAATGTTGATTTGAATATTATTATTTAACTTTTATTTTTTTAATATATATATATATATATATTAATTTTAAATATGAAATTATAAATTAACAAAATTATAATTACAGAAACATAATTTTATGAATACGATTTGAATTAATATTAAAATTTATGAACAAATACTATATATGTCATTAAGAATAGTTATATATATATATATATTATTATGTGACATTCAATATTATTAATATTTGTTTTGTAAATATAAATATATATATCTATAAAGAAAAATGTTAATTTAAGATATTAATATTAGTGTTGTAATTAAACATCTAATTTTACATTGTTTTAAAATATAGTTATTCATATAAAGAACTTTATAAGTTTAATTTTAAAATAAAACCAAAATTATGAAATGAAATACAAATAAATAAATAAAAAGAGAGAGATCAGATTTAGGGGTAGGGTTTCATGTGACGTGATTGCGAGATCGGAGGGATAGCGTGATTGGGAGCCGAGGCCTTCGGGAAAAGACCAGGGAAAGGGAAGGTCGAAGATAGTTAATGTTTCAAGTTGAGGCCGAAGTAGGTTTGAGGTGAGCGCGAGCCCAGATCGATGTCGATCTGGTTCATTTTCAGATGCAGGGTGGAGGATGATCGCTATGGTGAGCGGTTTTGACTACTGTTCGATATATGAGAAGTATGTTTTGGATTGAAATGCAATTCTAAGCCAAGTGAGGTATATGCTTCTAGTTTTGAGTCACGTGGATGATATTTGGGGGAATAGATGTTCGGTTTTTGTAGATCTTCTTTGTGTCGTCAAGATTTGAAAATATGTGTTGTTTATTCTAGTTTTTTGTATCAATATTTAATTTTTAGATTTGTTTTTGGTGTATTATCTCACTGTTTCATTGTTATCCATTTATTTTTCTTCTTTGGATGTCGATATATTACTATTACCTGTTTTTTATGGGGTTTATTCATAGAAGTTTATATGTTGTCCACTCTAGTTGATTTGTTTATTCAATATGAGGAAGATTTTTGTCACTATTTTATTCTTCAAAATAATTGAAAATTATTGTGGTCACTTTTTTCAATGAATTTAGTTCAATCTCATTTAATTCCATACTATAATTTTAGACTTAAAAATTCCATACAATAAATTACAAATAAGATTATGATTATAAACTAACAACTGGATATATATTTTTAAACAATTACATTTATAACTTTTATATTCTTTGGTGATGTGATCTTATAAAATATATCTATCTATTCTTATAAAATGACCCAAATTTCTTTACATCAGAACCCCACATTAAAATTTGTTAGCAAGTTGAATTAAAATATTTCCTTGCTATGTGTATAAATTTAGAGTGGGGCAACATTTTGTAAAAATCAATATCCCCTCCACTTTACTTTATTTCTATTAAGGAATAAGATCTTATTTGAAAATGAAAACTTCAAGGGATTTATTATTTTAGAATACATTCTATACACTTTCAATTCCATTTTATTTTAAGGGATTATTTAAAAAAAACATTCCATGTAATTTCCATATTTATTTAGTAAGATATTTCTTCAGTTAAATTTTTCAAGATTATATTTAAAACTATGTTTAAATCTAGTTTGGTGTAAGGGAAACACATTTTTATTTATTTTATTATTTTATTTCCAAGTAAATATAAACAATATAAAATAAATTGAATGGATTTGTCTTTTTCAGAATTTAATTATTATTTTGTAAATGGGTTCTAGTAAGGGAATGATACTTTTAATTATTTGTTTTTTTAAATCTATACCTTCTTTAGAAATAAAGATATTTGTTCATTTTATTTTTGAATTTATCATTTTCAATTTTATTTGCATGGGTAATCCATATCTTCAAATATTATTATTATGTTATATATTTATTGTTACGTATTATTCAAATCTATCAAATGGTTGGCTCTTTAATTTTATTCTAATTGAGTTTATGTTATCAAGAAATTTGAATAAGGAAGAAAATTAGCTATTCGTTTAATTCAAAATCAACATATTTTTATATTTTAATTTATCATTGTAATATAATATTATATATATATTTATATATATATGTACATGATGTTAAAGTATATAATTATTTTAAATAAATTATTAACAAAGTATTAATTCACATATGAATTTATAAATTAATAATGTCATATGTTTGTCATGTGCATGACATATAAAAGTCAAGATTATGCCCATAAATCAATGATTTTTTTATCATGACATTTATACATTAATATATATATATATATATATATATATATATATATGTACATAAATTCATGTTCATTAAAACTCAAGTGCTTATAAAAGGATAATTGTATTTAGTAAATGCTGCTTGGATGATTTTTATGCATGAAACATAATTATCTATTGTTATTTATTAATTTTAAGAAGATAGAATTATATGTTTTCTATTATTATAAGTTTATACCTTCATGCATAAAAGAAATTTAAGAAATATGTCTTTGAAATTTCAAGTGCGTGGATACTGATTTAACTCCCATGTGATTATGCAAAGTCATGAGATCTGATCATAAAAAGTCAAATATATAATTTTCAGTAAATAATATCAATTATTTGTTCCAAACATGATTATAAATATATTTTAAAAACTAAAACACCAGTTAAATATATATATATATATGGAAATCTAAGACAAAAATGTTTTAAAATAAATCGTACTCGAACTTTGTAAATACGATAGGGAATTGGATAGTGAATCCATCCCTTAAGTGGGTAGGCCCAAGATATCCTTCAAAGTTTCGAGTGGCCTCAGTCGTTTTTTAAGAGATTGATTAATATTTTCAAGTGAATCCCTGGATTGGTTTTAAAATCGTTTTTGAAGTATAATTAATTTTCAAAGCGTTATAATATTTTGTAAATGTTGTTTTACAAATGTATTTCTAATTGATTTTTTTTCAAATGTATTATCAAAGAGATATTTTTAATGGAATTTATGGAAGGTTTTCAAAAATCCTTACTGGTAAATTTAATGCTCACCCTTTGTTTAAAAATGATTTTTCATAGGTATCTTAGAAGTTTATTTACAGACGTCGCCGCTATCGATGTTAGCTCACAAAAGTGTAGTGGACAATTGTTTTCTTTCAACTCTGATAAAATGGGAAATGTACTATAATATCTCCAAATCCTAGACCGGTAAAAGTTTCTCATTTGTATAAGGTGTTGTGTAATTGTTAAGTTTCTTTAAAAAAAATTCACATCATTTTTCAAGCACCGAGTCCAGAAGAGCGGGATTGGGGCGTTATAATTGGTATCAAACGTACAGTCAAGATAACTGTGGAAAGTCAGAACCCTTCAATAGATTGAGTAAATTTCTTTGTAATTTTCAGATGGAAGGAATACCTGAATGGCCCAAAGGCCTTCTTTTATTTTATTTTATTATAGATAATCCCCCTTTTTAAGGGATGAAGGGGAACCCATAAATGACCCGTAGGCCCAAGGCACAAGGCCCGAAACGACTCGCAATACATGACCCAAAGGACCAGATGCTTACTATGCCCAATACATGACCTGTAAGCCCAAACCACAAGAACTACTCCTCCCCTATCTTCTGCATCATTGATCACCTAGCTCCCCACCTTGCATTGCTGATCGTCTAGAATTGCCCCGTACAAAGATGCACGGTGCCTGGTCCCGATGACGGTTTCCATACCCTCTCATTCTTCTAATCCAGTAGCTCTGCATCTGGTGACTGCTAGTCTTGTTGCTCTGATCCTCTTCTGGGTCCTGCTCTATGTGAACTGGGCTACTCCATGGTCTTTGTGGCCCGAAGGCCCTGAGGCACAAAGGCCTTTGATGACCCGAAGTCCCTGGAGACCCATAGGCCCAAACCAGTGACCCGAAAGCCCAAATTGGGTGAATAGTTCCGGATGCTACAGTACTGAACAATACCTACTACAGTACTACTACGGTACTGCTACAGTACTGCTACAGTACCCCCAAAATTCACCTCCACCTGGTTTTGAACCGGGATTAATTACTTGCTACAATCATGGAAAAATCAAGCAAAGAAGAATCTTAGCCCTAAAAAGCCTTGAGTCTTTCCTTTAAATGAATTTACAATGTATTAGGAATTCCTGATATACTTCATTTTCATTACGGTTCAGGTTTTGTCTTTGAGGATATCAGACAGATTCAACATCGCTTCTATAGATGCCAAGGGGTTTATTACAAAAGACTTTTTAGGTGCTTTACCCTGTTTGAGTAGCCATAATCAATCTCAGTATTTTATAGAGAAACAGAATATGGAAATCTTCATGCAGCTTATATGTGTCAATTTTTAATCTTTTGCTTCACAGGAAAAATTTATGATGACTTTGAAACTTTTTAAGATGGTGCAATGAGACTTCCTTATAGGAATCAAATTCAATACAAACTTATCAGATACTATTTTGATTATCATTCCTTGAGGATTGTCTTCCGGAGCCTACATCCACACAACCCCTCTTACACAAGTTGTTTTTGGGAAAAGGAGGTGGAGAATTTTGAATCCACTTTGAACTTTAATCTCATAGAAAGATATGGTAACCATGGAAGACAACTGTACAGACCTTGGGGACGTCATGCGAGACTCAAAATAGATGGAAATTAGAAGTGATAAGTGTAAATGAATTGTGAGGGATCAATTCAATTAAGTGGGGGGAGAATGTAACACCCCAAGTTTAAAAGTAAGTTTTATATTTTGTCAATGTTTCAAAATTCAATAAAATACATAAACTTCTGAACACAGAGTTATACGTAGTAAGCACTTTATTTATACGAAGGCCATAATGCATCATTGATACACAAAAACTAACCCATTAAACCCACTGCTATCAATAATAAAACAATTAGAATTCCTTTGAGAAACACAATGATGTTGATCAGGTAGTTTACATTTTTTGGATTTAATAGAAGCACAAAAGTTATAGAAAGAACAATAGCAAAAAAACTAAGAATAAGAGGAATATATAAAACCATTTCTGAAAGTAATGGTGTAAGCGTCACGATATTATTTTTTTATGTGTGTTTGAATGACCCTTAGACATTTATATTTATAACGTTTTATCCGACCGTTATAAAAACCATCTGTTAGAACTTATTATATTTAAAAAAGACATATGAAAACTATTAATATATAAATAAAATAAATAGACAATGTTGATTTGAATATTATTATTTAACTTTTAATTTTTTTAAATAAATAAATAAATATATATATATATATATTAATTTTAAATATGAAATTATAAATTAAAAAAATTATAATTACAGAAACATAATATTAAGAATAATATTCTAATTAATATTGAAATTTATGAACAAATACTATATATGGAATTAAGACTAGTTTTATAAATATATATATATATATATATATATATATATTACATGACATTTAATATTATTAAGACTTTTTTGTATATATATATATATACGTCTATAAAAAATGTTAATTTAAGATATTAATATTAGTTTTGTAATTCAACATCTAATTTTACATTGTTTTAAAATATATTTATGCATATAAAGAACTTTATAAGTTTAAGTATAAAATAAAACCAAAATAATGAAATGAAATACAAATAAATAAATAAAATATAGAAATTAGATTTAGGGGTAGTGTTTTGCGTGAGGGGGTTGAGAGATCAAAGGGAGAGCATGATTGGGAGCCAAGGCCTTCGGGACAAGACCAGGGTAAGCGCAGGTCGAAGCCAGTTGATATTTAGAGTTGAGGCTGAAGTAGGTTCGAGGCGAGTGCGAGTCCAGATCGATGTCGAGCTAGTTCGTTTTTAGATGCAGGGTTGAGGATGATCACTACGGTGAGTGGTTTTGACCTCCATTTGATTTACGGGAAGTATATTTTGGATATAAATGCAAGTCAAAGCCAAGTGAGGTATGTGCTTCTAGTTTTGAGTCGCGTGGATGAGATTTGGGGAAATAGATGCTCAGTTTTTGGAGATCTTCTTCATGTCATCAAGATTTTCAAATATGTGCTGTTTATTCAAGTTTTTGGTATCAATATTTAATTTTTAGATTCGTTTTTGGAGTATTACCTCACTATTTTTTCATTATCCATTGATTTTTCTTCTTTGGATGTCGACAAAATACTATTACCTATTTTTCTATGGGGTTTCTTTATAGAAGTTTATCTGTTGTCCATTTCAGTTGATTTGTTTATTCAATTTGAGGATGATTTTTGTCACAGTTTGATTCTTTAAAATAATTGAAATTGATTGTGGTCTCTTTTCTCAATTAATTTCGTTCGATCTCATTTAATTCCATACTATCATTTTAGACTTAGAAACTATAGACAATAAATTATGGATAAGATTCTGATTATAGACTAACAACTGGATATATATTTTTAAAAAATTACATTTATCACTTTAGAATTCTTCAGTGATTCTATCTTATAAAATATATCTATCTATTCCTATCAAATGACCCAACTTTCTTTACAACAGAACCCCACATTAAAATTTGTTAGCAAGTTGAATTAAAATATTGCCTTGTTGTGTGTATAAATTGAGAGTGGGGTGGTGTTTTTTGAAAATCAATATCCCCTTCAATATCACTTTATTTCTATCAAGGAAGAAGATCTTCTCTACAAATAAAAACTATAAGGGATTACTTATTTTTGGATACTTTCTATACACTTTCGATTCCATTTTATTTAAAGGGATTATTATTATTTTTTTAAAAACATTCCATGAAATTTCCATTTTTATTTAGTAAGAGATTTATTCAATTAAATATTTCAATATTATATTTAAAATTATATTTAAATCTAGTTTAGTGTAAGGGAAACTCATTTTTATTTATTTTATTCTTTTATTTGCAAGTAAATATAAACTATATAAAAGAAATTGAATGGCATTGCCTTTTTTATAATTGAATTCTTATTCTGTAAATGGGTTCTAGTAAGGTAATGATATTTTTAATTATTTGTTTCTTTAAATATATAACTTCTTTAGAAATAAAGATATTCATTTATTTTATTTTTAAATTTATCATTTGCAATTTTATTTTCATGGGTAATCCATCTCTTCTAATATTATTATTATGTTATATATATATTGTTAAGTATTATTCAAATCTATCAAATGGTTGGGTCTTCAATTTTATTCTAATTGAGTTTATGTTCTCAACAAATTTTAAATAAGGAAGACAATTACCTATTCGTTTAATTCAAAATCAACATGTTTTTATATTTGAATTTATCATTGTAATATAATATTATATATATATATATATATATACGTAGATGATGTTTAAGTATATAATTGTTTTAAATAAATTATTAACCAAGTATTAATTCACATATGAATTTATAAATTAATAATGTCATATGTTTATCAAATTCATGACATATAAAAGTCAATATTATGACCATATATCAATGATTTTGTTATCATGACATTTATACATTAATATATATATATATATATATATATGTACTTAAAGTCATGTTCCTTAAAACTCAAGTGCATATAAAAGGATGATTGTATTTAGTAAATGTTGCTTGGATGATTTTTATGCATGACACATAATTATCTATTGTTATTGATTAATTTTAAGAAGATGAAATTATATGTTCGCTATTATTATTAGTTTATACCTTCATGCATAAAATAAATTTATGAAATATGTCTTTGAAATTTTATGTGTGTGGATGTTGATTTAACTCCCATGTGATTATGAAAAGTCATGAGATCTGATCATACAAGGTCGAATATATAATTTTCAATAAATAATTGCATTTATTTGTTCCAAACATGATTATAAATATATTTTAAAACTAAAACACCAGTGAAATATATATATATTTATGGAAAGCTAAGACAAAAATGTTTTTAAGAAACTATTACTCGAACTTTGTAAATACAATAGGGAATTGGATAGTGAATCCATCCCTCAAATGGGTAGGCCCAAGATAGCCTTCAAAGCTTCGAGTGGCCTTAGTTGTTTCGTTTTTAAGATCTTGCTTAATATTTTCAACTGAATCCCTGGATTGGTTTTAAAAGAATTTTTGAAGTGTAATTAATTTTCAAAGTGTTATAATATTTTGTAAAGGTTGTTTTACAAATGTATTTTTGATTGAATTTTTTTCGAATGTACTATCAAAGAGATATTTTTAATGGAATTTATAAAAGGTTTTAAAACTTATTAGTGGGAAATTGAATGCTCAACCTTTGTTTAAAAATTATTTTTTACAGGTATCTTAGAAGTTTATTTACAGATGTCGCCGCTTTTGGATTTAGTGCACAAAAGTGTAGTAGACAATTGTTTTCTTCAAACTCTGATAAAATGAGAAATATACTCTAATTTATTTAGAACCTAGACTGGTAAAAGGTCCTCATTTGTATAAATTTTTGTGTAATTGTTAAGTTTCTTTAAAAAAAATTACACAGCATTTTTCAAGCACCGAGTATAGAAGAGCGGGCTTGGGGCATTGTATTTTGGCTTAGGAGCTAGAACTTAGTGATCAGGATGTACCTCTTTTGCATGGGATGGATGGAAGTGGACCAGGTGGATCCTCTACATCGAGATAAACCTTCTTTTGGGACCTTATATATATGTACCTATATGGTTGGACATGGGTGACCTTTCTTATTTGTTTTGTATGACCTATTATAACATGTCTATTTATCTGTATTTGGTTTTGTGCCTTTGGGATTATTATTACTATTATTGTTTCATATGCTTCTTTTGTGTTTATACTATTTCTTATGTTGTTATGGTCCTTATTCTACTATGTTATATATATATGGACCATCATTATTATTATCATTATATGAGGTTATATTCTCCCCATTATCACCTAATTCAGACCCTTGTAGCTAGTCTGTAGTCTTTAGCATACAGGGAGGCATGCCTAAGACCTAGGGGAAAACTAGCCCAGATCAAAGATTAAGTGGAAAACCGGGTCAGGGTTCTATAAATAGTATCATAGGGTTTTATTTTCCTTCTGTACTTACTATTTGGGATATGGTAAACAATAGACAAGGATGAAGTCAGAATTGGCTATAGAGCTTGTGTTTAGGTGCCTTAATCCCCATGCACAGGGGACAAACCGTGTTTCTAAGGGTGGGAAATTGATGTTATGATTTTTTTCTTTTTTAGTTGATTTATTTCCACCTTAAGTGGTTCACTTGGGTGTGATGTTATTAGATTATGTGGTTTTTCTACTTGGCTCAGTTTGGCAAGGGAGGATTGTTTGTGCATCATAATAGTCACTTAGGCTCGTATAATGTGTGTTATACTTATGGTTGTGATTAGAAACCTAGAATGCGCTAAGAGGGTTTGGGATGTTTAAAGTGTCAAAAAAATATAAATAGTGTTTTTCAACTTAGACTTGTGGTGGAATTCTACTTAGCCAGCCCAGTTATGTGGTTCTTAATGATATCAGGGTGTGATGTTATGCGTATATAGTATGTATGGGCCCAAATCCATTTAGGTTAAGCCTAATTAATGAAATGGGGTGGGCTATTTAAAATTTCAACAAAAAACTAAATAGTGTTTTCTTATATATCCTTTTGGTTGAATTCTACTCAACTAACCTAGATTTATGATATTTGATATATGTGATCTATGATTTCGAATCTGTTATGGGTAAACAAGGGGATTTAAAGTCGGATTATATGTAATACTTGACTTTGTTATGGGTAGGAAAGGTTCTATGAGGCCAAATGATACTTGATACCTGACTCTATTATGGGTAGTTAAGGGGACATGGGGCCAGATTTCATGTGGCATGGGTGTGGTAGAGGAGTGTAAGGCTAGTGAGATGTGTTTTCTATCACATATTTCCCTATCTATGATATATATTTTTATGGTTTTTTTACCATCATTATTTTTCATCAATGTGAAACCACCTAAACAGCTTCTAGTGGAGCATCATGATGGAGGATATATGGTTCCACATGAGCGTGCATGGTATAAGTCCATTGAGGGATGGTATAAGGTAGTTGAGGGTTTAAATGATCATGAGCCATATGTTTAGGATCCTGTATAGGCAGGGTATCCACAACATATGGTAGATTTTGGGCCATGTTTATATGAGTAGATCAGCTTGGTACATGTTATATAGGGTATTGAATGGGGATATCCAGGAGCTGATACATCCATTAATTACTTGAATAGTGAGTTACATTCTTAGCACCCTCCATTATTTCAAGGTGATGGTAGACCAGAGGCAGTAGAGAATTGGATTGAGTTGTTACAGATGATTTTTGATCAGCTTAAGACACCCCCAGTTCGGAGGGTTAATATGGTGATATATATGATCAAAGGATTGGTAAATCATTAGTGGGATATACAGGTTTAAGAAGGAATGAATGATGGACTATCTTGGAAGGATTTCGAGTCCAGGTTCTTTGATCAATTTTTTCCAGAGACCTTGAGGGAAACTGAGCCTATGAGTTCCTAAACCTAAAATAGGGAGATGCATCTGTCATAGATTATGTGGCTAATTTCACATATATGTCCTAATTTTCACTGTCAATGGTGGGTGTTAATATCACTTGGGTGACACAAATTGATGATGGCTTTTGAAAGCCCATTAGGGTTCAGGTGAATATCTTCAAGCTGACCTCATTCTCAGAGATAGTGAATTAGGTGCTATTAACCAAGGGAAACTTGATGTATTAGTTGTATTCAAGCTGGGTTATGGAATCAAGTGATCTTATAAGTGATTCTTCTATAATATAGAAGCAATATCATGAAGATTTTCAATGGGGAAGTCGAGCTATAGACTCAGGTTGGCCATCGAGGAGTGTTTCTTCGATGGCGTGATTTCGGTGTGGTAAGTTGGGGCATGTTCAGACTCAATGTGAGTGTGCTCCAAATTAGTGTTGAGGATGTGGTCATATGGGTCATCTAGAGAGATTTTATAGTAAATATTCATGGATAGATGAGAGTCAAGGATTGAGTCAGACTCAGGGATCAGAGGTAGGACTGGGAGTAGTTCCAGTAGCTAGTATTTGAGATTATATAGCATAAATAGGTCATATAAGGGAGAGAGAGACCCAACAATTATATCAGTTGAAGGTAGTTGGTGTAGCTCCATAGGTAGGTTTGACCTCGGGTGGTTGGGCTTTAAGTTAGGTGCATGTTATTGAGCTGGTAGGTTTATATCATGCTAGTGAGAAGAAGATTCTTAGAGTTGTTCCTTGATCATGTAGTGACCTTTTATTTCTAGGATTTAGAAAATTTTGGTGCACAAGGTTCATTTTTTGTATTTTTACTAACTAAGAATTATTTAGTATGTGGGAATTAGATACGATGTGTGTTATATAAGGTGCATACATATTAGTACATTGATGTGAATTCACATATATATATATATATATATATGATGCGAGTTTAATTTTTTATCATTATATGTGATGTAATATATTTTGGAATCTGATGAGATATGTAACTCATGGGTGTCATGTGTTTCATAGGTATGAAATGATCATCTGATGAGATGTGGGATTTGATGGGTTTCATATGTGACATAGATACTAATGAGCATATGATGAGATGCAGGATTTGATGGGTTTCATGTATGATGTGAGTATAAATTGTGCACCAGATGAGGCGAAATAATTAAAGTATGTCATGGGAGGACTTTTATGTCTAGGTATGGTTGTATTGAACCATTTAAAATTTAATTTTGAGTTATGAAGTGATCAGGTAGGTGATTCCTAAGGTGGGGAGTTCCATAAGGGGAATTAGTCTATGAAAGATAACCATGGTAGACTGGGGTGATGTTTATGAGATTGGTATGTTTGAAACCATCTTAGTGTGAGATGTTATAGCTCAAAGATAATCTATATAAGGTTGGGAGATTTTAATATCCCAGGTTTTTGAATCGGTCATAATTCCTAAGTAATTTTGAATTTTGATTTTGGTGGACAGACTAACCTAAATTATAGGATTTGGAACCTAATTTTGAGATTTTAAACATCCTAATTAAATTTTTAGGTATATTTTAAGTCTATTCAAGTTCTTTGAGAGTTGTAATGGGTTTTAGAAGCATCAGTCTCTGAAATATTATTTTTGGGAACAAAAATATTAGGAGCATGGTTGGTGCAAGGTTTTTCTAACCATGCGGCCCAGACTGATAGGTCTATTTTCAAAGGGGGTTGATTTATTTTAACCATGCATCCCTTCCAATCAAGAATGTGGTTTTTTGAATGTGTTCAAGGTTACCCTCATAATTGGAGCATGGTTTTTGAAACTGTGCATCCAAACCATGGAAGTTGTATGTCCTATTGGAGATTGATCACCTCATGATTGGAAATTGGTTTTTCAAATAGTAAAATAATAATGTAGATTTTTAAAAAGGTCCAAATTATATTTTTGACCTTTTATTGTTTAAGAGTTATTTCCCTATTTAATTTCCTCCCATGTGTTCACCTCCTCTAGCAGTAAGGAGTTCCCATTTTCTCCTCCCCTAGGATTTGAGACTCTGCTCTTTTCTAAGCTCCGATTTAATATTTTTTGTGTGTCTATGGATTCCTCTTAGTATGGAATTCAATACATTAGATTATTTTCTTAATTTATCTCACCATACATAATTTTAAATATTTTTGATATGTTTTTCTCTATTTTTAGGTTGTTTGTCAAAAACTCTATTTTCTTCTAATGAAGCTTGAGTTAGAGGTTGATATTCGATGACCGAGAGCTTATGAGTATAAGGTAGGTTGTGCCTATATTTATCCTTAGTTGTATAGGTGTTATGGTGTGTGTATTTAAATATGAACATGTGGGTTAACTTAGTGAGACCCTTAATTAATTAATTATTTCTTTTTAATTGATTAATTGATGTTATGGGATGTCGTTGGGAATAACCTAGTCCATTTGTATATGCTAATCTGGGTAAGGTGATTTTGGGAAACTGGGAAGGTTAGGCTGGTTGATTATTTTAAATTAATTAAATGTGATATGATTGTATTGGTTCCATGGGAATGTGATGGGTATGGCATGAGGTGTTGCAGTGATGTTGATCCCAATGACTGAGATGACATGATTCATCAAACTGACGATGTGGCCTGAGATAAATGGGGTGATGTTGATAACCAGTTTGAGGTGACATGGTCATTGGGATTATGGAGAATATATTTTTAGGTTTAGGTAATCCCCCCATGAACTTAGTATAGTGTTTACCATTGATACTTGGATGATGTGGTTGCAGGTGGCAATGATGCTACCAGTTGGTGTGGCTTAGTAGATGTTGGTGATTTCAAATCACCTTTATAGGTCGACATGCTGTTGGAGTTGTTTTCACAAAGATAGGACTCATTTTAGGTTTTATTAACCACTCATTATAGTAGGAGGACTCTGTATATATTTTGGATTAGGGGATGGTGTTGGCTATTAGTTATGGTGGAGGTGTTCACCGTAGAAATCCATGGTTGATGTGATGGACCATCGATAGATGGTTTTTATACCATCATCTGGGGACTGAGGATTTCCATTATATTGAGTCCAATCGGCCAGGATTATTGGAGGAGGGATATATTTGTGCCTTATGATATTAGGCTATTGAGCCAATGGTGACTTATATATATGGTAGGATATATATCATTGTGCCTTAGGATGTCGGGTTGTTGAGCTAACAGTGATCTTTGTATGGAAGTCTGAGGGACTTGGGACATATTGGTTGGTCATACTGATAGGATGTTGGTACTTTTTCTATATATGATACAGGTGGAATCAAATGGAATAAGATGTCAGGTGACATAATTATAGGTGGAACATGGGGGTTCACTTTCTATGATATTCTCCAGGGGACGCCTAGGAACTAAGTTGCAGGTCCTCTCCACTACAAATATATATTTGGGGGAAAATTTTTAGAGATATACTGGCACTGTCCAAAGAATATAAATTCTCACTTATGGTTATTGAGAACAAGTGGACCAGGATAAATATTAAATGTGTGTTTTTCATTTTAATTATATTTTTTGTATAATGTAAAATTATGAATGTAAGACAGGAACATGTTGGTGGCGGATTAATGAGTTCATACTCACACCCTACATATTTCCATCAAGATACGTCTAGAATTTATGGTTTTGAGATCAAGTGAGAATTCAAGCTTAGGAACTAGACCTCAGTGATTAGGATATACTGATTTTTCATGGGATGGATGGAAGTTGACCAGGTGGACCCTCTACATTGATTCAGTCCTTCTTTTAGGTTCATATATATATATATACCTATATTATCAGCCACAGGAGACCTTGTATATCTAATTTTTATGACAATTTATGAGATGTATATTTATCTGTATATGGTTTTATGCCTCTGGGATTATTATTACGTCTTTTATTGCATATGCATCCATTGTATTTATATTGTTTATTCTACTATTATGGTCCTTCTTATGTTGTGTTATATATACATATATAAAGTTATTATTATCATCACAAGAGGGTATAATCTCCCTATTTCTATCTAATTCATAACACAACTACTAGTTTCCAACCTTTGGAGTTTGGGGAGGCATGCCTAAGGCCCAGTGGCTAACCGGCTCAGAGCACATATTAAGCGGAAAACTGGGTCGAGGTTCTACACTCCATAATGTGATCCTAAATCCATTTGAGATCCTAAAACTATATGGGATAACCTAGGGAATACATAGAAATTGGGGGTGATATAAAAATACCAATAAGGGAATAAAAATGATAATGAAATATAATGTGTAAGTTAATGTTATAACATGATATCATAAAACTAAATCCTCATGAGTAATCACATGGGAGAATAAAATAATTAACATGGTATATCATGATCATGGAAACATAGTAAATGTAATAGAAACACAAAGAATGACATAAGAATAAGTCAAGGATAACTTCCAATGAAATATCACATGGTGGATAGAGTCCCACAATGGATTAGGTGTACTCCCTAGTCTCATACATAATTTCTCATGAAACAAAATCTTTACCTAATGAATTAGATCCCTTTATGGGAACACACATTATAAAATTTTCATGATTATGTGTTCCAAAAAAAATAAAATAAATTATAAGTCATAAACATCATAATTTCCCAAGGAAATAAAAGGGGTTGCATAATATTTTCTTATATCATAATAAAAATATATTTCTTAAAGAAGGAATTTGAGAAATGATCATAATGCATGTATTAACCCATCACATTATGGTAGAATAAGCTAGGGATATATGTGAAATAAATTTATATAGAATTTAGAAGAATTACATTACATTAAAGAGAGATATAAAGTGAGTTAGATTGATAATGGTCATAACCTAAATAAAATGGGTGGTTTAGAGATATCACTTAAACCCATAAAAAACATTTATAGATATAAAAATATCTATTCCATTTCAAACCATTTTTTAAAATAATTAAAAAAGGGATAATAGGGTTTTTCTTTAAATAGAATAAGGAATATTATAAATAAATAAAAATATAAAATAATAGTTAAAGTAGTGGTAAAATCTATCAACATTATGTATTTTAAAATAAATCATTCCTCTTATATTTTATAATTAAATTCAAAACATTCTGTATAAAATATGTAAAAATATTACCTTTGAAAACTATTGAAAAAAAGTAAAAATAGATCTAAAATTTACTTTATAATTCATTTATTTCCATATAAATACATTAATAAAATAATTTTAAGTATATTAACATGGAAGATAATTATTTGGAAAATAAATCTTTAAAACATTTAAATTAAGGTTTTTAAAGAGAAGTATACCTTACATAAAACCCTAAAAATATTACTTTTAAAAAATATTATAAATAAAGTAAAATATGACAAAAATGACCTTTATCATCCATTGAAGAATAAATAATAATTTTCTTGAAACATTTATAAGAACATTAAAATAGAAGAAAAATAGTTTTAAGGGAAACTTCAAAATAATATTTTTTAAAAGAAAAGTTCATAACATGAATCCAAATCATCGAGTATGTTATATATATATTCATGAATAATAAACTTATGTTAATTATTTACTTTTATTAGAAAATTTTTCAATTTTATTATCCCTTTTATTTTATTTATTATCATGTTATATTAAATTACTTCATTATTTAAGTTTATATCATATGTTTTGATGATATTCTTCTTATAAGTCCAAAATGACTTCGAAGGGTTGACTATGGTCAATGAGTCCATTATTTCATCTTCTAAAAAATAATAATAATGACATGATTATAATTTTTATACATCAATTATACTTTTAAAACCAATTGTGAAATATGGTTATGAAAAAGGAACTATGTTATAATTTTGGAGATGGTAGCTCATACATACGCATGAGTAACGTTTCCATTTTTTAATGATTAAAATAGAAAAATGGTAAGGGTTATTTTATATTTAAATAATTATAATTATATCATAAATATAATATTATTTCTTTAAATATTATTATATATATCATCCATGTGATGTGGTAATGAAAAATGAATCGCATCGCTTTGCGGAGGTGGTAATCCGCACATACGAATGAACGATGTTATCATCTTCTAATGAATAAAAAGGTGAGAAAATATATGATGTATTAATTTTATATAATGATAAATCTGTCATTAATATCAAATATATATATATATATATATATATATATTAAATTCATCATCATAAAATGATGGAAAATGAATTACATTAGTTCGTGAGGTGGTAGTCTGTCGCACACATGATTGATGGTTTTGTTTCCCATTTGATGGAAGAGGAGATGGATATAGGTTATTGCACAAACATAATAACATATAATTATATGATAGATACTGATGTTATTATATCATCATGTTTTAATAATATTTGAATGATTTGGAATAAGAAATAAAATAATAATTCTTGGTTATGAACGATACCACATCTTCATACAACCACTTTAGGTTTTCACTAAAATCCTTCATATGAGGGTTTTATAATAAAAAATATTCTTATAGGGTGTGTTAAGGGATGTAAGTAATGAATTTTATCTGGTATTTTCCAAAAAAAGGTATTTTAAGTGTAAATAAAATAGGATAGGGGTACCCTTTTATAAGTGAGGGGAGGGGTACTCTTAGAATTTCTTAAATTATTAAATTAATATAAATTAATTTTCATATAAGAATGGAGAAAACCGGATATTATTGGAATATAATGTGAGGATGGGTATAAATAATATCATCCAATAAAAATTTTATAATTTTATGTGATTTTTTCACCCTTATCTTTTGGTTTTAACCCATATTAACCCTTTTTGAAAATTACCCTCATTACAATGTTTTTTACTCTTTAGGGGTTAATATAGTTATTATAAAATAAAAAGTGATCTATTAATGAAAAATAGTTGATATTTTTAAACATATATGAATAAATTTGTAGAATATATTATTTTTAGGAATTTTAAATTATTTAATAAAATATTATTTATTATAAAATAACATTAATTCCATTTTAATAACTATTAATTTAATTTGAATTTGAAAACAACATGTTATAAAATGAATTAGAATATAATACATTAAAACCACTCTATAAGATTTTATTTTTATAAAAAATTCATGTAACACAATAATTATTTCAAATTATATTACATTTAATATTTTTAAAATCATTTATTTATTGTTTTTTTAATTGAATAAATATTGTTTCAACATTATGTAAGAATTTAAGTTAATTATTTCATTACTAGAAATTAAAAATAAATTACCATGATAAAAAATTTAATTTAGCTTTAAAATGATTATTTACAACTAAACATAAATTATTTTTATCTCGGTCAAAAAATAATATAGTTATTAAAATCAAGAAAGTGAAATTTTTGTATTTATCTTTCACTTAAATATTATAATGGTTAAAATCAAAAAAATATGACACAAAGTGACTATATATTTGATAATTGGATGGAAATGGATAAAATAAGCTCATATAATAGGATAAATTAAAGTGTTGGAGTCAATTTTTAGTCCTTATCATATTATTTTTATCCTTAATTATCTGATTTATTCTTACTGTAGTGATAATTATTTACTATAGTTACTCTTCATAATAAATAAAAATAAAAGGGGCCAATTTACCAAATTTGGACCCCATAATTTCAAATATGAAATCAATTTTTCATTAATAAGTTTCTATTAGTTTCATAATTTAATATAAAATTATACCCACAAAATGTGATGAAAATATGTTTTTTAGGAAAATGCATTTTCCAATAAATAAATGATCTTAGATTAACTCTATGATTAGAAATCATAATTGTAATGACCCCAACCTCTCTGGTCCATTCCTTTGCGAAAATCTGGCGTTTGAGTTGTTTTTGGAGGTAAAGGTGATTTATCCCCAACACTTTTCCAAATTTACAGTTCTGTGAACAGTGTTTCTAGTTCTGTGAACAGTGAAATGGTAGCCTTATGTGAATAGTGAAACAATAACCTTATGTGAACAGTGTAAGGGTAGCCTTATGTGAATAGTGATACAGTAACCTTATGTGAACAGTGTCATCGGTAGCCTTATGTGAACAGTGCAATGGTAACCTTATGTGAACAATGTAATCAGTAGCCTTATGTGAACAGTGAAACAGTAGCCTTATGTGAACAGTGTCATTGGTAGCCTTAGGTGAACAGTTCAACAGTAGCCTTATATGAACAGTGTCTTCAGTAGCCTTAGGTGAACAGTGCAACAGTAGCCTTATGTGAACAGTGTTTCCAGAATGGTGAGGTTTCAACAGTTGCCTCTTTCCATTGCAAAAATTTGAGTTCATAAACAATGTTTCCAGAACGGTGAGGTTCCAACAGTAGCCTCTTTCCTTTTCCAAATTTCAGGTTCATGAATAGTGTTTCCAGAATGATGAGGTTCCAACGGTAGCCTCTTTCCTTTTCCAAATTTCATGTTCATGAACAATGTTTCCAGCTTCCTACAGTTTCTCCCCTTTGACGTTTCCTTTGGCATAAAATGAATTTAAAACCTTGTTTTAAGGCATCTAAGGCTGATTCAAAGGCCATAACTCATATATTAAATTTTTCTAAGGCTCAAGATTCTTTTACTTGGTCAAACCGTGTAGTTTAATGCGATTCGATTTTAATGGAAAATCCATTGTACCTTAAACCGCTGCTCCGTTAAATCTTATAAAGGGATGAGATATCTTCCTTCCTAGTTCTTCCTCCTTGTTCTCAGCTATGAGATGCTCAAACCTTTCATTCCATCCTGTTGGAGTTGTACAATCAAGCTTTCCTCCTTGGATTGGTTCCCCTCAGTTTTTATGCAACCAAGCAGTATCGATCAATCTTCGATTTAAGGTATGATATATCATCATTCTTTTGGGTTTATCTCCTTCTATTTCTCCTTACCCTTTTATGGGATGCTATCTCCATGTTCCTAATGGGCTTTTCTTGGGTGTTGACCGGTGTGGTGGTGTCTCTGTATCCTCGAGTGGATACAATTGTCACGGGGGGATGAGATCGTAACCCGTTGTGTGGCTCGTTCTCATATAAATAATGTCAAGAATCGTTTGAGGTAGGGGATTCATTGCTTCTTTTTTCTTTTACGTGAAACTATAGAGTTAGCATGTTTTATCCCACTGGATCACAATGGAATTGACATAATAAATATTTTAACCGAATAAAAAAATTTATATCGATCGTATGTTATTGCCTCTTGTTTTTCTAGATAGTGTGATATCTATGATTTATTTGTTTAGATTTTAGTTCTTGATGGATATGGGTAAAGAACGTAAATCCAGAATTTGTTGATAATTGTTCGGCTAAAGATAAAGAGGCATTTGAATGAATCTGATGTCTGTTTTTGTAATTTTATGTTAATCAAATTGATGCAGTAAGCATGTTTAATCAAATTATGAAATCTTACTGTTTAGGTTTCTCGAAGTTGGAACCTACGAATAATAAATCGGTTAATTCAAGATGGATTAAATAACTGGTTGTTGATAAAAGATAATTTCTTATAGGGTTCTGAGTTACCCTCTTTCTTATTTAAGGGAAAAGATCCCAATTGATATGATGTTTATTTTCCTGCTACTTATGTTGTGATGTGAGCCTAGATGGATGTTGTGATATGTGAGGGCAGGGAGGCCTACTGGTTGTGGCAACAGTTGATTCCTAGAGTGGCGAGATGCATCAATTTATGCATGTGGGTGTCGGGGAGGAAACCCGAGATGATGAATTGGGTTGGATGTGAATGTTTGGATGCTTTCTGATTCTTATTGGTTGTTTATATACTTTATATTACTCACTTCTCAAGGTATCTGGTCTTGTTTACCCTTCTTCTAAAAGGGGAGAAGACGTGTGGGGTATACCACGTGCTTTCCATGTTTGGCTTCTCAAGGGAGTATGGGTATACGCTCTTGCTATAGGTGGAAAAGACTTGAAAGGTAGTTCATCTACTCACCGTATTGAGCACCCTTGTGTTTAGTATCATAGAATGTTTTTATAGAATTCCTGGGAATATGGGTAAGTAATGCTGTAAATAAATAATTGAATAAATGATGTTAACCAATGGGGTTGGAGCTTGCTGGGGCGCAATGCTGAGGTTGTAATTTGAAGGAACAATGAACTTTGGGTGTGATTCTAATGAAATATAAAGTGGAAATTATTTGATGGTTAATTAATGTTTAAATAATTAATTAATGTAAATTTCAACTGATAAAAAAGGTAATGAAGTAATGTATAAAAGCTCTTTAAATGGTTGTGTGCTTATAGGATACCTAGTCTTAGAAGTGGCAGCTGAGATTCAGAGAGATGTTAGCTGCAGTTAAGTCTAAGACTAGGATATTCCCATAGTGTGGTTGTGAGCTATAGTATATTTTATACATTTTTGTTTCTTTACACTACTCCACCCTGTCAGTTAGGGAAACTAACACCCCAGAGATTCTGAGCCCTGGGGGGGGGGGGTGTTTTCCCCAACATTCCAGTGGGAGGATGGATGGCTGACTACCCCCTTTGGCCCCACTCTCTTCTCTTGGTAGTTACTTGTGTTGTTAGTCACAATGGTTAGTTTTCCCCATATATGTGTGTAGAGGGATTTAATGTATTGTGTTTATTCACACACATATATTCTTGATATATTTTCCTATGGACTACTATAGGTATAACATGTATAGGCTGTTATGGCTTGAGGATTCTTACTCGGTGTATGGGCTGTAATGGCTTGAGGTATAATACATGACATATGATACACGTTATGCGATCTGTGGTTGTTCCTAAAAACTACTTGGTTACTTTTCTTATGTGGATGTGGTGGTTTTGTTGCATGAGGTTCATGTTGTTGTGCTTCGCCCAAGTGTCTACAGGAAAGCCTTTTTGGAGAGAGATGCTTAGGACGTGCGACGTTGGGGCCAAGCAGCAAACCAGTGGTGAAGTAGTAGCGGGGTACCCTTGATATTCTTTATTATATTATATACTATTGTATGCGATACTTGGTTGAGAGTAGCCATGGTGAGGCTAGGAACTTAGTATACCTATTTAGGTGATGAGTTAGTTTCACTTATTGTTCACTGTGCTTTAGCATGATTTCTTTACTTTTGCACGAGAGGCTCCGGGGAGGATCCTACTGAGTATACTATTATACTCACCCTATGTAACAACCTAAAATTTTGAATAAATCTTGTTTCCTAATTTTGTGTGTTATTTTATTTTTATACTCAACATAACTGTTTCATTTGATAACATGAGTATAATTAAAATGAGACCATTGGGTTTCGACTGTTATATGACCATTAGTCAATATGACCGTTGGAAACTAAATGTTGCGATTATTGTCTCTAAATACAGGTGATCTTGGTTAATTAATATAGAAATAAGATTCTATGGCCTCATCCAGTAGTCTCGGGCCAATTGAAGCCTATTTAATAGAACTTGGGAAGGAGGTAGCACCACAGGGCTTTTCTCTGGACCAAACCCAAGCCGAACTTCATCATGTGAAGCTAGAACAGAATCACCTTCACGAGAAGTTCAAACTGATAGAAATTACTACTCGTGCAATGTTGGACGAGCCACCCTCAGATTCTCTCACCTTATCACACCTTACACTTAGTTCCTATGCTGGGGTTATAAGGGGCTACGTAAGGAGACCATAACTGCTTTGTGTAATCCTTTGAGATAAATAAAATTGTGTTTTCTTCTTATGGTGAAGTTTGTAAATTTTCAAATGTCCGGATAACTGTAGGATGTATATTATTAATGAATTTAAAAAAAAAGGATATTTTAAAATATTTTTGTAAACCTTAAATAATTAATGATGTGTAATTATTTTCAAAAAATGGTCTTCTGCAAATGTGTTCAGTAAGAAATTTGGAGTCTAATAAGATCAACTTAATTTTTGGTAAATATTAATTCATGAATAGTGATTTTACGATTAGGATTAGTAATGTGACCAAATGAATTAGTATTCTCACTTAAAGAAAGTATTAATATAATATAGGCACCTTGATTAAGTAATCTGATTCAATAAAATAGTTAAATAACTATTTCAGAAATTATTAGTCAAGTATTAGTTTTTTTCAGGTGAATAGTGTTTTTTAATTAAAAATTAAATTAAAAAGATTTAGAAAATTATATTTATAAAATGGAGTTTATTTTTGAATTTAAAGCATTGATATTATGTTAAGGTAAATTTTTGGGAGTTTTCTGAAATAGTTGAATTTTTAGTGAATAGTAAAAATACAGTTTTTGGGTTTCAGTATGTTTAATGACATCATAACTGCATCATGATGATTTTATGAGATTTTTTAAGGGATGGTCGACTAAAGGGGATGAATTATTTTATGAGGGGTCCCATGTGTCCTAACACCTTGGGAAATACCATGGGCAAGCCCATGGTTTTTCCAATACCACCAATGAGGTGTCCCTTGACCATTAATGCCTTGTCCCCTCACTTCTCCTATAAATACCAAGCCATTCTCTCATCCTTTTGATTCCAAAATAATCCTCGACGAATTTTTGGTCTCCTTACCTCCTAAGGAGTCCTCTAAAGGTTCCCCCAAGCCCTCAAGGTCCCAACCTTTGAGTTTTAAGAGTTACGTTTTAAGGTAAGGGATCCTACCTCTCTCTTTCTTTTCAAGTACTCTCGTTTATGTCATTTATTTTAAGCCCCATGTTATTATGTCGGGGGTGTTATTTTATATTCATCCTACTTTACTTTTCATGTTAATATGATGAGATACCCCCTCTTTCTCTCATCAATTCATTTTTATAATGCTTAACTGGCGCCGTTAGGCTGTCAAATTTTTAAGGGATTCTTTCACCCTTCTCATTTTCAAGTTCTATTTTCATGTCAAGTATTTCAAGTTCCTTTTATTATGTTGGGGTATGATCTCTATATCTATCATACTGATCTTTTATGTTCATATTATTAGATACCCTATTTGATATTTTCAATTCATTTTTTTGAAGTTTTAAGTAACGTCGTTAGGTTGCCAAATTTTCATAAGAGAAATCTTATTTTTGTCTTCCTTCCATGTTTTTATTTCATATGGTATGTCATTAAAATTTCATTACCATGTTCTTATATCATTTATATTTTGTCCCTATACTATTTTATGGATCATTTATGAGTGGTTGACCCATGTCCCCTCTCTTTTCATTATTTTCTAAGACCCTATAGCATAGCCGTTATGCTGCATAATTTTCATCTCAAAATGTCTCTCTCTTTATCTCAAATTATTTTATTTTATTAATTGAATACTCAAAGATATTTCTTCTATATGGGTATTCACATATATATAAAAATGTTCTATTTTAATTTTGGGACTTACATACATGAAACCCACTTTCATTTTTCCGTGGGTTTAAAGTGACATAAAGATCACGTCTTTAAAGTAGTTTTTAAAATGTGATAATTATGAAATGAAACCCATTTATTTTATGCTATATGGGTTTTTTATGAAATTATTGTTGATTATATATGTGGATCACATTATAATAAAGGAAAATTTAAGGGTGCGCTCTGATAGCGCTCCAATGCATTGGGTAAAGACTTAATCTCTAGAGATGACCATTTTTAACAACACCTTGGTGAATAACCTTGGTAATTTTTAATGACACCGTGGGGATGGACCTTGGTGAAATGGAAATGATTGTCTATGTTAAATGTTGTATCCAGATATTAAAGTTATTAAACACATTATTTTTATTATGATATGCCTCATGATCTCTTTCTCATGCCTTAAAGTTATTTTTTATGACTTTTGATGTATCTTAAGTTCACATGTAAAAATGTTTCCCTTGTTTCCCTTACTGGGCCTTCTGATCACCCTTTACTTTGATGTATGATCCCAGGTTATGAGATGCCGTAATCAACTTAGGATGATCAAATGAAGAATCCTTTCAAGTGTTTAAGAAGAATGTTTTATGTTGTCGTGTATTAAGTTCTTGGTTTCCAAGACAGTAAACCTTAAAGATCCTTGGTTTTGTATAATGTAATGAAAGTTTATGTGATAAAAAGGCAGGATGTTATAGTTGGTATCAAAAGATGGTTTAGTTATTTGTGGAAATTAGGATATGAAAACTTTAGGAATAGCCCTATAGAAAAGTTTAAATATAGGAAATCTTCCTGGTATTTTGGTGAGTATTGAGTAAGTGGGTTCCAAACAAATAAATCCTTGTCTGGATACGAACAAGTAGAGGTGGCTCTGGAACAAATGTTTCTAGAAGTGAAAACTCTGACAAGGTGTTTCGGGCTTGACCCGGGGTAACCTGGTTCACGACAACAGGCCTTGCTGAACTCTTGGTTTTACACTCCTGGGGGATATTCTTTGGTAAATTCATAAGCTTTGTATGAACCATTATTAAAGGGACAAAGATAAAATAAAATAAACATTCACATAAGAATATATGATCATGGATAAACTAGATTGGAACCTAGGGGATCACAAGTTAGGGTATACTTTTCTTTTACAAGTTTATCCTTATATGCTTTAAGTTTCTCTTTTCATGATTATTGGATAAGTATTTAAGCCCCCTAATTGTACCTTCTTTTCTTTGTTAATGGCAGGAAATGGAAGAACATATCCCAACAAACAATGTGATAGGAAATGTGACGATTGCCCTATTAATATGACAGAGATGATGAGAGATCAAGTTGAACATATTGTGATTATGCTAAACCATCTATCAAAAATCACAATTAATAATTGGTACCTAGTTGAATGCCCAAATTCATCAAGGAAGAAGAAGAAGAAGTCTCAAGGATGTTCATCTCATAAAGTTGATAACGGAAAGAAGGCCCAATTTCCTTTGTGCAAAAAGTGTGGAAAGGGGCACCAAGGAGAATGTCACAAAGGAACCAGGAGATGTTTTAAGTGTGGGGTGATAGGGCATAAAGTAGCCAATTGCTTTAAAAAAATGGATAATGTGAGGAATAGAGATAAGGTTTGATCTAATGTACCTTATACTTTTCAATGTCGTAAATGTGGAGAAGTTGGAAATTATCCAAGGCAATGCTCTCTTAGAAGGTATGAGAAGCATGATGAGCATCAAAAATATTCAAGGACAAGGGAATAATGCAAGTCCTATGTTGATATGGATCATAATGACTAAAGTACATGTAACTTCTTCGCAATAATTGTCTATGTCATTTTGTATTTTAGTTCGTGCCCTATGATCATATCTTTAATGTTTTATAAGAACATAGAGTCACTACCTAAGATGGTTTTATATCATTAAGGAAAACATCTATTGTTATGTACCACATGTTGATGTTGTGAAGCTGTTCTTCATGAAAAAAAGATGATTAGGGGATTAAAAGATTATTATTATTTTGGAAGACGTTCACTATTTTGGGAACCCTATATGATCGAGGTAAATAGATTACTACGATATTTTATTTGAGGAGTAAAGGTTGACTTATATTTTGAAGAATCGATTAATTTAAGGTGAACTTATAGTAATTTAGGTTACTTATGGAAATGATTAACCTATCTTGGGGAAAATATGTTTAGGTTAGTTACTTTTGTTATAAGATGTTAGGAGTGGTTGATGTTGTTTGGAGATGAACGATAAAGTTTATCTTGGAAGACTATGTTATCAAATCCTTCTTATATTTGGGTTTCAATCTTAGTTTGGTTTATTTTGAGAAATTTTAAGTACAGTTATTTATGGAATGGTCTATGATGAACTTTGGGTAGTACCGTGAAACTTTGAAGATTTAAAGTAGTTTCCCTTCCTATGGGGTTATTTATTTTTGAAAAGTTGTTTTATCTTACCCTTTATATTTTTGGGATAAATGATTAAAGATAGATAGTTATTCTTTTGTGGATTATGTGATTCTCTAGAAGATGATTCTTGTGATTTGATGAGACCAAGTATTTTTGAATGCTCGTCGTTTGGAGAAAAGATTATTCTTGGTAGAAACTTATTAAAGAATGAAACTCTACTTGAAGGTAAGTATATTTCCTTGTGTTCTTATTCTATGTAGTAAATGAATTCCTCAAAATTATTAAAAGGAACGTAAAACAAAAACGTTGTTGGTTTAAGTTTCCTACTGGGTAATCAAAGACCGTTTACACACATCATAAGTTTGTGATTTTCTTGTGGTTAACTTTCTCCTAATCATGTTTTATATCACTCTCCATCAGAACATGACCCTTTGTTTTCTCTTATATATTCATGTTTCCCTACATGGAATCCTAGTATGGGTTAACTCGGGTGACCTTTGTACTTCCCTTTATTTTAAAGTAATAGTTTTACTGACTCCTTTTCCGATGTGGGACTTTCAATTAAATTTCCAAGCCCAATTTTAAAAATTGAGATGAAGCAATTTCTTAATTGGGGAAGAATGTAACGACCTGAAATTTTGAATAAATCTTGTTTCCTAATTTTGTGTGTTATTTTATTTTTATACTCAACAAAACTGTTTCATTTGATAACTTGAGTATAATTAAAATGAGACGATTGGGTTTTGACGGTTATATGACCATTGGTCAATATGACCGTTGGAAACTAAATGTTGCGATTATTGTCTCTAAATACAAGTGATCTTGGTTAATTAATATAGAAATAAGATTTGATGGCCTCATCCAGTAGTCTCGGGCCAATCGAATCGCATCTAACAGAACTTGGGAAGGAGGTAGCAGCACTGGGATTTTCTCTGGACCAAACCCAAGACAAACTTCATCGTGTGAAGCTAGAATGGAATTGCCTTCGCGAGAAGTTCAAACTGATAGAAATTACTACTCATGCGATGTTGGCCGATCCGCCCTCAGATTCTCTCACCTTAGCACACCTTACACTTAGGTCCTATTCTGGGGTTATAAGGGGCTACGTAAGGATACTGTAACTGCTTTGTGTAATCCTTTGAGATAAATAAAATTGTGTTTTCTTCTTATGGTGAAGTTTGTAAATTTTCAAGTGTCTGGATAAATATATGATGTATATTATTGATGAATTTGAAAAAAAAGGATATTTTAAAATATTTTTGTAAACCTTAAATAATTAATGATGTGTAATGATTTTCAAAAAATGGTCTTCTGCAAATGTGTTCAGTAAGAAATTTGGAGTCTAATAAGATCAACTTAATTTTTGGTGAATAGTAATTCATGAATAGTGATTTTACACTTAGGATTAGTAATGTGACCAAATGGATTAGTAATATCACTTAAAGAAAGTATTAATATAATATAGGCACCTTGATTAAGTAATCTAATTCAATAAAATCAGTAAATAACTGTTTCAGAA
Source organism: Viscum album (assembly GCA_963277665.1). NCBI lineage: Eukaryota > Viridiplantae > Streptophyta > Magnoliopsida > Santalales > Viscaceae > Viscum > Viscum album. Next base: position 1,901,731,291 of record OY728127.1, read on the forward strand.
ATTATTAGTCAAGTATTAGTTTTTTTCGGGTGAATATTGTTTTTTAATTAAAAATTAAATTAAAAATATTTAGAAAATTATTTTTATAAAATGGAGTTTATTTTTGAATTTACACTACTGGAAAGATGATCTTTCCCAACACTTCTATACCAACGGTTTGTAAAAACCGTTGGTATAGCTACCCTTTCCCAAAGGTTCACCAAAACCGTTGGGAAAGGGTCCCTTTTCCCTCCCCTTTCCCAACGGTTCACTAAAACCGTTGGGAAAGGGTCCTCTTTCCCTCCCCTTTCCCAACGGTTCATCAAAACCGTTGGGAAAGGGTCCTCTTTCCCAACGGTTCACCAAAACCGTTGGGAAAGGGTCCTCTTTCTCTCCTCTTTCCCAACGGTTCATCAAAACCGTTGGGAAAGAGAGTTCAACCCACCCAAACCTATCCCAACGGTTTGGAAAACCGTTGGGATAGATTCTTTAATTTTTTTCCAGGCCTTCTAACCAAGAACATTATATAAATAAAATTTTTAAATAATTATGATAATACATATATATATTTATGAAATTATGTTTACAAAGTGATGTTAGGTTAGTGGTTAAGTCGTTCGATTATAAACGAGGGGTCCTGGGATCAAATCCCAACGGATGTTTTATTTTTTGGAATTTATATACCAACAGTTCCATTACCGTTGGTATAGATTTCATATTACCTATACCAACGGTTTCCAAAACCGTTGGTATAGGTCTATACCAACGGTTTTTTGAAAACCGTTGGTATAGACCTATCCCAACGGCTTACTTGGCTACGGTTCTCCAAACCATTGGTATAGGCTATACCAACGGTTTGGAGGCCTATACCAACGGTTCCAAACCATTGGTAAAGGTTAGTTTTCCAGTAGTGTTAGAGCATTGATATTATGTTAAGGTAATTTTTTTGGAGTTTTCTGAAAAAGTTGAATTTTCAGTGAACAGTAAAAATACAGTTTCAGGGTTTCGATATGTTTAATGACATCATAACTGCATCATGATGATTTCATGAGATATTTTAAGGGATGGTCGACTAAATGAGATGAATTATTGTATGAGGGGTCCCATTTGGCCTAACACCTTGTGAAATACCATGGGAAAGCCCATGGTTTTTCCAATATCACCAATGAGGTGTCCCTTAGCCATTAATGCCTTGTCCCCTCACTTCCCCTATAAATACCAAGTCATTCTCTCATAATTTCGATTCCAAAATACTCCTCGACAAATTTATGGTCTTATTACATCCCAAGGAGTCCTCCCTAGTTTCCCCCAATCCCTCAAGGTCCCAACCTTTGTGTTTTAAGGGTTACATTTTAAGGTAAGGGATCCTACCTCTCTCTTTCTTTTCAAGTACTCTCGTTTATGTCATTTATTTTAAGCCCCATGTTATTATGTTTGGGGTGTTATTTTATATTCATCCTAATTTCCTTTTCATGTTTATATGATTAGATACCTTCTCTTTCTCTCATAAATTCATTTTAATAATGTTTAAATGGCGTCGTTAGGCTGCCGAATTTTTAAGGGATTCTTTCACCCTTCTCATTTTCAAGTTCTATTTTCATGTCAAGTCTTTCAAGTTCCTTTTTTATGTTGGGGTATGATCTCTATATCTATAATACTTATATTTTATGTTCATATGATGAGATACCCTATTTGATATCGTCAATTCATTTTTTTGAAGTTTTAAGTAACTTCGTTAGGCTGCCGAATTTTCATAAGAGAAATCTTATTTTTGTCCTCCTTCCATGTTTTTATTTCATATGGTATGTCTTTCAAATTTTATTAAAATGTTATTATATCCTTTATATACTGTCCCTATAATGTTTTATGGATCATTTATGAGTGGGTGACCCATGACCCCTCACTTTTCAGTATTTTCTAAAACCCTATAACATAGTCGTTATGCTGTAGAATTTTCGTCTTAAAATGTCTCTCTCTTTATCTCAAATTATTTTATTTTATTAAGTGAATACTCAAATATATTTCTTCTATAGGGGTATTCACATATATATCAAAATTTTATATATTAATTCTGGGACTTACATACATGAAAACCGCTTTCCTTTTTCCATGGGTTTAAAGTGACATAAAGACCACTTCTTTAAAGAAGTTTTTAAAATGTGATGACTATGAAATAAAACCCATTTATTTTATGCTATATGGGTTTTTTTATGAAATGATTTATGATGATATATGTGGATCACATGATAATAAAATCAAATTTAAGGGTGCTCTATGATAGCGCTCCAATGCATTGGGTAAATCCTTAATCTCTAGAGATGACCATTTTTAACGACACCTTGGTGAATAACCTTGGTAATTTTTAATGAAACCTTGGGGATGGACCTCGGTGAAACTGAAATGATTTTCTATGTTAAATGTTGTAGCCAGATATTCAAGTTATGAAACAAGTTATTTTTATTATGATATGCCTCATGATCTCTTTCTCAAGCCTTAAAGTTACTTTTCATAACTTTTGATGTATCTTAAGTTCACATGTAAAGATGTTTCCCTTGTCTCCCTTACTGGGCCTTCTGCTCACCTTTTCCTTTGATGTATTCTCCCAGGTTATGAGATGCTATAATGACCTTTGGATGATCAAATGAATAAGCCTTTCAAATTTTTAAGAAGAATGTTTTATGTTTTCATGTATTAAGTTCCTGGTTTCCAAGACACTAAACCTTAACGATCCTCGGTTTTGTATAATGTAATGAAAGTTTTTGTGATAAAAGGCAGGATGTTATACCCTATGTATTAGTAAACTATTTTTCAGGTCACTTGGAGCAGGTTGTAGATCCAGTTTGTTTCTACTATCTTGGGGTTGCTGGAGCTATTTGGGCTTCGTGGTTGCTGTTGTTTTTACTTTCTTTTGGGTACTTGTAGTTTTCCCCTTTCAGTTGTAGTAGTTTTTCATGACATTACATATGTGTATTTGGGATTTCATTTATATTGTTGCCTAAGATGGAGTTGGTTGGTGTCTGTATTATCTCTCTCTTTTTCATTTGTTCTCTTAGAGGGTAATGCCTCCCATATGTGTGTTTACTATACCCTCAGTGCTAGTCTCCAACCCGGGACTACTGGAGGCGAGACTTAGGGGTTACTTTCTCACTTCTCACATTGCTATCCCAGGAGGGGTACACTTTGTGGGGAGGGGGTCATGACAATAATTATATTAATTTAAATTCATATATATAGATATAAAATATATAAATTTAATTTAAATTCTTTCTTATTATGTGTTATTTTAATAAATTAAAGTGGAAAAAATTTATGCACTGAGAATCAATTTTCAAAAAACCGTTTTTAAGCATAAAAATAAATTATACCAATATCATGAAAATTATTGATTCACATGAATTTAATTAGATTATTATAAATAAAATGGTTCATATTTAAATTTAATACCAAATACAAAATATAATGGGACTTTTAATTTTTTTATTTAATTAAATGAAATGATAGTATTTGAAAAATCGGTAATTTTCTCTATTCATTGAAAAATAAATCATTTCAAAAAAATCCAAAAATTTCACTCAAATTTGATTTTGATATGATGTATTCAAATTTTGTTTCATTTTATAAAATAAAATTTCTAAACCTATCAGAAATTAATTATATTATTTATTCACAAAAAGAAATAAAAACCATTTTGAAGAAAAAATGTATTTTTAATATATATAATGACTTTACTAAAAATATACTTTATTTTTATAAAACCTTTATAAATTTTTAAAAAATGTTTATTCCTATTCATACTTCCAATTTTAATGTAAAGTTTATAACAATCACGTTTAAATAAAAATATTTAAATAGTATATGATGGTTTGTTTAAATACTGTGTTACGTGTAATGAAAGTTATCAAAGAAAATATATTTATTTAAAGATAAATATATTATAAAATATTGGGGAGTTACATTCTACCACCTTAAATAAATGGCATCCTAGAATTTTTATCTTGGTCATCAAAGGTTCAATATTTGAAAATAACTTTGTTTAAAACCCACATCATACTGAGGAATAATAAAACTACTTTTAAAAATGGAAACTGGGAAACATAAAGGTTACCAAAAAGAACACATAATTGGGTTCCTAGATAAGGAAAAATTGGTGGGAAGTTAAAATATTGACATGGTAGAGAAAATTAAAATCCAAGTACTAATAGAGAGTGGTAGAGAACATTTAAAAAAAGGTAAAAAGCATAAAAACTTAAATCAGTGTTAGGTCAAGAGTTCATCAATTCATAAAAAATAAAGGTAAATGAATAATTTTCTTATTATAAGATCCTTTTCTTAAAGTTGAGTTATTATTTTCCTATAAAGATAGATAATAAGAAAAAATAAACTTACTTGGTTTCTTTCTATTTCATAAGCACAATATCATTCTTTGTTTTTTCTTTGATGAATCTCCATGTCATCTCTTACTCTGATAAATGAATGTTCAAGATGATTTTTTATACCTAAAGCACTAAAATTAATTTTATAAAGGATCAAAAGATCTATAAGATAACTACAAGTCATTACTCCTATATCTATATATTTACTAAAACCAAAATTATTATCATAGGTTATCCAATATTATAAATCATTCTTTAACATCAAAAAATAATACCCAAGGTTCATCTTAAACCATTTCATAAGTAGTTAACCTCAAACCTTTTCCAAAATATGTCTATAAAAATTCAAAGTAAATAAAAATATAAATAAGGTCACTATGTTTCCAAAAATAAACTTAACATTAATCCCCCAAATAACATAAAGCATCTCTTAATTTCATATAACATACATGCGAATACCATGATCGTATATTCTTATGAAATATGGAGATATCTTGGATTACCATAAAAACTTAATGAAAACATGCTTACTTCCAAAAATTAACTCTCTCCTCATTCCTTAAATAAAATCATAGATTATTGAATATATTACATGAATCCAAAAAAATTGATGATCTTTATCAAATAAAACATAAAATATTTTGTCATCAAATCAATAACCAACTTTAGGGTTACCAATACTATCCCATTTACTTCATAAATATCAATAATATATTTATCTCAACATTAGGAACATATAAAGTGTTATGTTTCCCTTAATAATGTGTTCTCTAGAAATATCACCTTACCATTCAGTCACATTTTATGGTTATCAATATCATTCAATATATGTTTTAAAATCCTTAAATAAAAATTATTTTGGAACAATAATTAGATGTTTTATGATTCTTATAACCAAAATAACTTTGATAAAAATACTTCTAGAATATAATTCTAAAATATCAATACATAAATACTTAAATCTTTTCACTTTAACAATTGGAATAACATAGGTCCTTCCTTGATCTATTAGTTAACCTTTAGAAGAGGTAATTGACTTAGATAATGTCAAAGTTCCCCACATTTAAGAAAATTAACTATAAATGGATCCTAAGGATGGAATTTATTTCTCTCCATATAACACCTCAGTTTTCCTTAACAACTCCTTTCTTTATTCTCTTATTTTCCACACATAAAACATTTTCAAATTAATTTTAGGTATTATACCATGTGTCACTTTCCATATTTTTGTCATGAATAAAATTGATACATTTTCCTCCATGGTCTCCACCACCCAAGCTCTCATAAGATTCCATTCTTCTCTTCTTTGGTGAGTCCGAGAGTTGGTTAAGGTATAAGATGTTGATTCTATATCATGATAACATATTAGTCACAATCAAAATATATTTCACTTTTTTCATCATCACATTTAATTACTCAAAATCACTATATTTTCAGTCACATTCAGCATCAACGTCATTCCTCCAAGATCTATTCATTAACTAAAACAAAAAATTATAGTGTGAGAAACAATGATCATAGTGGGAAACCACATGATTATGAAAAATCTTATATAGAATTTATAAATCATGACACCGTCATTTAACTATATGAAACCTTAGTCTTAACCTAAGGATTAACTAATTATCATATATTCAATTCCTTCATGATTGTTCATAAATATTTTGTAGATTTTTCAAGGCATGTCCCACATGAGTGTCAAACCAGGTGTAAAGTAATGTCTCTTTATCATGCACTAGGAAACGATTGATTTAATACTCAATGCACCCTTTTCATAGTTATTAACCCTAGGTAAAACTATTCTAGATTAATATCTACTTGTAATATCTAGATAGGGATGTAATTTCTTGTAAACCACTCATTCTATACTTCACCAAAATCTTAATATATTTTCCAATAATTAGACTTATCCCTAAGGTTCTCACTAAAGTATTATTGAATTATTACCCAAAAATAACTATAACTTTCTTTGATACCAACAATAATGACACATGAATTTTACACAGACTATCGCATTATTTTTACCATAAATATCCATTCATACAAAAAAAATGATCGAAAAATTATAGTGTATTTGGAAGATTGGGTAGGTAAAATATCAACATGAAAATAAAGCATATTTATTTTATTCTCCGTAATGAGATCCTAAAACCATTTTAGCTTATAAATATTCCGAGGAAAACTTGGGGAATATATAGAAAAAATGGGTGAGCTAAAAATGTCTAGTAAGGGAATAAAAATAATAAGGAAACATAATGTGTGAGTTAAAGTTATAAGATGATATCATAAAATAAAAGACTCATTATTAATCACATGGGATCATAACATAAAGAATATGATCTCACAAGATCATGGAAACATAGAAAATGTATAAGTAACACAAAACATGAAATAATCATAAGTAAAGGCTGACTTCAAAGACAAAATCACATAGTGGACAGAGTCCCATAGTACATTAGGTTTACTCCATAATCCTATAAATAACATCTCATGAGATTAAAGCTTTTTCTAGTGCATTAGAGAACTATATGGAAACAACCATCATAAAATTTTCATGATTATGTGTGACACAAAAATTAAATCAATCATAAGTCATAAAAATAAGAATTACCCTTGTAAATAAAATGGTTTGTATAATCTTGTCTCATAGCATAATAAAAATAGATTTCTTAAAGAATGAATTTAAGAAATTATTATAAGGCATATATCAACCCATAAAAAGAAGAGAGAATAAGCTAAGAATATATTTGAGTAACATATATACAGAATTTATAATTATTCGGTATCATTAAATAGAGATAGAAAGTGAGTTAGATAGAGAATAGTTATAACCCAAAGAAAAAGGGTAGTTTAAATAGTTCCCTTACACACATAAGAAAAACGTTTCTAGATATCAAAATATGTATTCCATTTAAACCCTTTTTTGAAAACAATTAGAAAGAAATTGAAAGGTGGATTTTATTTGAATAAAAAAGGGATATTATAAATAAATATAAATATAAAATACAATTTGTAGTGGTATTAAAATCCATTGATTTCATATATGTTAAAATAAAACATTTCTTTTGTATTTTATAAATAAATTCAGAACTTTTTGTATAAAATATATAAAAATATTACTTTTAAAAACCTTTAAAAGAAATTAAAAAGTGATAGAAAATTTCCTTTATAATTAATTTCTGTTCATATAAATACATTAATAAAATAATTTTAATAATACATACATGGAAGAAAATTATTTGTAAAATAAATATTTAAAACATTTAAAAAGGGGCTTTTAAAGTAAATTTTCCCTTACATAAAACCATAAAAAATTATTTTTTAAAAAATTGTTAACAATGTAAAATATGTTCAAAATGAACTTTATCATTCATTTAAGAATAGATATTAATTTTCTTAAAACATTTATAAGATCATGGTCATGGAATAAAATGTGTTGTATGGGAAGCTTTAAAAGAATATTTTTTAAAAGAAATTCCCTTATATCGAGTCTGAATCATCGTCCACATTATTTATCTTTATGAGTAATAAACTTATGTTAATTATTTAATTAATTATGAATCATTAAAAAAATTATTATCTATTTTACTTTATTTATTATCATTTTATATTCAATTAAATAACCATTTAAATTCACGTTAGATGTTTTCATGATATTCAGCTCATAAGTCAAAAATGACTTTTGTAGGTTAAATATTTCTAATGAGTTAATTCTTTAATCATATATAGAATAATAATAATAATTAAATAATTTTAATTTTTATTCATAAATTATACTTTTAAAATTAACCATGAAATATGGTTATAAAAAATGAACTACGTTATAATCGTGGAGACGATAGGTCGTACATACGCATGAATAAAATTTCCATTTTTCAATGATCATGTTGGAAAGAAAGTAAGTTTTATTTTAAATTTCCATAATTATCATTATATAATAATTATAATATTTTTATTTTTAAATACACTTATATATACCATCCATGTGATGTTTTAATGAAAAATGAATCACTTCGCTTCATGGTGGTGGTAATCCATATGTACGCATGAACAATATTATCGTCATTCAATGAATAGAAAGGTAATAAAATATTTGATATACTAATTTTAAATATAGATAAATATTTCCTGAATATCATATATATTTATATATATATATATATATATATATTAAATCCATCATCAAAAACATATATGAGAGGTGATGATGGAAAATGAATTACATTAATTTGTGAGGAGGTAGTTCGTCGTACACATGAATGATGGTTTTGCTTCCCATTTGATAGAAGAGGAGATAAATGTAGGTTATAAAATTATCATAATAACATATAATTACATACAATATTCTTATTCTATTATATCATTATCATTTAATATGTTTAATAATAAATAAAACAAAAACAGTGGATTAAGAACGATACCTCTTCTTTGAACAACCTCTTTAGGTTTGCACCAAAAGAATTTCTATGAGGGTTTTATAATAAAAAAAATACCTCTAGTGTGTTGGAAGGTATTTTTTTATGGATTTTATAAACCAAAATCTTTTTAAGTGGGAATAAAATAGGAGAGGGGGTTCCCATTTATAAGTGAGGAGAGGGGCACTCTTGGATTTTTTTAAATTATTAAATTAATATAAATTAATTTTTATTTAAATATGGAGACAAACTAATATAATTCTAAGATAAGGTGATTATAGGTATAAATTATATCATCCAATGCAATTTTTATGAGTTTCGATGATGTTTATCCCTTATATTTTTGTTTTAACCCATGTTTTTCCTTTTTGACAATTACCGCGATAAAAACATTTTTTACTCTTTATTAGTTAATATAGTTGCTATAAAAGGAAAATTAGTATATGAATGGAACATATTTTATATTTTTAAACATATAATGATAAATTTACTAGAGATATTATTTTTAGGAATTTTTAGTTGTTTAATAAAATATTATTTATTATAAAATATCATGATTGTCATCTTTGGAACTATTCATTTAGTTTGGCTTTGAAAAAAAATTGACAACAAATGAATTTTAATATATTTCATTAAAAACTATATAACAAGTTATATTTATCTACACAATTCATGTAACAAAATAATTATTTCAGATTATATTACCTTAAATATTTTTAAAATCTTTTATTTTATTTTTATATTAATTAAATAAATATTGTGTATAGGTTGAGTAAATATTTAAAGTAATTATTTCATTAAAAGATTTTTAAATAAATTACCATGATCAAAAATAATTTATATTTCAAATTACTATTTATAACCAAATGTAATTTTTTTATCCCTATCAAAAAATATTATAGTTATTAAAACCAAGAAAGTGACATTTTTATTTATCTTTTACTTAAATATTATAAAGGTAAAAAATAAAATAAATATGGAACTAAGTGGCTATATATTTAATACACAGATGGAAATAGTGGAAATACACTAATAAAATATGATAAATTCAGGTTTTAGGGATAGTTTTTATTTTTTTATCATATTATTTTTAACCTTAATTACCTGATTTATCCTTATTGTGGTGATAATTATTTATTATAGTTATTATTCATAATGAATAAAAATAAAAGGGTAATTTTAAAAAAAATTACACCTCATAATTAAAAAATTTAAATCCATATTTCATAATTCAATTTATATAAGTTTTGGTATTTTATTTAAAATTATACCCACAAAAGCGACAAAAAGCTTTTTTTGAGGAAAATGTATTTTTCAAGTAATATAAGATATTATATTAACTATATGACTTTAAATAATCATTATATGAATATTAATTAATATTAAAATGTATATAATATATAAATTTAATTTAAATATTTCTTTATTAGAGGTTATTTTAATTAATTAAAATGGATAAACTTTATGCACTTAAAATTAGTTATCAAAAAACTGTATTTTTAAGCATAAAATAAATATTATACTAGTCTCATGAAAATTTATTATTAAAATAAAATTAATTACATTATTATACATAAAATGTTCCATTTTTCACTTTAATACAAAATAAGAAAAAATAATGGTACTTTTAAGTTACTTTATTTAATGAAAAGAAATGATATTTTTTGAAAAAATGGCAATTTTTACATTCACTAAAAAATCAATCATTTTAAAAAATACTATAATTTCAATCTAATTTAATTTTGATATGATGATTTAAAAAATTATGTTCATTTTATAAAATAACATTTCTAAATGTGGCATAAATTATGTATATTATTTGTTCACAAAAACAAATAAAAACTATTTTTGAGGAAAAAAGGTATTTTTAAAGTATATAATGACTTAACTAAAAATATAATTTATTCATATAAAATCTTTATACATTTTTAAAATATATTTTTATTCCTATTAATATCACAAATTTTAATGGATAGGTTATAACGGTCACATTTAAATAATAATAATTTTTTAATAGAATATCACGGTATGTTTAAACTTGGTGTTGCGTGTAATGCAAGATATCAAAGAAATTGAATTTATTTAAAGATAAATATATTCCAAAATATTGGGGTGTTACACCTATAACCTCCAAAGTAATAATCTTAGTATATATTAAGTATAAATGTGTTTTATGAAATAAAAAATAATCCAAGTTCTGAAGTACCTTTATGATAATGTAAAATAAACTTAAATACTTTTAAATATGATTCCTTTGTATATTCATGAATAAAAATACATAAAACATAATGTATGGTAAAAAATATGCTCGGTATATTAAAATTATAATCATTCTTATATAATTTTTTTGATCAACCGATTTCCCGGATTCATTTAGTCCTAGTTTGATAGAGTTTCCTACCAATTTACTTATATTAGATGCTTTATTAAAACTAAAATATTTTAATAAATATTTAATGTATTTATATTGAGTTAAAATATTTCTTTCCAATTTTTGAGTGATTTAAAAACCATGTAAAAATGTAATCTCACCAATCATTCTCATTTCAAACTCACATTTCCTAAATTCTGTAAACCCATCATAAAGATATTTTGGAGTTGAACTAAAAAAGATAACTTAAATATAAATTTTAATAATGATAGTGTCTTAAAAAAATTTCTTGATAAAGAGATTTAGATCATAATTCCCTTTGAAAAAGTTATTTTAAATTAAAAAACTGGCCAATTTATCATACTAGGATCTTGGGGCTTGTTTAAGGCCATAGAGTACTTTTCTAAGTTTATATAAATGTTTCCAAAATTTTACATCCTCGAAACATGGGGTTGTTCAATATAAATTCCCTAATGAACATTTCCATTAAGAAAATTACTTATAACATTGATTTGGAATAAATTAAAATTTATATGTTTTCTAAAGGTTAATTGTATTCATATAGATTCAAGTCAACCTATGGATGAAAAATTCTCTCTATATTCTATGTATACTTCCTAAAACTAACACTTTGCATCAATCCTTTTGTTATTCCTTACTATAGTTAATTTTCCATCACACTAGAAATGATTGGATATACATTAATCCAGACACATCCTTTGTCCAAGATATAGTATCAGTAGTTTTATTGTCTTTACCTAGATTATATTTCACATCAAATTGGTATCCTAATAATTTAGCGAACCAACATTGTTGGTGTATGGTGTTTAGTATCTAATGGAGAAAAACTTTATGGCTATGGTAGTCTAAACACATAGTAAATGGAATCCTCAATTGGTAAATTTCCAACAAAATAAGTATGAAATCATTTTTTATATTTTTAACAATAATTAAATGAACTCTTTCTTGTACATAGACTTAGATATTATATTTTCTTCCAATTATTTACTAAAAAAAATCAATGGGCCACCAGCTTGGCATAGGGATACCCCCCACCTATTACCTTGACGTGTTATCCTATAATTAAAACTCCTTTGAAAAATTTGTTATATTAAGTGTTGTATATTCCATAATGAGTTATTTTAAGTGTTCAAAGTATTTTTGAGATTCCAAGATTCACTTGAATCTGACTTTCTAAGTTAAAACTATGAGAGGTTGTGTGTTTTTGTCATACCCTTATATAATCTTTCTATATTATCTATTGAGTCTAAGAAATAGCAAAAAACCCGTAATAATTATTGGTCTAGTACATTCCAACACCACCTAAAAATTAGTTTAATTCATTAATATCCCGAATTTTGATATAAAATGTACTAAATACTCAACGCCCCTTTGAGAAAAAACAATATTTGTTTAATTGGAATATAATTGGTTGTATTGGAGGACTTAGAGGATGGATTCCATGTGTCCTAAATGAGACTCTCGGTCTTTAATTATAGTGACCTAAGACTTTTACACATATTATTCTGTGATTTTTAAACATAAATATCTAATAAGTACAACATAAAGATCTTTGGAAGAATAGGTTCATAATACATCAAAAGTAAACTAAAACATCACAGGATTATTATTTTTATTCTTCTTAATGAGTTCCTAAATCTATTTGAGCTCCTAAAACTATATAGGATAAATTGGGGAATAAATAAAATAAATGGGTGAGATAAAAAGATCAGTAATGTTATAAACATGATAAAGAAACATATTGTGTGAGTCAAAGGTATAACATGATATCATTAAAGATAAGTATCATGAGTAATCACATGGAATAATAACATAAATAACATGGCATAATAAGATCATAAAAACATAAAAAATATAGAAAAAACATATAACATGACATAAAAATGAGTTAAGGCTAACTACCAAGACAATATCATATAGTTTACAAAGTCCCATAATGGATTAGGTTTACTCCCAAATCCCATATATAATGTCTCATGATATAAAATCTTTACCCAATTCATTGGAGTTATATCTGGGTGCACCTATCATAACATGATCATTATTATGTATATATCGAAAAGGGAATCAATCATAAGGCATAAACATAATAATTACCCCTAAAAATAAAATGGGTTGCATAATCTTTCCTCATATAATAATCAAAGGAAATTTCATAATGATGGAATTTTAGAAATGACCATAAGGCATGTATTACTCTATAAAATTAAGGTAGAATGAGATAAATATATATGTAAGAAATATATATACATAATTCATAAGTAATCTGCAACATCAAAGGTTTTAATAATTAATAAATATGTCTTTAAAATATCACATGGTATATTTTTTGAGAAAAATACTCTTTTCACTTTGAAATCACTTATTTAAAGTCTGACATTTTAAAAAAATATTATACAAAACATTTTATTTGAAAATAAGCATGGAGACTTATATTTTAAGATTAAAATAGTTGATTTTTCATGATATTGGGAAATTATGTTCATGTTGTGAGAGTAAAAGAAAACATTTCTTTCACACTTTTGTAAAAAAAAGTTAAAAAAGTACCTTGTTCAAAGAATGATAAAAATATTCATTTTAAACCATTTTGTAAAAAAATAAAACATGGGTAAAACTGAATTTAATAGATCATTGTATAATGTTAAAAATATTCATTAAAATATTTTCAAGAAAATATAGAAATGGAAGAGAAATATTTCTGATCTAAAAGAAGATACAAGATCAATATTACTTACAAAACAACTTTCTTGATGTTTCTTTATTAAATAATCAGGGAAATATAAAACAAACATTTAAAAAAAATTATGACCATAGTAGAATAAAACATTTGTGGTTCAAGAAAATAATCGAATGTTATTTCCCCCAATGGAACCTTTAACATAAAAAATCTCGAAAAGAAATGAGATTTTAACATAAATACTTTAATACTTTGGTAACTTTTGAATCAAATCACCTTGGATGAATTAAAATGAATTATAACTTAAAATACCTTGAATTATGAATGATTTATGATATAATATTTAAAAGGGGTAGCATATAAACCATATAAAATAAATTAGGTACATGCCATTGAAATACGACTCAATGATGGGAAATTGAGACAAAATCCCTTACCTCGAGTTCGACTCATCACGTACGTAATTTATATTCCTAAATAATAATATTATGTAAATTATTTAATTTATTGGGAACATTTTTCAAGTTTATTATTACTTATATTTTATTTATTACCATCTTATATTTATTTACCTAAATAATTAAATTCACATATGATTTTTTGATGATATTCGGTTCATGTTTCCAAAATGAATTTGGTAAGTAAACTATGGTAAAAGAAATAATTATTCCCTAGTATATTGAATAATAATCATGAAATAATTTTCATTTATATACATAAAATATTCTTTTAATACCAATCATGAAATATTTTTATGAAAAATGAACTATGTTACAATCATAAAGATGGTATGTCGTACATACGCGTAAGTAACGTTTCGATTTTTCAACAATCATGATGTAAAGAAGATATGTGTTATTTTATATTTATATAATTATAATTATATCATAAATATAATATTATTTCTTTAAATACAATTATATATACCATCCATGTGATGTGGTAATAAAAAATGAATCACATCACTTCGTTGTGGTAGTAATCCAAACGCACGCACGAACGATGTTATCATTTTTCTATGAATGGAAATGTAAGAAAATATATATTATATTATTTTTTATAGAATTATAAATATTTCATGAATATAATATATATACATTAAATTCATTATCCTAAACAATTGTGAGAGGCGATGATGGAAAACAAATTACATCGGTTAGTGAGGTTGTAGTTCGTCATACACACAAATGATGGTTTTATTTCCCATTTTATGGAAGTGCATAAGGATTTAGATTATTAAATTAACATAATAAAATATTATTATATGGTATATAATGGGTTTATTAGATCATCATGGTTGAATAAAATTTGAAAATGTGGAATAATAAAGAAAAAAAATCTTGATTAAGAAATATACCTCTTCTTCGAACAACCTCTTAAGGTTTACTCCAAAAGATTCTATAGGTTGGTTTTATGATAAAAAAACTATAGGACATGGTTATAAAAGTAATAAAGTTTTTTGGGAAGGTATTTTCTGAACCAAAACATTTTTTAATTGTAGATAGCAGGGAATAGAGCACTATTCGAAATTGGACCATTAGAGATCACCATTGGCGGTTGCTAATGGTATTTAGAAACTACCTTGATACCTCCAATGGTGGTTGCATTAGGATCATCGGTGTAGGGATATAGAAACCACCAATGGAGGTCTCTGTAGGGGTTCTAATTCTCGACCGAATAGCGGTCTCTATTGGGTCGATCTATGGGCGACCTAAAAATCGGCCTACAGCAACCGCCATTGATGGTCGCTCTAGGATGGGAAAAAATTCTACCATTAGCAACCGCTATAGGCAGCCGCTAAGCTAGGATTTTTTTTAAAAAAAAATTACATTTCCACTTCTCAAACAGAAAAAATAATGCTTAAATTAGAAAAAAAATCAATTCAAAACAGCAGAACCACCAGGATCCTCAAAAATAATAAATGACAGACATGCTTCTTCACATATCCTGTGATCCAAATAGCTCTAATCCATTCCAATATTCTTCTTCAATAAACCTATGATAAGATACCAAAGAAACAACTAAACAAAGCAAATGAAAATTAGACATATTTATTCTATTATATATATATATATAATCAAATAGGACCATTAGGGAATTAGGCTGTAAGGGCGTTAGGGTGTAAGGGAGTTAGGGCATTAGGGAGTTTGGGAGTTTGGCCATTTGGGAATTTGGTAATTTGGCCAATTGGCCAAGTCTCCAATTAGCCAATTGGCCATTAGGCCAATATTCCAATATGCCATTAGGCCATTTGGTCATTAGGCTAATAAGATAATATTCCATTAGGCCAATAGGACATTAGGTAATTAAGAAGTTATCATATTTGGCCAAATTTTCAATTATAACCTTGGGTCGTTAGGCCATTAGAAAATTTGGCCATTTGGGAATTTGGGAATTTGGCTAATTAGCCAAGTATCCATTTATCCAATTGGACATTAGCCCAATTTTAACATTAGACCATTACAATCACTACTCTACTCTAGTAGGGACCTACTATGTTTCTCGTACATGATGTGGTGGTTTTAAAGGAGGTTTGGACAACCATTCAGCTATGGTTGCTCGAAATTGAACTATATAGAGTAAATTTTAGTACTAAATAACCCCCCTCCCAACCCCCTGAAGCCCCCACTCTCCCCCAAAACTCCCCCAGACAGCCCCCAACCTCAGAAAACCACCATGCCCAACCCAACCCCAGACATCCCCACTCCCACCCCCCGGACAGGCCCCCCTCCACACCCGGAACATACCCCCTCGGAAAACACCTCCCCCAGAAAACACCCCCCAACCCCCACTCCCAACCCCCCCCCCCCCCCCCCGTGGACAGCCCCCACCAAAAAACCCCCCACTCACCCTGGGCATCCCCCCCCCACCCCGGATAGCTCCTCACCCCCAGAAAGCCCCCACCCCCAGATAGCCCCCTGCCCAAAAAAAACTCCCCCGGACCCCCCCCCCCCAAACTCCTCCCAGACAACCCCCCACCCCAGACACCCCCCCCCCAAAAAAAACTCCCCCCGAATAGCCCCCCCCCCCCCACCACACCCCGGACAACCCCCCCCCCCACCAGAAAACACCCCCCACTCCCAACCTCTCTATGGACATCCCCCCCCCCACTCACCCGAGACCACCCTCAGATATCCCCCCCCCCCAAAAAAAATTCCCCCCAGATATCCCCCCAAGACAACCCCCCCCCCCCACACACACACACATCCCCCCACCCCTGGACAACCCCACCACCTACACAACCCCTACCCATCCACCCATCAACACCCATCAATAGATTCAATTTCAGTTACACATGCGCAATGTGTCAATTTTATTTTTATCAAATTATAACCAACACCAGATTCAGTAAACATGAATCTTAATTCTTTATCCAATTAATTATCAATCAATTCAAGCTTTAAATTCTTTATCAATTTCTATCAAGAACATTATGCTAATCCACTGCATAACAAAACATACTAACAAGAATAGTATATATATATATATAGTACACTATCTAGAAACATAGTAGGAAAACTGTTATCATGGTATAAAGAAACAACATTTTCCATTAGGTGATTAGGTCATTTTTTCATTTGGGAAAAGGACATTAATCTATTTGGTCATTAGGAAAATAGGATAATATTTCATTAGGACAATAGGACATTAGGTAATTAAAACATTAGTCCATTCGGCCAATTGTTCCATTGGGTCATTAGGCCATTCAGCCGTTGGGCCGTTAGGTCGTTGGGGCGTTAGGCCATTGGGGCATTTTTCCATTGGGTCATTAGGCTGTTGGGATGTTGGGGCATTGGTTCTTTGGGGCATTAAGTCGTTGGGGCGTTAGGCCATTTGGGTTTTGGGGTGTTTGGTCATTGGAGCGTTTGGCCATTTGAGCCGTTGGGCTATCCATACATTCGACCGTTAGGCCAATAGGCCACCATTCGACCCTTAGGCCAATAGGCCATTAGGCCATTGGTCCATAAGGCCATTGGTCCATAAGGCCATTGAGCCATTAGGCCTTTGGTCCACCTATCATAATTCCTATCCTCCAATGGGGATTCTAAAAAATTATCTATCACAATAAAGTATCCAATTACTGATCATACTCTTAAAATTAAAAAAACTTTGGAGTTTTTAAAAACATAAGTTTTTCTAATATCAAAAAATTCTACATTTAAAGTCTAAATAAATATATAACATTAATTCAATAATAAATATAAAGGAAACACATCTTGTGAATATGATGCATCATACGTGGTCATGGCTGTTACCTCCATCTGGTGTGCTAGGGGCCTACAGAAAATACAAATTATTAATATTTTAATAACAAAAATAATAGAAAGTAAATAAATAAATTCAGTATAAACCCGCATTGTATGATCCCCTGCACTGCCACCCAGACGCACATATTATCACAATGTTCTAACCTCAGCGATCAATTGCGCATTTACCTCCTCAGAAGCGTTCAACGGTTCCTCGAAATCTGACAGCTGCTATTTCATCTAAGAAACAACAAGAATGACAACCTCATCACATGATACTACAAAATTAGAAATCCTCATTCCATAGGTCAAACTATAGCCATGCCCGTCACGACCAATAATGCGATGAAATATCTCATCCCTTCGCATGGGAAGCTGTCGTTCGTCCTCTGGCAGATGTTCTAAATCAGCTTAAAATTGAGCATGTGAAATATTTAAATATATATACATATATATTTTTATATATAGATGCATGTGATTATTGGTAATGAGTACAAGCACTTACTATAAGATCTGCAGCCTCTGGATCATTTCGATCACGAGTTCTCATCCACACTAACATTTTATCAGTCGGTGCACCTTACCCCATAACTGTATACCAATAAAATATAAAAATATAACACAAAACCATATTAAATAATAAATTAAAAAATAAAAAATAAATACATCATGTCATATCTAAGGCACGTGATGAGTCCCGAGCCTGTGAGGTGGTCCTTGCAACGCTCGATTCTTGAAATGGTGTGCTGACACTTGCTACATTCAATTAATTAAAATTTCAAACAAATATAATGTCACACATTTTTAAAAATATATATAGAAAAATAAATATACTAACCACAATGGCTTCAGTAGACCAATATGAAACTAAGTGGTGCCACTGAGATGGGAGAACACCTCTTGGGACTTTTTCCAGAATATCTTGGGCACCCACATTTGGTTCCCAGTGCTCCCTCTTGACTTTGACTTTATAATCTTTCCACACCTTACAATATTTTCCCATACACACCGGCTGAAACTCATTGGTGCACACTTTCAGATTATTCTATATAAAAAAAATCACACATGTTAGTATTTTTTAAACATAGGGAAGAAACTAAAATGGTCTTATTACTTGAAATTCCCCCCAAAGACGATCTAATGTATCCTGAGTGATAAAATCCCAATCATGTGTGGTCAATGAAAATCTATGTGGGTCACATATGATATGAATTAGTAGATGAATAAATCTAGGGGCAATCAGTCTCACAGGATAAAATCTCTTGTCAAATGAAACATCAAAGGTCATGTCAGAATTCTGTGATAAAATGCCGCGACTAGGGCCTCTCTTGCTAGAGGAGGAAGAGGTCGAGTATGATCCTTTTGAAAAAAAATTATACATAATTTGACAGATGTGCACACACACACACACACACAAATATATATGTTTATCAATTACATAAAACAATAAACACAGTTACATTCAAACATACCTCGAACCTGAGACATTGATAGCTCAGATGGATGATGTGGATTTTCTGCCTATTCCCCTGACATTCTGGAAGTTATGGAAAATATTATTAAAGGGACCATCCAAAGTGTCAAAAATATAAATTGGATGGTTTTTAATAAAATAAAACATGTGTAGTTGTTAATAAAAAAAAGATGCTCAGTTAGACGAAAAATCCAAGAGGTTAAGAAGGCTGTATATTTCTTTACAAGAGACAAATAAATGCATGATGATCAAATAAAAAATTTGAATAATGAAATCAGAGATAGGGTGAAATCTCTTGAAGATAAAAATTACACTCTTAAAATGCTATGTCTAGAGTTGGATGTGAAACTAAAAAATTATGGAAAGCACCTAAGTTGGATCTTCACAACTTGATGAGAGAAAGGATGTTTCCACAAAAAAATTGAAGGTGAATATTACTTATAAAAAGACTCAAAATGGTGGTAAGAAGATCTGGGAATAATCTCTTGATCAACAGTCAAACAACTCTTAGAAGAAGGTACCCCACAACCCTGATAAAGCTCTTTGCATTGAATTTGTTTTAACTATTAGTGCACCAGTAAAGTGAAAAATTATACATATGTGGAAAGAGAAAATTTACCATAAATTTACCACATCATAAAGGGCGAATTTTTTCATTTTTAAGAAGAGAAACTCACCAAATGGAACAAATTTTTTTGATGTTTCCACCCCAAAACAACAAGAAAGTAAATCTGGTCAGACTACTTCTAAAGAGAAGACAAATATATTTGTTGGCCATTTTTGGTGTTGCTAGAGGTTCATAAATAATGCTATGGAGTGCTGACATAACATGTTAGAATGTGAAACTCAAAGGACTAAAGCAAGGGTGAGAAAAAGTGAAACAAAGAGAAACCCCAGTTGATAACTGCAAACAACACATAAAATGCAGAATTTGTCTAACAAAAAATAGATTTTATTATTTTGGAAACTTCTATAATTACTGTAACAAAGTTGGTCACTGCTATGAAAAGTGTTAGTATGTACCAATCCAACACAACTATTATGTTATTTAAAGGAGAATTCCACAATAGGGGGGGTGGGAGTGGGGGTTGTCTGGGGCTGGGGGTGGTGGGGTTGTCCAGGTTGAGGTGGAGGGGCTGTGCAGGTGGGGGTGGGGGTGGGGGGCTATCTGGGGGTGGTCCGGGGTGAGTGTGTGGTGGGGTGGGGGGGGGGGGGGGGGGGTTGGGAGTGAGGGCTAGTGGGGGGGGGGGGTGATGTCCGGGGGTGGGTGGGGTGGGGAAGGGGCTATCTAGGTGGAGGTAGAGGGGCTGTCCAGGTGGGGGGGTGTTGTCCAGGTGGAAGGGGAGGGGTTGTGCAGGTGGGGGTGGGGCTGGGTGGGGGGGGGGGGTATCTACGGGGGGAGTGGGGAGTGGGGGGGGGGGGGCTATCCTAGGGGATGGGGAGGGACTATCCAAGTGGAGGGGGAGGGGTAGTCCAGGTAGGGGGGGGTATCCAGGTTGAGGGGGATGGGTTGTGCAGGTGGGGGGAAGGCTGTCTGGGGGAGTTTTTTTTTGGGGGGTGGGGATAAGGGTAGGTGTTGTCCGGGGGTGGGTTGGGGTGGGGTGGTGCTATTATGGTGAGGGGGAGAGGATGTCTAGGTGGAGGGGGAGGTTCTATCCAGGTGGAGGGAGAGTGGGGGGGGGAGGGGCTATCCCGGTGGAGGGGGAGGGGTTGTCTAGGTGGAGGTGGGGGGGCTGTCCAGGTGGAGGGGGAGGGGTTGTGCATGTGGGGGTGGGGGCTATCTAGGGAGTTGGGAGTGGGGGATGTCCAAGTGGGGGTTGGGAGTGGGGGTTGTTCAGGGCTGGTGATTGGGGGGGCTATCCAGGTGGAGGGGGAGGGGCTGGGGGTTGTCTAGGGGCTAGGGGTGGGGGGTGTCCAGGGGATGGGGGGTTGATTCTGACTAATAATAAATAAAAATTCTTATATACCAAATTATTTTTGGGTTGTTTTAAACAATTAAAAAAAGGATTTAAACTAAAGAGCAAGAAAACAAGTATACCTTTCATTAAACATGAAAATCGACCATTTATCCTTCAACGACCACTCTAAACCAATAAATATCTTCTTCACATTGAACTATATTATGGTGATCATGTTTTTTGGAAACAAAGGGAACAGTCTCGAGTTTATCTTGTTCAAATAAAAACAATCCTCACCGGGACATTTTCACAACAACATTCCAACTAGGATTCGAAGGCAAAGTAACAAAGAATACTTGTTCTACTTGTGATGTCAAAATTAAAGGTTCATTATCTTGTTCATTTCTGTATAACATATAGTTTAAATTCACCAATGTAAACTGATATTGATTGACTTTTCTTCCATGCACTGGATCAACCCAATTACACTTTAACAAAATGTACTTCAACCCGTGTGTGTATACAACTTCAATGATGTCTGTCAATTGACAATTTTAATAACCAGAATCAACGAATAGAAAATTACTTCCACTTTTTTGTGTTGCTCATTTTTCATAAACATATTTAATGCAAAATCAAAATCCATTAGCATATATGTATTTATAACGATGAGATGATATATATTGACCCTCATCTAGTTGGATAAATTCTTCAGTTAGCGTGGGGTCACCTAACTCCCTCAGGTTATGAACCTACATAATTCACATAATTAGATAATGATTTATACAAAAATAAATTAGTATAAGACTAAACTCATAATGAAAATCAATTTATACATAAAAATCCTTGAACCAATCATGAAATGATGCATAATGAGATTGTTGAATTTGATACTCAGTCGCACAAGACATCTCTTCTTTTATCTCATTAATGTGTTTCCTATAAATGGTAATGGAATGTTTAAATGATCAACTTATGAAAACAAAACATGTAAAAGTTAAACAATAAAAGTGATAATACACTTACTGCATTTATGGTGCAACTAATGGAGTATTGAACAAGATATATTGATGCGCTTGTATCCACTCGATGTTGTCTATATAAAATATGGTTCCTTCTCCAACTAGACCATCATGAAACCAAGATTTCTTATCTAATTTTGTTTCAAAATCCATAAGATAATATGCACAAAAATTAGTACACTCATCCATCAAATAACTATTAGATATTGATGCCTATAGATGAGCTCTATTTCCTATAAATCGTTTCAATGTATTTAGATACCGCTCAATAGGATACATCCACCTGAATTGCACTGGACTTGCATCCATTACTTCATCAATTAGGTGCACTGTCAAGTGAACCATAACATGTAGTTGGGGTTTGTCTTAGTGGTAAGCACCCCGTAATACTACATGGAAAATGGGGGTTCAAAAACCCATGTGGCGCAGGGTGCTGTAGTAGTACTGTAGCAGCGTCGACACTGTTCATCAGCGGGTACTGTAGCGGCGGCAGGGCACTGTAGCGGCGACGATACTGTGCGGTACTATAGCAGCAGGTTACTATTCACAGAATGTGAATTGGCCTTATAATTTGGGCCTACGGGCTATGTAATGGGCTACAAGCCCACTGGGCCTTCAGGCTATGTAATGGGTTTCCCTCTACCCAGTTAAAAGAGGTTTTTTCTTTGATTTAATAATAAAAACGAGGCTTCAGCCCCAAACTTTAAAAAAAAAGTGAACCATAGAATCAAAAAATAATGGGGGAAACAATTTCTCAAAGTGACAATGAATTAGTACAATTCGATCCTATAAACTTTTTAAATCACTCATTTGTTGATTTCTTAAACAAAGCTGTATAAAAAAATTACTCATCTAAATCAACGGTTGAACAACATTGTGGGATAAACAATCAAAAATTGTGATTGGAATCAATTTTTGAAGTAGTATGTGATCTTCATGACTTTTAAACCCTTGAAATGTCCTTCTCGTCAGATTCATACACTTTGAAATATTAGAAGAGTAACCATCTGGCACCTTGATCATCTTTAAAATGGAAATAAATGTCTCTTTATCCTTTGTAGTAATTGTATACTATGAAGCAGGTGTATATTCCTTGTTTCCATTAGCTAAATGTAAATTCAATTGTTTCCTTAAACTCATTTTTTCCAAATTGTGACGTGCATTAACATGGTCCTTTTTATTTTCCACTAACACCTAGAATGGTTCACAATATATTATCACATTTTTTTTTCAATTTGAATGACATCCAAATTATGCCTTATCATGTTAGTTTTCAAATATAGGATACTGTAAATAAAAATTTTCATTTTTAAATTGTGACTATTCTATCTACCCGTACCATGAATATTAGGCAACGGATGAGCCACCAAATCCTGAAATTCACATACTATGTGGATGTTTTCTTCCTCAATCTACGATAACATTTTAACTCGTGTCATGAACTTTGGTGTTGGGATGAACTCTCTAGAACCATAAAATTTCACTCAGTCCTTTCCGAACCTATGCTGAGGGGGAGAAAATGTATGTGACCCATGTATTCCCATTTTTTGGAATGTTTAATCCATATAGATTTTTTACTTTTATTGCAATAAGGGCAAGAAAATCCCCATTTCTTACCTCATCCTAATAAATTTTCATAAGTTGGGAAGTAATTTATTATCCACAATAAAGCATCATATAGTTTGAACATTTCATTAATTTCACAGTTATAAGTCAACACACCATCGCCCTAAAATTCATCCAACTCATCAATCAATGGTTTAAGGTAAACATCAATCTTTTCCCCTGGACTTCTACGTCCATCAATAAGAGTGGAAAGTAATATAATTTTTTACTTCATATAAATCCATGGAGGAAGATTATACGGAACCAACACCATAGTCCATGTGCTATGACTTGTACCAACCATAGACTTGAATGGATTGAAACCATCAGTTATCAACTACAATAGTACATTACGAACATCTTTAGCAAAGTCAGGGTGTCTCTTATTGAAATCCTTCCTTACACGAGAGTCTTTTGGGTGGGTTAACATATCACTTTCCTAATTTATTTCCGCATGCCATCTCATTAAATTAGAAACTTCAGATGACATAAAAAATATTTTC
This sequence comes from Viscum album, assembly GCA_963277665.1. Classification (NCBI taxonomy): domain Eukaryota; kingdom Viridiplantae; phylum Streptophyta; class Magnoliopsida; order Santalales; family Viscaceae; genus Viscum; species Viscum album. The sequence goes on from OY728127.1 coordinate 1,901,755,876, forward strand.
AATCTCATATTTAGGGTAATGTAACACATTTACTTTATAGAAATCGATTTTCCCTATTTCGCAGTCTGACTTTGATGAGTCTGATTTCCCCTATTCTCTTTCCACCTAGAAGCGCCACAGACTATAAAAATATCCAAATGAGCAGTTTATTTTCTAAAAAACATATAGTTGATTGCACATGAATCTATTATCTCATATGTAAAACCTAAGTTCTCTGTCAACTTACGAGTATGGTAATACAACTCAGGAATCTTAGAATCCACAAGAAGAACCTTTGTCAACAACACCCACAACATATCAAACGATGTGTTTGACCACTAATTCAAAGTCTTCAAATGAAAAAACTCCACGATAAATGATAATTTATTATAAGTTGTACATCCATGATATAATTCCATTTTTGCATCATTAAGTACTTCATAAAACCTCCTTGAATCACGATTTTCACCAGAGTGTAGATTTATCTCACCTATCTCAACATTCTTGATGTCAATACCTTTAGGATCCAACCCACATACCATTTTAGTAAGAATTTCATGAATTGGATCATTCATCCTCACATCAACATCCATATGAACTATATCTTCATTTTTACAACAAATATATTCTTCCCCATGATATATCTAACACTTATAATTTTTCAGAAATCCATTCAAGAATAGGTGCTCTCTCACAGTATCTCATGTGAATTGATATCTATTTGCACATTTTCTATATGGAAAACTACTATAGTCATTTTGAAATCTTGTAGTGAACTCAATAAACTGCATAATTACCTTGAAATATTCTCTATACGTTTTATTTAGAAGATTAATCCAACTCTTATCCATAATAATATCTGTATAACAAAAATTTACACAAAACCTCATATTACCTACATTTTTTATATCAAATATATTTAAAATAAAGACTGACCAATTGAATGTGGACCATTGATAAAATAAACAATTAATACCTCTAAATAATAAACAATAGAATAGATAATGGAATGGAAGTGAAAGTCCATGTCATCGCCATCATGTTGGTATGGTAAATATAATGATGATTCTATATTCAATAAACTATATTGAGAATGAATTTGGTCTATAATTCCATAGAGTAAAATTTTTTCAAGAAATAAATATTATAGTTATGGAATCTTATTATTAAAACATCCGGTATACTAATTTTTCTTCACAACTGTTTAATTTTTCACAATAATTGGTTAATTTTTATCCTAAGGTAAATGATTGGGTCATCCACAACAAGCTTGTCAGCATTGAGCTGTGAATTTCAGGTTTGGTTCTCAAATGTGTTTCTATAAAGTTACTCATCCTCCTATAAACATGATCATTTTGGTTCCCTTTAATATATTTTTCTTCATAATATGGAGTTGGATAGATCATGGATCATATATAACGACATTACTTAACTCATTTGATCAGATGGGTGGGGGAGTTGATCAGTTAAGAAACAAAATATATTATATATTGTGTATAGTAAAAAATAGAAAACTAACATGAAAAATAAGGAATATGTGGTCCACTAATATCATAATGCATAAATTTCGATACACTATAATTAAAACATATAAAGAAAATATAACTATATAAAGTCAAATTCTAAATAAAATAAAAATAAACACAACATATATTTGACCTGCATGCGCATGTGGTACATGAAAAAAATCATCAAATACCAATCTTGAACTATCAACCGTAGAGACTAAGTTAATGGCTACCAATAAATCAACAAATATAATTTGTGATGAAAGTACCCAAAATCAATTAGTGATAAACAGTCTTCCCAAACTCAGAGAGACTGTATCTTTGTAAAAATATTTCACTCCCTCTTGGATTCACACTGCCTTTGTGCCATCAGAGGTAGTAAATATTAACCATCAAAGATATAAATCAATCTATAATTTATGGAAAACTAACTAATCTATATCAAGTATAACATCAAATATATACAATTCCAAAAAAATACCAATATATCTTAACTTATGTTATCAATAGAAAATATGTTGGACAATGAATGTGAAGCCCCATGCTGAATCACAGGGTCCAAGACAGTGTTCCTCATGGCCTCAAGCAGGTATCCTTTTATGTAAGATGTTTTTTACTAGCATTAAGGGTCTGAATGTCATCAGTGCAAAAAATATACCCTTGGTATCAATAAGGAAAAGGATAAACAATATCATAATAGCGTCAATAAAAAATGAAAAATCATAATCCATGGTAGGTATTGCAAGTCATATAGTAAAAACCCAAATACCCCCAAAGTGTTAGGTCAATAGAAGTGTGGGAAATAACAAGAATGTGAAAAAATATTGATACATCACTCTAAATTCCATCCCAATTTTACCTCTAAACACTATTCTTCGTATCATGGCCCCTATCATTAGGGCCTTCCCTTGTATCCCAAACTATGAAGTCTTCACATGCATCGAGATGCCCATGCATGGTGGGAATATGAAAGTAGTAGGAAACACCCAATTTGTCCTTAAAACATGTGCAATGGTATAAGAGTTTATGTTGTTATAATAAATAAATGTGCATTAAATAAAACACACAACCATGTTTGGAGTGGTCATGCGCCAAACAGACTTTGGCTCTGTGATTGAAACGTAGTTATAACAGAATTCATGAACTTAATCAACCACAATGTCACGTCATGTATTCCAAAACATAAAAAATTTAATAGTATCAAGTAAAACCATATAATTCCATCAATCCCCATCCATTTCTCAATTAATCCATAAGTCCAACACATTTTTACACTCCCTTGGGCCTTCGTATCCCAAAACTACGTCTCAAGTCATGTCCTTGAATACCATCATGCCCCCATTTTCACCTCAAGGTTAAGATCACATAAGTCAACCTTGACCCTATGTGAGGCTAAAAAAATACAATATACCCCATCATATATCTCAATCCAATATTCATGGAACATACATCATCTTATCATGATCCCCCTTAAGTGATACTAAGCCACGATGAGTACACTAGTAACATTGGTACCATGCATAGAACAACACAATATAAAATATACAAAGTACATCACATTGAAACATGGAATGTCATATAGAGGAACAACATATAATATTAATAATAACATATAGTATCAAAACACATGTGATCAAACTCAAACATGGGTCTCATGGGCTATACAATCACACAAATGTGGTCAAACCTCAAACATTTTCTCATGGGACACACACACACACATAGACATGTGATAAACTCAAGGATGATATAAATCAAATAACAACACAATTTAATGTCAATCCAGTCAACATATACATGGAATCTACATTGTATTTAACTTCCAACCTCAAGTAAAGAGTGAAGTATTCTCATAAACACACTACCAACACACATTGTTTCATAATTCTTCATGCACACAAACTCGTATACACATGAACTTCCTTTTCCATACTTTTTATTCACAAAAAATATTTATATAATCTTAATGCATGAAATTTTTTGCTGTAAATTTCCCAAAATTAAAACCCTAATACAGAAATTAGAGAATACTTGATAGCATGAAAAATTATGAAAAGAGAGGAGCCGGAGGTGGGGCTGTGAGGGAGAGGAGAGTCAACAGAGGGGAGACAGACTTAAAGGCGGTGCGATGAGGAAGGGGAAGGGCGGCGACGACAGCGAGGATCCAGAGGAGGAGGCAGTGAGGCGGTGGAGGTGCAGTGAGGGAGGGGACGAGTGGTTCGGCAAGGGAGGGGACATGCGATGGTGTCGGTGGGGAGCCAGAGGTGGAGAAGGTGCGTCATCACCAGTGCAGCAAGGGAGGGGACGCGCGGTGGTGGCGGTGCAGTGAGGAAGGGGATATGCGGCTGTATGGGGTAGGGTTCGGGATTGGGCACGGGGGGGGGGGATGTATTTTTTTGAGAATCCTTGCGACCGCCTTAGGCGGTCACTATAGGGTACCAATTGCGACCACCAATGACGTTCACCCATGTAGGGGTCTCCAAAACCTTCTTTTCTAGTAGTGCAGGGTTCTATTTTATAAGTGAAAAGGGGTTCCATTTTTGTAAATTCCCAAAATTATTCAATAATGGGAAGTTACTATCAATCCCAATGACTCAAAAACTGATAAATAATGGATTTTAAGAAATAAAAGTACTATAAAAACCTCCAAAACCCAAAAAAATAAACATGTTTTGAAAATTTTATTCACTTAACTTATAAGGATACTCACTTTTACCATTTTATTTTTCACCGTGGTAACTAGTCTTTTTACCAAGATAATTAAACATTTAAGACTAAATAAAAAAGATCCTTATTAGATAATTTGTACAAAATAATTATAAATATTAAATTCAATTTATTAAAAAAAATTATGTGTGTGAAAAATTAATATTAACATAAGTACATGTAATGAAAAAAACCATGTTTAACCATAACTGTAGTAACAACTTTTTCAGAATGAAAGAGTTAAAATTTTACTTATAATATAAAAAATGTATCTTAAATGGAAAAGGGATAAAATTTTATACCAATTATAATCCTAATTTCCCAATTTCATTATTTTTAGTATTTTTAAATAATTTAATAAGATATTATTTAACATAAAATATCATTAATTTCATTTTTGATGCTATTTATTTAATTTGACTATAAAGATATAAATATAATAAAAAATTTATAATATAATTCATTTAACCATATATAATACATAATCATTGACTAAAAAATTATTTTGTAACTAGAAATAATCACAAATACATTACTTTTAATGTTTTTAATGTTATTTACCTTGAGTTGTCCACTGTTTACATAAGCATTGTGTCAGCATTATATAAGTGTTTAAGGTAATTATATCATCACTAAAAATTCAAAAAAAATTATGATAAAAATAAATAAATTATATTTAAAATAATATTTTATATTTTTTCATAACATATTCATTTCCTTATTTGAACATATAAAATAAATTAAAATAAAGAGGGTGAAATTTTAGAGTTTTATTTACTCAAAATAATATAAATGTCACTACCAAGTTTAAATGGATCTAAAATGAAAAATTTCCAAACAATAGATGATATAAGGTCAAAATATATTTATAAAATAGAAATTATAAAATTTAAATTGTAAAACATACCCTTATGTTTTAGTTTAACCCCCAGTAATATCGTTTTAACTTTAATCAAGGTAATTAATTTTTACCATTTTACTATTCATTATAAACAAAAATTAAGTTTCCCTTATTACCTAATATTAATTATTCTAATTAAAAATATTAAATAAATTTTAAAAAATTATATTAATATAAAATGAATAATTTTTGTCCTATTCAAGTGTTATAAGGGGATATGTAATTAGGAATTAGTTACTTTGTGTAATGATTTTATATAAATAAAATGTGTAGTTATTCTTATGGTAAATTTTTTGAATTTTAAATGTTAAAATAAATATAGGATGAATTTATAGAATTTCCATATTATTGGTGAATTTTGGAAAAAGTGTATTTTAAAATATTTTTTGTATACTTTAAATAATTAATAATTTCAAATCATATTCGAAAAACGGTCTTCTATAGTTGTGATTAGTAAGAAATTTAGAGTCTAATAAGATCAACTTTATTTTTGGTGAATAGGAAATTATGAATAGTAATATTACCCTTATGAATAGTAATGAGACCAATGGAGTAGTAACCTCACTTAAGAAAGTATAAATATAATTTAGGTGTCTTGAATGGTGAAGTGATATAATAGCATAAGTAAATAACTATTTTATAAATTATTAGTTAAGTATTAGTATTTTTTCAAGTAAATAGTGCTTTTACTTAAAAATTAAATATCTCATAATTAAAAAAATTATTTTCATAAAATGGAGTTCATTTTTTAATTCAGTGCATCGATATTAGGTTTGGGTGAATTTATGATATTTTTATAAAATGTTTTATTTTTTGGTGAATAGTGAAAAAGGCAGTTTTGAGTTTCAGTGTTTTTATTGACATCATTAATAATTTAATCATGATGTAATAATTCAAGTAGACTTTTTTAAAGTAAGATATTTTGTGAGTTGACCTAATTGTCCAATAACATGGGAAAATACCATGGGTAATCCCATGGTTTTACAAATACCACTAACGAGGTGTCCCTTAGAAATTAATAAAATATTCACTAACTTTTTCTATAAATACCAACTCATTCCTTAATTCCTTTCATTCAAAATTTCTCTTAAATTAATATCTGGTATTTTACCTCTCAAGGAGTCCTAAAAAGGTTCCCTCAATCCCCCAAGGTCCCAACCTTTTATATTTTGAAGTTACTCTTCTAGGTAAGAGAACCTTTCACCCTCCTCTTTTAGTTATGACTTCATTTATGTTATGTCTTATAGTTTCAATTTTATTATGTGAGGGTGTATTATTATATATCCTTATTAATTTCCATTTAATTTCCAAGTTATTAGACACCCTTTACTCTCTCATCAACTGATTTTATAAATTTTAAAGTAACACTGTTAGGCTGCCAAATTTTCGTAAAAGAAATCACATCTTCTCTTCCAATGGCCCAAAGGCCTTCATTTTTTATTGATTTTGATAATCCATCTTTCAAGGGGTGAGGTGGAACCCTTAGAAGACCCGTAGGTTTAATTATTACATATCCCATAGGCCTTAGAGTAATTCATTTCCCGTAGTCTTCAAACATTACATACAACCCAGACTAACTACTTGGAACTGCTCCTCCCCAGCTTCTTCATTGCCCGTAGGCTTCAAGTTTCATTTTCATTTGGTATGTCATTAAAATATCCATACCATGATATTATTTATATTTTATTCTATCCCTATACTGTATTATGAGTTATTTATGAGTGTGTAAACCTTGTCCCATATCTTTATAATTTTTTTCTAAAACCATGTTGTGTAGCCGTTATGCTGCAAATTTTCGTCTCAAAATATCTCTCTTTTTCTCAAGAAATTATCTTATTTTATTTAGGTGAATACCAAAACCTATTTCATATATTGGGGTATTAATCAAGACATAAAAATGATATATTTTATTATGTAATTGACATACATAAAATCCTTATTCCCTTTCTATGGGTTATAAATTACATAATGATCTTGTTTTTAAGCACTTTTTAAAACATCACGATTTTGATTTGAAACCCATTTCTTTTATTCTCTTTGGGTTATTTATGAAATGTATGATTATTATATTTGTGTATCAAATGAAAATAAATACATATTAAGGTTTCACCCTAATATCCCTCCAATGCATTGGGTAAAGAATTTAATCTCTAGAGATGATAAGTTTTACGATACCTTGGTGAATAACCTTGGTAATTTTTATGACACCTTGGGGATGGAACTTGGTGATATGTTCATGAATGTATAAATTAAATGTTTTATCAAAATTTTAAAGTTATTTTTCAAGTTATTATAATTATTATATTCCTCTTTATCTATATGTTCTTATTTATATCGCTCAAGTTCACATGTAAATTGTTTCACTTTCTTCCCTTATTGGGCCTTCTGCTCACCCATTCCTTTAATGTATATATCCCAGATATGAGATGAATTAATTGTAATTAGGATGAACCTATGATGAATCATTTCAAGTGTACTAGAATATTTTTTTATGTTTTCATGTAATATGTTATTTATTTTCAAGACACTAGACTTTAAAGATCCTCTGTTTGTAAAATGTAATGAAAAGTTGCGTAATAAAAAGGTGGGATTCCATAATAACCCCCCTTAACCTATAAAAGACTTGTTACTGATTTTCAATAATCTATATCAGAGTCTTTTTGGGACATGTTTATTATCCCTATCTTCTGAAATCCTAATTTATCATCTTTATTCTCCCCATTTTTCATGAAAATATTTCAAAACCCACTTGATATAACTTGTTGGAATCCAAAATCCATATCTCTTTTAACCATTTGAAATTTTAGCTTAAAAAACTCAGGTTTTTTTAACTACCAAAAAATTATCCTTATCAATTGATCTATTGGATCCCTTTTTCCATCTTTAAACTTTTAGGTTCTTTCAACCACTTCTTGTTTGAACCTTTTTCACTTTTACCACTAGTATAACTTTAGTTGTAAAATTAACCCATGATTCCACTTGCTATAAAAAATAATTCAACGTTTCAACCTTTCAAGATCCAAAATATTTCATCTCTCCAGCTAAATACTGCACAAATATTTTTTCTTCGTGAGTTTACCATATTGAAATGATTCATTAACAAATATTATAATCCTATTGATCTATAACTCGGTGTAGGAAACAATATTTTACTTTAATTATATAAATTTTTTACATGCCACACATGTAATTCCATAACCAATTGTAGCTATAAAACCTATGTTTTCAATTTCTTTCAAAAAACATTCTTATGATCTCAGCCTCACTTACACAAAACCATTAACAAATATTCAATAAATCATAAAGTATGTGAGTCATAATATATGTTGAACCAACATAAACCACTTGTTCATAATGAACTTGTGATACCACTTGATATCCATGATCATTACTTTATTTTTAATGATTCTTATATCCTGTATAAGGCTAAACATCTTTTTAATGTTCACCACAAACTCCCCCTGAATACCTCCAATTCTTGACTCCAAGTATTGAGATAATTATCATCACGGGGAATATCTTGTTGGTTATTGAACTTTCTTCCATGTAGCTTTTGGTATCATAAAAATATTCAAATAATGCCACATTGTTAATACATGAAAAAATAAACATAAATTCCATGAATGTTGCTGCTACTTATCTTGAGTTATCTTATCCTTTCTTTGGTGGTCTAGTACCACTTCAATTATGGTCTAATTTCATGTGTTGATCACTAAATTTTTCTTAACACCACTAGTTATTTCTGATTATAATCTATATCATTTGAACTTATTTATCACAATATGAAACTCCAAATTGAACTTTTAAATTCCAAGTGATTTATTGATTCCACTTATTGAGTCAGGTAAGGACCTTAATACCATTTTATATTCTTTTTTTTGGCTTGATACTAATTAAAACAAATAATGTATTTATCACTACTAGTTGAATTTTTCTTTTTTAGAAATATCTCATACTATGGATCATATCTAACCATTAAATATATATCACTTCAATTTCATGGTAAAAATATTTAAACATATGCAGTGAGTGGTACCTCTAAGAATCTAAAATTTAGGAATGTGGTAGGCCATTATCAACCAACCCTTGAATTTTGATCTACTTCCAATCATTTATATAGAAAACACTATAAATTAAAACTTATCTTCAAATGTTTGGACCTAGATTATTCTTCTTAAATATATTGGTATTTATCTCCTTTTTTTAGAATCATCTCACTAGAGAAACTTTCCTCCTTTGATGCACAATTAATAAAAAAATCATTCACCTTTCTCCATGTAAAGACTACTCTAATGGTATTCCTCTCATTCTTTGTAGTGGTATGGATAAAACTATTTAAGAATGCCTAATGTTTTCCTTATTCAATGGAAATAAAATTCTCATTAGATTTATTTATCCTTGAATAAATTTTCTTTGAACATCCATCCACGTTTTGATTAATGGGATCAACCTCCTTCATTTTGGAAATTGATGCTATTTCATTTACATAATCATTGATAAACATGAGAGAAACCTCTTCTTTATTCTTTTATCTCTAGGGTGTCCACTTCTCTTTCTAGGAAGGTTGGTGCGAGTAAAAAACCTCTGGTGCTTGATTTAATTTTTGTTAACTTCCTTCATTACTATCTTCCAAATCCATGATTTTTAACAGTTAGATAAATTATTCAGACTTTTGATTTCTTATTTGAAATTTTGACCTCATAGACTTTATAAACATGTCCATAGTGTGTTTAGTACTTTAACAAAAAATGAATCTATTCTTTTTCATCCATGATTGATACTATGAATAAGACATCAAATATATTTAAGGTGTCACCCTTTTCCTTCACACACCATAATCACTCAATATAATGAATTTATTTTTGAGTGGAACAAAATTATTATTCTTCTACTCATGTCTCCTTATTTTCATAAAAGTTGTAAATCTCATATTAGCACCTAAATTAATTTTTTTCTACAGTAAATTTCCATATGACCAATTTTATCACATATATAACATTTTACAGTGAAATATTCATACCTTTAAATAGTCTTCCATGAATGAGATATATTAGAAGGCCTCCTTTCATTTCACACCTCCAAATTATCCTTATAGACATCCATTTTGTTTCAAATGATTTCAAAAAAATAAAACTTCTTTAATACAGTTATTTGAGATTTTTTCTTTCCAAATCTTGGTTTTAGATTATTTGTAACAATTGGGCCCCACTAAGAGCACAGACACCCCGTCTTAACATGGTCATCGGGTCTTGGACCTCCAGGAACCACCAGTTTCCCCACAGACACGTGGTCCCCTACCTTGATCCCACACATGTTCTTGAATGGTTCATCAAACTAATTATTATCCCTGTAGTCCAACAATTTTTCTTTTTAGTGTTCTTTTTCCTCACTCTCACACACCCAGGAAAACTTCCTAGGAGATCACTAGCCTTGATCACTACTCTAGGCCAATGATGCTTAACTATGGAGTTATAATCAGGTAGACTCCTAAAAATAAAGGTACACCTTATTAACATGGGTGGTAAAATTTATCCTTTTAATACTTTAACATTCTAGGGTGTTACATTCACCCCCCCTAGAGCACAAAATCCTCATAGTGGACCCAACATATCAACCCAGGACATTCCACTACACTTCTAACTAGGTTTATTATTCAATGAAAATGTAACTAATGGGACCCATAGGTACCCCATTTTCCCTATAGATAGGTGGTGTGCCCTCCCTAGGGACCACCCACATGCATGAACGGGTTATCAGACTGATGATTATACCCACATGTCAACACATGTTATTTTACTGTGTTTTGTCCTCACTTACACACAACTTGGGAAACTTCCCATGAGGTTACCGATCTTTTCCACTAATCCAGGCCAAGCACATTTAACTATGGTATTCTAATCAAGTAGGATTCCAAAAAGAATGGTGCACCTTGTTAACATGGGTAATAACATTAAGCCTCTTAACCCATTAATATTCCAGGGTGTTACATTCTTATTCACTATCAATTCCATATTTTTATTCTATATGATACTGATTGAAGTCTCCATGTGATAATATTCAGTGTTTTATTTTTTCATCATAATGTGAAGATATACCTAAAACCTTGAAATCTTTAAATCCTTCTTATTTAGTTGGAGTTCAAAATTCTCCTTCAAATTTTTTTTTCAAGAAATAATTTTTTTGGGATAAATGGGAACTTAGAAATTCATATTACCCACTAAAAGAAATTAGAAATTAATTAATGTCATGACATAATTCTAAAATAATTGAAACATGTTAGTACCTCATACCTTTTGAAAGCTCTAGTAAATGTCAAACTTCCACATCTCTGGTTCTTCTTGAATAAGTTCCACAAATAGAAAATCTATATATTAAAGCCATGAAATAGGATATAAACTTGAGTGTTGATCAATTTATATTGTTCATCATTTTAGGATATATGAATTACTCAAACAACTTATCAACAACCTCCAACATGTCTTTGAGGAAAACTCATCTTACACCTTCTCTTCCTTTAAATGAATAAGTAGGTCTAAGGTTGATGTGATATTAAACTTTTATTCCTTCTTTAATTCATCCCCTCTAACTTCAATCTAAGTTCCTATAGTTTAATTAACATCCATTGAATTCACTAATTCAATTGATGTATTATCTTACCTTTTATAATCCCACATCAAGGTTCTGCTTCTACTGACATATAGTCATATTTAACCAAAACTAACCCTTTACTTGGAGGAATGTCACTCCCATTTTTACTATTGAATTTAGCTTCGGATTTTGTGGTCATCGGTTTAGGGAGGGTTATATAATCTTTAAAGGTCTTAGTCTTGTTTCCTATGTTAAAAATATATTCCCCTAAATCAAACTAGCCTATATTTAAGATCTTTTCTCCTGAATAGTGGGAAAATAATTATATATAATCTCCCATTTCTCTTTACAATACACTCTTAATCTAGCCATTGATACTTTATGGAGTTTCTATTTTTTCATTCCGAACTTCAAATCTGGAATAAATTTTTCAAGTATATCACCTTGTTATTTCATTTTTTATAATTTTAATAGGAACCTTTAAAACCATCTCTTTTTTTAATAAATTTATGTTTTCTTCCTCCAAATATATTATATAAGCATGTATCTTTTCACCTTAATATTTTAAGAATTGTACATTACTCCTCATGGATTGAATCTTCTCTTATTTGTTTTACAAATGATATCCACACGATTATATTACATATTTTATACCATTATCCTCCAACCATTCAAGTGATGTATAATATTTATTTTTTATATTTACATGGAATATAAAATTTATTAGTTTATTCCTTATGTTTTCCTAGAAAATTAAGGTAGGTAAATCTCCAAGAGGGGGTGAATTATAGTAAAAAATTCAACTTTCATTTTTTTACACCTCAATGTGCCAGTTGATTAGAAATTAAATATTCAAATCAAACCATAGTTTATTCGAGTAAAAAAGCATAAATTTATAAGATATTAAAACAATAAAAAATATCAATTCCAAACTAACTCTATATTCACAATGGTAAAATAGATTTTTGAACATTCGTAACATCTGATAAATAACAATACAAAATAAGTATAAACTTTGATGGTTTATAAAAACAGTTCCTAGAGTAATGATTAAAATCATTAAACTCTTAAAAAGGATATTATAACCAAACCACTCTTTTATAAAAAGTGTAAGTAGGATCATTAAACTAAATCAAAGGTAAATTATCTTCTTATATCAGGAAGTCCTAGATTATAAATCCACTAAAATCTATATTTTTATTCTTTTTATCGGAACCTACAATAAAAATTATTAGAACAGGATCTATCTTATTAACCATGAAATCCCCCAAACATGTAGGATTAGAAAATAATATATCTTATAATCCCCAGAATCCATCTATCACATAATATTGGATTGAAAAAATATAATTTTAAAATTCTAAATATCTTTATAGTTTAAAACCTCACATAGTACTAGCTCTTTGAAAGAACTCTCAGAAAGGAAAAATCTTACGCTGATTAGAAGCACTCTTAATAAAAAGTTGTTACACAACATCAAAATGGCCACAATATTTCATAATTCTTTTACATTCATTTATTTTGATCCTTGAAGCTATGGTTTCATTTATATACTTCATTTTAAAAAACTCTAATGTTTAAATTTCACGTCCTTTGAGTTTATTTACAATGACATCAAAGGCTTTAACTCTATCTTCTTATGGACTCAATAATATTCTATATCTTCAGATTACATTTTTCAATGCCACTACAGTTTTCCAAAAATCTATTAAATTAAATCTATCATGAAAATCCACTTCTCTTAATTTTTATTATTCAACCAGAAACCTATAGAAATAAATTTATCAGAAACTCATTCTGCACAAAAAAAACACAACTTAAATTTATATTGAATTCTTTTAAAGTGTATTTTTATTTTAAAAATAAAGGAAATAATGGAGAAATTGACTCAAAAATATCCTTTTTTTAAATCACAAGACACATAGTAAAAATTTAAAGTTTTACTAAATTTTAAATAAATACTCCCCATAAGATCTGATGAAATAAATTTCATCCATTTTTCTCACAAAATTCAAAATAAAATAATTAGTTATAAAAAATAAGTAGAATAAATATCCTTCTTTATTAAATAAAGAGTAGTTAATTTTTTTTAAATGTATCCCCCTTTAACATATTTCTCAATTTCTTCCCCAGGATAATTTTTCTCAACTTCTCTCCCAAAATAAACTTGTACATATGCAATTTTTCAATTTCTACACTTTTGTAACTTTAAAAAATAAGAAAATAATGGATAAAACTTCAAGATAAATTAATATAAAATATGTTCTATTAATTATTTCAACACACTCATTATTTAATATAAATATATCCCCCTTAAATATTCAATAAATACAAAGTGATACAAAATATATATAACATTTGATAAGATTAAAGAGATTAAACTTTCCAAAAGTTATCTTCTAATAAAAATGGATGATCTTATTCATTTGAAGATGGTTCTAGAATAAGTTTTAATTTAAACTTATTATATTCTATAATATTTATGATTTATAGTAGTGAAAAACTAAAAAATTTCTCTATTTTCAACAAGGTTAATTCGATACATTAACACGAGTTAAGGGAAAAGTGGTAATCCTAATCATAATAACTTTAGTAAGAGTGTATACAAGTATAAAACTGTACCTTATTTAAATATTAAGTTTAACTTAAGGATTAAATTTCATTAGATGTAATTCCAATCACATAATACCTTTTAGTAAACCTCCATAAAATAGGAAAAAATATAAAAATATCTGGAACACAATTCAAAGAAAACATTTCTTCCACCTTTCCCAAGGATTTTTATAATTTTAAGAGATATTTTAATTAATAAGTGAATTGAATATCATTTTATATTGATCATTTCCAACTTTTATTTAATATATTTGAGTCTATTGGAATTTAAAATTTTAGTGATAATATTTGTAATATGACTATCATTTATAATAAAGTTAAGAAAAATATCTCATTTTTGTGTGTTGTCCTATAGGAAGTTGTGTCTTATATCTATATTTTTTCTCATGAGTGATGTTCTATATTTATAAAAAAAATTGTGTTATTACTATCACAAAGGATTTGAGTTTAAGTAAAACTCAAACCAAAATATGTGAGTGTGTGATGCATCTACAAAAATTGAGTGAAAAAACTTACAAATTCCACAAATTTAGCCTTAGTAATATATAGTGTAACCAATTTTTTCTTCTTTCTAGATTAAGAAAAAAAATATCCTAAGAAATTGCATGTTTTGGAAGTACTTATCTTATCCAACCATAACCTTTGAATTCAGTATGTGAGTAACTCTTAAGTATAAATTCATTTCTAGAGGAATAAAATAAACCAACTTATGAAGTGCCTTTAAGATAATGAAAAATATGTTTAATCATTTTTAAATGTGATTCCTTTGTATTTATTAAAATCAGAAGCATAAACATATTGAAAACATAATGTATATTAAATTAGTTTTTAGGTATAGTATACTTATAATCATCTTTCTTTAAAGTTTTTGATCAAATGGTTTCCCATATTCATTAAAATTTTGTTTTATAGAGGTTACTACTGATGTACTTATACTAGATTCATTGTTAAAACTAAAACATTTTAATAAATATAAAATATAATAATTCTTGGTTAAAATATTTTCTTCTAGTTTTCAAGTAATTTGAAAAACAAGTAAAATTCTAATCTCACCCATCATGGCCATTTTAAAATCACTTTTCATAACTTGTGAACAACTATCAAAAATATATTTTTGAGTTGATCAAAAAATGATTACATAGACATAAATTTGAAAAATGATGGAACCTTTAAAAACATTATTAATAAACATTGTTGGATCTTTATTTCCTTAAACAAAATTATTTTGAAGTAAAAAACATGTTAATCAGTATACTAGGATCTTGGTGAATATTTAAGGCTATATAATTAATTGTTAAGTTTATATACATGTCTTAGAAATTTAAAATCTTCAAAAATTGGAGTTGTTCAATATAATCTTCCATCTAAATGTATCCATTAAGAAAATTAATTTTAACATCTATTTGGAATAAATTAAAATTTACATGTGTTGTGAAGGCTAATAGGATTCATATTGAATCAAGTATAGCTACAGATGTAAAATTATCTCCATAGCCTATGTATTTTTTCTGAAAATAACCATTAGAAAAAATCCTTTATTTATTCCTTAATATAGTTCAGTTTTCATCACATTTATTTCTAAAAATCCATTTTTCTCTTATTTCCATAAGTTCTTTAGGACACTCAATAAGGGTTCACACTTGACTTTATTCAAATTTATTAATCTCTTCTTGTATTATAATTATCCAAATTGCATCACCCAAGTCACCAGATGCCACTTTAGGATCAAATTAGGATCAGAATGTTTGATGTTTGCATTGATTTCTTAAGGTAATTCTAGTTTTAACTATTTGGTTTTGTCACACCCTGAACTACACATCTATTTTTTTTTATTTGGACTTAAATATTATTTTTGGTGTTTGGGTTCATCCCCGAATTTATTTCTCTGGGTTATATTAATGTATTCCTTTCTGGTGTGGACGTCATCAGGCATGCGGGCGAAGCGTGAGTTTGGAAGCAGTGTGGCTTCGCCCTGGAAACTACGCGACCACTTTTACTCAGAGAATTAAAATAAATATATTTTTTTAATTAGAAGGCACATTAATTATTATGTTAAGAATTTTATTTTTATTGAAATAATATGGCTAATTTTATTATTTTTAATTTTTTATCTTTGTGTTATCATTAGTATATATTAGAGTTATTGTTATTTATTATTACTATTGTTTGTGTTTTTTTTTTATATTATTATTATTATTATTATTTATTCTTTTATTTTTTTCTAACCCTAGTTCCCCCACTCTTTTATTTATTTTCTTCTCACCCGGCACATGCAGCGCCGCCACTTCCCTTCTTCTCCCTCACCTCCCGTTCCGCCTCCTTCCCCTCACGTACAACATCGGCCGACGCCCCTCTGCTTCGCCACCCTGCCCAGCGAATCACCCTGTGTAGCTCCCATCCGACGCTAGCCATTCCGACACCACCCTCTCCTTTAGCGTGCCTCGACCTCCCCCGCTACCATGGCCCTCCGCTCCTTCTCCTTCCAACACCTCAGTGCCTCTCCCCCTTTTTCTGCGCTTGACGAACAACGCCACAACACCACCTGGTTGCCTCCCTTAGTCAGCGTCGGCCTCCACCTCGGCTTCCTTTTCAGTGCATGAGCAGGCTACCCCCTTTTTTGGCCGGCTATTCCTCCCTCCCAGTGTGTGCACAGCCCATCGGCCTCCCCTGGACTCAACCTCCCTTTGTGCAGCGCGGACCAACCCCAATCCCTCTAGCACGCCCTACTCATTGCGACCAGACCCTCGAACTCCATTCATTAGCCCCATCACCCATGCAGCAACCCCTTGCATGCCTCCTTTCCTGTTCGCTCTGCCCAGCCACATCGTCTCCGGCCGCGAATCCCTGTCTCCTCCTGCTCCCCACTACAACATCCTTTACCTCGCGCAACAACCCCCCTCTGCAGCAGCCCAGTTTCCTGCTCCTTGCAGCAAGCCGACGCTGACCTCCCTTCCTTGAAGAAACCACCACGCTCCTCTAGCATGATCCCTTTGGCGCGGTCCCTGTGGTCCGGAGCACTCTAGTCCCGCGCGACCGACCTCTTAGCTATCTTTTTCCCTTACGTCACACCCGGTGTCGTCGCCAGAGGCCAGCCGCTGCCGACCCTTGTCCTCTTGAAGCCCGAAACTGCAGCCCACCCTCCTCAGACCACCTGGATCCAGACGATTGGTCTTCAACCTTCCCCCTTGTAGCACCGCTTTTCACCACACCTACCCGGTGCCCCGACTCCCGCACGATGCCTGCACACTGGCCATCGCTACCCGGATCACCCGCTGCTACCCACCGCTGCCCGGCTCAACTGCACCTTTTCCCCGACCAGCCAGACTTTCCAAAGCATGACCCTGATGTCATGCACCCCGCCGGTGCACCCTCTACTCATGAGAATAGAAACCCACCTTGCCGGCGCTACCCTGTTTCGATGCTCGCACCCTGTCGGCACTGCGTGACCAGCCCTCCGGCGGTCTGTTCCCAATCGCGACCCCCCGTTGGTACCCATTAGTTTTATGATCCTTTGATATTTTTATTTGATATATATATATATATATAGTACGTTGGTTTGATTAGAGTTTTTATTAGTCAAATGTTGTTTTGGGTCGGTTTGACTTTTAGGACCTTCTCGGGGCTTTTCCAAGTGAGCGTCGTTGTCACGCTTTGATTCCGAGTTTGCGTCGTCGTTGCACTTTAGTTTCAAGGTGATTGTTTCTTTCCACTTCTTGGTATCACATACTTTAAATGAGGTTTATGTAGGTGTTATGAGTCCTTGATATTTATTATGTAGGGCACTGGACTTTACCGTGCATTTTTCGAACGTGCGTCATTTCGTCGCGTCGTGTATCCAAGGTAGGTTCCCATTACACTGCTTTTTAAAATTTAAGTTACATTATTTCCTGCTGTTTGTGCACACTATTTGTTCAGATTAAATATTTTATTAATTTTAATAAATGTGAGATAATATAAGACAATTAATTTTTAAATGATTATTTGGTGTAAAAAGAGTCGTTTATTTTATACAGGACACTTGAAATTTTTTCTTGATGAACGGACACCCAGTAGTGAAAGAATGCCAGTTTGGATTTTAAACATAATTCACGGAATTTCAATTGTTGTTCTGGTTTTAATGATAAATTATTTCTTATGAAGCATGAACAAGCATTTTGGTTTTTTTTAGTGGTGATTGTGAAATGTATTCATTGCTCGTTTGGAACTTTATGGAAGATGATGAAAATATTTTGATAAAAACCCTCCTAGGACAACTCTCCTTCCTTTGTTGCAATTGATTATTTGGGAGGCTGCGCTTAGAGGCTCCCGGGTTCTTGAGTATCTTAAAGGCAATAGGTTGTTCCATGGAGTGGCTCGGAGTGATGCTTGTTGTGATTTATATACATATATAAATGATTGGATGCTCGGTTGGAATCAGTTGACTCACCCCCTTTCCAAACACTTTAGACATGTGAATCTGGCATATTGAGAGAATATTCTAAGAATTATTGCTGCACTGGTAGGTTATGGTACTGGCCAGTGGCCCATAGTAGGTGGATATATTGGGTTTATTGCTATGGTATTTTTCCCTCGGCCTTCCTGAGAAAGGATGGTTGAGCGTATTGAGTGTTTTGATTTCATCGTGTGTGACATATCAACGAGCATGATATCTCATGTATTGGTTTCTTCTGGTTTATTCTTGATCTCCTAGGATCAACCATGTTTGTGACTTTTTAGTTACTTGTAGTGATGATTTGGTACTTGTATGTATTTCCACATTGCCCTTGTTGTGTACTTACCCTTGTGAATTTTTTGTATATTGTTTTCCTTGGAAAGTGATAAATTGGTTTTGACTTGGTTTCTAGAAATGGTTTTCAAACGAAAGTGTTTAATCCTCTTTGTAAAAATTTGAAAATATAAAAATCACTTTCCCTTTCTAAAACTCCATTTACACTAATGATATGAACCCGTGTTTTGAAATGGTTAAGGGTAATGATTCGTACTTTGTTTTTAAGTAAAATACTTAAAAATACATACTTTTATAAATTTTAGTTCAAAATTGAAATGATGTTTCTTTTATTTTAAAGGCAGTGCATTGGGAATATATATTGGGCTAGCCTACTGAGTTTTAATACTCACGCCTATAGTTCATTTTTTTAGTGTTTGTGCAGGCTACAGCTTGAGTGCGCTCGCCTTGGGTGACGCTTGATTGTCGAGTCGGAGAGTGACCCGCGAGGTCGCACGAAGTTAGTTCGGATGTCGTGTTTGGTTAGTTTTTTTCTCTTTTGTTCCTGTTTGGTCGTTTTGTTCGGTTTACTTATTCTGAGTTTCTCAGTATTATTTCTACTACTTTATTTATTTATATTGGGCGAAATTGTTCCCATAGCCTCTGTTGATGCCCTGGCGCTTGTCGCCAGCCAGGGAGGATCGGGAACGCCTCTCGGGCCATGTCGCGGACCAGATCAGGTGACCGGTTCAGGGTCGACCCGGGTTGGTTTGTGACAAAATTGTATCAGAGGAGGTTGTCTCTTAGCAGACCTCACTTTTCAGAGCGCCATTTGTTATTTGGGATGTCAAGGTAGATAGAGTAATATTGTCGGGACTTGAGGGGTAGGTGCGAGAAGAGTGTCGCGAACTCTTTCTCGTGTTGATCCTCAAGTTTCCATGGGAAGTCTGGTTTAATTTTTTTATTTGGTTTTTTATGGAAATGTTTTGCAATTGGGGTACGACAAAGGGAGTTGGGCTAATAGTCCTCCTAATCCGCACGGTCTGGAAAGCCATGTGGAGCTAGGGGCATGGTCCAAAAAGACTCTCTATGTCGGTGACGTGATTGACATATGGCCGCTAACCATATGTTCAAGTCACCCACCGACACTAGTTCCCTGTTGAGATTTTTTGGGTCTCTTGTGACTTCTGAGAGTGGTTCTAATTTGAAAAAAAAGGGTTTTCAAAAAAAAATGGTTTTTTGAAATGACATGTTTAATTTTTGGATTGTTTTAAAAGAAATGGAATGAATGATTTGTTTTTGGAAAATGTAGTTTCTTTGTTTTGGCCTTGGTGTTCTTATGAGCGCTCACATGTATAGTGGTATGTTGGAAATCTGGACGGATTTTTGGTATGGTGGATGGATTCTCAGGGTGGCACGGATACATGCATGTGAGTGAGACTCTAAAGAATACCAACAGTGAGGGTTTAACCCACCAAGCTCATTTTAAATTAAAGATGTTTTCAAAAGGAAATATTTGATGTTCATATGACTTGTTTTATTTTTTTTAGATCCTTTCATATATGTAGTGTTGGTTTTTGAGGATTTTCATTTATTGAGTTGGCCTTGATTGGGTTCTTGACTCTTTTGTCCAGCAGATTTTCCCTTGAAACTTCGATGAGTGATCGTAGTACGGTTGACAAACCTAAGGATTTTATGCTTGAGTTTTGGAAGCTAGATCCACCTCTCTTCTATGGTCAAGCATACCCTTCCATGGCAGAGGAGTGGATGCAGAAGATTTAAAGGGACTTTTACCTCGTTGAGTTGCCTGAGTCGTTGAAGGTCAAGTTTGCAACTTTCATGTTTGAAGGTTCACCGTGGATGTGGTGGAAGTCGGAGTCTTGAAACAAGCCCCGTCAAGAACTTACATAGGATTTTTTCATGGCTTTTTTCATTCGTCAGTATTTCTCTAAGGAAGAAAGGGTGATAAAGGGGATGGAGATGGGTTGTCTGCTGCAGGGCGACAGATCCGTGTTTGAATATTTCCATTTCTTTGTGGATATAGTCCCTTATAATTTAGGGTATGCCATGAATGACCCCATGAAGGCTCGATGCTTCGAGGTGGGTCTCTACCCTGATCTACAGTTGAAGGTGTCAGAGTCCAACCTAACTTATTTTGTTGATGTGTTGAGATAATATTTTCATGTCGAAGTCGCGATGGTAGGAGTGCTTGAAGTAGTCCTCCCTCCTTCGATCCCTATGAAAAGTGGTGAAGATTCTGGAAAGGAGATGAGTTAGAAAATGAAAGTGGATGGAGAAGGTCGTAGAATCAAGAGGCCTCAGGATCTATCATCAACCTCTTCAGAGCGAGAGATCCTCGTGTGTTATCAGTGTGGCAAGCTGGGTCATAAGAAGCCGTCGTGCCCAAGCACTCTGAAGCCCTGCTAGGCATGTGGATGCTTGGGTCACTTGCGATGATTCTATCGGGGCATTGCTAGAAAGCATCACAGAATAAATTCTCAGAAGTGATGTGATGTTGGGTTTTTGTTCAAAGTTTCTGGTGTAAGTTTCCTTTCAGTGTAAGGGATCTTTTATCGTTGCAGTTGTACTGATGGTGTTTTGGGTTTTGATAATTATGGGATGTCATGGGTCTTCTGATGAACTCTGGCCTTCAATACTAGTATGTTTTTTCATTTTAAAATCATGTCCTTTATTTTTTCAAACCAAAAGATGTGTGTATTTTATTGGGATTATCATAAATTGACTGTGAGGCAGGAGACGCTTCATCCATCAGAGCTCCATCCAAAAGGCCTTGGAGTGAAGCCATCACGTAGTCAGGAACCCCCAGGGAATTTTAAAGAGTTTGGTTAATGTTGTGCCTCTACTGTGTGGTGATATAGTTTTGGTATTGTTGCTATGGTTTCTCTATCATTGTAATTTTCCTCTTGTCTCAAAGTGCGCGATGGACTTATCCCTAATTCAATGTCAGGGACTATGCCTTTTGGATGCAAGTTGCTGATCAGTGACCTTGCGTGGGCAACCCATGTGAATCTGTTGCGACCTTGGTTTGTGTTCATCCTGAAGTAGTGGGTCGTGAGTAGTCATCCGTCGTGGTTTCAGTAATCCAATCCTTGGGACCACCCTCCCAGCCCATGGGGTAAGGGTTTTTTGTTTTCACAGACCATTCGGATCAACTCCTATCCCTTTTCGGATGGTAGTGAGAGGTTTAAATGTTTTTTCTGTGTTTTTTATATATCTTGGGTAAGGCCCGACTATGGCCTAAGATGGATTTTTGGTTGGTCGCTAATAGGTCGGTCCTTTTATGGCGGGGAGACCCACCGTGAGTCTCTTTGAGTTTTCTCTTAAGTCGTTTTCAAATTCTAGTTGAGTTCTTATGGTGGGGAGCTCGTTTAGGCCTCCCCTCTATTGGTGATTAATTTCGGGCAATGATGTTCAGTCCCGCTGGTAGTCAGTGTGATGTCCTTGGGATAAGGGGTTGGATCATGTCGTGTGGAATCCCTAGGTTTTGATCGATCGACTGGATAGTACTGTGGATTTCCGGGGGCGGAAAGCGTTATGGTGGGGTGAATTGTCACACCCCGACCTACACATCTATTTTATTTTATTATTTATTTGGCCTTAAATATTATTTTTGGTGTTCGGGTACATCCCTGAATTTATTTCAATGGGTTATATTAAATTATGTCTTTCTGGTGTTGACGTCGTCGGGCGTGCGGGCAGAACGCGAGTTTGGAAGCATCATGGCTTCACCCTGGCAACTGCGCGACCGCATGTCCTCAGAGAATTAAAATAAATATATTTTTGTAATTAGAATGCACATTAATTGTTGTGTTAAGAATTTTATTTTTATTGAAATAATATGGCTACTTTTATTATTTTTAATTTTTATCTTAGTGTTATCATTAGTATAGATTAGAGTTATTGTTATTTATTATTAATATTGCTTGTGTTTTTTTATTTTATATTATTATTATTATTATTATTATTTTATTATTTTCTTGTTTTTTCTAACCATAGTGCCCCCCCTCTTTTATTTATTTTCATCTCACCCGGCACATGTTGCGCCGCCACTTACCTTCTTCTCCCTCAACTCCCATTCCGTCTCCTTCCCCTCACGCACAACAGCGGCCCGACGCCCCTCTCCTTCACCACCCTGCCTAGCTCGTCGCCCTACGCAGCTCCCATCTGGCGCTATCCAGTCCGGTGCCACCCTCTCCTTTAGCGCGCCTCGGCCTCCCCCGCTACCCTGGCCCTCCACTCCTTCTCCTTCCAGCACCTCAGCGCCTCTCCCCCTTTTTCTGCACTCGACGAACAATGCTGCAGTACCACCTGGTTGTCTCCCTTACCCAGTGTCGGCCTCCTCCTCGGCTTCCTTTTTAGAGCACGAGCAGGACACCCCCCCTTTTTTGGTTAGCTATTCTTCCCACCTGGTGTCTGCATAGCCCAACGGCCTCCCCTAGACTCAACCTCTCTTTGTGCAGCGCGGACCAACCCCAAACCCTCTAGCGCACCCTACTCATCGAGACCAGACCCTCAAACTCCTTGTAGTAGCCCCGTCGCCCACGTAGCAACCCCTTGCACACCTCCTTTACTGTTCGCTTTGCCTAGCCGCATCGTCTCCGGCCGCGAATCCTTGTCACCTCCTTCTCCCCGCTGCGGCATCCTTCACCTCGCGCAGCAACCCCCCGCCACAGCAGCCCGATTTCCTGCTCCTTGCAGCAAGCCTATGCTGACCTCCCTCCCTTGAAGCAACCGCCCCGCTCCTCCGGCACGAACCCTTTGGCACGGTCCCCATGGTCTGGCGCACTCCAATCCCACACGACCGACCTCTTAGCTAGCGTTTTCCCTTGCGGCACACCCAGTATCATTGCCTGAGGCCAGTCGCCGCCGACCCTTGTCCTCTTGCAGCCCCAAACTCCAGCCCACCCTCCTCAACCTCCCTGCTCTAGCCGATTGTCCTTCAGCCTTTCCCCTTGTAGCGTCTCCTTGCACCACACCTTCCAGGTGCCCCAACTCCCACACACTGCCCGCACGCTGGCCGTCACTGCCCCCAAGCTGGCCGTCACTGCCCGGATCACCCGTCGCTACCTACCGCTGCCCATCTCACCTGTACCTTTTCCCCAACCAGCCAGCCTTTCCAAAGCATGCCCATGACGGCGCGTACCCCATTGGAACACCCTCTGCTCATGAGCGCAGCAACCCACCTTTCTGGTGGTGCCCTGTTTCGACGCTCGCACCCTGTCGTCACTACCCGACCAGCCCTCCGGCGGTCTGTTCCCAATCACGACCCCCCATTGGCACCCATTAGTTTTATTCTCCTTTGATATTTTTATTTGATATATATATATATATATTACCTTGGTTTGATTAGAGGTTTTATTATTCAAATGTTGTTTTGGGTCGGTTTGACTTTTAGGACCTGCTCGGGGCTTTTCCAAGTGAGCGCTGTCGTCACGCTTTGATTCCGAGTTTGCGTCGTCCTCGCGCTTTAGTTTCAAGGTGAGTGTTTCTTTCCACCACTTGGTATCTCATACTTTAAATGAGGTTTATATAGGTGTTATGAGTCCTTTATATTTATTATGTAGGGTGCTAGACTTTACCACACATTTTTCGAACGTGCTTCGTTTCATCGCATCATGTATCCGAGGCAGGTTCCCATTGCACTGCTTTTTAAAATTTAAGTTACATTATTTCCTGCTGTTTGCACACTATTTGTTAAGATTAAATATTTTATTAATCTTAATAAATGTGAGATAATAAAAGACAATTAATTTTTAAATGATTATTTGGTGTAAAAAGAGCAGTTTATTTTATACAGGACACTTGAAATGTTTTCTTCATGAATGGACACCCAGCAGTGAAAGAATTCTAGTTTGTATTTTAAACATAATTTACAGAATTTCAATTGTAGTTCTAGTTTTAATGATTGATGATTTCTTCTGAAGCATGAACAAGCATTTTGGTTTTTTTTAAGTGGTGATTGTGAATTGTATTCAATGCCCATTTGGCACTTTATGAAAGACAATGAAAATATTTTGATAAAAACCCTCCTAGAATAACTCTCCTACCTTGGTTGCATTTGATTGTTTGGGAGGCCGTGCTTGGAGGCTCCCAGGTGCTTGATTAGCTTAAAGGTAAGATATTGTTCCATGGAGTGGCTCGGGGTGATGCATGTTGTGTTTTATATACATATACATATGATTGGATGCTCGGTTAGCATCGGTTGGATCACCCCCTTTCCAAACACTTGATACATGAGAATCTGACATATTGAGAGAATATTCTAAGAATGATTTCTGCACTGGTAGGTTATGGTAATGACCATTGGCCCATAGTAGGTGGATATATTGGGTTTATTGCTATGAGATTTTTCCCTCGGCCTTCCTGATAAAGGATGGTCGAGTGTATTGAGCACTTTGATTTCATCATGTGTGACATGTCAATGAGGATGATATCTCATGTATTGGTGTCTTCTGGTTTATTCTCGTTCTCCTAGGTTCACCCATGTCTATGACTTTTCAGTTACTTACAGTGATGATTTGGTACTTGTATGTATTTCCACATTGCCCTTGTTGTGTACTTACTCTTGTGAATTTTTTGCATATTGTTTTCCTTGGAAAGTGATAAATTGGTTTTGACTTGGTTTCTAGAAATGGTTTTCAAATGAAAGTGTTTAATACTCTTTGTAAAAATTTGAAAATATAAACATCACTTTCCCTTTCTAAAAATCCATCTACACTAATGAAATGAACCCATGTTTGGAAATGGTTAAGGGAAATTGTTCGTACTTTGTTTTTAAGTAAAATACTTATAAAAACATAATTTTATAAATTGTAGTTCAAACTTGAAATGAAGTTTCTTTTATTTTAAAGGTAGTGCATTGGGAATAGATATTGGGCTATCCTACTGAGTTTTAATACTCACACCTATAGTTCTTTTCTGTTTTTAGTGTTTGTGCAGGCTATAGCTTGAGTGCGCTCTCCTTGGGTGACGCTTGATTGTTGAGTCAGAGAGTGACCCACGAGGTCGCACAGAGTTAGTTCGAACGTCGTGTTTGGTTAGTTTTTTCCTCTTTTGTTCATGTTTGGTCATTTTGTTCGGTTTACTTATTCTGTGTTGCACTGTATTATTTCTGCTGATTTATTTATTTATATTGGGAGAAATCATTCCCACAACCTTTGTTGATGCCCTGTCACTTGTCGCCAGCCCGGGAGGATTAGGAATGCCTCTCAGGCCATGTCGCGGACCGACTCGGGTGACCGGTTCAGGGTTGACCCGGGTTGGTTCGTGACAGGTTTACATGTCCAATGATATTATTAGAGGATGACTCCTTAATAATGACTAATTTCTTGGAAAATAGGTAAGTTGATCCTCAACAACTGGCAGTACATATTCCTTTGAAGTATTTTTCAAATAGTAAAAATCCATTGAAATAACTTCTAGTTGATTTACTAACAATGGTCATGGTTCATCTTCTGATAAATAGACAGAAGTTATTTCAAAATCACTACCCATAGGGCTAACTTCTAGATGTTTTATGAAAACAAAAGGATCAATTTCATCAAATTTTACATGAACTGTTTCCTCAATAATTTTAGTTATTTAATTTAAAACTTGAAAATCCTTACTCATTGTAGAATAAACAATAAAAATACCTTCATCCATTATAGGATAAAATTTATAAAGTTGTTATTTAGTGTTAAAAATAAACACTTTTTTACCCAAATAATCTGAAGTATGAGTGTTTTGGTTTTCTTCTGGTCTTAAAATCATAATGTATTTTATTAGGAAAAAGGATGATGTAAAATATGATTTATAATATAGTAATAAGTACTCACAGCTTCATCCCAAAATTTCCTAGAAATAGAATATTCACTTAGAAATGTTCAAGTAGTTTACTAAAGAACTATATTTATTCCTTTAACTACAACATTTTTTTGATCTATTCTTAGCATTAAAAGATAGGATTAATAAATTTTTTACTACAAAAAGTTTCAAAATTAGAATTTAAAAATTCTCCCCCATGATCACCCTAGAATGTAATAAAAGTTAATTTTTTCTAAGTTTTAATAGAATAATGAAAACTTTTTAAAAAATAATGCTTTATATTTTTTAGTTAAAAAATGGATCCAAGTAAATATAGTGTAATCATAAAAAATAACATGCACATAGTGTTTTCCCCTAAGTCTCATGATTTTTAAGACCAAATAAATACATGTGCACTAATTGTAATGATATTAAAGTTGATACTTCACTAATAGGTTTAAAACTATGGTTATGTTTCTTACTATATTGAAAGGGATCACAAAATCTAGAATAGTTAAACTTAAGTTTCAATATATACCTTGCAAGAACTTTCTTGGAAAGTATAGCTAATGTCTAAAAGTTATAGTGATATAACCTTCTATGACAAATATAAGATGAATCTTCAATTTCACTTAAATAAGGTTAAGTTAACATTTATACGGTCTTTTAGATCTAATGTGTAAACATTCTCATGTCTATCAATAGATAGAGTGAACGTAACTTACAAAATTTGAACAGTAGATTGTTCATTCATGAATTTTACAAGATAACCCTCATCCCATTTCTAACTAATTCTAATAAGTTTATTCTTAATTCCTAGGACATATAATACATTTGAAATTAAAGTTTTACAAGAAAATAAATATCACCAATTTCAATAATTTCACCTTATTCATTTTACCCAAAAGTAACATGTCCACCACTCAAATTTAACAATTACTTAAAATTAAACTTCTCTCTTATAATTTATTGAGAAAATTCATTGTCTATATACCACTTATTTAATTCGCTAGTACTCATTCACTTTTCCTGAAATTAAGAAAATTGTGTTCTCGATACCGAAACTTACTTGGGTATAAAAATTTTAGAAAACAAAACCATATAAACCCAATTATATCCAACTAAATTATATTGAATAAATCCTAGATATTTGGAAATAAATTCTTCATGAAATTAAAAGGATTTAAATATATTTAATGAATAATAACTTTTAACGTGACCACCCTTCTAAAATTTAATGTAAAAGGGTTCACTCTTAGGAATAAAATAATTTGATTTAAAATATGATTTTTCACAAGTATAACCTATATAAAAATATGTTTTTGAAAGTTTTAAACATTTATAGATCTTATTGAAATTATATCTCATGAAATTGAAATTATAAAAAAGTTTCTTCAAACCACAAAATTTATATTTTAGTTTAACAACTAATTTATGATCATAAGAAGTCAAACTAAAACTTGTTTTAGACTCTAATTCTGATGGAAGTTTAGAAATTTTAGTAATAATATTTGAAATTATATTGTTTTCTTTATAAATATCACCTTTATCACAATCATATTAATTTTTCAAATTTTTATTCTCCTTTTATATAAGATTCTCAAATCTTTCCATTTTAGTATAAGTAAGAAAATCTTCCCCATCTTCTAATGAATTACCTTTCTCATCATCTAATAAAGTTGAATAATTATTATATAAAGTATAAGGAAAATTATAATTCCCGGTCAAATTTGATATATATTCAGTGGTAACCTTTTCTATGAGACATTTTTCATATTTAGTAACATTCACATAGAATCTGACAATCTTTTGGATATTTTCACTTTCTTATGATGAACTATAAAAAGTATTATCTCCACCACTTTAACTCTAGGTTTCCAATACCTTTATACTTTTATATACTTTAATTTTAGAAGATATATTTGATTTTATTTCTTTCCAATATAATTTAAGAAAAATTGTTCTTATATGACCAATTTTATTACATTCATAACTTGTGAAATCTAAATAACCCTTCTTCTAATATCCTTCTATTCTATCTTTTATATGATAATAATAGAAGTAATTATTTTTCATAATATTATTCATTCTACAATAAAATTGAGTAAAATCATTCCTTGTATCATTAGAATCACTTTAATTTTAAATATACATTTCTTCTTAGAAGTTTTCAAAATTTTATCTCCAATATTAAACGCATCACAAGTAATATTACAGGAAGAAGACAAGAAATATACCCCATTCTTTACATTCTCTTTCTTAGTATCTCTTTTCTATATACTTACATATTTCATAAGAGTTATAATCAAATAATCAAGACTCATCTAATTCAAGTGCTTATTTTCATTAATTTTAATTCATTTAGACTCTCACCCCTTAAAAAGTATATCGATAAATTTTATAAGAAAATAATTATCAACCAATTACTATTCACCAAGATATTGAAAACTATTCACCATAGTCATAAATATCTAAATCATTAAAGAAACATATTCTTCTATAATAAAATCAAAATCTTGATAATTTTTATGAAACATATCTCTCCAAGTT
Organism: Viscum album; assembly: GCA_963277665.1. NCBI lineage: Eukaryota > Viridiplantae > Streptophyta > Magnoliopsida > Santalales > Viscaceae > Viscum > Viscum album. The sequence goes on from OY728127.1 coordinate 1,901,785,232, forward strand.
TCAATAACTTTAGCTGTTATGAAATGTGTAATTCTTAACTTCTCCTTACTTCAATTTTTTGTTTCATATGAAGATATATAACTATATATATTTCTCATAATCAATCATAAAAAAATATTTCACACTTTAATGATAAACTAAAAATAAAACTTCTCATCTCTTGAAAATAAAAAAATATCATTCTCTGAAATTTTCTAGCTTCCAATCATCATCAGATAATTCTAGACACTAATATTGATAAAAAATAATTATTTGATATCAAAAATACCCATAATCATTTCCATAAAAAAATCAAAGGATTACTCTATTTCATGTTTTCAATAGATCCAAAAATTATTACTACTATCAAAAAGAAACTTTTTATATACAACATGGTTGTTGTAAGAAAACTAAGATATTTTTTATAAACCAAAGGAAAATCAAAAAAATACTAGCCTTAGTCTCTATTATAGATACCTTATCTAATAACAATTATTATGTTAGAAAAATAATGTAGTTAAATATAACAAGAGTGGGGTGAATTGTAGTCAAAAAATTAACTTAAATGTTTTTCAACCTTAAGGATTCAATTGATCGGAAATTTGATCTTACAATAAAACCATAGTTTATCAAAGTAAAAAATTGTAAATGCAGTGGAAATTAAAATAATCATGAGATATCACTACCTGAATAAATATATATTAATGATATAAAAATAGTTTATCTAAAATTTATACCATCCAATAAATAAAAAACTATAGAAATATAAACTTCAACAAAATTTATAAAAACAATGTGCAGAGTAGGGATTACAATACTTAAACTCATGAAAAGGATATTATAACTAGAAGACCCTCTTATCCAATGTGTATGAAGGAACTTTGAATCTGATCCAAGGTAACCTTCCTTTATATCACTAGAAACCTTCGACTATAAAACTGTTATAAGATATATATATTCTTATCCTTGTAATCCCTCAATCAAGTTGTTCAGAAAAAACTCTATCTTAATATCCTCAATATCCCTCAGTCTCATTGTATTGGAAAATCATCTATCTTACTATCCTTATAATACCTCTATCATGTAGTATTGGATAAAAAATACAATTAAAAAATGAAACAAAATATTTATAATGGAAAATATCACATAGTGGTTGGTCTTAGAAAAAAACTTAGAAAGGAAAAATCTTACATTGATCAAAATAATTCTTAAAAATAAGAAGGTGAATGACTTAAAATGAAAATAATATTTTATAATTATTGTATAATTTCTTATGATCCATAAATATTTTGGTATTTCTATAGACTTATTTATAAAAAAGTACAATGTTTGAATTACACATTCTTCAAGTTCAGTTTCAATGAAATTGGAAGCTTCAATTCCATCTTTCAATAGTTTTGAAAGTGTTTTATATCTTTTAATGACATTGTTCAATGCCACTATAGTGCTTTAAAAATATATTGAATATAATCTATCATGAAACTACCTTCTCAAAATCTTCACAATTTAACCAAAAACCTTTATAAATAAATTTTTTAATATATCATATTTTATGTGTATTATTTTTTGGATATTATATGGATTATTTTTTTGACCAAGCATGGAGACAGTGTGAAATTCCGAGGCCCGGTGTGCCTGGAATAAATATTTGAAATATATTAAATATATTAAATAGAATGTGTGAATAGTTTCTTGAAAAAGTGGAATAAATTCTAAATTGTTTCTTAGATCATAAATATAAAGGTATTGTTAAGTTCAGAATGGAGGTTTTACCCTAGGAGTGAATTAACATTAGTCGGTGTGGGTAGTTTGTGGAAAATTCATCATGGGCATTGAAATGAATAAGATAATTTAATGAAATTATTTTATTTCATTTTCACTGACTCAATGACTGACAATATTTAAATATATTGTTAAGGAGGATTTTTAATTTTATCTGTATAACCTTTGAAACATTGGAGAGCCACTGAGAGAGCTTCGAGGATTCTTTCCCAGGAAAATGGAAATGGATCATGGATCGATGATCAATGAAAACTTAAATTTGATGGATATTTCCAATAATGAAGACAACGCATTCGTTCTTCATCATTAATCTAACTAAAATAAGCTAGGGAGTGTGTTTTATTTGTATTTCTTCCCCCATTTTTAATTTATGTGATGAATTCAAATCAATTGATGAACGTATTGATTTGAGGATTAGTCGCCTTACGGGATGGGATTATTTTAGAAAGGATTTAGTGGTAGAAATTATTATGATTAAAATTTTTATGGATTCAATTATTGTTATAATGGAAAGGAACCAAGATCTACATGAACATTGATTGCGGTTTCTTCCTCTTGTTTTTTCTTATGCTTCTCTCCCCATGTTTCATGATTCATGATGAGTATTCTTCATTTGGATTGAGGTTCAACTACTCCTAATCAATCAATTTTTGTGGACCCATTTCTTGGTGCCACAATTTTATATCATAGATTTGGAATTTCCATGGCATGATGGTGGTGCAATGATAGAGACAGAGTGATTCAGATGACAGATGATCCCTGATTTCTCATTCTTCGAAATTCTTCATAACGGAATGAAGAATGTTGATTCAATCCAATTTGTGAGCATATCTAGAGATGAAACATGTTGATTCTGTGATGACATGAAAAAAAAGGTTGGATCTTGAGTTTTATGGGATGACGATCGACAAATCGGAGGCTGAAGGATTGACCTTGACATGCGAAGGAAGATCTAGCATTTCTAGAAAATCCCACAAAACATGGCATGTAATTCGGGATTACATGGCATGTGCCCCCCCTGAGAGGTAGCTAGGATTTTGGGTAGGATATAGGTATCACATGACATGTGGATTGACTTAAGTGATGTTTGGTCCCTCCCTGGATACATAGTGTGTAATTGGGAAGTACACAAACACAAGGTGGAGTACACGGGTAGCCTACACGACGTGTACTCCCCCACACAAACATGGGTTAGACCGAGTACATGGGCTAAGCTATGTACTAATACACAGACATGGGTACATGTGTTGAATCCATGTAATAAAACAAGTGTAGAGTACAAAGGTTTCCTACACAATGTGTACTACTACATGAACACAGTTTGATGACATCGGCTATTTACACGGGTATGACTCAGGGTCAATGGACACAACATGTACCCCTTTTACACACTATTTAGTCCCTTTAAGAGTTATTTAGTCTCTTTGTTTTCTTATTTTGGACCATTATAGGTTAATTGTGTGCCCTTGTTCCTTTCCCTTGAGGGTACAGTGTGACATTACATCCAAATCACTGAATTGTGATCCCATCTAGAGGCTGATTCTCAGATAGAGTTGTGGAGTCCCTCTATGATACTGGATTTTGATCCTCTATCATCCTTAGTGAAACCTAATTGGAGTTTGTGGAATTAGTGTGACCTCCCTGAGTAGGGCATCAATCCTCCATATATCAGGTAGCATTGGTGGGGTTGGTGGAATCATTAACGTACAATCCCCAACATAGCGGGTTGATCCCGATTAGGTTCATGGTGTCCCCCAATGGTTCTGATCATGAGCCCCTATGTGTGATCAAAGCCTTATCAAACCAGTGCATTCTCCTGAAATGAGAATTGCTTCGAGAAGAATCCTGTGGCTGACTGTTGTTTATTACTTCATGATGGTGTGGTGTATTTCTTGTGTATATCTGGTTGTTTCTATTATACATTGATTGTTATATATTTCATTGACCTGACTACACTTGGTGCTTCATGTTCAGTGTTTTTTGGGTGTCCTACTAAGTATTTTTTTGATCACCACTTCATGGACTTTTTCCACACATGTCATGTCTTGTGCAGATGATGACCCTTTTGACAGTGTCTTGGTTGGATAGGGAGTAGGTGGAGCATAACTAGATCTTAACATAACTAGTTGTTTATTAGAAGAAAACTTTTGAATTATTCCTCACCCTTTGAGCAGGTTGGACTCTCTACAATTTTGGTTGGGATTTTTTCTTCCCCTTTTCTATTTTAAGTACTTTACTTTCATACTCTATAGTGAGATCTTATATGTATTCATTCATTTTTTTAGTTTTTTTACATTTCATCATTGTGTGGGCTTGGAGATGAGTTCATGTGTACTAGTAATTTATAATAATGCCTCCCATTTGTGGGATATTCCTACTCGGTGCTGGTATCCAGCCCTTGGCCAATTGAAGGTGGGATTAGGGTATTCACGGGTTGGACCTCGATGGGTCATGTCATGATAGAGTGGTATCAGAGGAGGTCGGTTATACTTTAGGATAAGGAGTTAGTGAGATTGGTTTGGGACAACATTGTTTAGTGTTTCAAGTTTGTATTTTAAGACATGGATTCTATTTTTGATGTGGCAACTGACGTATCTATACACCGGGACTTTGATCACTTTCCTTTCGACTTGGTACATTTAAATATTTGGTTGTGGTGAAAATTTTTGGTACATGAATAATATAAGAATGGGTTGTGGTTTCTATATTCTTCTTGAGTCAGCTCCCCAGATACACTCTTTTGACTGTGGTACATCTTGTTTTATCTCAAGATTCCTATAGGTAGATATCCATCCAGGATTCCACTGTGTGATAATTAGGATGATTCTCTTAGTGATGAGGCATTTTTACAGAGGCTTGTACCAAATATATCACCTCAAGGTGGTTTACCAGATATACCACCACCCATTGAAAATCATATATCACCATCACTTCCAGCTAAGGATGCATGTAGGTTGAGTGCATTATACAAGTTTTAGAGGCATAGACCTCCCAGGTTTCAAGGTGAGCCAAAACCCCGAGTAGATGAGGAATGGCTAGAGGCAGTCACTCACATTTTCTTCCTTGTGAGGATACATGCTGATCAGATGGAATTACTTGTAGTGTGTCTTCTTTAGGGCTCTACGGGGAAATGGTGGAGCTTGGAGACTCGTTCATACAATAATACATCTCTCTCCTGGATAGACTTCAAGAATCTCTTCAGAGAGGAGTTCTATTAATCCATTTTACAATAGGTATTCATATAGGAGCTTCTGTATTTGCGGTAGGGTAGTATGATCGTGGTGGAGTATTCAGTGAGGTTTAATGATCTTTTAGGTTACTCATTTGATATAGTACGAGACTAGTTCTTTATTTCTTGGACCTTTGAGTAGGGATTGTGCTAGGACATCAGGGTTTCAGTGGTATCTCTTAGCATTTTTACCTATGCTGGAGTGCTTGAGTGAGCCTTGTTGGTAGAAAGTTTTCTAGAAGAGAAAACACCAAAAGTGGGAGAAAGTAGTGGGAACTAGGTAGCCAAGACCTTAGCAGTAGGTAGGTGATGTAAATCACAAGGATATAAGTGGGTCATATGCTTTAGGATGTGATCCCAGGACTTAGGGTCAGTGGTGTAGGGCTCTGAGGGTGGCTAGAATCAGCTGAGGGACATGTGGTGTTTCTCTTGTGATGATCGAGGACATCTGGCATGAGATTTCCTGACCTGTCATACAACTAATCAGGAAATGGTCGAGGGACTTCCAAGACAGAGATAGAGGTAGGATCAGGGTGTTACTCAAGTCGGTGGACATAGAATATGGGTCATTAGGGTATTAGGAGGTGCTCAGAGGTTTGACCTATTACCACAACCACTCCTAGGTTGTCAAAGCAGGGCTCAGGGATCTTGTGGGAAAGGATGAGGCTAGATGCAAGCTATGGAGGCCTATTACCCTGAGGTTTTAGGGATGATAATAGGTATGATCTGTGTCTTTTATACTTTAGCTATAGTATTTATATATATAAGTTCTATCTATTAATTACTTCCTACTTCTTTAGTTCAATAATTAGAGTTTCTAGATGAGTTTTTGACTCAACCCTTGTGGTTGGAGACTCCGACAGGCGGTGACTCAACAATTTCACACATGCAGTGTGTCTATAGTAACAGAACGAGGTTTTCCTTTGTGTGTGAAAAGGAAACCATGGAGGATTAGGATGATCTCAGGAGTTTAATAGTACAATTGATTACTCATCAGTTAGCCAACATGACTCAGGGGGAAGTGGATGCTTTGGGATATCTATTTCCTATAGTGGTGGAAGAGTATAAGGACATACCAAGTTAACCTCCTAACTAAGAGGTAGATTTCTGTATAAACTTGCATCCTAGGATGACACTGATATCTGAACCAGTATATCAGATGGATATCATAGAGACTCGAGAGCTGAGGATGTATTTGGAGGACTTGCAAGAGAAGGGATTTATGAGACCCAACATTTCCCCCTGGGAAGCCCTAGTGTTGTTTTCTAAAAAGGCATATGGGGGATTGAGATTTTGTGTGGATTACCAGTGCTTGAACCAAGTGAATGTGAAAAAAAGTATCCACTAATGAGAATCGAAGACCTATTTGATTGGTTGAGAGGGGTGTGTTGGTTCTCAAAGACTGACCTTAGCTTAGTTTATCACCAAAAAGAAGTAAGGGATGACAATATATCTAAGACATCTTTAAGATGTTGTTACGGTCACTATGAGTACTTGGTGATGCCCTTTGGTGGGACGAATTCCCTAGTAGTGTTCATGGTACTCATGAACTATATCTTTTATCCTTTATTATATTAGTTTACGGTATCCTTCATCGATGAAATCACAGTGTATTTGGCATCTAGGGAGGATCATGTGAGACACTTGAGGATGGTCCTTGACACACTCCAAGAGCATTGGATTTAGGGGAATCTCTCAAAGTGTCTTTTTTAGATTCAAGAGGTCCACATTCAAGGACATGTCATCTTAGAGGTTGAAGTTGCAGTGGATTGAGCTAAGGTTGATTTATTTCTTACCTGGGATCCACCCAAGAGTGTTGAAAAGGTTCAGAGTTTCCTTGGATTGGTTGGTTACTATCGGAATTTTGTACCCAAATTCTCTAGAGTGGAAACACCATTGACAGCCTTGACCAGGAAAGGGAAGCCTTTAGTGTGGATGGAAAAGTGATAGTAGTTCTTTTATGAGATAAGTCAGATGTTGAAAAGTGATCCCATGTTGAGGTTACCAAAGGAGGGTGTCAAGTATGTGGTGTTCTATGATGAATCGGGGACTAGAATTGGTTGTGTTATAATGTAGAGGAGACCAATTATTTCCTATGGTTCACACCAGTTGAGACCATATGAGCAGAACTACATGACCCGTGACCTTGAGTTAGCAGTAGTAGTTTTCTCATTAAAGATGCGGAGACACTACCTGATGGGTGAGAGGTTTGTTGTATAATCTAACCACAAGATTCTCAAGTATATCTTCTCTCATAAGGATATTAACTTGAGATATAGGCTATGTCTAGAGTTCCTCTAGGACTATGACTTTGAGATTTTATATACTCCTGGGAAGGGGAATGTAGTAGCAAATACTCTCAGTAGGAGATCTTGTTGGAAATTTCTAAGAGAGGTGTTAGAGTAGTTGGCCTCATTGTAGTTATCCTTTTTGTATGGAAATAATGTAGCTTACCTACAGTCAATGGTTTTCATCCATCCACTCTTACAACATGTCAGGGATGCATGGATTGTGGACACCAACTGTGAGACCCTACATGCTCAAATATCAATAGGGTATGCTCCTGGTTGATATTAAAAAGGTGGTGAGCATATATTTCTTTTCAAAGGATGCACGATGTTACCAGTGACATTGTTGGAGGAGGTTCTAAGAGAGTTTCATACATATCCCTTGGAAGTATATCCAAGTGTTTAAAAGATGTGTCAGGACCTACGACATCAGTTCTGGTGTCCATGAATGAAGAAAGGAGTCACATAGTTTGTATCTCGATGCCTTGTCAGTAAGTGAAGGCTAAGCACCAAGTTTCAATGGGTTTTACCCAACCCCTTGAGGTGCTAGAGTGGAAGTGGAATGTAATATATATGGAATTAATGATAGTATTACCATGTATGTCCATGGGACACAATGCCATCTGGGTGATCGTAAACTGACTCACCAAGTCGGCAGACTTCTTATCAATTGGGGAGTAGAGTTTAGTAGAGAGCTTGGGACATATCTACATTCAGGAGATAGTCTAACTCCATGGATTTCCATCAATGATTGTTTTTTATTGTAATGATTTATTTATATACTTGTTGTTAAAGGTAATACAAGAATCCTTTGGGACCCATTTATGCTTAATCACAGTGTTCCACACCCAAACTGAAATCTAGATGTAACGTCCCGGTTCTGGAAGCCACCCAGAGGCACCCCATACCCGGTTGGTCACATGTCCTCAAGTACATTTCCCCAAACACCAGCAGCTTCTGACTAGTAGCAAGGGACTTGGGTGTGATAGTGGGGAAAATATGCTCTCATTGGCAGAGTATACAATGGAAGTAAATAAACATGCAATAGAGGAAGCAGAAAATAACCAACAATATTAAATAGCGGAAGACTAAATCAGCAAACAACTAGAGCACAGATGTATATATATGAAATGATGCATGATACATATCTAGGAAAGAAGCCAAACAAGTCAAAATGCTGAAAATACAATAGTACCAAAACAAGTACAAAAGAAAGTAAACAGCTCCTCAGCATCGCAAGCCAAAGCTTGGTCTCATGCTCTCCTTCTCTAAAGTAATCAAGTACCAGAAGTTGAAGGGCACTTTCCCTTGTCTATACCTACAACACCATAGTCTGTTTGGGCCCAAAAGCATGACCCAAATAGGGTGTGAGACTAAATCCCAGAAGGAAACCACCCGAATATTTGTGCCTAACAGTTAGTGAGTATATGGCAAGTAATAGTACAATAAGCAGTAAATAGTAGCAGCAACAACAGGCAGTAATCAGTAAGCAGTAAACAGGATGATATACAACAGTAATCAATCCACAAAACAACAAGTAGCGGTGAAGCAACAACTAACACAACAAGAAACCATCTAGGAAGTACTCGCAGCCATCCCCTCTGGTCCTATCCAAGAAGTACCATAACCCTCTGGGCAATGCACTCAGCCTAACCCCTCTGGTTTGGTCATACGAATTTATAAGACTCTCTGGGGAAGCTCACTCGATCAATTCCCCTTATAGTCTAGGGTAGTCAGGGACTCTTTGAGGGAGATCATGCAGTCTAACCCTCTTGGACCAAGGTCTAGAGACTCTCTGAGGAAGCTCACTCGGTCAATCCTCCTATAGTCTCAGGTATACCACAAACTCTCTGAGGAAGCTCACTCGGTCAATTCCTCCTCTAGCCTGGGAAGGTTTTAAAGACATTCAAACAAGGTAAAGACTCTCTGAGGAAGCTCACTCGGTCTACCCTCCTATATTATATAATAACTATGACTCTCTGGGAAGCTCACTCAGTCTCTCTCTTATAGTCTATAATATCTAAGACTCTCTCGAAATCTCACTCGGTCTATCCCTTATAGTTTATAACACCGGATTCTCACGGTCTCGTGCTAGTCAGTGCATATTAATTCTATAAGGACAGAGTACACCTACATATCTACTTGGCTAACCAAATTACACCTATAGAGATACTTGGCTAATAGTCTACAGAGAAACAAGCATGTTAACAACATCATTCCGTCCTATGATCACAAGGCATGGAAAACAGGTATAACAACCAAAGGCCAACAAGACCCAAAGGTCATAAAGAGATCAAGGCAAGGGAAAAACATCCAAGAATAATAATTATTCACAAAAATGATCAATTTACCTCTACCCAAGCATGCAAGCAAGGCAGGACTAACCAAAAGGGAAAAAAGGTAAACACACAATACCTCGTTCACGGGTATTGGTGGAATTTGCACATAAAACTCAAAGACATCAAAAGGTAAGGAAAAAACCACCTACCTCGATCCTAGGAGATCGATATAATTGAACAATGATGCTTGATTCTCCTCAGAACGGTGTAGATCTATGAAAATGCACAAAATATTCAACCCATGATAACTTAAGAAAGAGGAGGAATTGGAAAACAAGGCTCTAGGAGAAGGAAGAACTCACCGCTGTGGTTCCAACGCAATCGACGACGGTCAATTCGGAGAATGGACGGAGGCTCGGGGGCTTGGAGAAGATTCAAAATCGTATGGGTCACTCTAAGTCAAAGGCGCTGGAGAAGAAGACAATTCTGTTGATTAGGCGCGACCCTAGTCCGTTTAATGAAAAGAAAAAGAAAATACATGGAATTTACTTCTTGAGTACAAGGCGTGTACTCTAATTTTCCGTACTGCGCTTTAAGAAGCCTCCACTTCACCCCTACACACCACGTGTGTGTCCCGGACACGGCCATCACATGGCCTAGCGCGGCAAGGGAGTACACGGCGTGTACTCATAAAGTACACGGCGTGTACTTCAAAAATTTCCAGAAACTCCTCTTTTCTCAAAAACTCCGGGAAAAATAATGACATACCTGAAAACAAAAATCTGGGTTCTTAAAAACTTCCCCCCTTAAAGAAATTCATCCCCGAATTTCCCTAGAGAGGCGTAGAAGAAGAAACCCCGAACAGCTCCGGCCACTACGATCGTACATCGACCTGCCTCTCCCAAGTCTCGTCCTGCACTCACCCGTGCTGCCATAGCACCCATACTAGAGGAACAGACCAGCCACGGAGAACCTTCATACTGGGATCGAAAATATGGATGGGATGCTCCTCAAACGATGCATCCGCTTCAAGCTCAACATCCTCGGGTTAAAAGACATGGGACGGGTCTGAAAAGTAACGTCAGAGTTGAGAAACGTGGAAGACGTTGTGAATAGCCTAGTACATCTGAGGTAACTGCAACCAATAGGAAACCAGCCCAACTCTCTCCAACACCTCAAACGGCCTGACGTACTCTGGTGAAAGCTTACCATGTCTCTGAATCCTCTTGTGTCCCAACCTTGGTGCAACACGTAGGAAAACCTGATCCCCGACCTCGAACTCCAGAGGTCGTCTCCACTGATCAACATAAGACTTTTGCCGATACTGTGATGTATCCATCCTCTTCTGAATCAACTCTATCTGATCTGAGGTCTCCTGAGCAAGACGAGGTCCCAGCAGAGCTGCCTCTCCTGTCTCCAGTTAGCATAAGGGTGATCGGCATGGCCTACCATATAAAGCCTCGTAAGGTTCCATCTGAATAGTCGCCTGGAAACTGTTGTTATAGGAAAACTCCACAAGAGGTATATGCTTCTCCCAAGAACCGCCAAAGTCCAAAATGAAAGCTCGGAGCATATACTCAAGCACCTGAACCGTACGCTTGGACTGGACATCTTTCTAGGGATGGTATGTTGTACTCAAAAGTACCTGTGTACCCAAAGCCTTCTGAATCCCCTGCCAGAACCGAGAAGTAAAGTGCGCATCCCTGTCTAAAATAATGGAGTGTGGTACTCCATGTAGATGTACAATCTCTCGGATGTACAACTATCCTAGCTCATCAACACTAAAGGTCTCCTTGATTGGCAAGAAGTGAGAAACCTTCGTAAGACTGTCGACGACAACCCAAACAGCATCACTCCCTCGAGGTGACCTCGGTAACCCAGTCACGAAGTCCATCACGATATCGTTCCAATTCCACTCAGGAATGGGTAACTGCTGTAAAAGCCCTGCTGGTCACTGATGCTCCGCTTTCACCTGATGACAAGTAGAAAATCTCATGACAAAACCAGAAACATCTCTCTTCATACCTGGACACCAGTACTGGTGGTGTAGATCACGATACATCTTGGTGACGCCAGGATGAACTGCCCAAACTGAGGAATGAAAATCCCACATCAGCTCCTCGCGTATGTCTACTGGCACCCATACGCATCCCTGGAAACACAAGATCTCATCCTCACCCACTGTCCATCTAGGAAGAGGGTCCTATCCTGACACACTCTCCCGCAAGACTAAGCCTTCTGATTCTCATAGCTGCCTCATTTGTACCCGATCAAGAATTGTAGAGGTAACAGCTACAAAAGATAGGTAAGTCTATCCCTGTCTGTCGCACACCTCCAGATGCATCTCAAAGAATAGATCCATAAGATGCCACTCACTGCTGGCCTCCCGAACTGCCTGAATTTGAGTTCTCTTGCTCAACGCATCAGCCACTACGTTTCCCTTTCCTGGAGTATAGGCGAGCTCGAAGTCGAAAGACTGAAGATACTCGACCCACCTGCGTTGTCTCAGATTCAGGTCATACTGAGTGAAGATATACTTGAGACTCCAATGGTCAGTGAAAACCACAAAGTGCTCCCCCATAATGTAAAGACCCTGAAATTTCAAGGAATTTTTTTTCTTAATTTTCTTTGGGATTTTACAAGAACACAGTTTCTAACGGCGCCTGATTCCGAGGTCCGGTGTGTCCAGAATCAATTTCCGAAGTTTAGCTCGGGTAAGTTTAGTGAACGAACGAGCGGGTTTATCTATATTTTGAACCGGTGCTCGGAATTGAAATCTGAGGGCACCGATGGAACCGCAATGCCGGTAATTGTTTAAAAAGACCCTTTCTGGAGTTGCGTTTGCTCGGGTGTGTCACTTAAAATTTTGGGTTAAGTAAAAGAATAAAATAAAATGGTGCAACCAAATTTTATTTTATTTTAACCTAAGCTAAGTGGTCGGAGTGGGACCCACTATATCCTACTCCACTGGGTAGGATATTTGTGGGGTGGGGCCCACACGATCCCCACCTATTCATTTCTTCAACCCCCTCCTTTAATTAGGTAACACACCCGCACCCCCCTTAAATGAAATTCAACCCTTGCGTTTATGTGGTTTAATAAATGCCACATTAATTGGGTGATTTAAACTTCTCAATTAATTCAATTAAATTGAATGATTCAATTTTTGAATTTCAAAAACGTTTGGCTTGTGTGTTAATAAAATAAGACAGGTCTTATTTTATTAAAGGGGTCCGTTGTGCGAGAGGGCTTTGGAGAATTACTCGAAGCCTTGAACCTTTTTCTTCCTCGACGAAGAACGCGAAGAACGCGAAGAACGCCGACCTCCGATGAAGGTCGACAAGAACTCCGGATCCTCGGAGATCGACGACGTGACGCCAACGAATCTTTTCTCCGCGACGCGACGACCCTCTCCTTCCGTGACGCCTACTTCCGCGATGAACCTTCGTTCAATGATTCCATCAAGGTAGGGGGTTTGGATTAATTTATGTGGATTATCTTGCCGGCCTTTGATTAAATTGTTGTTAGTCGTTTGAGCCGCCTGTTATTGTAATAACGGGAGGAGTTCGAACCGCCCGAACACGGCCGATATTCCTTCCCTCTTTGTTGTTGTGTTCTTTGCAGCATGAACAAAGGTGGTGCAGTGCAACGACACCACGTAGAAACAAGAAAGAACGCGAAAAAGAAGCACGGCACCATCACACCACGCCATTGAGGCCGAACGAAACCGTGGCCGGAGTCAGGGCCGCGGAGGCAATTAGACGACTCCGCTGGTCGATCGTCGTGCGCGGATTGACGGGCGATGACAAACGGGGCCGCAAGGTTATTTTGAAGACTTCGCAGTGAAGAGCCAATCCCGGGAGGACCGCAGAAAAAACGGACCACCGGAGTGCGTCCAGTGGTCTGCGGAAAACCCCGCCAGCGCGCCACGCCGGCACCGGCCGGCCACCAGGAGGCGACGACGCCCGGTGCGCCGTCGGGAGGGACCACCGCAGTTGAAGCCGCAGCGGCAGGCAGCTGGTCCCGCGGCCACGCGGGACCGAGGGGGAGGGACGTGGCGTTGGCCCGCGTCCGTTGGCAAGGAATGGCCCCCACGCGGGGGGGGGGGGGGGGGGAAGGGGGCAGCCGCCCCCTTTGCGCGGCCGCTCGGCCAGCGCCTAGCTGCCTCGGGCCGGGCCGTGCCCTAATGGGCCGGACCCGGACCTGATTCGGGTCGACCCGGTTTGGGCCGACCCGGGGGGGGGGGGTGGTCAGGTCGGACCGTGCCCAGACACCCCATTTTCAGACTGTTTTCGGTCTTTTGCCCTTTACTTGGGCTACAGACCTTTGATCGACACACCGTCAACTGCGATTCAATCCTTGGATCGAGACGGTCATTTCGGTATATTACAATCAAGGTTTAGAAGGACTTTGAGTATGGCCGGGTTGGTTTGGATACAAAACCAACCGGGCCCTCAGAGCGGAAACGTTTATATCTTGAGCTTCGGACATCCGATTGACGTGTCGTAGACTTTGTTGGATTCCTCTTGATGAGATGAAACTTTTGGCATGCTTCGCCTGATTTTTGGATATAGTTGGATAGTGGTCGGGTTGGATTGTACCCAAAATCCAACCGGGCCCCTAGAACGGAAAAGCTGATAACTTTCAGACCGTACGCCCGTTTGACGAACCGTCAGTGGAGTTGGTGATCACGTTGAGAAAAGGTCCCTATGAGTATACCCTATGTGAGTTCGGGGTATAGTTGAGATATGACCGGGTTGGTTCGCACACGAAACCAACCGGGCCCCTGGGACGAAAGACTAATAACTCACAGACCGGGCGTCCGATTGACGCGCCGTTTGTTGCGTTGAGACCCCTATAACGAGGCAGTCCTTTGAGATACTTCTTAGTGGGACTTTGTGATACTTGGAGTATAGATCTATAGCTTTTAAATAGGACCCTCCCGGAGACGAGCGTACGGAGTACGGAGACCGTGTAGCTGGCTGAGACCTGATGACTGCTTGTCCAATTCGATTTGGAGTGACTAGCATAGCCCAGTGGGGAGCACTAATTTGTGAGGTGGCAGACCCATGGTGGAGGAGCACTACTTTGTGAGGTGGCAGACCCGTGGTACTCGACAGGAGGAGTACCTCTGTAGGCTATGAGGGGGAGCACTACTGTGTGAGTTGGCAGACCCATGGCGGAGGAGCACTACTGTGTGAGGTGGCAGACCCACGGTACTTGACAGGAGGAGCACCACAACAGTATTATGTTAGTGAGTAGTACCTCAGAGTCGTGACTGGATCACTGTACTTCCCAGAGACGAAGCTCTTCAGCAGTTACGGTTTCGATAATGAAAATCCTGGTTTGAGATGAGTCTATGAACTTTGTGTTTACCTCATGATCGAGATGGGTCACTTGATCACTTAGGTATATTTATGGGCATATACCTAGGTAGTGTTTATCCGTTGATTTCATAACCTTTGTGTTTCCTCATGATTGAGATGGGTTACTTGATAACTTAGGTATAAGTATGGGCTTATACCTAAGTAAGGGTTATCTGTTGAGATCCTTATTTTTGGTTATCCTTGTTGGATATAGTGAGACCTTGAGGGTCTCGAGGTCCCTACTGAGTATCGTATACTCACCCCTGCACGGTCTATGCCCACACTTCGTTGTGTTGGTTATAGACGTCGGGCAGCGCTGAAAGAGGCCGAGTGTTCAAGGACTGGACGGTACCCGGAGGTGGACCTCACGACGAGTCAGTATCCGGAGGTGGAATTCATGACGAGACGATACTCGGAGGAGGTTGACGGGAGAGAGAATTATGGAGGCTATCTGTACCTACCCTTTAGGTAGGATCCATGGTGGACGATCCAGGAGCTGCGCTATCTGTACCTACCCTTCAGGTAGGATCTGAGGAGGACAACCCAGGAGATGCTTCCATTATTCCAGCTGTTTGTCTTTTTCTGTTGTAATTTTGTTCAGTTGTAGCTGTACTTTCGATTGGGTTTGTATTCTGGGCCATTTACTTTTCATCACTTCCTTTTGTATTAGTGTATTACTTCCGCTTGTATTCTGTGGTGTTTTGTTTACTTTTATAAAGGCAATGCCTTCCCAGTTATCGGGAATTACGCCTTTGGTGCTAGTCTCCAGCCCCTGGCCTATGGAAGGCGGGCTTGGGGTAGTCACGACACGGGCCCCGAGGATAGGTCGTGACAAATTGGTATCAGAGGAGTCGGTTCTATCGCAGAACTTATAACTCTGATATTTTCTTTCTGTGAAGCAATAGTGTTTAGGGTACCGAGTGTGGTTTTTAGTTCAGGGAGTCTAGTGTTGGTGCGGGCGGCCAACGTATCCATACACCAGGACCCCTGAAAACTGATTTCTGACTTTGTGCACGAAAACACTGATTGCGTGTGTGTTTTCAAAGGTTTTCCCTTAAAATAGCTCAAACCAGGTCAGCTCACCAGGTATAAATTGTTTGACCGTGTCACGTTTGTTTCTTTCAGGATGCCTCCTCGTGGACGACCACCTAGAGCCCTGAGAGTTGTACATACTGACAGCCCGCCGAGCGATGTGGCCTCAGTACAGGGCCCTATCCCAGTTGAGGCACCGACGGAGGCACCAGCGGTACTACTACCCGTTGGGCCACCGATGCCACCATCCCCAGCAGCAAAGGGTGCACGTCGCTCGAGCGCACTGCACGAGTTCCAGCGCTAGGGGCCACCCAGGTTCAGGGGAGAGACATACCCGCAGGCGGATGAGGATTGGCTGAAGGCTGTGGTGAGAGTCTTCAGGATAGCGGGGACGCCAGCAGACTTCATAGTGATCCTTACTGCCAGCCTTCTTCAGGCAGCAGCAGGCAGATGGTGGAGCCTGATGCTCCAGATGCATGACGAGGCGACACTTCTGTGGGAAGACTTCAAGAGCCTGTTTCGGGCAGAGTTTGTACCATCCACCCTTCGAGCGGTGCGTATACAGGAGCTGCTGCATCTACATTAGGGTAGCATGATGGTGGCGTAGTACTCGGCGAGGTTCACAGACCACTCGCGCTTCTCCACAGATATGGTACGGGACCCATTCTTCAGGGCCCGAACCTTCAAGCAGGGGATCAGGAGAGAGATTAGAGATTCTGTTGTTTCTCACAGCATCCCGACGCAGATAGGGGTGTTGGAGCAAGCCCTCTTAGTGGAGAGTTTCCTTGCTGAGCAGTCTCCAGCAGCAGGACCCACCACTAGCCGGCATGCGGCATAGTCTTCTGTAGCAGGCAGAAGACAGATGACGTAGAGGTCCAAGAGGACCAGACCTACAGGTGGTCGACCGCATGACTCAGGGTCGGTAGTGCGAGGCACCAAGGGGAATGACAGAGCCTGACCTGCCATGCAGTGTTACTCCTGCGGCGGGATTGGTCACATGACACATGACTGTCTGACCCACCATGCAGATGACCTGCAGTTAAATGAAGAACCTCCCAGGCAGAGGCAGAGGTTCGATCAAGGGGGACCGTTAGGAGAAGAAGGCTGAGGGAGGGGAGCTGGCCGTGCAGCTAGAGGTGGACGACGCTACGAGGTGTTGCCACCACCACTACCAGGAGGTCCACCCCAACCGCAGGGAACAAGTGGACATGGGAGAGCTCAACTTCAGGCAACAGAATCATATGACTACGGAGCTTCGGAAGCAAGTGGACAGGAGCAGAACTAGTGGTTTCCTTTTGTTATTCGTACATACAGTTCCATTTTGTTGTTAAATTTGTGTCTTTGTACTATGATCTGCAATAATAAAAAGACACTTACCTTTGTGACATTTGCTTCCTTCCTTTTTGTGTACTAAGAGGTTCCGGTTTAAACTGCTGACTTGACCCTCACTTTCGAGATTCCTACTGGAGGAGACCCAGTTACCTCACGCTAATTCCGACAGTGTGAATCGACCCTTAGAGGCGAGAGTGACGGTTGGATCTCTTGGTAGTAACGTCGAGGCCTTATGACGTCATCCATGGAATGAATACATCATTCAAGTCCGGATTGACTGTATTAGGAAAAGAATGTGGTTCATCCAGGGGATGAGACCAGATTTCTCTTATCGGCAAAGAAGAAATCATAGCAGCTCTTGTGGGACCAGAGATGGTCCAGGCCACGACAGAGAAGGTCCAGGTCATCCAAGAGAGGATGAGGGTAGCTCAGAGCCAATAGAAGCCTTACGCTGAAAAGAGGCAGAGACCAGTAGAGTTCGAGGATGGCGACGAAGTTTTCTTACGGGTCTCACCTCGACGTGGAATCACGGAGATTTGGCTGAGGCGGCAAGTTATCTTCACGCTTCATTGGACCCTTCAAGGTCCTCAGCAGGGTAGGCGAGGTGATTTACCACTTGAACTTTCCACCTCAGTTGCACCGGGTGCATGAAATCATCCACGTACCTCGGCTGAGGAGATATGTGCATGATCCTTCACACAACATCGACCTCAGGGAGTTGGACATCGATGACAGGGCGACATGCGTGGAGATTCTAGTAGAGTTTGAGGATCGACAGGAGCAGGTCCTACGAGGATGTTCGATTCCTCTTGTACGCTTTCTCTGGTAGAACAGGAACCTCCAGGGGAGCACCTGGGAGCAGAAGTCTCATATGCGTTCTCAGTACCGCTTTTGTATCCCTAGTTTGTGTTAAAGCTTTACGGGGACGTAAATCCCTGAGGTGGGAGTAATGTAAAGACCCGGAAATTTCAAGGAAATTTTTTTCTTAATTTTATTTGGGATTTTACAAGAACACAGTTTCTGACGGCGCCTGATTCCGAGGCCTGGTGTGCCCGGAATCAATTTCTGAAGTTTAGCTCGGGTACATTCAGTGAACGAACGAGCAGGTTTATCTATCTTTTGAACCGGTGCTCGGAATTGAAATCTGAGGGCATCGATGGAACCGCAGTGCCGGTAATTTTTTAAAAAGACCTTCTCTAGAGTTGCGTTTTCTCGGGTGTGGCACTTAAAATTTGGGGTTAATTAAAAGAATAAAATAAAATGGTACAACCAAATTTTATTTTATTTTAACCTAAGCTAAGTGGTCGGAGTGGGACCCACTATATCCTACTCCACTAGGTAGGATATTTGTGGGGTGGGGCCCACACGATCCCCACCTATTCATTTCTTCAACCGCCTCCTTTAATTAGGTAACGCACCCGCACCCCCCTTAAATGAAAGTCAACCCTTGCATTTATGTGGTTTAATAAACGCCACATTAATTGGGTGATTGAAACTTCTCAATTAATTCAATTAAATTGAATGATTCAATTTTTGAATTTAAAAAACATTTGGATTCTGTGTTAATAAAATAAGACAAGTCTTATTTTATTAAAGGGGTTCGTTGTGCGAGAGGGTTTGGGAGAATTAATCGAAGCCTTGAACCTTTTTCTTCCTCGACGAAGAACGCGAAGAACGCCGACCTCCGACGAAGGTCGACAAGAACGCCGGATCCTCGGAGATCGACGACGCGACGCTGATGAATCTTTTCTCTGCAACGTGACTACCCTCTCCTTCTGCGACGCCTACTTCCGCGATGAACCTTCGTTCAACGATTCCATCAAGGTAGGGGGTTTGGATTAATTTATGTGGATTATATTCTCGGCCTTTGATTAAATTGTTGTTAGTCGTTTGAGCCGCCTGTTATGATAATAACGGGAGGAGGTCGAACCGCCCGAACATAGCCGATCCTCCTCCCCTCTTTGTTGTTGTGTTCTTTGCGGCATGAACAAAGGTGGCGCGGTGCAACGACACCACACAAAAACAAGAAATAACATGACGAAGAAGCGCAGCGCCGTCACGCCGCGCCGTTGAGGCCGAACGAAACCGCGACCGGAGTCGGGGCTGCAGAGGAAATTCGAAGACTCTGCTGGTTGATCGTTGTGCACGAATTAACGAGAGATAAAAAATAGGGTTGCAAGGTTATTTTGAAGACTTCTTAGTGAAGAGTCGGTCCCGGGAGGACCGCCGGTGAAGACCGCAGGCAAAACGGACCACCGGAGTGCGTCCGATGGTCCGCGGAAAACCCTACCGGCTCGCCACGCCGGCACGGCGGCGCCCGGCGCGCCGCCGGGAAGGACCGCTGCGGCTGAAGCCGCGACGGCAGGCAGCTGGTCCCATGGCCGCGCATGACCGAGGGGGAGGGACACAGCGCTGGCCCGTGTCCGTTGGCAAGGAACGACCCCCACGCGAGGGGGGGGGGACAAGGGGGCAGCCGCCCCTTTGCAAGGTCGCTCGGCCAGCGCGGAGCCGCCGCGGGCCGGACCGGCCGCGCCGCGCCTTAATGGGCCAGACCCGGACCCGGTTAGGGCCGACCCG
Organism: Viscum album; assembly: GCA_963277665.1. Taxonomy (NCBI): domain Eukaryota; kingdom Viridiplantae; phylum Streptophyta; class Magnoliopsida; order Santalales; family Viscaceae; genus Viscum; species Viscum album. Next base: position 1,901,805,096 of record OY728127.1, read on the forward strand.
GGGGGGGGGGGGGGGTTCGGACCGGGCCCAGACCCCCCATTTTCAGACTGTTTTCGGTCTTTTCCCCTTAACTTGGGCTACGGACCTCCGATCGACGCACCATCAGCTGCGACGTGATCCTTGGATCTAGACGGTCGTTTCGATATATTACACTCAAGGTTTCAGAGGACTTTGAGTACGACCGAGTTGGTTTGGATACGAAACCAACCAGGCCCTCGGAGCGGAAACGCTTATATCTTGAGCTCCAGACGTCCGATTGACGTGCCGTAAACTTTGTTGGATTCCTCTTGATGAGACAAAACTTTTGGCATGCTTCGACTGAGTTTGGATGCAGTTGGATAGTGGCCAGGTTGGATTGTACCTGAAATCCAACCGGGCCCCTGGAACAGAAAAGCTGATAACTTTCAGACCGGACGTCCGTTTGACGAACCGTCAGCGGCGTTGGTGATCACGTTGAGAAACAGTTCCTATGAGTATACCCTATATGAGTTCGGGGTACAGTTGAGATACGGCCGGGTTGGTTTGCACACGAAACCAACCGGGCCCCTCGGACGAAAATGCTAATAACTCACAGACCGGGCATCCGATTGACATGTCGTCTGTTGCATTGAGACCCCTTTGAAGAGGCGGTCCTTTGAGATACTTCTTCATGGGACTTTGTGATACTTGGAGTATCGACCTATAGCTCGTTGAGAGGACCCTCCCAGAGACGAGCGTACAAATTACGGAGACCGTGTAGCTGGCTGAGACCTGATGACTGCTTGTCTCATTCGATTCGGAGTGACTAGAATAGCCTAGTGGGGAGCACTACTTTGTGAGGTGGAAGACCCATGGTAGAGGATCAATAATTTGTGAGGTGGAAGACCCGCGATACTCGACAGGAGGAGTACCTCTGTAGGCTATGAGGGGGAGCACTACTGTGTGAGGTGGCAGACCCATGGCGGAGGAGCACTACTGTGTGAGGTTGCAGACCCGTGGTACTCGACAGGAGGAGTACCAAAACAGTATTAGGTTAGTGAGCAGTACCTCGGAGTCGTGACAGGATCACTATACTTCCCATAAACGGAGCTCTTTAGTAGTTACGGTTTCGATAATGAAAATCCCGGTTTGAGCTGAGTCTATGACCTTTGTGTTTACCTCATGATCGAGATGGGTCACTTTATCCCTTAGGTATATGTATGGGCATATACCTAGGTAGTGGTTATCCGTTGATTTCATAACCTTTGTGTTTCCTCATGATTGAGATGGGTTACTTGATAACTTTGGTATTAGTATGGGCTTATACCTAAGTAAGTGATATCTATTGAGATCCTTATTTTTGGTTATACTTGTTGGATTTAGTGATACCTTAAGGGTCTCGGGGTCCCTACTGAGTATTGTATACTCACCCCTTCACGGGATATGCCTGCACTTCGTTGTGTTGGTTGTAGACGTCAGGCAGCGCTGACAGAGGCTGAGTGTTCAAGGACTAGATGGTACCCGGAGGTGGACCTCACGACGAGTCAGTATCCAGGGGTGGACTTCATGATGAGATGACACTCGGAGGAGGTTGACGGGCAAGAGCTTTGTGGAGGCTATCTGTACCTACCTTTTAGGTAGGATCCGTGGTGGACGATCCATGAGCTGCGCTATCTGTACCTACCCTTCATGTAGGATCTGAGGAGGACGACCCAGGAGCTGCTTCCATTCTTCCCACTGTTTGTCTTTTTCTGTTGTAATTTTGTTCAGTTGTAGCTGTACTTTCGATTGAGTTTGTATTCTGGCCCATTTACTTTTCATCACTTCCTTTTGTATTAGTGTATTGCTTCTGCTTGTACTCTGTTGTTTTTTGTTTACTTTTACAAAGGCAATGCCTTCCCAGTTATCGAGAATTACACCTTTGGTGCTAGTCGCTAGCCCCTGGCCTATAGAAGGCGGGCTTGGGGTAGTCACGACATGGGACCCAAGGATGGGTCATGACAAATAAGATAATGTCTCCAACATCGTAAGGCATGAACAACAACTGCCAACTACAGATCATGCATCAGGTAGTTCCTATCATGTGGCCTCAACTGCCGAGACCCGTACACAACGACTCCATCTCCCTGCATAAGAACAGCTCCCAGCCCGATACCTGAAGCATCACAGTAGACTGTATAGCTCTTGCCCAGCTCTGGAAAGACTAGTATCAGTGCTGACGTCAACCTCTCCTTCAGCTCCTGAAAGGCTGACTCACAGAAATATGACCATAAAAACTTCACCCCCTTCTTGGTCAGACCTGTCAGCGGTGCTTCTAGGCGTGAAAAGTCCTATATGAAACGCCTGTAGTATCCATCCATCCCTAGAAAACTCCGTACCTTAAAGACATTCTTTGGCTGCTCCCAGGAAACTATAGCTCTCACTTTCTCTGGGTCCACTGATACTAGTCCTGTCTCTGAGATAACATGACCCAGAAAGTGAATTTGATCTATCCAAAAGTGGCATTTCAAGAGCTTAGCATATAACTGATGCTCTCTCAGTGTACTCAAAATGATCTCAAGATGTGTGTCATGGTCGTGTCAAGTGTGAGAGTACACCAAGATGTCGTCCATGAAAACCACCACAAAGGAATCTAAGTATGGATGGAACACTCGGTTCATCAGTGCCATAAAAACTACTGGTGCGTTCGTGAGACCGAACGGCATGAATTTATACTCGTATAGAACATACCTTCTCCTGAAGGCTGTAAGAGGTATATCTAGTGGTCTAATGCGCAACTGATGATAACCGGACCTCAAATATATCTTTGAGAATACCTGGGCTCCTCAAAGCTGATCAAAGAGGTCATCGATCCTCGGAAAGGGATATCGGTTCCTGATCGTCAACTGGTTTAGCTTCCAATAATCCACACAAAGCCAAAGGGTGTCGTCTGCCTTTTTTGAAAACAAGTCAGGAAAATCCCAAGGAGAAGTACTGGGTCGGATGAAACCCTTTTTCTGTAACTCCTCCAACTTCTTCTTGAGCTCCTTCAACTTAGGTGTAGCCATCCTATATGGAGGAATGGACACCGTTGCCACTCCTAGCATGAGCTCAATCGAGAAGTCTACCTCACGCTCTGGAGGCAAACCTGAAAAGTCCTCTGGAAAGAAATCCCTGAAATGACCCACCACTGGAGGAAAGTCTAGCTGTCAAGTACCTTGGTCATCCAGATAAAGACTGGAAATCTGGGCTGTAACTCCTCCTATCCCATGATGCTCTGGTCCAGCTCTACACGCCTGGACATCCCACTCGCCTCTATGAAGAAAAGATCTGCCCTCTGGTGATACGAAACTCACCCTGTGATGATAGCAATCGATGACTGCCTGGAAGGGAACTAACCAGTCCATCCCAAGAATGAATTCATTGCCCGTCATCTCTAGGACATAGAGGTCCCATAATAAATGACACCCTACAACATCAAGAGTGAACTCTCTGCACTGATGTATGCTAGATTTCCTCGTTCCCAATGGAGTTTCAAGAGTCAAAAAGTCGGCAGATGAAAAGATACAGAGCCCAGGACTCTCCACAACAGCAACAGAGATAAAACTATGCAAAGCACCAGTATCGAAAAGGGTTGAAGATAAAACTGAGGATACTAAGATCGTACCTTGAACTGTAGAAGGGTCGGGATCCTGCTCTTGATGGGTCTACTCCACGGTGAAGGTCTGGCCTGTACCGCGGCCCTACGCCCCTGGCTGACCACTCTGAGCTAATCCACTCTGCTATCACTAGTAACCTGGTGACTGACCACCATGGTCGCGACCTCCACCTCGGCCCGAACAGCCAGAAGAACTCCAGTTCCCAGACTGGTGAGAAACTGGCGAAGCATCTCCTAAATGCGGGGTCATAGAAGAACCCCTACCACTAGCTGAAGGCAAAAATATCTGACAAAATCATTGAAGATGGACCATCTTGCCGCAGGATCGGCACTCCATCGGATCTCTCTGACACTGAGGCCTAGTATGCCCACTCCTATCGCACTGGTAGCATACAACCTGGCTGCCAGATGATACATCCCGCCTACTCTGATCTCCTCGAGAAGACTCTCTGCGGTGCTTCCTACTATCCGTAGGAGGAACACCAGCTCTAGATGTCGAACCGCCCTGGCTCACTGCTCCAGAATCCCTCAGGTTGCGCTCAGGGATTAGCGCCTGGTTGAAGATAGAGGATATCGAAGTCAACCTAAAGATATTCACCTGGGAATGGATCTCATGCCTTACACCGTCCTCAAACTTCCTATCAAGGAACAACTCATCACCTGCTGGGATCGGCGTGAAGCGCTGCAACTCGGTAAAGCGGGATGAGTACTCCATAACAGAAAGAGTACCCTACTATAGACTCATAAACTCCCAGTATCAGTCGGACCTCAAGGTCTCTAGGTAAAATTAGTCATAGAAGGTGTGTCGAAACTCATCCCAAGACATACTCTGCTGGCACCCCGACTATGAGATCACCTCCCACCACCTCTTGGAGGTGTCTCAGAGCATATAAGTAGACAACTTTACCATTTTATCTAGGGGTATCTCCAAATGATCAAAGATCGTTAGCATGGCCTCTAACCATGACTCTACAGCCTGGGGTCCCCTATCCCCTGAGAAAGTAGGATGCTGCTGCTGCTGAAAGACCCGCGTCAATTCGGCCATCGATGGGGCAGGAGGCGGTGCTCCCTGAAAAGTCTGCATCATCCTCAAGAAATCCTCCCTAAACTGCGCATCGGTGCCTGCAACGGGTATGACTACTGGTTCCAAGGCTGGCACAACAGGAGGATCCGCATGAGGTCCCTGATCGGCCATGTCTGGTGTCTGATCACCGTCTGGAAACTGACGTACAACTGGAGGACGTCTCGATGGAATAGCTCTAAAAAGATCAAAAGCACACCTTAGATCTGGATTATCAAGGACTGAGAACACAAGAGTACGAAATGGAAACAGGAGAAGGAAACATTCAAGTTTACAAAACATGACTACACGGAGTGTATAAAACTACATGGCATGTTCACTTAAACCAAAGACATGGGTGTGTACTCTTGCCACCTATGGTCGTGTAACACCCCAACTATACGGCGTGTTGTCCCCACACACGACATGTACTTGAACTCTATTCCCCTGCCCGAGTCTCCTTACACATCTAACCCACACGGTCCTCTTAACCCTAGACTACACGACGTGTTCACGAAGGACACGACATGTAATAGACAAGGTTTCGGCAACCCGTGTTGTTAGTTTCACGGCCGGCTACACGGTTGACCCTTACACGGCGTGTTACGAACAAACACAATGTGTATAGGAGAAGATAACACCGAACCGTGTTGTTCATGACACAGTCGGGTACCTGGCACAAGACTACACAACGTGTTCTTTAACAAAACGATATGTTCTACTCGAGCTTCCCCGGCCCGTGTTGTTAGTGACACAGTCGGGTACCCGACTCTATAATACATGGCATGAACCTATTGTACACGGCGTGTTCCTAAAGACATTTCCTCAACACCGTGTTCCTTCTCACACAGTCAGTGACACGGTATGAAACTACACGGTGTGTAGTCATAAAGTACACGTCGTGTATTCTGGGTTTTTCCGGGCAGTAGCTCAGAAACTACACCGAATCCCAGAAACACAGAAAACAAGGCATGAAGGTTCCAAATTCCGATCCATGAGGGCCCATACTCCCCATGAATCAAAGATCGACATCCAATACAGTCATATATAAGGAAAAACAGGTCAGTGATTCACCAATTTCTGATTCAAGAGGGCCTATAACACCTCAAGAACCAAAATTTGGCATTCATTTAAGAAAAGTACAATACAAAAAACCCTCTATCAAATAACAGAGATTCTATCAATGCATATATCACAACAGCATGCATAATCTACACAAGGTCTTTCACAACAACATGAAATCGCTAATGCACCCTAGATGGCATGGCAAGAATGCATGGCATGTGATTTCTAACAAGTGCCTATATGATGCATGAGATGGCATACCCTCATCTCATCGGGTTGTGATAGAAATAGAACCATAATAGCAACAACAATAACAATACAAGTCTTGTGAAGCACTCTAGGTGAAATCATATCAACCGTAAAATCTCAAAACCGGAAAACTGCAATAAACAAGGTAGTATGGCTTTTCCCTGTACATGGGTTAGCTACTCTCGGGAAAAAAGTATTACCAAGTACCGAATCCATCCTATCCCTGGATAAAGGCTCCAAACAAAAAAAATCAATAGAAAAGAATTCCTCTGATACCACTTTGTAACATCCCGGTTCCGGAAGCCACCCAAAGGCGCCCCGTACCCGGTTGGTCACATGGCCTCAAGCACATTTCCCCAAACGCCAGAGGCTGCCGACTAGCAGTGATGGCCTTGGGTGTGATAGTGGGGAAATTTTGCTTTCATTGCTAGAGTATATAGTGGAATTAAATAAACATGCAATAGCGGAAGTAGTAAATAACCAACAATAATAAACAGCAGAAGACTAAATCAGCAAACAACTGGAGCACATATGTATATATATGAAATGATGCATGATACATATCTAGGAAATCATCTAAGCAAGTCACAATGTTGAAAATACAATAGTACCAAAACAAGTACAAAAGAAAGTAAACAGCTCCTCAGCATCCCAAGCCAAATCTTGGTCCCATACTCTCCTTATCCAAATCAATCAAGTACTAGAAGTCGAAGGGCGCTTTCCCTTGTCTATACCTACAACAACATAGTCTGTTTGGGCCCAAAAGCATGACCCAAATAGGGTGTGAGACTAAATACCAGTAGGAAACCACCCAAAGATCTGTGCCTTACAGTCAGTGAGTATATGGCAGGTAATAGTACAATAAGCAGTAAATAGTAGCAGCAACAGCAGGCAGTAATTAGTAAGCAGTAAATAGGATTATATACAACAGTAATCAATCCACAGAACAACAAGTAGCGGTGAAGCAACAACTAACACAATAGGAAACCCTTTGGGAAGTACTCGCAGCTATCCCCTCTGGTCCTATCCAAGAAGTACCAAAACCCTCTGGGCAGTGCACTCAGCCTAACCCCTCTGGTTTGGTCATAAGAATTTATAAGACTCTCTGGGGAAGCTCACTCGGTCAATTCCCCTTATAGTCTAGGGTAGTCAGGGAATCTATGAGGGAGATCACGCGGTCTAACCCTCTTGGCCCAAGGTTTATAGAATCTATGAGGAAGCTCACTTGGTTAATCCTCCTATAGTCTCAGGTATACCACAGACTCTCTGAGGAAGCTCACTCGGTCAATTCCTCCTCTAGCGTGGGAAGGTTTTAAAGACATTAAAATAAGGTAAAGACTCTCTAAGGAAGCTCACTCGGTCTACCCTCCTATAGTCTATAATAACTAAGACTCTCTGGGAATCTCACTCGGTCTATCCCTTATAGTCTATAATATCTAAGACTCTCTAGGAAGCTCACTCGGTCTATCCCTTATAGTCTATAGCACCGGGTTCTCATGGTTCCGTGCCGGTTAGTGAATATTAATGCGATAAGGCGAGATTAAATCTATAGCGCTACTTGGCTAACCAAAGTACACCTATAGAGCTACTTGGATAACAGTCTATAGAGCAACAAGCATGTTAACAACATCATTTCTTCCTACGATCACAAGGCATGGAAAACAGGTATAACGGCCAAAGTCCAACAAGACCCAACGATCGTAAATAGAGCAAGGCATGGGAAAAACATCCAAGCACAAAAATTATCCACAAAAATGATCAATTTACCTCTACACAAGTATGAAAGCAAGGCAGGAGTAACCACAAGGGAAAAAAGGTAAACATGCAATACCTCGTTCATGGGTATTGGTGGAATTTTCACATAAAACTCAAATAAATCAAAAGGTAAGTCATAAACCACCTACCTAGATCCTAGGAGATCGATATACTTAAACCACGAGGCTTGATTCTCCTCAGAACGATGTAGATCTATGTAAACGCACAAAACGTTCAACCCATGATAACTTAAGAAAGAGGAGTAATTGGAAAACAAGGATCTAGGAGAAGGAAGAACTCACCGTTGCGGTTCCAACGCAATCGAAGGCGGTTGATTCAGAGAACGGATGGAGGATCGGGGGCTTGGAGAAGATTCGTGGCCGTATGGGTCACTCTCAGTTGGAGGCGCTGGAGAAGAAGACAGTTCTATCGATTAGGCGCGACCCCAGTCTATTTAATGAAAAAAAAGAAAATACACGGCGTGTACTCTACTTTTCCGTACTCCGCTTTAAGCGGCCTCCACTTCACCCCTACACACCATGTGTGTGGCCCAGACATGGCCATCACACGGGCTGGTGTGGGAAGGGAGTACACGGCATGTACTCATAAAGTATACAACGTGTACTTAAAAAATTTCTAGAACTCCTCTTTTCTCAAAAACTCCAGGAAAAAGAATGACATACCTGAAAATGAAAATCCGGGTTCTTAAAACAGATATAGAAAACCATTCAGTCTTGGAGGAAATGTTATGGTCTTTTATTTTGGTCTTTAAATGGAGTTGGGAGGACAACCTACCCTTGGTGGAGTTTTTGTACAATAATAGATACCATTACACTATTGGTATGACACCATTTGTGGTTTTTTACAGGAAAACCTTCAAGTCAGCACTTTATTGGACTAATCTTGGTGAGTTGGAACTCATGGGGATAGAGTTGGTGAAAGCTACTACAAAGAAGTTGAATATCATCTGGAGTGAATGAAAACTGCATAGAGCTACCAGTATTCTTATACTAATAGGCAATGGAGGCCTTTGTAGTTTGAGGAAAGAGACCATGTGTTCTAATGGGTTTCACCTAGACATGGATTAAGGATATTTGGCTAAGGCAGAAAGTTATCTACAAGGTTCATCAGCCCTTTCCAGATACTACATGGAATTAGAAAAGTGGTGTACCACTTAGTTCTACCTCCATAGTTACACTGGGTACACGACATCTTCGACTTGGGAAAGATGGACATCGAATATGAAGTGACCTTTGCTGAATACTCAATGTAGGTCGAGGATCAGTGGGAGAGGATCCACCATGGGCATTCGATTCCCCTTTTTCATGTTTGGTGGCAGCATAGGAACCTTCAAAAAAGTACATGGGAGTGGGAGACCCAGATGTGATCCCAATACCCCCATCTCTTTGAGTAGTTTTTCTCTTTTCAGGATGAAAATATCTAAGGTGGGGAGAATTTAACATCTTGTATTTTCTGTTTATTATTTTTGGATATTATATACATTATTTTTGAGATTAGTTGATGAGACGACATGCGATTTTGATGCCCGGTGTACTAGGTATAAATGTTTGAAATGTATTAAATACATTAAATAGCATGCACACACAGTTTTCCTGAAAAAGTGAAATAAATTCTAAACAGTTTCCTAAATCATAAATAAAAGGGAACCATTGAGTTAAAAATGGAGGTTTTACCCTAGGTACAAATTAACATTACTCAGTGTGGGTCGTTTGTGGAAAATTCATTACAGGATTTGAAGTGAATAAAATTATTTAATGAAATTATTTTATTTCAATTTTTTTGATGCATAGACTAATTTTTTTTAAATATATTGTTGTGGAGTATTTACAGGGTTAGCCTCATAACCCTAAAAACATTTTAGATCTATTAGAGAGAGCATTGAGTATTCTCTCTCAGGCGAATGGCGATGAATCGTGAATCAACAATCGATGCAACCTCGAATTCGATGTATCTTTCCAATGATGATGCATTTTTTCTTCATCAGTGATTGAACTGAATCGAGGTAGGTTATTTGTTCTATTTGGATTTCTTCTCCATTATTAATTTCTATGAAAATATAAAATCAATCGCTGAACAGATTGATTTTTGTATCTGTTGCATTACAGGATGTGATTATTTTCCAAGGATTTAGTGGGAGAAGTTCTTGTGATTAAATTTTTGATGGATTCAATTTTTTTTCTAATGGTATTGAAAAAAGATCAAAATTCACATCAATTGAGGTTTTTTCCTCTCATTTGTTCTTGTGCTTCTCTCCCTAAGTTCCATGATTCACCACATGCATTCTTTGTTTGGCTCGGGGTTCAACTATTACTGATCAATCGATGGTTTCACACCTATTTCTTGAAAAAATGATCCAATATCATAGATCTGTGATTGGAATGACATGATGGAGGTGAGATAATGGACACATAGTGATTCAAACAATGGATGATTCCCAATTTCATGTTCTTTGGCATTCTTCATCCCGGAATGAAAAATGTTGATTCGATCTATTTTGTGAGTATATCTTGTGATAAAAAATGTTGATTTAGTGATGGCATGGAAAAAAAGGATAGGTATTAAGTCTTGCATCGCGGTGTTCAATGGATCAAAGGAAATAGGATCAGCTCAGGTGTGTGTAGGAAGATCTGGTATTTCTAGAAAATCACACAGAACACAGCATGTAATCTAGGATTACACAGCATGTGGCTCCCCATGAGTGGAGGCTAGGGTTTTGGGTAGGAGATAAGTATCACATGGTATGTGTCCTGGTATACACGGTGTGTTTTCCCTCCCCAGATACTCGGCATGTACATGGGAATTAGATGGACATGGGGTGGAGTACACGGGTTTTCTACACGGCATGTACTCCCGCACACAGACACAGGCTGGACCAAGTACATGGGCTAAGTCATGTACCGATACACAGAAATTGGTACACTAGTTGAAACCATGTACTATAACATGGTTATAGTACACGTTTTTTCTACACGGCATGTACTACTACACGGACATGGTTTTATGACATGGTTCATTTACAAGGATATGACTCGGGGTCATGGAACACAGTGTCTACCCCTTCTACACGCTATGTACTCCCTTAAAGATTCCTTGAGGCTCTTTATTTTCTTATTTTGTACCAGTATAGGTTGAGTTAATTCCCTTGGTCCTTTACCTTGAGGGTACAATGTTTCATTACATCCACATCACTATATTGTGATCACCTCTAGAGGATAATTCTCTAATAGAGTTGTAGAATCCCTCTGTGAGACTGAAGTGAGATCCTCTATCATCCTTAGTTCCCTAGTTGGAGTTTTTGGAATCATCATGACCTATTTTAGAAGGGATTTAATCCTTTATATAGTAGGTTTCATTAGTATCATTAGTGTAATTATTGACATATGATCCCCTACATAGTTGGTTGATCTAGATTGGGTTCGTGGTGTCCACTAGAAATTTTGGGCATGACCCCCTATCTGTGTATTAAAGTATTCTTAGACCAATTCATTCTCTTTGGGTGGGGCGCAATTATCTATACCTCTTGATAGAGAGTCTCCAATGATAACATGGCTCATGGAGTGAACTCCCGAAATGAGCATTGCTTCGAGAGGAATATGGTGGCTGATAGTTGGTTACGACAACCTAATCACATGGTGTCTTTACTGAGTATATCTAGTTGTTTCTATTATAAGTTGTTTTGTTATATCTTTTATTGAGCTATCTATACTTTTTTCTTCATGTTTAGTGTTTTCAGGGTGTCTTATTGAGTATTGTTATACTCACCCATGTACAGTCTTTTCCTTCACGTGTCATGTCTTGTACAGACAATAACCCATTTGATGGTGTCTTAGGAGGACAGGGAGTGTGTGGATAATATCTAGATCTTGATAGACTGAGGTTTTTATTGGGATCATAATTTTTATGTATTCCTTTCCCTTGGAGAAGGTTATACTTTTCACAGTTTTGGTTAGTCTTGTTTTTATCCCCTTTCTATTTTTAGTACTTTATAGTCGTACTCTGTTGTGGGATCTTTTATGTATGCATGCATTTTTTCATTTTTTTTACATTTCAACATTGTGTGGGATTGGAGATGTTTGTGTGTGTATAGGTACTTTAGGATAATGTCTCACAATTGTGGGATATGCCTACTCGGCACTGGTCACCAACCCCTAACCTATTAGAGGTGGGTTTGGGGTAGTCACAGGTCGAACCTCGATGGGCCGAGTTGTGAAAAAATTACTATAAATTAATTACTCATAATAATAAAACAAAAATAAAACATCAAGTTATATAAGGTTATTATGAATCATATTGTGATTTTCAAAGTAAAGGAATAAAATAAATAATTCATAAAACATATTTTTCTTCATGCTTATAGAAATATGACATTCTTCTTCAATAAAATTCATATCCATATATTCAACTAATACATATTCTACACTAGGATAAGTAACATGGTTCTATTCTTCCAACATAAATTCTTTATAATGAAAAACTTCATCCATATTTCAATAGAAGACATGTAGTGAACTATCTTATTGGATAAAAATTCTTCAAAGGCATCCTTTAAGTCTTTATTATCATAATAATAAATCTCCAAATTTCTTTGATCCATGTCAAACAAAATTCCATAAAGACTCATCAAAATAATTCCAGCTTACTAGGTATCATGGGGGATTCCAATGTGTACTTATAAATATGAAATAAACTATTTATTCCAATTAAAAAAATTTATTTCCCTAAAATAAATAAATTTTCACAATAGGGGACATATTTTCATGATCTTAAAATCCTCACAAGTTGAATATGTGAGTTTAAATCCATAGTAAAACCTGATGTCTCTAATACCACTTATTATAACCCAATAGATTCTCTAAGAGGGGAGGTAAATCATGGTGTTTCCTAAATAATCTATTTTTCTTCCACTTTGTTGTATCTTTATTGGATATTGTTCCCATATTAGCAAGAACTAGTGTTCATCCAATTTTTCATTTACTTTTTCTCACAATATCATTGAATATCTAGCATGAATGTATAAATGTAAAGTAAGAAAAGGATTTTGGGATTTTATACGGTTCACAAAAATGGATAATCTAAGGAGAATGCATTAAAAATGTATCAATATACTAAGAAGTAACAATACTCATTGTTGTCATAACAAAGGTTTAGGAAGGATTTTTTTTCAATCCTAGGGACACTCCCTCTTCTTATCCTCTACACACAACTTCGTTGGAGTCTTGGTTAGTTTATAGACATGTGGGTATCTTAAATAGTTATAGGCATGAATATATATTCCATATCAATACATGTTACTGATGTTAGGTTATGTAGAGGTCTAATAACACTTATTAGGTGAAGTGGAAGCGATTAAGGCATACACACCAAGATATTCATGAGAGATTATAGAAATAATGCATAATACTATAAATGAATAACTAGTTAAGCATCATGAGTATCTTATACTGATGAGAAACATAAGTATCCATATTCATCATCTATGGTTAATTAATATCACCAATTTGGTAGCCAAAGGGAACCCTGCCTCTAGAGGTATCCAAGTTCTATGCCTATATCACTCGTTATATGAGTGGAATCCACCATCCACCATGACATGTTAGTGCCTCACGAGGATTAGGAAAAATATGAAGAGAGATTTTGGTTCTAGGGAGTTTTGTCTAAGCATCGTGTGTGCTCTCACTCTAACTTTAACATGGTAGTGGGATTTATAATTTGATTGATGACACTCTTCGGATATTGTTGCATTTACTCATGTGTTATAATGCATGATTAAATACTTAATCCAACTCAATAATCATTTGAATGAACAAAACACCCCTAAATTTCAACTTATGTAATAATACATTAAATGATAATTAGTTTGGAAGAAATCCTTGTGTGATAAAGGTTAACATCTAGTAGAAGCATCTCATTCACACCGTAAGTCCACCATACATTATTCCAATGTATTTACATTATATGAATCTCATAAATATCATTATATGTTGGTGGAAACATATTTTATGTCTTTTCAAAGGATACTTTTGTAGCAATGTATTCTCAATCTATGTTTATGGATAAGTTAGTGGCCATATATCCTCAAGTTTAAGCTCTAGGGAATATCATCTCCTTTAATCTTATACTTGTACTAAATATTAAAAAACTTTTTTCTATTTCACCTTATATTATATCATATATAATAACTCATAAAAAATATCCAAAACTATTTTGGATATCTTCCAAAACACTTTTGTAAATTTTTCTTTAACTTCACTATATATAACATCATATGAAATACCTTGCGAGGACCTATCAAAAACTCTTTTATATTAACTCAAAAACACTTCTAAAGAAACTCTCTGATTCAAACTCAATCTCTATTTAGTCAACCATAATGTTTGATCCCACTTTACTTTATATCATTAGAAAAAAATATAGATTTTTAGATACATAAATATAAGAAATACATGTATCTTTATACCTGTGTCCACCAATCAAATCATGTGAAATCATGTACTCTTATACATCCACTTTGTCAAATACATTGAGTGACCATGGGACATGGAATATATAAATCTTGTATAGAAATCTCATATGTTCTCGATTTTTTTAAGTTTAGACTAACTAGTTCAATGAATACATCACATGTCATCTAACTTTATGGATGAACACATCACATTTTTCTCACCTGAATAGATAAGTACATTATATATACTATCTAGGTGTAGCCAAACACTCCTCATTTTATCTTAATCAAGGGCCTATATGTCATACTCATCATATTAGATGAAAAATATCATCTTTTTTAAGCTCCACTGATGACATGGTTAGGAACATACTCAACCACCACTATTTAGTTAAGCCTCAAGGCTTGTGTAATAAAGATATCAAAATATAAAGGTTTTCATGCTAGGTATCTCACCAACCTCCAGTTATGAAGAAAATATGATACATGAACCCCTAGTATACCAATGATATAGTTTATGACACTCCATGTGGTATACACAGAGGGTCATCCAAGATATAAAAACATTTTTTGTACCTCAAGAATATATTATATATCTTGAAATATAAATCTTACTCACTCTAACCTTAACTTTTAATAACAAGTTATAATACTCCATGATGAACATAGACAAGGTAGAATTCAATATCATACTTTTTTAGTTCAATAATCATTCAATTTTATTAAATTTATATCAATATATACATATATATATATATATATATCCAACATGGAAGAATGATAAAGTGAAGATTTAATTTTATATTAAACATTTTATATTTTTAAAAATATATTAATAATACATATAAAAACCCAAAATAAGTGGTTCTATATCATATCATATATGATATACTTCCAAATATTCCTTATGTATGCTTTACTTTCAGAGGTTTTTTTAATTCATTACATCTATATATAATTTATGCTTGTAACACCCGAGACTTTTATAAGAAATATTTTGTTTTTATTTTATATAAATAATCAAAGGAATCTTTCACTACACACAACACTAGCTTGGCTTGATTTACACGCAATCGCGACCTTCCTCGATAGCTAGCGTCGTACGCAATACTGAGTTTCACTAAACAACGATATGCTATTAAAATATTATTAAAACTAGCCGTTATGAATAGTAATACCCACTTTTTGAAATTTTTTAAATTTTATTTTTCAAAATGGACTTCATTTTTGGATTCGGAATAATGAAATTAGCCTAGGGTGAAATTTTGGTATTTTTCTGGAAACTTTTAATTTTTATGAATAGTGAAAACACTGGGTTACTATTTAAAAACTGACTTTTTATTTAAATAATTATTTATATTATTTAAATTTATTTTAGGTCAAAATTGATACATAATACCTATATAAGTTCAATGTAATTCATTGGAGTAATTTTATAATAATTTTAGATATAAAAAAATTTTATTGAACTTTTCACCGTCTTTTACCCACCTCCTAGGAGAATTTTCAAATTTACATAAAACTTAATTTTACCGCTTATGTGAGTGAAATTTAGAAAATCCGAGAGACACGGTTAATATCAAGGACTAAAATGTGGTTCAATGAGATGAAAATAATTTTTGGTCACTAGTAACTTTTTACTTTTTTTTACAACGGTTAAAAGTAAATAGGGTAATTAAGGGTAAAAATGTTGTTATTATTACCCTAACACATGTCCTAATTCTATTGGATAAGTGTAATTCGACCAAAAACAACCTTAGGAATAAAATATGACCATTTAGGACCACTTGGATTAGATTAGGACATTTATTATTAATTTATTTAAAGAAGGGTTAAAATAGTTAAAATCAAAGTTTAATAAGTAAATAATTTTTAATATAGGGTTATAAATAAGATAAATTTGACTATAAATATTAATTAGAAATATAAAACGATTTCCTACATAATTGTATTTTATTTGTAATTTTTAGACATTAAATAATTTAATTTATGTATGACACAAAGATGATGCAGTAATTATCTTATTAATGAAATATTGACATAATTCATGTTATAAATACCCAAATAAATGTAATTTGAGACTTTTTATGAATTAAACTAATTTTATAGGTTAATATGACATGTTAGTATTTATTTAATTAACTTTTTTAGAATTAATCATTCTGTTATGATTTTTACAAAAATCAATTACTAAATAGTGTCAAAATTGACATAAAATAGTTTTTTAAAAACATATTATATTATTAATTGTTATTTTATTCCTAAAAATCTAAGGTTCGGCCAAATGACTTATATAAGGTTATATATATTAATAATAAACAACTTGGGGTTCGTTTGTCTTGTTATAGTAAGTTTATTAACCTTATAGTGTAAGAACACAAAAAGACACGGCAAAATTAAAATTATCTAACTTAAAGTTAAATCTAAATGATAAGGTTAAAATAGTAAACTAAACTTGTCAAAATTATATTTTATGAGAGTATTTCGACCCATACCCACCTTATCTTCTAAATAAATCAATTTTGAGCTATTTAAAATCGAATATGGCTTTATAATAAAATAATATTTTTAGTTTTTCCAAAGGTTCCCCTCTCCTCCCTTATAAAAGGGCACCTCCTCCCTCTCTTCCTCACACCACTTTGAGCCTTCACTATCGGCCAAACCCTACCAATTTATCCTCTCCACTTACCTAGAAACATCCTAGAGGTACTGGTATTCTTCAAAGACCAATTTTAGTACCCTAAAAGGAGGTCTCAAAGAAGCGCTTCAAAGAAGAGGTAATGTCTGTTACCGATTCTTTCAACTTTATTTCTTCTTCCACTTCTTATTATTTAGTTGTTTCATTATGAATTAATAACATCAGTATCAATAATATAATTATATGTTATTATAAGTATGAAACAACCCTATTTCGCCATCTATCCGTCCTACGGAAAACGAAATCACCGCGCGTGCGTACGTACGGAATACCGTCTCCACGCCGTGGTGTAATCTATTTTCCACCACCACCTTACTTGGATGGGTATAATGGTGTAAATAATGAATATATATGATTATTGTAAATTGATATTGATTCTTAAATAGTATACATACACTCCAATACAATTCCACGATCATGGGAACGATATCATCGCTCGTGCGTACGTACGGAATACCGTCTCTACGATGTGATACGACTCGTTCTACATGATTTTCATTGCATAATGATTACATAAATGAATTGAGTGAACAAATATGATATATATTACACTAATACCATTCTATAAATGAGGTATCTATAACCTAAAAAGAATAATAAGAATTTATTCGACAAAACACGCATAAGAACAAAAAGTAATAAACACCCAAATAACAAGTAGCAATGAAATATTACTAATAATAAGCTAAGAATATGACCATATATGATATCATAACAATGAGTATGAGTCTGGAATAAGTCAATGACATTATTTAAATCATTATACAGGAGGTTTGGACACTTACGAAGCAAATCGGACCTAAGGTAAGGGAAATATCACAATCTTATTTTTATCCGAGATTGTTTATACTTTGGAATTTACTGGGGTGTATTTTATCATCGACATCCATGTTTCCTCAATATGTAATATTATTTCCATCAACATAAAATTGTTTAAATCCAATTTTACCCTTCGGTGAGTTTTTAGTAAAATATATGAAAGGAATCTTTTGTCGTTTTTCGTACGAGGCACTTTTTGACTTTTCCGACAAAAGTACGAGAATAATGTTTTTTTTAACTTATACGGAATGAATGGATTTTTAAAAAATTATTTCCAAGAAGCTTCCTTTAAAAGTTTTCAAGTTTATTTTTAATCAACTTCTTTTAGTTTAGAATTGTATGACATGTTAAGAAAGGAAATTTTTTTTTGAAGTAGAAAGGATATTTTCCTTAAGAATGGAGTTCAAGTGTTTTATCAAAATTATTTTCCATCTAAGATAATAAAGGGTTATGTTTCTATCCCTATTATTACATTGATTTGATTATGTTGTGATGGAAATATTTTTATGATGTCACGATGTTTAAGATTCCCATTTTTATTACATGGGTTATGCTATGATGTACAGTTTATGATTTTGTGGCACACATAAGAATGGTATCATTATGAGATGGGTGGGACCTATATCTCCCTCCAATGCATTGGGTAAATATTTTATATCTCATGAGATAGACATGGCTGGAATGGAAGGTTAAACCGGTTCAGTGAAACAGGAC
Source organism: Viscum album (assembly GCA_963277665.1). Taxonomy (NCBI): domain Eukaryota; kingdom Viridiplantae; phylum Streptophyta; class Magnoliopsida; order Santalales; family Viscaceae; genus Viscum; species Viscum album. The sequence goes on from OY728127.1 coordinate 1,901,823,514, forward strand.
TGAAACGAGGAGTGAACTCAGTTCCGAAATGGACTTTGTCCACTAAGATAGTCTTGGCAATGAGTATTGACTAATAAGAAATTATTTTCTATGATTATGTATGTATGAAACAAAGCTTAATGTTTTAAGTTATGATTATTGGGATTACATTTCAATTCTATGATTTATCCCATGTTATGATCTCTTTTACAGGATAAGATTTTCAAAATGTTATGTTCTTATAAATATGATATGTTTGATATTTCTTTTGTTTACCCTTACTGAGCATTTGAGCTCACCCTTTTGTATGTTTTCTTTTCCCCAGGTTAGGAAGAAGGATATTAAGTAGGATATGCCAAAAAGGGACTCTAGATATGATGAAATAAATGGGAGACAACGTAGATGATTTATGAACCAGTTTTTTATGTTTCCCAGTTTCTAAAGACACTATACCTATACGGTCCTTTCATGGTTTTGTTATATGTTGTAATAAGTGTACTTCAATTCTGAAGTAATAACAATGTATGTAAAGTATGGGTCGTTATAGTTGGTATTAGAGGAAAGGTATAGTCAACATTTGGAAACAAGGATATTAAAGCCTTAGTAAGAACCCTAAGGATAAGTCTAAGCATAGAACACAATCTTAGTGTTTTAGAAATGGCCATGAATAACCTAGGATAAGACCTTAAGTGTGAAATTTTATTCTTGATTATGTGGTTTTCCTATTATAATTAGTGTTGCTCACACTATTCTTCTTGGTTTTAGTCAATGGATGGAACCCAAAGGAACCGTGTTAATGCGGAATGCGATGGGCAATGCAATGATTTTCCCCCTGAGAAACCAAACGTTATGGGAGCTGGAATGAAAAATCTTGTAGCCATGCTCACACAACTTTCTCAAGCTATGAATCATGCAGGACTTCTAAACGATCAAAGGAAGGAGCAACATTCTATTGAATCCTTCATGAGACAACGTCCACCTTCATTCAGTGGGTCTAATGATCCATTAGTTGCTGAAAAATGGATCAGTACTACTAAAAATATATTTTCAGTTCTTCAATGTCCTGAACATGATAAAGTCATCTTAGTAGTGTATCGTTTGGAAGGTGATGGTGATCAATGGTGAAATCTTATCAAGAATATGAGGCCAAGAGATGAAATTGAGTCCACGGAATGGGACGAGTTCAAGAACTTATTTTTCAATAAGTATTTCCCTCGTATTCTCCGAAAAAAGATGGAGAAGGAGTTTCTTGAACTAAATCAAAAGGATGATGAATCTGTTGGTACCTATGAAGAAAATTTTACAAGACTTTCAAGGTACGCTTCTGGTATTATTATCCAACCTGAGAGTAAGATAGATCGATTCTTTAGTGGCTTAAAACCAATTCTTTGAAGGGCGTTAGCCATAAGGGACTTCAATATCTATGAGGAAATAGTTCGATGTGCTCTCAAAGTTGAGATGGAGATTGGAGTAACCCATCAGTCATATGGGTTTGATAAGAAGAGGAAAATGGAATTCAAAGGAAAATCTAAAGAGCACACCGAAAAGAAGATGAGTTTTCCCTTATGCTCAAAGTGTGGAAAGAAACATGGAGGGAGTTGTCTTAAAGGGAAAAGTAAATGTTTCAAATGTGGAAAGGAAGGTCATCGGGCATTTGAATGCCGCAATGATGGGAAGAAGATGTCTAGTGATGCAAACAATGAAAAGGATACACATAGTGCACCTCCTACACTTCAATGTTACAAGTGCAAGGAAATGGGGCATTATGACAATCAATGCCCTAATCCAAGGGTTGTTGATGATGATCGACACCAACAAACTCTTAAGGATAAAGACAAAGGAAAGTCACATGAAATTTCTATCAGCAATGTGGAGTACGATAATGAAGCGGTGAAAGGTACACTTACCATCCACTCTAAAGTAGAAAATGTTTTATTTGATTCTGGATCCACCCACTCCTTTATTTCTGAATAATTTTCTAAGGGTATCACCGTATTACCTCAACAATTAGATGTTGAGTTAGCTATGACAACCCCTAATGGAACAACAATCGCATCAAAAGTTTATAATTCTTCTCCGATTGAAGTTTGTGGGAAAGTGATTCCTACAAATCTTGTGATCCTTCCTATAGTTGAATTTGATGTGATTCTTGGAATGGATTGGCTTTCTCTATATGGAGCTCATATCAATTGCCAAATAAGGGAAGTCACATTTCATATTCCAGACCAATATTTGATCGTCTATCGATGCAAGGATGAACATAACCTTCCAAAGGAAATTTCTTCCATATTATGGGTCTTGATTCCACTAAATGAAGGTTATTTATCTCAAATGGTTGGTGAGAAACTCATGATTAAGAATATGCCCATTTTAAGGGAGTTTGATGATGTATTTCTGGAGGAATTGACGGGTCTTCCACCAAATCATGAAGTTGAGTTTTCAATAGAACTCGTACCGGGTGCTTTGCCTATTTCAAAGACACCTTATAGAATGGCCCCAATTGAGTTACAGGAATTCAAGAATCAACTCCAATAGAATCTTGATAAGGGATTCATACGCCCTAGTGCATCACCTTGGGGAGCACCTGTTCTGTTTGTTAAGAAGAAATATGGATCAATGAGAATCTTCATTGATTATCGAGAACTTAACAAGATCACTATCAAGAAAAAATATCCTCTCCCATGCATTGATGACTTATTTGACCAACTACGAGGAGCTAAATACTTTTCCAAGATTGATCTTCATTCAGGGTATCATCAATTAAGGGTCAAAATGGAGGATATACCAAAGACGGCTTTCTGTACAAGGTATGAACACTATGAATTTATAGTGATGCCATTTGGTCTTACTAATGCCCATGCTATCTTCATGGATCTAATGAATAGAGTCTTTAGAGACTATCTTGATAAATTTGTGGAAGTTTTTATAGACGATATTCTTGTCTATTCAAAGAGCAAGGAAGAACATGAAGATCACTTGAGAATTATATTGAAGACCCTGAGAAAGGAGAAGCTTTATGACAAATTTACCAAGTGTGAATTTTGGCTTCAAAAAGTTTCATTTTTGGGTCACATAATCTCAAAAGAGGGGATATCTGTGGATCCAGCAAAAATAGAGGTTATCGAAAGATGGTTGAGACCAACAACAGTAACTAAGATCCGAAGTTTTCTTGGTTTGGATGGATATTATCAACGTTTTGTGAAATATTTTTCACGATTATCTAATCCACTCACCAAGTTGACTCGGAAAGGAGTTAATTTTTTTTGGATGGAGGAATGTGAAGAGAATTTCAAGGAGTTTAAAAGAAGGTTATCCAGTGCACCTGTACTCACACTGCCTTCTAGTGTAGAAAGGTTTGTGATCTATAGTGATGCATCCAAGAAGGGGTTGGGGTGTGTTCTTATGCAAAATGATAAGGTGATAGCTTATGCCTCATGACAGTTGAAAATCCATGATCAAAATTACCCAACTAATGATTTGGAGTTATCTACGGTAATCTTTGAATTAAATATTTGGAGGCATTATCTTGATGGAGAAAGGTGTGATATTTATACTGATCATAAAAGTTTAAAGTATATTTTCACACAAAAGGAGCTGAATATGAGCCAAAGAAGATGGTTGGAGATGATTAAGGATTACGACTGCTCAATTCATTACCACCCTGGGAAAGCAAACAAGGTGGAAGATGCATTAAGTCGACAAGACCATGCCAGTTTATCCATGATGAGAATCACAAAAGATCCAATATTTATGGATTTACAAAGGATGGATCTTGGAATTATAATGAATGGGGAAAAATCGTATCTTTCTCAAATGAATGTTCAACCATCTATACATGTTAAGATTAAAGATGAACAGAAAGAATATGTATAGTTACAAAAGAAGGTGAGAAATGTTCATGAATTCAACCTTGATTGTGATGGGATAATAAAGTTCAGGAATCGGGTTTGTGTTCCTACCATCCCTGAATTAAATAAGGAGCTGCTGGATGAGGCTCATAGTTCTTCATTCTCTATTCATCCTGGAAGCACGAAGATGTATAGGGACCTGAAAGAGTACTTCTGGTGGGATGGCATGAAAAGAGATGTTTCTGAATATGTCTCTCGATGCTTGGTTTGTCAGCAAGTTAAAGTTGAGAGACAGAAGTCTAAGGGGATGTTACAACCATTACCCATGCCCAAATGGAAATGAGAAAACATCACTATGGACTTTGTCACAGGACTTCCTAAAACATCCAAAGGCAATAATGCTATCTGGGTCATAGTTGATCATCTTATAAAGTCTGCACACCTCATTGCTATTAGAGAGGATTTCTCTCTAGATCAGCTTGCCAGGATATATGTAAAGGAAGTGGTAAGATTTAATGGAGTACCACTTTATATTATAGCTGATCGGGATCTGAGGTTTACCTCAAAGTTCTGGTGAAGTATTCAGCATACTCTGGATACAGAGTTAAGTTTCAGCACTGCTTATCATCCTTAGACAGACGGTCAGTCTGAGAGGACAATTCAAACTCTAGAAGATATTTTGAGAGCTTTCTCTAGGGATTTCAAAGGTGGTTGGGATCAACACCTACCTTTGGTGGAATTTTCTTATAATAATAGATTTCACTCCAGTATTCAGATGGATCCTTATGAAGCTCTCTATGGAAAGAAATGCAGGACTCCAACTTGCTGGGATGAAGTTGTGGAAAGAAAGATATTAGGACCTGATCTTGTTGATGAGATGGCAGAAAAGGTCCGATCTATTCAACAACACATAAGAGCATCGTAGAGTCGAAAAAAAAGTTATGCTGACAACCGAAGAAAAGACTTAGAGTTTGAAGTGGGTGATAAAGTGTTCTTACGAATATCTCATTGGAAGAGAGTAATGAGATTTGGAAAGAAGGGAAAGCTGAGCCCTAGGTATATCGGTCCTTTCGAAATACTGGATCGTGTTGGGAAGGTAGCTTACCGATTGGCGCTTCCACCGAATCTCTCTCAAGTTCACGATGTGTTCCATGTATCTCTCCTGAGAAAGTACATACCTGATCCTTCACAAGTACTCAGCTCAGAAGTTGTACCACTGGAACAAGATCTTTCTTATGAAGAACAGCTGATAGAGATTCTCGATCATAGTGAAAAAGTCCTACGGAAAAAGTCCACTCGCTTGGTGAAAGTTTTATGGAGGAACAACCAATTAGAAGAAGTTACATGGGAGCTTGAGGATATGATGAGGGAGATTTATGCTCATCTGTTTGTTACAAGTGACGAATTTCGAGGGAGAAATTCATTTTAAGGGGGGTAGAATGTAACACCCGAGAATTTTATAAGAAATATTTTGTTTTTATTTTATATAAATCATCAAAGGAATATTTCACTACACACAACACTATCTTGGCTTTCTTTACACGCAATCGCGACCTTCCTCGATAGCTTGCGTCGTACGCAATACCGAGTTTCACTAAACAACGATATGCTATTAAAATATTATTAAAACTAGCCGTTATGAATAGTAATACCCACTTTTTGAAATTTTGTAAATTTTATTTTTCAAAATGGACTTCATTTTTGGATTAGGAATAATGAAATTAGCCTAGGGTGAAATTTTGGTATTTTTCTGGAAACTTTCAATTTTTGATGAATAGTGAAAACACTGGGTTACTATTTAAAAACCGACTTTTATTTAAATAATTATTTATTTTATTTAAATTTATTTTAGGTCAAAAATGATACATAATACCTATATAAGTTCAATGTAATTCATTGGAGTAATTTTATAATAATTTTAGATATATAAAAATTTTATTGAACTTTTCACCGTCTTTTACCCACCTCCTAGGAGAATTTGAAAATTTACATAAAACTTAATTTTACCGCTTCTGTGAGTGGAATTTCGAAAATCCAAGAGACACAGTTAATATCAAGGACTAAAATGTGGTTCAATGAGATGAAAATAATTTTTGGTGAATAGTAACTTTTTACTTTTTTTTACCACGGTTAAAAGTAAATAAGGTAATTAAGGGTAAAAATGTTATTATTATTACCCTAACACATGTCCTAATTCTATTGGATAAATGTAATTCGACCAAAAACAACCTTAGGAATAACATATGACCATTTAGGCCCACTTGGATTAGATCAGGACATTTATTATTAATTTATTTAAAGAAGGGTTAAAATAGTTAAAATCAAAGTTTAATTAGTAAATAATTTTTAATATAGGTTTATACATAAGATAAATTGGACTATAAATATTAATTATAAATCTAAAACGATTTCCTACATAATGGTATTTTATTTGTGATTTTTATACATTAAATAATTTAATTTATTTATGACACAAAGATGATGCAGTAATTTTCTTATTAATGAAATATTGACATAATTGATGTTATAAATACCCAAATAAATGTAATTTTAGACTTTTTATGAATTAAACTAATTTTATAGGTTAATATGACATGTTAGTATTGATTTAATTAACTTTTTTAGAACTAATCATTCTGTTATGAGTTTTACAAAAATCAATTACTAAATAGTGTCAAAATTGACATAAAATAGTTTTTAAAACAAATATTATATTATTAATTGTTATTTTATTCCTAAAAATATAAGGTTTGTCCAAATGACTTATATAAGGTTACATATATTAATAATAAACAACTTGGGGTTCGTTTGGCTTGTTATAGTAAGTTTATTAACCTTGTAGTGTAAGAACACAAAAAGACACGGTAAAAGTAAAATTATCTAACTTAAAGTTAAATCTAAATGATAAGGTTAAAATAGTAAACTAAAATTTTCCAAATTATATTGGATGAGATGATTTCGACCCATACCCACCTTAGATTCTAAAAAAATCAGTTTGGAGATATTTAAAATTGAATATGGATTTATAATAAAATAATATTTTTAGTTTTTCCAAAGGTTCCCCTCTCCTTCCTTATAAAAGGGCACCTCCTCCCTCTCTTCCTCACACCACTTTGAGCCTTAAAGCTCGGCCAAACCCTGACAATTTATCCTCTACACTTCCCTAGAAACATCCTAGAGGTCCCGGTCTTCTTCAAAGACCAATTTTAGTGCCCTAAAAGGAGGTCTCAAAGAAGCGCTTCAAAGAAGAGGTAATGTCCGTTACCGATTCTTTCAACTTTATTTCTTCTTCCACTTATTCTTATTTAGTTTTTTTATTATGAATTAATAACATCAGTATCAATCATATACTTATATGTTATTATAAGTATGAAACAACCCTATTTCACCATCTATCCATCCTACGTAAAACGAAATCACCGCGTGTGCGTACGTACGGAATACCGTCTCCACGCCGTGGTGTAATCTATTTTCCACCACCACCTTACTTGGATGGGTATAATGGTGTAAATAGTGAATATATATGATTATTTTAAATTGATATTGATTCTGAAATAGTATACATACACTCCAATATAATTCCACGATCATGGGAACGATATCATCGCTCGTGCGTACGTACAGAATACCGTCTCCACGATGTGATGCGACTCGTTCTACATGATTTTCATTGAATAATGATTACATAAATGAATTGAGTGAATAAATATGATATATATTACACTAATACCATTCTGGAAATGAGGTATCTATAACCTAAAAATAAGAATAAGAATTTATTCGACAAAACACGCATAAGAACAAAAAGTAATAAACACCCGAATAACAAGTAGCAATGAAATATTACTAATAATAAGCTAAGAATATCACCATATATGATATAATAACAATGAGTATGATTCTGGAATAAGTCAATGACATTATTTAAATCATTATACAGGAGGTTCGGACACTTACGAAGCAAATCGGACCTAAGGTAAGGGAAATATCACAATCTCATTTTCATCCGAGATTATTTATACTTTGGAATTTAATGGGGTGTATTTTATCATCCACATCCATGTTTCCTAAATATTTAATATTATTTCCATCCACCTACAATTGTTTAAATCCAATTTTACCCTTCGGTGAGTTTTTAGTAAAATATATGTAAGGAATCTTTTGTCGTTTTTCGTACGAGGTACTTTTTGACTTTTCCAACAAAAGTACGAGAAGAATGTTTTTTTAACTTATACGACATGAATGGATTTTTAAAACATTATTTCCAAGAATCTTCCTTTACAAGTTTTCAAGTTTATTTTTAATCAACTTCTTTTATTTTAGAATTGTATGACATGTTAAGAAAGGAAAAGTGTTTTTGAAGTAGAAATGATATTTTCCTCAAGAATGGAGTTCAAGTGTTTTATCAAAATTATTTTCTATCTAAGATAATAAAGGGTTCTATTTCTATCCCTATTATTAAATTGATTTGATTATGTTGTGATGGAAATATTTTTATGATGTCACGATGTTTAAGATTCCCATTTTTATTACATGGGTTATGCTATGATGTACGGTTTATGATTTTGTGGCACACATAAGAATGGTATCATTATGAGATGGGTGGGACCTATATCTCTCTCCAATGAATTGGGTAAAGATTTTATATCTCATGATATAGACATGGCTGGAACGGCAGGTTAAACCGGTTCAGTGAAATAGGACTGAAACGAGGAGTAAACTCGGTTCAAAAATGGACTTTGTCCACTAAGACAGTCTTGTAAATGAGTCTTGACTACTAAGAAATCATTTTCTATGATTATGTGTGTATTCCACAAAGCTTCATGTTTTAAGTTATGATTATTGGGATTACATTTCACTTCTATGATTTATCCCATGTTATGATCTCTTTTACAGGATAAGATTTTAAAAATGTTATGTTCTTATAAATATGATATGTTTGATATTTCTTTTGTTTACCCTTACTGAGAATTTGAGCTCACCCTTTTGTATGTTTTTTCCCCAGGTCAGGAATAAGGATATTAAGTAGGATATGCCAAAAAGGGACTCTATATATGATGAAATAAATGGGAGACAACGTAGATGATTTATGAACCAGTTGTTTATGTTTCCTAGTTTCTAAAGACATTATACCTATACGGTCCTTTCATGGTTTTTTTATATGTTGTAATAAGTGTACTTAAATTATGAAGTAATAACAATGTATGTAAATTATGGGTCGTTATAATGCCACATATTTATATGACTACCTGAAAAAATCCTCCAATTAAACTCTTTTTAAATAATATCTATAAATAAAGAAAGTATAAATAATGGTAATATTTTGGATTCATATTACTAATATTCAACTCCTTAAATATATTCAAACTCCTTTAACTCCACAACATCAAATTTTATGATTTTAATAAAAAAATTTGTCTTCTTATAAATCTTTATTAGTTTAGAATCATTATCCTTAAAACTCTTTCCATTAATTTTTTTTCTCATAATATTTTTGTAAATAATTTAACAATTTAAATTTATACTTACCAACACATCCTAAACTCCATTAGGATAAAGGTACATTCAATTTTTTTTAGTAACTAAATGTAACTCTTTATATTTTTCTTTACTACCATTCGCTAAAAATCTTTTAAGATATAAAAGATAATTCACTTTGTGTTTTGACTGGTACAGTCTTTTATTTGTTAACTTTAAACTTTTAAATGTTAAAACATACTCCCACTGGCCTCTTAGACACTATATTCTATTTTGAACATTTTTATAAGATAAAAAAACTTCTTCGTTCTAGGAAATAACATTTATTTCATTTTAGTGGGAATATTTAAAAAATAAACCATTTTTCCATGTCATATGTGGTATTCCATGTGTTTGTAGAATTTTCTTTCTGAAAATTAGGATTTATTATTTAAAATATAAACCAAATGGGTAATGGTAACACCTTCCCTAATATTTTAACAAATATCTAGATAAACATTTTCTCTTGGATAAAACATTTCTATCCTTGTCACCTTTTTTAAAACATGTTATAGAACCTAATGAATCATAAACAATGTGTATTGATTTCATTATATCATATTGTTCATAAAAACTACTTATTAATAAACAAATCCTATTATAATATAATAGAAATTTGATAACTATATATATTTTTTATTTAGATTCTTATGAGCTTAATATACTCCTTTATATTCAAATTATTGATGTAGGGACACTTTTCTCCATCACTTTAATGAAAACTACAAGATCTATCAATTTTTCGATTGATTTTAAACTCGTGTATATTTAAAACACTCATAAAGTATAATTTTTTTATTATATACCCTTTAAAACTAAATTATTGATTTCTATAAGACTTATACCTGACATATACATTCCATGGAGTTTCACAAAACCCTTTAGGTATACTGAGAAATTCCATCTTATGGAATTATTATTCCTTATTCCTAACCACATATTTAGGTTTAAATAACCTTAACTAGATTATTGAAGAATTGTTATTGGGATATATAACTAACCTTTATTCTTCCAATTTAAAATTTTACCCACTTATACTATTTATATAACACCCAAACTTAGACCTCATATGTCCATTTCATCTATTATAGACACTTTTTGAATATCAAGTAAAATTTTCATGAACTAATTCATATTATCAAAACATTTAATTTAATGAAAATAAGATGATTCCTTAACCAGAAAAAGGCTTATAGGAAATATTTAGCCTCTCCAATTCATTATCATACTCAATCATATTGATTAACATTGACATACCTAATCATATTGAGTATATGAGACTAAAATTACATAGGTTATTTTCATCCAATTCCTTTAAAACCCTGAGTGAATAATTCTATGCTTATCATAAGCATCTATATTCACTTTTTGAATAATATAAATAGTTTTTAACTTAGAAAGGGTTGATCTAACATATAGAACTTTTATTTACTTTAGATTTTTTTAAGTTTCCATTCTTAAGAGTTGTTTACATTAAGTGTATTTTTCTAAGGATTGATTTCAAAGATAATTTTGGTGATGATGATGTTATTTATTTATAATAGAATCATTTATTATATGAGTATAATTTTTAATATCTATTTAATAAGAAATATTATTAAATGATATCACATTAAAATTATGAACATTTTTGTATTCATTATATCCATTAGTGGTATAATATCTATATTTCACTAAGAAATGAGCCTACTATAGAATTCCTCTCACCACTTAGATAATTAGGTAGGGAATCATCCCAATCATATCATATATTAATCCTAGATAGTTGAGAAGAAAACTATTTTTCCAATCCATCATGAAGATAAATTCAACTTTATTCCTCTAATATCCTACCACTTATGGTTTCTCAGCTAATTGTAACACAAAAAAATAGTGGGATTTGGTTAACTAACTATTAGGGTTATCCATTTACACCATACTTTACTCAATATGATCCATAGGAATCCTATTATGGTAAAACCTAACTGGATTATCACAAACCAACTCAGACAACCTGCTAAACCGGTACTCAAATAATCCCTTTTATGGACCGAATGATGTTCCCAATCCCCACAGGTTGGAGAATAGTGCCTAGGAATCAAGAAACAAAAAAAGGTGAATTATTTTTCTAGAATAAAAATCAAACAAAATTAAAGTAGTGGATAATAATCCATAAATAGTTATATATTGAAGAAATCATCATGTTTAATGTAACATAAGATAGGCAAGTATAGAACCCGAAATGGAATATCAAACAAAAACATCACATAAACCGTGATTTCAGTGTAATATATGAGCCATGAACTCCACCTTTCATCACTAACACCCAAGGTATCACTATCAATAATTCCCACCACCTACTAGATATATTTTAACTTTTACTAGACCTAGAAAAATAAAGTTTAAATATTCCCCAAGGCACAAGTAGGGTGTGAGCAACACTATCCCATTAGGATCCTACCGATACATTTCATAATCAGTCCATATCAAATAAACCAAACATTCTCAATTTTAAATAAAAAATGGCATGGTAATATTTTACACGGTTCATAATAAGACATTGTTTTCAAATAATTTCAATGGAATTTATAAAGAATGTGAGAATAATAATTTCTCTCAAAGCAGGCATGTGTAATCGTATCGAATAAAATTGACATGGGTACATCAATTTATAAAAAATAGTATGTATAAATAATTTTAAATCATATAAACATGGTTATAAGATTCAGGTTTAGTTAGATCAATGATAAAGTATCCTTACACATCTCATTTAAATATAGATTCAGGTGTACACACTTCCCTAGATCTCAGTCCTAGGGGTAATAGGATCCCATCCCAATTAATGAAATCCCTACCCTCATCAAAGTTTAGTAATGTTTTCATCATCAAACCATGACTAGGTGGATCATATACATGATTAGAATTATTTTCTTGGAATATCCACCTAACTTTCCAAGCTCCCATATTCTTTAAAGAAATCTATCAGGGGGAAAATCATTCATCTTAAATCATTGTCATCAATCAATATTCATTCAACACCAAATAAACTTTAAAACTTGACATTTCATTTAAAAAAACATCAAATGGTTTTATAAAAAAATCACGCCTTTCAAAATAAATAATTTTATTCAAATTTCATAAAACATTTCATTCCTAAATTTATCAATAATCATCATCAAATCCAATCTTCAGATCATTCATTTCAATTCAAAATCATTTTTTGATAATCAATAATTTATTTCAAAATACATTTCCAAAGAGGTTTCAACACACACAATTCCATTTGAAATCATTTTTCAATAATATCATATTATTATTTGGATATAAATTATAAATCCATTTCAAATAAAACAAGAAACAACAATTTCAAATGATGGGAACATATTATAAAAGCACCTACCTCAAGAATAAATAAAACCCAACTGCCTCCATGGTCAATAATTGGAGAGGACAAGATATGGTTATTATTATCCTAGATATATATATATATATATATATATATATATATATATATAACAAAAGAATAAAGGGAAATCTCAAATCCAATGCTTGATAAAATATCAACACCAAAAACCCTTCCCAGATCAAACTCAATATGAAATTAAACCCAAAGGGAGGAGAGAAATTGGTTTAATATAGGGAAATCGATCCAAAAGATGCATTATATCCCTTCATTAAGATTTCACATACCTAGAGTAACTAAACCCGAAATATCAGGCATTGTTTGGGTATTTAAAATTTTGAAACCACCATCACCATGGACTAGTGCTTCCTGTAACAGCATGACAACTTCACCCAGTTGACCAAAAATGGGGTCCACCTACAGCCTGGTGCAAAAATGGAGTCCATTTTCACTCACTATGCCCACTGTCATGGCATAGTGGTGTCCATACTAGATGTGGTTCATGGGGAGACTCCTTTCATATCATTTTGAATGCTACACATAGTATTGGGTATAGTTTCTCTAGTTTTTTTACACAGAAGGTTGGAAGTCACCCCATAGCCTCCACCACAGTCATGATCATGACTGTTTTTCTCCAAAAAACCTAAAATTGGATATTTAATCCACCATCCACCTCCAAAACATATGAAACTAAAATTAACCAACTAAGGCTCAAAGGAAAGCATACCTATGACTCAGAGGCAATCAAAGGATTGAATTATCAAGTTCTTAATGTGTTTTTAGTTGGAAGTAATCTAACACTTAATACTTTAAAGGGGATTTAATATCACTCTATTATCTAATTTTATTACCTTTATGTCTACATTTTTCTCATGATTTATTTTGTAATCTTATTTCTTCCCCTAAATCAATATGTTAAACTTTATTTATGTTTAACTCTTTACACAATTCATAGTTTATGTTACTCATCCAAAAATAGAACTCAAATAAATTTACACATATCCAAAAACATCTCATGCATGAGGTACATGAACTTTTCATATAAAGGTTTAAAATTATATGAAATTGAAAAACTCCACATGAGTAAGCCCAGATATACATATAGCCAAACCCCACTTTTTTAGAAAAATGTGTAACCCTCTAGTCTAGTGGGAAGCCCAACTCAAATTCCCTCTACTCAGAGATACTTTACACAAGAGAGAATCAAATTCACTATAAATATGACATCTAATATATATAAACTATATTCAATAACTAAATTCAATCTAGAATATTAAATTAAAAACAAAATCCAAGTTATATGGAAACTAAATCATTTTATCATACCTATCATATAACTACTAAGATGAATTCATGATAATATCTAGATGAAAGTTAACAATTGAACTAAATTATAAAAAGATTAATAATATAAACTATTTATAACTATGAAAAAGTGTGGAATAACCTTTAAATAAATTAATATTTCATGTATTTAAATATTAGATAAATATTTGTGAACAATTCATAAACAAAAGATAACTGTAAACATTTTATAAATTATCTAATCATTATAGACATTCCATAATGTTGAATATAAAAACCTATATTCATTTAAAAATATAAAATACTTTATATTATAAATTATATGTAATTTAATTTAAATATATGATATTTTATTAATTATAGATATTTTATGATCAAATTTCTATTATGTAAACCTTTTACAAAATCTAAATATCACATACTTAAAATCACTTAAACTTAGATCATACCAATCAAAAAAACTATAACATCCCAGAATTACTTGAGGTACATTTTTGTTTAAGTTTTGTCTTAAGTCTATTTAATTTGGTTAATGGAATGTTTACAAGGTGTATGAGGAGGATCAGGGGTGTTTCTTGGGTTCAGGACACAAAAGAAGGGAGAATATTTCCATCCAATGCATATTGCACGGTTAGCGCACAATTAGTAGTAACCATGTGCCAAAGATGTGTATGTCTGGGGGAGGGGTGCATGGTTTTAAGAAACCATGAAAAGGGTAAGTAAAAACCTTGTGGACTTGGATATATCCATCCTTTATGGTCATTTCATGGTTGTTCAAACCGTGTGGGCTTCCTAGGTAATTGTGCGGAATGGCCCTTCTTGGACAGAGGGTAGTGCACGGTTGGCACACAGTTTGGAAAATTGTGCATCCAAAACATGTTACCTTTAAAAGTGGGTTTTTAAAATTTTATCCTATTGGTATTTAGGAACCCTCAGCTTATTTTCTTCCCCGTTTCTCCTACAGTATCTAAGGGTGATGAACCCTTCCCCCCAAACTTTCCAAGAATCGATCTCCCTTGTTTCTAAGCCATTTGGAGCAATATTGGGTTTGGATCAAAGACCAGGTGAATATAACACTCCTATTTGATTTGTTTTATGTATTATATCTTTTGGAATAATTACTCTCCTTTAGAATCTCAAAACCCCACTTTTTTTAATGGATCTTAGGATGAGTCATTGAAGAGTGTTTGATTTTGAATTAAAAGCTTAGGTTATGCGAGCATTCATCTTTAGAATTGAGGTTGGAGGTGTACAAGTTATATCCCATAGTATTGATGTTTATTTATGAGTATATAGTTATGAATGAGTGTCGTTGTGTTTTTTGTTAGGTTTTCCTTGGTATAAATGATAAATTTTTTGGGTAGATGGTTAATTTAACCCCTCACAATCCTCATGGGATGCGTTGAGGTTGATTTTGATGGGGTTAAGGGCCAACCATGGGGAACAACAGTTTTTAAATATTTAAATTGAAATATTAAGTGTAAAATTAAATTTTTATGAAATATATCTCATGATAAATGTATTTATATGTAGCTTGGGTTATGAAAATAAACTAATGGTAATTGTGTTCATTTGTTAACATGGCATAAGGTGGTTTTTGGTATAGCATGAATGGGATAAATTAATTAAAGTGAATGTGATAAATGAATTATGGGTTTTCATGGATATTTGTAAATTAATTAAGGTATGTAAATGAGGAATATGTTAAATGGTTTAGGTTATGAAAGGAAAACTAGTTAAAGGGATATGGAATCTAAATGAGAATGTGAAAATGGGTTAAGTCGTGATGATATCTTATGTGTAGAATGAGCTATTTTTGTAAATGATGATTGTGTTAAATGGTTAGGGTTATGTTTGGTAAATTTATTATGGATAAAGAATCATGTGAACATGGTTTGGTGGTATGTGTGGTATTGATTTTAGATTCTACACCCACAGGTTATATTGAATTGAGGCTCTAAACCCCACCCCTAGAATACATGGATTAGGGAGTCGGATTGAGGCTCTATTCCCTAGAAAATTGAATTTTTTGAGACTACCTAGATTGAGGCTCTAATGTAAGTGTTTGAATGGGTTAAGTAGTTAGAATAAGATCTATTCCCCTAATGGTTTCATTGTTTGAGACTACCAAGAATGAGGATCCCTAGTAAGTGTGATGTAATTGTTTTTGAATTGTTTTCCATGGTTATAGAGAGAACTTAAATTATCCCCTTATGAATATTAGTTAGCCAACATAAGTTATAATGTATTTTATGAAAATTTATAACCCATGAAAAAAATGAGGGAAATGGTTTTTAAGTTAATTTTGTTAACTAATAGCACCTGGTTTATCTTTTATATCTTGTCATTCATTTAGTATTTTCATACAGTAATTGTTTAGAATGGATATTTTGTAGACACCATTGGTGGTGGCCTATTGAGTTTTACTCACACCCTACTCAGGACACTATTGGGTAACCAAGAAGAATTCATTGTTGTAGGTTAGGGAAAGGGAAAGGGCCCTTTTATAGATGGTGGATTTGGATTTGGAATGTGCATGGAAGAGAAATCTAGACTTGGAGTTGGGTCCTGTTTGGGTATTTTTATGTTTTTTTCATTTTTTATTTATTTTTCACTTGATAGAGTATGACTTGGAATAACATATCTATTGTTTGTTTGTTGACTTGAACCTAGTTTTGGGAAATTTTTAGTAATGTATGTTTATTGTTTATAGTTTCCTTTATTTTGTGTTTATATATTATGGATTACTTTGATAAAGAGGGTATATTCTCCCCACATGTTCCATTAAACCCTCACTACTAGTTGTAAACCTCTAGAATATAGGGAGACATTCCTGAGGTCATGTGTTGACCCCTCTTGGGGCACCAGTTCAATGGCTCGTAGGTCGGGGACATTACAAATTGGTATTAGTGTAGGTTTTCCTTTCAGTTGTCTTACTATTTGTAAATTGTAGAAAAGAAATGAGGATATTTAGAGTCTTGGAAATGAGCTCATGATTGGGAGTATCTAACCCAAGTATGAGGGAAACCCCAAGTTACTAGTTTGGGATTGTTGTTCTTGATGTCTGTTGTTATGGTTTGATGATATTTCACCATTGGGTGATGCACTTATTAAGTGATGTGACTATTTTATGATATTTTTCTCAGGGTGTAAATGGTACAAGGTTGTGAATTCATGCATAATTTTAGGCACCAAGTAATATAGGTGGCATTCATCATGGTAAGAACATTAGGAAAATATGTGTGGGACATGAGGGATAGAATATATTTTATTTAAAATCATATTTTGATAAGTGGGGGAGATGGAAAGGTGCCTACATGAGAAAGAATTATGGTGTGAAGGAGAAATTGTTAAAAGGTGTCTAATAAATGGTTGTGACTATTTGATTTGGTTTATACAGGATGACCATGTCCCATGGTAGGGATGGTTAAATGTAGTTTTATAGGTTTGATCATGTTTATTGGGATAGTGTATGCAGAGTGGGTTATTTAAAGAAGATAGTGTAAAAATTTTCCATATGTGGTTTCTCCTATCAATATTTCCTTGAATAATCTACTGATGAAAATGTTTGAAATGTGGATTCAAATAAATTAGGTGTAACTCCCCGACCCCAGCTACCCAGAGTCGGTGCATTACTTCGTAACATTGGCATGATCACAAAAGATCAAGTCTCTAAAGACCGATTAGTTTGGTAGCCTTGGAAACACTAGATACATTCATAAGTCTTTCATTACATAAAAAAGTAAACAAACTACAATAACATGGTCTTCATAGTCCACACTCATATCCCTTTCTGACTATCCCTGTATGTCATTCATAAAATACTTCTTCATATCCTGGAAAAAATATTAAAACATTGAAAGGGGTGAGCTCAGATGCTCAGTAAGGATAACAATATAGCGGAAGCTTTCATCAATAAACATAAACATTTAAGGCAATGTATAACTAAAACAAAAGCCTTTTAAACTTGAACATAAACATAATATGGCAAAAGTAAAATGAGATAATGCCATTCACTTATTCACATGGATATTCTACTGGTCGAATAATCACATGCAATATCAATAACCACTTTCATAATGAGGGAATGTATAATGCCAGACATTCTGAAACATTTTGTCAAGGCCTCGGCCAAGACATCTAAAATGATTAAGGCCTCGGCCAAAACCATAAATCAAATTGGGAAAGGGCCTCGGCCAATTCCACATCTAGTTGTCTCATGAGACCTACTGATGCATCGAGGAGCTATAGCGGGCTCCACCCGTCACTTATTAAGTCCAATACATTCCTCATATGAATAGGTTTAAACAGAACATAAATATTCGTATTAAAACTAGCATACAAAACGTCAAAAATTTCTCCATTAACTATGGATGGTATAAAAATAACACATCCACAGTCAAATATTTCACAAAATGTTCAATGGGAGTTTTGTATCATAAATCAATTTCAATTAAACTTAAAACCCATCAAAGGATGTTGACATGGATGAAATCAAAGCTATTTGAGAGAAATATCCCTCTTTTTTTGAAATCATTTAAAAGTCCCATAATTATAAAATAATATATTTACTTTGAAAATATTCTTATAAGCTTGTAAGGGAAGCTTCGACGAAGTTATAATGGCGGAAAATAGCCACACCCGCCGTATAAGTTAAAAAAACATTCTTACCTTAAATTTGTCAAAAAGGTCAAAAAGTACATTGTTTGGAAAACGACGGTAAGATTCCTTTCAAAAACGTATAAGGGTATAAATGACTTTAACCCATTTTCCATTTAATAGTAAAAATGTTTTGAAAGACATTTTTAAGAAACATGGATGTGGATGATAACGAGGTCCCAGTAGATAATTATGTATAAACAACCTTGGATAATGAAGAGGTTGTGAAGTAAACCCTTACCTTGTACTTTTCCTTGGTTGGGGTAGGTTAACCTCCTGTATAATGGTGAAATAATTGTTATTAAATTATACAAGAATCATATACATTCATATGATATCATATATGATCTTTTAACATTGCTTTGTTAACAATATCTTAGATTTATCGTTGTTTCGGGTGTTAACTTACTCGTTTTATTTTATATGTTTTGTTACGTAAGTCGTGTTTTTCATGGATAGGTTGTATCTTATTCATATCCAGAATGATATCATGTCCTTAAACATTATTTTTAAATCATCAAATGATAATTATACTTGAATGGATACGACGGAGAATGAATCTCATCGCGTTCGTGGAGACGGTAGTCCGTACGTACGCACGAGCGACAATATCATTATTTTGATATTAAAATAATATATAATTGGATAGTATATCATATATACAGAATCATTATCATGTTATATTTATTATTTACATGAATTACATATCATTATTATACCCATCTAAATAATAATATATTGAATAACAATTACACCACGACGTGGAGACGGTAAGTCGTACGTACGCACGTATGGTGACATGTCATTCAAATTATGGGTAGAATACTGAATATGGTTGTTCCATATTTATAATAACATCAAAGTATATAGAATATACTGTAGTTATAATTTTAGAATTGAAATAATAAACAAAGAGGGTGTGGAAGAAGAAAGAAACTTGAAAGAGGGTGATGAAAACGTTACCTCTTCTTCGGGTTCTTCCTTTTGATTTGATCAAAAGGACTACTTAGGATGGATTTCTGACTAAAGTAAAGCTTCTAGGATGAAGGGAGAGAAGTTGGGAGAGTATTTGGGCAGAGTTTGGCCGAACCAAAAGGCTTGAAAGTGTGAATAAGGTGGTAGAGGTGGGGGCCTTTTATAAGAGGAGAGGAGGGGCTCTTTTGGAAAGATTGAAATGTTACATTATTATACAATGCTTTTCGGATTCTAAAGGTCCCAAACTTATATAATTCGTGGATAAGGTGATAAGGGTTCTAAATATATACATCCAATAGACTTTGGACAATTTTAAGCCTTGGATGTTACATTATCTTTTCATTTTATTAAAATCGTTAAATAATGAGGTCATCGCTGCATCATCATGATGTCATAAATAATTTAATTTATTTAATGTCTAAAAATTATAAACAAATACTATGATGTAGGAAATATTTTTAGCTTTCCAATGACTATTTATAGTCAAAAATATGACTTGTATAACCCCATGTAAAAATTGTTTTAGTAAAACATTTCATGTTTGTGTCATTTTTTACTTTAACATTAAATAAAAGGTATTTATGTCATTTTCCAACTAAAGTGGCTCCATGGGGTCCCCAAGTTGACCCATGGATTTTATTGGTCAGCCATGGAACATACAATGAGGTTAGGACATGTGTCATACTCATCTCATATTATTAAAACATTATTTTTACCTTAAACTACACTAATTACCTCTAATCGTGATTAAGAACTTAAAAGATACTATTCACCAAAAATTATTTTAATCTCATTGAAACACATTTTACTTCTTAATGAAAACCATGTATGTCGGATTTTTTAAAATCAAAACACAGAAGTGGTAATATTTCATTTAAACGAAAAATCGGTTATTTAACTACCACTTAGTGGTTTCACTATTCATCAAAAATTGAAGTTTTTCAGAACAATGCCAAAATTTCACCCTAAGCTATAATTGATATTCCAAATTCAAAAATGATGTCTATTTTAAAAAATTACAAACATATAAGTTGCATTAATTAATTTTATAATTAATTCCCGCTATCACAACAAATAGCGTGTTTTTAAGAAACAATTTATATCAAAAGATTGACAATTATTCATGCCCAATTTCAATGTTAAGTTAATTATAATGACCACCATTGGATAAAATGGTAAAAATATATTCTAATTATACTCTAAAACCACTCAATAGTATAATTTATCACTATAAATTATTTTGATTAAAAAAGTTGTTTTTAAGTATTTTTCACTATTCATAAAAAATTAGAAGTTCTCAGAAAAATACCAAAAATTCAACATAGGCTAATTTTGATATTCCAAATCCAAAAATGAAGTCCATTTTGAAATATAAAATTTATATAATTTTAAAAAGTGGTTATTACTATTCATAACGGCTACTTTGATTAGTCGCGGTGTTTTAGAACTCGAAGTTGCGTACAATGCAAGCTATTGCATTATTGAATGAGAAGCGTATCGTGGAAGCTCGGGGTGTTACATTCTTCCCTCCTTCAATAAATTGTGTCCTCGCAATTTGAAATTTTTCTTTGAAAATAAAAGGTTGAAAAGAGAAAATACCTTTGTGGAAAACCCACATCGGAAATAAGATTAATAAAATTTAGCCTTAATAAGAGGGAAAGGGAAATTAAAAAGTCACCACCCAATTATGATCTCGATTAGGAGAACATTGGTGGAAATTAGAGACATATAATTGGAGGAAAAATGTAAATATTTGTAGGGAGTGATTGAGGTCATCAATTACAATCAACTGTCAAATTGAGGGCCTCAGAGCCTTCAATCTATGTTGATTTAAAATATCATAAGTTCAACAAGACATAAGGTATTAGGATAACACATTTTTTTGTTTTAATATCCCTTTACTAAAGTTTAAGAATTAATTTATTCATTGAATAATAGATAGGTATATATATATTTATTCTTGACAATTAGAGTTTCAACCTTCAACTCATCTTTCACTCAAAAAGATAATAGAACTCAAAAATATTATACTTATCCTAATTGTATAAGGTTCCAAATGTTAACACATACCATTTAGATTAGTAAAATTATTTTTTAATAACCAGGGACTTCCTGTAGGCTAGTGGTAGGAAATAAAGGCCTGTCGCACTATGGTTGTGGGTTCGATTCCTGCACCTTTGTCCGACGCGATGGGTTATGCCCCACCCTGCAGGTTGTCCTTTTCCTAAAACTATAGTATTATATTATTCCAAAAATAATCTTCAGAAATGTTTTAACCTTAAACAATACTATCCAAAGATCAACTTAATCCATTCCAACCTTTATAGTTATCCAAAACACCTCCGTCAAGACTTTCTCTAAAAGGTCTCGAAATTCCAAAATCAATTGTAACCTCAGATTCCCCAAACAAAGTAAAGTTTTTCTTATTGTCACATATTAAAAATATGATTAATTTCATCATATTAAATCCTTAATGAAAACAACATGTACTACAGTACAATCCTTATATATATATCACATTATTCTAATAACCAGAATATAGTCCATGAGTCCAAAAGCATCAATACATTAATTATTCCGCTTCAACTGTAGTCACAGCATAAGATTGTCCTTAATCCCTTGGCCTTTTCTGAGGTAAGTTTCTCTGACGCTTAGGACATTCATTTGCATAATTTCCCATTTCCCTACAATTGTAGCATTGAACATTGATAGCCTCTTTCTTTCCCTTGCAATCACGAGCCTGGTGACCTTTTTCTCCACATTTATAACAAACTCCCATTCCTTTTAGGCAAGCACTGGGGTGATTCTTCCCACAATTATCACATAATGGAAAATCCTTCTTTCCCTTTTCCCCTTTTTCTATCTCTTGTTCCATTGTTCTCTTCTTCTCTTGCTTTACTTTGTTGTCATAAGACTTAGAGAATTCCTTTTCCGTCTTGATAGCACACGAGACAATATCTTCGTATGACGAGAAGGTTTGTGAGACTAATTCTCGACGGAGAAATGGTTTTAACCCATCAAAGAAACGATCAATCTTACTTCTTGGGTTACGTATATAATCTACTGCATGCCTCGCTAACCTTGTAAAGTTAGCCTCATACTTTGCGACATTCTCATCCTCCTTTTGTCTCAGACTCAGAAATTGCCTTTCCATATCTGCTTGATGGTCATAAGGAAATTATTTTTCTAAGAAAATCTCTTTGAACTCCCTCCATTCCATATTCGATACTTCATCATCTTCCTTTGTGTTTAGAATTAGCGACCACCACTGATCGGCATCTCCAGTGAGGCGGTAAACTGCCATGAAAACCTTCTCCCTTTCACTACTCCCCAAGGCATGGAATATTTTCTCTAAGGAGTTTATCCATTGCTCAGCTACTAATGGATTTGTACCCCCATTAAATGTTGGCGGTTGTTGCCTCATGAAGCGGTCTAACATTGATCCTCCACGTTGTGGATCAGGGTGATCCATACGAGTAAGGTTATTATTCATAACTTGAGTGAGTTGTCCCAGTATGGTAATAATTTGATCAGCACCAGTTGTATCTCCAGATCCACAATAATTATCTTGAGCAGGAGGGCTATCCCTACATGGAGTGCGTGCATTGATACGGTTTCCATTCCTTCCACTAGGCGCCATTTCTAAACAATGGCATAAACTATATTAGTTTATGAATCAAAATACATAATTCCATACTTGTAAGATACTTAACATAAATTGAACTAATTATGGATATAATCCATAATCATAAAAATGTTTTCTTTGAGAAGTATATACTCGTAACCCTTCATAGTGGTTTGTAAAGAAAATGGGAATTATCCTAAGCATATCCACCGGGAGTGTCGTAACCAAGAGTGCAGCAAGGCCCGTTGTCGTGCACCAGTTCCCATTCGAGTCTAGCTCAAAGCGGTGTTTTCGTGTTTTACCCCTAGGTACATCTGTGCCAGAGTCGCCTCTACCTGCTCATATCCAGACAGGGATGTATTGCTTGGAAAACTCACAAAATCTCTACAATACCAAAATTTTAGGAAGTTCTTCTATACTAATCCTCAAAGTCTATCTTCGGGCTATGTGCTCTAATCAGAGTTTATCTAAATCTACCTTCCAAGGTTATTACTAAACTGCCTCTGATACCAACTGTAACGCCCTGACCCCAGCTACCCAGAGTCGGTGCATTACTTCGTAACATTGGAATGATCACAAAAGATCAAGTCTCGAAAGACCGATTAGTTTAGTAGCCTTGGAAACACTAGATACATTCACAAGTCTTTCATTACATCAAAAAGTAAACAAACTACAATAACATGGTCTTCATAGTCCAAACTCATATCCCTTTCTGACTATCCCTGCAGGTCATTCATAAAATACTTCTTCACATCCTGGAAAAAATATTAAAACATTGAAAGGGGTGAGCTCAGATGCTCAGTAAGGATAACAATATAGCGGAAGCTTTCATCAATAAACATAAACATTTAAGGCAATGTATAACTAAAACAAAAGCCTTTTAAACTTTAACTTCAACATAATATGGCAAAAGTAAAATGAGATAATTCCATTCACTTCTTCACATGGATATTCTACTAGTCGAATAATCACATGAAATATCAATAACCTCTTTCATAATGAGGGAATGTATAATGCCAGACATTCTGAAACATTTTGTCAAGGCCTCGGCCAAGAAGTCTAAAATGATTAAGGCCTCGGCCAAAACCATAAATCAAATTGGGAAAGGGCCTCGGCCAATTCCACATCTAGTTGTCTCATGAGACCTACCAATGCATCGAGGAGCTATAGCGGGCTCCACCCTTCACTTATTAAGTCCAATACATTCCTCATATGAATAGGTTTAGACATAACATAAATATTCGTATTAAAACTAGCATACGAAACGTCAAAAATTTCTCCATAAACTATGGATGGTATAAAAATAACACATCCACAGTAAAATATTTCACAAAATGTTCAATGGGAGTTTTGTATCATAAATCAATTTCAATTAAACTTAAAACCCATCAAAGGATGTTGACATGGATGAAATCAAAGCAATTTGAGAGAAATATCTCTCTTTTTTTGAAATCATTTAAAAGTACCATAATTATAAAATAATAAATTTACTTTGAAAATATTCTTATAAGCTTGTAAGGGAATCTTCGACGAAGTTATAATGGCGGAAAATAGCCGCACCCGCCGTATAAGTTAAAAAAACATTCTTACCTTAAATTTGTCAAAAAGGTCAAAAAGTACATTGTTTGGAAAACGACGGTAAGATTCCTTTCAAAAACGTATAAGGGTATAAATGACTTTAACCCATTTTCCATTTAATAGTAAAAATGTTTTGAAAGACATTTTTAAGAAACATGGATGTGGATGATAACGAGGTCCCAGTAGATAATTATGTATAAACAACCTTGGATAATGAAGAGGTTGTGAAGTAAACCCTTACCTTGTACTTTTCCTTGGTTGGGGTAGGTTAACCTCCTGTATAATGGTGAAATAATTGTTATTAAATTATACAAGAATCATATACAATCATATGATATCATATATGATCTTTTAACATTGCTTTGTTAACAATATCTTAGATTTATCGTTGTTTCGGGTGTTAACTTACTCGTTTTCTTTTATATGTTTTGTTATGTAAGTCGTGTTTTTCATGGATAGGTTGTATCTTATTCATATCCATAATGATATCATGTCCTTAAAAATTATTTTTAAATCATCAAATGATAATTATACTTGAATGGATACGACGGAGAATGAATCTCATCGCGTTCGTGGAGACGGTACTCCGTACGTACGCACGAGCGACAATATCATTATTTTGATATTAAAATAATATATAATTGGATAGTATATCATATATACAGAATCATTATCATGTTATATTTATTATTTACATGAATTACATATCATTATTATACCCATCTAAATAATAATATATTGAATAACAATTATACCACGACGTGGAGACGGTAAGCCGTACGTACGCACGTATGGTGACATGTCATTCAAATGACGGGTAGAATAATGAATATGGTTGTTCCATATTTATAGTAACATCACAGTATATAGAAGATACTGGAGTTATAATTTTAGAATTGAAATAATAAACAAAGAGGGAGTGGAAGAAGAAAGAAACTTGAAAGAGGGTGATGAAAACGTTACCTCTTCTTCGGGTTCTTCCTTTTGATTTGATCAAAAGGACTACTTAAGATGGATTTATGACTAAATTAAAGCTTCTATGATGAAGGGATAGAAGTTGGGAGAGTATTTGGGCATATTTTTTCCGAACCAAAAGGCTTGAAAGTGTGAATAAGGTGGTAGAGGTGGGGGCCTTTTATAAGAGGAGAGGAGGGGCTCTTTTGGAAAGATTGAAATGTTACATTATTATACAATGCTTTTCGGATTCTAAAGGTCCCACACTTATATAATTCGTGGATAAGGAGATAAGGGTTCGAAATCTACACATCCAATAGTCTTTGGACAAGTTTAAGCCTTGGATTTTACATTATCTTTTCATTTTATTAAAATCATTAAATAATGAGGTCATCGCTGCATCATCATGATGTCATAAATAATTTAATTTATTTAATGTCTAAAAATTATAAAAAAATACTATGATGTATGAAATATTTTTATCTTTCCAATGAATATTTATAGTCAAAAATATGACTTGTATAACCCCATGTAAAAATTGTTTTAGTAAAACATTTCATGTTTGTGTCATTTTTTACTTTAACATTAAATAAAAGGTATTTATGTCATTTTCCAACTAAAGTGGCTCCATGGGGTCCCCAAGTTGACCCATGGATTGTATTGATCGTCCATCACACATCCAATGAGGGTAGGACATGTTTCAAGCTCATCTCATATTATTAAAACATTATTTTTACCTTAAACTACACTAATTACCTCTAATCGCGATTAAGAACTTAAAAGATACTATTCACCAAAAATTATTTTAATCTCATTGAACCACATTTTACTTCTTAATGAAAACCATGTATGTCGGATTTTTGAAAATCAAAACACAGAAGTGGTAATATTTCATTTAAATGAAAAATCAGTTATTTAACTACCACTTAGTGGTTTCACTATTCATCAAAAATTGAAGTTTTTCAGAACAATGCCAAAATTTCACCCTAATCTATAATTGATATTCCTAATTCAAAAATGATGTCTATTTTAAAAAATTCCAAACATATAAGTTTCATTAATTAATTTTATAATTAATTCCCGCTGTCACAACAAATAGCGTGTTTTTAAGAAACAATTTATATCAAAAGATTGACAATTATTCATGCCCAATTTCAATGTTAAGTTAATTCTAATGACCACCATTGGATAAAATGGTAAAAATATATTCTAATTATACTCTAAAACCACTCAATAGTATAATTTATCACTATAAATTATTTTGATTAAAAAAGTGGTTTTTAAGTATTTTTCACTATTCATAAAAAATTAGAAGTTCTCAGAAAAATACCAAAAATTCAACATAGGCTAATTTTGATATTCCGAATCCAAAAATGAAGTCCATTTTGAAATATAAAATTTCTATAATTTTAAAAAGTGGTTATTACTATTCATAATGGCTACTTTGATTAGTCGCGGTGTTTTAGAACTCGAAGTTGCGTACAATGCAAGCTATTGCATTATTGAATGAGAAGCGTATCATGGAAGCTCGGGGTGTTACATTAGGGACTTTTGAAATGATGTGTGAATGGGAGTTTTAAAATATGAATGCCTGAGTTTCAAAATGGTAAATTTAATTATAGAAGGATGTGTAATTATTGAACTTTTGGGGGACCTGGGTAGCAAGTATTACTTATGTTGTTTATCTAGGCCTTTTTATGGGTGGTTTTGGTAGTGAGAGGACCCTAGTTTGATACCTTGGTTTCGGTTCATGAGGTTTTATTGTGTTTCTAGGTATGGTAAGAGAGATGTTCTTATTGTACCCTCTGTAGGGCTATGACCTTTGGGTCATAAGATATTTTTCAATAATGTGAGTGTGGAAACCCTTGTGGGTCTTGATTGTGTGGGGTGTATGCTTGAACTTAAGGATGTTACCTAGGTTGTGGTGGACTTTGTGGGTTGGGACCTTGGGATATGTGTTTTTGACCCCAAAGAGGGTGTTTGGATCATAGTTCTGATTTATGTATACGAGTATCTTTGGTGTGGAACTAAGAGTAAATAGTCACTTGGTGTGCTAGGTGCAGTGTGTATCTGAATGGTGGTAAAAGTGTTTCCTATGAGAAATGATTTTTTTGTGGTTCGATATGAATGGCTTAAAGGGAGATCAAATGCCCTTTATTGAGGTGAATTCATTTTAGGGATAGGTATCATTGAATTTTGAGGGTGACCCATGAGAGGGGTTGGTTGGCTTGTTAGTGCTTCTGAGTGTGCATATGTAGGTGGATTTTTTGGATTTAGTAGTGGAACAATGAGAGAATTGTCTAATGCAAGTTTTTCCTAGAGGTATAAATGGGAAGGTCATGTTGGAAACAAGGCTGTTAATTGATAGAAATGTAGTATAGTTTGTTTTTGTTCTCAATCCTCCACATGGAATATCAGGAAGTTTGAAAGAAAAAGGATCTTATAGTTCAAGATGACAATAGTATTGAAGGTGGTGTCTTTTCCCAGTGTTTGCAAAAATTTTGGGGTCCAAAATTTGGTGGATGGATTTCATTGTGAAAAGTGGTTTTCCTTTAAGTAATTATGAAAATATATCAAAGGAATGAGTATCTCAAAGATGGGATTTGTGAATTTAGTTTCATTAAGGATCAAAGATTACTGATGGTGATCTACATGATAGTTACAAGAATCATGAATGATGAAGAATTGGATCATCATGGTCAGTTATGGAACGATCCACAATTATGAAGAGCACTATGAAGGGTTTTAATATAATGCTCTATAGTTACGATGATCATCACGAACATATAATTTCCACGGAGCTTCATGATAGGAGGATCTATGAAAAAGTGTTTTTTAAAGATCTATAAAATGTACGAATAGGTGGTGGAGCATCGTGAACAGATGAGCCTATAATTAGGAGGATAACCCCCTTCACTTAGCATGATTTTTTCAAGAAAAAATTGGAAATGCTCTGATTTTACAAAGCTAAGGGAGGCTCATGAATCTGGATTTCTATACAAGATTGAGCATCACAAAAAGACTACTAGTCTTGAATGATTCCAATGATTTTTATTAAAGTTTTATTCACGATGATGGGATATTATGTGTTGACTAGGGAGATTTTTGAAAGATTTTATTCCATGAAGGTAGGGTTGCTTCACGAAGTCATTTTGTTCCGTGAAGGTAGGGAGCTTCATTAAGGGTTGATCCTCACGAAGTAGCTTCATAAAATGTAGTTTTAGAACATTAGTTTTTAAGTGAACAATGCTTCTAGAGTTCATCAATTTTGGTATGTGGTGCAAGATGAGTCTCGTTCAAGATAGGTATAAAGACCTTAATGTCAATTCATTTAAGTGACCTTAAAGTTGATAAATTGAGTTAGAATTCTCTCAAATCAGTGATATAGGGGGATTATATGGAAGTGTTTCAAGGGACTTAGTGTGTTATCCCTAACACCTTGTAAAGAAAATGTGCCTGGAACAGAGTGACTATGTGAAAACTTCTGTATCACAAATCTAGTGAAGATTATTGGATTTAGGTATGACAGAATGACTGTCATTGTATGATCTTTAGACTAGCACTTAGTGGTTAACCAAGTAATTTTTTGTGTTTCCTTACTTTTTTTGAATGTTTAAATTTCTTCACATCACCATCAGACAAGTTTAACAAGTTCCTACCAATGTGGGAATAAGATAAATCACTTGAGAATAAAAAGTTGACACCCCGATTTACCCCTCCCCTCTCAGGGTGTTTTGGGGTCCTTCAAATCAATGGTTCCTAGATACGTGACTTGATTTTTGTGTATACATTGGTGGTTTTTGAAATTGAACATAACTTTGAGGATGGTTAGCCCAGTGTTGCATGTGCCATGGAATGTGAAGCATGGGTGGGTTCTTCTGAGTTGAAATCAATTCATGATGGGTGCCGCCGAATTTTGGTAAAAGTGTATGGTTATTCGTTGTTTTCCTTCTAAGGGAATCACTCAAGTGCTTATGGTTGGTTATAAGTCTGGTTTTGAAGTCCCTAACTATTCATGTATCTAGCTTGGCTGTTTTGGAAATGTTTAATGTGGAGTCCAAGGTTGACTCTAGAGGGGCATGTTACTTATAGATGTGAAACCTAGGTAAAGGGGTGGTCACATGGTTGGGATTCATCATATGGAAATTTTGGTTTTTTAGAATGGAATGTTGATAATTCCTTGAATCTAAAGAGATTGATGGACCAGGAGGCTTTGTTAGAAGTGTGAGCGGAAGTTAGGTCTGGTAGTGTATGACTCATGGAGCCTAGAGTTGGGTTTAGTGATTGGTTGCAAGAATATGAATGACCATGAGGGTTCTATTGAGTTGTGGGTGATTATAACATTCTAGTCGTACACTATGTCATTGGGTGGTGTGCACAGGTGTTTCAGATGTAAGTGAATGTTTTTCCATGAAATCAAGGTAGATAAGAACTAGAGATGAGAGAGACTATTTAGTTTTGGATCAGTAGGATAGACCATTTTGTATCTATTGTGGGCCATCGGGATCATTCTGGAAGGACTAGATAGGTGTGGTAGTGGTAGTGCCACAGGAAGTGTTGGTTCACAGTATGTTGGTAGAGAGTCATGAATCAGTGGTGTGTTCAGTCTATAACCCCACTTGAGTTGTGGTGGCATGGTGTTGATGAATTGTTGGTAGGTAGGGAATACCAATAAATTTGATAGGTTAAGGTATCCCAGTGGTGGGAGGTTACATTGGTGATGTAAAATTTTGGTGGTGCTTTTTAATAACTTCTCATTGTACTTTTAGCTAGTGATAATCATGCCCAATATCATGACATCCACTTAGGCTTTATAAGAGAGTTATAGATTAATTCCAAACTACCTAACTTTTTTTTGGTTAGATATGGGGCCTCTTAGATATTATGATCATGGAGCGATATATGTGGAATTGTATAGTGGGAATCAGACCATCAAATGTTTACAGGTGAGGTCCTCGATATGGATTGGGTGTCGACGAACGATGTGGGTTCCTTTCTTAGAACCCAGGAACAGGTAATGGGTGAGTTTTGTTTTATTGTTCTAGGTAAAGTTAGATAGAAACTTTCAATTTCTGGGTTTATCCTATGATCGAAGTGTGATATGTAGTGGTTGTAATTCCATGAGTAAAGATATGGTAATGACACTCCTAAGGTGGGGAGTGATAAGTGACTCTTGGATGTGGGGAGAAGAGTGTGGAGTTGATGTGGTGTAATTGGGATTCTAATAGGTAATTTGTGAGGTTCATGTTGAATTCCTCATAAAAGGTTATTTGGGCCCTAGATGTGGTGGTTGAACAATCCAAGTGTTGGATTTAGGATCAGGGTGGTTCCAAATTGAATTTATAAGCCTATGTTAGTGTTGTTGATGGGCGTGGTAAGGCATGAAAACAGTTCATGGAAAGGGATTTTGGATGTTATAACATCAATAGAGGTTGATCATGGACATTGGTAGGTGTGATTGGGTGACCACTGAGTGTCCTTAGGTGTGAATTATTCTTGTATAATTAAGGTAGTGGCATGCCAATAGTGAAGCTGAGTGTTTCTGGGATGAGTCAATCGGGGATAGGTCGACTTAGCTAGGATCATGGGATGAAAGTGGTGAGTTCTAAAATACATTTATAAAATGTTTTGGAGTGAAAAGTACATTTTGAAATCTAAAAATGGATTTTTACTAAGAATCTAGTTGTCTTTAGTCAATGTTTGGTTAGTGTAAGTGCTTGTGTTAGGAACATTGATGGGTGTAGTAGACCATGATGATGACTTGGAGAGTAGTGGATTCCTTGATGATAGAGTTTTACTGGAAGTATGGTAATTTCACTAGTAGGTACTTTAGGTGATGATGGTATGCATTAAGTGGGAAGGATCCATGGGCTTTTGAAGTGAGGGAAACACCTTTGGAAGAGGAATTGATGTGGTAAGTTATAATACACCTATGGATTGATGTTTCCAACACAAAGTGAATTTCAAAGATAAAGGAAAACTTGATGGAGGTCAAGTTGTTCTTAGTTGGTAAATGGGTGGTGGATGCATTTTCATCCTGTGTGGTTTTGATATCAAGGCTAGATGCCAATGTTGGATGGTGTTCTTGTGGATTCTTTGGTAGGATGATTTGGGAAACATGTTGGGTAGGTTGTATAAGTTTGAGTTGTGGGTTTGGTGGAACTTTTTGATAGTTGAAGTGACCAACACTGGAACATGATAGTAGTAAGCCAAAGAATACTGTGGCGATCACCATAGTGGGAAAGTGGTAGGTTTATGACGTGATCAGTTTTCAGATTGGATAGACTCGAGTAAGAACCATCTTGGTGTTTTGGTTTTGGTGATGGGTGTTGGATTGGGTTTTGACTAGTTGACTACTTGGAGATGAAGGTTATGCTTGGATTTTTCTTTGGATGTTTGAGTATGGAGTGGGAAATTTGGGCCTTGAGTTTTGGACTAACTTAGGTCATGAAAAGTGGTGGGAAACTATGTATTAATTGAGTGGGGCCAATATTGGGTCATGTTGGAATTTTGAAAAGGGGGTAAGATGGAACCAAGTGATTTGGGACATGAGTTTTGGAGAGTATCGGGTTGGTAGAGTGTTTATTGGATCTTCCTCAGAGGAATGGTGATATAAATGATTCCTACTTTTGTCATGATTCAGACAGTGTTTCCTAGGATTCGATTTACAGATTTTTTGGTTGATGTTTCATTTGAAGTTAATGCATCCTTTGAGGAGCATCTAGTTCGTCTTGTGGATCATAGTGAGAAAGTTTTGTGAGGTAAGGTTGTACCTTGGTTCAAGTGTTATGGCTATATAGTAATTTTCAAGAAGACACTTAGGAAAAGGAAACTGATATGTGGGCCCAATATCTTCATATTTATACCTTGTAAGATCATCGATGATTGGGAGTCTGGACCTGGGACAAGCTATTATAAGGTGGGGAGGTTGTAAGATCCCAGACTTAAGGTGTGTTTTTGTTTAAGTTTTGGCTTAAGTATCTTTAATTTAGTTAAAGTAATGTTTATCAGGTGTATAAGGAGGGTCGGGGGTGTTTCGGGAATTTGGGACTCAAAATAAGGGAGAATATAGACATCCAGTGCATGTTTCATGGTTGGTGCATGGTTAGTAGTAACTGTGCACCCAAGTCATGAATGGTTGGGGGAGGGGTGAACGGTTTAATGAAACCATGAAAGGGGGAATGAAAAACTATGAAACCTTGGATAGATCCATCCCACATAGTCATCACACATTTAGTCAAACTATGTAGGCTTCTCAGGTAACCACATGTCCTGGACCCTCTTGAATAGAGAGTGGAACATGGTTGGTGAATAGTTTGGAAAACCGTGCAGCCAAACTGTGTGCCACTTTAAAAGTGGGATTTTACCATTTTCCCCTTAAGATTTATGAACCCTCACCCAATTGTATTCCACATTTCTCCTACATCATCCAAGGGTGATAAACTATTCCCCCCCAAATCGACCAAGTATTGATCTCCCTTGTTTCTAAGACGTTTGGAGCATTTTTGGGTGTGGATCGAAGCTCCGAGTGATTATAACACTCATGTTTGATTCTTTTTCTGTATTATGGATTGTGGAATAATTATTATCATTCTAATGCTCAAAAAACCCCTTTTTATATAATATCTTATTTTGATACTTCATAGGGTGTTTGAGTTCAAATCAAAATATGAGGTTAAGAAAGCGTTCATCTTTGGAATCGAGGTAGGAGGTTTACAATTTATATCCCATAGTCTTGATTTTTATTTATGATTATGTGGTTATGCATGAGTGTTTTTGTGTTTTCCATTTTTTTATCTATAGAAATGATAAATCATTTGGGTGTATGGTTAATTGAACCCATCATAATCCTCATGGGAAACGTTGAGGTTGATTTGGACCGAGTTACGGGCCACTCATGGGGTGTGAAACTTCTTGAATATGGAAATTTTAATGTTAAGTATAGAATTAAACTATTATGAAATAGATCCCATGATTAATGTGTTGACATATAGCTTGGGTTATGAAAGGAAAC
This sequence comes from Viscum album, assembly GCA_963277665.1. NCBI lineage: Eukaryota > Viridiplantae > Streptophyta > Magnoliopsida > Santalales > Viscaceae > Viscum > Viscum album. The sequence goes on from OY728127.1 coordinate 1,901,857,350, forward strand.
TAATGGTAATTGTGTTCATTTTTTAACATGGCATAAGGGGGTGTTTGGTATAGTGTAAATGGTTTAAATGAATTAAATTGAATATGATAAATTATTTATCGGTTTTCATGGACATGTGAAAATTAATTAAGGAATATATTAAATGGGTTAGGTTATGAAAGTAAAATGGGTTAAAGGTCTATGGAATGTAAATGAGAATGTGTAGATGGGTTAAGTAATGATGATATATTATGTGTTGAATGTACTATTGTTGTAAATGATGATTGTGTTAAATGGTTATGGTTATGTTTAGTAAATGTGTTATGGATAAAGAAGCATGTGCACATGGTTGGGTGGTATGTGCAGTATTGATAATAGGTTTTATACCCATGATTTGGGTTGGACTGAGGCTCTAAACCCCACCCCTAGAATGAATGGGTTAGGGAGTCAAACTGAGGCTCTATTCCCCAAACAGTTACATTTGTTGAGACTACCTGGACTAAGGATCCAATGTAAATGTTTTCATGGTTAGGGAGTCAAAATGAGGCTTTATGCCCCTAATTGTTTCATTAGTTAAGAATACCTAGATTGAGTCTCCAAGGTAAGTATGATTTAATTGTTTTTAAAAAAAATTCCCAAGTGAGTTAGAGAACTTGACTTATCCCGTTCTGCATAGTAGTTTGTTGGTATAGGCTATAATGAATTTGATGAAAATGCCTAACCCATGGAAAAAATGAGGAAAATGTTTTATGTTAATGTTGTTAACTAATGTCACCTATTTTATATTTTTTTTATCTTTTCATTCATTTAGTATTTTCATAAACTACTTTTTTAGACTATATATATTTTGTAGACACCCATGGTGGTGGCCTACTGAGTTGTACTCACACCCTGCTCGGGCTGTCATTGGGTACAGAAGGAGTCTTCATGGTTGCAGGTCAAGGAAAGTTCAAGGTCCATATTCTAGATGGTTCATTTGGGCATGGTATGTTCATTGAATATGGATCCAGAATTGGAGTTAGGTCCTATTTGGAGATTTTTATATTTGTTTCATTTTGGGTTTCCTTTGCACTTGGCATAGTTTGACTTGGCATAGCATATTGATAGTTTGGTTGTGGAATTATACCCAGTTTTGGGAAATGTTTGGTAACGCATGTTTATTGTTTATATTTTCCTTTTTTTATCTATTGTGGATTACTTTTATAAAGAGAGTATATTCTCCTCGCATGTTTCATTAGACCCTCAATACGAGTTGGAAGCCTCTAGTGTATAGATAGGTGTTCCTGAGTCCATGTGGTAACCTAGCTCTAGGAACAAGTTCATTGGCTCCTTGGTTGGGGATGTTATAAAAAAACTTTTGAGGTGGTCTAAATAACATCCCAAACAATTCTTTAGATTTGAAAAATTCAAATTAAGTTTTATAAACAATTAATAATCTCAAAATATAAACAATTTATATTTTGGATTTATTTTGTAATTTATAAAACCGTTATAAATCACAGTTATAAATTTATATATACACATTTTATGCAACAATTATAAATTAGGTTATATAGCTGATCTTGGGATATATTATCATATAATGTATTCTTAATAAATCCCTTGAGATTATGTTATCTCATAATGTATTATCTAGGAGAAGTGTTTCACATTATGTTGTCTCAAAATGCATTGTTAAGAACAACACCACACATTAAGTTGTCTCATAATATAATGTTAAGTAGAAAATAAAAAATACTCTGTTTTGGTGGTAAGGGACATGGACTAAGTTATCATATAACATAACATACACCTTAAAATATATATTAAATTATCAGTATAACATAATGTCTGTAGAACCCCTATTTTCAAGTAATAAACCATTTTTTATATATTTTATGTATATAAAGTATATGGGTGATGTTTGGGAGAGTTTGGAGAACTTTTGGAGTGTTTTTTGGGCTTTTCAACAGGTGCATGGTTTGGGAAAACTATGAAACACCTACAGAAAACTATGCAAAATGAAAAACTAGATAAATGAAAGGTGCACGGGTGGCACACAGTTTTTGAAAACCTTGTGAAAGCCTAAGAGAAACCATGTTATTTTGAGCATATATTGGACAGTGATCTTTGGTATAGTTGGCACATAGTTTGGTAACCATGTGAGACAACTGTGCGAGATCTACCTTAAGGCAGGGGTAGAATCATGGTTATCACATGGTTTACCTAACCATGCGACTAAACCATGCGTGGGTCAAAAGTCAAATCCTTAAATTTTGGATCTAACATGTTTTCACCTCGAAATGCTTACTTTTTTCCCCAAAATGGCCCTAAATCAGGATTTTTTCCCTCTCTAAGGTTGGGGAACCTCTCCAAATCGAATTGAAATCCATCCAGAATTGTTCCTTGGTGTGTTGAAGCTCTATTATCACAATAATTATTTGTTCTTGGTAGTTTTTAGTAGTTTTACCTAGCTGTACTTCTCCTCCTCTCTCGGTTTCTTAGATCTACAACTGTTGTGGGTAGATCTGAGGTTTTTGATGCCATATATGTTCAGATTTGGTCTTTTTGTTGATAGGGTAAGAGATATAAGGTGGGTTCATGAAGTTTTAACCAAGTTTTGTGAGATTCTAAGTATCATTCTTCATTTTCATCATAAAACCCTAGGTAGGTGGATTCACTCTCAACTCCTCTATTTAGAATATGAATCCTTGATTTAAAAATAATTATTTTCTGTGAAATTGATTGTGAATTTTTTGTGTATTGATTTTTGGAAACCCTCTTGAGTGACGGTTTGTCAAAACATGGAAATTAGGTGTTTTTGTATAAAGTTCTTTAGTTCTTGGTTTTAAAATGTGGATTTTAAAATGTGGATTTTTATAAAATTGTGATAAATGGATTAATAATTTTTTTTCAATAAAATGGATGGTTTTATTGAAATGAATTGTAATGGTTGATTTAAAATGGTCTGTTGTAGAGGTTTTCAATAAAAAGTTTGTTTTATTGAAATGGTTTTGGCATGATGGTTTTGGAATAATTTAGCATAATGGGTTAGTGTGTGTTCATATTACATTATAAGTCTTGGTTAAAATATGACCATGTTCTTGGTTCCAAAGGTGTAATAGCACATGGGATTTAATTACTTTGTGATGACATGGTAGATTGACAAGAAACCACTCATGATTATGGAACTGTCATAATGAAGCATGCATGTGTAGATGTGTGGATTGGAATGGGGTATGCCAAAGTGAAATTAATGAAATGGTTTTGGAGAATTGTTTTGTTTTTTTCCTTGGAAATTGGTGTTTTTTTAGGAAAACTATTTAACAATATCACTTGTTTATGTTTTGATATAAACTATTTTTGAAATTGTTTTATATAAATTATTTATATAAATGGGATATTATTTTATATCCTAGTTGTGTGAGTAGGGAAGTAATTAGGGAAAATATACTGAGTTTCATTAATTACACCTACTTAGTCACTTTATTTATTTTGTAGATGTTGTTTATCGAGAGAATGATTTTGGTATTTTGGAAATAGTTTTATTTTCAAAATAAATTAGATGTTTTTTAAAAATGGTAAATTTTTGAAATCACTATTGTGATAGTTGATGTGATAGAATTTGAAATTCTAAGCCTTTAATTCATAAAGACTGAGACTTATGGCAGTTTTTGTTTTTCTATAGAATGATGTCTGGTAGGCATCATAAGAACCAGTCAAAAGAGGTTGTTGAGAACGTGGTTTCACTTGAGCCATAGGTGAACCAACATTTGGTCCAAATCATCGCTCAGGATTTTCGAACCATTGGGTTAGGACTACAATAAGATACTCTTTTTATGATATTTTTATCTACTGAAAATTCAAGTTGAGGAAGTACAGTTGTCTTCAAGAGAGCATGTGAGAACTCTATCACTAAGAGAAAGAAGAAGAGGGACACACATTCTCAAGAAGGTGGAACACATCAGAACTAGACTACAAGAGCAATTACCCTTCCTCCAATACCCAAGATAAAACTAGGATGTTTCTAATGTGGTTCGTTCAACCATGTGAAGAGAGAGTGTATGACACCACTGATATCATTCCATAATTTCAGCATGATGGGGAGTCTTCAGTGCTATTGCCACAGTGCTCCAAGGTTAGGTGCTTATGAAACTTCTTAGGTATCGTAGGCATCATAAGATTTGATGGTGCGAGGGAATAAGAATAAATCCTATCAGTAGAACAGATCTATCCCTAGTGATTCTAGGAATAACATGAATCCATAGTAAGGGAACTCTCAATAGGTAAATAAGGAACAAAGTGTTGTGATAAAGCAATTATATAGAGCAGAACAAGTTATTATGCATGATCAGCCAGGACCATATACAGTGAGATGTATGGTTCTTTTCAATTTTATCCTTATACAAGTTTTTTTTATATGGGTTCATCCCATTGATTTATTTCTTCTTGTTCTATTTATTTTCTGAGCTTCAAACTTTAGATGATTCCTTTTGTGATCAAACATCAAACTCCTCTTGGTCAAAGAGAGTTTCAAACCTTTGTGTGTAGAGAATTTTCTATAATAGTTGATGGAGATGAGTTGAAATGGTATTTCTCTATGATTATAATTCATGTATTTTATATAATATTGGGTATAGATTTGTGGGAAATGTCAAAGGCTCACATCCACTTTTATACCAAAAAGATCAGTTTTACAACTGAAGATGGAATCTAGCATCTCTTTTGAGGAGACCAGAAAATAAAATTAGATGCAATGAGTATGTTGGAACCAACAGTTTAAAAAATATCATTCCATTTGGTATCATTGTCTTTAGAATCAATGGATAAGATCTAGAAGAACATTTTTCCAACAATGGTGGATTAGTTTTCAGATGTGTTTCACGATAATTTCTTAGGGTTTCCACCGATAAGATAAATAGAGTTTATGGTTGATCTCCTTCTGGGGACCAGTATTATTTCTCTTCTGTATTATCAAGTGGAATTAGAATAATTAAGGGACTTGAAACTATTCTTATAATATATATAAATCAAATGTTTCATTCGACCTAACACATCTATGTGGGCATCACTAGTCTTGTTTATGAAAAAGGTGGATGGAACTCTAAGGTTGTGTTTAGATTATCATAATCTTAACCAAGTTACGATAAATAATCGATATCCACTTCCATGAATTGATGATCTATTTAATAAATTTATTGGAGATCATTGGTTCCCTAATATTTATGTGTGATCATTATATCACTAATTGTGGGTTCGGAAGGAGGATATTCTGAAAATAGATTTTAGAAGAAGATGTGGTATTTATAGATATGTGGTAATGCCTTCTGATCTTACAAATGCACCAAAAGTATTTATGTAATTAATGAATTGGATATTTCAAAAATATTTGGATTATATTATGGTGGTGCTTGTAGATGACATATTGGCGTATTCAAGGACAAGGGTTGATCATGAGCAACACTTAGTGACAATGTTAGGAATCTTGAGGGATCATCATTTGTATGCCAAATTATCAAAGTGTTATTTTTTTGATACAAGTGGTATTCTTTCCAAGCCATGTTATTTATAAATAATTTTTTTATGTGGATATAAAAAATATTGAGGTTGTAATCTCTTTGAAACTACTAAAGAATGTCTTTGAGATATGCAGTTTTCTTGGATTGGTTAGTTATTATTGATGCTTTGTGCATGATTTTTTATGACTAGATTCACCTATGATAGCTTTGAAAATGAATAATATTCCATTACAATAGGATGAGTAATTCCATAAGACTTTCCAAGAGTTTAAAGTTAACTTTACATCAGCACCAATCTTGATTTTTTTAGAATCATTACAAGGGTACATACTGTATTGTGATGATTTAGGATCAGGGTTGGGAGTTTTATCATGCAAGAAGACTATGTGGTTTCTTATGGATCACGGTAGTTATGAGTTAATGATAAAAAATATCCAACACATGATTTGGATTTAGCTTCCATAATCCATGTCTTGAAGACTTGGCGTCATAATATCTTCAGCGAGAAATTCACAGTGTTCACAGATCATAAGAGTCTGAAGCATATCTTCTCAAAAAGATATTTAAATTTAAGACAAAGGATATGTATGTAGTATATTTAGATGCTTTACTTTGACTTAATATACACACCTAGAAAATGAAATTTGGTGGCAGATGCATTAAGTATAAATTCATATGTTAAGTTGGAAAAAGAGGCTTTAGATCAGTGGCAGTCGATGTCAGTGGTATAAGACATGAGCTTGGAATGTGAAAACAAAGGTGATGTTGTGGTTTTGTTTCCAATTTCTTTGATTCATGATCTAGTAAAGATGGTGAAACCGGTATAGAAATTTGATGCAGAATGTTTGGGGATAAGATCAAAACTCAATGGCGGGGGAGACCATTGAGGGATGGAAACTGGATGGGAGTTTGGTGTTGGGGTTCAGATATCGGATGGTCATACCTATGGATTTTCATGAATAACTTCATCATGCTTACAATCATTCTTGATGGTATGTTCATCATGGAATACATAAGATGTATCAGTCTTTGAAAGCACAAATTTAGTGGGTCGGCATGAAAAGGAAGGTGGATGAGTTTGTTTCAAGATGCTAAACTTATCAGCAAGTTAAGGAAAAACATTAGTGACAATAAGGTATATTATAGTCCTTACCTATTCTAGTGTAGAAATGGGAGTATAAAGATATTTATTTTGTTACAGGTCTCCCAATAGTGGTTTGAAAACATGATTCCATATCGGTGATTATGGATCAGATCATAAAATAGGCCCATTTCGTCTCTATACGTGAAACTCATATGGTGGGGGATATGTCAAAAATATATATCTGAGAAGTGTTAAAGAGACATGGAATACCATTTTTGATAATATGAAATAGATTTCTGAGGTTCACATCACATTTCTGGAAATCCTTATAGAAATCTCTTGGGAATCAGTTGACTATGAGTATGGCATATCATCATCAGATGGACAGCCAATCCAAATGGATGATACAAATATTGTAAGACATGTTACAGGCTTGTGTAATAGATTTTGGTGGCTCATGGTAATAGCTCATACCCTTGGTGGAGTTCTCATATAACAACAGATATCATGCCTCGATACATATGGATCCTTTTGAAGCTTTGTATGGGAGTCCTTTTCATTCTCCACTTTGATGGGTGGAAACTATAGAGACTTCACTAGTTAGGTCAATACTTGTCTAAGAAACAAAATAGAAGATTTAGTTTATCATGAAATAGATATATATAGCTCAAATTCGTCATAAATATGATTTAGATCATCATCGATGGTCGTTTTCCTTCACGGTGAGTGATCATGTGTTCTTGAGTATTTATCTAAGTCTTAAACATCATTGTTTTGGGAAGTAAAGAAAGTTATCTCATCGATATATAGTCCATTTTGAGATACTATAATGGTTTGGAAAGGTGGAATATTTTTTGGCATTGCCCCCATGGTTTAGTATGTTGTATAATGTGTTTCACGTATCTCAATTGAAAAAGTATCAGCCTGATCTAGACTATGTGATTCGATGGGATCATGTTAACCTATAGTTGAATTCTTTATTAATGCACCTGCCAGTGCAGATTTTGGATAGGCAATAGAAATTATTGCACGAAAAAATCATCAATCTAGTGTGGGTTTTTTGGAAACATGGTAAAATTCATGAAGAGACTTTGGAATGTGAGAAGGAAATGAAAGAGTAGTGTCTAGAACTCTTTTATGGCATCAATGGGTTTCTACTTTATAAGGAAGGAAAGACCAATGTTGGGGAGAATTTAGCCCCTCTTTTTTAATTAATTAACCCTTTATTTATGATTTTTTAAGTTTGAAAAGTATATGGTTGATGTTTGGGAGATTTTGGAGAACTTTTAGAGTATTTTGGGGATTTTATATAGGTTCACGATTGGTACACAGTTTGGGAAAACCCTGAAACAGTTATAGGAAACTATGAACAATGAAATAGGGGCTAAAGGGAAGGCACACATGCATTGCACAGTTTTCTAAAATTTTGAAAAAAACTAGGATAAACTGTGTTGTGTTGAGAATATGTTGTACAGTGAGCTTTGGCATGACTGGTGCATGGTTTAGTAACCGTTCAAGACAACCATGCGAGGTCTCCCTTAAGGTTGGTTCAAGAGCATGGTTAGTGCATGGTTTTCCTAAATATACAACTAAATAATGCGCATGTCAAAAATTAGATCCTTAAATTGTGGATCTAACGTGTTTTCCCCTCTAAATGCTTCATTTTTTCCAAAATGGCCCTAACTCAGGATTTTTCCCTCTTAAAGGTTGGAGAACCTCTCCCCGCACAATTTTAAGTGACCTAAAATTTTTTATTGGTGTGTTGAAGCTCGATTCTTATGGTAAGTCTTTGTTCTTGGTGGTTTTGGTAGTTTTCCTTAGATTTACTCCTCCCTCTCTCTCGGTTTCTTAGATCTATGACCACAATGGGTAGATCTAAAGTTTTTTAAACCAAATATATTCAGATTTATTCTTTTTGTTAATATGGGAAAAGATCTAAAGTAGGTTTATAGATTTTTAACCCAGTTTCATGAGATTTTAAGTGATGTTCTTCATTTTCATCATAAAACTTGAGGTAGGTGGATTCACTCTTGACTCCTCTATTTATAATATGAAGGATTTATTTCAAATTGATTATTCTGTGTGAAATTTTTTGTGAATTTTTTGTGTATTGATTATTGGAAACCCTCTTGAGTGATGGTTTGTGGAAACATGGAAATTAGGTGTTTTTTTATAAAGTGTTTTGGTTCTTGGTTTTAAAATGTTAATTTTAAAATATGGATTTTTTTAGAATTGTGATAAATGGATTAATCAAAAAAAAATTAGTAAAATGGATGTTTTTATTGAAATGAATTGGAATGGTTGATTTGAAATGGTATGTTGGAAATTTTTTCAATAAAAATTTTGTTTTATTGAAACGGTTTTAGCATGATATGGAATAATGGGTTGGTGTGTGTTCATATTTCATTATGAGGCTTAGTTGAAATATGATCATGTTCTCAATGCCAAAGGTTAAATGGAATATGGAATTTAGTTACCTTGTGATGACTTGGTAGATCTATGAGAAACCTCTCATGAGTATGAAATTGTTATAATGAAGCATTCATGTGTAGATGTGTGGATGTATGGATGTGTGGATTGCAATGGGTTATTCCCAAGTGGTATTAATGAAATGGTTTTGGAACATTATTTAGTTTATTTCCTTTGAAATTAGTGTTTTTAGAGAAAATTGTTTTACATTGGCACTTGTTTATGTTTTGATATAAATTGTTTTAGAAATTTTTTTTATATAAACCATTTATATAAATGGGATAACATGTTTTATCCTAGTAACATGAGTAGGGAAGTCATTGGGAAATCTATTTTGAGTTTCATTAATCACCCCTAATTTGGCACTTTGGTGCTTTTACAGATGTTGTTTATCAAGACATGGGAAAAGGTAAAGTATCACACATCTTTAGTAGCACTTCATGATACTTGGGCTGTTGTAGAGTTGGAGCATAGAGAATGTTTGGATCTTGGAGTTGTTATTAGAGTCTGAGTTTTTTATTCCACTGTTTACTTTGATATTTTAGTATTCCATTATGGTACTTGGTTTTAGTTTGTTTTTGATAAATGAAATTATGAGTTTTCTTTCATCGTTATCATGCATCATATGGTGGTTGTTGGTTAAGGCTTGTTTAGTTAGTTATTTTATTCTTAAAGGGAAAACCGCCCCCACATGTATTGAAGTCCTTTAGCATTTATTTCCAACCTTTGACATCTTGGGAATGTCTCTTAAGTCCAAGTAACATTCCTCCGACTTCTCAATCTAATAAGGATAAGGGGGGATGTTACAGTGTCGATACTTAGTGAAGATTACATTATTAAATATTGTAATACCAAGTGATAATGTGGTTTATTTTATCGCACAAATGTAACATCTATGTCTCTTTTTAGATTAAATTAATTATTAATATATTATCAAGTAGTAGTGCCTCACATTACAATATCACAACATAATTTCAAACTGATCGTTTTTTATTTCAAAAAATTATTTCATGAATTTAATTAACATGGAAATCTTTAATACAATGGATAGGGTGGTGGTAACACCTTTCCTCATGTGAAAACATCCAATGTGACATCGATATGATCCTATCAAATCACTTCGCCTCCCCAAATATTTGGGATATGCAACTCTTTGTATCGATAGTGGATCCACTAGGAGAAGAGGTGCACTTTGTCACCACTCATGAATAAGATTTCCTAGGAATTGGATAACCCTGTATCCTTTTCTCCAATGCCACTACTTGGTTTCATAGGGGTCTAATAATAATCATTAAATCAAAGTGGAAGAAATTAAGATACCCAAACTGAGATCTCTGTGAAATATTATAGAAACCATGTATAATACTTAAGATGAAAACACTATAAATAGCATGTTTACCTTAAATATATGAATAATAATAGCATAAATCCTTATCATTTATGGTTGATTGAGATCAATAAAGTGAAAACTAAAGGAAATCCCACCTCTAAATATATCCATAGGCTATACCCAAACCATTCATCATACGAGAGGAATCCAACAGCCTCTACTATGTTCTAGAACCTCATATGGATAAGTAGGAATATGAAGAGAGCTTTGGGTTCCAAGGAGTTTTATCTAATCATCATGCAGGCTCTAAATACTTCCATAACATAAAATTGGGCTTTATAAATCCCATTAGGACACTCTTTGAATGTTGTATCATTTACTCATGTGTTATAATGCATGACTAAATGATTTATCCAACTCATGCATCACATGTATAAAATAATAATACACTCTTATATTATATCTTATGTAACAGTCCTTTAAATGGTATCCAATGAAGGTCCTTTAAATGGTATCCAATGTGGAAGAAATACTTAAATGATAGCATTTATCATCTAGAAGTAGCATCTCATGCATACCGTAATCCCACTGTACATTGAGCCAATGTATTCTCAAGATATTCATATCATAATACATTAGTGACAATGTAATCTTAATAATTTTCTTAAGGATACATTGGAAAAATATATATTCTCAATCTATTCATAAGGATAAGTTAGTGTCTACATATCATCAAGTTTAGGATTTAGGGAATATCATCTCCTTCAATAGAGACACCTTTCATCCTCATCTCTAAATAGATGCTCCATTAATCTTGGATTTTTTGTATTATCCTTCTTTAATATCAGTTATGATCAACTAATCTATGTGAGTATTCAACATTTATCTATCAAAAATCACACTGGTAGTAATTTTCACTTCTAGATGAAAAATAATCCCTACTGAGATAATCTTATTTCATTCTTTCTTCAATATATGGTTATAGTAGTGTAACTCCTTTATTCTTTGATATTTCTTCCTTGACTTGAACCAAATATAATAATGGAACTCTTCCTATGTATATCACCTATGATTCTTCTCTAAACTAGATATCTCAATATGTTTAGCCTCTCCTATATATAAAAACTATTACAAGTAGTTTTATAAATACATCCATGTACCCAACTTTTTATTTAATGGTTAGGATCAATTATTCCTTTCTATAATTCTCCAAGATTATTCCAAGTTCACCACACATTTTAATGTGGTCAATAATATACATTCAAACCTAATTTAGCTTCTAAAAATTTAATTCCATCTCCTCATTTTTAAAATCTATCCTCCTCCAAATTATATTTTTTCTATTTTCAAAGTTATACTTTTAATGGTTGAATGGAAACTTAAAAAATCCTGAAAACAACTGTAAATATGTTAAAATAAAATGATACCATCACAAGAAATCACTTAAAAATAAAATTCATATATGGTACAACCATAAATACAATAACATACCAAGATATACTCCTTAATTATCATCCTAAATTATCACATATTCATATCTTGACTCCCTTTATTGCGACATAGTATTTTGGTTTCCCTTACTAATCATGGTATTTTTTCATTCTTCATGGAATTATTCTCAATAAATAACCAAATCCTTGAAACCCATTATAATATCATATTAAAACCACTAAAATATCACTTTGTGATCCTCCTTTATTCATAGCATAATATTCTCCATCAAGACGTGAAAAAATTCATAAATCAGACACATTATCAATCATATACTATGATAAAAGGCATATTATAATATGTTCCTTGATTCATTATTAATCATATTTTACAATTTATAATGTGTGTCATAATTTTATTTTGGTAAAAATCCTCATAGAATAAAATCATAAAATATTATACATGTTCCAAAACCATATGTATAAATAGTGAAACCATAATAAAAAACTACATGTATGAAAAATTTACCTACCACTAAAAAATATTACATATATAATTTCTTATGTATGAAAAAATTATGCATGGAAAAAACTTATGTATGAAAAACATATTCATGTAATTTCTTATGTATGAAAAATTTATGTATGGAAAACATTTCTTGTAAAGGGAGTCTCCTGATACTTTTCAAATTTCTTCTATTTAATCATTTCTTACATATCTATCTAAAATATATTATGTTTCATAAAAACTTATGTACTATACTTCATCAATTTTCTACTCTTCCACTTCAAGAAAAATTTTGGACTTATGATGCTAGAACAACTTCCTATACTTCCAAGTTTCCTAAATAAAAACTTACTTCTCATTCATATTTAATTCCAACATTAAAAACATTATAAAATATATTTTATGATTTATAAGACTTATAAAATAAATTTTTAATCACAATCCATTCATAAAATCATAATAACATCTTATCTTTTAGAAAAACTTAGGGTACTCTGCTTCTGAAACATAAAACTCTCGAAACATACAACCTTCACATCCACTTCTGGACTTTCACTTACATTTTAACTTCTAGAATTATAATTCAATAATATATTCTTGAATAAAAAATAACTTCTGGAATATTTCTTTTGGACATTCACTTTTTCAAGGATAACTTCTGAAACATCTCCCTTTTACATTTATGCCATTTCTATGCATTCTCAATAACCCAAATATGGTTCATATATGTATGGTAACCACCCTCTTCATCATTTGAGTCATTTTGTATTCTTATATCATCCTTTATATACTTTTCAATGTATCCAATAGCTATTATAAACACACAACATCTTCGTTTCAATAGTTTTTTACTTTTTCCTACAAACCAAATTGTAAAAGATATAAAAAAAATTATTCTAGAACTTATTCTCTATCCCACTCCTCTTATATAGCCTTACCCCCCCCCCACATGGACTTACTTATTGTAACTAACTATCCCTTATATATTCCACCATTGAAACTATTTTAACCCTCCTAGAATAAACCTTCTAAACAACTGGTATACTGGATAAACTATTAAATAACGAGTAAAATTTTCATCCCACCTTAATAAAACATTCTAATTTACCCAGTTGATCAAGGAAATTTGGTAGGATACTTGATAAAATCTAGAAGGAGAGGGTAACAAAAAAATATCTAAAACTCTTAAAATTTTGGTTTTGAAATGATTTTATAGAGAAATAGGAGTGAGAGTTTCTAGAGATAAAACCTCTCAATAGATGGTTTCAAAATAAGGGACACACACTTCTTATATAGGTTGAATGTAATATGAATAGATATGTGAAATAAATAGTACTATGAAAAATAAAATTTCATAAAGATTTAAAAACTAAAAAAATCATCATTTGACTGAGAAATGAGATGAATCATTAACGAAATAAAAATAATTAAAATAAATTATGAAGTGGATTTTTCTTCAAAACCAAGAATAATTATGAAAAACAAATTAAATAATATTACCACACATGTCAAATAGTTAATAAAATAGTTAATAATCTAGATTCCTTAAATTATTTTTAATCTAAATGGTGTTCAATAGTAAATATGTGCTATTTAAGACTAATAGATTCTATTATTATAAATTATAAACTCTCATAAAAATCCTTCTTTTCTCATGAATAGATTATTATCTTCCTAAAAATTAACCTTATATCTATAATATTGATAGTTTTCCAATTTTTTAATGTCGAATGAAATTCTTCAATAGATATAACTTTTAGTTATTTGAAAATTTTGATAAAGACAAATATATATTTGGATATATGCTCAATAAAACACTTATTATATTTTTTCAAAATATTTATAAATAAATATTCAAGGAGTTTGATAAAATTTACCCAAAGTTTGATATTTTCATCATCCATAATTACTCTTCTTGAATTTTATTAGATATTCTAAGCTCTTTTACTTCTCAATAATATTTTTTGAAGATATAAATCTAGAATTTTGATAAATATTAACTATGAGTATTTTTATCGATAAATAATATCTCTTTGGATAAATAAAAGGAAAATTTCCCAGTGATTCGTCATTAGGTCAACATATTCCAAAAAAAATAAACAATTTTAAAAAAACAAAGATAGTTGATATTGAGATGATTATCAACATTCTTGTTTATCCACTAGAATTTTTACAAAGTTCAAAAACTAATCTAGATAAACATCCTGATCTATAGTTGGTAATTTAATATGTTTTTAGTAATTTAATATCTATAAGGAACTGTTATCTTAGGATTCTTGACATTTTATCTCATAAAATTTATTTCAACAGTATTTACTTTTTATAAAATTTTAGGACAACTAGATAGATGTTATAGTTGATATTTAAAGTTCCTTGTTTTATGATAAGGATCCTTTAATAGTTTTGTTTCAAAATAATTGATTTTGTCACATATTGTTTTTTTTAGTTTAGAAATTTGATACAAATTTATTTTGAAATCCAAGCCATATTAATCCTATTTTTTAATGTATTTTATAGTTCATTTGAAATATATGAATGAGAATTATTTAAATATTGAGGTTACCTCATTGGAAAATTATGATTGGTATATTTTGAGGTTAAATAATATTTTCATGCATGATTTAAAGATACATCATTATGACATTATTTACTCAAAAAAAGTAGTTTCTATAGAACTTCCTTCCATTATCATTATTATATCTAGGACTATTATGAATTTTGAATGTTTTTTTATATCAATAACATTATCTAGATTTTATATATCTTTTATAAACTTATATAGTTATTTCATTAATCTTTAAATTTCTATATTTATACATATTTTTTCATTAAAACAACCATATGATTATTTCTAAAAGGATTATAGTAATCATTAGAAATAACTATTTCAATTATAAATTCTATATTGGTTGATAGTTTCTTGATATTTGAATAGGTTGAATCCAAATCATTATATTTATTTAAATTTCATTCTAATATAATTTCAAGTTTTAATTCAATATTATGAATATATTTTTAAATATACATACTTTTTAAGACATTTACACTATATTTTATTAATTTTTTGGGGGTGTTAGGAAGAAATTTATAGGTGAGTGATATAGAAAAAGGGGATTCATGATTTTAGCTACAATTATAGATCATGTTGTGACCATATACATTTTGTCATGGTTAGTTACCTGAAAAAGATGAGTTTCTAAAGTTTAGGGTGTTCTTCCATAATCAGTGAGGTTGTGTCATGAGGAGGTGTGTTATTCCATAGAGCTTAGTTCGTAGGATTTTGGTGAGATTCTAGTTGTATGGGAGTTTTTGTTTGCATTGTGAATTTTTATGTTATAGTGTGGATAGTTTTAGGGTGTTGTAGGATTAGTCTTATGTGACTAACATTGTATTATGGTGATGGGAATTGCATCATAGAGGCTTTGGCTATCAAATTCCTTGATTCTATCATTTGTGGGATCGTTGTGTCATGGTTTTTTTATTGAATCTTGGTATGGTTAGGGGAGTTATTGGGTTTGAAATTGGGGTTGAGGTTTTCATTGTGATTCTTTGGAGTTCAATCATTATAGCATGACCTTACTTATTACACCATGATATTCTTTGGTTACATTTAATTTAGACAGTTTGACTCCCTGGGATTTAGAGAGGATTGTGTTGTAGTTTTTGGATTATGCCACCATTGTAGTGGGACAATGTTGGTCACATTGTGATGTTATGTTTTCCTAGTTTTTAATATAAATCTAGGTGATTTATTGAGTTATATCCAATTCCTTCAACATTTTTCTATCCATGAGTGTATTTTAATGTGTCTTGGGTACCCTTTGGTCATCCTTTTGTGGATCTTTGATCTATGGTTTGTGTGATCGATATCCTTTAATTCATGGTGTGATTCTCTTTCCTGTCCCTTTATTTTTTCTTATTTTTTCCACTTTAATGGGATGTGGTAGTGGGTTGTATTTTATTTAATTTGGTTTGGGTGAAGTTGGTACATGTTCTTTATGGGGTTTTATGTGTCATAGGTTATGGAGTATTTTTGTAGAGATTCTTGGTGTTGTTATCATCTTTCTCTCCTCATTACTGCATGAAAATTAATGAAGATCCATTTGAGGTAGGGGATTTGATACTTCAACTTTATTATTTATGAGTGGATATGGAATCATCATGCATGTTCTCGCATTATTTGGATGGTGTAATTAACCTAATTAATATAATGAACTTAATTAATGAAATTGGAAAGGGATATATGATCTACATGTGTTTTATGTGAGTTCCATATTATTACTTGTGAATTCTGTCCTTCTTGATTGGTATGTATTTCTATAGATCCTTTTTTTATTAAAATTGTTATTCTTTATCATCTTCATAAAGGTATTGTCACTTAAAGATGGTAACAAAATTAAGATGGTTTAAATCTTGAACTAGTATTGATGTGTTTATTCCTAAAGTGTTAAATGGTTATGGAAGTACAATTCAAGGGGGTTTGTTTAATGTGATATGTTGCTACATTTATAATAGTTTTTTTCAATATTGTTTTGTTTATTCTTTTAATGGTTGGATGTATTCTCGGTAGTAAGTTATAGTGGTTGGTTTGGGGTGATTATGTGATGTGTAAATTGTAGTGAAAGTTGGGAGTGAAGGTGTTTTATTGTTATTGTGGTGGTGTGGATGGTTGATTTGAAATTGGGTTGATATCATGCATGTGGTGGGTTTTTTCTAATGGTTATTTTATGGGTATATGTGGTGATGATATGGTTTAGGTTCAAGTTAGTTTGGTTGTGTTGTATTTTCCTGGTTATATGGAATATTGTTGGAGTAAATCAAATTGTAAATAGGTAATGGGATGAAACTGATAGGTAGTGGGTTGTTTAATGAAATATGAAATGGGGTGGCTGAAATGAAATATTAATGGATTAAATTTAAATGTGTATTAATGAATAAGTTTGGTAAATTGTAAATATAGAATTTTGAAATGGTATGATCAAATGTAAAGTTGTGACTGTTGTGCATCTTTTATAGGGTTTGTAAAACCATGCATCCTTTTGGGTTAGATATTATAGAGTTAATTTGAATTTTTGACCCCAAAGTAGGTGTAATCTTGAAAATTTAGTTTCATATTTTATTTCTAATATTTTGATCATCCCAAATAGATTTTTTGGATGTGGATCAAGTCCTATAAGGTGTCTCGAGGGCTTGGGCGAGTCTTGCGATATTTGGTCTAAATTTAGAAATTTTGGAATGGGTTTTACCCTTTCTCATGGTTACCATATGTATAAAGGAAACCACGTGGGATAACCGTGTGTATTATTTAGGGTTATGGTGCACGATTGTCACACGGTTTCAGAAAAACCATGAAAAACCTTCAATTCAACAAGATAAGTTATTTGCATGATATTCACATGGTTTGATAAACCATGGAGGGTGTATGGCTTTAGACAGTGATGGGTATATAGTTAGCACAAAGTTTTTAAAACTATATGGATAAACCATGTGAGGTGGTGTGTCTCGAATAGGGTCAAACACCTAATTAGAACACTATTTAGTAAACCATGAGGCCTGATCACAACACAATTTATTATTTTATTTTACCCTTATACCACTATACTGAATGTTTTTTATGTTGAAAATTACAAATTTAATAATAATATAAACTTCTCATTTTAATAAAATAGTTATCTTTAATTACTATTAAAATGGGGAATTTTACTTTTTGGATTATTTTGGTATATAGTCATATAATTTAGAGGGCTTAGGGTGAAGTAGATGAAAAATAAGCCGAACTACACAAGATCCCAAGCACACATGTGAACTATAATGCACACTATAGATTATATGTGAATATAATTGGGTTAAAAATTGGTGTATGGATAAAAAACCATATGGGATAAATTTATATAGAATACCAGGGATCCTAATTCATCCATTCTGATACCCAAAAATGCACCATCATTGGAGAGAATCTTCATTTTTCATAGTATCTATGTCACTTATATAATTCAACCATATCTCATACTATAGGCCTCTAAATTATTCCAAATTGTTTTTAGATATATTAAATAGGTGGGGAAAACGTTTTAGTTTTTTCAAAAGAGAGATAAGGATTTCTGAAATCCCAAATTCATGATCCAAGTGGTGTCTTGAAATCTGGGTGCCCAAAACCACCTTCCACTTTGCATATAAAAGGGAAACTTGGGATCCCAATTTTCAGGTTCATCATGAATGGAAGGTTCTACCAATTTAGAGATTTTAATGGTTCTTCTCACCCATTTAGAGGTTATAGATTCCCCTATCCTCATGGGGAGATCAAGGATAAAGGTGAAGTTCCACCCAAGCCTCCTCCTCTTCTCAATAACGAGCTAAAAATTGGGTAGTCATTTAGAGGGAGTTATACACACTTGGAGAGGTATTTCCAACACTTTTTATTCTACAATTTTTGTGTAATTTTTGTGTGAAATATTTCATTTATGTTTTATCATAACATGTTTATCATTTTAATGCATTGTTTTGGTATAATAAAGAGAAAAATTAATTTCAATACTACTTTTATTGAGATTTCAAGTGGGAATATTGGGTTGTCCTAACTAGACAACACAAAAATACTTTTACTCTCACATATACATGAGATTTTAATATGCTTTGGCATCCCTCATTCCATGCTTGAGGTCCAAACCTTGACAAAATGATTATTTCGTAAAGGGTTGGTTATTTTTGAATCTTTTTAAAATTAAAAAGTGGAATCTATGTAACACCCTAAGATTTAAAAAATATATTCTATTCTCAATATCATATAGGACATGCAACACTGATATTAAACAAACCATTAAATAATGCTATTTTAAATTTGGTTGTTATAACCTAGTCGTTAAATTGGTGGGTATTAATAGTACTAAATAAATTATGAAAAATTATATGGTTTGGAAATTTATAAAATAAATTCAATGGTTATCTATTTATTATAAAATAAAATAAGAATCATTTGAAATAAAAATAAATGTTTTCTGGAAAAAACGTTATTTTTCTAAAAGGGGATTTCATCACGTTTTTCCCACATACATTAAAATTAATTTTTATCACTTGTAGAAAATTTGTTTTAAAAAATGGAATTAATTTTTTAAATCATTGTATAAAAATTATCTTATGGTAAAAATTTTGAATTTCTTTGAAAAATATTGATGTTTCAATAAATAGTGAGAATACCAATTTTTGTAAAAATGAAATTTCTTTTCAGTGAATTAAGTAATTAAAAAGTACCATTATATTTTAATATAATTTAAAGTAACATGAGTATTATTTAGTTATACTTAATCCACTTAGTTAATTTTTAATCAACTTTATATTTGATTTTAGTATAAGTTTATTTTTAGGATTAGAAACTGTATTTTTCTAAAAATTGTTTTAAAGTACATAATATTTATCCATTTTAATTAACTAAAACATATCCTAATGAGGAATTATTTCAATTAAATTTATATATTATATATCTATAAATATTAATTTAAATTAATATAATAATTATTACTATTCATAGAGTTAATATGAAATCATTTTTTTTCTTGAAAAATATAATTTTTGAAAATCCTCTTTTTCGTCAAGTCATTGAGTTTAATTTTAAATTAAATTTTTTCAATTATGTGAATTGAATTTGGTAAAATGGATTCCATATTAATAATAAAGATAAATTATATTATCTAATAATTTTAACTTAATTTTTTACAATAATGAATAGTGAAAAAAGAAAAAATTAGTTACTATAGTTACGGTAAAAACATATTTACAGGGGTTAAACTAAAAAAATATAAGGGTTAAAATAACCTAAAAACATAGATAAAATATATTTTATGACCAAATTTGTACCCTTTAATTTATAAATCTCGATAATGGTCCATTTTTGGGCCTTGTATCATGTGAAAAACATGGGTACACCTTTTTCTTTTCAAAAATTACAAGTGTGGCCCTCACCTCACATATAAAAGGTCGCCCCCTATCCTCTCCTATTCACAACTTAAAATCCATTTTTCTCAGCCAATACCTCCCAAAATATTTTCCTTAATTACCTCCCCACAACATATATTACTTATTTCAATCATAAATATATCCAAATATAGATTTTGGTGCTTACCTGAGGAGGTTTTCTAAAAAAGAGGTATAGTGCTTAAATGACCATTTTTATTTTATTTCTTCTTCAACCTCCTAAAAATCATATTAAATTATGATTATTTAATAAAAAATTATATAAAATATATTTATATAATATTATGTTAATTTAATAACCTAAATCCATATCATCTTCCATCAAATGGGATATGAATCATCATTCATGTGTACAGAGGACTACCGCCTTGAGAACCGATGTCATTCGTTTTCCATAATCACCTATCACAGTTTGTTATAATGATGTATTTAAAGTATATATATGATATTTTTAACAAATTTATACTTATAGAGTTATTATATCACATATACCTTCTTTATTTCCATTATGTGGGAGATACGATAATGTTGCTCGTGTGTGAGGTGGACTACTGCCTCACAAAGCGATGTGATTCGTTTTTCACTAATTATTTATATGGAAGGTAATAAGGATAAATTTAATAATTATATGTTATATACATGAAATAATTATTATATTAATTATATATTTATCATTATCAAAAATATAATATATCAATTTATTTCTTACACTAAAAAATGATAACATCATTTATGTGTACGTGTGGACTACCGCCTCCACGAAGTGACGTGACTCTTTTTTCGTCACATAACCACATGGATGTTATATATAAGTATATTTAAATAAATAATATATTATTTATGATATTATTATATGTCTATAAAAATAAAATATTATTACCCTCTTTCTATAATGATCGTTGAAAAATGGAAATGTTGATCATGCATACGTACGGCCTATCGTCTCCATAATCGTAACGTAGTTCATTTTTCATAACCATTTTCATGATTTTTTTAAAATTATAATTTATTAATAAATATGATAAATATTTCATGTTAATTATTATAGATATTTTTAAATAATTACCTCTTTGACCAAAGTCAACACACTGAAGTAGTTCTGGAATAATTAACTGAAAGTCCTCAAAACACCCAAAGTGGAATTAACTGATTAAGTATTTAAATTTTTCAATAAAAATAAATAAAATAAATGATTTAATTATAAGGTATTAGACATAGAAAATTTTATTTAGGAATAAAATAATTAATATAAGTTTATTATACATGAGTTTCAAACACATACGAAGAAAGATGGACTGGTGGTAAGGGTTTCTCATCTCGCTTTTACTTCTATGAGACATATGCCATATTCATCACTTAATTTTATTTTGTGGTGTATATACTTCAAAATAATTCATTTTATTATTATTTTAATGAATATTATTTGTATTTACAAATCTATATGAGGTTCTCTCTCTCATAAGGTTTTGATCTAGATATTACCAAAACAGTAAGGTATTTCATCTCAATTTCCCCTTCATTGAGGAATATTTTATTGTTATACACCTAATTTTTTTATATGGTGTATATAATTCTTATTTTAAATATAATATCATGAATAATTCATAAATAATGGTATTTTAAGTTTCAATTTAAATTATTTTATTTAAGAATATTTTAATTGAAAGTTACCATGTGGTAAAGAGTTTCATAAATCAATTTCTTTTCATTAGGTTATATTACCTATTCATTGTATTTGATATTATAGGATTATGTATGTATTGAATTTTTATTATCTTATTTTTTATTTACACCTTTTTATGTGTATTTACATTTTATATACATAATTTATTAATTTATTAATTTATTAATTCTCACTTCAATGTTATGATCATTGTAAAGGTTTCTCGTCACAAATTGTCTTCTTTAGAACATATGTTATATTATACACCTATATTATTTTATGAGGTGTATATACTACCCATTTGAAATTTTATAAAATTAATATCCTTATTTTAATGATTTTTAAACTTTAATTTGAATTTATTCTTTCATGGGGCTTATGATTTAAAAGTTATGAAAGTGACAAAGGCTTTATGCTATAATCTAATTTATTCAATATTATTTATGCTTGAATTTATATTGAAGTAAATTATTTTATCATAGTGTAATAAACCCATTTAACTTTATTCACCTCTGTTTATTCATTAAATTTTCAAGTAATAGTATCATTTTCCTCTCTTTGGTGTATAAAATGATTGAGAAAATGTTTTTAAGAAAATATGACTTTATTTCTCTCTTCAGTCGAAAATCCTTTTTCTTCTAAATCCATGTTTTTTTAAATGTTTTCAAAAATGTTTTACTATAATTTTTTAAATACTTTTTTTAGAAATAATTGTATTTAAAAAAAATTTATCTTCCTATCATTTTCTAAACAACTTACTTTTTGAATTTTACTGAAAATGTGAAAGGGGTCTTTGTTTTAACGTACTCAGTATGAACGGAATTTTTCACCATCATGACCACTCAATGTTTTAAATATTCCTTTTTAAATTTCAAAGTTTATTTTCAAAGAAAATTTTTTCTTTAATTTTTAAAAACTTTTTATATTTTAAATAATTTTTTTCAAAATGTAAAGGATATTTTCATCAAGAAATGTTTTAAATGATATTTCAAAATAATTTTCCATCTAAGATGAAATCCTTTAACATTACTCAAGTAATGAGGTTATTTTCCTCAAGAATGGTTTTAATGATATTTCAATGGTATTTCCATTCATCAAAGAAACAAACATTATGTTACTTACAATCCACTAGGGGTATGTTTTATTGATATCATACTTATTATTTATTTGGATGGATTATGAGATTTTCATGGAAACTATTTATTTTCCATGGGTTAATCTAGTAATGAAAGAACATTGATTATTGTTATAATTGAAAAATAAAGGTATATAAATTTTTTATTCATGAATTGTACTATATATTATTGATGATTAATGAGTGAGCCCTATATAGATTATATAAATGGTTGAGTCCCATTATAGCACACAAGTGAGCCTAATATAGATTATATGATGGATGTTCCTAAATAGTGTTGGGTGAGTCTGATATAGAATATACAATGGATTTTCCCAGATAGCACCAGGTGATCCAGATATATATTATACGATGGGTAAGCCCATATAAAACTCCAACACATTGGATAATGTTCCTTTTCTTTATAGGTAATA
This sequence comes from Viscum album, assembly GCA_963277665.1. Classification (NCBI taxonomy): domain Eukaryota; kingdom Viridiplantae; phylum Streptophyta; class Magnoliopsida; order Santalales; family Viscaceae; genus Viscum; species Viscum album. The sequence continues at coordinate 1,901,880,827 of OY728127.1, forward strand.
TAGATGGAGTTACTAAAGGGTTTCTCATTTTGATGTAACTAGGGTCTAGTTATTTCTGACAAGGGTTTAAAATGGGTTATTAAGATGATGTTCCAAGATACCAATAAGTTTTCATTATGATTTTTATGGGTTTTGATGTTTCATTTGATCAATAATGATATCACATGGCTCATGATTATTAAATATTATGATTCTTATCTTTGTTAAATCATTAAGACATGTTTCATATTTGATGATCTAGGTATTGATAGCTATGATTTCTCTTATGTTTTTCTCAGGAAATTTTATTTTTTCATCATACCCTTATGTTTATGTTTACCCTTAATAAGAATTTTATCTGACCCTTATTATGTTTCCATTTCACCATGTTATGAAGAATGGTGTTAAATTATTTTTTTCTAGAAAGGTTTCCAATGTGATGAATATAAGGACGCAGCTATAAACATTACATAATCTAGTCAATTCAACTAGAATACACTTATTAAATTCCCAATGATCTTTTTGATTTAAAGTTTTAGAAAGTTAGGAAATATTTCATTAATATCAACCCACAATCATACAAATTGGGTACAACTAAAATAATATCCATTTTTTATAATACAATATTTTTAATAAAAACATGAAATATTTTCATGAAAAGTCTTCATAATATTCATCTTGGCTTCTAATTTTCTATTACCCATCATTAAACCCTATGAAAAACATTTAAAACATAGTATGAGCACAAAAATCACAGTAAGGTAAATAAAAATAAGGATAGAAACTATTAATACATGAATACTTGTAAACATATTAAATCATTCTCACAAAGAAATACATATCTCCTATAAAGTATCATATACTTTGTGAAAACATGAGATTTCCATAAGACATAAAATAAATAATACCATAAAGGTAACTTGGGGAAATGATTACTTAGTATTGTATCCCTCACAGCTACCTTATGATTTGTAACCCTCATAGCTACCTTACAATGTAACCCTCATGGATAACTTGTGGTGTAACCATTGCAGTTACACTTGGAGTAACCATTTGGATGACCTCCAATTTAAACATACCCAATTTATTGTATAGAGATATATGTACCACCCTTTATCATAAATAATTCCCAATAAACATAACATAATCATAAAATATGAACACTTTTATAAAAACATTCCTTTAGAATTTTGTAAAAATAGATATTTAAAAGAGGATTTTTTAAAGAGGAGTCCCTTACAAATACCATATCGTTGAAGTGAGAATTAATAAAATTAAAGGAATATGTATAATAACTATAAATCCAAATAATAAAACATAATATATTAAACATTCATGTCACAAATAATATTTTCATGATAAAATCAATGAAGTAGAAGGTTAGCCCAAAGAATGGAAATTGGGTTAAGAATTCCCTTACCTCAAGTTTTTATTAATTAAAATGTGTTTAAACCTCCTGTATAATGGTTAAAAGAGTGTTATTAATATTTTAAAGAAAAATATTAATTTTTATAACACCTTATATTATCATTTTATAACATCATTCTATCCATTTATTAATAATATTTTATTATTTCCATTGTTTCGGGTGCGTTCTTTACATAGTTTTCATAGTCGGTTTGTAATGGATTTTATTTTAGAATGGAATTGAAACTCAAAAAGTGGAATGAAATGGTATTAATATGTTTAAAGAATATTAAATTATACCATAAATCATTTGTTTCAGATATGACAATGAATCATTAGATAAAATATTAATGATATTCATTTAGATCATTTTGGCAGTTCTTCGATAATCACAAACTAGTTTCATTATATAATTTTATATTATGTATATATATTAATTATAGAACATAAAAGATATCATATCATAAAATTTAAAATATGTTTCAACAATTAAAATGGTTTTATGACCAGACATGAAGGTGGTAATGGAAATTGAAAACACATCGTCCATGATGTCGGTAAATTGACACATCATGGACAATTTTTTTATTTTAAAAATAAGAGGGAGAGTAGAAAAGGTATGATGATAAATTTTTTCATAAACATGATATAATTACATTATATATAAGATAATTTAGTTTTAATGACTCTTGGATAAGGGGATGTGAACAGATTATAAGAAAATAAAAATAATTAAAAAGAAAATAAAAGAAAATGAAAGAGGATTTTTACCTCTTGAATTGTCCTCCTTGAGAACCTCCTTAAGGCCTTTGGTTTTGTCCTTTTGGTGAGAGCAGTAGGTATTGAACATGGATAAGAGTCTTGGGAAAATTATTGGGTAGAATTTGGACAATGATCAACACTTGATATGTGTGAGGATAAGAGGGGGTGAGGGGTGGTATTTATAGTGGAGGAGAGCGGGGTTTCCATTATTTTAATCATTATTTTATTATTTTTCTCAAGATAAGAAATAGTGTTGGTTCTTATGACTAAATACAGTAATTAGTACATGTGAGTTTTAACCAATGGTTCTTACCTCAGTAGAACATCATCCATGACTCAATAATTCATGTATTTAGTTTATTTCATAAATTATTGTATTTCACTATTCACTAAAAATTCAAGTATTTCAGAAAAATCTCAAAAATTCACCCCAACCATTTTTTGACGTGTAACATTCAAAAATGAATCCATTTTTTGAAAATAATTTTCTAAATATGATAAATTTAATTTTTAATTAAAATCAAAATTTATTTGAAAAATACCAATTTTAAAAATATAACTGATTTTATAAAAATTTTGAAAAATTAATTAAAGTCTCATAAAATTATCTTATTATAATAAGAAAAAAATTAATTTATGAATCTATTTTATGAAAATAAATTTTCTTTTAAATTGTTAAATTAATTCTAAAATTGAAATTAAATATTGATGACTTACAAAAATACCAACACTTAATTTATCATTTCCAAAATATTTATTTACTCATTCTGTGATATAAATATATCATGATTACACTTATAAGATATAAAATTTTTATTTATACTCCCATAGGTGAGGTTACTATTCTATTGGCCAAATTACTATTCCTAATGGTCATGTTAATATTCTTAAGGTCAAGTCACTATTACATGAGTATAAATTCTTTAATTTCTATAAATATCAATTATTTCATTATAAATTTATAATGAATTTAAAATATTTAATTCCAAAATGAAAAAAAAAAATATTTTATAAGTAGTTGGGTCATTACATTCTCCCCACCTTCTAGAAATTATGTTCTCATAATTTTTATTCACTTATTAAATAAGTGAGGATTCCTTTCCCTCATAGAATTTTTAGATTCTCATGTTACTTCTTAAATCATGTGGTTTCTACACACACAAAAACCTTAAACTAGTGGATTACCTTATTCCACAATATGTGATCTCTACAATAAAGAATCTGAATATGTTTTTTCTCATAATAAAGGTTCTCTTCCAACTTAACTACTTATAGACTCAAAACATGAGATTAATCTAGAACTTACTTTCTCAATATCGAAACATGAAAAACATTCTTCACCTGAGATAAACTTAGAGGAAAAGCTACTTTCTGAGTGACTGGTCCAACTTTCTCTAGTATTTCATAAGGTTTAATGAACTATGGAATTATATTTCCTTTCTTACCAAAACACATAACACTTTTTCTTTGTGAGATTTTAAGAAAAACATGATCACCTACCTCAAAATAAAATTCTTTCCTCCTATTATCTATATTACTTTTCTAACTTCTCTAAGATTTCCTCATGTGTTGCAAAATCATATTCAATTTCTCAGCCACTTCCACTACAAATTCTTGTCTCATCAACTTATTTTCCTTAACTTCATCCCAAAAATATGTAGTTCGATGCCACTTTCCATATAATCCCTCAAAAGTTTCCATTATTATACTAGAATGAAAACTGTTATTATAAGAAAACTCAACTAAAGAAAGGTGTTGATCCCAAATTCCCTAGTAGTCCAGTGAACAAGTTTGAAGCATATCCCCCAATTTCTAAATTATTCACTCAGTCTATCCATTAGATTGAGGGTGAAAGGTTGTTATGAAATTTCATTTTGTGCCCAACGACTTCTTAAGGACTTTCCAAAAGTTATAAGTGAACCTAGGATCTCGGTCAGATACAATGGAAAGAGGAACTCCATGTAACCTGACAATCTCTTTGAGGTACAGTTGAGAAAGCTAATCTAGATACATAATATCTCAATTAGGAAGAAAATATGAAGATTTAGTCAGTTGTTCAATAATAACACAAATCATATTATTACCTCAAGAAGTCGTTGGTAGTCCCACCACGAAGTCTAGGGTTATTTTTTCTCATTTCCACTCTGGCACTGGTAAATGATGAATCATCCCCTTTGGTAATCGGCTCTCTACTTTAACATATTGAAAAGTCAAACATTTCATGTTAAAATATACAACATCTCTTTTCATTCAATCCCACAAGTAATACTTCTGAAGGTCTCTCTATATCTTAGTACTTACAGGATGAACTAGAAATGAAGAACTATGAGCTTCACGCAACAATTATTTCTTCAGTTTGAAATCAAAAGGCACACATAATCTCTTTCCAAATCTTAAAACACAATCTTTATCAATTTTAAATTCTTGAAACTTACCATTTTTAACCAACTAAACCTTTTTCTGCAACACACAGTCTTCCTTTTATACTTGCTTAATTATTTCTGATAGAGACGAATACACTAACACCTAAAACAAAATAGAGGAATTTCCTACACCAACAACTTCTAATCCAGAATTCATCAAATCATTAATTAAGGGGTCTTGTTTCAAATGTAACATGGTTAATGATGCATGATGTTTTCTACTCAAGAAATCTTCCACTTTTTTTATTTTCTAGGATGGTAATTGATCATGCAATCATAATCCTTTATCATTTCAATCCATCTTCTCTGCCTCATGTTTAATTACTTCTGAGTGAATATATACTTCAGACTTTTATAGTTAGTATATATTTCACATTTAGATCTGTATAAATGATGCCTCCAAATTTTGAAATAAAAAATCACAACTGATAATTCTAAATAATTTTTTATATAATTTAAATCATGATATTCCAGTTGTCTTGAAGCATAAGCAATTACCTGGTCATTATGAATTAGAACAAAACTAAGTACCTTCAATGAAGCATCACTATAGATGAAAAAACTCACCATTTCTAGAAGGAATGGCCAAAATTGGAGCATTCACCAATCTCTTATTCAGTTCCCAAAAAAAATATCACATTCTTATGTTAGAATAAATTTAACCCCTTTTCATGTTAACTTAGTTAGTGGACTAGATAACCATGTAAATTTTTTAACAAATCATTGGTAATAACCTGCTAATCCAAGAAAACTATGAATCTCTGTAATGTTTGTAGGTCTTGGCCATTCATTAACCACTTTTTTTATGGGATCAACTAATATTCCATCCTTATTTACAATGTTCCCAAGAAAAGAATTTTTTCAACCAAAAATCATATTTTCTAAATTTTCTGTATAAATTCTTTTCTTTGAGAGTTTGAAAGATAATCCTTAAAAAAATTCATGATTCTCATAACTTTTTGAAAAGTCCAAAATATCATCATTAAAAAAACAAAAAACTTATCCAAATAATCACATAATATTCTATTCATAAGATCCATGAATAAAAAATAGGCATTTGTCAAACCAAAGGGCATAACAACAAACTCATAATGCTCATATCTAGTATGAAAAGGTTTTTTTTGAAATGCAATCCTCCTTCAACCTCAACTGATGGTACTGGGATCTCAATTCAATCTTGAAAAAATAATGAGATCCTTGGAGCTAATCAAATAAGTTATCGATATGAGGAAAAATATACTTATTCTTAATAGTAATTTTATTCAAATATATAAAATAAATGCAAAGTCTTATGGAACCATCTTTATTTTTAATGAAAAAATAGTAGCACCCCATGGTGAAGTGATAAGATGAATTTAGAATTTATAAAGAAACTCCTAAAATTTATTTTTCAATTTAATAAGTTCCAATTGAGGCATTTGATAAGGGGGTTTTTAAATTATCTTAGCATTAATAACTAAGTTAATGGTAAAATCAACTTCCCAATCAGGTATAACACTTGGAAACTCATTAAAAAAACATCTAGGTATTCATTTACCACTGGAACATCATTAATATGAATAGTTACCTTGTTTTCAATAATATGAGTAAGATAACCTTCATTTAAATATTTTAATAGTTTATTAGCTTCTTGATATTTTATTAATTGTATGGGTTCATTATTGTATAAAAATTGAAAAAAATTCTAAAAAACTTCTTTAGATCTATAATTAATCTTAGTAGGATAAACAGAAAGTCAATCCATACCCAGAATGACATCAAACTCTACTAAGGGTAAAAAAAACAAGGTTTTTAGGTAATTTCTTTTCATATATAGTAATGGGAAGATTCTTATAATTCCTTTTTGAAATAATATTTCTCCCTTGTGTTTTAAACACAAGTTCTGATCTCATTTCTTGAGGTGAAATTTCCAATTAACTAGAAAATTTCTCTAAAATAAAGGAATGTGTAGACCCCATATCAAATAAGACATTAGAAAAATCTAATTAAACAAACAAATTACTTGATACCACTTCAATGGATGGCCTGACATATGTTTATGTAATCATAAATGATCTTTTTGCACCTTTCTTCTTATAATCTAACTGCTCTCCATCATTCAAATCTTTTTTTGGGCCTGTATTTGCATAATTACCCATCTCACCACATTTAAAATACATTATATATTGCTTATCAAAATTGATCTTAAGTTCATTTTCATTATAATCTTGGGCCATATGTACAAACTTACCACATCAAAAACACTTCTTAGTTTTGTTAAGTCATTATCCAAGGTGCTTTTTACCACACTTTACATAGATTGGAAACTGGATTTTCTTACCTTCAGGTTTCTTTGATTGATTCTTACCCATCACTTTCCATCTAGACCTCTTTTTCTGTTTGTTTTTAAAGCACATGTGATCATCATAAAAATCAATGTCTACCTTCTCAGAAAATCAGAAAAGTTTCTCAAATCTTTTGAATTCATGGGAAGCTAATGCCCTTTTATATCTTGGATTCAATATTGAGTAAAAAAGATTTATTTTTATATCAAGATCCTGAATAAGATTTGGATCATACCTTTCCAATCAGGTGAAGTTTTCTTCATAAAATACCACTGAATCCTCCTCCTTTTATTTCAATTCAAGTAATTGTTTTTCTATCTAAAGTTGAACCACCTTTAGAAAATATTTTTTAAGGAAAATATTTTTAAATTCATCCCATTACAAGGCATTAATATCATCATTATCCCGGATATTCTTGACCATTGACCACTACTGTTCATCTTCACCTTTAAAATGATAAATGGAAAGACTAAACATTTGATTATCTAAACACCCCATAACATCAAATATATTTTCAAGGGATTTAATCCATTCTTCATCCTCCATTGGGTTAGAAGATCCACTAAAAGCAGGAGGGTGTTGCCTTATAAAAATGTTCCACTATCATCATGTTCTTTTGTGGTAGCTTTGGTTGTTCTCTTGCATGGATTCCAACACCATTTATAAACTATATAAATTGATTCATTACTGTCACAAACTGTTCAGTTCCAATTCCCACCACTCCAGGTTGAATATTTAAATAGATATCAGCCTCTTGGTGCCTTCCTACTTTAGTTTCCCTATTTATTCTACGGAAAACCATTATGAATAGATATATCTTAGATTAAGAATCATGGTAATCTCTAAATACTATATCATTTCAGAATAAACATATGGTAAAAATAATTTATGTAATTATATTAACATTATTCTAACCCCTAAAGTTATCTAAGCTATTCTATCATACCAACTATAAGGACTCGGCCTTAAACATTACATAATCTAGTTAATTAAACTAGAATACACTTATTACATTTCCAATTATCTTTTCAGTTTATAGTTTTATAAATTTATAAAATATTTTATATATATCTACCCACAATCATAAAAAGTGGGTACAACTAAAACAATATTTATTTTTTTATAATAAAATGTTTTAAATAAAAACATGTAATATTTTCATGAAAAGTCTTCACAATATTCATCTTGTCTTATCCTTTTCTATCAATCATCCTTAAATCCTGTGAAAAAAAATTAAAACTTGGGATGAGCACAAAAATATAAGCAAGGGATATAAAAATAAGGTGAGAAACCATTAGTAAATTAGTACTTATGAACATATGAAATCATTATCAAAAAGATATACATCTCACCCATAAAGTATTATATACTTACTTTGTGAAAACATAAGATTTCCAAAAAAACATTTAAGACATAAATAATACTATAAAGGTAACATGGGGTATTGGTTACTTAATATTATAACCCTCATGGCTACCTTATGATTTTTAACCCTCATGGCTGCCTTACAATGTAACCCTCATGGGTACATTATGGTGTAACCATTGTAGTTACACTTGGAGCAACCATTGGGCATAGGGTACTGTAGCAGTACTGTAGCGACACTGTATCAGCTTCAGTACTGTAGATCGGCGGGTACTATAGCGGCGGCAGGGCACTGTTGCAGTGACGATACTGTGCGGGTACTGTAGAAGTCAAGTTAATATTCACATAATGGAAATGTGGCCAAAATTTTGGGCCTACGGGCTATGTAATTGGCTAAAATCCCACTGGGCCTTTGGGCTATGTAATGGGTCTCCCTCTACCCAGTTAAAAGCGGTATTTGATTTGATTTAATAATAAAATGAGGATTCAGCACCAACCTTTTAAAAAAAAGATATAATTACCACCCTTTATCATAAACAATTCTCAAGAACCATAACATAATCATAAAACATGAACACTTTCATAAAAACATTCCTTTTGGATTTTGTAAAAATAGATATTTAAAAGAGGATTTTTAAAGAGGAGTCCCTTAAATATACCATATCATTGAAGTGAGAATTAATAAAATTAAAGGAATATGTATACTCACTATAAATCCACATAATAAATCATAATATATTAAACATTCATATCACAAATAATCTTATCATCATAAAATCAATTAAGTATAAGGTAAACCCAAAGAAAGGAAATTGGGTTAAGAATTCCCTTACCTCAGGTTCATCTTACTTCAAATGTGTTTAAACCTCCAGTATAATGGTTAAAAGTGTGTTATTAATATTTTAAATAAAAATCTTAATTTTTATAACACCTTATATGATAATTTTATAACATCATTCCACCCATTTATTAATAATATTTTTTTATTTCCATTGTTTCGGGTGTGTTCTTTACATAGTTTCCATGGTCGGTTCGTAGTGAATTTTCTTATCAAATGGAAGAAAAACTATAGAAATGGAATGAAATGGTATTAATATGTTTACATAATATTAAATGATACCAAAAATAATTTTTTAGATATGATGATGAATCATTAGATAAAACATTAGTGATATTCATTTGGATCATTTTGGCGGTTCTTTGATAATCACAAACTAGTTTCGTTATATAATTTAATATCATGTATATATTTTAATTTCAGAACATAAAAGAGTTTATATAATAAACTTTAAAATATATTTCAACCATTAAAATGGTTTTATGACCATCCATGAAGTTAGTAATGAAAATTTAAAACACGTCATCCACAATGTCAGTAAATTGACACATCACAGACAATGTTTTTATTTTTAGAATAATAGGGGGAGGAGAAGAAGTGTGATGATGAATTTTTCCATAAACATGATAAAATTCCCATTAATATAAGATAATTTAGTTTTCATTCATATTTTATAAGGTTATGTGAAGATAGTATAAGAAAAGAATAATAATTGAAAATAAAATAAAATAAAATGAAAGAAGATTTTTACCTCTTGAATTATCCTCCTTGAGAACCTCTTTAAGGCATTTGTTTTAGGCCTTTTGGTGAGAATAGAAGGTCCTAAGCATGGGAAAGAGGCTTGGTAAGGGTATTTGGAATAATTTGTAAAATGATCAATTCTTTAGAGGTGTGAGGAGAAGAGGGTTGAGGGGTGGTATTTATAGTGGAGGAGAGGGGGGTTCCATTATTTTAATCAATATTTTATTATTTTGGTTAGAAAAATAAATATTTTTGGTTATTAAGAATAAATATAGTAATTAGTTCATGTGAGTTAGAACCAAGGGTTATTACCTCAGTAGAACATCATCCATGACTCAATAATTCATGTATTTAGATTATTTTGTAAATTATCGTATTTTCACTATTTACTAAAAAATAAAGTATTTCATAAAAATCCCAAAAATTCACCACAACCATTTTTTAATATGTAGAATTAAAAAATGAACTCCATTTTTAAAAAAATATATAAATATGATATATTTAATTTTTAATTAAAATCATAATTTATTCAAAAAATACCAGGTTTAAAACTATAACTGATTTTATAACACTTTGTAAAAATTAATTAAAGTCTCATAAAATTATCTTACAATCATAATATATCAAAATAATAATTTATTAAAATATTTTACAAAAATAAATTTTCTTTTAAATCATTAAATTAATTCTAAAATTGAAATTAAATATTTATGACTTACAAAAATACCAACACTTAATTTATCATTTCCAAAATATTTATTTACTTATTTCATGATATAAATATATCATGATTACACTTATAAGAAAAAAATATTTTTACTCTCATCGGTGAGGTTACTATTCTATTGTCCAAATTAATATTCCCAATGGTCATGTTACTATTCCTAAGTTCAAGTTACTATTACATTAGTATAAATTCCTTAATTTCTATAAATATCAATTGTTTCATTATAAATTTATAATGAATTTAAATATTTAATTCCATAATGAAAAAAATATATTTTATAAGTACCTGGGTTGTTATAATGAATTTTTTGGGTGATATTGAAGACATAATATGGAATATGAAAATTTGGTTATAGTATGAAAAATACTCCATAAAATTCATGGGTATTTTTTATGTAGGAGTTTGTCTTAATTCTCTAAAATTCTAAACCTAAATGATCCTTGGGTATATAAGTGATTCGATATTTCCTTTTTATGTTGTAAGTTTTGGAATTTGGTCACCTTCATCGATATCAAATCCAGAAATATAGAGTTTATGATTTTAGCATCAGATTCAGGGGGGTGCAAGTTTAGGGCTATTATAGTTAGTTTAAGATCAAGGTTTATAAAACTTTAAAGATTATGAGTTTTACATGTGAGGTTATCTTAAGGGTTATAGATACCATCATATGTTTGTAATATAGAGGTTGGTCGTAATTTCAAAGTATTAAGCACCCATTTGAGGTTTTAGTCGATGAGATCTCAAAGTGATTAATGACATTTTAGGAGACATTTTATTAAATTGAAGTATATGTAAATATTTGGTTTAACATAAAGAATTAATTTAAAATTTTTAGAAAAAAAATTAAGGAATTGATAAAATTTAGTGCTTATATGATCTTGGATATTAATGTAATTATGGTAACACAAGTTTTGTCATATATATGACCATGGTATTAAAAATTGATTTAGTGACTAAGTGAATAATTTTATTTCAAAAGGAGATCACTATATTGTTGGGCTTATATGATTAAAGGTATGGAATAACATTTAAGGTTAAAGAAATATTTAATGTTGAGGTTATTGAGATTATTTGTGATATAGGTTTATTTATATATGGAATGATTTATATTTAACATTGTTCATTATTGTTGAATTTTGAAAATTAATGTATTATTTTATCATATAAAGGTTTATTAATTTTGGTAATTATCTTTCCATGTTATAAACATTTTGGTTTTGGTTAAGGTCTAAATATAGGTGGAACATATTGATTATCCATTTTATAGTTATTTATTACTTTAAAATTTTATTTTAGTGCTTCAGACATGAAAATAATTCATCTTGAATACTCATCATTTAGAGATAAAGATAAGATTATGGTGTAAATTGATTAAAGGATGAAATTATACTCATCAAGTACATTTTATTATGCTCTTAGTCTATATGGTAAATTAATTCCTCAACTATGTTAAATGAATCTTTAAAAAAATATCATATTACTATCATTTTTTTGACATTAGGATCTTTTTCACACCCCTTTGGTTATGGTTTTTTAGTTGTTGACTTTCTCATGATCATTCACTTTATTTGTATCAATGATCTCCATCACTATCCATCATTATTTGGGAATCAATGCATATATATTAACTTCATACTAAGGTTATCATATTGTTAAACCTAGTTATGTGTTATTCTGATGACCTTTGTACTTCCATCTCTCTCCCTTCAAGTGAAAATTTTGTAAACCCTTTTTACGATGTGGATTTTCAACAAAAGTATTCTTAAAATGAAAAACCCTTAATTATCAAGATAAATTTAAAATTTTAAGGAAATAATTTATTAAAGGTTTTAGAATTTAACACCCTTATGTTCTAAAAAAATTTAATCTATTCTCGATATCGTACAAGACATGCAACACCAAACTTAAACAAACTGTGAAATAATATTATTTTAAATATGATCGTTATAACATAACTGTTAAATTGGCGGAAAAGAATAAGACTAAAAAAATTATTAAAATTATATGGTTTAAAATTTTATAATATAAATTCAATGGTTATCTATGGATTATAAAATTAAATAAAAATAATTTTAAATAAAAATAATTTTTTTCTGAATAAAACTGTATTTTTCTAAAAGGTGGTTTCGTCACGCTTTACGCACATGCATTAAAATTAATTTTTACTAATTTTAGAAAATTTATTTTAAAAAATTGAATTAATTTTTTAATTCATCATATCAAAATTATCTTAGGGTGAATTTTTTTTAATTTTTTGGAAAATATATATTTTTCAGTGAAAAGTGAACAATACCGATTTTGGTAAAAATGTCATTAATTTTTAATAAATTAAGTAATTTAAAAGTACCATTATGAATTGAATAATATTTAAATTAAAATAATTATTCCTTATTTATATTTAACCCACTTGATTAATTTTTAATCAAATTTATATAGGATTTTAGTATGAGTTTATTTTTGGGTTTAAAAACGGGATTTTTCTAAAAACTATTTTAAAGTACATAATATATCCCCATTTTAATTAATTAAAAAACCCTAATGAGTAATTATATAAATTAAATTTATATACTATATATATATAAATATTAATTTAAACTCATATAAAGATTATTACAATTAATAGAGTTAATATAAAATTATCTTTTTCTTAAAAAATACACTTCTTGAAAACCCGTTTTTTCGTCGTGTCTGGAGGTTTAATATTAAATTTAATTTTTTCACTTATGTGGATTAAATTTGGTAAAATTAGTTACATATTTTTAATCATAATAATTTATATTATATAATGATTTCAACTTAATCTTCTACTATAATGAATAGTAAAAACAGTAAAAATTAGTTATTGTGGTTAATGTAAAAACGGATTTACTGGGGATTAAAATAAAAATATATGGGTTAAAATGACATAAAAAATCATTTAAAATATATTATATGGACATATTTAGACCTTATAATGTCTAATTATCCATAATAGACAATTTTTAGCCTTTTTTAATGAGAAAAACATGGTTACACCTTATTCTTTTCAAATATTACAAGCATGTCACTCACCTCACCTATAAAAGGTCACCCCCTCTCCTCTCATATTCACACATTAAAATACCTTTTTATAAACCAATATCAACCATAATATCTTAATTAATTCAATATATATAATATATATCCATTATTTTGATCATAAATTCATCTTAAGAAGGATTTTGGTGCTTACCTTAGGAGGTTGTCTGAAGATGAGGTATCGTGCTTAACTGATCATTTTTTTATTTCTTATTACACCTCCTGAAAATATTATTAAATTATGATTATATAATAAAACCAATATATACCGTATAATTATATTTTATTATTTTAATTTCATAACCTAAATACACCTCATTTTCTATTAAATGGGATACAAAATCATCATTCATGTGCACAACGGACTACCACCTCACGAACCGATGTCATTTTTTTCCATCATTTCCTATAAAGGATTTTTATAAAGATGAATTTAAAGTATATATATGATATTTATAACATATTTATACTTATTTATTTATTATTTCATATATAACTTCTTACTTTCCAGTCCATGGGGGATACGATAATGTTGCTCGTGTGTACAGCGGACTATCGCCTCGCAAAACAATGTGATTCATTTTTTCACAAACTTTTTACATGGAAGGTAATAAGGATAAATTTAATGAATATATGTGATATAAATGAAATATTTATGATATAAATTATATATTTATCATTATTAAAATATAATATATCATTTTTTTCTTAAAATAAAAAATGATAACATCGTTCATGCGTACGTGTGGACTTACCGCCTCCACAAAGTGATGTGACTCTTTTTCCATCACAAAATCACATGGATGATATGTATAAGTATATTTAAGGAAATAATATGATAATAATTATATTATGATCATTATTTAATGATAAAATATTACCTACCCTCTTTCTATTATGATCATTGAAAAATGGAAACGTTGCTAATTTATACGTACGACCTACCGTCTCTATGATCGTAACATAGTTAATTTTTCATAATAATATTTAATGATTGGTTTTAAAATTATAATATATGAATAAATATTATAAATATGTAATGATTATTATTCTGTATATGTTTAAATAATGACCACTTTGACCACGGTTAACACACTAAATATGTTTTGAAACAATGAACCGAACGTCCTCAAAGCACCTGATGTGGATTTAACTGATTAAGTATTTGAATATGTACTTAAAAAGAAATAAAATAAATTATTTAAGTATAAGTTATTAAACCTGTAAAAGTTTATTAAGGAATCAAATTATTAATATAGTTTTATTATATAGTAGGTTCGAAAACGTATGAAGGAAGTCGGACCTGAGGTAAGGGTTTCTTGTCTCGCTTTTACTTCTATGATACATATTACTTATTCACCAATTATTTTTATTGTGTGGTGAATATACTTCCCATGAATTAATTTTATGATTATTTTCATTAAAATTATTTTGATTTAAAAATCCATATGATTTCATCTCTCTCATGGGGTTTTGATCTAATAATTAGTAAAGAAGTAAGGGACTACATCTCAATTTCCCCTTTATTGAGGAATATTTTATTTTTATACACATAATATCTTTTATATGGTATATATATCACCCATTTTAGATGTAATATAATGAATAATTTATACATCTTGGTATTTTATGTTTCAATTTAAATTATTTAATTCAAGGGGATTTGACTTGAAAGTTACCAAATGGTAAATAATTTCATAGCTCAATTTCTTTTCATTGGGTTATATTACTTCTTCATTGTATTTGATATTATAATATTATGTGTGTAAAGACATTATATTATGTTGTATTTACACATTTTTGTGTATTAAAATTTTATACACATAATCTATTCATTGATTTTTAGATCCCAAGGACTGGTTAGGTTCAACTAAGAGGGGGTGAATTAGTGGTACCCTAGTTTTATGAATTTTTCTCCCTTTAAATTCAAAATTTTTAACTTGTTAAGGTTCTTGATCCACTCAATAGTTTCCCTAAAACTCACCTCATGTGTATTATTAAAATAATAGAGGTAATCACATAGTATTGGCAAATTGTTTCAATGAAAGGTATACTCCTTTACTTGTTGGTTAGACACCCCAACATGGATTCTCTTCACTATTTTCACAAGTGAATATAACTAGTTAGACCACCAAGTTCCACAGTTGCTTAGAAAACCCAATTTTTCTATAAATATTTGGTTAGATTCCCTAACTTCTATTCTTATCTTTATTATTTAGACACACCAATTACAAGCCTCTGGTAGCTAGTTAGACACCCTAGTTACAAGCTTCCTCTTCTGTTGATCCAATGCTAGAAAGATCTTCTTCATATATAGTATTCCTCTATAATAAATATGGATGTACCTTCCTTATATACAAATATTCAAGGTAATAAATAAATTAATTAATCAATACTATTGGTCCTCTAAACTCCAATCAGATCATGAATGATATGAATTCTTTTCTTCGAATATTAGAGAACATGAAATCACCTTCTTCAAGAATTACCCATCATTGGATCACCCTAAAAATTATTCTTAAAAAATGGATACAAGGTATCTCAAAATGATATTTCAATTTATTCCATTTATTCTCATCACCTTAATTTAATTATTTATACACAAAATAATAGTGCATGGTATCTCAATAATTCCATGATTTAAATTCTCCCATTTAAATCCTCAATTAAATTTTCTATGAATTAAACACATTTAATTTTATTCTAAAAATAATAATACTGAATTAACTTGGGTATTATATTTATTTACTCATCTTAAATACCCCATGGAATTTTGGGAATTTATTTTTTTCATTCATCTTATTTGAATGCCCCAGAAACTATTGGTATAATTTCTCATCTTTGAATACCCCGTTATTTTTTGGTATTATTTAATGCTCATTTAAAATACCCAAATGAAACTTATTTGGGTATTTCCTTTTGATTTTAACCTCATTTAAATACCCATTATGGTCATTACATCTTTATGAAATGTATATCCAAGGTTTATACTATACTGCATGCACAGCATCTAACCAATGGGTTCTCTTCATCTTACGCGGCATCTTCAAAATGCCTGAAGACTTAGGGATTACTATTTCATCATGTAGATACTAATCTCCATGTATTATAATTAATTAATTATAATCATTCAAAAAACATGAAGGATTATGGGTCTCTTTTCTTCATTCATAAATGAATATCACATGGCCTCATTATTTTGAAAACCCATAGCATGTGTCTCATTCATGCGGCGTATTCATTATATTTTCATGCATGAAATGTGAAGCTTTATGCATGCATAATTAAGATCATAATTGTGAATTAATATAAAAATATTACTTTATCTGAAATATCTGCAATATTATCCAATCATCATGCTCAAGGTATAACTATTCATGCATGACAGTGCATCAATGTCATGCGTGGCATATTCTTCAGACAGACCTGGTGTAATGACACAGAATTATATCAATTAAATTTCCCTTCTTATAGTTATTTTATATAGTATAAATCACATTAAAATACTTATAGAATAAAATAAAAACTTTATAAATGAATAATTAATGAAATAAGAAGTATTTCTAGAAGTTAAGGAACATATACCAATGGAATAGTAACTTGACCTTTAGAATAGTAATGTGATCATTAGGAATATTAATATGACCAATATAATAGTAAATTCACCTATGAAAGTATAAATAAGATTTTTGTATCTTATAAATGAAAATATGATATATTTATATCTCGATATATGTAACTAAATGTTTTAAAAATAATAAATTAAGTGTTTGTATTTTTGTAAGTCATAAATATTTAATTATAATTTTATAATTAATATAATGTTTTAAAGGAAATTTATTTTCATCAAATAGATTCATAAATTAATAATTTTTCTCTTATTATTATAATATAATTTTATGGGATCTTAATTAATTTTTCAAAGTGTTATAAAATCAGTTATAATTTTAAAATTGGTATTTTTCAAATAAAAGATGATTTTATTTAAAAATTAAATTTATCATATTTAGAAAATTATTTTCATAAAATATATTCCATTTTTTAATTATAAACATCAAAAAAATTGTTATGATGAATTTTTTATATTTTTCTAAAATAGTTGAATTTTTTTGTGAATAGTGAAATACGATAATTTACGGTATTTAACAAAAACATGAATCATTGAGTCATAGATGATGTATGGATTATTTAAGCTTATAATATATAACTATAATTAATTATTTTAATATATTTGGTTATAATTATCAAACTATTCATAGTCTTGAGCCAGAATAATAAACAAATGAATAAAATATTCAAAAAAACACCCTCTCCTCCACTGTAAATACCACCCCTCACCACCTCCTCTCCTCACACCTTATAAGATTTGATCCTTGTCCAATTTCTACCTAATAATCTTAACATGTACCTATAACACTTCCAAGATCCTTTTTTCTCAACAAAATACCAAAACCAATCCCCTTAAGCACGTTCTCAAGGAGGAGAATTCAAGAGGTAAAAATCATTTTTCTTTTATTTTATTTTATTTTCAATTCCATTTCTTTTCTTATGATATCATCAACTCCACCTATACAATAAGAATAATAAATACATTTTCATTTATATAATGTAATTTTATTATTTTAATGAAATAGTTCATCTTCTAATCTCTTCCCTCTCCCTTTTATTCTAAAAATAAAAATATCATCTGTGGTGTGTCGATTTACCGCCACCGTGGACGATGATTTTTCATTTTTCACTGACTCATTCAAGGATGGTCCTAAAACCATAATTATGGTTAAATAATATTTTATAATAAATATTAAAATTAATTTTTTTCTAAAACTAGAATATATACATGATATTAATTAATGAATTGAAACTAGTTTGTAATGATTAAAGGACCGCCAAAATGATCTAAACTATTATTATTAAAGTTCTATCTAATGAATCATCCTAATATATAGAATAAAAATAATATAAATTACCATTAAATATTTTTTTATGTTCACTAATAACATATAAATTAAATTTTGGATAATTATTTCCATTTTACATGATCTTCTATATACGTGTAAAAGTAAACTGATCATGAAAACCAAGAAAAAGAACACTCCTAAATGACAAAATTGACTCTCATAACTCATCAAAAAAACCATAAATGAATTTAATAAAATTGTAATAAATAAAATAAATGTTTAATAGGTTATTTATTTATTTATTAATGAATCTAATTTCATTATCCAGTACATTAAGCGAAAGTGAAGAACAGTTTATGGCATAAGGTAAGGGTTTCTTCCCAAACCTATATTTTTATTTAGGTTATTGTTTCTCCCTATTTAAACCAATGTAATTATTCATTTTTATATACTTCTTCTACATTATTTTTAAATATTCCAAAATCATGTATACATACCATTTTATCTTTCTTTTATGTTGAAATACTTTTTTTACAAGGATCCCTTCTCAATTCTTCCTGATATGCAAGCCCGATTAAAGGGTACTTCTCGATTTCTTATCCATTTTCAAGAAACATACATGATATATTATAATACATAATTATTTTTTTTTAAATCACTAATTTTTTCATGAAAAAATATTTTTGTTCATTTCTGGTTTTATACAAACAATTATGACAAATAAAAATTATTTTTCCAAAAGAACACTTTTTTGAAAATTAAAAAAGGGTATTTATCTCAAGAATTAATTGATGATTTTATTAGAGTATTTTCATATATTTTAAATAATATATTGAATATTATGGTTTATTAATATTAATCTCTTATTATTTTCATAAAACATATTTTATTAAATGGTTTGTGATTATTTTGATCATGGATGTTGTATCATGATACCATTCACCACACTACTCGGAATTTTTAGTGATTATGTTTATAGATCAGGGAAAGTTATTTACATTTCATATGTATATTTTTTTTACATTTAACCCCATTAATAATAGTAATTCATTAGACTTAGTAAGTGATATGTGGGTCCCTCTATATCCCCTCGATGTATCGGTAGGTCTCATGAGACAAAATAGAAATGGGTTTGGTTGAAGCCTTAACCATTTATTTTCAAATTCCTTGGTTGAGGCCTTGATGATATATTTATGATGTCTAGCATTATGAATTCCCTTATTGTGATATTATTAATTGATAAATAATGTGATTATTTGACTAGTATAATATTCATGGTTAAGTTTCATGTGATTATTTATATGGAATTATTTATTCATCTTTTATTCCTTCCAAATTATGCTCAAGATTATGTTTTATTGGCATGTGTTTTAATTATTCACATTGCCTTATTTTTTATGTTTATAATAGATTATGCTGTATTTTTTACCCTTAATGAGAATCTGAGATTACACCTTTCTTATGTTTTATTTTTCCCTAGGATATGAACAAGTATATTATGAATGAATTTTAGAGATAATCTAGGAGTTATAGATGTTACCAATTAAGTTTATATGTTGTTTTTACTTTCAAGTTGTAATGTAAAACTTATGTTTGTATCTATTTTTACAAAACTACTAAACTCTTCAATCCTTTGGTAATAAAACACTTTTTCATAGTACTAATGTAATAAAGTAACACACTAACTCTGGGCTACTAGGGTTGGGGTCTTTACAGTTGGTATGAGAGGAATTTTAGTAGAAACCAAGGAAACTAGATTTAGAAAACATAGATTAGGGAACATAACCCTAAGATAGACTTTGAGGATAAGTATATAATAACACCCTATAATTTTGGTAAGGTATAGATTATTTGGGTCTTTATAGAAATACATCAATGTCTAGATACTACAAGTGGATATGGTTCCAGCACAAATGTACCTATGGGTAACAACTCTGACAAGGTGTCCTAGGACTAACTCAAGGTAACCTGGTACATGAAAATGAGCCTTAATACGCACCTAGTTTGACACTCCTAGGGGATATTCTTAAGATAATTCATATTTTTTTTACAAAACATTATAAATTATTCAAAAGTAAATATGTACCTAAAGAAACCATGTTTATGATTATTAAATTATCTATGCATTAATTTCTAATTTATGTTAAGTGTTTTTGTAACACCTGAGACTTTTATGAGAAATATTTTGTTTTTAAATCATCAAAGGAATCTTTAACTATACACAACACTAGATTGGCTTTCTTTACACGCAATCGTGGCCTTACTCGATAGCTTGCGTCGTACGCAATACCGAGTTTCACTAAACAATGATATGCTATTAAAATATTATTAAAACTAGCCATTATGAATAGTAATTAACACTTTTTGAAATTTTAAAAATTTTATTTTTCAAAATGGACTTCATTTTTGGATTCGGAATATCGAAATTAGCCTAGGGTGAAATTTTGGTATTTTTCTGAAAACTTTCAATTTTTGATGAATAGTGAAACCACTAAGTGGTAGTTAAAAAAACTGAATTTTTCATAAAACTTAATTTTACCGCTTTTGTGAGTGGAATTTCGAAAATCCTAGAGACACAGTTAATATCAAGGACTAAAGTGTGGTTCAATGAGATGAAAATAATTTTTGGTGAATAGTAACATTTTACTTTTTTACCACAGTTAAAAGTAAATAGGGTAATTAAGGGTAAAATGATATTATTATTAGCCTAACACATGTCCTAATTCTATTGGATAAGTTTAATTCGACCAAAAACAACATTAGGAATAAAATATGACCATTTAGGCCCACTTGGATTAGATTAGGACATTTATTATTAATTTATTTAAAGAAGGGTTAAAATAGTTAAAATCAAAGTTTAATAAGTAAATCATTTTTAATATGGGGTTATACATAAGATAAATTCGACTATAAATATTAATTATAAATATAAAACAATTTCATACATAATGGTATTTTATTTGTAATTTTTATACATTAAATAATTTAATTTATTTATGACACAACGATGATGCAGTAATTATCTTATTAATGAAATATTGACATAATTGATGTTATAAATACCCAAATAAATGTAATTTGAGACTTTTTATGAATTACACTAATTTTATAGGTTAATATGACATGTTATTAATGATTTAATTAACTTTTTTTGAACTAATAATTCTGTTATGATTTTCACAAAAATCAATTACTAAATAGTGTCAAAATTGACATAAAATAGTTTTTAAAACAAATATTATATTATTAATTTTTATTTTATTCCTAAAAATCTAAGGTTCAGACAAATGACTCAAATAAGGTTATATATATTAATAATAAACAACTTTGGGTTCTTTTGTCTTGATATAGTAAGTTTATTAATCTTATAGTGTAACAAAACAAGAAGACACGGTAAAAGTTAAATTATCTAACTTAAAGTTAAATCTAAATGATAAGGTTAAAATTGATACCTAAACTTTTCTAAATTCTATTAGATGATAGGATTTCGACCCATACCCACCTTATCTTCAAAATATATCAATTTGGAGCTATTAAAAACCGAATTTGACATTATAATAAAATAATATTTTTAGTTATTCCAAAGGTGCCCCTCTCCTCCCTTATAAAAGGGAACCTCCTCCCTCTCTTACTCACACCACTTTGAGCCTTCAAGCTCAGCCAACCCCTGCCAATTTCTTCTCTCCACTTCCCTAGATACATCCTAGAGGTCCTGGTCTTCTTCAAAGACCAATTTTAGTGCCCTAAAAGGAGGTCTCAAAGAAGCGCTTCAAAGAAGAGGTAATGTCCGTTACCGATTCTTTCATCTTTATTTCTTCTTCCACTTCTTCTTATTTAGTTGTTTCATTATGAAGTAATAACATCAGTATCACTCATATACTTATATGTTATTATAAGTATGAAACAACCCTATTTCACCATCTATCCATCCTACGGAAAACGAAATCACCGCGCGTGTGTACGTACGGAATACCGTCTCTATGCCGTGGTGTAATCTATTTTCCACCACCACCTTACTTGGATGGGTATAATGGTGTAAATAATGACTATATATTATTATTTTAAAGTGATATTGATTATTAAATAGTATATATACACTCCAATACAATTCCACAATCATGGGAACGATATCATCGCTCGTGTGTACGTACGGAATATCGTCTCCACGATGTGATGTGACTCGTTCTACATGATCTTCATTACATAATGATTATATAAATGAATTGAATGAATGAATATGATATATATTACACTAATACCATTCTTTAAATGAGTTATCTATAACCTAAAAAGAAAAATAAGAATTTATTCAATAAAACACGCATAAGAACAAAAAGTAATAAACACCCGAATAACAAGTAGTAATGAAATATTACTGATAAGAAGCTAATAATATGACCATATATGATATCATAAAAATAATTATGATTCTGTAATAAGTAAATAACATTATTTAAATCATTATACAGGAGGTTCGGACACTTACGAAGCAAATTGGACCTAAGGTAAGGGAAAATATCACAATCTCATTTTATCCGAGATTGTTTACACTTTGGTATTTACTGGGGTGTATTTTATCATCCACATCCATGTTTCCTCAATATTTAATATTGTTTCCATCCACATACAATTGTTTAAATCCAATTTTACCCTTCGGTGAGTTTTTAGTAAAATATATAAAAGGAATCTTTTGTCATTTTTCGTACGAGGTACTTTTTGACTTTTCCGAAAAAAGTACGGAAAGAATGTTTTTTTTAACTTATACGGCATGAATAGATTTTTAAAACATTATTTCCAAGAATCTTACTTTACAATTTTTCAAGTTTATTTTTAATCAACTTCTTTTTAGTTTAAAATTGTATGACATGTTAAGAAAGGAAAAATGTTTTTGAGGTAGAAAGGATATTTTCCTCAAGAATGGAGTTGAAGTGTTTTATCAAAATTATTTTCCATCTAAGATAATAAAGGGTTCTGTTTCTATCCCTATTATTACATTTATTTAATTATGTTGTGATGGAATTATTTTTATGAATTCCTTTATCTTATATGAATTTTTTTTATGATGTCATGATGTTTAAGAATCCCATTTTTTGTTACATGGGTTATGCAATGATGTATGATTTATGATTTTGTGGCACACATAAGAATGGTATCATTATGAGATGGGTGGGAACTATATCTCCCTCCAATGCATTGGGTAAATATTTTATATCTCATGAGATAGACATGGCTGGAACGGCAGGTTAAACCGGTTCAGTGAAACAGGACTAAAACGAGGAGTGAACTCGGTTCAAAAATGGACTTTTTCCACTAAGATAGTCTTGGAAATGAGTCTTGACTAAAAAGAAATGATTCTCTATGATTATGTGTGCATGCCACAAAGTTTCATATTTTAAGTTATGATTATTGGGATTACATTTCACTTCTATGATTTATCCCATGTTATGAAATTATGATTTCTTTTGCAGGTTAAGATTTCCAAAAGTTGTGTTCTTATGTAAATGATGTGATTGATATTTCTTTTGTTTACCCTTACTGAACATTTGAGCTCACCCTTTTGTATGTTTTATTTCCCCAGTTCAGGAAGAAGGTTATTAAGTAGGATATTCCAAAAAGGGACACTAGATATGATGAAATAAATGGAAGGAAAATTAGATGCTTTATGAACCAGTTGTTTATGTTTCCCAGTTTCTAAAGACTATATACCTATAAGGTCCTTTCCTGGTTTTGTTATATTTTGTAATAAGTGTGCTTCAATTTTGAAGTAATAACAGTTTATGTAAAGTATGGGTCGTTATAGTCGGTATCAGAGGAAAGGTATAGTCAACCTTTGGAAACTAGGATGTGAAAGCCTTAGTAAGAACCCTAAGGATAATTCTAAGCACAGAACAAAATCTTAGTGTTTTAGAAATGACCATAAATAACCTAGGAAAAGACCTTAAGTGTGAAATTTTATTCTTGATTATGTGTTTTTCCTATTATATTTAGTGTTTCTCACACTATTCTTCTTGGTTTTAGTCAATGGCTGGAACCCGAAGGAACCGTGTTAATGTGGAATGCGACGGGCAATGAAATGATTGTACCCCTGTGCAACCAAAAGTTATGGGAGCTGGAATGTAAAATCTTGTAGCCATGCTCACACAACTTTCTCAAGCTATGAATCATGCAGGACTTCCAAACGAGCAAAGTAAGGAGCAATATTCTGTTGAATCCTTTATGAGGCAGCGTCCACCTTCTTTCAGTGGGTCTACTGATCCATTAATTGCTGAACAATGGATTAGTAATAATGAAAAGATATTTTCAGTTCTTCAATGTTCTGAACATGATAAATTCATCCTAGCAGTGTATCGTTTGGAAGGAGACGCTAATCAATGGTGGAATCTTATTAAGAATATGAGGCAAAGGGGTGAAATTGATTCAATGGAATGGGACGAGTTCAAGAACTTATTTTTTAATAAGTACTTCCCTCGTATTCTCCGAACAAAGATGGAGAAAGAGTTTCTTGAACTGAAGCAAAAGGATGATGAATCTGTTGGTACCTATGAAGAAAATTTTACATGACTTTCAATGTATTCTTCTAGTATTATTATCCAACCTGAGAGTAAGATCGATCGATTCTTTAGTGGCTTAAAACCAAGTATTCGAAGGGAGTTAGCCATAAGGGACTTCAATAGCTACGAGGAAATCATTCGATGTGCTCTCAAAGTTGAGATGGAGATTTGAGTAACCCATCAGTTATATGGGTTTGATAAGAAGAGGAAAATGGAATTCAAAGGAAAATCAAAAGAGCACACTGAAAAGAAGATGAGTTTTCCCTTATGCTCAAAGTTTGGAAAAAAAACATGGAGGGAGTTGTCTTAAAGGGACAAGTAAATGTTTCAAATGTGTAAAGGAAGGTCATCGGGCATTTGAATGCTGCAATGATGGGAATAAGATGTCTAATGATGCAAACAAAGGAAGGGATACACAGAACGAACCTACTACACTTCAATGTTTCAAGTGCAAGGAGATGGGGAATTATGCCAATCAATGCCCAAATCCAAGGGTTGATGATGATGGTCGACGTCAACAAACTATTAAGGATAAAGACAAAGGAAAGTCACATGCAATTTCTATCAGCGATGTGGAGTATGATAACGATGTGGTGAAAGGTACACTTACCATCCACTCTAAAGTAGCAAATTTTTTATTTGATTCTGGATCCACCCACTCATTTATTTCTGAAGAATTTTCTAAGGATATCATCGTATTACCTCTACAATTAGATGTTGAGTTAGCTGTGACAACCCCTAATGGCATAACAGTCGTATCAAAAGTTTATAATTCTTCTCCGATTGAAGTTTGTGGGAAAGTGCTTCCTGCAAATCTTGTGATCCTTCCTATATTGGAATTTGATGTGATTCTTGGCATGGATTGGCTTTATTTATATGGAGCTCATATCAATTGCCAAAGAAGGGAAGTCACATTTCATATTCCAGATCAATCTATGATCGTCTATCGATGAAAGGATGAACATAACCTTCCAGTGGAAATTTCTTCCATCTTATGGGTCTTGATTCCACTAAATGAAGGTTATTTATCTCAAATGGTTGGTGAGAAACTCACGATTAAGAATATGCCCATTGTATGGGAGTTTGACGATGTCTTTCCGGAGGAATTGCCAGGTCTTCCACCAAATCGTGAAGTTGAGTTTTCAATAGAACTCGTACCGGGTGCTTTACCTATTTCAAAGATACCTTATAGAATAGCCCCAATTGAGTTGCAGGAATTGAAGAAGCAACTCCAAGAGAATCTTGATAAGGGGTTCATACGCCCTAGTGCGTCACCTTGGGGAGCACCTGTTCTGTTTGTTAAGAAGAAAGATGGATCAATGAGACTCTACATTGATTATCGAGAACTTAACAAGATCACCATCAAGAACAAATATCCTCTCCCACTCATTGATGACTTATTTGAACAACTACGAGGAGCTCAATACTTTTCCAAGATTTATCTTCATTCAGGGTATCATCAATTAAGGGTCAAAAGGGAGGATATACCAAATATGGCTTTCCGTACAAGGTATGGACACTATGAATTTATAGTGATGCCATTTGGTCTTACTAATGCCCCTGCTATCTTCATGGATCTGATGAATAGAGTCTTTAGAGACTATCTTGATCAATTTTTGGTAGTCTTTATAGACGACATTCTTGTCTATTCAAAGAGCAAGGAAGAACATGAAGATCACTTGAGAATTATATTGAAGACCCTAAGAAAGGAAAAGATTTATGCCAAATTTACCAAGTGTGAATTTTGGTTTCAAAAAGTTTCATTTTTGGGTCACATAATCTCAAAAGAGGGGATATCTATGGATCCAAAAAAAACAGAGGTTATCGAAAGATGGTCAAGACCAACAACAGTAACTGAGATCTGAATTTTTCGAGGTTTGGATGGATATTATCGACGTTTTGTGGAAGATTTTTCACGATTGTCTAATCCACTCACCAGGTTGACTCAAAAAGGAGTTAAGTTTGTTTGGACGGAGGAATGTGAAGAGAATTTCAAGGAGTTGAAAAGAAGGTTATCCAGTGCACCTGTGCTCACACTGCCTTGTAGTGGAGAAAGGTTTGTGATCTATAGTGATGCATCCAAGAAGGTGCTAGGGTGTGTTCCTATGCAAAATGATATGGTGATATCTTATGCCTCACGACAGTTGAAAATCCATGATCAAAATTACCCAAAACATGATTTGGAGTTAGCTGCGGTAATCTTTGCATTAAAGATTTGGAGGCATTATCTTTATGGAGAAAGGTGTGACATTTATACTGATCATAAAAGTTTAAAGTATATTTTCACCCAAAAGGAGTTGAATATGTGCCAAAGAAGATGGTTGGAACTGATTAAGGATTACGACTGCTCAATTCATTACCACCCTGGGAAAGCAAACAAGGTGGCAGATGCATTAAGTCGACAAGACCATTCCAGTTTATCCATGATGAGGATCACAAAAGATCCAATATTTATGGATTTACAAAGGATGGATCTTGGAATTATAATGGAAGGGGGAAAATCGTATCTTTCTCAAATGAATGTTCGACCATCTATACATGTGAAGATTAAAGAGGTGCAGAAAGAAGATGTAGAGTTACAAAAGAATGTGAGAAATGTTCCTGAATTCAACCTTGATTGTGATGGGATAATAAAGTTCAGGAATTGGGTTTGTGTTCCTCCCATCCCCAAATCAAAGAAGGAGCTGCTGGATGAGGCTCATAGTTCTTCATTCTCTATTCATCCTGGAAGCACGAATATTTATAGGGACCTGAAAGAGTACTTCTGGTGGGATGGCATGAAAAGAGATGTTTCTGAATATGTCTCTCGATGCTTGGTTTGTCAGAAAGTTAAAGCTGAGAGACAGAAGTCCAAGGGGATGTTACAACCATTACCCATACCTGAATGGAAATGGGAAAACATCACTATGGACTTTGTCATAGGACTTCCAAAAACATCCAAAGGAAATAATGCTATCGAATTCCGCACACTTCATTGCTATTAGAGAGGATTTCTCTCTGGATCAGCTTGCCAGGATATATGTGAAGGAAGTGGTAAGATTGCATGGAGTACCCCTTTCTATTATATCTGATCGGGATCTGAGGTTTACCTCAAAATTCTGGCGAAGTCTTCAGCATACTCTGGATACAGAGTTGAGTTTCAGCACTGCTTATCATCCTCAGATAGACGGTCAGTCTAAGAGAACAATTCAAACTCTAGAAGATATGTTGAGAGCTTGCTCTATGGATTTCAAAGGTGGTTGGGATCAACACCTACCTTTGGTGGAATTTTCTTATAATAATAGCATCCACTCCAGTATTCATATGGCTCCTTATGAAGCTCTCTATGGAAAGAAATGCAGGACTCCAACTTTTTGGGATGAAGTTGGGGAAAGAAAGCTATTAGGACCTGATCTTGTTGATGAGATGGAAGAAAAGGTCCGATCTATTCAACAACACATAAGAGAAGCTCAGAGTTGACAGAAAATTTATGCCGACAACCGAAGAAAAGACCTAGAGTTTGAAGTTGGTGATAAAGTGTTCTTACGAATATCTCCCTGGAAGAGGGTCAAGAGATTTGGAATGAAGGGGAAGTTGAGCCCTAGATATATCGGTCCTTTCGAAATACTGGATCGTGTTGGAAAGGTAGCTTACCGGTTGGCGCTTCCACCGAATCTCTCTCAAGTTCACGATGTGTTCCATGTATCTCTCCTAAGAAAGTACATACCTGATCCTTCACATGTACTCAGCTCAGAAGTTGTACCGTGGGAGCAAGATCTTTCTTATAAAGAACAACCGATAGAGATTCTGGACCGTAGCGAAAAAGTCCTACGGAATAAGACCACTCACTTGGTGAAAGTTTTATGGAGGAACCACCAATTAGAATAAGCTATATGGGATCTTGAGGATATGATAAGGGAGAGGTATCCTCATCTGTTTGTTACAAAGTGACGAATTTCGAGGGCGAAATTCATTTTAAGGGGGGTAGAATGTAACACCCAGGACTTTTATGAGAAATATTTGGTTTTTAAATCATCAAAGGAATCTTTCACTACAAACAACACTAGATTGGCTTTCTTTACACGCAATCACGGCCTTCCTCGATAGCTTGCGTCGTACGCAATACCGAGTTTCACTAAACAATGATATGCTATTAAAATATTATTAAAACTAGCCGTTATGAATAGTAATAACCACTTTTTAAAATTTTATAAATTTTATTTTTCAAAATGGACTTCATTTTTGGATTCGGAATATCGAAATTATCCTAGGGTGAAATTTTGGTATTTTTCTGAAAACTTTCAATTTTTGATGAATAGTGAAACCACTAAGCAGTAGTTAAAAAAACTGAATTTTTCATAAAACTTAATTTTACCGCTTCTATGAGTGGAATTTCGAAAATCCGAGAGACACAGTTAATATCAAGGACTAAAATGTGGTTCAATGAGATGAAAATATTTTTTTGTGAATAGTAACTTTTTACTTTTTTTACCACGGTTAAAAGTAAATAGGGTAATTATGGGTAAAAATGATATTATTATTACCCTAACACATGTCCTAATTCTATTGGATAATTGTAATTCGACCAAAAACAACCTTAGGAATAAAATATGACCATTTAGGCCCACTTGTATTAGATTAGGACATTTATTATTAATTTATTTAAAGAAGGGTTAAAATAGTTAAAATCAAAGTTTAATAAGTAAATCATTTTTAATATGGGGTTATACATAAGATAAATTCGACTATAAATATTAATTATAAAGATAAAACAATTTCCTACATAATGGTATTTTATTTTTAATTTTTAGACATTAAATGATTTAATTTATTTATGACACAACGATGATGAAATAATTATCTTATTAATGAAATATTGACATAATTGATGTTATAAATACCCAAATAAATGTAATTTGAGACTTTTTATGAATTCCACTAATTTTATAGGTTAATATGACATGTTAGTATTGATTTAATTAACTCTTTTCGAACTAATAATTCTGTTATGATTTTCACAAAAATCAATTACTAAATAGTGTCAAAATTGACATAAAATGGTTTTTAAAACAAATATTATATTATTAATTGTTATTTTATTCTTAAAAATCTAAGGTTCAGCAACATGACTTAGATAAGGTTATATATATTCATAATAAACAAATTGCGGTTCTTTTGTCTTGATATAGTAAGTTTATTAACCTTATAGTGTAAGAAAACAAGAAGACACGGTAAAAGTTAAATTATCTAACTTAAATTTAAATCTAAATGATAAGGTTAAAATTGATACCTAAACTTGTATAAATTCTATTGTATGAGCGGATTTAGACCCATACCCACCTTATCTTTGAAATATATCAATTTGGAGCTATTAAAAACCCAATTTGACTTTATAATAAAATAATATTTTTAGTTATTCCAAAGGTGCCTCTCTCCTCCCTTATAAAAGGGCACCTCCTCCCTCTCTTCCTCACACCACTTTGAGCCTTCAATCTCGGCCAAACCCTACAAATTTCTTCTCTCCACTTCCCTAGAGACATCCTAGAGGTCTTTTTCTTCTTCAAAGACCAATTTTAGTAACCTAAAAGGAGGTCTCAAAGAAGCGCTTCAAAGAAGAGGTAATGTATGTTACCGATTATTTCATCTTTACTTCTTCTTCCACTTCTTCTTATTTAGTTGTTTCATTATGAAGTAATAACATCAGTATCACTAATATACTGATATATTATTATAAGTATGAAACAACCCTATTTCACCATCTATCCATCCTACGGAAAACGAAATCACCGCGCATGCGTACGTACGGAATACCGTCTCCACGCCGTGGTGTAATCTATTTCCACCACCACCTTACTTGGATGGGTATAATGGTGTAAATAATGACTCTATATGATTATTGTAAAGTGATATTGATTCTGAAATAGTATATATACACTCCAATAAAATTCCACAATCATGGGAATGATATCATCGCTCGTGCGTACGTACGGAATACCGTCTCCACGATGTGATGTGACTCGTTCTACATGATCTTCATTGCATAATGATTATATAAATGAATTGATTGAATTAATATGATATATATTACACTAATAACATTCTTTAAATGAGGTATCTATAACCTAAAAATAAAAATAATAATTTATTCGACAAAACACGCATAAGAACAAAAAGTAATAAACACCCGAATAACAAGTAGTAATGAAATATTACTAATAAGAAGCTAAGAATATGACCATATATGATATCATAAAAATAATTATGATTCTGGAATAAGTCAATAAAATTATTTAAATCATTATACAGGAGGTTCGGAAACTTACGAAGCAAATTGGACCTAAGGTAAGGGAAAATATCACAATCTCATTTTATCCGAGATTGTTTACACTTTGGTATTTACTGGGGTGTATTTTATCATCCACATCCATGTTTCCTCAATATGTAATATTGTTTCCATCCACCTACAATTGTTTAAATCCAATTTTACCCTTCGGTGAGTTTTTAGTAAAAGATATAAAAGGAATCTTTTGTCGTTTTTCGTACGAGGTACTTTTTGACTTTTCCGAAAAAAGTACAGAAAGAATGTTTTTTTAACTTATACGGCATGAATGGATTTTTAAAACATTATTTCCAAGAAGCTTACTTTACAAGTTTTCAAGTTTATTTTTAATCAACTTCTTTTAGTTTAAAATTGTATGACATGTTAAGAAAGGAAAAATGTTTTTGAGGTAGAAAGGATATTTTCCTCAAGAATGGAGTTCAAGTGTTTTATCAAAATTATTTTCCATCTAAGATAATAAAGGGTTATGTTTCTATCTCGATTATTACATTGATTTTATTATGTTGTGATGGAATTATTTTTATGAATTCCTTTATCTTATATGAATTTTTTTATGATGTCATGATGTTTAAGAATCCCATTTTTTGTTACATGGGTTATGCAATGATGTATGATTTATGATTTTGTGGCACACATAAGAATGGTATCATTATGAGATGGGTGGGACCTATATCTCCCTCCAATTCATTGGATAAAGATTTTATATCTCATGAGATAGACATGGCTGGAACGGAAGGTTAAACCGGTTTAGTGAAACAGGATTGAAACAAGGAGTGAACTCGGTTCAGAAATGGACTGTGTCTACTAAGATAGTCTTGGCAATGAGTCTTGACTAATAAGAAATTATTCTCTATTATTATGTGTGTATGCCACAAAGTTTCATATTTTAAGTTATGATTATTGGGATTACATTTCACTTCTATGATTTATCCCATGTTATGAAATTATGATTTCTTTTGCAGGTTAAGATTTCCAAAAGTTATGTTCTTATGTATATGATGTGATTGATATTTCTTTTGTTTACCCTTACTGAGCATTTGAGCTCACCCTTTTGTATGTTTTATTTCCCCAGGTCAGGAATAAGGTTATTAAGTAGGATATGACAAAAAGGGATACTAGATATGATGAAATAAATGGGAGGAAAAGTAGATTCTTTATGAACCAGTTGTTTATGTTTCCCAGTTTCTAAATAATATATACCTATACAGTCCTTTCCTGGTTTTGTTATATGTTGTAATAAGTGTGCTTCAATTTTGAAGTAATAACAATGTATGTAAAGTATGGGTCGTTATAGTTTTGATAGTTTGAAATTATGCATTATGATTCATAACCAAATTTAGTGTATGACATTATTTAGAAATGGAACCTAGTGGAAGTAATGGAAACTGTATTAATTCACATATCCCATGTATGTATTTCCCTCTTATGCAAGATAGTGATATCGGTATTGGAACTATGACTAGTTTTGAGCAACTTATAACTATACTAGGACAGTTGACTTGGGTTATGAATAATAACCTTACTCATATGGAGCATCCTGATCCATGATGTGGAGGAACAATGTTAGACTGCTTCATGAGACAATAACCATCATCATTTAATGGGACTACAAACCCATTGGTAGCTAAGCAGTGGATAAGTTCCTTAGATAAGATATTTCTTGCTTTGGTAAGTAACGAATGGGAGATGGTTATCATGAAAATTTATCGTCTCTTGAGATATGCAGATCAGTGGTGATCATTAATTCAAAACACAAAGGAGGAGGAATAAATTTCAAATATGGAATGGAAATATTTTAAGAAAATTTTCTCAGAAAATTTTTTACCTCACGAACAGTGAGCGGATATAGAGAGACAATTATTGAGTCTAAGATATAAATAGGATTAAAAAATTACCAATTATGAATCCGACTTTACAAGGTTATCAAGGCATGCTGAAAACTACATACAAAATTCAAGGAGAAATATTGATCTATTATTTTATGGATTAAAACGATTCCTCTAAATGGAACTAGTCTCTCAAAATTTCTCATCATATGAAGATATAGTCTCATGCACTATCAAGATAGAGAAATAATTCTATAATTCTTATGAATTTAAGGTAAAAAATAGAAGAAGAGGGTGGAAGAGGAAAGAATGGATAAAGGAAAAATAAAAAAGGGAATTTTCCAATGTTTTATACTTGTGGAAGGAAGCACCATGGTGCATACTTAAAAGGAAAAGGATTTTGTTACAAGTGTGGAGAAAAAATCCACCAATCCCAAGATTCCAAGGGAATGAAAGAAGCTACCAATATTCAAGGATAAAATTGTATGAATATGGGACACTATGTAAATGATTTTCCTAAGAATCAAGGAAAATTTCCCTAGAAAAGGACAAGAGAGAAAGGCTAAGCTTATGTGGTCACAACTATGGAGGTTGAAGTTCCTAATGATGTAGTGGAAGGTACTTTAATCATTTCCTCAAACTTATACAATGATTTATTTGATTGTAGATCATCACATTATTTTATATCTTACCAGTTTTCTAAGAAAATTAGACATTTACCCTTTGATTTAATAAAGGATTTGTTAGTAAAAACTCATAAGGGAAGTATTATTGCAAAAAATATGTGTCAGTCAGTCCCCATTATGACACATAAACGTGCTTTAGTTTCAAAACTTATCATCATACCTATAGTTTATTTTGATATAATAATTTTTATGGACTGGATTTCAAAATATGATTTGAAAATTAATTGCAGGAAGAAGTAAGTGAAAATTTTTAAGGAAGATGTAGAATCCCTTATCTTTAGAGTAGAAACTTCATCATTTGGTTCTATCCAGATCCACCCCCTAGTAGCCCAACTGAATGAAATTCTTAGGGAGGAAGAGAAAACATTATATATGGATGAGGAAAGAAATGTTAAAATTGAGGATGTACCTATTATGAAATAATAAATTGATGTATTTCCATATGATTTACCTAGACATCCTTTAGAGTAATAAATTGAGTTTTCTATTGATTTAATCCTTGATGCAATGAAAATATTAGAGACTCCTTATAGAATGGCCATTGTGGAATTAGTTGAGCTAAAGAAATAACTATAGGAGTTGAGTAATAATGGATTTATTCACCCTAATGTTTCTCTTTGGGGATACCCTATTCTATTTTTCAAGAATAAACATGGATCCATGAGGTTGTTAATTGACTATAGAGAAATAAATATGATTACAAAAAAAACAAGTTTCCTCTAACTCATATTAAAAAAATTAAAAACTTTATGAAGCTCAATATTTTTCAAAGATTGACCTTCATTCTAGATATCATCAATTTCATGTAAATAAGAAAGATATTCCGAAGAAATAATTTTGAACTAGGTATGGAAATTATTAGTTTACATTAATTCCATTTTTATTGACTAATGCACCCTTTATTTTCATAGATATAATGAATAGAGTTTTCATAGAATATCTTGATGGATTTTTGTTGTATTTATTGATGATATCTTAGTATACTCCAAAAGCTATGAATGCCATGAGAACCACTTTAGTATTGTTCTAAATACTCTTAGAAGAAAATAGTTATATGGGAAGTTTAGTAAGTATGAATTTTGGATTCAATTAGTTTCTTTTCTTGACCATATTTTCTCTAAGGATGGAATATTATTTAATCCTGTGAAGAAAAAGGTGGTTCATTAATTGCTTATACCAACAAACTTAACTGAGGTATATAGTTTAATTGGTTTAGTAGTTTACTATCGATGTTTTATTTATAATTTTTCTCGATTATCTAACCCGTTGACCAAGCTTACTCATAAAGGGGTTAAGTTTTTATGGACAAAATAATGTGAAGAATGTTTTGAATAATTTAAGAGGATATTATTGAATGCTATGGTCTTGACTCTACCATCAAGAAATGGTGGTTTATTGGTTTAAAGTGATGAATCAAATAAAGGACTTGGTTGTGTCCTTATGAAAAATGTTAGAGTTGTTTCCTATGCATCAAGGTAGTTAAAAACTCATGAATAGAACTATCTAACTCATGATATTGAGATAGCTATCGTGATATTTTCTTTGAATATTTGGAGACATTATATCTATGGTGAAAGATGTGAGATATATACATATCACAAGATCTTGAAATATATCTTCTCATAAAAATAACTCAACATGAGGCAAAGGATATGGATCGATCTACTCAGGTATTATTATTATACAATAAAATATCACCCAGGGAAGGAAAATAAGGTAGTTAATACATTGAGAAGGAAGTATCATGGAGTTATAAATAAAGTTAGGATTGAAAGGGATACTATGTTCATGGATCTAGTAAATACGGATATGGGAGTTATCAAGGAAGGTGAAACATCATTACCTTTTCAATTGGTTTAATAACCATATTTATTATAAAGGATTAATAGTTCCTGGTCTGAAGATGAGAATTTTCAAAGGAAAATTAAAGTTGTGAATGATGAGAAGTTGATAGACTTTGTGTATAATGATGGAATTATGAAATTTGGGAAGAGAATTTGTGTTCCATCTATACCCAAGATAAAAAGGGAGTTATTGGATTATTCCCATAGCTCTAATTTCTCTATACACCCTGGTAGCTCTATGATTTATAGAGATTTGAAGGAATATTTCTGGTGGGATAATATGAAGTGATAAATTTTTTATTATGTATCAAGATGTTTATTTTGTCTATAGGTGGAGGTTGAAAGACAATATCCTAAAGGATTAATGCAACCTCTTCCTATTCCAACATGGAAATAGGATAATATTACTATGTATTTTTTCACTGGATTTCCAAGGACCCTAATAAAGAATGATTCAATATGGGTAATTTTTTATTGAATT
Source organism: Viscum album (assembly GCA_963277665.1). NCBI lineage: Eukaryota > Viridiplantae > Streptophyta > Magnoliopsida > Santalales > Viscaceae > Viscum > Viscum album. The sequence continues at coordinate 1,901,917,055 of OY728127.1, forward strand.
ACCAAATCTACACATTTCCTTACAATAAGGGAATATTTTCCACTAGAGAACCTTTAATTACTCTATATTAATGAATTTGTAAGACTTCATGGAGAACCTATTTCAATTGTGTCTGATTTTGATCCTTGATTTACATTGAAATTCTGGAAAAGTCTTTAGAAATCTTTGGATACTGAGCTTTCTATGAGTATTTCTTATCACCCTCAAAATGATGGACAGTTATAAAGGACAATCCAAAATTTAGAAGACATGTTGAGATAATTCCCACTCAACTTTCAAGGTATGTGGGATCATTATTTTCCTTTGGTATATTTTTCCTATAACAATAGTTTCCATTAAAGTATTTAAATGGAACCATATAAAGAATTGTATGGAAATAGATCTTGTACACTAACTTTTTGGGATGAAGCTGGTGAAAGGAAGATTTTAGGCCCAGATCTTATAGAGGAAACAACAGAAAAGGAAATGACTATTAAAACACATATCAAAGAAACATAAAGTAGTAAAAAGATCTACGATGATAATTGGAGGAAATATTTGTAGTTTCAAGTGGGAAATCATGTTTTTATGAAAGTATCTCCATGGAAGGGTGTCATAAGGTTTGGTAAGAAAGGGAAACTAAGCCCCAGGTACATTGGACCTTTTGAAATTCTAGAGAGAATTTGAGTTGTGGATTATCATTTGGAAATTACACCTAGCCTTTACAAAGTTCATGATTTGTTCCACATCACTTTTTTAAGGAAGTACATGCCAGATCAAACGCATGTTCTCGCTTCTAAATAAATAGAATTGGAACCTAATTTATCTTACTATAAAGATCCTATCCAGATTTTGGACAAAAGATAATAGGTGTTCAGGAATCTAATGACTCTTCTGGTAAAGGTACTTTGGAAAATCATAAAATTGAAGAGTCTTCATGGGAACCCTAGGAAGTTATGATGAAGAACTACCCAAATATTTTTATGAGGTGACATTCTGGAAATTTCGAGGATGAAAGTTTTATAAGAGGGGAGAATGTAACGACCCAAAATTATATCAATGAAATTTACCTTCTTATAGTTATTTTATATATAATATAAATTACATAAAAACACTTAGAGAATATAATACAAAATTTATAAATGAATAATTAATGAAATAAGAGGTATTTCTAGAAGTTAAGAAACATGTACCAATGTAATAGTAACTTGACATTTGGAATAGTAATGTGACCATTAGGAATAGTAATGTGAACAATAGAATAGTAACTTCACCTATGAAATTACAAATTAAATTTGGGTATCAGGTAAATGAAAATATGGTATATTTATATCTTGATATAAGTAACTAAATGTTTTAAAAATAATAAATTAAGTGTTTGTATTTTTGTAATTCATAAATATTCAATTATAATTTTATAATTAATATAATGATTTAAAATAAAATTATATTCATTAAATATATTGATAAATTAATAAAAAAATTCTTATGATTATAAGATAATTTTATGAGATCTTAATTAATTTTTCACATTATTATAAAATCAGTTATCATTTTAAAAAATTTCAAATAAATGAAGATTTAATTCAATAATTAAATATATCATATTTAGAAAATTATTTTCATAAAATTGGGTCCATGTTTTAATTCTACATGTAAAAAAATTGTTAGGGTGAATTTTTTATATTTTTCTAAAATAGTTAAATTTGTGTTGAATAGTGAAATACGATAATTTACGGTATTTAACAAAAATATGAATTATTGAGTCATAGATGATGTATGGATTATGTAAGCCCATAATATCAAAATATCCTTTGTTATTATAATATATTTAGTGGTAATTCTCAAACTATTAATTTTATTGAGCCAAAATAATAAACAAATGAATAAAATATTAAAAAACGCATCTCTCATCCACTATAAATACCACCCCTCTCCACCTCCTCTCCTTACACATTCTATGATTTTAACCTTTTCCAATTTATACCCAATAATATTCCCAAGCCTCTACTCCATGTATAATTGCCTTTGGTCTTAAAAAAATATCAAAATCAATCCCCTTAAGGAGGTTCTTAGGGAAGATAATTCAAAAGGTAAAAATCATCTTTCTTTTCTTTTAATTTCTTTTCAATTTCATTTATTTTCTTATCCTATATAAACCTCCAAATATACAAGAGGAATTATAACTATAGTATATTTTATATACTAAAATTTTATTATTTTAATGGAATAATTAATCTTCTAATCTCTTCCCTATCTATTTTATTTTAAAAATGAAAATATCGTCCGTGCTTTGTCGATTTACAACCACTGTGGATAATGCCTTTTCATTTTTCACTAACGCCTTCAAGGTTAGTCATAAAACCATATTTATTATTAAATAATATTTTATTATACATATTATAATTCATTTTTTGTTTTGGAACTAGTATATATACATGATATTAATTAATGAGATAGAATTAGTTTGTGATGATCGAAGAACCACCAAAATTATCTAAATGATTATCATTAAAGTTATATTAATTAATCATCCTCATATCTGAAAAAAAATACCATTAAATATTATTTATTTTCATTAATTACATATAATTTCAATTCTTTATAATTATTTCCATTTTACATGATCTTCCATTTACGTGTAAAAGTAAACCGATCATGAAAACCAAGGAAAAGAACACTCTCGAATGATGAAATTGAATCTCATAACTCATAAAAAAGGCCATAAATAAACTTAATAAAATTATAATAAATCAAATGCATGTTTAATAGGTTATTAATTAATTTATTAATTAATATAATTTCATTATCTAGTATATTAAGTGCAAGTGCAGAATACTTTCGGACATAAGGTAAGGGTTTCTTCTAGAACCTCCATTTTCATTCGGGTTATGATTTCTCCCTCTTTACACCAATGTAATTCTTCATTATTTTTATATACTTATTTTAAATTATATTTAAATGTTCCAAAATCATTTATCCAGATAATTTAATCTTTTTTATTTTTAAATACATGTTTTAAAAGGTTCTCTTCTCAATTATTCCCGATACACAAGCTTGGTTAAAGGGAACTTCTCAATTTCTTACCAATTTTCAAGTACCATACATAATCTATTATAAGACATAATTTTTTTATAAAATAATTATTTTTTCATTTCTAGTTTTATAAAAATAGTTACGAAAAATACAAATGATTTTTCAAAACAAACTCTTCTTTGCAAAGTAAAAATGGGTATTTATCTCAAGAATTACTCAATGATTTTATTAGATTATTTTCTTCTATTTCAAAAAATATATTGAATATTATAATTTATTAATATTGATACCTTATTATTATCATCTAACATATTTTATTAAATTTTTTATGATTATTTTTACTATGGATGTTCTATATTGATACCATTCACTATACTACTTAGAATGGTTAGTGATTATGTTTACAGATTAGGGAAAGTTATTTAAATTTTATATGTATATGTTGTTTATGTTTAATCTCATTAATATGATAAATTAATTGAACTTATTAATTGATGGGTGGGGCCCTCTATATCTCCTCAATGCATTTGTAGGCCTCATGAGACAAAACAAAAATGGATTTGGCTGAGGCCTTAACCATTTATTTTTAGATATCTTGGTCGAGGCCTCGACAGTATGTTTATGATGTCTGGAATTATGAATTATATCATTATGATATTAGTAATTTATAAATAATGTGATTATTCAACTAGTAGAATATCCATGGTTAAGTTTCATGTTATTATTTATATTAAATTATTTATTCATATTTTTTTCCTATCGTATTATGTTCAAGATTATGTTTTATTGGAATGTGTTTTATTTATTCACCTTTCCTTATCATTTATGTTTATAATATATATTTTTGTCTTATTTACCCTTAATGAGAATTTTATCTAACTATTTATTATGTTTTATTTTTCACCAATATGCGAAGATGTATATTATGAATGACTTGTAGAGATAATCTAGGAGTTATGGATGTTACCAATGAAATTACGATGTTGTTTTTACTTTCAAGTTGTAATGTAAAACTTATGTTTGTATCTGGTTTTCCAAAACAACTAAATTCTTAGGTCCTTTTGGATGAAAACACTTTTTTATAGTATCAATGTAATAAAGTAAGGCACTGACTCCAGGCTTCTAGGGTTAGGGTCTTTACACCTGGATCTTAAGGAATCGACGTGGCTATCTCAAACATATTTGTGGCTTCATCCATGATATTTGTGGCTAAAAAATGGTGTAGGAACCCATTCTATAACCATCCTCAAACATGGTAGGAGGAAGATGATCCGCACCACTTGATCAGACAGATGAGATCATCTGCATCAATAAGTCCATGTTTTTATCATTTTAATGATGGAGGAACAATGTTTGGAACCTCTGAAACCCACATCGGTTTTATGTCTAGTGTGGGGCATGGTATAATAATCAAATTCTACCAATAGTGGATAGAATTCGTGATCCCCCGCTTTCACCACCCAATGTCGGATATCCTTGCCTTTATTCCACCCTGCATGGTGGCGTTGCCACTACTCCTATGCATTAAATGTGGTCATTATCTCTCTTACTTCCCCAAGGTTGGTTCCCTTGGGCATGGTTGACTTTAGTCCCACATGTTCCATCAGTTGAACCTTGGCCTTTTATGGTAGTGGGTTGGCCTATTTTTTAGAAAGGCCACCAAAAAATTACTTAAAAAAATTCATCAATAATAAACAGAATACCAAACCAATTATCAAATAAAACCAAGAAAACTTCTTATCAATCTTCTATTATTCTTTATCACTTATTATTCATGAGAAATATATATTAACTTCTATTTTTTCTTAGACTTATCTTAAAATTATCATTCATTAATACACAATGCATGGGAATCTTAAATTATTCTTCATGGACTTAACTTATAGTAAGCAATTTTAAAACTCCTTATCACATATCATTAACATTTGAGATCACTTTAACAATCATCAGAGTAATACATGGATAATTTTCCAATCATGACATACAATTACATTTCATGAATCCATAAAAATTCTCTAAGAATCACAAATTTATCTAAACTCACCAAAAACATAGCTACATATCATTGAAAAAAAATCAATCATTGGGCCTAATAATCTCACCCTTTTCATTTTATTGTTAATATATTTTCACACATTAAAAATTCAATATGTGTGCTCAAAACTTTCTCCCCCTTTGGAAATCAAATTCAAAGGATAAGTGGGGGGGTCTTATCATCTCATATTTTTCTCAAAAACATGATATACTCTATTATATAAAAATTCCATGATCACTTTAATGATAGAGATTATCTCACATGGTTCTATTAACATATATTATTTAGTAAATAAACTCTAAGTCTATGTAGGAAAACTTAGTGTAGGAAAAAAAAGATACAACCAAGGTTGTTTAAGATATCTATAAAATACGGTGCATATGAAATCATGCTAATAAATTCTAAATTATCTTATAGGGGATTGAAATGATCAGATTTATCAATAAAAGGCTAAATCCTGTACATAATTCAATAAATGCATTATAAAGTTCATGTGCACAAGAAAAACTCCCCTTTTTCTAATATTTTCATCATTCAATCACTCCCCATTAATAAATACAATTAATAAATAGGGATGAGAGTGTGATTTGAATACCTCAAAACATTTCTAAGATCCCCCTAAAGGGATGCACATGTATTATTAATCATAGAGAGTTTTTTATCATGAACCACTATGAGATAACTCACCATGCTATCTAAAAATGGCCTCCTCAACCATCTCCTTCAATTTCCTATATGTTAGCTCAGAACAAAAAAAATAATAGGGAATAAGGAGAAACCTTTTATTTATTTGGTGTAAACATTCAAGGTGAGGGTTTTATCTTGTCCTTTCTCTCTTATTCTTTCCATGTTTATTATGTTATGTGCTTTCATTCTTGTTTACATGATTCATAGATTGTGCATATATTTCTTCCAATAAACTTATTATTTTTATGGAATATATTTTAAACCTCCTTCATAGCTGGCATAACCTCCTTTCAAATTAGTTTTCTTTTGCACCAAGAGTGTTGATGTGAATGCATAGATTTTAGTTCTTGGTACACCCTTTGTTGTGGATCATTTTCATTCTCTAAAAAAAATAATCCGTTTTCCCATATTGATAGGATCATTACAAGGTTAAGAAATATTTTGGTAAGTCCTAGGAGTGGAGTGTCTCCATATGTATCTATTACCAATGATGTGCCCAAATCATCCTTAATAAAAACACATTAGTTCTTTCATCTTTTGTGGAATCGCATTTCTATATTTTTCATGAGTCAATACATTACTTCTAAATTTCATATTTGGGTTTATCATTATTTCTACACATTTTGAGATGGATTTTAGAGGAATTTTAATTTTCCATTTAGAGGTGTTCATATTCTCTTCAAGATATCTTATTTTCATATCTTTCTTTTTTAATTTAGAAAGCATTGAAGTAGAATTCAGACCTAATTGTCAATTATATTTGAGTTTGGTTTTGATAGATATGATGTTAAGCTTCATCTCCTTTTCAATGAACATTTACTTTATAATATTTTGGGAAAGATCTTTTATCATATAACTTTTATTCTATATCTTGGTTCCCATTTTATATGAGTTGAGATTCAAGGCCACTTCTTTTTTTCTCAATTTTTTATTTTCCAAGGTAAAATATTTCACCATTAAATAATAAACTTCATGTATGATTCTACATTGATATTATTTATCATTGTATGATAATTCTTTTGAATAAGAATTTGATGTTGTTATCTCTTCATCACCAGAATGAAGTTTGTTTTTTATCTTTATTTGAGATTATTAAAGAGTCCATTATTTCTCCACAAAAGGGCTAGAATCAGAAATAACACTAGGTTCATATTTTACCTCAATTGGAGAGAAAATATTCTAGGTTGGATTATTCTTCTCATGAAAGGAAAAGAGATTGATTTCATATATAAATTAGGATGATTGTAATGGCCCAGACCCTAGTGGTCCAGTACTTTTCCAAAAACATGGTTCCATCAAATGGTCCCACCAAAACAGTGGCACCATGATGGTGGAATTGGTTATGGAGATACCATAACAGTGGCACCATGGTGGTTTCACCGTCATGGTCGCTCACCAAAATTGTGGAACCATGACAGTGGCACTGTGACGGTGGCACCGTGACGGTGGCACCGTGACGGCAGCATCGTGACGGCGGCACCGTGACGGCGGCACCGTGAGGGCGGCACCGTGAGGGCGGCACCAGGACGGTGGCACCATGAGGTTGGCATCATGACGGTGGCACTGTGAGGGTGGCACTGTGACGGTGGCACCATGAGGGTGGCACTATGACGGTGGCACTATGATGGTGGAATCGTGAGGATAGAACCGTGATGGTGGCACCGTGACCATGGCACTGTTTACGGTGTCTCGCCAAACGGTGTCCCACCTTTGTTTCTTTTTCTAGTTCCTCTCCTGAAACATATCTTTTGACGTAATAGTGTTTTAATACCCCTTTCAAAGCCATTAAAATCTCATAAATGATATCAAAAATCCCCCAAGAGCCAGGTGACCCTTGAATTAACAAAACGTGTGGCGTTTTCCTTAGTGCCGCACCCTTTTCCCATACTTTACTGTTCCACCCCTGTTATATGTTTTCTTCTGTTTAAAGGAAACCCTTTAACTCACATCCATTATGGACAAATCTATAATGAGAATTATTAAATAACAATTAATTACATCATGTGTAACCTTCCAACTATGTGGTGAAACCATGATCCTCCTTTAAAGTCGTTCAATATTTCATATCTCGTAACTCCATGATCTTACCTTTTATCACACGAGGATTTTTCCTTCTTCTTATATAGTCTACTTTCCTTTCCTTGGTTTGTTTGGAGTCCCCCCTTCCTGAGGCTGGGGTGTGCCTCTGTTGTAGCCTTTCCTGCTCACTCTTGGAGTCCTCGAGGTTTCTCCCCGGCAAGTTGCGCATCCCCATTTCTTGGCACGTGGAGAAAAACATTTATCGTTTATCATCCAAGTAGTGTTATTCCTTCATCTCTGTTTATTGTATATCATGTGGGGTGGGTATGATAATTTTCTTATGAGGATGGATGAAACCAAACCTTAAAGAAGATAATAAATTGACTTTTAAAGAATAAAGGGGTGTGGTTGATGATGTTGTTGTACTCTTTTACCCTTGCTTATATGTTGTGAATTGTATGGGATTATGTCCATAGAAAATCATGGTCATTAGTGGTCTTTACTTCCACACTAATGAACCTCTGTCTCCTATGATGATTGAATGGATGTAACACGGAATTTGGTTATTCACATAAAGTAAGTTGATTAAATGGATGTCTAGTGAACAAGAATCCTTTTTTGATCACCCCAATTAACCAAAAAGAAAGGAGATATTTAATGAATGGTGTGTTAGAATTTGGAAACTCCCTTACTCTATCTTGGTAACATGTGTGGTTGTTCTTCTTGATTCTTGTGGGGTGACGTGGATGGGGATAGGATCCCCTTTTGTGGTGCAGTAGTTGGTTTGTAGATATGAGGCCCTATGGGGTCATATGTTGGGGCTTGGTTTAATTCCAGTACTTCGAGGGATCTCATGGATCCCTTTTGTTGTTGTGACTTTACAAGAGAACCGAGTGCGAATGATTGATTTGCGGCTTGGTTGCTTTTCCTTCCTTGGCTTGTGGCTATGCCTGTTAGTTGCCCAATAGTGAAGAATTATTTAAATGGAACCGCTTAAAGGTTATAACATGAATGGGTTCAATGGGGAATTGTTTTCCGGGAATGAGTTGTTACTTGTTTGTGGTTTTTATGATTTTTATGAATGAAAAGTAACGATGGTGTTTGTATATGGGCTAGTTTTGGAACCCCTAGGTTGGGATGAGTTATTGTTTACCTATATGTATAATTTAGTTTTTATGTTTCTTATTTGCGCCCTACCCAAGTTGATCACTTCGTGTCGAACACCCCCATTTCATGGGGGAGGTTTTTTTCCAACACTCCTATGAGTGTCTGGTTATTAGTTCCTTTTCTGCTCCCTTTCCCGAGTATCCCAAGACCCTTCAGGTAGGCTCTGATGGCTTGAGGTCTGTTATAGCCTAATATTCTTCGGGCAGGGTAGTTGTGGTGGTTTTCCCAAGTGTGTGCAGGCATGTTTTTTTCCCAAGTATCTTCGGGATGAGGCCTAGGTGTCTTCAGGAAGGGCAGTAGTTGTTCAGGAACAAGTGTCTGTGGGCATGGTTACATGTGGTTGTTGTGGACCAGGTGTTTGTGGGCGGGATGTGTGGTTGTGGTATCCCAAGTGTGTGTGGGTGGGAGATGGTAGTGGGGCTACAGTGAGAATGGCAGGGGAGGTCTGACGCGTAGGATGTCTTCAATAACCAGTGGTAAAGTGGTGTGGGGTATCCAAACATCGATGTTTTATTAATATTACTTTACTTGACTTGCGTTATTTGGGGAGAATTCCATGGTAAGGTTTGGTTGGATATTTTCCCTTATAGGTACTTTGCTTATCTCCTTTTCTCACGGGGCATTAGAATGTCTCCCCACTTGTGCACGAGAGATTTTGGTTTTTCCTAGTGAGTATACATGTATGCTCACCCTACATATATAAAAATACATTTAGGTTTCCAGGAGGACTTCAAGGATTGTGTCGGACCCTATTAGCTCGGATTCTCAGACCGTTGACTTCATTGTTTTTATTTTCTTTTAGTAATTTCCTTTGGAGTTCTCTGTATTTTTGTAGCACTTATTATTGAAACATTCATATGGGAATGGATTGTTTTGTCATTACATTTACTTCAAATTTTGGTGTTGTTTGGGATTTACTATCTTATATCCCGATCCTACTAAATAAAAAGGGTAATGAATTCCATTTTACATGTGATTATATACCCTTGGTGCTAGTCACCACTTTGGGACCTATTGAAGGTGGGTCTTGGGGTTTATTATCTCTCCTTCAACTTGAGGAATGAAGGGTTTGGTAATCTGTTGTCCCTTCCCTCATCTTGGTGAAGGTGGGTCATGAAAGAATGGTATCAAATGAAGTGGTTGAGAGATAGGATGGAGTATGAGGTTAGGCATAGTGAGGATTTCATGGGATTGTAGGGCAATAATGTTAGGCAATCATGGCGTGTGAAGTAGGCCAGAGAAGACCGGGTAGGACATGGGATTTTAGGGCCCCTGTGATCCGATAAAAGGACTCTGGACCTACCTAATGACCAAGTGTGGCTACATTGATTGCAGGGTAGAGACCCTAGGAAAGGTACATGCATCATAATGACTTGTGTTCTTTTGTGTCTTGGGTATTTTTGGGATTTAAAATAAATAAAAGGTCTAAGAAAAATTTAAAAGCAATCTTTTACACTACTCGGGCTTAGGAATTCCTTATTTACCTTGAAGCTATGGAACCCGGATGATTACCATAGGTAGTGAGGGAGATTGAGTCCTAGGAGGCTAATTTGACTAATCAGTAGAGGGCTGATCGAGAGGAGGAGGATGACCAGTGGAAGAGGACACTTCGTGCCTTTTAGTGGTAGACCCTCGGGAAGTACGAGGGTAGCATCTCGGATATGGAGATAGAGACATGGCTCGAGGAGCTTGTGATAGTTTTCAGCATGATCTAGGCTCCGATGGAGTATTGGGTTCCTCTAGATGTAATCCAGATGCAGGGAGCGATGCGTCAGTGGTGGATGCTCTACCTTGGGGAGAAGAGGGAAGCTGAGGTTTCTTGGGCTGACTTCGAGAGGGAGTTCTGGGTGGAATTCCTCTCTTCCATGATGAATGTGGATAATAGGTTGGAGATAGTCTCCCTTTAGTAGGGGAGCATGTTAGTGAGGGATTTTTGGATCAAGTTCAAGGATCTCCTTCTCTTTTCTCTAGGACTTTTTTCAGATGAGGGGTCTTGGGCAAGACATTTAGAGGAGGCACTCCAACCTTCTCTTCAGTATGATGTTACTCCCTTCACCCCTACCAACCTACTTGGGGTCCATAATAAGGTTGAATTGGTGGAGATGATGCACATTCTAGGAGGTGTACCCAAAGAGGGGATCCATTTGGGATCATCAAAGGGGAAAGCTGTCAGCAGCAGGCCTCTAGCGTCAGGGCCTTCAAGGTTTCGGCCAGTAGGGACAGACCCCATAAGTTCCAATTTCAATATCTCGGTCCTCTCCCATTCCTTGCAAGCCTAGTATAGAGATGATTCATCTGTGTAATATTTGGGCATCTTCTGAATCAGTGCCTGGACCGAGTGTAGTATAGTGGGGGTGGGCAGGTTCAGCACCAACCTTAGCAGTAGCAGTTTCTAGCCAAACCCTTTCAGCAGCAACAGCAGGGACAACAAGCTCCAGCTTCTCTAAGAGAAGATGTTACAGGAGGAGGATGACCTCAGGGAACTCCTCAAGGACCTTTACCAAGGCATGTTCAGGGAGGCAGCTGATAGCCGAGGGGCAGAGGAGCTGGGCGTGGGTAGTTGAATGTTGTAGAGGAAGCAGTTCCAGTAGGGCTGGAGGTCGTTCGAGGTACGATCAGCTTGTTTAGTACCCTTGCATGTTCCATGTTTGATTCAGGAGAATCGCACTACTTTTTTGCACCCAGTCTAGCCCATACCTTGGGTCTAGACACAGAGAGACTTCCCGTACGCCTGGTTTTGAGTAAGCCATTCGGAGTTCAGACTAGCTTATCTCATGTTTTTCGGGGATGTAGACTGATGTTGGGACCACATCAGTCCAGTGGGGACCTTCTTTTGCTGCAGATGCAGCCGTATGATGTCATTTTAGTCATCGACTGACTGTTATCTGTATGTGATGTTATCTATTGCTTCTGAAAAAGAACCGTGTTTTCAAATATGGGTAGACAACGTGTGACTTCCGTTGGTGAGTGGGGTTTCCAGGAGGGCATCCAACGAGTGGATCCCCTACTCTCTTTGTTAGTCGAGTTGTCATAGGAGTAAGCAGACTTAGAGATGTTGGATGTCCTAGGCATCATCAGTGAATTCATGGACGTCTTCCTTGAAGAGGTGGTGACTCTACCCCCTCGATGTGATGTTGAGTTTGGGATAGACTTGCAACCCAGTGCCCATCTGATTTAGATGGATCCTTATCGGATGGTGCCTTCTGAGTTGCGGGAGTTATGAATTTGGATTGATGATCTGATGAAGAAGGGTTTTGTTTGACCAAGTGCATCACCATGGGGTGCTCCAATCTTGTTCATGAAGAAGGCAGATGGTGGTCTCGGGCTGTGCATAGACTACCGGAGACTGAATCGGGTAATGGTCAAGAATCTTTACTCTCTCCTGAGGATAGACGATATTTTTGACCTGTTAAAGGGGGAAAGGTGGTTCTCTAAGATCGAATTGCATTTAGGATATCACTGGTTGAGGGTGAAGTAGGGTGACATCTTGAAGACTGCCTTCAGGTGCAGATATGGACACTTTGAGTTCGTGGTCATGTTGTTTGGCATTAAAAATGCACTAGCTATGTTCATGGGGCTCATTAACTCCATCTTCCAAGAATATATGGACTGGTTTGTAGTCGTGTTTATCGATGAAATCCTGATCTACTCAATATCAAAGGAGGATCACACTAAGCATCTGATAATGGTTTTAGAGGTCCTTCGATAGCACCAGCTCTATAGAAAGTTGTCCAAGTGCAAGTTTTAGACATGAGAGGTGCACTTCCTTGGACACGTGGTGTCCAAGAAGGGAATAGAAGTTGACCCGTCAAAGGTTGAAGCGGTTGTTTCTTGGAGATCACCCAAGAATGTGATAGAGGTTTGTAGTTTCCTGGGTCTGGTAGGTTATTATTGAAGGTTCATGCCTGACTTTTCTCGAGTTGCATCTCCTTTGACAGCTTTGACCAGAAAGGACCAGGCCTTCATGTAGAGTGAACAGTGTAAGGAAGCCTTCAATTATCTGAAGGGGAAGTTGGTTAGTGCCCCAGTGCTGAGGTTTCCAGAATAAGGGGCGATGTTTGAGGTTTTATGTGATGCTTCAGGCCAAGGCTTGGGGAGTGTGCTGATGCAAAAGTAGGGGGTGATCTCTTATGGGTCTAGGAAGTTACATCCCCATGAGTGTAACTATGCCACCCATGACTTGGAACTCACATTGGTCGTGTTTTCACTAAATTTTTGGTGGCACTACCTCATAGGGGAACTCTTTGTGGTCTTCACGGATCACAAGAGCTTGAGGTATATCTTCTCTCAGTAAGACCTGAACTTTCAGAAGTGGAGTTGGATGGAGTTTCTTCAGGACTATGACTTAAAAATTTCCTAGACCTCGGGAAATGAGAATGTGGTGGTTGATTCCTTGAGTAGAAAGTCGTAGAAGGATGTGGTTTGAGAATCATCAAATACATGGAAGGCGATGGAGGAGTTGGCTTCTCTACACATAGATGTAAGGGTGGAGGATGGTAGAGGCTGTCTATTCTAGATTATAGTGCATTCCTCTCTATTGAAACAGGTGTAGGAGTCCCAGTGGGGGGACTTAGAGGCTGAAGTAATGTGTGATCGTGTTGGACAGGGTGATGCTCTAGGTGGATGGTCAGAAGACGGGCAGAATCAGATGTTGTTTCATGGAAAGTTGTTCATCCCCATCGGAATGCATGAGAGAGTTCTTGGTGATTTCCACAACTCACCCATGGCGGTACACCCATAAGTTTCCAAGATGTAATGGGGTTTGAGGGGTCAGTTTTGGTGGCCTGGGGTAAAGCAGGCAGTGGCGGAGTTTGTGGCAATGTGCCTCATGTGTCAGTAGGTGAAGGTTGAACATCGTGTCCCAGGAGGTCTGTTACAATATTTAGATGTCCCTGAGTGGAAGTGGGATCACATCTCGAGGGATTTCATCATGGTACTACCCAGAGTTCAAGGGGGTTGTGATGTTATCTGGGTAGTGGTGGACCGGCTGAAGAAATCAGCTCACTTCCTAGCAATCAAGGAGTCGAGTGCAGTGGATGTCCTAGCATAGAGGTACGTGAATGAAGTGGTGTGGTTGCATGGAGTTCTGAGGTCCATACTCTCCGATCGGGATACCTGGTTTACCTCACAGGTCTAGAAAGGTTTGCAACATGCTTTTGGCACCTAGTTATGCCTCAACACTACTTTCCACCCCCAGACAGATGGGTATATAGAGTGCACCATCTAGACATTAGAGTATATGCTATGAGCATGTGTTTTGGAATTTGGGGGATCATGGGTACGACACTTGCCTCTGGTATAGTTTTCCTACAACAATAGTTATCACTCTACCATTGGAATGGCTTCATTCAAATCCTTGTATGGGAGGATGTGTCACTCACTTGTGTGCTAGGAAGAGGTCATGGAAGTAGGTGTTCTTGGCCTGGAGGTAGTGCAGAGCATGATGGAGAGGGTTCGTCTTATATGGGAGAGGATGAAGGCAGCTCGGGATCGGCAGAATTTGTATGCTAATCATAGGAGGAGACCCTTAGAGTTCGATGTTTGGGACCACATGTTCTTGAATGTCTCCCCTCATCATAGGCAATGGAGGTTCGGTAGGGGGAGTAAGCTTTCTCCCAGTTTCATCATACCCTTCGAGGTGTTGCAGCAGGTTGGAGAGGTGGATTATCAGCTAGTGCTACCACCACCGCTAATGAGGGTGCACGACGTCTTCCATGTGTCTCAGCTCCGTTAGTATATATGTGATGATTCACACATCCTCGACTGGGGAAAGCTGGATATCGAGGATGATGTGATGTTTGTAGGGTGACCAGTGTTGATCTAAGGTCATGAGGAGAAGGTGCTTCGTGGATGAACCATCCCCTTGTTTTGTGTGTTATGGAGGCATGGTGGCCTCGAGGAGAGTACCTGGGAATGGGTGGCATAGATGCACGCCCAGTACCTAGAGCTGTTTTGAGTTTTTTTTGTTTTGTTTCGTACTTTTTTGTGATGTAGTGTTTGAGCTTGTTTACTATGAAATGTGTTGTTTTCCTTGTTCTCTGAATGTGTGTGAAGATTCCTGACTGTGGGGAGGGGGACCTAATCCCTAACCAATATGCATTAAGGTGGATGCAATTAAACCCATGCGGGTGAGTTAGTGCCGCCCAAAGAGGATAGTATTTTTACATGGGAGAAGGGACTCCCTAATCCATATGCTTGGAAAGTGACACCTTTATATGTTTGTGTGGTTACTTTAGGGAGATGTGTTCCTAAATGTTGAGGAGGTTTTCTCCTGAGAGGTATATTTCGAGGCGATTGTTTGGACCCCACTCTTTTCTTCTGGTTTAGTTTCGATTCTCAAGGGTGAGAATGGTTTGAGTGGTATCTGATGTAATGGACTGGACCCTCCTAGTCCAGTACTTTTCCAAAAACTTGTTCCCATTAAATGGTTCCACTAAAATAGTGGCACTGTGATGGTGGAACTGGTCACAGCGACACTGTGATGGTGGCACTAGTCACAGTGACACCATGACGGTGACACCGTGGCAGTCGTACCATCACAGTCACTCACCGAAATGGTGGCACCATGATAGTGGCACCCTAACGGTGCACCGGGATGGTGGCACTGTGAGGGTGGCACCGTGAGGGTGGCACCATGAGGGTGGCACGGTGAGAGTGGCACCGTGACGGTGGCACCGTGATAGTGGCACCGTGACCGTGGAACTATTTACAGTATCTCACCAAATGGTGTCTCATATTTGTTTCTTTTTCCAATTATGCTCCCAAAATGTATCTTTCGATGTAAGAGTGTTTTAATATCCCTTTCAAAGCCATTAAAATCCCAAAAATGATATCAAAAATACCCCAAGAGTCGGGTGACCCTTGACTTAACAAAACGTGCGGCGTTTTCCTCGGTACCACACCATTTTTCCGTACTTTCTAGCTCCTCCCATGTTACATGTTTTCCTCTATTTAAAGGAAACCCTTTAAATCACAGTTGTTATGGCCACCTCTCCGATGAGAATTATTAAAAAACAATTAATTCCATCATGTGTAACCGTACAACCACATGGTGAAACCACGATCCGCCTTTAAAGTCATTCAATATTTCATATCTCGTAACTCCGGGATCTTACCTTTTATCACATGATAATTATTCCTTCTTCTTGGATAGTCTCCTTTACTTTCCTTAGTTCATTTGGAGTCCCCCCTTCCCAAGGATGGTGGTGCGCTTGTGCTGGAGCCTTTCTTGCTCACTCTTGGAGTCCTCGGGGTTCCTCCCTTGTAAGTTGTGCATCCCCATTTCTTGGTGCGTAGAGAAAAACTTCAATCATTTATCATCCAGGTAGGGTTATTCCTTCATCTCTCTTTATTGTGTGTCATGCGGGGTGGGTATGATAATTTTCCTATGGGGATGGATGAAACCAAACCTTAATGAAGATAATAAATTGACTTTTAAATATTGAAGGGGTGTGTTTGATGATGTTGCTATACTCTTTTACCCTTTCTTATATGTTGTGAATTGTATGGGCTTATGTCTACTGAAAATCATGTCTTTTGGTGGTCTTTCCTTGTGCACTAATGAACCCCTATCTATTTTGATGATTGAATGTATATAGCACGGAATTTGGTTATTCACGTAAATTTGGTTGATTAAATGGATGTCCAGTGAACAAGAATCCTTGTGTGATCACCCCGATTAACCAAATAGAAAGAAGATACTTAATTAATTGTGTGTTAGAATCTGGAAACTCCCATACTCTGTCTTGGTAACATGTGTGGTTGTTATTCATGATGCTTGTGGGGTGATGTGGATGGGTATGGGATCCCCTGTTGTGGTGCATTTGTTGGCTTGTGGATCTGAGGCTGTGTGGGGCCATATGTTGGGGATTAGTTTGGTTCCAATACTTAGAGGGATCTCACAGATCCATTTTGTTGTTGTGAATTTACAAGAGAACCAGGTGTGAATACTTAATCTAATGCTTGGTTGTTTTTCCTTCCTTGGATTGTGGCTATGCCTGTTAGTTGCCCAATAGTGAAGATTTTTTTAAATAGAACCACTTAAAGGTGATAACAAGAATGGGTTCAATGGGTAATTTTTTTCTGAGAATGAGTTGTGACTTTTTTGTGGCTGTTGTGCTTTTTTATGAATGAATAGTAATTAGGGTGTTTGTGTATGGTCTAGTTTTGTAACCCCTAGGTTGGAATGAGTACTTGTTTACCTATATGTATAATTTATTTCTTATGTTTCTTATTCGCGCCCCACCTAAGTTGACCACTTCATGCCGAACACCCCCATTTCATGGGGGAGGGGGTTTTTTCCAACACTCCTATGAGTGGATAGTTATTAGCTCCTTTTTTTCTCCCTTTCCCGAGTATCCCAAGACTATTTGGGTAGACTTTGATAGCCTGAGGTCCATTATTTCCCAAGATTCTTCAGGCAGGGTAGTTGTGGTGGTCTGCCCAGGTGTGTATGGGAAGGTTGTTTCCCTAGTGTCTTCAGGATGAGGCCCAGGTGTCTTCGAGCATGGAAGTAGTTATTCAGGCCCAGGTGTCAGCAGGCATGGTTACGTGTGGTTGTTGTGGACTAGGTGTTTTTGGGTATGATGTGTGGTTGTGGTAGCCCAGGTGTGTGTGGGCGGGGGATGGTAGTGGGATTTTAGTGATAATGGCATGGGAGGTCTGACGCGTAGGATGTCTTCAATAACCAGTGGGAAGGTGGCATGGGGTACCCAAACATTGATGTGTTATTACTATTACTTTACTTGACTTACGTTATTTGGGGAGCATGCCTTAGTAAGGTTTGGGTGGATAGTTTCTCTTATAGGTACTTTGGTTATCTCCTTTTCTCACAGGGTATTAGAATTCCTCCTCAATTGTGCATGAGAGCTTTTGGTTTTTCCTACTGAGTATACCTGTATGCTCACCATACGTATATAAAATTTCATTTAGGTTTCCAAGAGTACATCGAGGACCATGCTGTACCCTATGATCTCAGATGCCCAAACCATTGATGTCGTTTATTTTCTTTTCTTTTGGTACTTTCCTTTGGAGTTCTCTGTATTTTTGTAGCACTTATTATTGAAACATGCATATGGGAATGGATTGTTTTGGCTTTGCTTTTACTTCCAATTTTGTTTTTGTTTTGGATTTACTATCTTATCTCCCGATCCTAATAAATAAAAAGGGTAATACCTTCCATTTTACGTGTGATTCTATACCCTTGGTGCTAGTCTCCACTTCGGGGCCTATTGAAGGAAGGTCTCGGGGGTCATTATCTCTCCTTAAACTTGAGGAAGGAAGGGTTTGTCAATCTTCTATCCCTTCCCTCATCATGGTGAAGTCGGGTCATGACAATGATATTAATGAATCAAATTTATTCTTTTTATTTCCTTCCTCCTTTATTTTACCCTTTTTTACATTGTTGAAACAAGGGTATAGAACTCATTGAAACCCTTTTTTGATTCCATCATCAAAACTTCTTGGATATTTAGAAGTGACTTATGCTTTGATACCACTTATAGATCCCAAGTACTGGTTAGGTTACACTGAGTGGGGGGGTGAATCAGTGGTACCCTAGTTTTATGAATTTTTTTCCATTTAAATTCAACCTCTTGAACTTGTTAATGTTCTTGATCCACTCAATAGTTTATCTCAAACTCACCTCATGTGTATTAGTAAAATAATATAGGGTATCACATAGTATTTATAAGGTTTAACAATGAAAGGATTACTCATTTCCATGTTGTTCAGACTCCCCAACATAGATTCTCTTCACTATCTTCACAAGTGAATACAACTAGTTAGACACCCCAGTTCCACAACTGGTTAGACACCCCAATTGTTCTCCCCATAGTTGGTTAGATTCCCCAACTATTATTATTATCTTGATTTGTTAGACACCTCAATAACAAGCCTCTAATATCTGGTTAGACACCCCATCTACAAGTTTCCTCTTCTATTGATCTAGTGATAGAAATATATTCTTCACAGATAGTCTTCCTCCATAAGAAAGTTGGATGTCCATTCCTTGTGTAAAAATATTCAAGGCATTAAATAGTTGACTTGATAAATCTTATTGGTCCTTGAAACTCCAATTATATCTTGAATAATATGAATTATTTTCTTCAAATTCTTGGGTATATGCAATCACTTTCTTCAAGAATTACCCATATTTGGCTCATCATCAAAATTCTTCTCACACAATGGATGCAAGGTATCTCAAAATGATATTTCAATTTGGTCCATTTATTCTCATCATCTTCATGCACATATTTATACACAAAACAATATGGTTTATGGGATCTCAATAATTCCATGATTTAAATTCTTCCATTTAAATCCACAATTAAATGTGTTAATAATTAAACACATTTAATTTTCTTTTAAAAATAATAATACCTGAATGACCATGGGTATTATATTTATTTCCTCATCTTAAATATCCTATAGAATTATGGGTATTTATTTTACTCATTTATCTTATTTGAATACCCCATAAACCTTCAGTATAATTTCTCACCTTTGAATACCCCATTATTTGTTGGTATTATTTTATGCTCATTTAAAATACCTGAATGAAACTTTGTTGGGTATTTCCTTTTTTATGAAACCTCTTTTAAATACCTATGATGGGTATTCAATATTCATGAAATGTATACCCAAGTGGTATGTTATACTTCATGCATAGCATCTACCTAATGTATTATCTTCATCTTACATAGCATCTTCAAAATGCTCAAAGACTTTTGGGTTCCTATTTCATCACACATATAATAATCTTCGAATCTTATCATGCATTAAGCATTCATGAGACTCATTTAAAACACCTTAAGGATTCAAGGTCTCTATTCTTCATGCGTAAATGAATATCATGTGGTATCATTATTTTGAAACCCCATAGAATTCATCCCATTAATGTGGCCTCTTCATTCTATTTTCATTCATGAAATGTGGATTTTCATTCATTCCTCATTACAATCATACCTAGGAATTAATATCAAACTCTTACTTCATCTGAAATCTCTAAAACATCATCCAACCATTACACTCAAGGTATAACTATTCATGTGTGAAAGTGCATGAATTTAATGTGTATAATGTTATTTGGAAATCCCTAGATATCAAGGAATTTACATGGCTATATCAAACTTGTTCATGGACTTGGCCATGATCTTTGTGGCTCAAAAATGGTGGAGTAAATTGCACTATAAACATCCTCAAACATGGGAGGAGGAGGAAGATACTTTCCACTTGATTGGATATCCAAGATAAGTCATATCAAGTGGTCTATGTTTTTTCCATCATTTTTATGATGTAGGAATAGTGTTCAGAACCTTTTCATCCCACATTGGTTTTACTTTTGGTCTGGGCATAATTTAATAATCAACTTCTGCCAATAGTGGCTAAAAATCCTGATCCCCCACTAGCACCACATTATTTCAATTATCCTTTCCTTTGTGCCACCTCTCATAATGGAACTTCCACTTCTTCTATTCTCTCATTGTGGGTGCTCTCTCCTCTTCCTCCCCCATTATTTCCTAAGTTTGGTTCTCTTGGGTGTGGTCGACTATGGCCCCACATGTTCCCTCAGTAGAAATTTGTCCTTGAATGGTAGTGGGTTAGCCAATTTTTTAGAATGTCCGAAAAATTATTACTTAAAAAATTACTAAGTAATGAATATAATATTGTTCCAATTATCAAAAAAATCCAAGACAAATTCTTCTAAAACTTCTCTTCTTCTTTCTCACCTATTCTTCATGAAAAATATATTGGAAATTCTATTTTTCCATGGGCTCCTCTTTACATCCTTGTGCATTAAAACAAAATTCATGGGATTATTAAATTATTATTTATGAAATTAATTTTTACATAGACTTTACTTGTGGTAAAAAAATGTTAAAACTTCTTATCATATATCAGTGAAATTAGAGATCACTTCAACAATAAACAGAGTAAGACATGGAGAATTGTCCAAGCATGACATCTAATTCCATTTCATGAATCTATAACAATTCACTAGGAATAACCACTTTATCCAAAATAACCAAACACATATCGACATATCATTAACAACAAATACAGTCACTAGGATAAACATAATTAATTCTCACATCAACATTATGATCATTATAAGGGTTTTTCTTCTCAAATTTTCATCTTTGGGACATATGTTATATTATAAACCTATTATATTTTATGAGGTTCATCTAATTACACTTTGATATGTTATATTATGAATATTATTATTTTAATAATATTTAAATTTTCATTTGAAGTTATTATTTTATGGGGCTTATAATTAAAAAGATACCAAAGTGGAAAGGGATTTATGTTACAATTTCTTTCTATTCAGGATTATTTATGTTTGAATTCCCATTGAAGGAAATTATTTGATAAATTTATAATAAACCCCTTTAATTTTATAAACCTTTGGGAATTCAAAATTTTTTCAAGTAATAGTATCATTTTCCTCTCTTTAATACTTAAAATTATTAATAAAATATTTTTAAGAAAATCCATCTTTGTTTCTATCTTCAGTAAAAATTCATTTATCTTCTAAATCCATGTTTTATAAAAGTGTATTCAAAAATGTTTTTCTATGATTGTTTAAATAAATTTTACCCATAATTATATTTTTATAAAAAAAATTAAAAGGAATCTTCCTATATTTTTAAAAATAAGATATTTTTTTGACTTTTACCGAAGATGTGAAAGGAATTTTGTTTTAACATACTTGGAATGAATGAAATTTTCTACCTTCATGACCACTCAATATTTTAAATATTCCTTTTTATGTTTCAAAGGTTATTTTAAAAGAAATTTTTTTCTTTGATGTTTATGAAATTTTTATATTTTAAATAATTATTTAAAAAATGGAAAGGATATTTCCCTTAAGAAATGTTCCAAGTGATCTTTTAAAATCATTTTCCATATAAGATGACATACTTTGACATTACTAAAAGTGATATAGTTATTTTCCTCAAGAATAATTTTAATGATATTTTAATGGTATTTATATTTATAAAAAACAACGACCCTTGATGTTACCTATACTTCACTAGGGATATGTTATATTGATACCATCCTTATTTTTTTAGATGGATTATGAGATTCTCATGGAACCCATTTCTTTTCCATAGGTTAATCGAGCTATTAAAGAACATTGATTATTGTTATGATTTAAAAGTTAATGACTATAAATTTTTTATTCATGAACAATACTTGGACATTATTTATGATTAACGGGAGAGCTTTATATAACTTATATAAAGAGTTGAACCCCATTATAGCTCATGGGTGAGCCCAATATAGCTTATATAATGGGTGTTACAATATTTCTATAGGTTATCCTGATATAGATTATATGATGGATGATCCCAGATAGCACTGGGTGAGCCAGATATAGCTTATAAGATGGGTGTACCCAGATAACACTAGTTGATCCTGATATAGCTTATATGATGGGTACTCCCAGATAGCCCTAAAATTCATTGGGTAATATTCCATGTTTTTATAGGTAATATAGAGGGAGTTATTAGAGATTTTATCCTATAGATTTAACTAAGATTTAGATGTTTTTGACATGGGTTTAAAATGGGTTATTAATATGATGTTCCAAGATACCAATATATTTTCTTTATGGTTTTTATGGGTTTTGAGGTCTTGTTTGATCAATATTAACATCACATGGCTCATTATTATTGAATCCTACAAATATTGTATTTGTTAAAGAATTAAGAAACGTTTCATGTTTGATGATCTTAATATTAATGGGTATAATTTATCTTATGTTTTTCTCATACACATTGATTATGTCATCATACCCTTATGATTATATTTACCCTTTACTGATCATTTGATCTCACCCTTCTTATGTTTTATTTTCCCCAGATTATGAAGAATGATGTTAAATGATTTGTGTCTATAAATTTTTCTAACATGATGAAGTTTTTGGGAGATATTGAAGACATAATATGGAATATGAAAATATGGTTATAGTAGGAAAAATAATCCCTTGAATTCATGGGTATTATTTATGTAAGATTTTTTACTAATTCACTAAAACACTAAACCTAAAAGGTACTTGGGCATGTAAGTGATCCAATATTTCCTTTTTATTTCGTAAATTTTTCAATTTGGTCACCTTCATCAGTATCAAAGCTAAAAATTTAAATTTTATGACTTTAGTACTGGATCTAGGAGGGTGGGTTTGGGGATGTTATAAAATTTATCTTGATTACCCTCCACCAAATGATTACAATAAACCATTTGTAATTTTCACAATAATGAACAAAAAAATATGTGTAGTGAACTTGAAATTAACTCTTTCTCTAATAATTATAAAAACCTACCTTTTCTCAACTATTAAACTCTTTAAATTTAGTTATTTTATTTTGAATCGTCTTTTAAAATCCCCCCATTTTTCTATTTTTATTTTGAAAAACTTATTGGTAATAAACACTATAAACCTCCAAATATCCTTCAGATATTACCTAGGGTATGAACTATTTTATAAATTATCTTTAAATCATAATCAATTTTATATTTCATGACAAAACAACCAAAAATTTTCACCATTTTCGGGGATTTCTTCAGTTTTTAGTGTTTATTTTTTATAATATATTTGTGGATTTTTTGAATATTTATTATGTTTTATCTTATACATTTAAATATATTTTTATTTTATTATTTATTTCATATGTAGGTTCTATTCATGATGCTTATTATCAAAGAGATATACTACCTTTTTAACCTGAACTAGAGAGGATCCTATGTCAGCAACACCAAGATGCACAGAACGATCCTTTGAAGGAGGTCTCACCACAGCTTGAGGCTCTTATTGACACATATTATTCTATAACCAAAATAGAAACTAAATTTAATGTGAATAACATAGAATAAAATAACCAAACACTAAAATAACTCACTTCACCTGATGTTAATATCCTACCTATATATATTCAATCGTAAGGTGAAGCACCAAAATTCAAACTAAAATTTATTCCAATTCACTTATTACTAAAATTTCATGGAATTTATAGAGAATACCCACATAATCATTTAATGGAATTTTACATTATGTGTTTGACATTAAAACCTAAAAATTTGGATGAATAAAATGTAAAACTTGTAGATTTTCCATTTTCTTATAAGAAACTAAAAAATATTGGTTGTATTTTTTTAATGACCCAATTAGAGGTTGGGAATATATGAAACACCATTTTTCTTAAAAATTACTTCTCAAAATATCAAATAGAAACAATAAGGAAAGAAATTTTTAAAATAGGAAAATATCAATAGGAAACACTTCATGAATACTGGGAATGTTTTAAAACGTTATGCTCAAGTTTTCCATACCAAAAAATAAGTGATCAACTTTTAATATAATATTTTTATGAAGGTTGAATTCCAATTGATTTTAAAATGATTGATTATAATTAATGTAGTGCACTATTTGACTAGACCTTAATTTCTACAAGGACCTACATTGAGAACACGGTGAAAAACATGAAACAACTTGGTTCAAGGTTGAGTATACCCATCATAGGTTCCCATGAGGTGAAAAGTTTTGAATTTGAGAAGAAAGTGGACATAAATTTTGCAGAGTTAAGTACCATAATCTTACAATTTTATCTTTCCCAATGGAAATCCCAACCTCGTCCTTTAATTAATTGCAGTATATGTGCTGCTAACACCCACTATTCTGACCAATTACCTCAATTGAGAGAACCTTATGAGAGTTGTGAATAAATATTTTATGGATTCCATTAAAACCAACCCAATAGGAAAGAACCATAATATCCATCCAACTTTTGATGGAAGGATAACCAAGCCTATAGGCAAGGGGTATTATAAATAACCTCAAAAGTATTGGAACCACCAGGGGTAGGGTAGTTGACCCCAACCACAACCCAAAAATATTCAATTACCATAAATACTTTTCCAATATTCCCCTCTAAAACCTGATATTATTCTTGATATCATGATGAAACAAATGTCTATGAATAATCTACAATTCAAAAAAACCATACAAGCAGCCATATAAGACCTTAAAACTCAATTGGGCCAACTCATCAACTCAATTGGTGAAATCCAAAGTCAAGGGTCAGGTAAACTTCCTTCTCAACCACTACTCATCACTAGGTGAAAGGAAAATTTTAGTGTCATCACCCTTTGGAGATGAATGATATTGTAAGTTTTTTTTTATTTTTATTTTATTTTTTTTAAATTTACAAACCCTCTTATTATTTTATGTGAAAAAATGTTTCTATTACCTCTCTATATTTTTACTATATCTTACGTTATAGTGATTGGATTTATATAAACCTAATTTCATAAAAAATATAATAATTTTATATTCATTTTATTCAACTATAATGAAGCCTAATTATATCTCTAGAATTTTCTCATTTAGATCCAAACTTACTGCATGCTTTTGGTTTCAAGAACAATTTTTAGTTTAAATTACTTTATAGTTTTCTTTCATTATTTAATTATAACTTGAGATATATAGATAGGATTATCATTAAAATTATTCATTTATAAATAATAAAAAATAATTATAATAAATTTAATTCTGATTTTTTTTGTTTAAGTGGTGAAAAAAATTCCCAAACTTTATGAAATAGTTCTAGAATTCTGGAATTTCCATATTTCAATTTCTTTTTATTTCAATTATATCACTTTCAATTCACATCAAAATCACATTATTTTTTTAGGTTATAAATATAAGAAGTTTTTATACATTTCATTAAACTACATGAAATTATGAAAATTTTATTTACATACCTAAAAATTTATCTGAAATACTACAAATTTTTCATCATTTTTTGTACAGTTTCCAGGTCATGTTTTTCACTATATTTCGATCATATATCATAATATTTTAGTTAGATTGATGAAATTTTTAATCCATTGGAAATATATAAAATATATATATAATTAAGTATGGTGAATTAAATTCTAATTAAAATTTTTAGATAGGCTAAAAATTAGTTGAGGTTTGAAATACGAAGATGGCCAAGTTTTCAGTTCCATTTCACCTTAATATGAACCATTTTATCAACATATTGTGGGTGTTATTCCAATTGACCATGTGGATTTCTATACTTACCACATGAATAACCTTTAAATATAACTACATCAGCATAGAACATCCTCCATGTGTAGCCTTTTCACTGTAATGAAACTCCAGTAGTATGATACCATCATTTTAAGCTTGACATTAGCATGGAAGCTCTTCCTCATGAAACGTCCCCACCTGATAGCCTATTGTGAAAAAAAAATTCACCTTACTGCATGATTTTTTACAAATTTAAATGTTTTATTTGGTAACTCTTCGTGGGTAAGTGCTTGAGTTAACTAATGGTTAGAAGAACTAAAGACCAAAGGCTGCCATATGGACCTGAGCTTGAATGAAGGATGAAAATTCCTTTATTTAAGATCGGTATATAGTCTGTGAGCTACAATCCATATGAATATGTCACTGTATACTCATTTTTATTGTATAATCAGTTTCTCTATCACAAAATGGCTATGCGATTCATGTAGTGCATTATAACCCAAATTCTCATGCATTGGTTGAAGATGTCATAGATCCTCATAGTGAGTATAACTACTGTGCCTGGTAACAATACCTACCACTCAATAAAATTTCACAATTACTATACTGAACATGCTTTCACGGTTACTATACTAACCACATTTCATTTAACCTTACCACATGTTATTAAGTGACCACAGCATGGTAAGGATATTGACTGCATGACCACACAATGTGCCCGGTCAATTCAACACTTTGATCATTTTTTTCTTCAATATGGATTTTTATACATGCTCGATTTTTCTTTATTTTTTATTATTTAGTTAACTGTATATTTATTTTAATTATTTTAAATTTTTTAATTAAATTCTAAAATTAATCTATATTCTATATAAGTTATACGAAGTGTTTTTAAATATTTTGAATGTTTTAAATATGATTTAAAACTTATTCATTATTCTTACGTAACATATACAACATGTATTTTGAATATTTAATATTTTATATTTTAAGGTAATTTATTTAATTGGTTATTTTCTAAATTAATATTTAATGATGTTGAATTTATTAAAACACATTTTACGGTATTTAAAGAAATATAATTAATTTTTAAATTACACACTTCATTAAATTAAAATGTATTTAATATTTGATTTTAACAAGTCTTTCAATTTTTATGGGATTGAATTGACTTATTATGATTATTTAATGGGTAATTAAAAATGGTTTGAATCATTATTTAAGTTTTAAATTCAAATTATTATTATTATGATTATTAGGATGATAATTTTTTCTCTCTCTTGGATAATTATCTCTTTTTAATTTTAATTGTTTTACTCTATTGTAGATTGGATTGTTAGTATTTATAGATTATATTTAAAGGAATCATGATGAATTTAAAGGATATAATGATACTAAAATGAACCATGAGAACACAAACCTTTTGAGAATCAAAGATTGATGCTGAACTTTGACATCCTATGTGATCATTTTTTCTACTAATGGATGATCTCTCAAGTGTAAAATAAAAAAATTATATTAATAATACTATCTTGACCAGACATCCATATTACTCGAGAACTAGTACCTATGCTTCATTTTTTTATCTTCTCTTTCATCCAGTTTATTATGTTTGTAACACAAATTTTCATCTCTCGCATACACTCTTTGTTTTATTTTTATGCTTTTACATTCAGAATAATTATTCTTTTTTTCCTTAAGTTGTGACTCCTGGATTCTAAATTCAAGACTGTTCAGATTATGAATCTTGTATTCTAAAGTTAGTGTTGTATTTGGGTTTTGACTCCCTATAAAAAAAGGCAATGTGTCATGGTTATCCCACCACTAGAAAAGGATCTTATAATCAGGTTATGATTTCCCACTAAAAAATAAGTTTAGTGTGCACCTATCTCTTGCCGAGTATAAAGGTATAATACTGGACTAGGTCTACTTTGGAGTAAACCAATATAAAAATCATTATTTTCTCTATTCTATTTATACTACTAATTAACTCTAACAATTAGTTTCATTAATCAATTTAAATAATCAATTTATTTGATTAAATTTTTAATTTGGTCTATTCATCCCCCTCTAGACCATATTCCATTACCCATTCAAACCTAACAATTAGTATCATAGGTTAACATTCTTATGTATAGTTTAGATATGTTATTATTTTCCCCAATACCAAACTATTGGTATCAAAGCTTGTTCCTTTTGGAATTTATCAAACCCTTCTACATAGTCTGTTTATATTTTTATTGTGTTAACCTATTCTTAGACCTCACAATCTAAGGACAAGATCTTTAAGATGGAAGGAGTGAACGAAAATGATTCTTGGATTCCTTAGAATCTACCACACTTTGATGGAAATGATTATGGATACTAGAGATCCAAAATGGATACATTCCTCAAACAATTAATCATTGAACACTGATCAATCATAGAAAAACCATACATACTACCAGAAGATGTCCTGGATACACTTACTAAAAATGATGTTTTTAGATATGTTTTAAATTACAAAGTTTTGAATATTTTATATTTTGGTATTAACAGAAGAATTTTTATCCATGTATCTAATTGTAGGAAATATCAAAAGATTTGGAGGATTCTACAGGTCACTCACCTTGTCTCAGACAAATTAATTTGAAATAATTTTGTAATACTTTGAATAGAGTACTAGGACTTTAAGATGGGTGAAGATGAAACTGTAAATCAAATGTTCCATTGATCCACACGCATTGTGAATGGAATGAATTCACTTGGAGAATATTTGTAAAACCCAATACTTATTGAATAATTCCTATTATCTCTAAAAAATAAATGGCATGCAAATAAGGTTTTCATTTATGATAGTAATAACTTCAATGAGTACACTCTTAATGAATTTATTGGATCACTACTTCAGTATGAATTGTAACTGAATAGAATAGCCAAAGAGGAAAACAAAAACAAAAGGTGTAGTGTTTAAATATGTGAATTTTGGTTTTATTGACTCTTTTGATTCTGATATAAAGGATTGTTAAAAAGAATATATGGATCAATTTGTGACTGGTGTTTACAAAGGAATGAAAAATAAAGGTTTCAAGAACAGATTTAGAAGAAACCCTCAAAAAAATGAAAGGGTGATAGAAGGGAAGTAAAAAATTATAATACTTCATATGTTACTTGTTTTTGAGTAAAAAAATAAAGGTCATATAAATCCTGAATCTCCAAAACTGAATAATAAAGACAAATACAAAAAGGGGGA
This sequence comes from Viscum album, assembly GCA_963277665.1. NCBI lineage: Eukaryota > Viridiplantae > Streptophyta > Magnoliopsida > Santalales > Viscaceae > Viscum > Viscum album. The sequence goes on from OY728127.1 coordinate 1,901,946,254, forward strand.
AATGGCCTCGACAACAAGTTGGAGTTGTACAAAAGAATATGATTTCAATGAACAATATAAAAATGAGAAAGAATATACTAAATTATTCTTCATGGAATCTATATATAAGGTTAGCAGTTCTAGATTTTATTCTGGATGGTCTGATTCTAAATATGATTTTGAAAATATGAATATTTCTGAATTAAATGATTAAGTTAAAATATTTAGAAAAGATATTTTCATAGATGCAGATTTATATAATAATATTAAAGAAAATCATGAGAAACTTGTTTCTGAAAATAAAGTTCTTTTATAAGAGAATGAAATTTTAAGAAAAACTAACATGGTTTCTCATTCTACACTTTATGATAATTTGAAATCTACTCAAGATTTGAATGAAAATTTGAAAAAGAAAGTTAAAAGTCTAAAGAAAAGTTTGTCTTATTTTATTCAAGGTCATGAAAAATATCATAAAATAATGTCTTTGAATAATCTAAATAAAAATAAATATTTTATTTGACATGATATAATACTACCTCAAATTTAAAAAAAAAACCATTTCATGAAAAGTAAACATGGTTGTACTTCTAATGTTATTATTTTAAATGTGGCATGAAACGTAACTATGAAAATGAATGTTATCTTATATTCAAACAATAATTGGGATTTAAAAAATTACATATTTTTAAATATTTATTATCTATATTACCATACAATAATTTTTAAAATTCTGTGTGGGTACCTAAAAAATGTATTACTAATTCGATTGGACCTAAAGTATCTTGGGTACCAAAATTGTCAAGTAATTGATTTGAGTAGGAAAAATGCCTTGTATGTCTCAAGAATGGAATATGATAGATGGAAAGTGTATTCTATAGTCATGTGACTACATACCTATCAATTTTTACCACTTACAACACATGTAATGGAGGCACTATTACATTTGGAGATAATTCCAAAGGGAAAATAAAAGGCTTTGCTAAAGTTGGTATTTCTAATTATAACTTTATTTATAAAGTGTTATTTATTGAAGGTTTAAAACATAATTTAATAAGTATATATCAATTATGTGAATATGTAAAGGAAGTTAAATATAAAAATTATAATTTTTTAGTCTTTAAAAATTATTCTTTATTATTATTTCTAATCAAAAGGAAAATATTTATATTATTGATTTTGCTAAACTAATTGTTTGACATGTTAAGTGTTTAAATGTTGTACAAAATGATAGAATACTTTTGAATTGATTATTAGGTAATTTTAATTTTTCAATGTTACATAAACTCTTTAAACATGAGAATGTACTATAGTTTTCTAACTTCAATAAATAATAGCTTCAAGTTTCTAATGATCTCGTAAAAGGAAAACAATATAAAGTCTCTTTCAAACCTATTAATCATATAAGTAATAATATAACTTTATAGTTAGTACATCTTGATCTATTAAGTCTTACTCAAATTTATAGTTTTCGAGGAAATAAATATACTTTATTTATTGTTGATGATTATATTATATTTACATGGGTTTACTTTCTTATACAAAAAAATGATAATTTATGAAGATTTATTACTTTTTCTAATTTAGTTTGAAATGAAAAATGTTATATGATTATTTTTATTCGTAGTGATAAAGGAGATGAATTTAATAATTTAAAATTTGAAAAAATTTGTAAAAATAATGGGTATTTTCATATTTTCTCTACTCATGAAACACCACCGAAAATGGGATTGTAGAATGGAAAAATTGAACTCTTATTTAAATATCTATAACTATGTTAAGGGAATGTAATTTTCCTAGAAATTTTTAGGATAAATCTATTTTTTATTATTTTTATATTTCAAATATAATTATTGGTATACATTTTTCAAAGAAAACTACTTTTGAATTGTTTAAATGTAAAAAACTTAAAGTTGGTTATTTTATAGTTTTTGGATGTAATGTTTATATTTTAAATTCCAAATAAAATATAGATAAATTTAATTCTAAAAGTAATAAATGTATTTTTCATAGTTATTATAATAATAGTAAATCTTATAGTGTTTAGAATAAAATAACTATGGTTTCTAAAGAATATTTTCATGTTATTTTTGATGAAAATAATGTGAAATTTATTTCTAATTCAATTTTTTTTATTGATGAGTTTAGAGATTTTAATTTTGGTGAACAAAAACCTTAAGATAAATATGAATCAATTGAGGGGGAGACTACTCCTTATAGACCTAATCATAAATCATAGAATACTCATATAGATTATTCTTTTCATAATGTTATTGGTAATATTGATTCTAGTATTAAAACAAGAAATTTTGTTTTAAATTTATGTTTTAATCCTATTTTTATTTCTATATTTGTTCTTAATAGTATAGATGATGCTTTAAGTGACTCTAATTGGATTGTTTCTATGCATGATGAACTTAATAAGTTTTATATAAATATGGTTTATACTTTAGATGAACCCCATAAACACAATCATGTTATAGGAACTAAAGATTTTATAGAAATAATATGGATGAATCTAGAGAAATTGTTAAAAAATAAAGCTAGACTTGTTTCTCAATGTTAACTTCAAGAATAAGGTATAGATTTTGATGAATATTTTTTTCCTACTTCCAAAACTTAATCTATTATAATTTTATTATATTTTTTTCGTTTAAAGGATCTAAATTATTAAAAATGTATATGAAAAGTTTTTTTTAAATGTTTTTATTTCTGAAGAAGTTTATCTTTATCAACCCACTAGTTTTGAAAATGATAAATTTCCTAATCGTTTTTAAGTTATTAAAAGGTTTATATGGTCTTAAGAAAGAACCACATTCTTGATATGATAGAATTACATTATTTTTGTTGAAAATGGCTTTTCTAATGGTAAATTAGAACCTACTTTGATTATTAAAATAATTTCAAATGATATATTAATTATAAAAATTTATATTGATGATATTTTTTGGATATTAAATTGATTTTATTTATAAATATTTTTCAAATTTGATGGAAAGCGAATTTTACATGAGTATTATAAGAGAATTAAAATTCTTAATGGGGCTTCAAAATTTTCAAATAATTGATGGAATATTTTTTAATCAAACCAAATATGATAAATATTTAGTTAAATTACTTGGTATTTATTCTTGTAAATATTATAAAACCCCTGTGAATATTTCTTGTAAATTATATTTTGTTGTTAGTAGAAAAAAATTTGATTCTAAATTATTTAGAGGAATTATTGGAATTTTTCTGTATTTTACTTCTTAAAGAACTGATATTATGACTAGTATTTTTTTATGTGCTAGATTCCAATATAATCCTATGTAATCTCATTTAAAACCTGTTAAACATATTATTAGATATGTTAAAGGAAGTGTTAATTATGTATTAGTTTATTCTTGATAAAAAATTGATTTTATTAGTTATTTTGACTCTGATTTTGGATGATTAAAACTTAATAGAAAGAGAACCTTGGGTATGTGTCTCTTAATAGATAAGAATTTAGTTTCTTGGAGTTTATGAAAACAAAACTTTGTTTCTTTTCCAGCTACTGAAAGCGAGTATATATCTATTGCATCATGTTACTCTCAATATTTATGGATTAAAAAAACTTTGTCAAAATATAGTTTTACTTTTGAAAATATTCCTTTTTATTATGATAATTCTTTTACTATTTCTATTTCAAAGAACACTTTAATGCATTCTAGAATGAACCATATAGACATGTGTTTTCATTTTATTCGTGATTATGTTAATAAAGGTGATATTATTCTTGAATATATTTCAATTCAAAATCAACTGGAAGATATTTTTATCAACACATTATATTATATAAAATTTGAAAAACTAAAATTTGAACTTATTATATTATAAATTTAGTTTAAAAACTTTTATATTATTTAACTTACCCTAATATGCACTTATTAAGGGGGTGTTTCTTTTTTTCAAATTGCTTGTTTTTATATTTCTTAAATATTATCTTTTTGAAAAACTCAAAAAAGGAGGATAATTTTATAAAATATTGTTTCCATTTTTTAATTTTCAAAAATGGGTAGTTTTTTGGGAGTTTGTTGCAATTTATTATTATTTTATGTTTTTTAAAGTTACAAACCCTCTTATTATTTTATGTGAAAAAAACTATTTTCATTACCTCTTTGTGTTTTTATTATATATTATGGTATACTAATAAGATTTATATAAATCCATTTTCAAATGAAATATAATAAGTATATTTTCATTTTATTCAACTATGATTAAGCCTAATTCTATCCCTATCATGTTCTCGTTTTTATCTGAACTTACTGCATGTTTTTTGTTTCAAGGACAATTTTCAGTTTAAACTACTTCATAGTATCATTTCATTATATAATTATAACTTGAGATATATAGATATGATTATAAAGAAAAAAATTTAGTTGGAAATACAACACATTTTTTTACATTTCATTAGAATAAATAAAAGTCTAAATTTTTTGTTTAAGTGGTGAAAAAATTTCCTAAAGTTTATGAAAAAGTTCTAGAATTCTAGAATTTCCATATTTCAATTTATTTTTTATTTCAATGATATCTATTTTGATTCACATAAAAATAACATTTCATTTGATATGTTATAAATTTAATAAGTTTTTATACATTTCATTAAATTATATCAAATTCTAAAAAAATTGTTTACATACCTCAAAATTTTTCCTAATTACTGCAATGGTTTTCATCTTTTTTGTGTAGTTTTTAAATAATGTTTTTCTCGGTATTTTAATCATATATCTTAATATTCTTGTTAGATTGATGCAATTTTTTATCCTTTGGAAATATATTGAAAATATATACAATTAAGTATTCTTCATAGAATGCAAATTATAATTTTTATATAGTCAAATAATTATCCACAGTTTGAGATACCAAATTTCACAGGTTTTTAACTCCATTTCACCTTACTATGAACCATTTTATCAACCTATTGTGAGTGTTATTACAACTAACCATGTTTCATGTTGTAATTAAATCATTAAGAACCTTTCAATAAAACTAAAACAACACGAAACCTCCTCCATGTGTATCCTTTTCACTATAATGCAGCTCTGGTAGAAATATACCTTCATTTTCATCTTGACATCAGCATAGAAGCTCTTCCCCATGAAGCATTCACACTTGACAACCTACCGTGAAAAAATCATTCACCTTAACACATGAGGTTTTTCAGAGGTAAAGGTTGGATCTGGTAGTTTTTCATGGGGTAGCTCTTGAGTTAACTGATGGTAGGAATAACTAAAGACCAAAGGATGCCATGTGGACCTGAGCTTAAATAAAGAATGAACATTCCTTGGTTTTAGATCCACATACAATCTGTGAGATACAATCTATATAATGGTATCTCTCCATACTCATTTTTATATTATAATCAGTTTCACTATCTTTACATGGATATGCAATTAATGTAGTGTATTAGAAACTAAATGCTCATGCATCAGTTGAAGCTATCGTGGAGCATCACGGTGAGTATTACTACTGCACACGGTAACAATACATACCGCTCATTACAATTTCATGATTAGTATACTGACCTTGCTTTTATGGTCAATATGGTGACCATATTTTATTTCACCTTACCACATGTTATTTTTAAAGTGATTGTAGCATGATAAGGATATTGACCGCATGACCATATGGTGTGTATAGTCAGTTCAACACTTTGATTATTTTTTTCTTCAATATTTATTTCTACACATTCTCTTTTTTTATTTATTTTTTATTATTTAGTTGACTACATTTTTATTTTTATTTTTTAAAACTTTTTTATTTATTTATAAAATTAAAAATATATTATATATAATCCATGCGAAGTGTTTCTAAATATTTTCAATAGTTTTAAATATGTTTTAACACTTATTAATTATTCCTACATAACATATACATAATGTATTTGGAATATTTAATATTTTATATTTTAAGTTAATTTCTTTAAATGATTCTTTTCTAAATTAATATTTAACAACATTTAATTTATTCAAATACATTTTATGGTTTTTAAATCATTGCACTTAATTTTTAAATTACACACTATATTATGTTAAAATGTATTTAATATTTGATTTTAAACAATATTATGGTTTTTATGGGATTTACTTGACTTATTATGATCATTTAATGGGTAATTAAAAATGTTTTGAATTGGTATTTAAGTTTTAAATTCAAATGACTATTATTATGATTATTCAAATGACGATTTTTTCTCTCTCTTGGATAATTATCTCTTTTGAATTTGAATTGTTTTACTCAGCTAGAGATTAGATTGTTAGTCTTTACAGATTATATTTAAAGTCCTTAGAATGCATTCAAAAGATATAAGGATTCTGAGATGAACCATGAGAACATTAACCTTTTGAGAATAAAAGATTGAAAATGAACTTTAGTGTCCTCTATTATCATTCTTTCTACTTTTGGATTATCTCTTGAGTGCTGAACAAAAAACTTCTATGACTAATACTACCTTGATGAGAAATCCATATTACTCAAGAACTAATACTTGTGATTCATTCATTTTATCATCTCTTTTATTTGTTTTCTTGTGTCTGTAACAATACTTCATATCTTTAAAATGCACTCTCTATTTTCTTTTTATGCTTTTATATACAAATTTATTATTCTTTTTCTATTTCCCTGGGTTGTGACTCCTAAATTCTAAAGTCAAAACCATCCAGGTTGTGACTACTATATTTTAAAGTTAATGTTGTATTTTGGTTAAGAATCCCCATAAAAATTCAATGTTTCATTTTTATACCTCCACTAGAAAAGGATCTTGTAATTGGGTTAATATTCCCCCTCAAAAATCAGTTTAGTGCGCATGTATCACTTACTTAGTAGAGAGGTATAAAATTAGAATCTATACACTTTGGATAGAACCAATATATAAATCATTGTGTTCTATCTTTTATTTATTCTTCTAATTAACTCTAATAATTAACTTCATTAATTAATTTAAATAATTAATTTATTTGATTAAATTTTTAATCTGGTCTATTCACCCCCCTCTATACCATCTCCCATTGCCCATTTTGACCTAAAAATTGGTATTAGACATTAACCTTCTTATGGATAGTTTATCTCGATTATTCTTTTTCAAGATACAAACTATTGGTATCAAATATTGTTTCTTTTGGAATTTATTCAACCCTTATATAGGTTATATTTATATTTTATTATTTTAACCTATTCTTAGACCTCATCGTCTAAGGACAAGATCTTTAAGATGGCGGAAGTGAAAGTAAATGATAATTGGATTCCTCATAATCCATCGCACTTTTATGGAAACAATTATGGATAATAGATATAAATAATGGAGGCATACCTCAAATAATTATGCATTGAACACTGATCGATCATGGAAAAATCATACTCACTATGAGAAACTGGCCCAGATACACTTATTGAAAATGATGATACTAGATATGTTTTAAATTAAAAAGTTGTGAATATATTATATTGTTCTATTAATAAAAGTTTTTTTAGTTGTGTATCTCTTTGTAGGATATCTCAAGATATTTGGATGATTCTGCAAGTTATTCACCTTGGATCAGAAAATTTAATTCAAACTAAGCTTGGAATAGTTTGAGAAAAGTATCATAACTTCAAGATGGGTGAAGAAGAAACTATAAATAAAATATTCCATTAATTCACAAGTATTGTTAATGGGATTAATTCAGATGGAGAATATTTTTAAAACCTAGTACTTGTTGAATGAGTCCTATGATCTCTACCAAAGAAATGTAATGAAAAGAAGGTTTCAATTGATGAAAGCAATAACTTCAAATAGTACGATCTTGGTGAATTGATTAGATCACTGCTTTAGTATGAACTGAAACTAAATAACATAGATAAAGAGGAGAAAATAAAAAGAAAAGGTGTAGTATTTAAATCTATGAATTTTGTTTCTAAAACTCTTCTAATTCTAATATACAGAATAGTGAAAAATAATATATAGATCCAATTGTTACTAGTGATTAAAAATGAATAAAAAGTAAAGGATTCAAGAACCAATTTAGAAGAAACCCTAAAAAAGGTCAATAATAAAGGATGTAAAAATTATAATACTTAATATGTTACTTTTTTTGAGTTCATAAAGAAAGGTAATATCAAACCTAACTATCCAAAACTGAATAAAAAACAAATAAAAAACAAGGAAAAAAATTCGTGAAAACTAGTTAGAGTTATACTAAAGAATATGATTCCATTGAAAAATCAGGAAATGAGAAATAATATACTAACTTTTTCTTTATGGATTCTCTAGATAATTTCATTGATTCTGGATTTTATTTTGTATGGTATGATTTTGACTATGATTTTGAAAATCTGGATATTTTTGAATTAAATTATGAAATTGAAATATTAAAAAAAAAAATCTAATTTATATAATAAGCTTAAATAAAATCAAGAGAAACTTGTTTCCGAAAATAAATTTCTTCTACAGAAGAATGGAAAATTAAGTAACACTACCATTTCTTCTCATTCTATAGTTTATGATCATTTGAAATCTACTCAATATTTGAATGAAAAAATTGAAAAATGAAGTTAAAAGTCTTAAGAAAAGTTTTTCTTATTTTATTCAAGGTCATGAAAAATATCATATAATAATGTATTTTAATAAACTAAATAAAAATTAAAATGGTATTTAATATAATAGAAGACTACCTCAAATTTATAAAAATCATTTCTTGAAATGTAAAAATGGTTGTACTTCTAGTGTTACTTATTTTAAATATAGAATAAAAGGTCACTATGAAAATTGTTGTTCTCTTATATTCAAAAAATATTTTGGATTTAAAAACACTCGTATTTATAAATCTTTATTATCTAGATTACTATAAAATACTTGTTTAAATTCTATGCGGGCTTCTAAAAATTGTATTACTAATCTAATTGGACATAAAGTAGCTTGGGTATCAAAATTGTCAAGTAATTGATTTCTATATGAAAAATGTCATAGATGTCTCAAGAATAGAATAAGGTTCATGGATAGTGGCTTATTTAGGCATATGATCAGTTAATTGTCAAATTTTACCACTTACAACACATGCTATGGAGTTACTGTTTCATTTGGAGATAATTACAAAGGAAAATTAAATGGTTTTGGTAATGATGGTATTTATAATTCTAACTTTATTTATAAAGTTTTATTTATTGAAGTTTTAAAACATAATTTAATAAGTATATTTAAATTATGTGATGATGTAATGGAAGTTAAATTTCAAAATGATAAGTGTATATTCTTTAAAGATGATTCTTTATTATTTTATTCCAATAGAAAGGAAAATATTTATATTATTGATTTTGATGAACTAACTGTTCAACATGTTAAGTGTTTGACTGATTTTCAAAATGATAGCATCCTTTGGAATCAATGATTACATCATGTTAATTTTATAATGTTACATAAACTCTCTAAATATGAGAATTTTCTATAGTTTCCTACATTGAAGAAAGAACAACTTCATGTTTGTGATGCTTGCATGAAAGGGAAACAACATAAAGTCTATTTCAATCCTATCAATCTGATAAGTACTAAGAGACCTTTACAGTTAGTATAACTTAATTTATTTGATCCTACCAAAATTTCTAGTCTTGAGGGAAATAAATATAAATTAGTTATTTTTTATGATTATAGTATATTTACATGTGTTTACATTCTTGCACATAAAATGATACTTTATCTAGATTTATTGTTTTTTCAATTTAGTTCAAAATGAAAAATGTTGTATGATTGTTTTTATTCTTAGTGATAAATGAGGTGAATTTCATAATTTATGATTTTAAAACTTTAGTGAAAAGAGTGGTTATTTTCATAATTTTTCTACTTTGATAATACAATAGAAAAATGGTGTTGTATAAAGGAAAAATAATATTCTTGTTGAAATTTCTATAACTATTTTATCTAAATATAATTTTCCTAGATTTTTTTTAAGATATTTTTACTACTTGATGTATTTAAAATAGAATTATTTTTAGACCTTTTGCAAATAAAATTTCTTATTAATTGTTTAAATTTAAAAAACCTAAATTTGATTATTTTAGTGTTTTTGTATTTAAATATTGTATTTTAAATTCCAAATATAATTTAGAAAAATTTGATAATAAATTTGATTAAGCTATTTCTCTTGTTTATTATAATAATAGTAAATCTTATAGAGTTTATGATAAAAGATATATGACTATTGAATAATATATTTATGTAATTTTTTATTAAAATAATGTGAAATTTTTTTAAAATTATAATTTTTTTGAAGATGAGTTTAGATGTCTTAATTTTGGTGAAGAGAAACCTCAAGATAAGGATTAATCAATTGAGGGAGATAATTCTCCTTCTTGACCTGATCCTAAATCATGGAAGACTCATAGAGATCATCATATTGATAATTTTATTTCTAATATTGATTTTGATATTAAAAATATAAAAAAATCAATTTTTGTGTCAATTCTACTTTTATTTCAAATTTTGTTCCTAATAAAGTAGGTGATGCTTTAAAATATTCTAATTATATTGTGGTTATTCATGATGAAATTAATCAGTTTTCTAGAAATAATTCTTGGAATTTAGTTGAACCCCCTAAAGACAAACATGTTATTGGAACTAAATGGTTTTATAGAAATAATATAGATGAATCTGGACAAGTTGTTAAAAATAAAGGTAGACTTGTTTCTCAAGGTTATTATCAATAAAAAAGTTTGATGAATATTTTTCAACTATTTCTAGAATTGAATCTATTATAATTTTATTAGTTTTTACACTTTTTAAGGATTTAAATTATTCCAAATGTATGTGAAAAGTGATTTTTTAAATGGTTTTATTTCTAAAGAAATTTATTTTTCTTAACACCCTAGTTTTGAAAATAAAAAATTTCTTAATCATATTTTTAAGTTATCAAAATCATTATATAGTCTTAAGCAAGAACCTTCTTCTTGGTATAATAGTCTTACTTCATTTTTATTGAAAAAATATTTTTATAAAGGTAAAATAGATCTTAATTTGTTTATTAAAAGAATTTAAAATTATATATTAATTTTAAAAATTTATGTCAATGATATTGTTTTTGGATATTCAAATGATTTTCTTTTTAAAGGGTCTTTAAATTTGATCATAAGTGAATTTGAAATGAGTCTTATGGTAGAATTAAAATTCTTTTGGGGTTTCAAATTTTTCAAAGAAATGATGGAATTTTTTTAAATCAATCCAAATATGCTAAATATTTAGTCAAAATATTTGGTCTAGATTATCGTAATATAAAACCCCCGTGAGTATTTCTTGTAAATTATATTCTATTATTTCTTGAAAAATCAGTTTAATATAAATTATTTAAGGTAATTACTTGAAGTTGGTTGTATTTAACTTCTTCTAGACCATATATTATGTTTAGTTTTTTTATGTGATTTATTTCAATCTAATCTTAAAGAATCTAACTTAAAATTTGTTAAATGTATTATTATATATGTTAATTGAAATATTAATTATGGATCATTTTATTCTAGACATAATTGTTTTAATTTGATTAGTTATTATAATTTTTATTTTGGAGTATGTTAACTTGATAGAAAGATCACCTCAGTTATGTGTCACCTTCTCAGTAAGAATTTAGTTTCTTTGAGTTTAAGAAAACAAAACTTCATTGATTTGTAAACTTCTGAATGTGAGTATATATTTTTTTCATCATGATTCTCTCAATATTTATGGATTAAAAAAATTATGACTATGGTTTTAATTTTGAAAAGATTCCTATTTATTAAAATAATTATTCTTCAATTTATATTTAAAATAACCCTTTAATTCATTCTAGAACTGAACTTATAAACATTAATTTTCATTTTCTTCCCAATTATATCAATAAAGGTGATATTATTATTGAATTTATTTCAACTAATAATCAAGTGGAGGATAATTTTACCAAACCATTGGATTATGAAAATATTAAAAAACAAAAATTTGAACTTGGTATGTTATAAATTTAGATTATAAATTTTATATTATTTAACTTACATTAATACACACTTATTAAGGAGAGTTTCTTTATTTTTCAAACTTCTTGTTTTTATATTTCTTAAATATTGTCTTTTTGAAAAATTTAAAAAAGGGAGAGAATTTTATAAAATATTTTTTCAGTTTTTTAATTTTCAAAAATGGTCATTTTTTAGGATTTTTTTGTTATTTATATTTTATTTTATGTTTTTAAAAAATAAAAACCCTCTTATTATTTTATGTGAAAAATAATTTTTATTACCACTCTGTATTTTTACTATATCTTATGTTATAGTGATCGAATTTATATAAAACCAATTTTATATTAAATAAAATAAGTATATATTTGTTTTATTCAACTATTAATAAGACTAAAAATTCTATCTATATCATGTTTTTATTTTGATACAAACTTACTGCATACTTTTGGTTTCAAGAACAATTTTCAGTTTAAATTGTTTCATAGTTTTATTTGTTATTTAATTATAAAATGATATATATAGATATTATTCTCATGAAACATATTCCATTATAAATAAAACTCATTTTTTTACATTTCATTATAATAAATTGAAGTCTGAATTTTTTGTTTAAGTGGTGAAAAAACCCCAAAGTTTATACAATAGTTCTGAAATTGTGGAATTTCTAGATTTTAGTTTTTTTATTTCAATGATATATCTTTCAATTAAAATTGGAATAACAATTCCTTTTTTGATTTAAAAAGATAATAAGTTTTTATACATTACATTAAACAACATAAAATTATGAAAATTCTCTTTACATACCCCAAAATGTTGCTGAATTACTAAAAAAAATCAACATTTTTTGTATAGTTTTCAGATCATGTTTTTATCTATATTTCAATCATATCTATTAATATAATTTTTAAATTTAATCTATTTTTGATCCATTTAAAATATATTAAATATATATACAATTCATTCTACTGAATCTCATTCTAATTCTAATGTTTATATAGGCTAAAAATTATCTAATGTTTGATATACCAAGTTACATAGGTTTTCAATTTCCTTCCACCTTACTGTGAACCATCTTATCAACCTACCATGAGTTTTCTTCCAATTAACTATGTGTATTGTTGTACTTACCACATAATTAATCATTCAATAAAACTATAACAATATGAAACCTCATCTATGTGTATCCTTTTCACTGGAATGCAACTCCAGTGGAATGATACCTTCATTTTCAGCTTGACATTAGTATGGGAAGCTCTTCCACATGTAGCATTCACACCTAAAAATCTACCATGAAACATTTATTCACCTTACCACATGATTTTTTGAAAATTTAAATGTTATATATAGTAGTTTTTCATGGTTTGGTGCATGATTTAACTGATAGTGAGAAGCACTAAATACCAAAGGCTTCCACGTGTACCTGATCTTGAATAAAGGGTGAACATCCCTTGGTTGAAGATCTATGTACAGTCTTAGAGCTACAGTCCATATGACAATATCACTACAAAGTTATTTTTATAGTATACTAATTTTATTTGTCTATATATGGCTATGTGATTCATGTAGTGCATTAGAAACCAAAATCTCATGCATTGGTTGAATCTATCATAGAGCCTTACGGTGAGTGTAACTACCACGCATGATTACAATACCTACCACACGTTACAATTTAATGGTTAGTACACTGACTATGCTTTCATTGTCAACATAGTTATCGCATTCCAGTTCACCTTACCATATGTTATTTTTTAAGTAATCATGGCATAGTAAGGATATCGACCATATGACCACATAGCACACATGATCAGTTAAACACTTTGATTATTTTTTTCTTCATTCTGGATTTATACACATGCTTTTTTCATTATTTTTTATTATTTATTTAACTGCATATTTATTTTAATTTTTTTAAAGTGTTTTATTAATTTATAAAATTAATATATATTATATATAATACATTCAAAGTGTTTCTAAATATTTTAAATAGTTTAAAATATGATTTAACACATATTCATTATTCTTACATAACATATACATCATGTTTTTTGGAATATTTAATATTTTATATTTTGAATTAATTTATTCAACTGGTTATTTTCTAAATTAATATTTAATGAAATTGAATTTATTCAAACGCATTTTATGGTATTTAAATCATTATAATTCATTTTTAAATTACATGTTGGATTAAATTAAAATGTATTTAATATTTTATTGTAACCAATATTATGATTTTTATGGAATTTCCTTAACTTATAATGATCATTTAATGATTAATTCAAATAGTTTGAATTTGAATTTAAGTTTTAAATTAAAATTATTATTGTTATGATTATTAGAATGGTAATTTTTTCTCTCTCCTAGATAATTATATCTTTGGAATTTAAATTGTTTTACTCAAAGGGAGATTGTCTTTTTAGTATTTAAAAATTATATTTAAAGGAATCAGGATGTATTCAAAGGATATAATGATACTAAGATGAACCATGAGAATAAAAACATTTTGATAATCAAAGATTGATGTTGAACTTTGATATCCTATGAAGTCATTCTTTCAATTTTTAGATAATCTCTCAAGTGTTGAAAGAAAAAATTCTTTGAATACTACTACCTTGATGAGACGCCCGTATTTCTCAAGAACCGGTATATATGCATAATTCATTTTATCTTATCTTTTTCTAGTTTCTTGTTTTTGTAATGCTACTTCTCATCTCTCATACACACTCTTTATTTTCTATTTTTGTTTTTACATAAAAAAAATCATTATTATTCTTCTCTTTCCTCAGGTTATGACTCCTATATTCTAAATTCAAGACCATTCTGTTTTTGAATCTCATATTCTAAAGTTAGTTTTGTATTTGGGTTGTTTCTCCCCATACAAAAGTCAGTGTGTCATGTTTATCCCTCTACAAGAAAATGATCTTGTAATCAGGTTATGATTCCCCCCTAAAACATTAGTTTTGTGCACATGTATCTCTTTCCAAGTAGAGAGGTATAAGAATGGATTAGGTCCACTTTGTACTAAACTAGTATAAAAAATAATTATGTTATATTTTTATTTCCACTTCTAATTAACTCTAATAAATAACTTCATTAATTATTTTAAATAATAAATTTATTTCATTAAATTTTTAATCTAGTATTTTCACCCTACTCTAGAACAACTTCTATTTCTCATTCCAACCTAACAAATTCAACATAAGATTCAATGGTCCCCTCCATTATAGGAATTCCTTCCGAATTAAACCATTATTTATACCATCACAAATGATCCAAATGAGAAAAATTATTTTCCCTAGAGAAAACCCAACAAAGTAAAGAGAGTATCTTTTGAGGATCCACCTTTACCAATCATTATTATTACATTTCCCCTTAGGTATAACCAACAAAGTAAATCAAAATAAATCTAACTTGATAAAGAAATATTGGAAACTGTAAAAAAATATAGGTCAGTATCCCCTTAATTGATGTTGTGAAGAAAATTTTATGGTATTCCAATATTCTAAAGGAGATGTGTATCCATTGAAGGTGAATTTTGGGTAATTAAAAGGTAATATTGGGGATGAATGTATCTTTATTTATAGAGCCATCAACCCTCACCAAATGCAATGATCTTATAACATTATCGATTCCATACACCATAAGGGAGTATTTATTTTACAATGTTATTCTTGATTTGGGTGATTCTATAAATCTGATGCCTCACTCCATTTTCTATTCATAGTAGGTTGGGGAACTGAATCCCATTAGAATAGTCATTCTATTAGAAAACTGAAGTACTACACACCCCACTAGTGTGTTAGAGGATGTTCTTATTAGAGTTAAAAACTTATTTTTTCTGCTGATTTTTATGTGCTTAAAATGGAAGATGATAGGGTGAATGGACATGTTCCAATTATATTGGGAGACCTTTCCTAAAAACCACCAAAACCATAATTAATGTATAAAATGTTATATTATCTATAGATTTTGGTGGTTACATTGTCCACTTTAATATCCTTGATACAATGAAGTTTCCATTAGAAGATCATTCCTCTCCCTCAGTTAAATTTTTTGATGTACTCCCTTCCCCAATAAAAACTTTTTTTAATTCCTCTAATCACCTTATAAGTTTCCATAATTGATAGTAATACTAGATAATGAATCATGTGTTGAATGTTATAATATTTTAGAAAAATTTCATGCATGTTTGTTAATTAATGATTTCTTGTGTACTAAGGACCCTATGACCATCGATGATACTACTCAACTTGTAAAATCGTACTCCTTGTGTGAGGATGTTATCATTGAGTAGTTAGATGAAATCATGGACCTCACACTTGTTGAGAAAGTTTTGTTTTCAAACAATACTTTATATTATTAGGTGTAAATTGTTGAGAACAATACTCTATCTATTTATGATGATTTTGATGTTCACAAATACCCTTATTCGTTATTATAATGATTTTACTTTGTGTATATTTCAGGAAATTAATATTATTTATTTCTCTATTTTGGAATAATATTAAAGTGTTTAATCTGCGTGAAATATTTGACAAAGTGTTCGGAAATCTTTTTAGCGTATTAGCATGTTCTGGAAACACTTTTTATGCTCTAAATGTTCAGAAATCACTTGAGTGTGTTCTGGAAACACTGTTTATACCCTACGTTGAGGAGCGTAGCGTAAGGATGGAATCTGTCATTTTCTTTATGGCATATCAGAAAATTATGGTTAAACAACCATACGTTATAGAAAAAAGTATGGAAGAATAACCCTAAGTTTTGAAGGAACCTTATGTTTGGGATATCAGAAAAGTATGGAAGAAGAACCCTATATTAGTATGGAACGTTATTTTTTTCTCAAAAAGTATGTTTCATCAAGCTTACTTTTGAAAACAACCTTACGTTTTATCAAAAATGATGGATCATGTACCCTATGTTTAGAATCTGATAAAAGTATGAATCATCAACCTTACTTTTATAATGAACCTTATGAATCATGTATCTTATGTTTTACTAAAAAGGAAAGTATGAATAATATACCATACATTTTAGAGTTGAAAAGAAAAGTATGGATTATCAACCTTACTTTTGATGAATGGATGATCAACCTTACATTGTCAACCTTAAGTTCAGAGAATGTATGCTATGCAGTTCAACCCTATGTTTGGCATCGAAGATTTAAATTATGACTTTATTGAGCAATGGTGTTTATACAGATTATTAGGCTGATTTCAAGCCAGATTCAAAGCCTGGATTGAAAGTGCATCTTTGAATGATTCAAATCCTTTTATTTTTGATTCAAAGGAACGATTTTAGAGGATCTTTTCATGGAAATATTTAGGGGATTTAAGTCTACTCTATTATTCAAACATTTGAATATTGCGATTCTAAAGGTGATATTTGTGGATCTAAATTTATTTAAGGAAAATGATTGTCGTTATTCAATATATCTGTGATGTTTTTTATTACATAAGAAAGGGGGTGAATCATTGAAAAGAATATTAGGATAACAAGCTCTTGAATTTTTTTTTTTACTACAGTTTACAAAGATATTTGAGATATAAAGATCTGTTGTTACAAGGTACGATCAAACTCTATTTTCTAAAGAATAAGACACATGTTGAAGATTCATAGTTTATACATCGAAGTTCTTTAATGAATCCATTGTTGTTGGAGTTTCTGAATTTATTTTTATATCTATCACAACTGGATCGACTCATAACTTCCCTTATCTGAAGAAAATCTTTTCTGAATATGAAAATATATCTACTATCATATGTGTTCTGTTGTAAATATGAAGAACAACTAAGTATTTCAAGACAAATACTCTTTTTATTTTGAGTAACCATCTTCTCGTACTAAGTTGTGTATTCAGTTCTGTATATGAACCAGAAGGCTTTGTTTTAGTCATAACTTGTAAAGGTGTCAACTGTGTACACTCCATTGTGGATTGTCTATTGATAAGAGGACCAGATAGTTAAAATCACCAATCTCATGGAGTAGAGCATTGGTGGAGTGGACTAGGGGCCTTTTGTTCCCCGAACCACTATGCATCCTTGTGTTCTTTAACTATTTATTTTCCACTACATAAAAAACTTAATAAAGATAAAAGGACAGACTTGGCCATCATCATGATTCATGAAAAATTTGTAAAATACACAATTCACCCCCCTCTTGTGCGTATTTGGTATAACCTGATCCAACAATTGGTATCAGAGGAGGATCTTTTTTCAAATATATGACAAGGTGAAAGTTTTTGGATTATACAGAGCATGATGGTTGATACACGAGAAGGTATGTCAATGGTTCGAGCTCCCTACTTCAATGGTGAAAATTATGGATGATGGAAATCAAGTATGATCATTTACTTAAAGAATCTAGGATACAGATTCTACTCAAAAATTCTAACTCCCTATGTGATTCCAGAGAAACCTAAAATATGGAGTGCTAATATATAAGTAGAGTATGACATAAACTCGAAAGATATGAATGTTATCATCTATGGTCTTGGACCAGATAAATTCAACAGAGTGTCTCAGTGTCCGATGGCTTATGAAATATGGAAGATGATTGCAGTTGCCTATGAAGGAACTGACAATGTCAGAAAAATGAGGTTTGCCACTCTTAAATTGAAATTCAACACATTCAAAATGTTTGAAGGAGAAAGAATCACCCAGATGAATGGAAGGCTTATAGAATTTCTTAATAATATCACTAACTTGGGTGATGCTATCAAACAAGTAGATCAGGTCCTAAAAGTTTTAAGAGTATTTCCACCTAAGTGGAATAGAATTTTGGCTGCTATTAGGAAATCCTCACCAGTCGAATATCTTACAATGAGAGAGTTAATTGGAACTCTTATGATGTATGAAGATGAGATAGAAGATGAAGAAAATGATCATAAACTTTTAATAAAAAGATAAAATATTTCTTTGAAGGTAACATCTCAAAAGAAAAGCAGAAAAATGAAGAATAAAATCAAAGTGAAATCAGAGAGTTCTAATTCATCAAATTTAGATGTGGAACTTGATCAGCTAGCTAGAAAGTTCAGTAAATTCTATAGAAAGATTAAGTGATTCATAAAATCCTTCAAAAATGATGAAAAAGAACCAAGGGAAGTCAGAAGTTATAAATGTAAAATGATGGGTCACATTAGACCTGATTGTCCTAAATTAAAAGGAAAAAAGAAAAAGAAAGTTTTCAAAAACAATGATTATGAGAAGAAAGACAAAAGAGCAATAAAATATGCTTGGAGTGTTTATGAAGACTCCAGTATCTCATAAAAGTTTGACTTAGAAAAATAAGAATCAAATCTGAAAGAAAACATGTGCTTTATGGTAGAAGCTGATGAGGTACAATCCTATTACTCATCTGATTTAGATTCTAGTTCTAACTATTCAAATGATAAACTTGTAGCCTACTGCAATATATTGGAATATAAATATGATTCCTTATTTAAGAAACATAAATCACTGAAAAATATTCACACTTTTGTTTTAGGAGAAAGAGACTCTTGTAAAACAACATCAATAGTTAATTGAAAAATATAACTCATCAAATACAAATTGTACAAATAATGAAGCTAAAATAAAAACACTGCAAATAGAAGTAGAGACATAAAAAAGTTCAACTCTTATTTTTACAAAAGGACAAAATACACTAAATTAAATTCTTGTAATGAATGTGATTAAAAAGGAAAGATATGGAATAGGTAATAAAGGTGAGAAACCCAGACTATATAAGAACTATTTTGTTCCAAGTACAAAAGGTAAAATTTGTAACTACTGTGGAACAAAAGGTCACATATCTAAAAAAATTATTTAAGGAAACCGAAAATAAGTGGGATTAATAAAACCTTTGTTGCAATAATTTTATATGATTCTATTAATTATATAAAAACAAAGCAAGTCTAGATTCCCAGGTCTTTGTTGGCTAACACTGCTGGACCCAACAGAATATGGGTACCAAAACAAACCTTTGTTTAAATTCCTTTACAGGAAGCAGGCCATAGAAGCATAAAAGTTTTATGGTATATGGATAGTGGCTGCTCCAGGAATATGAGTGGAAACTCATTAAATTTCAGAAATCTAACTCAAAAGTATGGGGTATTAGTCACATTTTGTGAAAATGCCAAAGGTAAAATTATTTTCATTGGAACTATTGGAGATCCAGAAGCTGTCTCAATCAATAAAGTACTCTATGTACTAGGATTGAAACACAACTTGATAAGTATCTCTCAACTTTGTGATGATGGTTATTGTGTTGATTTTTCTAACAACTGTTGTTATGTTTTTAAAGATAAATTGCTTAAATTTAGAGCAGTCAGAACTGATAATGTTTATACCCTGGATTTAAATTCCTTGTGTAAATAAAAATTACACTACTTAACTTCTAAGATAAATGAATCTTGGATTTGGAATAGAAGATTTATACATTGCAATATATATACTTTACATAATTTATCTAAGAAATAATTAGTTTCTGATTTTCCTAGTCTCAAATTTGAAAGTGATAGATTCTGTGATGCATGTCAACTTGGAAAACAGCACAAATCATCCTTCAAATCTGTTAACAAAATTGCTACATCTAAACATCTAGAACTTATCCATATGGATTTGTTTGGACCTTAAAGAATATTAAGCTTGGCTGGTAAATTATATGTATATGTTTTAGTTGATGTCTATTCGAGATTTACTTGGATTTATTTTCTAAAATATAAAAATGAATCTTTTACTATATTTGAAATTTTTTGAAAATCTATACAAAATGAAAAAGGTTTTAAAATAATTTCATTAAGAAGTGATCATGGTGGAGAATTTTAGAATCTAGAATTTAATTCCTTTTTCTCAAATATGAGTATTAAACACACCTTCTCTACACCAATAACACCTCAACAAAATTGAATTATTGAAAGAAGAAATAGGACTATTCAAGAAATGGCTAGGACTATGCCAAATGAGTACATTCTTCCTACCTATTTCTAGGAAAAAGTTGTAAGTATAGCCTTCTATATGATGAATAGAGTTTTAATTAGACCAATTTTTAAAAAGACACCCTATGAACTCGGGAATAACAAAAAACTTAAAGTAAATTACTTTAAATTTTTTGGATGCAATTTTTACACCTTAAACACCAAGGAAAATCTTTTTAAGTTTGATCCAAAATCTGATAAAGTCATTTTCATAGGATATTCTTCTACTTCCAAAGCTTATAGAGTTTTTAATAA
This sequence comes from Viscum album, assembly GCA_963277665.1. Classification (NCBI taxonomy): domain Eukaryota; kingdom Viridiplantae; phylum Streptophyta; class Magnoliopsida; order Santalales; family Viscaceae; genus Viscum; species Viscum album. Next base: position 1,901,967,408 of record OY728127.1, read on the forward strand.
AAATTCAAGGATTTTTGAAGAATCGGTTCATGTGAAATTTGATGAATCTAATCCCTTTGAGAAAAGGAAAGACCAAATTGATGAATCTGAATCTAATGATAACATGAGACATGAGGACTTAAAAGATGTATTTGAAAAATATATAAATGAAATTCAGTCTAGTTCAGAAGAACATGACATTGAAGAACCTAACAGTGTACTACCTAGACAATATAGAACCCTAAAGAATCACCCTTTAGAAACTGTTATAGGATACCTAGACATTGGAATAAAAACTAGAAGAAATTTAGGAAATCTTATTGAATTATCTGCCTTTTTATCCCAATTAGAACCTAAGACATTAGAAGAAGCCTTAGTTGGTGAAAGTTGGATGATAGCAATGCAAGAATAACTAAACCAGTTCAAGAGAAATGAAGTTTGGAATTTAGTTGAAAGACCTCATAACTATCCAGTTATAGGAACTAAATGGGTCTTTAGAAATAAAAAAGATGATCAAGGAATAATAACTAGAAATAAATCTAGACTAGTAGCCAACGGTTATAATCAGGAAGATTATATAGATTATGATGAGACCTTTGCACCCATAGCTAGATTAGAAGCTATTAGAATCATTTTAGCCTATACATCTCATATGAACTTTAAATTATTTCATATGGATGTTAAGTCTACCTTTTTAAATGGTTACTTATTGGAAGAAGTTTATGTTGATCAACCTCCTGGTTTTGAAAATTCACAAAAACCATATTCTTTTTTTAAACTTACTAAATCTCTTTATGGCCTTAAACAAGCACCTAGAGCTTGGTATAAAAGATTAAGTTATTTTCTTTTGAAAAATGATTTTACTATTGGGATTTCATATCTAACATTGTTTAAAAAACTGTTAACTCTAATATTTTATTAGTTCAAATTTATGCTGATGATGTAATTTTTGGTTCAACAAACAAAAAACTTTTTCAGGAGTTTTTAAATTTAATGAAAAAAGAATTTGAAATGAGTATGATGGTAGAATAAAATTTCTTTTTAGGACTTAAAATTTATCAAAAATATTTTGTAAATGTTTTAAATCAAAGCAAATACATTACTGATTTACTAAAGAATTTTGGAATTGAAAATAGCAAGACATATACAACTCTTATGTGTACTAATATAAAACTTGATTTGGATGAAACTAGAAAATAATTTAACAACAAGTTATATAGAGGTATGATTGGTAGTTTATTATATCTTACTACTAGCAGGCCAGATATAATGTATTCAGTATGTCTTTGTTCTAGATTCCAATCTGATCCTAAAGAATCTCACTTAGGTGCTATTAAAAGAATTTTTAGATATTTAAAATGAACTATTTTTCAATATCTTCTCTATCCAAAAACTTCTTATTTTTATTTAATTTCATATTCTGATACTGAATTTTGAATTTTTAGATTATATAGAAAAAGAACCTTAGGTACTTGTCACTTTTTAGGAAAATCATTAGTGTCATTGTCTAGTAAGAAATAACACTCAATTTCCCTATCAATAGCTGGGGCAGAATATGTATCTGTAGGTAGTTGTTGTGCACAAGTTTTGTGGTTGAAAAACACTCTTATGGACTTTGGACTAAATTTTAATAAGACGCCTATTTTATGTGATAATACAAGCGCAATAAATATTTCAAAAAACCTTATTAATCATTCTAGAACTAAGAATATTGATATCAGACATCATTTTCTAAGAAATAATGTTCTTAAAAAGGATATATTCTTAGAATTTTTAAGTACTAAAATTAAATTAGATTATATTTTTACTAAACCACTTCCCACTGCAAGGTTTGATTTTATTAAGGGGGGTCTAGGTTTATTTATTTTTAAATGAAATTTTAATTTTAAATTAATTATTTTTTTATTCTATTATTACTTATTTTTAGAATAATTTAAAATTTCATATGTACTAATTTAAATGTTTTCCTCATACGTTTTTAATTTTAAATAATGTAATAATTACTATGTACGTAATGACATAGGAATCAAGGATGTCAGAAACAGTTTCAAATTCCAAACCCGTTCATTTTCTCAAAACCTTCAGAAACACCAAAAACCCTTAACGCATTTGTCTACCTTTGACTAAACCTTCAAAAACCTAATCCTTTGAGCCTTCAGAACTTTGAAATAGAAATGGCCAAGATAAAGACAATTAAGGAAGGAAAACCCAGTAACACCAAACGTCAATGTTCGACAGGGAGGAAGATCTTACAAGGCAAAGTGATTGATTTGGAATGGTTATACCAGACCTATCTAACACTGAAGAAAGCTTTGGCCTTTTAGTATCTCGAACAAGCATTCAGTGGTGAACATACAGAGTTTCTATATGTAGTAGTACTTCTTCAATTTTTCAAATCTGTTTAGTTTAGTCTTGGAGATACATAAGACACCATATTTGCAAAAATTGAAGATCGAGATTTTTCAATTTCATCTGTGGAAATAGCTAGAATCTTAAACTTCCCTCATTAGGGAGTTTATCATTTCGACTTAAATAATATTGGAGATAATGAACATAAGTTAGAGGACATTATTTCATTTTTATTTGGTTCTACAAGTATAAGAAAAATGTTAGTAAAGGATCTAGAATCTAATTAGAAGATTCTTGTTAAGTTTATGCAAATAGGGATTGCACCTAGGATGTCAGAGATGGATAAAATTTTGTTTCCTGATATGTACATAATGTTTTTTCTTATGAGTGAAATTAAGTTGAATTTTCCAAGATATATGGTAATATATATCAACTATTACTATCAACCAGAGGCTAGAATGAACTTCTCTCCCTATGGAAGGTTTATTTCAAAATTACAGTTTAATCCTGATATGGTAAGATTAATAGATTCCAGAGTAAGATTTCATCATAGAAATGTTTTAAATTATGAAACTATAAGGAATATTGGATTCTTCTAGAGTACTGTGAAAGGAAATTTTGTGCCTTTTGGAGTTGAGGAAGATTAGGACTCGGCTCAGGGGGAGAAACCTACTAAATCTAAGGAAGGCATGGAATAATATAGATCAAGTGGAAATTCAAGAAGATTAATATTTAAAGAAATATATCTACCTGTTAATGAGGGAATTCAAGAGGGACTATAGAGGAAAATAAATCTATTGGCTCAAACTGGTGAGGAACAGGTTCAAGAAAATGCTGATGCAACTGAACCTCTTCTCAACTATAGATTTTTTAGAGAATTTGTAGTATAGGAAATTGAACAACCAATAGTTTCTCATATTGAGGTGATTCCTCAAGTGGAAAAAAGAAATTGTGCCTCAAAATATTGAAAATCCTAGATAAGTTGAAGTGGATAGACCTAAATCTATTCAAACTATACATCCTACTGAGATTTTTCAAGAGGAATTAGCTTAATAGGAACCTGTATTAGAGGATCCAATCTTGGAGGAAATCAATGAAGAATATTCTCAGGAGGAGAAATAACCTATTAATATGAATCAAGTAGAGAACCTTTCTGAAATTCAAACTAAAATTATTAATGAGGATTTTTTGTGGATGATTTAAGGAAGGACTCGAAGGAAAAAATAGTAGAGAATCCAATACAGAGGGAGGATGAAGAGAAATCAGATGTTGAATCCCAACCATTAGTTTTGTTAAATCCAGTGGAAGCTCAGAATGAGAATCAAGCATAAGGTTCCTCTGATTTTGTGAATGCAGAAGTTGAGGAGCTATATAGAAAGTTAACCAGAGTTGAATCAGAAAATGCTACTTTGAGAAGAGCATTGGAAAAGGAAAATATGATATTTTAGAAATTGAAAGTCAGTTCTATTTCAAAACAAGAAGTTGAATTTTTTAAGAGTCATTTGTTGGATGAAGTTTCAAATTTGAAATCTGATATGGTAATGAAGTCATATTTGGAAGATTTTATGATTTTCTTAGAGAAATAATTTGTAACTGTTAGGGACAGTCAAGAAGGTACCTCAAGTACTTCGCCTGATCTGATAAGGAGATTTCATGTCATTACAGTAGTGATGAGCAATATGAATGATAGATTGCAGGACCTTCAGTGAAACAGTGCTCCATTGTCTATCTTATTAGACAAACAAAATCATCTTATTGAGCAGTTAACTTTAGATGAACCTAGAATAAGAACTGTGTTGAATCAGTTCATAGATAAGTTAACTCTTTTTATGGACAAGGAAGAAAGGTTTCATGAGTTCTTTAGAGTCAATTTTATTGAGGGTATTCATCTGACTCAAGAGGTATGAGATATCATTATCGAGTTGGGAGATGTATTAATGACAAGGCTGAGGAATCAGTTAGTAGAAATCAAGGTAGTAATCCAAAGAAGATGAGACCAGTTTTAAATATTTGTTGAGATAAACCTTGATTCTCATTGTCATTACTATACTTATACTTATATTTTCAATAAAATATATTTTCATCCCATTTTTATGTGTTATTAATGTGTTTTATTGTACTATTTATGTTAGAATGCCAGTAATCCAGCTTCATATATTGATAAATAGTTTAGCATAGCATTTATTTAAGTTCAGTGCTACATTAAAAAGTTTTATTTTCCTTATTCTATCATTATTTTTATATATCACAAAAAGGGGGAGAAATTTGGATAAACACAACATTTTATTTTAATTTTTTTTTAAATTAAGCTTTTGAAACTTTTACTCAGGGAGAGAAAAGACATTTTATTTTTTTTCTTTCTTTCTTTAAAAAGGAGAAATACAGATAAACATGAAAGAAGAATTTTTTGGATAAACACAAAAATTTATTTTCATTATTTATAAAGGAGGAGATATTATTTTACTTTATAAAGGGGGAGAAAATGTAAAAATTAAGAAATAATTTTGTTAAAATTAAATATTGTTTTTTTATTTTCATAACTCTAAACTATATGCAATTAATTTTGTAAGATAATTTCATTGGTAATTTCATGGGTTTTTTTATCATCAAAAAGGGGGAGATTATTGAACAAGTGTTTTTTTCAAATAATACTCTATTTTATTAGGGGTAAATTGTTGGGAACAATACTTTAACTCTTTATGATGATTTTGATGTTCACAAATACCCTTATTTTTTATTCTAATGATTTTACGTTGAGTATATTTCAAGAAATTAATATTCTTTATTTCTGTATTTTGGAATAATTTTATAGTGTTTAATCCATGTGGAATATTTGACAAAGTGTTCAGAAATCATTTTTAGCGTATTAGCGTGTTCTGGAAACACTATTCATGCTCTACATGTTTGAAAATTACTTGAGCATATTCTGGAAACACTGTTCATACCCTACATTGAGGAGCATAGCGTAAGGATGGAATCCATCATTTACTTTACGTCATATCAGAAAAGTATGGTTAAGCAACCATATGTTATAGAAAAAAGTATGGAGGAAGAACCCTACGTTTGGAAGGAAACTTATATTCGGGATATCAAAAAAGTATGGAAGAAGAACCCTATGGTAGTATGGAATGTTATGTTTGTTTCTCAAAAAAGTATGGTTCATCAACCTTACTTTTTAAAACAACCTTATGTTTTATCAAAAAGTATGGATCATGTACCCTACATTTAGAAGCTGATAAAAGTGTGGATCATCAACCTTACTTTTATAATGAACCTTACAGATCATGTATCTTATGTTTTGCTAAAAAGGAAAGTATGGATAATATACCATACATTTGAGAGTTAAAGAGAAATGTATGCATGATCAACCTTACTTTTGATGAATGTATGATCAACCTTACGTTGTCAACCTTACGTTCAGATAATGTATGCTATGCAGTTCAGCCCTATGTTTGGCGTCGAAGATTTAAATTATGACTTTATTGAGCAACGGTCTTTATGAAGATTATTAGGCTGATTTCAAGACAGATTCAAAGCTTGAATTTAAAGTGCGTCTTTGACTAATTCAAATCCGTTTATTTGTGATTAAAAGGAATGATTTAAGAGGAGATTTTCATGGCGAATATTCAGGGGAGTTACGACTACTCTATTATTCAAACATTTGAATATTGTGATTCTAAAGGCGACATTTGTGGATCTAAATTTTTTTAATGAAAAAGATCATCGTTATTCTATATATCTATGATATTTTTTTATTACATAAAAAAGGGGGAGAATCATAGAATAGAATATTAGGATAATAGACTCTTGATTTTTTTTTACTACAGTTTAAAAATATATTTGAGATATACAGATCTTCTATTACAAGGTACGATCAAACTATGTTTTCTAAATAAGAAGAAACATGTTGAAGATTCACAGTTTCTATATCGAATATATTTCGTGAATCCATTTTTTTTGGAGTTTCTGAATTTATTTCTATATCTATTGCAACTACATCGACTTAGAATTTCCCTTATCTGAAGACCATCTTTTCTGAAGATGAAGATATATCTACTGTCAGTTGCATGTTGTTGCAACTATGAAAAAAAACTGGAAAGTATTTCAAGACAAATACTCTTTTTATTTTGAGTAACCAGCTTCTCATACTAAGCTATGTATTCGGTTCTATGTATGAACCAGAAGGCTCTGTTTTAGCCTTAAATTGTAAAGGTTTCAATTTCTTACACTCAGTTGTGGATGGTCTCTCGATAAGAGGACTAGATAGTGAAAATCACCAAGCTCATGGAGTATAGAGTTGGTGTAGTGGACTAGGTTTCTTCTGTTCCCTAAACCACTATACATCCTGGAATTCTTTAACTGTTTATTTTTCACTGTATAAACAACCTGATAAATACAAAAGGACAGACTTGGCTATCATCACGATTCATGAAGAATTTGTAAAAGACACAATTCACCCCCCTCTTGTGTATATTTGTTATAACCCGATCCAACAACACTTTCACATTCACTCCCATCAATCCAAAATCCACCTAAATTGGAACTTAAACCACTACCTCAAAATTAAAAATATTTATATCTTGAGAGTGTAAACAAATTTCCTATCATCATTTCTAGTTTACTACCTCTAGTGCATTAATTGTGATTTATTAACCTTTTTAGGGAGTATAAACAATCATTGAGATGGACATTTTCTAACATTATTGATATTATCACGTCAATTTTCATGCATCATATATTGTTGAATGATGAGGCTAAACTATTGATCCAATCACAACACCAACTAAACTGAAATCTCCATGATGTTGTTAAAAATGATTTAACTAAATTATTGGCTACTTCAATCATTTACCCCGTCTATGATAGTCAATAGTTCAGTCTAGTGTAGGTAGTTAATAATAAAGTTGGTCTTAGAGTAATTAAAAATAAAAATAAAAAATTGGTTCCAACCCATGTGAAGAATAGTTGGTGTGTCTGTATATACTATTGTCGACTAAACCATTACATTAGGAAGTACCATTCTCTATTTTTCATTCATTTACTATATTCTAGAGTGGCTAGTGAGGAATTCCCACTACTGTTTTCATGATGGGTATTCTGGATAATTTCATATCCATATTTCCCTTGGGGATTAGGAAAAAACAACTTTAACTTTCCCCTTCGGCACATTTTTATACAGGAGGATTCTATTTGGTTTGTACAATTCTTTGGGTACTTTCTAACAATGCATGGTTAGTATTTTTTTGAATTACCTATATAATTTCATGAAAGTATTCATAAATGATTTCACTGTTTATAGTTCCTATTTTGATGAGTGTTTGAGTAGTCTTGGATCTTCAATTATTATTTATATTGAAAAGAATATTCTATTAAATTATGTGAAATTTTATTTTATTGTGTGAAAAGGTATAGTACTTGGACATGTCATTTCTGGTGATGGTATCCAAGTATATAAATCAAAATTATATATCATTTATTCCCTACCATTCCCCAAAAATGTGTTAGAAATGCGATCTTTCTTTAAACATGCTAGATTTTATCGTCGTTTCATTCATGACTTTAGTAATATTACACTACCCCTATCCTAAATACTCCAAAAATAAAAATAAATTTTGTTTCAAAAAAACTATGATGATGCTTTTAATAAATTGATATTGATTCTCACATCACCTCCAGAAATTCAACCACCTCAATGGTATTTATCATTTGAGCTCATGTGTGACACCTCTAACTATTTAGTTTGGGTAGTCTTATCACAATGGGTTAATCAATATCTACATGTCATTTCTTGTTCTATATTCACACTATACCCAAACCAAAAAAACTACACCAAAAAAAAATTCCTTGCTATTGTGTTTTCCTTGGATAAATTCAGTTCATACCTTTTAGGGTCAAAAGTAATTTTGTTATCTAACCAAGAAACACTTCAGTATCTCCTTAAGAAATTGAAAGTAAAACCACATCTCATTCATTGGATGATCCTCCTTTAGAAATTTAATTAAGATATTAGGGATAAAAAAATAACCATCGAATGTGGTGGTAGACCATATCAATAGGATCCTTTCATCCTTGGACATTGACTCAACCCCCTATATTTCTATAAATGACATGTTTCCTAATGATAAATTTTATCAAGTTCAAGATGATATTCCTTGGTATGCTGACATTGTAAATTATTTAGTATCATCATGCATTCCAGCTGATTTTAATAAAATTCAAGATGATCACCTGAAACGTGAGTCTCATTGGTATATTTGGGATAACCCCTACCTTTAGTGCACATATAGTCATAAAGTCCTTGGTTTTTGTGTTATTGATAGTGATTTTTAGTCTATCAAAAAAATTTGTCACACTCTTGCATGTGGGTGTCACTTTGGACCCTAATAAACTGTTCGCAAGGTCCCCGATTAGGGACTATTTTAGCCAACACTATTTTAGGATGCCCATGATTTTTGTAAATCTTGTCCTTATTGTAAAATGAAAGGTAATTGATGAGCCACTAAAAGGGGATAATATTTATTTATTTTATCTTAATATTCATTTTTTTTCAAAGTCCATTAACATCAGTTTTAGTGCATTATATAAATTGAACTTCATTTCTCATGACAAGTGCAATTCATGTTTAAAATGAAAATTTGGGATCAATCAATCATCTATTTGTGGAGAAAATTATATTAATTTTTTGAGTTTTATATTTTTGTATATGATTGGTCACTTTTTTTGAACCATTTTGTCTTTTAGGATCAATGGATGAATCCCAAGGTAAGTTGGATATTTTTGGCAATGAACGTAGAAATTCCTCAACAAAGCATAATGGGCCTTAGGCCCATCAAACAAAAGTGGGGCCCATAATCCTATCCCAAGGAAGCTAAAATTTTAAATTTATAAAGATAAATTTATGTGTATTATTTAATTCAATTTTTTCGAAAGCTAATTCTGAATTTTTCAAGGAGATCCAAGGAGCTGAAGTTGACATTTAAATTATGGGCTAGATCTGAAGGCCCATAAAATCATCCCACCAATTTGATCATAACTTTCAAATAAAAGATCAAAATGGCCTAAAATTTTAAAATATTTTATAGTAAATCTATAAGATAATATTTCTATTCTATTATCCCTATATATTAATCCATATTAAATGACATAATGGCATGCTAAAAATGGGGATGAATCTGGATGATTTTCCTGGTCAAAGTTAAAAAGACAAATTTCCTTTGATTTCTCACCCTCATTTTGACTCTTCTAATTTATGGGGAAGTAATGGATTGATGGGTAATAAAATCTAGGATTCTAATATTCCAAATAAAGATATATTTTTTAAGGGAATTCTCATCTATGTTTTATTCTTTCAATTGTAATTTATCTCTTTCATTTTGTAATCTCATCGTCAATTTTTACCATATAATTTTTTTCTCAATAACATTAGTTTCTTAATAAAAGTTCTTATTTTTCTTATTATTATATTATTTTATTTATTTCAATATCATGTTGATACCATTGAATCAAGTTATGAACTTATTCACACCAACCCTTGTGAATTTCTTCACATAATAGTGGAGTGATTGTTTTTCTTTTGTTTTTCTTTTCTTCAATCCCACTTCTTTAAATTGACTTCCTACTTCCATTGATAGAATAACAGAAATGGAGGGATAACTATTTATGAGTTAATAATAGGGAGTTTCATGGGGGTGTATTTAATGTTGTTTTATGTTCTTTAATAAAAATTCATTATTTTAAGACTTCCATTCAATGAGTTATTTTCTTCTTCGTCTTTTCCAACTTTAATGATGACACATCTCAGGTGCTAGAATAATCCAATTCCTTGAAGTGATCATGAAATTTATCCTCTGAGTGAATTTTTTAATAGACTTGGAATTTTCTAGGGATTAAATTAGTTAATTAGGTTGTGAAATTATCTCATTTTGTGGATACATCTTAAATTAGTGATCCCTAACTTTCTAAGAAAAAAAATACATACAATACACCCCAAGAGACAACCTAGGATCAACTCATCTTAATTAATTCTTTTAGAGAAAGTAATTGTGTATTTTTTTTGTTATTTAAATTGAATAATTAGTTCTTAAATTACAATTGACACCCAAGTTGGCTAATTCAAATCCAATCCATCCATAAAATCATAGTTTTTATAGGTTTCTTATTCAGTCCATGTGAATTTGATAACCCAATATTTACTAAAAGTGACTACTTACACCATATAACTAGGGTAAATTTGGGTGAAACCAAATTTTAGCATCATTACTGGGGACCAAGTAAGTTATATTAAAAACTCATTTTCTATTCTCACCCAAATTCTCTTTTCTCAACACCATTTCTCTTATCTTTTCCCATTTATGTTTATGTGTGTCCTAAAAAACTCAAATCCAAATTTCTATATACTCCAATGGAGTTTCTTTAATAATAACCCAACATAAGCTTAGGATTAAACCAAATTGAAAATTGATATTGTGAATCAGCTCATATATGGAGTTTCTTTGACCAAACATTGAATGAATACATCACACTCAATGAGGCATATAATCAACGGGATGATGAATGTTTAAAGTAAAAATTTCTAGCCCTCTAAAGGATGGTTTAAGAGATTAATCATATGGAAGCACATGATGTTAAAGATCCTATCTAGACTAATCCCCAACAACTTATTGAACAATTGTGTGATCAAATGGTTAAAATTAATTCAGAAGTTTTCTCCTTGAGAGTAGAACTACATAGCTTTGAAACAGTTATGGAACCCAATCCCACTCAAGTTTTCCCCACCCCAATATTGATAGAAGAATCTTGTTACAAAAAAAAATCACATGAATAAATACATGAAGTTACTATTTCCATGAGTGTTAAAAATAATAAAAAACTTGAAATAATGATTCCCAAATAATTATAGGCTTTAAAATCAAAGGAAAAAATATTGAAGAACCCACTTTAGAATTTGAGAAATCAGAGCTGGAAAATGAAGTGAATTTGTTAGGGAATATTAAAATTCAAACTGAGGAACCATAGGAAATTGTTTAAGGCTATTTAAATCATGATGAAATTGAATTTCTGTATTCACATGAGGGAAACTTATTTATGTGGATTAAATCTCTTTTATATAGATCCATTAGTGGTTTTTTAGGATCGCCATTGATCACTAAACCATTAGGTAAAATCACAAATTTAGAGTCCATACCCATTCTTGAAACTAATTAGTCCAATTTTTTTGTTGAATATTATATTCCAAAGCAACCAATTCTATTAATAAATTTTGAAAATTAATCTGATTTTGATTCAATGTCCCAACTTCTGACTAGAAGTGTTATCCATCCTAAGCTCAAAATTATTTTCCTTCCTTCCCCACTCAAGAATCCCTTAATAGGATATAACTAAGACCTTGTAGTAGTAATTTATTATTCTATTGAAACCAATAATGTGTAAATGATCATTTATGTATTAGGAAAGACTCATATTGCAACTGAATCCACCATTTCTGATATTACATATATTTTTTCACTCATTATAAAAAATAGGATTTTACATGAAATAATTTTTAAACAAATAATAAATATCAATCTAGTAAAGGTGGTGAAAATGGGGTCTTGAAAATGTTGAAAATTGGTATTGATTAATTTTGGGGGTCTAAGTCAAGATAAATACTTTAAAATAATCACTTTCAAAGAGGCAACCCATCTTTTGTATTATTTTTATTTTATTTTGTGTTTTTTGTGTTCCTTTTTATGTGAAGGGAACCCCCTTGGGGTTTTCCGTTTGATATAATATTTCTTGTGTGTGATATTTAATAGTTTAAGAAGATTGGTTTTTTCAAATAAAACCCATGATTTTGATAATTGAAACCCAACCTTAAATCACCCCTAAAGAGTCTATATGTGACATGAAGCCAAAGTGATCAATTTCTTATTGAAGGGTCGTCAACCTCAAACCATGTGTTTTTATTCCATGATTTAATTTCAAATCACATATCCCCATATTTCTTCCCAATTATAATATCTTTCTATATCCCTTATCTTTCAAAACTAAGGGAATTTTCATTCTAATATGGGGGGATTGAAAATCTTGGATTTTGAAAAAAAAAGCATTTTATGATAAAAAATCACTTCAATGAAAAAAAATCAATTAATTATACTTGAATTCATTAATATAAATTGTGAAACATGAAAACTAAATGTAAAATGATTTTTAATGCCTTTATTATGATTTCAATGCATGTTTATGTTCGTGAACATAGTTTTTGGAAAGTTCAGTTGTCTGATGTGATTTTTCAACGTTTACATTCTCATCATCTTAATCAAAATGCCGCAATGAAAGTCCATTGGATCTTGGTTTTAAATTTGATTTATTGGGTCCATTTCATCATATCATGGGGTTTAGGGTCACTTTTAGTTTAATTTGAGTATCCAACAAAAAAATACTATGTATAGAAATGTTTTTTCCAAATGTGTTATGTCCGGTACTTGGGGATCATGACTCCATAGTTTTCTTACCCAGAGCTTGGACTTACATATCTATTATAGATCATGAAATTGGAAAATTTTGTGGCGTCCAGCACATGGGGATTGTGACTCCATAGTTTTCTTGTCTAGATTTTTTCCTTTCATATCTATTGTGGTTCAAAAAAACCAACAAAAATATCTGGATACTCATCTTAAGGTTTAATGTGATTATCACCTAGTGCTTCCATTTGTTTCCCCTTAAACAAAAAAAATGGTCCCCATGTTTTTTGAGATACACAACACATCATCATGTTTAATTGAAATTGGGTGAAATGTGGAAATGAATTTGAACAATGGAATGGGCTTGGTATTGGGATATTCTTGTGAACCTAGCTTGTGTGGAATTATTTTGATTGGTTTCGTGATTGTTTGGCATGATTTCTTTTGGTGAGAATTGTATGTCAAAATGTTTTTGGAAAAGGGAATTAAATTTATTATTTTTGATATAATTTTTTCTCAAGACTAGAAAGACTCAAGTTTGGGGGTGTAATTAGCCACTAAATTAGGATAATATTTATGTGTTTAAAAGTACATTAACATCAGTTTTAGTGTATTATATAAATTGAACTTCATTTTTCATCACAAGTGTAATTCATGGTTAAAATGAAAATTTGGGCCCAATAAATCATCTATTTGTGGAGAACATTATATTAATTTTTTAAATTTGATATTTTTTATATGATTTATCACTTTATTTGGAACATTTTTTTCTTTTAGGATCTATGGATGAATCCCAAGGGAAGATGGAGCTTTTTTGTAATGAATGCATAAATTTATAGATAGAGTATAATGGGTCTTAGGACCATCATACAAAAGTGGGGCCCACAATACAATCCAGATGAAGCTAAAATTTTAACTATGTAAATATAAAATTATGTGGATTATTTCATTAAACTATTTCTAGAGCTAATTATGATTTTTTCAAGGAGATCCATGGATATGAAGTTGACATTTAAATTATGGGCTAGATTTGAAGGCCCATAAAATCAGCCCACCAATTTAATCATAACATCCAAATGGTGGATACCATTGGTCTAAAATTTTGAAATATTTTATAGGGAACCAGTAATATATTATTTATATTCTACTACCCCTATGGATTCATCCATATTCAATAACATATTGGCACGCCAAAAGGGATATGAATCTGGATGATTTTCCTGGTCAAAGTTGAAAAGTCCAATTTTTTTATTTATCACACTCTTTTTGTCTCTAATAATTTATAGGTAAGGAATGGATTGATGGGAGATAAACCCTAGGCTAATAATATTCCTATATAAGGATCTGGTGGTTAATGTAATTGGCATCGATGTTTTATTCTTTCAATTGTAAATTCTTGTTTTGATTTTGTAATTGCATCATCAATTTATCCCATGTAAGTTTTTTCTCAATCACATTAGTTTCTTAATAATAGTTATTCTTTTTATTATTCTTATATTATTTTATTAATTTCAATATCACGTTGATATTGTTGAATCAAGGTGTGAACTTATTCACACCAACCCTTGTGAATTTATTCACACAATGGTGGAGTGATCATTTTTCTTTTGTTTTTATTTTATTCAATACCACTTCTTTAAGTTGACTTCCCACTTCCATTGATATAATAACATAAATAGAGGGATAACCATTTATGGGTTAATACTATATAGTTTCATGGGGTGTATTTAATTTTATTCCATGTTCTTTAACATCAATTAATTATTTTAAGACTTTCATTTGATGAGTTATTTTCTTCTTCATCTTCACCAACTATAACGATGGCACATCCCAAGTGATAGAATGATCTAATTCCTTAGAGTGGTCATGAAAGTGATCCTATAACTGCATTAGTGATTAGATTTGAAATTTTGTAGGGATTAAATTGTTTAATGAGGTTGTTTAAGTATCTCATTTTGTGGATACTTCTTGAATTAGTGATCTACAACTTTATAAAAAAACAAATACATCTAATCTACCCCAAGCGACAACCTAGGATTGAATCATATTAATTAATTTTTTTAGACCAAGTAATTGTGTGTGTTTTTTTCTTCTTTAAATTAAATCATTAGTTCTTAAATTACAATCAACACCCAAGTTGGCCACTTCATAGGCAATATGTCCATAAAATAATAGTGTTTTTAGGTTTCTTCTTCAGTCCCTATGGATTTGATAACCCAAGATGTACTATAAGAAACCACTTACACCATATAACTTGGTTGAATTTGGGTGAAACCAGTAATGTATCAAAAAGGAGTGAAATTACAGAAAATGATTTATTTTCCATGAATTTTTTTATGTTTAGGGCATTTAATTTATAAGGATATTTCCTAATTCATTATAAAACTTATACATTCTTCTGGTAATAGATTGTGTGTCAAATCAATAGATGCATGAGCCATAATGACTGATGATTTGAAGACAGTTGTGTAATCTTTTAGAAACCAGATTTTATATGATTTTGTATTTCCTAAGTTCATAATCATTAACTAGGGTAATCATTTATATAACCAAAAAATGAAATCACTTTTTCATCGATATAGTTTTGTGAATCGTGTTTCTAATACATATCACCCCCAAACCAACGGTTGATTTGAGGTGTCCAATAGAGAGGTCAAAAAAATTCTTGAAAAAATGGTTCAACCCAATAGAAAAAATTGGAGTCTTAGACTATATGATGCATTGTTGTATTACCTTACTGCCTTCAAAACTCCCATTGGCATTTCACCTTATCATTTATTTTTCAGAAATATTTTTCACCTCCATGTTGAGATAGATCATTGGTCCAACTATTACACTAAACAATGCAATTCTAATATTTATGGTGTAGGTGAATAAAGGAAGTTAAAGATTTATGATCTAATTTAAATGCATAGAGACTCATATGAGAACTATCTGATCTATAAGAAGAGAACCAAGGATTCTCATGACTACCTAATCCTTCATCATCAATTACATATTGGGAATAAGGTCCTACTTTTCAATGAAATATTGAAGTTACATCTAGATAAGATTCATTCTTGTTGGTTTGGCCCATAAACTGTTATTAATTTATATCCCTTTGGTGTTGTTCAGTTTCAAAATGAAGAAAAAAAACAAACATTTACTATCAATGGGAATTAATTGAAGCACTTTTAGGAAACTATTTCAGATTCCCTAGTAGAGGAACTCCACTTTCAAGAAGAAACATACCAGTTAAACCCACTAGGTTTTATCCTTCCTTCCCACATTCTCTTTTATTATAGTGAGGACACTACACACTCTATGTGTGGGGGTATATTCCAAGGTTAGTTGGGATTTTCATCATCTTTATTTTTTACTCTTTTTCACTTATTGCATGGTATTTTTACTTCCCCTCTCTCTCTCTTTTTAACTTTTATGCTAGAATAATCATATTTAATTACCACATAATAATGAAAATTATTGAAAATTCATGAATAATTTCCCTATTTCAAGTTTTTTTAACATTTAAATAAAATTTGTTTCACTGATGGTATGTGAGTTTGCGAATGGAATTAACATTTAGGGAATATTTTAAGTAAAAGTGTTTTTTTAAATGATATAAATGATTTTATCTTTATAAAAACTTTTAGATATTATTACCTTATATGTTAGTTTTTCACTCAACTATGAAGTGTGAATATTCCTTACTTAAATGAAGGTAAATATAAGTTAGGTTAATTTTTCTCATTTCTCAAAGTGGTTTTTTCATATGTTTATTCCTTATCCAATAAATTTAATTATTGTACTAGATTTACATATACATGTGTACCTATTATCTAACTGTTTTACAACCTCAGAATCAAAAAAAACAAAAAAAACACAAATAAATAATGAGGAGGGTGATGAAATGTACAATATATGGGGATATTTAGGTTGGGATATTATGGTTTGACTTTAGGGAATGCTTAAGTGAGTGGTTATTGAAATTTGATTGGAAAGGATGTAGGGAAGGTTCAAAGAAAATAATTAGGTAATCAGAAAAATTTTAAAATAACCAATATTTAATGGATAGAAAGTGGAAATAATTGCATGAAATGGTTATCACACACACACATGGAGATTTAGTGATGTGGTAGACTTTTGAATTCTCTAATTGGACTAGTATCATATATATCCTTGACTTTTGTTCTAATATAATTTATGATACCCTCATTTCCATGGTTACTAAGATTAACTCTTTCGTGTGATTCTTCCTTTTCTCACTATACTGTCATGAAATGAATTTACTATGAATTTTAAATATTCATAGTTAAGGTAATATCTTCATGCCTCATTTTATGAAATTTTAATTTTCCTGGGATTGAAAATATTTAGGTGTGGGAGTGTGATCACACCGCAATTCACTATTTTATGTCACTAATATACCATTGTTCTATACTATTTTTATATTGAAAATTACAAATTTAATAATAAAATTCAATTCTCATTTAATTAAAATAATTAATTTTAATTATTTTTAAAAAGATAAATTTTACTTGTTTATATTTTTTTATTATAAGAGGAGGTTATTTAGAGGGCCTAAGATAAATTAGAATAATAATGGGCAAAACTGTGCATGAGCCTAAGCACACATGTGGACTAAAATGCACACTATAGATAATTAATTAATCTAATTAGGATGAAAATAGTGAGTGGATAAAAACTCTGTGGGATACATTTTATATAATACTAGGGAGCATAATTAGTCCATTTTGAGGCACAAAATTCACCATCATTGGATAGAATCTTCACTATTCATGATCTTGATGTCACTTATGTAATTCAGTGATATCACAGGTTATAGGCCTCTAAATAATAAAAAACTATATATGGAAAATAGGTGAGGAAAACTTTTTAGTCTTTTAAAAATTGATATGAGGTTTTATTTTATCCTCAATCTATGATCCAGGTGGTATCTAGAAATCTGGGTGCCCAAAACCACCTTCCACTTTTCCTATAAAAGGGAATTTTGGGAACCCCATTTTCAAGTTTGGCTAGAAGGTAAGGTTATAACAATTTTGGGGATTATAAGGGTTCTTATCACCCCTTTTGAGGTTTTGGAGGCCCCTATCCTCATATGGATATCAAGGGTGAAGGATAAGTTTCACTCGAGCCTCCTCCACCTCTCAATGGTGAGTTAAACAGTGGGTGGTCATCTAAAGGGAGCTACACGCACTTAGAGAGGGAGTTTAAACATTTGTTCATCTATTTGTTTTGTGTAATTTGTGTGTGAGACATTTAATTTATGTTTTATCTTAACATTTTTCTCTTTTTAAATCATTTTTTAGTGTAATCAAGTGAAACACTTTTCATTTCAATACTGATTGGGTGGATATTTCAAGTGTGAATAATGGGTTGTTTCGATTGGAAAACACAAGCATTCTATTTCTCTCACACAAGCAAGAGATTTTATTATATTTTAGTATCCCTAATTCCATTATTAAGGTCCAAACCTTGAAAATACAATTTTTGTTTCAAGGTTTGGTTCTTTGTGCATCATTTTAAAAGGAAAGAGGGGAATTGAGATCTTGATTATCCTCAATCAAAGGATTCCAATAAATCATGTGTAATTTTCATAAAAATGAACTAACCAAGATGTGTAGTTAAATTTAAATGACCTCCTTCTATCATAATTATAAAAACCCCACCTTTGTTTTTCAACTATTAAACTCTTTAAATTTAGTTATTTTATTTTAAATCATCATTTAAAATCCCCGAATTTTTTGTTTTAATTTTGAAAAAAAATGGAAATACACACTATTATGTCATATTTTAATCATAATAAATTTTATTTTTCATGAAAATATGACCATGACCTATCGGTTTTCATTAAAAGTGGGGAAAGACCATTTTTCCCTAACTTATTTCAATCCTTATCCCTCATATCTTCCTCTCCCTCATGAATGAAAACTAAGGGGTCCTATCCCCATCTTCTTCCTTCAATTGCCCTCAGATTTTGGGAAATTTAATGGTAGTTATTCATTATTTTGAGTTGAAATGTTTTTTTTTGGATTACATTGGAGTATGGTGTAATCATCATGATATTATGGGGATTTTTCTTGGTGTATCTGGATGATGTCTCGAGATGATGTTTGTATGTTGTAACTCATTGTTTCAATAAAGGTACATAACTTGATAAATTTTATTAAGGTTTCAACCTAAATTAAGTGTAATTGTCCATGGATTTTCTATTAAATAAAGGGGATTTGTGTTTATTAGGTTCAATTTCATATTAGGAGTGGACCACACCCCATTTCTTGAGGTTTCAGTATGATGAGATGACTTAATGAGTATTTAGGAAATTATGCCTAGCTGAATTAAATTGTAAATTAATTATAAATTGTTAAAATTGATTTTAATAATTAATTATGGATTTTTATAAATAATTATTGGACATTTTTTCTTGATATTAGTCCTCAATATTTGATGTGATGCTTGGTATATCCTAGGTAATCATGGTCAGATAATGATTTAAAGGGAATGGATTTGTATGAGGTTGATGGTACCTTAAACATTTCTCTTTTGGTTTATGAATTCAATATGGAATGTATTATGTGGTCCCTCTACTAAGGGAAATTGAAATTTTAAATTTATATAAATTATGTAATTAAAATAAAATTCATTTGAATGAATAGATGAAGTGTCAAGGTCCACGATGAACCTTTGAGCACCAGGTCAGTTCCTCGGTTTTCGATGGCCTAGGATTTAATTATAAATCTATACCATGAGATAAATGGGCCCTGAGGGGTGTGAATTGAATTAAAATTAAATAAATATGATGTAGAGGCCTTGGTGATAGGTTCCCTTAGTGACCTCCAGGTATAGGTGACATATTAATTGAGATGGATGGCCAAGGTACTATCCATATGGGACCCTTGAGATACCGTATAGCCATTAGGATAGTTGACTAGGGAATAGGGTAGGCATTCATTTTTCTATAGTATGTTATAATCTAGGTGGGAATATATATATTAGGGATTGGACATGTTTAGTGTGAGTGAACTGTCCTTGGGAAGAGTAAAGGGCATTATTCCTTCCCTCCATAGTAGTGTCAGTGGGGCTTATCTTAGGAGGCCAGTGAGGTTGTGTGGTGATCATGGTGATGTCGAGGGATGTTATACCCTCTAAGTGATAGTTATGGATTAAGAGTTTGGGTTGATATAAGGTATCCCATGTGATTTATCTAATTTATGATGAGATATAGGGGACCCTAGTGGGTTCCCTAGTAATTATGTTAACCCTTAAGAGGGTTAGTGTGGGAATGGATAGTGATTATTCTAGGTGACACCTTGAAACCTGAATCGATGGTGTGATCCTTCCATGGTTTTAGTGACCAAGATGGTTTTTGTACTTTAGAGGACAACCTAGTATGGATGTGATGAATTTAGGAGAGTGCTGGATCCATGTGGTATGGTAAAAGGTTCCAAGTAAGAGATATTCTTCATAAGTATATACAATATATCTAAGGTTCTAAGGTGGGATAACTTGGGTTCATGTTGTATGAGGTTCTAGGGGGTATTTACTCCTAGTTTTATGTGTTTTATATGTTTTTTTGTGTAAAACATGAATTTGAAGTTAGGAACTAAGTAAGATATGTATATATGAGTAATGAGGTCCTGATACCTAGTTCTAGGTTGGGGCATGACCCCCTGGTGTATGATAAGTGATGGATCCCGATGAGATGCGACTAGAGGTAGATATAGCTTTAGGGTGGGATTCTCTATGAGTAGGATGATGGTTCTAGGGATTTCTATATTTCCCATGGGTGGATTTTTTTGTTTTGGGGATGGGTATATTTTCCATGGGTGGTTACTTATTCTTAGAGGCACTCTGGAACTAGCATAAGTGGGTTTGATGTTTGGGTATTGGTTCTAGGGTAGGACTTAGTTCCCATGGGTGATTGATTTCATTATACTCAGAGACACTTCTTCACTAGACAAAGTAGGTGTAGTCAATATTGGGTGTCTTGTTAAAACCCATGGATTGACAGGGTTTATTTATTTATGCTTCTATACTATTTTATTTATTATGAGCATACCACTTGCACATATACTATATTTACTGATTATGTTTATAAATATATTATTGGTTCCCTACTAAGTTATACTTATACCCTACTTGGGTGGCCATGGAACCTAGGTACCTGATATGATCTCATTGTTTGTAGTTTTAGGTAGGGAAGAGGCCCAACATTTCATAATCGGGAAGGATAGCTTGATTATACTTAGATATTGGGATGAGTTGAGGCTCAAGAATGGAAATGGATCCTCTATAATTTTATTCTTTATTTATTTTGTGTATGTGATCAACATAGTAGGACATTATTATTGATGGTTTCTAGTATAATTATGGGTCTGTATAACTGTATGATGTATTTTCATTAAATAAAGCATGTTATGTTTTATTGTTCTATATACCCTAATGTATTTTTATTGTTATGGTGTAATTTGGTTATTTATAATATTATTTCACTATTATATGATCTTATAATATCTCCATGTCAACACCCTGGACCCTCAGTACTAGTCATAAGCCTTTGAAATATGGGGAGTCACTCCTGAGATCAAGTGGCGATTGCCAGTTAGGGAACTAGTCAAGTGCTTTGGTGTGGCGAAACATAAAAAAGTGGAATCAAAGATTTTTTTTGTCTTATTATTTGGGTAGATAGTTTATAGGAGATATAAGAATGTGTTATATCCTGTGAGGGACCTCAGGCGGGTGCATTTTGAACACCATTTTTGATAGGAACTCTAGTTTACTAAGGATATGGGATTTTTATTCTTGGTTTCCTCTTTTACAGTTGTATGATTTCACCTAGTGTGATGCACTAGGGTTTTTGGGTATATTTTTTATTGGTTTTTTCTCTTAAACCATTGGAAAGAGGCATTTTTACATGCATCATTCTTGGAAAGTAAGAATCATATAACATATGTGTGATTTTGTGTGATTTGTTTCACTGATGATAGATGGTTCAATTGTTTAAAGTTTCAATAACAACATATATGGTGTTTTTTCATATAATTTGTTGGTGTCATTATACTCAACTAAACCATAATATATTTCCTCTAATTTCAACTCATTTGGATCTTATGATGAGATTTTCTTTGGTGATAACTATGTAGTTACCCTATGTGATGGGTTTATAGTGACCTTTAGTGGGTCTATACTGGTGTTTTATGATTTGGTACTGGTTTTGAAAAGAAAATAGGTTTTATTATTTAAATTTTCAAAAAAAAACTATATGGTGTTTTCCCTTATAGCTTATTGATGGAATTCTACTTAACTGGACCATATTGTTATGGTTTCCTTGACATAGATCATCATGGGATGATATCATTATATATATGTGTATGATACTTGATCCTCGAGACGGGTAGTCCTGTACGAAGATGTCTGATAAGGATTGGTACCCTAGATTGAATGGTTTATTTGGGATATGATGCATGTTATGTATATGTGAGAACCCTTGAGTGGGTGTTTTGGCATGTAAGTTTCCTTGGGATTTTGATACAAGGATGGAGATGATTCCTAATGAGTTTTGGCTATGTGAGACCTAATATATATTCTATTTGGGATATCCTGGTGACCTTTTATATGTGACTTGAGGTTTTGGGTGAGCCAGGTACTATGCTTTATATGGTTAAGATATATGAGGGTAACCCGGTAAAGGGGTTAGCCCGGGTTCATGAGTGACTTAGATAAGATAATAATGGGTAGATGATTCATGTTATAAGATTAGTGTATAAGAAGTGATACAAGGTTATTTTATAGGAATATGGATTCCTTGATCTTTTGATATGTAAAGCCCTTATAGTGATTTGGTATCAAGGTTTGGTTTTGATGGGTAAAATCTATATGATTCCAGGCCCTATTGATTTTTGGAATGATTCCCAATGAGGAAGTGGATCATGATCCTATGTTGTTATATCTAGGATATATTGAGTGTGGATAGATTATTTTGGTTTAGTGAAAAGTTGAGTTAGTGGGTTACCATACATTTTTCCTTGGTACGAGTGGTATATCATAGGCTTGTTGGAAAAAGAATTGAGGTGGATTTGATTAGATGAAACTGGCATGCATTTAGATCATGGTTAGTGGTTAGATGTTTAATCCTAGGATGATGGTGCATGACTCATGGGAGTGTGAATCTGGTTCTATGATTGAGTGGTGTCGGAGAGCATTCTCATTGGGGTTGGATGAGATCTAGGTAGCGTGTGTTGGTTATGTGAGGTGTTTCAGTTACAGATTGATGAGTGACTGGGTGCAGACTGAGGATTGGTGGAAATAATGGAATTCTCATCAAATAATTTTCCTAAGGGTTTTTATGAAATGAAAAAATTTCCTTAGAGGTGAGAGGTGACATTGTAGATGGATCAGGGTGTTATTGTACAGTCGACCCAAGTGTGTTTCTTAATATGGATCATCAGGAAGGAATATTTCTATAAACTTTCAGTTGTTTCTCTCAAAGATTGATATAAGGGTAATTATATGGTGGAGTGTGAACCATATGTTATTAAAGGGTGTGACCCTCATTATAGATAAATTTATGAGGATTTCGAGGGAGATTTTCTTGGTAATCTGGGAATGTTTAGTAGTTTATGTTTCTCATTGATGTTCAATTTTGAGTGGGACAACCATGTCTAGACATTACATGTAGTAATCTATGAATTGTGAATTTTGGAGGTGTGACCCCAAGTTGGTAGGTTCATGGATGTAATGAGATCAATCATTGGATCTTAGAGATATATTTTATATGTTAGTGTGTGGATGGATCCCATTTTATCTAGTTCCTTTTTGAATTCTAGATTTTAAATTTGGATGCGATTTTGGATGGAGTTTGTGTATCAGCATTAGGCTCGAGATGTTTTTGATGTAATGTAAAGGTGTATTAGATCGATGGTTTTCTAGTTCTCAGGGTGATAGAGTGATATATGGTTTGTTTTTTTAAGGACAAATCCATGGAATTACACTAATTATCATATTAATACTTCACTTTGGGTGTTTGTATGATCACATGATTCCTTCAAGAGTAGAAGCATCATGATTGGGAAGTAAGATAAAACATCAATGAGTTTGATTGAGAATTTTCAAGAATGGTAATCTATAGGAGGCATGAATGGTATTTTTATATGTAATTAGGTACAATTTTGTGGAAACTACACTAATATAATCATTGGACCACTGAGAACTATTTTTGGTTGGAGATTCTGATGGTGGGGAGTACCATGGCTTGGAATCGGCCCTTGTGAACTGAGTCCTATGGTGGGGATCACCATGATTCTAAGAATGAATAAGTTGATTAAACATTAGTTTCTATAGATAAATGGTCATGGGTAATCATTATCTTAGTGTTTTAGTGGTAGTGGCAAGAAAGGGCTTGGATTTTAATGAATAGTGTGCCTTGTGTTTTTAGTTGCACAATGGAATCTTGTTTGGAATTATGAGATAGAACATGGTGAATTAAGCATGAGTTAGTAGCCAATATAAGTGTTGAGACTAATATTTGAAAAAACTAGGATTCACAGGGATGATTAGTGATATAGTGGGGTGTTTGTAAAACCCCATGTCCTTTTGGGTTGTAAATTTAAGAGTGAATTTGAATTTTTGACTCCATAGTAGGGGTTTCTTGATAATTGAGTTTTTTATTTGAATTATATGAGATTTAGTATCCTCAGGAGATGTTTTTGGATGTGTATTGAGGCCTAGGGGTGTCTTGGGGGGTTGGGTGAGTCTCGGGATCTTAGGATTGAAGTTGAAAAGTTCAGAAAGGGATTTACCCCTATGCATAGTTATTGTATAGTTAGGGGAAACTATGTGGGTTAACCATGAATCTTGGTTTTGTATAGGTGTTGTAACACCCCAGGACTTTGAAAATAAATTTAACATTAAATTAATGAAACATTGAGTCTCTAAAAAACACCACTTTGATATAACCTAGCTAATAAACATAATTTTACCACCTCTATGATTTGAATTTTGAAAACCTGACATACATGGTTGCGTTCAGTAAGATATTTAGAGTCTGATAAGACAAACTTAATTTTTGGTAAATAATAACATACCCTTATGAATAGTAATATTAATAGTAATATGAATCTTATAAGTATTAAATCATATTATTATTTTATTGTCTTAAGGTTATAAGATAATGATATCTTGATAAATTTTCAATGTAATATAAAATGAATTATAGTTTTAAAATTGTTATTTTTTGAATAAATTATGATTTTATTTAAAAATTAAATTAATCATATTTATAAAATTATTTTAAAAAAATGGAGTTAATTTTTGAATTTTACAAGTCAAAAATTGGTTAGGGTGAATTTTTGGGATTTTTCTGAAATACCCGAATTTTTGATGAATAGTAAAATACGGTAGTTTACTTTATATATACATTATCAATTAAATTATCTATTACGAGAATCATGGATGATGTTATCACACTTAGTTCAAACTCACATGCACTTTATACTATTATGGGTCACATGAATCAACATTATTGGTTATCTTAAGGGAAATAATAAAATAATGAATAAGATATTCACAAATCAGCCCTCTCCTCCACTATAACCCCCCCCCCCTCACTCCCTCTTCACTTCACTACTATAAACACTTTTTCCTTGTATAAATTCCACCTGAGTCTCATAAAAATCTCTTACCCCACATCCATCAGCCCTTGGTCTCATAAAAAGACCAAAGCCTCTCCCCTAAAGAGGCTCTCAAGGAAGATAACTTCAAGAGGTAAATTCCGCTTTTCATTTCTTTTATTTCAAGTTCCTTTGTTTTATTTTTCTTTCCTCACCTCCTTTCATCCAAATGTTGTGATGAATACAGTACCTTACATGCAATGGAATTTTTTATGATAAAGGAATAATTTTCCATCATCTCTCCTTTCCCCTTCTTTTATACTAGAAATGAAAACACCATCCGAGATGTGTTAATTTATCATTCAAGGACGATAGGTTTTCAATTTATATTACCATCTTCAATTATGATCATGAAACCATTTTTATGGTTGAAACAAACTATAATATATTTATTATAACTTATTTAAGGTTATATAATCCTTTTATACACATGATATTAATTTATAAATCAAAATGAGTTTTTTGTGATCAAGAACTGCCAATTAACCTAAACAATAGTCATTAATGTTTTATATAATGATTCATCTTCAAAATAAATAACCAAATGAATTTTATAAGAATTTAATATTATTTATATTAAAAAATAAAATACAACTTCTATTCTATACAACCGTTATCATCTCACATGTTTATCCTTACATGTATATAAGTAAAGTGGTTATGAATACCAAGGAAGAAAACGCTCCCAAACAATAAAATTGAACCTCTTAAACCCATCAAAAATTCCATGAATGAACTTAATAAGGTTATAATAAATCAATTAAATAAATAATAGTTTCTTTAAATATTAATTAATGAATATAATTTGGTTATATAGGACACTAAGATCAAGTTAAGAACACCATTGGACTTATGGTAAGGGTTTTCTACCCGAACCTCCATTTTCATTCAGGTTACTCTTATTCTCTACTTACCTCAATTAAATTATTATTTATTAATATTTATTCCTCATATATTATGTGATAATTTTCTATATATGTGTACTAACTAGAATCCTGCTTTCATTTATGGGTATTTATATGTTTTAAAATGATCTTTCAAAAATTCTTCCCGAAATACAAGCCTAATTCAAGGGAATTTCTTAATTATTACCTATTTTAAAGAGCACTCTATAATATGTTTTTTAACAAACATTATTTTCATAAAATCAATATTTTTATACTGATAAATCTACCTCAAATAACTTCTAGTTTTATACAAATATTTTTCCAAAATAACTCTTCTTTTCAAAGTAAATGGGTTTTTATCTCAAGAATTACTCAATGATTTTATAAGAGTATTTTCACCCATTTCAAAACTCTTATTGATTATTATGTATTATTGGGATTAATAATTTATGGTGTCATCTACCATATTTAATTGAATTTTTTATGATTAGTTTGACTGTGGATGTGCTATCTTAAAACCATTCACCAATTTAATCATAATGGTCGGTGTTTATGCTTAATGTTTGGGGAAAGTTATTTACATTTCATATGGTTGTTTCAATATGAATGTATATGTTGTTTATGTTTATCCCCATTCATATGAGGTATTAATTGGAATTAGTAAGTGATGGGTGGGGCCCGCTATATATCCTCGATGCATCGGTATGTCTCATGAGACAAACTATAGTCTTGGCACAAGGCCTTAAAAAATGATTATTTATGGTCTTGTCATGAGGCCTTAATGGTATAGTTATGATGTAAATAATTATGCATTCCCTCATTATGAAACTAGTAATTAAAGTTTGTGAAGTTATTAGAATAGTAGAATACCCATGATTATGCTTTATTATGTCATTATTTATTCATCTCTTATTCCTGCTATAATGTTTGTAAGTTATTTTTTAAAGGCATGTGTTTTTATATATTCATCATGCCTAATGTTTATGTTTATAATATCTTCTGTTGTATTTCTTACCCTTACTGAGCATTTGATCTCACCCCTTTCTTATGTTTCATTTTCTCAGTACATGAAGAGTTATATTATGAATGACATGCTGAAATAACCTAGGATTTATGGATGTTTTCAAAGGATTTTTTAAATTGTTTTGACTTTTAAGTTATAATGTTGAACTTATGTATATATATGGTTTTCAAAAATTACTAAACTATTAATTCCTTTGGAATACTACTTTCCTGTAATCATGCTAATGTAAAAAAATAAGGCACTGAATCTAGGCAACTGAGGTCAGGTCATTACAATTAGTATAAGAGGAATTTTAGTAGAAAACTTGGAAACTAGATTTAGAAAATGTAGATTTGGGAAAAAAAACCCTAAGATAGTCTTTGAGGATAAACATACAAGAAAATCCTGGAATTTTTTGTAAGGAATGTATTATGTAGATATTTTTATCAAATAAATCCATGTCTTGATACTATAAGTGGATGTGGTTCTGGCACATATGTACCTAGGAGTAACAACTCTGACAATGAGTTTCGGGCTTGACCCGGGGTATCCTGATACATGACAACAGACCTTCTTGCTCACCTAGTTTGAAACTCCTATGGGATATGCTTAGGATAATTCACATTTTATTTATAAGCCATTATGAAGGATTTAAATGTAAATTTTTCCTTAAAGAAACCATGTTTATGATTATGAGATTAGTTATGTATAGAATTTCAATTTATGCTAAGTATTTTTCTACATTGAGATTATACATTATGATGCATAACCAAATCTAGTGTATGTCATTATTTAGAAATGGAACTTAGTGTAAGGAATGGAAACCGCATGAACACATGTGTCCTATGTAGGGATTTTCCTCTGATGTAAGATAATGATGTTGGCTCTGGTGTTGTGACTGGTGCTGAGAAACTTATAACTATACTGGGACAGATGACTTAGGCTATGAATAATAACCTTACCCATATGGAGAATACAGATCCACAACATGGGGGAGCTATGTTAGACCGCTTTATGTGATAGCATCCTCCATCATTTAATGGGACTACAAACCCATTCATAGAGAATTAGTGGATAAGTTTATTAGAGAATATATTTCTTTCTTTGGGATGTAATGAAAGAGAGAAGTTTGTCATGGGAGTTTATTTACTATCAAGATATTTGGATTAGTGTTGGTATTTAATAAAAAACACAAAGGAGAAAGAAGAAATAGAATAAATGGAATGGAGGGATTTTAAGGAAATATTATTATAAAAATACTTCCCTTGTGAATAGCAAGAATATTTGGAAAGGTAGTTTATAAATTTGAGGCAAAAGAGGATGATAATGTTGAAAAGTATGAAGATAAATTCACAAGGTTATCAAGACATTCTATAGACTACATACGTAATCCAATGAGAAATATTTATCAATTCTTTAATGGTTTAAAACCATTCCTCCAAAGGGCTCTAGTCTCCCAAAGTTTCTTATCATATGAAGATATAGTCTCAAGTGCTATCAAGATGGAAAAGAAATTATCTAAGTCGTATGATTTTAAGGTAAATAAAGAGAAGAAGAGGGATACTGAAAACTCTAGAGAAGGAAATAAGGAAATGGGGAATAAGGGAAGAGTTTACCTTCCACCTTGTGATAATTGTGGAAAGAGACACCCTCACACTTTCCTAAAGGGTGTGGGTGTTTGTTACAAGTGTGGAGAAAAAGTCCACTTATCCCGATATTGTAAGGGGAAGAAAAAAGATACCAATGTTCAATGCTACAATTTTAGGGAGAGGGAAATTTACAAAAATGATTGTCATAGTCATTAAGGAAATGTTACCCAAAAAAGGCCAAGGGAGAAAGGCTAATATTATGTGATCATAACTACTGATATAGAAGTCCCCAATGATGTGGTGGAATGTAATTAAATTGTTTCCTCAAACTTATCCAATACTTTATTTAATTATGGATCATCACATTCTTTTATATCTTCCCAGTTTTCAAAGAAACCTAAACATGTCCAGTTTTATTTAATAAAGGAGTCGTTAGTCAAAACTCCTAGGGGATGTATCATTGAAAAAAAGATGTGTCAATAAGTCCCCCTCATGACACATAAACATGCTTTAGTTGATAACCTTATCATAATACCCATGATTTACTTTGATATAATCCTTGGTATGAATTTTATTTTACGTTATGATGAGAATATATATTGCAAGAAGAGTTAAGTTATGATTTTTGAGAACAGTGTTGAATCCCTTATCTTTAGAGAAAAAACCTCGCCAGTTGATTCTTATCTAGATACACCCCTAGTAGCTCTACTGAATTAAATTATTGGGGAGTAAAGGAATGAAATAACTATGGCTGATGAAAGGAATTTTCAAATAGAGGACATAAAAATTTGGAAAGAATGTGTTGATGTGTTTCTAGAGGATTTACTTGGACATCCTCTATAGCGGGAAATTGAGTTTTCCATTGACTTAATTCCTGATTCAAGGCCCATATCAAAGACCCCTTATAGAATGGACATTATGAAATTAGTAAATTAAAAAAACTAGAGGTATTGAGTGATAAAGTATTTATTCTCCCTAGTTTTTCTCAATTGGGATCCCCTATCCTTTTCATTAAGAAGAAATATGGATCTATGAGGTTGTGTATTGACAATAGGGAGATCAATGATATAATAATAAAGAAAAATTATCTCCTACCTATAATTGATGATTTATTTGATCAAATTCATGGAGCCCAATATTTTTCGAAGATTGACCTTCGATCTGGATATCATCGGTTGTGAGTAAAGAAGGAAGACGTTCCAAAGATAGCATTTCGAACTAGGTATGGGAATTACGAGTTTACAGTAATGACTTTTGGACTGACTAATGCATCCTCTGTTTTCATGGAACTAATGAATATAGTTTTCAATGAATATATTGATGACGTTTTGGTGATATTTATTGATGATATCTTGATATACTCCAAAATATACAAAGATCATGAAAATAACTTGCGCACTATTCTGAAGACTCTTAAAAGAAATGAATTATATGGGAAGTTTAGAAAGTGTGAATTTTGGCTTCAATCAGTTTTGTTTCTTGCCACATTGTCTCTGATGATGGAATATATATTGATCCCACAAAGAAAAAGGTTGTGAAAGAATATCCTACTCCAATGAACATAACTAAGGTACGTAGTTTTATTGGTTTAGTGGGTTATTATCAGTGTTTCGTTCATAACTTTGCTCGTTAAGCCAACCCAATGACCAAGCTTACATGTAAAGGGGTGAAGTTCATATGGAAAAAATAATATGAGGAATGTTTTGAGAAATTGAATAGGAGATTTGTAAATTATCCTATCTTGACTCTACCATCAGGGAATGACGGGTTTGTGATCTATAGTGATGCATCAAAGAAAGGGCTTGGTTGTGTTCTTATGCAGAATGATAGAGTTATTTCCTATGCATCAAGGTAGTTAAAAATTCATGAACAAAACTATCCTACTCATTATCTTGAGTTAGAAGATATAATCTATGCTCTAAATATATGGATACATTATCTCTATGGTGAAAAATGTGAGATATATACAGATCATAAGAGTTTGAAATATATCTTCTCACAGAAATAACTCAACATGAGGAAGAGGATATGGCTCGAACTACTCAAGGAATATGATTGTTCATTAAAATATTACTCAATAAAGGAAAATAAGGTAGCTGATGCATTCATCAGGAAGTATCATGGAGTTCTCAACAAAATGAGGATTGACAAGGATCCTTTGTACATGGATCTAGTGAGGATGGATATGGGAATTATCAAAGAAGGTGAAACATCACTAATTTTTCATTTTGTTTCCAAATCATATCTATTGTAAAGGATTAAAAATTCATAGTCTAATGATGAGAATATTCAAAATAAAATTAAAGGTGTGAATGATGGGAAGTTGGCTGACTTCGTGTGTGAAGATGGAATTCTGAAATTTGGGAAGGGGCTTTGTGTTCCAGTTGTACCCAAGCTAAAAAGGGAGTTATTGGATGATGCTAATAGTTAAAATTTCTCTATAAATTTATATATCACTAAGATGTATAGATATTTTAAGTAACATTTCTAGTGGGACAACATGAAGCAGGAAATTACTGATTATGTATCAAGATGTCTAGTCTATCAATAAGTAAAGGCTGAAAGACAACATCTAAGAGGAGTCATGCAACCTATAACTATTACTAAATGGAAATGGGATGACATAACCATGGATTTTTTCACTATATTACCCAAAACTCCAAGGAAGAATGATGTGATATGGGTAATTGTGTATTGACTTATGAAATCTACACATTTCCTCGCTATAAGGAAGGATTTTCCACTGGAGCGCCTAGCACGACTCTATATCAATGAAGTTGTGAGACTTCATGGAGAACCTCTATCAATTATGTATGGTAATGATCCACAATTTACATATAAATTCTAGAAAATTCTTTAGAAATATTTTGATACTGAGCTTTGATTGAGTACTGCTTATCACCCTCAAATTGACAGGCAATCAAAAAGGATGATCCAAACTTTAGAAGACATATTGAGATCATGATCACTTGATTTTAAAGGTATATTGGACTAGTATTTACCTTTTTTGGAGTTTTCCTACAATAATAGTTTCCATTAAAGCATTCAAATGGCACCATATGAAGCATTTTATAGAAAGATATTTCATACACCAACATGTTGGGATGAAATCAGTGAAAGGAAGCTTGTGGGTCTAGATCTTGTGGAGGAAACAACAGTGAAGGTAAAGACTATTCAAACCTATATCAAATCATCTAAAAGTAGACAAAAGATTTATTCTTATAATCAAAGTAAGGATATGGAATTTCAAGTAGGAGGTCATGTTTTCTTAAAAGTATCTCCATTAAAGGGTGTTATAAGATTTGGGAAGAAAGAGAAAATGATCCCTAGGTACATAGGCCCTTTTGAAATTTTATAGAGAATTGGAGTTGTGGCTTATCATTTGAAAATGTTGCCTAGACTTTCTAAGGTACACAATGTGTTCCATGTCTCATTGTTAAGAAATTACATGTCAGACCCAACACATGTCCTCACTTCTGAAGGTATAGAATTGGAACCTGAATTATCTTACTATAAAGAGCCTATCTGGATTCAAGACACTAAAGAACAGGTGTTGAGGAATTAGACAACTCAATTGGTAAATATACTTAGGAAAAATCATAAAGTCGAAGAGGCAACATGGGAGCCTGAGGAGCTTATGTTGGAGACATACCCAAATATTTTTATGAGGTAACATTCTGTGAATTTCAAGGATGAAATTTTTATAAAGGGGGAGAATGTAACACCCTAAGATTTTGAAAATAAATTTAACATTGAATGCATGAAACACTAAGTCTCTAGAAAACACCACTTTGATATAACCTAGCTAGTAAACATAATTTTACCACCTCTGTGATTTTAATTTCAAAAAAAACTGACTTACATGGTTGTGTTCAGTAAGATATTTAAAGTCTGATAAGACAAGCTTAATTTTTGATGAATAGTAACACACCATTATGAATAGTAATATGACCTTTATGAATATTAAATCATATTATTATTTTATTTTCTTAAGGTTAAAATATAATGAGATCTTGATTAATTTTCAATGTGATATAAAATGAATTATAGTTTTAAAATTGTTATTTATTGAATAAATTATGATTTTATTTAAAAATTAAATTAATCATATTTAGAAAAAAATTTAAAAAAATGGATTTAATTTTTGAATTATACACATCGAAAAATGGTTAGGGTGAATTTTTTGGATTTTTATGAAATACTTGAATTTTTATGAATAGTAAAATACGGTAATTTACTGTATATATACATTATCAGTTAAATTCACTATTCCTAGCATCATCCTTGATGTAAGAAAACTTGGTTTGAATTCACATGCACTTGTTACTATTATGGGTCACATGAATAAACACTATTGGTTGTCTTGAGGGAAATAATAAAATAATGAATAAGATATTCACAAATCACCCCTCTCCTCCACTATAAAACCCCCCTCACTCCCTCTTCTCCTCACTCCTCTCAAGAATTTTTCCTTTTCTAAATTCTTCCCAAATATCCTCCCAAGATCCTCCCCCACGTTCATTAGCCCTTGGTCTCATAAAATTACCAAAACCTCTCCCTTAAAGAGGCTCTCAAGGAAGATAACTTCAAGAGGTAATTTCCTCTTTTCATTTCTTTTATTTCAAATTCCTTTCTTTCTTTTCTATCCTCACCTCCTTTCATCCAAATTTTGTGATGAATCTAGTAACTTACATGTACTAGAATTTTTTTATGATAAAGGAATAATTATTCATCATCTCTCATTTCCCCTTCTTTTATAATAGAAATGAAAACACTATCTAAGATGTGTTAATTTATCACATTCAAGGACGACGGGTTTCAATTTATATTACCATATTCAATTATGGTCACGAAACCATTTTTATATTTTAACCAGGCTATAAAATATGTATTATAATTTATGTAAGGTTACTTAATACTTTTGTACACATGATATTAATTTATAAATCAAAATGAATTCGTTGTGATCAAGAACCCCCAATTAACCCAAACAATTGTCATTAAAATTTTATATAATGATTCATCTTCACTCTCAATAACCAAATGAATTTTATAACTATGTAATCTTATGTATGTTAACAAATAAAATATTACTTATATTCTATACAACCATTATCATCTCACATGTTTATCCTTATATGTATATAAGTAAACTGGTCATGAACACCAAGGAAGAAAACACTCCCAAACAATAAAATTGAACCTCTTAAACCCATCAAAAAGGCTATGAATGAACTTAATAAGGATATAATAAATCAATTACATAAATAAGATGTTATTTAAATTTTAATTAATGAATTTAATTTGTTTATCCAGGACACTAAGATCAATTGAAGAACACCATCGGACTTAAGGTAAGGGTTTTCTACCCGAACCTCCATTTTCATTTGGGTTACTCTTATTCTCTACTTACCTAAATTAAATTATTATTAATTCATATGAACTCCTCATATATTCTATGATAATGTTCTATATATGTGTACCAACCAGAATCCTACTTTCATTTATGGGGAGTAATATGTTTTAAAATGATCTTTTAAAAATCCTTCCTGAAATACAAGCCCGATTCAAGGAAATTTCTCAATTATTACCTATTTTCAAGAGCACTCTATAATCTATTTTTTGAAAAACATTATTTTCATAAAATCACTATTTTTATTTTGATTAATATACCTCAAATAAATTATATTTTTATACAAATATTTTTTCTAAAGGAATCTTCTTTTTAAAGTAAATGTGTTTTTATCTCAAGAATTACTTGATGATTTTATAAGAGTATTTTCACCCATTTCAACACTCTTGTTGATTATTATGTATTATTTGGATTAATATTTTATGATATCATCTAAAATATTTAATTTAATGGTTTATTATTGTTTTGACTCTGGATGTACTATCTTAAAACCATTCACCAATTTACTCTGAATGGTTAGTGTTTATGTTTAATGTTCGAGGAAAGTTATTTACATTTCATATGTTTGTTTCAATATGAATGTATATGTTGTTTATGTTTATCCCCATTAATATTATGAATGAATTGGACTTATTAAGTGATGTTTGGGGCCCTCTACAGCCCCTCTATTCATCGGTAGGTCCCATGATAAAAACTACAGTCTTGGCATAAGGCCTTGACAAAATGATTATTTATGGTCTTGGCACGAGGCCTTGACGGTATGGTTATGATGCCCATCATTATGCATTCCCTAATTATTAAACTAGTAATTAAAATTTCATGAGGTTATTCGAATAGTATAATACCCATTATTGTGCTTTATTATGTAATTATTTATTCAGTTCTTATTCCTGCCATAATGTGTTCAAGTTCATTTTTAAAGGCATGTGTTTTTAGTTATTCACCATGAATAATGTTTATGTTTATGATATCTTCTACTATATTGCTTACCCTTACTGAGAATTTGAGATCACCCCTTTCTTATGTTTCATTTTCCTAAGACATGAAAAGGTATATTGTGGATGACATGCTGAAATAACCTAGGAGTTATGGATGTTTTCAAAGTAGTTTCTAAATTGTGTTTCCTTTCAAGTTGTAATGTTGAACTTATGTATGTATCTAGTTTTCCAAAACTAATAAACTATTAATTCCTTCAGGATAAGAATTTCTTGTAATCATTCCAATGTAAAAAAAAGGCACCAACTCCAGGCAACTGGGTTCGGGTCATTAGATCTGTGTGGCACATGATTAGTGTATTATTGCAAACAAACCATGAAAAACTTGAAATTTAGTTTTAGTGTGGATTTTAACGGTTGGCACATGGTTTGGTAAACCATTAGGTGAAACTATGTGGGGTGTGTGGATTTGGATATTGAAGTCTACATGGTTGGAACATGTTTTGGAAATCTATAAAAACAAAACATGAAAGATGGTGTGTCTTGGATACTGCTAACCACATGGTTGGCACATGGTTTGGAAAACTGCATGGCCAAACCATGTAGCTTGTTAGTTTTCATTAAAAATGGATATTACCCATTTTTAATCTGATGAGTTTTAATCCCTCTCCCTCCTCTCTTCCTCTACTTTATGTAAGTAGGCTAGGGGGTTATTTCCCTCTCTCCTTCCTTTGATTCACCTCATATTTACAATTTCTACATAGTGTTTCCTTGATATTTTGAGGTGTGATCCTCCTCCTTATTTCTCATTCCATATTCCCCTTTCTTTCTATATAATTTTGGGTCACTAATATTAGGGTTTCATTGATTATTCAATCAAATTGTGGTGTTTGGGGCTGATCGACCGCTCTTCGGGAACCCTAAAGGAGGAGAGGGAGCTCTGAGGTAGGCGGCTCACCCGTTCGGGCGACGGTGATGGCCGCCATGCCCTCCCTTCACCAACAACACCAGGTAGCCCCGGCGTCACCCTATCCATTCTCTGATCCTTCTCTCCTACCCGACTTTCCCCGGATTACTCTTTTCCCTAAAGTCCTGTCCCTTCACCGAGGGGCTCCATCGCTTCTTCTCTCCCTACAGGAGTTTTCCGAGGCTTCTAATCTCCATGGGATATCTCTAATAGCATGATTTGGTCATAAACGCCCTTCCCTGGACAGTTTCGCTCGCTGCACCAATGAATCTATACCCCTTCAAGATCGCGTCGTCGTTGGGCTCCTAGACTCTCGTCACTTCTCTCTGCAGTTTTCCAATGATGACGATCTTGTTGTGTTTTGGTCTAAAGGTCTTCGCTCTTGTAGGGGTCCACGTTTCTTTCTCCTTTGGTGGAGCTACAACTTTCATTGGAAGAGGGATTCACCATATGCGGCCATCTGGGTGAGTTTTCCGGGTCTACCCCTTCCCTTCCAGAACCCCGCTATTCTGCAATTTTTAGGTAATCTGGTTGGATGGTTTTTGGCTTTTGATGAGCGATCGAGAACATTGTGCCATCCGATGGCACCCCGAATCTATGTGGAAGTCGATGTATCCAAACCGCCTGTTGAAGAAGTATGGATCGAGGTGGAAAACGAGCTTCGGTGCCACCAACTGGTGACTTTTGAGAACTGTTTTGACTACTGCACTTCATGTTGCCGACTGGGTCATCTTCAACAGGGCTATCGTAAGCTGTTTCAGAATTCTTCAACCTTGGATGATAGCAGAATTTCCCCACCAGAGTTTCAAGCAGCGGGCACCGCGGAACCCATTGGCCCTAGTGTTTCATTGCAGGAGGATGCGGCTGCACCCCCTGTGTACAATGGTGTGAGTATGCTTGAGGGAAATTTGGCTTCACCTGCGAAGCAGGATGTCTCAATGCCTAATCTTAGTACCCAAATTGAAGAGTATTCAAAGCTAGCTCCTACCTCACCTGAATCCAGGGTCAAGGATGTATCCAACAGGTTGATCGGAGATCTTAATGGTATGAAACAACCATTGGAATTGTCTTCTCAGTGCAATGTTGTGGGTATGGAAACTTAGTCTGGTTCAAATGGTACCCATTCTAAGATGGAAGGGGTTAATGTAGAAACTCATGAGGGAATTCTCATGGCTCCTGGTTCTGGTCCTGATGAGGAGGCTGTTTGGTCACCCAGAAATGTTAAAGGTGCTGCTTCTTCGGGAGGCACCAAGTCACCAACAGGGAAGTGCTGGACCCAAAATTGTGTTGAGACATTCAATCCCTTTGACTGTTTGGACACCATTGAGTCTGTCCAGGTTGAAGGGGATGGGCATACTGAGGGGGGTTCGGGAGTTGACAAGTTCCAGGAGGAGGAGATGTTACCTAAGAAGAATAAAGGGAGAGAACGCAAGGATTACTCATTTTTACCGAAGCCGATGGAAACACGGTCAGGTAAAAAATCTAAACTAGGTGAGAAGGAAACATCATCTAACAAGGTTCTCATGCAGGAGGACCCCCAGGTTGGGGCCAAGGTGAACAATAATGGAATGGTCAGCAGTTCTAAAACGGGAAAGAGAATTAAAGAACCTATCATCTGCTCTGAAGAGGATATTGTAGAGGAATTTCTCTATTTCAACATCCCTCAGGAAGAGGCTAATATGATGGGAAGACCTATCAAAGTGGAGGTCAACAGCGAGCAGGCCAGGTGGATTGAAAAACAGGATTTGATCCTAATGAGAGGCTTCAACAATTGGAAAATCAGCAAAGTTGAATATATCCAAACATGGGACAAAATGGTTGATCGATATGAAGACATCATTAGGGAAGACCCTGGTTCTAAGGTATGGTTAATGAAGTGGAATCTGTATAGAGAGGAAAGCACTAACAGGCTCAGATTATGCTTTGGTAATTTTTCTTATTCTTATGAGGCGTCACCTCCAGACTAATTGGGTTTGTTTCTCCTGTTGTTTTCAAGTGTTTGGTGGTTTTTTCTATGTCTGTGGTTTGTGTGGTTTTGTTGGTTCGTCGCAGGATATCTTCGTTGGTCTTGGTTTCTCTGCCATCATCTTTGTAGGCCATTTAATACATGGTTGTTTTGGAGGGATGGAAACATCGGGAGGGACCATGCTTGCATGGGATCGCCGAGTGTCCTGTATGGGGATGGTGGTTGATGTTGTTGCTTGAATGAGGTATCCAGTTTTTTATCCTGTTTTGTTTGGGGTTGTTTGGATGTTTGTTGAACCCTTTGGTTTCTCACTTTTCTCGTAAAAGTGTTGCTCTTAATAAAAATAATAATTTTCAGTCAGTCAATCAAATTGTGGTGAAATAATGCCAATATAATGGGTTTTTTTCTCAGTGTATCTAGAGGACTTCCTAGGATGATGTTTACTTGTCATTTCTCAATACTTCGATAAAGGTACATCACCTAGTGAATTTTATTAGGTTTTTTTCTAAATTAGGTGGAATTGGTTTTAGTATTATTTGATAATGATGGGGATCTTTTTTGGATTAGGTTCAGGTGTGTATCAAGAGTGGACCACACCATGTTTCTTAAGGGTTCAGTGCGATGAGATAGATTGGTGAGTATTTAGGCAATTATGCATAATTGAATTAAATTATAAATTAATTATAAATTATTAAAATTAAATTGAATAAATAATTAAAAAAATATAATAAATTATTGGATATCATGGATTGAGATAGGTGCTTGGGAGTCTATGTGAAGCTTGGTCGAGACTAGGTAATGATGGATACGTGTCGATTTAAAGGAAATGGATTTGAATGAGGTAGGTGGTACCATGAAAATTTAACTTTTTTTATGAATTAGATATGGAATATATTATATAGTATATCGACTAAGGTAGATTGAGATTTTAAATTTAAATAAATTTTTTAATTAAAATAAAATTCATATGGATAAACAGATGAAGTGTTAAGGACCACAGTGTATCCTTGAGCACTGGGTTAGTGCCTTGGTCACTAATGGATCATAATTTCATTATAAATGTCTAAAATGATATGTATAGACCTTTAGGGGTGTTAATTAAATAAAAATTTAATTAATGAGATTTAGAAACCCTAGTGATAGGTTCCCTTAGTGACCACCAGGTAGAGGTGGGTGGTGGATTGAGATGGATCGCCTAAGCATTATCTATGTGGGACTCTTAAGATAACTTATAATCATTGGTCTGGTTTATTAGGGAATGAGTCGAGAGTTACTTTACCTCTATTATGTGAAAATATGGGTGGTAAAACCCAAGTTATATCTTGGATAGGATGGGTGTGAGTGGATTGACCTTGGATGACCTTGGTGAGAGTGACAGATGTTATGCCTTCCTTTCTGAATCATGTCAGTGGGGATTATCTTATTAGACCAGAAAGGTATTATGATGATCATGGTGATGTTGAGTCATATTATACCCTCTAAGTGATATTTATTTCCTAATATTTGAGATTGTGATAAGGTAACCCATGTGGGGTTTTCAAGTAATGATGAGATCTAGGGGACCCTTATGATAACCCATATCTTTGATACACCTTAATTTATGATTTATTACATAAAGATACACATAACACAATACCAAAAGATTATGAGGTATATTTTATTTGGTAAATTAAGTACATAGAACATTAACTTGAAACATGGGTACAACAACATTATTTAAAAACTTCAAAACATTTCCTTACATTCCATCAATCTTCAAATACTGCACGAGATAACTTGGGGATGTACATAAGAAAAGAGTGATCTATAAATCCCAGTAAGGGGATAATAAAATAATAATATGATGAAATTAATACATGTTATTAAAGAGTTATATCAAGGTTATATAAAAAGGTCTGAGAATCATAAATATGATCATCAAATCATGATATAATATGAGAACATCAAGGCAACATAGAAATGTGGAAACAACATAAAACATGACATCAGAATCATAAGTCAAGGATAACTGCCAATACACAATATAGTAATGTAATTAAGATAAACTCCCATGAACCATACATATAATCTCATTAGATAAAATCATTACCCAATTCATTGGAGGCCTATATAATTCTATGCCCACCTATCACATTCATATCATGTACATGCATTTGTGCACCACATAGATCATAAAACATAAAAATGTTTTTCATTAATTTTAACCATGTTATTAAGGATTTAGGGTTACATAAATATAATTCCCAAATCAATTAATTATAGGTAAAACTAGGTGAATACCCTTGTGTGTAAATGGGGATGGGTATTCACTACACAAAAGTTTGGCATGGAAAATCAAAGGATAATTTTTGGCAACATAATGGTGTGCATAAAGGTTTATGGAAGGGATGAATGAGAGTGAAATGTGGTATATAATTACATTTTAATCATAAGTAAAGTAAATGGGTGTGTAAAAAACATTAAAACATATAAATTTGTAAATAAAAAGGGGTTATTATAAAGAAAGTACTTGAAATAAAAACAAAAGAGAGTCCCTTACCTCAAGAGGGTGCCTCTAAAATCTTGGGAGAAGCTTATTAAGAAATTTAGAACACCATAAAAAGGATTTGGAGAGGGATATAGAGATTAAATTCATTATCAATGGGTTTTTAGTGAAGATTATTGGGTTATGGGTGGGTATTTATAGAAAAAGAGGGGAAAATTCTTTATTAATTTCTAAACATAGGTTTTGGACTCTATATGATAAAATAATTAAAAACACAAACCTTCCCAGATTTTTTTCCCATGGTTTCTAACAAATTGAATTATTTTAAAATATTTTATAAGTAAAATAACATAAACCATTAAAATAATACCCTTTTTGATGTGTAAGTGAGACATGTTTATAAAAAATTGATTTAAAAACCATAAAATATATTATAGGTTTTGGAGGATTCATTAAGGGTTTATAAAATTAATCAAATAAATTTAAAAACACATTATTTTGAATGATAAATATATTTTTAGTCTTTTATTACATTTATACTATTTAATACATCACTTTTGGACTATTATTATGTCGTAATACATATTGTATATTTATAGTGTACTAAATTTTTACCAAAAAATTCGACTATCATGGAAAATTATGAAAAAATAACCATTGGATAATTTTAACATGTAGATTTAAAAAATAAAATTTATTTTATCAAAATAATTCTATTAATATGAAAATTTTCAATTTTAAATCAAAATTATCATTTATTGAAAAAAATTATTTTTTATGATAATAAAAGTTTTCTAACCCTTATAAATGTTATATTGGACTTTACTAAATTATATTATCATTTGTATATAAATATTATTTAATAATAAAATTATATGAAAATAAAATTTATTTAAAAATTATTGAATTTATC
Organism: Viscum album; assembly: GCA_963277665.1. Classification (NCBI taxonomy): domain Eukaryota; kingdom Viridiplantae; phylum Streptophyta; class Magnoliopsida; order Santalales; family Viscaceae; genus Viscum; species Viscum album. Next base: position 1,902,009,004 of record OY728127.1, read on the forward strand.
CAGAAGATTGTTTTAATTAAAACCTTATATTTTCTAAAAAATACAATTTTGGTTTCTTCGTATCAAAATCTAATTTTCATCAACTCATATAAAATTGTATTATTAAAAGGGATCAATGTATTCATTATTTTATTAAAAATGAAAATATAAAAATTATTACTATTAGGTTCTAGATACATAACTCCTTATTAAACTTGAGCACAAACTAAGGGTAAGGTGTGTGATGGTGGGGTTTTCTTGGGGTGGTTCGACAAACATGGTTTGGGTTGTGATCTAAAAAATCTTGAACTTATCCCAAAAAATAGTTTCATTTATGCTTCAGTTGTTGAATTATAGCTTGGGGTTGGTCAAGAAAAAAACCCAGTGATCTCATCTCCCTCAAAATCTCTAATAAATAGGCTTCATAGGTATGATCCTACTAGTTGAGGCCATCACTCCTTCCGTTTGTGCTAATTATGCTTTATCATGACCCTTAATATATAGTAATATTATCAGTCATTGTACAACATCTATATTATCAATAGTTAATATGATTAACATTATTTTAAATATGAAAAGTTATATTTTATAATTGTTCTAAAATAACTAAATTAGTGTATGTGTTTTATATAACTATATTACTTAATAGGGAATTTATTCATTCAGAATGTAATTTCATTTATAAAAGTTCATGTCATTTCATTCTCCCCCCTAGAAATTTTTCCCTCAAAATTTAATTTTTTACACTAGAACAGATGAGTATACTTATATTTCATAGCCTCTTATAGTCCCGAAGTTACTTCCACAAACTTTTGGTTCCCCCACAACACTTTGACCAGGTGGGTTTTTGTGTTTTGTAGAACTTTGTCTCCATCATCTACTATCTTCACCAAATTCTACTCATACGACAGATTATTTGGAAGGACCGGACCCTAGTTTCTTGGATCTAGTGAATTATTTGATTACATTGGAATATAAAAAAAGGAATAAGCATCCCAAAGGACTGAGTAGTTTAGTATTATTAGAAACAAGATACATACATAATTTCAACATTACAACTTGAAAATAAAAACAACATAGAAACTCCTTAGAAAACTTCCATAACTCCTAGGTTATTTTAGAATTTCATTCATAAAAAAATTATTCATGTCCTGAGAAAATAAAACATCAGAAAGGGGTGACCTCAAACGCTTAGTAAGGGTAAGAAATACAGTGAAAGATGTATAAACATTAGGCAAGTTGAATAATAAAAAACATATGCCTTTAACAAAAACTTGAACACATTATGGAAGGAATAAGAACTGAGTAAGTAATATCATAATAAAACATAATCAAAGGTATTCTACTAGTCAAATAACCACATGATCCATCAATACTATTTTCATAATGCGGGACATCATCCCCAAACCGTCAATGCCTCGTGCCAAGACCATAAATAATCATTTTTTCAAGGCCTTATGCCAAGACCGTAGTTTGTCTCATGAGACCTACCGATGCACCGAGGGGATATAGTGGGCCCCACATGGAACTTTCTATGTCTAATTAATTCCTCATATTAATGGGGATAAATATAAACAACATATACTTCTTATGTAAACTAATATATGAAATGTAAATAACTCTCCCTGAACATTAATCATAAACACTAACCATTTGGAATAAATTGGTGAATGGTTTTAAGATAGAACATCCACAGAAAAAATAATAATAAACCATTAAATTAAATATGTTAGATGATACCATGAAATATTAATCCCATTAATACATAATAATTAACAATATTTTTGAAATAGATTAAGATGCTCTTATAAAATCTTCGATTAATTCTTGAGATAAATACTCTTTTACTTTGAAAAGAATAGCTATTTTGGAAAAATATTTGTATAAAACCAGAAGAGAAGTAAGATAGTATTTTCATAATAAAATGAGTGATTTTATAAAGATAATGGTTTCCAAAAAACAGATTATAGGGTGCCCTTGAAAATGGGTGAGAATTTGAGAAATTCCCTTGAATCGAGCTTATATTTTGGGAAGGATTTTTGAAATATCCTTTTAGAAAATATAACTCCCATTAAATGAGATTCGGATTATGGTTGGTGAACATATATAGAACACTCACACATAATTTATGATGATTACATAATAATACACAATAATTTCATTGAGGTAATTAGACAATAAAAATAACCTGAATGAAAATGGATGTTCGGGTGGAAAACCCCTTATCTTAAGTTTGAATGTGTTCCGCTCTTGAACTTAAGGTCCGGGAATATGAAATTATAATTATTAATAACTTATTTAAGAACCTATTAGACATTATTTTAGTTTATTATAATTCTTTTTAGTTCATTTATGTCCTTATTTATAAATTATTATATTGAATTATGTCATTCTGGAGTGTTTATTTTCTTGATTTCCATAATCGGTTCACTTGTTTTTAAGTAATGGAGTTCATGTGGAATGGATGTAAATATCCATAATTGAAATTAAATATTATTTATGAACATAAATAATTTTTTATGGTTATTTATATCATTTGTTTACATGAAAATAGGTTGAATCATTCGATGAATTATTAATGACATACACTTAGATTATTTTAGCGGTATTTTGATTATTAGGAACAATTTTGGTCTTATGATTTAATAATATGTAAGTACACTAGTTACTGAATATTAATTAGGTTATAATACATATATTATATCCTGTTTAAACCATAAAAATGGCTTCATGACCATAATTTAATATGGTGATAGAAATTGAAAACCCGTCATCCTTGAATGTGATAAATTATCACATCTCGGGTGGTGTTTTCATTTATAGTATAAAATAATGGGAAAAGAGATATGATGATTAATTATTCCATTATCACAAAAAAAATATAGTACATGTAAGGTACTGGATATATCATAACATTTGGATTAAATGAGGAGAGGAAAGAAAGAAAAGAAAGGAACTTAAAAATAAAAGAAAAGTTGAGAGATCCCTTACGAAAATTTTGCAGCATAACGTCTATGAAACATGTTTTTAGAAACCATTAAAAAGAGAGGGGATAGGGGTAAAACATTCATAAAAGAACCATAAGATATTATAGTTATATAATAATATGGAAATAATAACATGGTGTGAAAACTTTAATTACAAACCACATAAAAGAGAAGTTGAATGGAAAAGAGAAGTTGAGAATTCTTTTACCTTGTAGAGTAACTCCTGAGATTTGAAGGTTGGGACCTTGGGAGCTTTAGGACACCTTGGGAGGACTACTAGGGAGTTAAAACAACCAGATATTCAAGGATTATGAGTTTTTAATAAAGGAAAACAAAGGAATGAGTGCATATTTATAGTAAATGAGAGGGAGTTTTTTATTAATTTAAAAGGACACCTCATTAGTGGTTTTTGTAAAACCATGGGTTTAACCATGGTATTTTCCCATGTTATTATCCACTTGGGACACCTAATATCTTATTTTACTGTAAAAAAGTCGACCATAATTTTATTTTAATTATTAAATCATTATGATTTCATTAAACATACCGAAAACTCAAAACTGTATTTTTTCTATTCACGAAAAAATCAAGTATCTTAGAAAAATACCAAAAAATCACCCTAACCATTTTTCGAGGTTTAGATTTAAAAAATGAACTCCATTTTTAAAAAATATTTTTCTAAATATTATTAATTTAATTTTTAAATAAAATCATAGTTAATTTGAAAAATAACAATTTTAAAGGTATAATTAGTTTTATATCACATTGAAAAATTAATTAAGATCACATTTTCTTATTACCTTAATAAAATAAAGTAATATCATTATTTAATATTCATAAGGTTCATATTACTATTCATTTTACTATTCATAATGGTATTTTACTATTTACCAAAAATCAAGTTTGTTTTATCAGACTCCAAATGACTTACTGATCACAACTCTAGATGACCGTTTTTTGAAATTCAAAACATAGTAGAGGCAAAGTTTTGTTTAACGTCTAGATTATAAAATGTTTTGTTTTCTAGGGACATAGTGTTTCATGTATTCAATAATTATTTTCAAAACCTTGGGGTGTTACATTCTCTCCTCCTTACAAAAATTTCGTCCTCGAAATTCACAAAATGTTACCTAAAAATATCCGGGTATGTCTTCAACATATGCTCCTCAGGATCCCATGTTGCTTCCTCTATCTTATGCTTCCTCTAAAGAACCTTTACCAGATTAGTTGTCTGATTTCTCAATACTTGTTCTCTGGTATCAAGAATCTTGATAGGCTCTTCACAATAAGACAGATCGGGCTCAAGTTATATTTCTTCATAAGTGAGTACATGTGTTGGGTCTGGCATGTATTTCCTTAACATTGATACATGGAACACATTGTGAACTTTGGAGAGACTTGGCGGCATTTCCAAATGGTAAGCCATGGCTCCAATTCGATCCATAATTTCAAAAGGTCTGATATACCTGGTACCTAATTTTCCCTTCTTTTTGAATCATATAATATCCTTCCATAGATATACCTTTAAGAAAACATGATCGCCTTCTTGAAATTCCAAATCCTTACTTCGGTTATCAACATAGATCATTTGCCTACTTTGAGTTGTTTTGATATGGGTTTGGATAATATTCACTTTTTTCGTTGTTTCCTCAACAAGTTATGGTCCTACGAGTTTTCTTTCACCAAAATCATCCTAGAAAGTTGGTTTATGACATCTCTTTCCATATAACGCTTCATATGGTTCCATATGAATACTTAAATGGAAGCTATTTTTATAGGAAAATTCTATGAGAGGTAAATACTAATCCCACATACCTTGAAAGTCAAGTGAACAAGAGCTCAACATGTCTTCCAATTTTTGAATAGTCTGTTATGATTGTCCATTAGTTTGTGGGTGGTAGGCAGTGCTCAAATGAAGATCAGTATCTAGGTCCTTCTGAAGAATTTTCCAGAATTGTAATCTAAAATGGGGATCACGATCAGAAAAAATTGATAAAGGTACACCATTAAGTCTTAAAACTTCATTAATATATATTCTTGTTAAACGTTTAAGTGGTAAATCTTCTCTTATAGCAATAAAATGTGTTAATTTTGTAAGATGATAAACAATGACCCATATCACATTATTATTTCTTGGATTCTTTGGTAGCCCCATGACAAAGTCCATAGTAATATCATCCCATTTCCATAGAGGAATAAGAAGAGGTTTCATGACTCCTCCAGAATATTGTCTTCCAGCCTTTACCTATTGAAAAACCAAACATCTCTACACATAATCAGCAATATCACTCTTCATGTTTTCCCACCAAAAATGTTCCTTTAGATCTCTATACATCTTTGTGCTACCAGGGTGTATAGAGAAATTAGATCTATGATTATCATCAAATAGTTACCTCTTTAGCTCAGGAATAGCGGGAACACAAAGACTCTTTCCGAATTTCAAAATGCCACCTTCATATACAAAGTCAATCAACTTCCCATCATTAATAGCTTTAATTTTCTTTTGAAACTCCTCATCATTATCATGAGAACATTTTATACTTTCTAATAAAGAAGGTTTGGAAACCATTTAAAAAATTAGTGATGTTTTACCATCCATGATAATTCCCATATCCATATTTTCTAGATCTATAAACATAGGATCCCTTTAAACTCTCATCTCGTTTATAATTTCATGGTCCTTTCTACTCAAAGTGTATTCCACCTTATTTTCCTTCCCTGGGTGGTAGTGTATTGTGTAATCATAATCCTCAAGTAGCTCAATCCATATCCTTTGTCTCATATTGAGTTCTTTCTATGAGAATATATATTTCAAACTCTTATGATCTATATATATCTCACATTTTTCACCATAGAGGTAATGTCTCCAAATATTTAGAGAAAATATTACCACTGATAACTCAATATCATGAGTTTTATAGTTTTTTTCATGAATTTTTAGTTTCCTATATTCATAGGAAATCACTCTATCATTCTGTATAAGGACACAGCCAAGTAATTTCTTTGATACATCACTATAGATCACAAATCCATCATTCCCTGATGGTAAATTCAATATTGGAGCATTCACTAATATTCTCTTAAATTCTTTAAAACATTCTTTAAATTCCTTTTTTCATACAAATATAACCCCTTTTTATGTGACCTTGGTCATTTTGTTGGCTAAACGGGTGAAGTTATGAACAAAACGCCGATAATAACCTAATAAACCAATAAAAATACGTACCTCAATTATGTTCGTTGGATTAGGCCATTCTTGAACAACCTTTATCTTTACAGGATCAACATATATTTCTTCCTTAGAGATAATGTGTCTAAGGAAGGAAACTGATTGTAGCCAAAATTCACACTTTCTGAACTTTCCATATAATTCATTTCTTCTAAGAGTCTTTAAAATAGTGAGAAAGTGATTTTCATGATCTTCATAGCATTTAGAGTATACCAAGATATCATCAATAAAAACCACTAAAAATTTATCAAGATATTTCTTAAAAACTCTATTCATTAGATCCATGAAAACAGATGGTGCATTAGTCAATCCAAAAGTCATTACTATAAACTTGTAATGCTTGTACCTGGTTCGAAATGCTGTTTTTGGAATGTCTTCCTTCCTCATAAGAAACTGATGATATCCATATCACAGATCAATATTCTAAAAATATTTTGATCCATTAATTTGATCAAATAAATCATCAATGTGAGGTAGGGGATATTTTTTCTTTATTGTTATATCATTGATGTCCCTACAGTCAATGCACAACCTCATAGACCCATATTTCTTATTAACAAAAAGAACAGGATCTCCCCATAGAGAAACACTAGGGTGAATAAATACTTTATCACTTAATTCCCCTAGTTCTTTATTTAGTTCCACTAACTCTATAGTGGACATTCTATAAGGGTTCTTTGATATGGGCCTTGAACTGAGAATTAAGTCAATGGAAAACTCAATTTCCCGCTCTAGAGGATGTCTAAGTAAATCCTTTGGAAAGACATCAACATATTCTTTCACAATAGGTACGTCCTCTATATGTACATTCTTCTATTCACCCATAGTTATTTCATTCTCTTCCTCTCCAATAATTAAATTTAGTTGATCTATTGGGGTGTATCTAGATGAGAATCAGATGGTGATGTTTCTGCCCTAAATATAAGGGATTCCACATCATCCTCAAAAATCATAACCTCCTTCCCCTTACAATAAATTTTCGCATCATGATTTGAAATTCAATCCATACCAAGGATTATTTCAAAGTAAATCATGGGTATGACAATAAAATTAGTAGATAAAGCACGTTTATACGCAATAATGGGGACTTCCTGACATAACTTTGTTGCAATGATGATTCCCTTAGGAGTTTTGACTGAAAACTCCCTTATTAAATTAAATTGGAAATATCTTATTTTATTGGAAAATTGGAAAGATATGAAATAATTCGATGATACAGAGTCAAATAAAGCATTGGATAAGTTTGATGAAATGATTAATGTACCTTCCACCACTTTATTAGGAACTTCAACCTTTGTAGTTGTGACCGCATAAGCTTGGCCTTTATTCTTTGGCCTTCTTTGGAGAACGTTTCCCTAAATTTTAGGAAATTCATGTGCATAATGTCTCATTTCCATGAAATTGTATCATTGAACATTGGTAGCTTCTTTCTTCCCCTTATAATCCTGAGATAGGTGGCCTTTTTCTCCGCACTTGTAACAGAATCGCATTCCCTTCAAGCAAGTGTCAGGGTGTTTCTTCTCACAATTACTATAGGATGGAATTTCAACTCTTCCCTTCTTCCCCATTTCCTTATTTCCTTTTCTAGAGTTTTTGGAAGCCCTCTACTTCTATTTTTTTCCTTTAAAGTCGTAAGACTTAGAAAATTCATTTTCTTTCTTGATAGAACTTGAGAATATATCTTCATATGATAAAAAACTTTGGGAGACTATAGCCCTTCGGAGGAATGGTTTTAAACCATCAAAGAATCGATCAATTTTTCTCCTTGGATTACATATGTAGTATGCAGCATGCCTTACCAGCCTTGTAAAGTTGTCTTCATACATGGAAACATTTTCATCCTCCTTCTGCCTCAGATTCAAGAATTGCCTCTCCATATCTATTCGTTGTTAACAAGGGAAATATTTTTCTAGGAATATTTTCTTAAAATCCCTCTATTCCATATCTTCTATTTTTTCCTCCTCCTTTGTTTTTTGGATTAACGACCACCACTGATCTGCATCTCCCGATAGATGATAAACTTCCATGAAAACCTTCTCTCTTTCGTTACATCCCAAAGAGATAAATATCTTCTCTAGGGAACATATCCACTACTCTTCTATAAACGGGTTTGTGGTCATATTTAATGATGGAGGTTTTTGTCACATAATGAGATCTAACATAGCTCCTCCACGTGGTGGATCTATATGCTCCATAAAGGTAAGGTTATTATTCATAACCTGAGTAAGTTGTCCCAGTATAGTTATAAGTTGCTTAGCACCAGTCACAGCACCAGAGCCAACATCATTATCTTGCATTGGAGGTAAATCCCTACATGGGACACACGCATTCATGCATTTTCCATTCCTTCCACTAGGATCCATTTCTAAATAATGGAATACACTAGATTAGGGTATGAATCATAATGTATAATCTCAATGTAGAAAAGTACTTAGCATAAATCTAAATTCTATGAATATCTAATATCTTAATCATAAGCATGGTATCTTTGACAAAAAATTTACATTTAAATCCTTCATAATGGATTTTAAAGAAAATGTGAATTATTAAAGGAATATCCCCCAGAATTTTCAATACCAAGAGTGCAGCAAGTCATTTTGTTGTGTACTAGGATACCCCGGGTCAAGTCCGAAACTCCTTGTCATAGTTTTCACTCCTAGGTACATCTGTGTCAAAGCCACCACTACCTGTTTTTATCCATAAAGGGATGTATTTTATTGAAATATCTACATAATCTATTCCTTACCAAGATTCCAGGACGTTCTTGTATGTTTTTCCTCAAATACTACCTTAGGTATTTGTTCCCTAATCTGCATTTTCTAATCTAGTTTCCAAGTTTTCTACTAAACTTCCTTTGATACCAACTGTAAGAACCTGACCCCAGTTGCCTGGATCTGGTGCCCTATTTGATTACATTGTCATATAAACAAGGAATAAGTATCCTGAAGGACCGAGTAGTTTAGTATTATTGTAAACAAGATACATACATAAGTTCAACATTACAACTTGAAAAGAAAAACAACATAGAAATTCCTTAGAAAACTTCTATAACTCCTAGGTTATTTCAACATGTCATTCAAAAAAAATCTTCATGTCCTGAGAAAATGAAACATAATAAAGGGGTGAACTCAAATACTCAGTAAGGGTAAGCAATATAGCTTAAGATATATAAAAATTAGGCAAGTTGAATAACTAAAAACATATGCCTTTAACAAAAACTTGAACACATTATGGTGGGAATAAGAGCTGAGTAAGTAATGCCATAATAAAACATAATCATGGGTATTCTACTAGTCGAATAACCATATGAACCATAAATACTATTTTAATAATGATGGAGTGAATAATGTGGGACATCATCCCCATACCATCAATGCCTCGTTCCAAGACCATAAATAATCATTTTGTCAAGACCTTGTGCCAAGACCGTAGTTTGTCTCATGAGACCTACCGATGAACCAAGGGGATATAGCGGGACCCACCCGACACTTTCTATGTCCAATTAATTCCTAATATGAATGGGGATAAATATAAACAACATATACATTCAATTTGAAACTAATATATGAAATGTAAATAAATTTCCCTGAACATTAGCATAAACATTAACCATTCAGAGTAAATTGGTGAATGGTTTTAAGATAGAACATCCACAATCAAAATAATAATAAACCATTAAATTAAATATGGTATATAATACCATGAAATATTAATCCCAATAATACATAAGAATCAACAAGAGTGTTGAAATAGATTAAGATACTCTTATAAAATCTTCGAGTAATTCTTGAGATAAATACCCTTTTACTTTGAAAAGAAGAGTTATTTTGGAAAAATATTTATATAAAACCATAAGTGAAGTAAGATGTTATTTTAATAATAAAATTAGTTATTTTATATATATAATGGTTTCCAAAAAACATATTATAGGGTGCCCTTGAAAATGGGTGAGAATTTGATAAATTCCCTTGAATCGGGCTTGTATTTTGGGAAATATTTTTGAAAGATCATTTTAGAACATATAACTCCCATTAAATGAGAGTAGTATTATGGTTGGTAAACATATATAGAACACTCACACAGAATTTATGATGAGTAAATAATAATACACAATAATTTCATTGAGGTAATTAGATAATAAAAATAACCAGAATGAAAAAGGAGGTTCGGGTGGAAAAACCCTTACCTTAAGTATGAATGTGTTCTTCTCTTGAACTTAAGGTCCTAAAATATGAAATTATAATTATTAATAACTTATTTAAGAACCTATTATACATTATTTTAGTTTATAATAATTATTTTTAGTTCATTTATGTCCTTATTTACAAGTTATTATATTGAATTCTGTCGTTTCGGAGTGTTCGTTTTCTTGATTTCCATAATCAATTCACTTGTTTTTAAGTAATGGAGTTCATGTGGAATAGATGTAAATCTCCAGAATTGAAATTAAATATTATTTATGAACATAAATAATTTTTAATGGTCATTTATATAATTTGTTTACACATAAATAGGATGAATCATTCGATGAATTATTAATGACATACACTTAGATTATTTTAGCGGTATTTTGATTGTTAGGAACTAGTTTGGTCATATGATTTAATAATATGTATTTATAATGGTTCCTGAATATTAATTAGGTTATAATACATATATTATATTATGTTTCAACCATAAAATGGTTTCATGACCATAATTTAATATGGTGATAGAAATTGAAAACTCGTCGTCCTTGAATGTGATAAATTATCACATCTCGGATGGTGTTTTCATTTATAGTATAAAATAATGGGAAAAGAGAGATTATGATGAATTATTAAATTATCACAACAAAAATAAATTCCATGTAAGTTACTGGAGATATCATAATATTTGGATGAAAGGAGGTGAGGAAAGAAAGAAGAGAAAGGAACTTGAAAATAAAAGAAAAGTTGAGAGATCCCTTACGAAAATTTTGCAGCATAACGGCTATGAAACATATTTTTAGAACCCATTAAAAAGAGAGGAGAAAGGGGTCACAAATTCATAAAATACCAATAAAATATTATAGGGACAGAATAATATGGAAATAATAACATGGTGTGAAAACTTGAAATACAAACCACATAAAAGAGAACTTGAATGGAAAAGAGAAGTTGATAATTCTCTTACCTTGTAGAGTAACTCCTAAGATTTGAAGTTTGGGACCTTAGGAGATTGAGGAAACCTTGTGAGGACTAATAGGGAGGTAAAACAACCATATATTCTAGGATGATGAGTTTTTAATTAAGGAAAACAATGGAATGGGTGGGTATTTATAGTAAATGAGAGAGAGTTTTTTATTAATTTAAAAGGACACCTCATTAGTGGTTTTTGTAAAACCATGGGATTTTCCATGGTATTAGACAATTGGGACACCTAATATATTATTTTAATGTACACAATTCTACCAGAATTTTATTTTAATTATTACATCACTATGATGTCATTAAACATACCGAAAACTCAAAAACTGTATTTTTACTATTCAAGGAAAATTCAAGTATCTTAGAAAAATCCCAAAAATTCAACCCAACCATTTTCCAATGTGTAGATTTCAAAAATGAACTCCATTTTTCAAAAATATTTTTATAAATATTATTAATTTAATTTTTAAATAAAATCATATTTAATTCAAAAAATAAGAATTTTAAAGGTATAATTAGTTTTATATCACATTAAAAAATTAATTAAGATATCATTATCTTATTACCTTAATAAAATAAAATAATATTATTATTTACTATTCATAAGGGTCATATTACTATTCATATTACTATTCATAAGAGTATGTTACTATTCACCAAAAATCAAATTTATTCCATCAGACTCTAAATGACTTACTGATCACAACTCTAGATGACCGTTTTTTGAAATTCAAAACATTATAGAGGTAAAGTTGTTTTTAACGGCTAGATTATAAAATGTTTTGTTTTTTAGGGACACGGTGTTTCATGCATTCAATAATTATTTTCAAAACCTTGTGGTGTTACATTATTCTATAAGGGTACCACCTCTGGATTTAGTATAAGTGAGGGTTTTGGTATTTACTTCTTCAATATGAATATATGGAACACATAATGTACTTAGGATATGTTATGTTGGAGTTCTATTTGATAGGACATAGCTATGACATAATCAAGGATCTAAAAGGGGATGATGTATCTAAAACTATGCTTTCTCTTCTTTCCTAACCTCGTGAATTGCTTCCATAACAATGTATAAAGGAACACTTTATCTCTGACCTCAAACTCTAGTTCTCATCGATGATTGTATACATATATTTTTTGTCAAATTTGTGTGGATTTCATATGAAATTTAATGGTTTAAACCTTATCTATCATCTCTTGGATAAGATTAGGTCCCATAAGCTTCCTCTCACCAACTTTTTCCCAGCATGTTGGATTCTGACACCTCTTCCCATACATAGCCTCATAAGGTGTCATTTGAATGATAAAATAGAAACTATTGTTTTATGAGAACTCCACTAGAGGAATGTGTTGAAACCAAAATCCATAGAAATACATTGAATGTAATCTCAGCATGTCCTTTAGAGTTTGAACGGTCTCAGATTGACCATCCATATGAGGGTGATAAGTAGTACTAAAAATAAACTCTATATCAAAATCTTGTTAAAGGTTTCTCTAGAACCTAGAGGTAAACCTCAGATATTGATCAGATACAATGGAGAGTGAAACTCCATGCAGTCTTACCACTTCCCTTATGTGTATCTTGGTAATTTTTTCAAGAGAGAAATATTCCTTGATATAAATGAAATGTGTTTACTTTTTAAAGTGATCGACTACCACCCATATGGAATTATTTCCTTTAGATTCCTTGGGGATACCTATGAAAAATCCATGGTTATGTTTTACCATTTTTATATAGGTATGGGAATGGTTTCATTATAACCTTAGACATATATCATTTATCTTTGACTTGTTGGAATATTAAGCATCAAGATACAAATTCTACAATCTCCCCCTTCATGTTATCCCACCAAAAATTTTGCTTCAAATCTCTATACATCTTAGTGTTTCTTAGATGAATAGAGAAGGATGAGTTATACACATTATCTAGAAGTTCCTTCTTTAGTTTTGGTTTTGGTAGGATATATATCTAGGTTCCAAACCTTATAAATCAATCTTTATAAAAAGTTAACTTTGGAATATTTTCTACCTTTTTCTATAGATTCTCATCATCTTTTTAGGCCTCCTTGATCCTCTCAAGAATGGATGGTTGATAAGTTATTTGAGAAAGGTAGGGTAAATATCCTTATATTATTCCCATATCTATCCTTTTCATGTACAATAGGATTATATCCCTTTAAATCCTCATCATGGATAGGGTTTCAAGATACTTTATTCTCAGAGTATCTACCACTTTGTTCACCTTTCTAGAATGGTAATGGATTGATTAATCATAATATTTGATCAGCTCTAACCACCTTTGTTACATCATATTGAGCTCCTTTTTTGTAAATATATACTTGAGTATTTTATGATCTTTATATATGTTATACTTCTCCCTATAGAGATTATTTCACCAAATCTTCAATGAAAAGATCATTGAAACCAATTCTAGATCATGTGTTGCATAGTTATACTCATGTATATTTAATTAGAAGGGGGCATAGACTATCACTTTTTCATCTTGCATGAGTACACAACCTCAATCCATTTTTGGAAACATCATTATAAATCAATAATCCTTCCCCATTGGTGGGTAATGTGAGCATAGGTGCAGTGATTAATCTCTTTTTTAAATCCTTAAATTTTTCCTCACATTCATTAATCAATAAAAATTTAATTCCTTTTTGAGTTAACTTGGTTAATGGGCTTGAGAATTTTGATAAGTTTATCAAAAATCTATGATAGTACCCAGCTAATCCAAAGAAACTACAAATCACCATTATAGATGTTAATGTGGGGTATCCTTCAGTTCCCTGTGTTTTTTAAGGATCCATAGATATCCCTTTTTTGTGATAAAAATCCCCAAGAATGTTACTTTCACCATCCAAAATCACATTTATTTCACATATCATACAACTTTTCCTTTTGAAAAGTCTTCAGTATAGCATTCAAATTATCCTCTTGTTCCTCCTTGATTTTGGAGTAGATAATAATATCATCTATAAATACTACCACAATTTTTTCAAGGTAATACCTAAAGATACTATTCATTAGTGAGTCCAAATGGCATCACTATGAACTCATAGTACCCATACCTTATACAAAAATCAGTCTTGGGTATATCCACCTTCTTCACCCTTGATAATATCCCAATCAAAGATCCATCATAGAGAAGTACTAAGATCCAAGTAGCTAATCAAACAACCAATAAATTTTTGGCATAGGATACTTGTCCTTTATCATGATCATGTTGATCTCATGATAATCAATGTAGAGACACATTGATCAATCCTTTTTCTTGAAAAAAAGTACCAGTGCACCCCATGGTGAAGAAATTGGGTGTATAAACCCTTTATCCAGGTTATCTTATAGTTTATTCTTTGGATATTCAAGTTAAATAGTGGTCATTATATATGGAGTCTTGGAAAATAGAAAATCTTTAGTTATAATCTTGATTGAGAACTCAACATTGCATCTTGGAGGAAGACCAGGAAATTCTTTGGAAAACACATCAGTATATTCCCTTACAATGGTGATTCCATCAAGGATGATATTTTCCCTTGTCTCAATAATTTGAGCTAGATACCCTTTCTCATATGGAAATAATATTCATGCTTGAGATGATGATACTAAAGGAGATTCATCCTCATCCTTTTGATTGGAGGGAAATTGTAAAGACCCGGAATTTCCATGTAAAATATTTTTTTATTATATGGGAATTTTATGAGTCCGCGAAAATTGATGATGTGTGATTCTGAGGCCCGGAGTGCCCAGAATGAATTTCTGAACTTTTTTTTAGGTACGTTCAGTAAATGTATGAGAGGGTTTTTCTAACTTTTGAATCGGTGCTCAGAATTGAAATTTGAGGGCACCGTTGAACTCATAGTGATGGTATTCTCTTAAGGAGACCTTCACCTCGATCGTAGTAGGTCGAGGGTGAAAGTTAGTTTTACACTTTTCTTGGGAAAATAAAAATAAAATTATTTTAAAATTTTATTTTTATTCTTGAAACCCCTCAACATGGGTTATGGAGGTGGGGACCACTGATCCAAAAACCTCCCAATTTGAATTTAAGGGTGGGGACTCCCCAAACCC
Organism: Viscum album; assembly: GCA_963277665.1. Taxonomy (NCBI): domain Eukaryota; kingdom Viridiplantae; phylum Streptophyta; class Magnoliopsida; order Santalales; family Viscaceae; genus Viscum; species Viscum album. The sequence goes on from OY728127.1 coordinate 1,902,024,447, forward strand.
CCCAAACTCCTTCCTTAATGTGGAGATAACTCTTGAACTCCCCTTTAATGGGAGATAACCTTTAGTGTCCTCCCACTTTAATGGTTCTAACCACATCATAATTAATGACGTTAATTTAATTTTGTGCCAACAATTAAATTGACGAAACACAACATTTTGGCTACTTTTCTTTTTGGGTGGAATTGGGAGAAAGGATTGGAAGAGGAGAACCTTGGAGGAATTCTTCTTCTCCAGTGAAGAATGATTCTCCAATGAAGAACGCTTCTCCAATGAAGAACGTCGACGTTCTCCAATGTCTTCGACTTCTTCCTCAAGACATCCTCCAATTTGGGATGTCTTCCATCGATGATCTTCCTTCCCTCCTCATCGATGTCAACAATCAAACGAGGTAGGGGTGTGTTTTAAATTGATCAATATTAATTTTTTTCCCCTCACATTGAATCATCCCCCTTGAGCTGCTTACTACCGCTCTAACATGGAGGGTTCGGTCTAAACAAACATGGCCCGATCCCTCTGTAGTTCTTCATGAATGTTTTGTTCTTCACGATGGAAGAAGGTAGTTTTGTGCCACGGTGAAAAATGAAGAGCGGTCGGTTGAACCGGTCGCCGGCGAAGGAGCAGTGCGCGACCGCGCTGCATGGAGATGACGGCTGGCCATCTGGCTAGCCGCGGTGGACCACCGCACCACGACCACCCCCCGTACCATGGAATCCCCACCGGACCACGGCCTTTGCGCTGCCTCGCACCGCCCTGCAGCCTCTGCGGCCCCTGCGGCCCCCGCGACCTCCGCCGCCCCGCGGCCTCTGCCGCTCCTTGGCCTTCGCTGCTCCATGGCCCCTGCGACCTCTGCTGCTCCACGGCCCCTACGGCCTTCGCGACCCCGTGGCCTCCACAGCCCCGCGCCACCCATGGCCTCGGTGGCCCTTGCGGCCTCCACCGCTCCCCGGCCTCCGCTCCGCCTCGCGGCACCCCGCGGCCCCCGCGGACTCTGCTGCCATGTGACCCACGTGGTCTCCTCCGCCCCGCGGCCTCCGCGGCCCTGCGACGCCCATAGCCTCCGCTGCTCCACGGCTCCCGTGACCTCTACCGCCCCCCAGCCTCTGTGGCCCTACGGCACCCACGGCCTCCACCGCTCCACGGCCCCCGCGGCCTTTACCGCCCTGCGGCCTCCGCGGCCCCGCACCACCCGCGGCCGCCCCGCGGACCGCTGTCCAAGCTGGGTCGCCCAGCGCGGGTCGGGCCGGACCCAGAAGGTCGGGACGGGTCGACCCGAACTGGCTCGACCTCAGCCGGGTCGGACCGGACCCAGACCAGTTTCGACCCTATACTCTCTTTTGTCCATAACTTTGGCACCAGGCGTCCATTTGACAAACCGTCTATGGCTTCAGAAACCTTGGAGTGAGACATTCCATTTGGTATACCCCAACGGAGATTTTGATAAAGTTAGGGTATGGTTAGTTTGGATCAAGCACGAATCCAACCGGGCCCTCGGGACTAAAAGGCTAATAACTTACAGGAAGGGCATCCATTTGACGCACCGTCTGTTGTGTCAAGACCCCTATGATGCGGTGGTCCTTTGAGATACTTATTCATGAGACTTCATGGCTGTTGGAGTATCAACCAGTGGCTTGTGGAGAGGACCCTCCCAGAGACAAGCGAGCTTAGTGCGGGAACCCTATAGCTGGATGTGGAGATGTACTAGGATCATGTGTGGGTCTGAAGAGGTACTGGAGATGTACTAGGATCCTATGTGGGTCTAACGATGTACTAGAGATGTACTGGGATCATGTGTGGGTCTAACGATGTACTGGAGATGTACTAGGATCATGTGTGGGTCTGACAACGTACTGGAGATGTACTAGGATCATGTGTGGGTCTGACGATGTACTAGAGGTGTACTAGGATCTTGTGTGGGTCTGATGACGTACTGGAGATGTACTAGGATCATGTGTGGGTCTGACGACATACTGGAGATGTATTAGGATCCTATGTGGGTCTGACAATGTACTAGAGATGTACTAGGATCCTGTGTGGGTCTGACGACGTACTAGAGATGTACTAGGATCTTGTGTGGTTCTGAAAATGTACTGGAGATATACTAGGATCATGTGTGGGTCCGACAATGTACTGGAGATGTACTAGGATCCTGTGTGGGTCTGACGACGTACTAGAGATGTACTAGGATCCTGTGTGGGTCGAATGACATACTAGAGATGTACTAGGATCATGTGTGGGTCTGACGACATACTGATGATGTACTAAGATCCTGTGTGGGTCTGAAAATGTACCAACGATGTATTAGGATCCTATGTGGGTCTGATGATGTACTATGATCCTTTGTGGGTCTGAAGATGATTTAGGATCCTTCATGGGTCTTCCTCTTAACAGAGTAAGATGAATTAATAGTTACATCTAATCATATCTACTACTGTACCTAAGTTATACCTGGTGTGAGTTGTGCTTGTACCTTGTGGTACCTACCTTCATGGTAATCCTTCCTTTATGGAATAGTTGAACTTGGAGCTTTTGATTTGGAACCTTTATTCCTTCAAGATTGAGATGGGTATACTTGATAACTTAGATATATGTATGGGCATATACCTAAGTAGGGTTGTCAGTTGATTTCATGCTTTGTGGTTTATCTTTTGTGGATTTTGAGAGACCTTGAGGGTCATGGGGTCTCTACTAAGTATTGTTATACTCACCCCTACACGGGCTATGCCCGAACCTTGTTGTGTTTGGTGCAGAAGATGGATAGCGCTGATCGAGGCTGAGGGTACCAGGACTAGACGATGCCCGGAGGTGGACCATATGGCGTTTCAGAATGCAGAGGAGACGGGCAAACTTAGAGTGCTGAGGAGGTGATCTGTACCTACCCTTCAGGTAAGAATCCCATAGGACGAACCAATAGTTGTCTTTATTTTTCTTCAGTTGTATTGTATTTCAGTTGTACTTGTACCTTTACATTTGGGCTTGTATCTCAGCCCCTTTTACTTTCAACACTCTTTTTTCTATATAGTTGACTTGTGTTCGTATCTTACTGTGTTCTTGGTTTTGTGTGTTTACAGGTTATAAAGGAAATGCCTTCCCAGTTTTAGGGATTACACCTTTCGGTGCTAGTCATCAGTCCCTGGCCTACAGAAGGCAGGCTTGGGGTAGTCACAAAATGGGCCCTAGGGGATGGGTCATGAAAAATTGGTATCAGAGGAGTCAGTTATACCGTAGAAAATTAGACTCTGATATTTTTAAAGGCAATAGTGTTAATTGTAGTGAGTGTGGTTATCAGTTTAGGGAATCCAGTGTTGTTGTGGTGGTCGATGTATCCATACACCAGGACCCTGACTTCTAATTTCTGACTTGGTGCATGAAAAAACTGATTGCGTGTGTGTTTTGAAAAGTTTTCTTATGTTTTATTTGAGTCAGATCGCCAGGTATAACTTAATGACTATGGCGCACCTGTTCCTTATCAGGATGCTGCTGCGTAGACAGCCAGCTAAGATTCCCAAGAGAGTACACGATGACGGCCCACCGAGCGACGAGGCTCCAGTGCAGGGCCCTCTTACTATGTTGGCACCTTCGGGTGGTGTACCAGCAGCACCACCACCCATTGGGAAACAGTTACCACCAGCCACACTAGCAGACGGTGCACGTTGACTGTGCGTATTTCACAAGTTCCAGTGGTATAGGCCTCCGAGGTTTTGAGGCAAGACAGATTCCCATGTGGCTGAGGGCTGGCTGGAGGCGGTTTCTAGAGTTTTCTGCCTAATTGAGACACCAGTAGAGCAGATAATGATCTTAGCTACTAGTCTTTTTTAGTGAGTGACAATGAGGATGGTCTGTATAGTGATGAGGCTTTGGTACATAGACCATTACCCAATATAGTACCTTCGGGTAGTGTTTCAGCTATATCACTACTCGTTGGTCAGCAGTTATAACCGGCGGTACCGGTAGAGGACACATATAGGTTTAGTGCCTTACGCATGATTCGGAATCAGATTCCCCTCAGGTTCCAAGGTGATCCCGACTCACAGGCGGTTGAGGACTGGATTGAGGAGGTGGCTGAGAGTTCTCTAAAGCTTCTACAGCTTTGGCAGGACAACATATCGGTAGATGAGTATTCATCGAGGTGTACCGATCATTCCTGGTACTCGATGAATATGATGTGATCAGTGCTTCGGGGCTTGGACTTTCAAGGGAAGTGTGTTTAAGGATATCTGAGCCAGCACTATTCCTCTATGCATTCCTACTTATGTTGGGGTGCAAGAGAGTACCTTTGTGGTTGAATGTTCTTTGGCTGAGTGGATACATCCGGTGAATGTTAGTAGTGGGAAAACAGGAAACTGGCACTAGTCTCAGAGACTTGGGCATGTAAAATTGGTTTGGGAAGAAGAAGTGTTAGGGACAGATGAATCTGCAGGGCTGCAGACGTGGAAGCAGAGCTAGGGTAGCAACATGAGGTGGTGTACATTTCGACATGTTACAACCACCCCCCATTTTGGTCCCCGCCAGGCTCAGGGAGCTATAGGACAGGGGAAGGGAGTAGCTACATGCGGTCAAGGAGTGTGGCCCAAGGACTCCATGAATGATTAGAGGTATGGTCTATGTCTATTAATAGTTGTTGTATCAATAGACATAGGTACCAATCATTCCTTCCTTCCATGAATCTTGTCCAAGACCTAGAGTTTTCAGATAAATCGTTGACTTGACCCTCATGTCTGGAGATACCTTTGGGAGGAGACTTGATAATCACACTTATGTCGATGGTGTGATCTGACCCTTGAGGTGAGAGTTTCGGTTGGAACCTATTGGCGGCAGCGTTGAGGCCTTATGACATTAGTTTGGGTATGGACTGAGCATCCACAGTTCATACTCAGATTGAATGTATTAGGAATAAAGGTTGTGGTTTCTCTACAATGTTGGAATGGGATTTTCCTTATTCGGAGAAAAGGAAACCCAGGCAGCATAGGATGGAATCATGCATAGGAAGGTGCAGCCGATCACTCATGAGTCGTCTAGAATTACCCTTGTGGTAGTAGGAGTTTTCAGTTTTCAGTTCCAAAATGGAGTGGTAGAGCATGGGGACATCTTTTCAAAAGATGTTTCTAGGATTACCTCCCCAATGGGAGAGGTACGTCTGCTTTGGCTAGGTGCTACCAGAGATTTGTACCTGACTTCCCTAGGGTAGTGGCACCCTTTTCATCTTTGATGAAAAAGGGGGAGCCTTTCCTATGGATGGAGAAGTGTCATGAGAGATTTCAGAAGCTGAGACAGAGACTCACAAGTAGAACTATGCTACCCATGACTTGGATTTAGCAGTAGTGGTCTTTGTACTGAAGGTGTGGTGGCATTACTTGATGGGAAAGCATGTTACAGTCTACTCAGATCATAAGAGTCTCAGGTATATCTTATCGTATAAGGACTTGAACCTAAGACAGTGACATTGTCTTGAGTTTCTCTAGGACTATGACTTCGAGATAGTCTATACTCCTGGGAAGGGGAAATTTGTAGTAGATGCACTCTGCAGAAGATCTGGTATACAAATGCTATGTGAGGTGATGGAGAAGCTATCCACTTTGAAGATATCCTTTGTGGACCGGGATGGATCATCTTTTCTTCAGTCTCTTACATTCACTCCCCCACTTCTTCAACGAGTCAGGGAGGTGCAGCATGGGAACACTTACTGCGAGGCACGATGTGCTCAGATATCCACAGGATAGGCACCTGATGGATTTTCTGAAGGTGGGGAGCACATCATCCTCTTCAGAGGACATACCATGGTACCAGTGTCACTTCAGGAGGAAGTGCTGAGGGAGTTCCACACATCCCCTCTAGTGGTACATATATGAGTGGCAAAAATGTACCAGGACCTACGACGATAGCACTGGTGGTCGGTAATGAAGAAAGCAGTAGCAGGGTTTGTCTCTCGGTGTCTCACTTGTCAGCAAGTGAAGGCGGAGCATCAGGTACCAGCAGGCTTAGTTCAGCCTTTAGAGGACCCATAGTGGAAGTGGGATGGGATATCCATAGACTTCATGATAGTACTTCCACATACATCCAGGGGTCATGATTCTATCTGGGTGATCGTTGACCGACTCACGAAGTCGGCCCACTTCCTACCGATCAGAGAGCAGGGTTTAGTAGAGAGCTTGGGACACCTCTATGTGCAGGATATTGTATGGATACATGGAGTACCCTCGACGATTGTCTCCGATTATGATACACTTTTCAATTCCCGGCTATGGAGGGGGTTGCAGGAGGATTTCGGGATGTAGCTTCATTTGAGCATCGCCTTCCATCCTCAAACGGATGGCCAGACTGAGCGGACCATTAAGACCCTCAAGGACATGCTACGTGCTTGTGTCCTTGACTTCGATCATAGCTGGGAGTATCACTTCCCTTTGGTGGAGTTTTCATACAACAATAGATATCAATCCACTATTGGGATGGCACCTTTTGAAGCGTTGTACGGACGACCTTGCATATCACCTTTGTGCTAGACTGACCTAGGGGAGTCACCACTCGTGGGACCAGAGATGGTATGGGCTACCACAGAGAAAGTGCAGATCATATAGGAGCAGATGAATACTACAAAGAGTAGGAAGAAGTCTTATGCTGACAGGAGACAGAGACCTCTCGAGTTTGAGGATAGCGACCACGTCTTCCTACGGGTCTCACCCCGATGAGGTCTACGGAGATTTGGCCGAGGTGTCAAGTTATCTCTGAGGTTCATCGGACCCTTCTAGGTCCTCAGCAGAGTTGGCGAGGTGGCTTACCACTTAGCTCTTCCACCTTAGTTGCACCAGGTGTACGACGTCTTCCATGTATCCCAACTGAGGAGATACGTGCATGACCCTTTTCACATCATCGACCATGGCGAGTTAGACATCGACAATGGGGTGACTTTTATGGAGATTCCAGTATAGATTGAGGATCGACAGGAGCTGGTCCTTCATGGAAGGTCAATAACTCTAGTGCGCGTTCGCTGGTAGCACGGGAACCTCCAGGAGAGCACATGGAAACAGGAGGCTTAGATTCATGCTCAGTACCCCCACTTGTTTTCCTAGTATTGTAATGTGACTTTTAGGGATGAAAAGCCCTAAGGTGGGGAGAATGTAAAGACCCAGAATTTTCATGTAATTTTTTTTATTATATGGGAAATTTACGAGTCTGTGAAAATTTATGGCACATGATTCTGAGGCTCGAAGTACCCGGAATGAATTTTTGAACTTTTTTTCGGGTACGTTCAGTAAACGTACGAGTGGGTTTTTCTAAATTTTGAACCGGTGCTCAAAATTGAAATCTGAGGGCACCATTGAACTCACAGCTCCAGTATTCACTTAAGGATAGATTCACCTCAACCATAGTAGGTTGAGGGTGAAAGTTAGATTTACACTTTTCTTGGGAAAATAAAAATAAAATTATTTTAAAATTTTATTTTTATTCTTGACACCCCTCAACATGGGTTATAGAGGTGGGGACCACCAAGCCCAAAACCTCCCAATTTGAATTTAAGGGTGGGGACCACCCGAACCCCCTAAACTCCTTCTTTAATATGGAGATAACTCTTGAACTCCCCTTTAATGGGAGATAACCTTTGGTCTCCTCCCACTTTAATGGATCCAACCACATCGTAATTAATGACATCAATTTAATTTTGTGCCAAAAATTAAATTGATGAAACACAACATTTTTTCTACTTTTCTTTTTGGGTGGAATTGGGAGAAAGGATTGGAAGAGGAGAACCTTGGATGAATTCTTATTTTACAACAAAGAATGATTCTCCAACGAAGAACGCTGATGTCCTCCAACGTCTTCAACTTCTTCCTTGGGACATGCTCCAATGTGGGACGTCTTCAATCGATGGTCGTACTTCCCTCCTCATTGACGTCAACAATAAAACAAGGTAGGGGTGTGTTTTAAATTGATCAATGTTAATATTTTCCCCTCACATTGAATCATACCCCTTGAGCTGCTTGCTACTGATCTAACGCGGTGGGTGCAGGCCAAACAAACATGGCCTCACCCCTCCGTAGTTCTTCATGAATGGTGTGTTCTTCAAGATGGAAGAAGGGGGCTTTGTGACACGGCAACAAACGAAGAGTGGTCGTCCAAACTGGCCACCAGCGAATGTGCGGCATGTGACTGCACTGCATAGAGAGGACGGCTGGCAATCCGGCCAGCCGCGGCGGACCACCGCACCATGGCCACCCCGCCGCACCACGGCCTCCCCACCAGATCATGGCCTCTGTACCACCTTGCAACACCATGCGGCCCCCGCGGCCTCCACCACTACGCGGCCCCCACGGCCTCCGCCCCTCTGCGGCCTCCGCCAACCCACGGCCTCCGCCAACCCGCGGCCTCTGCAGCCCCGCGCCGCCTCGCGTCACCCTGTGGCCTTCACCGCCCCTATGGCCTCCGCTTCCACACGGCCTCCGCTTCTCTATGGCCCCCACGGCCTATGCCGCCTTGCGGCCTCACGCTGCCTGCGGCCTCCACGGTCCCCACAGCCTCCGCTATTCCACATCCTCTGCCGCCTCACGGCCTCTGCGGCCCCATGCCACCCATGGCCTCCCCGACCGCCTTGCCGCCACGCAGGCCGCTACCCAGGCCAGGCCGCCCAGTGTGGTCCAGTCCAGACCCATCGGTCCGGGACAGACCCAACGAGTTGGGTCGTGTTGACCCGAACCAGTTTTGACCCTATACTCTCTTTTGGCCATAACTTTGGCACCAGGCGTCTGTTTGATGAACCGTCTACGGCGCTGGAAACCTTGGAGCGAGACGGTCCATTTGGTGTACCCCAATAGAGATTTTGATAAAGTTGTGGTATGGTTAGGTTGGATCGAGCACAAATACAACCGGGCCCTAGGGACTAAAAGGCTAATAACTTACAGACCGGGTGTCCCTTTGACGCACCGTCTGTTGTGTCGAGACCCCTATGACATGGCAGTCCTTTGAGATACTTCTTTGTGAGACTTCGTAGAAGTTGGAGTATAGACCAGTGGATTTTTGAGTGGACCCTTCCAAAGACAAGCGAGCTTAGTGCAGGAACCTTTTAGTTGGTTGTGGAGATGTGCTAGGATCCTGTGTGGGTCTGACGAGGTACTGGAGATGTACTAGGATCCTGTGTGAGTCTGACGACATATTGGAGATATACTAGGATCCTGTGTGGTTCTGAAGACATACTGACAATGTACTAGGATCCTGTGTGGGTCTGACGACGTACCAATGATGTATTAGGATCTTGTGTGGGTCTGATGATGTACTACGATCCTTTGTGGGTCTGATGATGATTTAGGATCCTTCGTGGGTCTACCTCTTAACAGAGTAAGATGAATTAGTAGTTACATCTAATCATATCTACTACTATACCTAAGTTATACCTGGTGTGAGCTGAGTCTATACCTTGTGGTACCTACCTTCGTGGTAATCCTTCCTTCGTGGGATAGTTGAGCTTGGAGCTTTTGAGTTGGAACCTGTGTTTCTTCATGATTGATATGGGTATACTTGATAACTTAGGTATATATATGAGTATATACCTAAGTAGGGTTTTCAGTTGATTTCATGCTTTGTGGTTTATCCTTTGTGGATTTTGAGAGACCTTGAGGGTCTCAGGTTCCCTACTGAGTATAGTTATACTCACCCCTGCACGGGCTATGCCTGCACCTTGTTGTGTTTGGTGCAGACGAAAGACAGCGCTGATCGAGGCTGAGGGTGCCAGGACTAGACGGTGCCTGAAGGTGGACCATACAGAGTTTCAGAACGCAGAGGAGACGGGCGGATGTGGAGTGCTGAGGAGGTGATTTGTACCTACCCTTCAGGTAGGAATCCCATAGGACGACCCAGTATTTGTCTTTCTTTTTCTTCAGTTTTATTTTATTTCAGTTGTACTTGTACCTTTACAGTTGGTCTTGTATCCTATACCCTTTTACTTTCAACACACTTTTTTCAATACAGTTGACTTGTGTTCCTATCTTTATGTGTGCTTGGTTGTGTGTGTTTATAGGTTATAAAGTCAATGCCTTCCCAGTTTTAGGGAATACGCCTTTCGGTGCTAGTCTCCAACCCCTGGACTATGGAAGGCAGGCTTGGGGTAGTCACGGCATGGGCCCCAGGGGACGGGTCATGACAGAAATTCATGATATGAAGGGTAATTTCCTTCTCCTAGAAATTTATGTTTAATCTATATAAGTAAAGTAAATCCATACCTAGAATAACATTTAATTCCACTAAAGAGAGTATCACAAGGTTTCCTTGGAAGTTCATCCCAAAAATATGGACTTGGCATAATTTATATACATAGGATTCAATAATTGCCCCATTTTTCATTTTCACATATAATTCCACTTCCATGTTTTGATGTGGTGTTTAAATAGTTCCACTAAACTTGTGTAATATGAAAGAATGCATATAAATAGAATAAAAAATTATATTTTCTATCCATGAGTGAGTAACTATAATACCTATCACTATATCATTGTTTGGATCCACCTCAACAATTTTGATAGAATAATTTCACCCTTACTCTCTAGGCCTTATAGGTTGTTTTCATCGTTTATAGTTAACAAACCTTGAATTTTTTCATTTATTCACATAGTTTCCTTCTTCCTTTCAGTTGAAACATTGGACAAGAAGTTGTGGGTTGACTAGAGTAGTCCTTTCTTCCATCACATATGGGTTTCTCTTGTTATAATTAACTAGATAGGTTCCCTTACTTTACACATGTAATAACATGGCTTTTATATCAAGTATGGATCCTTTAAATTTCAGTCTAATTTTTCATTTTGGAGCTAATATGGATGCCTAATGATATTATAAAGATTTTGGGGGTTTCAGGGGCTTGTTCAGAACTTAGAACCTTAATTTTTGGAGAAAATAACTAGGTATCATAGTTAGTAGAAATTGTGAGACCCAGCCTACATGGTCTCTCCTAACTGTGTGGAGCTAGGTAGAGAGTCAAGCAGGGTGTACAGTTTTTCGTAATCGTTCACCAGGGGTCGTACATCCATGTCAAAACTCTGTAGTTATTAATATAGAAGAATGGCATGTTTAGCGCATGTTTTCTCTAACCATGTGGCCTAACTATGCGGGTCTCCTCTTAAGATAGTGGTCTTCACATGGTTGGTGCATAGTTTTTCCAACCATCTAGCCAAATCATGTGACCCAAATATTTTGGACAAATTTTCAAAATTTCCCTTAATGAAATTTTTAACCTTTCCACTTCCTCCTTGGATCATTCCAGTGGACATGAGATCTCTCCCTCTCCCATTTTGAAGCTATCAAAGCCTCTTTCATAGGCTTTAATCTATATTCATCATTAAAACTCCGATTTGATCCCCATTCATCATGTTGGATGCACATCGGTGAGTACTCTATTCCTTTTGCATTGTCCTCTATTTGTCTTTATCTTAATGGAGTTATTTACGTGAAGGTTCATATGCCCTATTTTCAGGTCATTAATCAGTTCTTCATATTTCTTCTTATTCAGGAAAAACTAAATTCTGATATTAGATGAGGAGAGTCATATGATCATAAGTTAGGTGTTCTATGACTCATACCTCAAGTTTCTATATTTTATAAACTATTTTTGGTGTGAGCATGCTGATTTCATTGGGCATTTCCTATTTAATTCACTTTCCTTTATTATTGTTATTAGAATCATATTCTAAGACTATTTTCATATATTCTCATCATCATTGGAGGTCAAATCCTCAACACCTACCACCCCAATAAGGGTTTTTTACTTAAAATTACATTTAGTTGATCTTTATAATTATTTGTACCACCGTTTGGGTGTGCCTTGACTTGAACTTTATAAAGGTAAGTGTTATAACTAAATAAAATAGGAGTTTCTAATTTCTATCACCTTGTATATAGTACCCTTGGTTTGAGGTATTTGACCCTTGTTTCGGTTTGTTTGTGCTTTTTGAAGTGGTTGGTTGAAGTTTGAACAAGTCTAGGAAAAACTTTTAAAGTGTGGAGGTTGTGCATGGGTGCACAATTGGCGCATGGTCTGAACAAACCATGCAGCCAGCCCAGGAAACCGTGCACCCTTGACAGTGGGCTCTGCATGGGTGGCACACAGTTTGTCAGACCGTGTGGGAAAGATGTGTGAAGTCCCTGGGTGAGATAGTGGAAACCGCACGGTTGGCGCACGGTTTTCCAAACCGTGCGGCCACTTAAAGTTTGGGTTTTTAAGTCCCAGGCCACTCAGGATTTCCCATTTTTCCCTCATTATTCCTCCCACTCATGGATCACGTGGGAGTTCTGGTTTTTAGAGGTTGGGGGAGCTCCTTAGCTCGTTTTGGAGGCAAATTGAAGGGGTTTCTTCATGGATCGAAGGTGGTTCTCCTCGGGTAAGTCCCTCTTTTGGTTCTTTGAGGTTTTGGTTAGGGTTATCTCTCTCCCTCTCTTAGTTTCCTATATCTAAAAGGGTTTCATGTAGATCTAGGGTTGTGTTTCCTTTTTGTGTTAAAGGTTGAGCTTGTTGATGTTAGGGAAGGGTTTTTTTAGGTGGTTTCGAGGAGGCGTTCACCCGGTTTGGAGTGTGTTTGGGCGAAGGGTCGATTTTTCCAAACACTAAAGGTAGGTGGCTTATCTCTCGACTCCACTTTGCTAGAACTTGAAGCTTAGTTACAATTAATGTGTGTTTCTTAAAATTAATTGTGTTTTTGATGTGCGAAATTGATTGGAAATCCCTTTGGTGGTGTTTTGGGTATTTTTGGGAAGAAAGGGGTTTTTGGGTAAAATGTTCTTGTTGTGATTTTAAAATGGATATTTTAAAATGGGTTGTTTTGTTGAATTAATTAAGATGACTTGTGGAATAGTTTTTCAATAAAGGATTTGTTTTATTGAAATGGTAATTGTCAAGTAAAAAGGTTGGAAGGGTGTTTTCAATAAATGTTTGATTTATTGAAGTGGTTTGGCATGTAATTGAAATGGTTAATTGCATATTTTGGTGACCATGGTGGGTTATATGCTTGGTTATGGCTTTTTTGAATGTTGTGTGGAAGTGGGTGGGAAGTACCACTATAAAAATGGGATGGATAGTGGACGTAAGGGCCACCATCAATAGCAAGTGGGTGGTAAGTACCACTTGAGTGGATTGGTAATGAATGGGTTGGACGGGAAGTGCCACCATGGTTTATTATGTGCTTTGTTGGTGATGTTTGTATATGGGGATTGTGAGTGAAATATGAAAATGGTAATTGGCTTGTGGAATGGTTGAATTGGATTCCTTGCATTGCATGGTTGATTTTTCTTCCTTGTGTGGCATGTTTGGCTTATGGAATTTTTGGATTATAAACCATTGGTAGCTTGGTTTTTCTTTATATAAAATGTTTTATATAAATGTGATAACAGTTTTATCCTAGTGGCGTGTGTAGGGAAGTTATTTGGGGAAATCCTACTGAGTAGTTGTACTCACCCCCTGATTTGTCACTTTGGTGTCTTTGCAGATGTCATGTATCGTGATGTGGGAAAAGGTAAGGCATCACCCTCTGTTAGTGGTGCATCGTGATGTTTTTGTGGAGCTTGGAACTTGGAGCTTGGTTTGGAGTTGTGGTGGTGTCATGGATCATGGTGTTTTGTTGTTTAGTTTCCGCTTTGTACTCTGATGTTTTGTGGACATGTCTAGTTGAATGGTTTTGGGGTTTCTGATGGATTGTTAGTATCACATGGTTGGGTTGAAAGTGCATGCATCTTTAGTTGTTGGTTGGTTGAGTTGGGTTATCTTCTTAAGGTAAAATCGTTCCCCACTGTTCCTTGAAGCCCTCAGCATTTATTTATAACCTTTGGCACCTTGGGAATGTCTCTTAAGGCCAAGTAACCCCCACCGCCTCCTCAATCCAATGAGGTAGGGGTGGGGTGTTACAAGTGGTATCAGCTTGTTTGGTCCTTTGGAGATGATTCTTGGATTTGGAGTTGACATTCGTTGTGGTATATTCCTTGAGTTGGGATGGTAGCAAGGTATAGGAATGTCGGAACTTGTAATGTATAGCATAAAAGGATGTAGCTAACCCTTTTATGCTGAACTTCACGTTACTAGGGAGTTGGGTACATAAGTGTTTTGGAGACACTTATAGGCATTCACAATCTCATTGTCATGGGTGTAGCCAATGAGATGTGCATGGAATATATGGTAGAAATGACTTCCCTCTATGATTCATATTACATTGGGCATAATGATTTATGGTCTGAATTAAGAAATATTTTTTCAAATGTGTGAAATTGTAATGTGAATAATTTTGGTATTTTGAAAATGCTTTGGTTTTCAAAAATGGTGAAACATGGAAAATGTGGAAAGGTGGAAAGCCTCATTGTGATAGTGTTGTGTAATGTGATTTGAAATGGGAATTATTGATGTCTACATAAGTGAGATTCATGGTTGTTTGTTTTCTGTTTATAGAAATGGCATTGGATAGGCATCATAGAGACCAACCGGAAGTGGCTGATGAGAATGTGGTTTCACCTGAGCCCTAGGTGAACCAGCAGTTAGTCCAGAGCATAGTGCAATCTTTTCAAGCTGTGGGAAGTGTGAATAGAGAAGAAGATCCAAAACAAGTTGATTATGTAGCTCACTTTCAAAAGTAGGATCCATCCATCTTTAGGGGTGATTCGGACCCAGAAAGGGCAGAGGTGTGGCTGTCCAAAATGAACAGAATTTTCAAATTCTTGATGATTCCGGTAGAGATGAAAGTAAATCTAGCAACATATAAGCTAGAGGATCTTTATCTTTAGTGGTGGGAGTTGGTAGTCTAAGCAGGAACGGACCAGGGTATGACATGGGAAGGCTTTGAGGAATTTTTTAATAAATAATTCTACCCACATACATTCAGAATTCAACGCACAACTAATTTCTTCAGTCTAAAGCAAGAGCATATGTCTGTGACGGAGTATGCAGCTAAGTTTATGAGCTTAGTGCAGTTTTCACCCTAGGTGGTGGGTAGCACACCGTTGAAGTCAAGGATCTTCGAAGCGGGGTTATGGAAAGATATTCGTTCAAAAATAGCAGTGTTGTGTATCGGTGATTACACAGAGATAGTGAATCGAGCATTGGTTGTTGAGTGGGATTTGTTGGGAGCTTCGTGCGGAGGAAGCATAGTGGTACCCATGGGTAATAGTGGGAACTCTAATGTTGGTTTCAAGCGGAGGAGGGACACTTATTCCTAGGGTGGGAGTATGGCACATAATCTGACAGCGGGATCAGTAAATCTTCCTCCGAAGCCCCAAAGAAAACCAGGATGTTTTCAATGTGGCTCTATGGCACACATAAATTGGTATTGTATGGCACAACCTCGAGCATGTCACAATTTCAAGAATATGGGTCATCTTTAGCACTATTGTAGGAATGCTCTGAGGTCAGGTGCGTGTGACACTCCTCAGGTATCGCAGACATCATATTCTTCGACAGGATGGGGACAGCATCATGCCCCTTTTCAGCAGAGCAAAGTCAGTCATGGTGATTCTCATAACACCAAAACTCCTCAGCAGGGCAATAAAGAGCAGATTGTGGCAACCAAGGCGTTGTTTGGAGCCAATCAGGTTGTGGTGGATGATCAGTCGGGACCATCCACGGTGTGAGGTACTATTCTTTTAAATTCAACCTTGATGCAAGTGATGTTTGATATGGGTGCTTCACACTCTTTTATTTCTCCACGTGTGGTTGAGTTTTTGGGTTTAAGGGTAGAAATGATGCCTTTTGTTTTGAAACTTCAAACTCCTCTAGGTCGAAGAGAGTGTCGAGCCTTCTTGTGTAGATCATGTTGAATCGTTGTGGGAGAGGTTGAGCTAATGTGTAATTTCTCAGTGCTTGAGATGGATGGTTATAATGTAATCCTGGGAATGGATTGGCTGGTGGTGTTTAAGGCCCACATCAACTGTAATGCGCGAACAATGGATTTTATGACACACGATGGTGTTAGACATTTCTTTAGATGATAGAGGCATGCAAGTTAGGGTGAAATGGGTTTTTTGGCACCATTAGTGGGCACATTAACGTATCATTTGGAGGTGTTGTTGTTGGAATTGGTAGAGGGTTTTTAGCAAAGTGTTCTTCCGGTAGTGGTGGATCATTTCATGGATGTTTTTCCTGAATAATTCTATGTGTTACCTACCATAAGAGAAGTGGAGTTTAAGATTGATCTCTTTCCGGGGACCAGTCCTATCTCACTTCCGTCTTACCAAATGTCACCTACTGAATTACGGGAATTGAAAGTTCAGTTGGAAGAATTAAAAAAAAGGTTTATCTGGCCTAGCACATCTCTGTGGGAAGCGCCGGTGTTGTTTGTCAAAAAGGCGGATGGAACTTTGAGGATCTATGTTGATTATAGTAGACTTAACTAAGTTATGATAAAGAACAGATATCCACTTCCATGAATTGATGATTTTTTCGACCAGTTGAGGGGAGCCCAGTGGTTCTCCAAGATCGACCTGAGGTCAGGATATCATCAATTGTAGGTGAGTAAAGACGATATTCCTAAAATAGCTTTTAGAAGTATATATGGAAATTATGAATATGTGGTTATGACCTTTGGTCTAATGAATGCACCAGCGGTGTTCATGGAATTGATGAATTGGATATTTCAAAGATATCTGGATTAATTTATGGTGGTGTTTGTAGATGATATTCTGGTGTATTCAAAGACAAGGGTGGAGTATTAGAAGCACTTAGTGACAGTGTCGGGGATCTTGATGGATCACCAGTTGTATGCCAATTTTTCAAAGTGTGACTTTTGGATATAGGAAGTCCATTTTCTGGGCCATGTGATTTTTGAAATGGGTGTTTCAGTGGATTTGGAAAATATAAAGGTCATTATCTCATGGAAACATCCAAAGAATGTGTTTTAGGTATGGAGTTTCCTTGGTCTAGCTTGGTATTATCGGCATTTTGTTCGTGATATTTCACATTTGGCTTCACTGATGACAGCTTTGACAAGAAAGAATGTTCCATTCCAGTGGAATGAACAGTTTCAGCAGTGTTTTGAAGAGCTAAAGGGTTTCCTTACATCAACACCAATCTTGGTTTTTCCATAACCAGGAAAAGGGTAAATGGTGTATTGTGATGCATCGAGATCAGGGTTGGGGTGTGTTCTCATGCAAGGGAATCATGTGGTTGCATATGGCTCACGGCAGTTGAGGGTGCATGAGAAGAACTACCCAACTCATGATTTGGAATTGGAAGCAGTGGTCCATTCTTTGAAAGTGTGGTGTCATTATATCTTTGGTGAGAAATTCACGGTACATACAGATCATAAGAGCATGAAGCACATTTTCTCACAAAGGGATTTGAACTTGAGGAAAAGGAGATGGATGGAATATCTCCAAATGTTTTATTTTTACTTGATGTACACACCGGGTAAGGGAAATTCGGTGGCAGATGCATTAAGTATGAAATCATATGCTCTGGTGGTGAAATAGGCATCGGACCAGTGGTAGTTGATGTCAGTTATAGCTGACATGTGGTTGGAATGTAAGGACCAAGGCGATAGAGTGGTCTTCTTTCCAGTTTTATTGATTCCTAGCTTGGTTGTCCTGGTTAAAGTGGCTTAGATATCTAATTCTGAGTGTGTGACCATGAGTTCGAAACTCAATGTTGGGGAGACCATTGAGGGTTGGCAACTGAATGGAGATTCAGTTTTGTGTTTTCAGAATCAGATGGTTGTACCAGTTACTTGTTAGGAGGATATTCTCAGGGAGTATCATCATTCCAGGTGGTCTGTTCATCCTGGAATTCAAAAAATATATAAATCATTGAAAGAACAGTTCTTGTGGGGTGGTATGAAAAGAAGAGTGGCAGAGTTTGTTTCGAGATGCTTGACTTGCCAGCAGGTCAAGGTAGAGCATCAGAGGCCAGCGGGAATGTTGCAGTCTTTACCAATCCCTGTTTGGAAGTGGGAGAAAATAGTAATGGATTTTGTCATAGGTCTCCCAAGAATGGTCATAAAGAACGATGCCATTTGGGTGATAGTGGATCGGCTAATGAAGTCGGCCCATTTCATTCCAATTCGTGGATCTCATGTAGTGGAGGATCTGTCCAAAATCTATATCCGGGAGGTGGTAAAGAGGCATGGTGTTCCATTTTTGATCATATCTGATCAAGATCTGAGGTTTACATCTCATTTCTAGAAATCCTTACATCAAACCCTTGAAACTAAGTTGACCATGAGTATGGTGTATCACCCTCAGATGGATGGTCAATCTGAGAGGACGATACAAACTTTGGAGGATATTTTTCAGGCTTGTGTCATGGATTTTGGTGGCTCATGGGAGGATCACTTGTCATTGGTTGAGTTCTCGTACAATAACAGTTATCAGGAATCCATACATATGTCTCCATTTGAAGCGTTGTATGGGAGGTCGTGTCATTCTCCACTATGCTGGTTGGAAACGGGTGAATCCTCGATGGTTGGACTGAGCCTTCTCCAGGAGACTATGGAGAATATCAAGTTAATCAGGAAGAGAATGAAGACGGTTCAGAGTCGTCAAAAATCGTATACGGACCATCGTCGACGGTCGTTGTCGTTTGAGGTGAGTGATCATGTTTTTTTGAGGATCTCTCCTAGGTTGGGACATCGTCAGTTTGGGAAGTAGGGAAAGTTATCTCTGAGGTATATTGGACCTTTTGAGATTCTTGAGCAGGTTGGTGAGGTGGCTTATCATTTGGATTTTCCACCTAGGTTCAGTGCGGTGCACAATGTGTTTCATGTGTCACAGTTGAAAAAGTATCATCCAGATCCGGGCCATGTTATTTGATGGGATCATGTTAATCTAGAGCCAGGTGCTTTGTTGGTTCACATACCAGTGCAGGTTCTGAATAGGAAAGAGAAAGTCTTATAGGGTAAAAGCATCGGTCTAGTTCGGGTTTTGTGGCAGCATGGCCAGATCCAAGAGAAGAATTGGGATCGGGAGAAAGAGATGGTCGAGCAATGGCCCAAGATCTTTCAGAAAAGGGTGGGTTCACTAATTTTCGAGGACGGAAAGTCCAATGGTGGGGAGAATGTAGTACCCCCAGTTTGAGTTATGTGACCCTTGTTTCATTTTGTTTATGCTTTTTGAAGTGGTTGGTTGAAGTTTGGACAAGTCTGGGAAAAACTTTTAAATGTTGTGGAGGTTTTGCAGGGGTGCATGGTTGGTGCATAGTCTGAACAAACTGTGCGGCTAGCCCAGGAAATCGTGCACCCTTGAAAGTGGGCTCTATACGGGTGGTTCACGGTTTGTCAGACCATGCGGGAAAGCCATGCGAAGTCCCTGGGTGAGACAGTGGCAACCGCACAGTTGGCACACAGTTTTCCAAACTGTGTGGCCACTTAAAGTTTGGGTTTTTAAGTCTCGGGCCACTCAGGATTTCCCATTTTTCCCTCATTCTTCCGACCACTCATGGATCACGTGGGAGTTCTGATTTTCAGAGGTTGGGAGAGATCCTTATCTCGTTTTGGAGGAAAATCTAAGGGGTTTCTTGGTGGATCGAAGGCAATTATCCTCGAGTAAGTCCCTCTTTGGGTTCTTTGAGGTTTTGGTTAGGGTTATCCCTCTCCCTATCTTAGTTTTCTAGATCTACAAGGGTTTCATGTAGATCTAGGGTTGTGTTGCCTTTGTGTGTTAAATGTTGGTCTTTTTTATGTTAGGTAAGGGTTTTTTGAGGTGGTTTTGAGGAGGCGTTCACCCGGTTTGGAGTGTGTTTGGGTGAAGGGTCGATTTCGCCAAACCCTAAAGGTTGGTGGCTTCTCTCTCGACTCCAATTTTCTATAACTTGAAGCTTAGTTACAATTAATTTGTGTTGCTTAAAATTAATTGTGTTTTTGATGTGCGAAATTGATTGGAAATCCCTTTGGTGGTGTTTTGGGTATTTTTGGGAAGAAAGGTGATTTTGGGTAAAGTGATCTTGTTGTGATTTTAAAATGGAGATTTTAAAATGGGTTGTTTTGTTGAATTAATTAAGATGACTTGTGGAATAGTTTTTCAATAAATGGGTTGTTTTATTGAAATGGGAATTGGTGTGTAAAAATGGTGGAATGGTGTTTTCAATAAATGTTTGATTTATTGAAGTAGTTTGGCATGTAATTGAAATGGTTAATTGCATATTTTGGGGACCTTGGTGGGTTATATGCTTGGTTATGTCTTGTTTGAATGTTGTGTGGAATTGGGCGGGAAGTACCACTATAAAAAGGGGATGGATAGTGGACAGAAGGGCCACTATCAATAGAAAGTGGGTGGGAAGTACCACTTGAGTGGATTAGTAATGAATGGGTTGGATGGGAAGTGCCACCATGGTTTGTTTTGTGCTTTGTTGGTGATGTTTGTAGATGGGGCTTGTGAGTGAAATATGAAAATGGTAATCAGCTTTTGGAATGGTTGAATTGGCTTCCTTGCGTGGCATGATTGATTTGGCTTCCTTGTGTGGCATGTTTGCCTTATGTCATGTTTGGCTTATAAACCATTGGTATCTTGGTTTTGCTTTATATAAAATGTTTTATATAAATGTGCTAACGGTTTTATCCTAGTGGCATGTGTAGGGAAGTCAGTTGGGGAAATCCTGCTGAGTAGTTGTACTCACCCCCTGCTTTGGAACTTTGGTGTCTTTTCATATGTCATGTACTGTGACATGGGAAAAGGTAAGGCATCACCCTCCTTTAGTGGTACATCATGATGTTTTGGTGGATCTTGGAGCTTGGATCTTGGTGTGGAGTTGTGGTGGTTTCATGGCTCATGGTGTTTTGTTGTTTAGTTTCCTCTTTGTACTCTGATGTTTTGTAGACATGTCTAGTTGAATGGTTTTGGGGTTTGTAATGGATTTTTAGTATCACATGGTTGGGTTGAAAGTTCATGCATCTTTAGTTGTTGGTTGGTTGAGTTGAGTTATCTTATTTAGGTAAAATCGTTCTCTACTGTTCCTTGAAGCCCTCAACATTTATTGCCAGCCTTTAGTGCCTTGGGAACGTCGCTTAAGGCCAAGTAACCCTCACCGCCTCCTCAAGCCAATGAGGTAGGGATGGATTGTTACATTGTAGTTACCACTTTACCCTTCTAAGGCATGTTTTTCAATATAATGAATGAATATTAAATCTAAATGGAAAGTATAATATATGTATCACCTGGACTATTCCAATATAATTGAATGTTATGGTTTCACATCTTTAGCACAACTTTTCATGCTAATGGAAGGCAGAAGGGTGAACCTAATTAATGAATAAGTAATCAAAGAACTAAATGGTTCATTCCCTATTACCCTTTCCACACTAATGAAAGGAAATAGATTAAATAAAATGACTTATTAAATGGCATGAGTATTACATGGACTAATTAATTGATCAATCAAGTATAAGGTTCCTAATGAATGTGGACTTGATTATCATTATAGGAGTGGTTAGACTCAAGCCAAACTTGGATTCCTGAGGGAATTCCTTGAGCACTCATGTATTTTATTCTGATTCAGGGATGTTGGTTGCCAAGGAGGATACCCACCTTGGAACCCTATCTTTGTATACCAGTGGATGCCCGACGTAACTTCATAAGATCCCTCCATTGTCATTATAGGATGACTTGGATACACTCCTTAGATTTAGTATGACTTCTACAGATATGTGGCACCATGGATACACCCATTGGACCTAGTAATTTATTATCTCTTTTTACCTTGGATGAGATCCTTAGACTTTATTAGAATCATATTACAGTTGAATGCCTTGGGTGATTCCCCTTGGATTACATGCAGACACCTTATAGCTAGGATACGTGTTATTATTGAGTTGGATCGACCCCTAAGGTCAAGGATTACTTGGTTATTACTTTGGATCCTCTTCACTATTATCATCATTATAGGATGCCTTGTTGTATATTGGTTCCTTTATTATTATTATTGTGTCATGATGTCAGTGTTGGTTATACCTCATGTGACTTAATTATATAAACTAGAACATAATTAACTAATTAAATGATCTCATGTTCATAGACATTGTCATTTGAGGATAAAATAGGTATTGGGGTATTTACATTTGTGTACTTTTTTACTTTTATATATTCCTACACACTACTAGTTTATATTTCATAGACTAGCTGGTATAGACTCCATTGGTGGTGGACTACTGAGATTTATATCACACCCTATCTGAGCTACCTTTGGTACCCAAGAATATTAAATGTATGTAGTTTTTGACAAACGGAATTGTACCACCTTGGACACATGATATTTCTTACTAGAATTAGGATGGATCTTGGTAGCAGATGACTGAGATGGAGCTTGTTATGCTTGGATAGTTTTTGGATTCTTTTTACTTATTTTGTGTGGCATGTATTGCCTGCTTCCATGTATAACTGTTTTCTAGTTTTTTTTAAAAAGAAATATATTATCATTAGCTTTTGAGTATTATTATTAGTTTCTTTTGTTATTTATTATTCTTGTCTAATTCCTCTATGGTAGGTTACTGGTCCAGTGTCTTAGTTTTTATCTCTGTTGTGTCACTCGTTTACCTATATTTCTTTAACTATTTTCCTATTATTTTATTTATCCATTATGATCCACTCTAGTAATTAGAGAATATTATCCCCATAGACACACCTTATTCCCTCGCTTCTAGTTGGGAACCTCTAGCATTCGGGGAGATGCACTTGAGGCCATGTGACCAACCAGGCTTGGGGCACCTTTGAGTAGAACTCGAGTTTGGGACGTCATAAAGTGGTATTAGAGTAGTTCTCTTCTTTCCTTACTATTTTGTGACAATATATAAGAGATTAGGAATGCTTTAGAACATGGTTATAATCTATGTTTGGCCATAGATAACCCACATTCGAGGTAAATTTTGAGTTTCTTGAATAAGAATTATTGTTTTTTCACTTATTATAGTTGATAAACATTCATCATTGGGTGAAACACATGATATGTGATTATTATTATTATTATTTTGATTGAGTTTTTCATTTTATACTTAGCCCAATGAGATGAGGGAAAGGAGCATTGTTTCATGCATCAGTATAGGAACCTAGAATTCATATACCATACATATTCCATCCCATATAGGTGTATATCACTGCATGAATTTTCCTATACTTCTTGTGATTGCTGATTAATCCATGGTTGTTTGTATATATATACCTGTGCTAATCTATGACTATGATTGATTGATTTACAGTTTCAATTCATGATTTATATGGGGCCTCAGGGGTTGGAATGGTTAATTTACTGAGTTGAGTCATTGTATATTACCCATTAAATTTTGATACCAAATATAGATGGGGTTTGATAGAAATTAAATGGGTGTCAATTTAAGTGATAAGGTGTATAGGACCTAAATTTTTGTAAATACCAATCCATTTTAATAAAATATTGATATATTTATATAATTAAATTCAAACTTGAATGTAAAATATTGACTTATAAAATGAAATGGTTGTCATTAAATGAAAAGGAAAAGTATAGTTGTCCCTTCACCTACTAGAACCCATATAATTTAAACTTGATAACATACCAATACCTAGCCTCCTAAGTGGGTAGTTAGGGTAGTATATCATGGGTAGTGATCCCTTACCCTTATAATCTATTTCCTCTAGTGATTTTATCTATTGTTAAATCTTGATATGAGGAAAGTTATTGGAATTTATATACCTATGCTGCCATGAAATCCTCATGTCATGTGCTAGGAGGGTGGTGATGACCATGCTCTAGACATGGTGGGACCTAAGACTCCAGTCTTACCACCAGGAGTTCCACTTGAGTCATCTCTTATTATACATAATATGGGTACTAATGCTCAACTTCATGATACATTTCTACATATGATACAATCTATGCAGCACACTCCATGACCTCCACCTACTATGGTTGATCTAATGTGTGAGTTCCAGCAGCAACATCCTCCCACTTTCTCAGGGGATGGAGGTCCACGGGCTATTGAGTCTTGGATAGAGGTCGGCCTATCTATCTTTGAGCATCTGGATATTCCTACAGAGTGGAAGGTTAATCTTTCCACCTATATGATTCATGATTCATAAAAGCACCAGGGGATGTGATTATCTAGGTTGGTTGTCATCAAGGCATGGTCTGGGATTATTTTTTAACTGTCGTCTATGATCACTTCTTTCTTTGTGCACTAAGAGCTAACTGGGCCAGAGAGGTCATGCATCTAGATTAGGGTGTTATGTCAATCATGGATTATTTATCCTATTTTACTGAGTTAAAATTCTTTGCACCACTTCTATCTGGTGATGATTTATCACTTGCTAAATGTTTTGAGGATGGGATCCAATATTCCATCCATACTTAGGTGAACATTTTTAACCTACCTTCTTTCTATGAGATCATCAATTAGGCTATTATCATTGAGAATAACCTAAGGGAACATGATACTACTTTACATATAGGATCGGTGATGAGGTGGCCCAGTAGTTCTTCCAGTAGTAGGAAGCATTCCATCAAGGTTTAATGTCAGAGAACTGGTGGTCAAAGTAACCACACTAGTATCTCTATTTTGTGTCATTAGTTTGGATGGAAGGGGAATCTAAAGCCTCAATGTGATAAAGATCATCTTGATTGTCATTCTTTTGGATATATGGTGAATCTTTAGAGATTACATCAGACCTTTCCATCTGCTTCTTATGGAATAGGATCCTCACCAGCTCTTACTTTAGGGTTTGGATATTTTACTTCATGTCAGGCGGGGAATTAGAGTAGCACCAGTAGGACTGGATGAGGAGGAGGTTGTAACCATGGTATCCAGACTCCTAATCAGTAGCTCCAGTAGAGAGAACCTACTCTGGGTAGTCCAGTTGTAGCATAGGGTTTCGAATCAGGTTAGATACATGAATTATAGCTTATATCTGAGGATCAAAGTCCATGACCATTGATAGTATGGGGTATTATTCTAGTAGACTCCACTATTTTATCTACCTTATTCGATACAGGTTCTTCACACTCCTTAATATCTTTATATTTCATGGAAATTATCGAGATATAAATTCAATATTACTATGGTGTAATGACTCTAGATACACTATTGGGAGAGCAGTCAGAGGGAATATGACAATGCAGGGATTGACCCATTGAGGTAGGCAGTTACCCCTTCTTATGGGACCTCTTTAACCTTAAGATGACTGGATCTGATGTCATTATCAAGATAGACTAGTTGGTTTCATAACACACCTTTGTATACTACTACCATTGTAGGGTGTCGTTTACCACACCAAAGGGCAGAAGTTATCCTCACAAGGGTGAGTGGAATGTATAGGAAAATAAGCTAGAACAGAGCATCATGGGATATGTGGGGTGACCACCCAGATTACTAGTATTTTTATGGAAGATTAGGGTCTACCTTATATTGATTACCCTCCTATATTAGATCATTTCAGGGATGTATTTCCTGGGGATTTTCTTGGATTACCTCCTAAGAGAGAGGTAGAGTTCACAATTGAGCTCATTCCAGGAGTAGATTTAGTGTTCATTCCTCCATATAGGATGTAACCTATGTTAGGACCACTTTATGTATGAAGATTGTATTTGTTGTCAATAGTTTTCAATAATGGTCAAAATGAAGAAGGAGATGAATAAGGACTAAAAAGTTAATGGAGATTGGATGAAGTGAGGTTTCCTAGAGAATTGTTATGGAATCATATCATTGGATGTCATACTTGAGAAATTCTCTAAGAAGATCAAACCAGATGATTTTTTAACTGATCCTAAGTTCAAATAACTTATATCAAAGGTGACACATTATTTACAATAATGAATAATGGTGAAGTATCATCCATATAAGGATGATTGAAGAAGAATGGGGATTTGAAGAAGACCATGAAATGCTTCATGATTGCAGGAGAACCATGCAAGATCTTACTTGAAGAAAAGAATCCTATGATTTTCATGAATTAGAGAATGATGGTTGAAGAAGAAGAGAGAGTGTGGAAGGTCTTTTCATTCTAAGATGGTCATACATTACACATTTTATTGAAATCAGAAGATTGTTGCACTGTTCCTAAAGTTCAAAATACATGTATCAAAGGTGATACATTGTCTACAACATTGAAGGTATTTGAAGAAGCCTTAAGCCTCCAATTTTGGATGAAGAGAGATTATTGTAGTTCTTTGTAATTAACACTCCAAAAGGAATTGAGGATTTGAAGTGAGGATGAAGAAGTAATTTGGAATTCATATTCCAAAAATAATGGAAAAAACTATGACGATGCTTTTTTGTTTTGTATTTCACAAATATCATAAGTTTGGAGAACTTTTGATGCAAGCCTTATGAAGGATAGGGGGAGTAAAGAAGTGTTTTTTGGAAAAGTAAAGAAGGTGGCGCGCAAGTCAAAAAGTGGCACACAAGTGAGGTGTGAAAGTATAATGGGTGTGAAAGTGTATGTTGCACGCAAGTCATATTTCAGGATCATCACATCAAAATATGACAAAAGAAAGAAAGTGGTGCGCAAGTGTGGTGCGCAAGTATAAGCGGCATGCAAGTGTATGTTGCGCGCAAGTCATATTTCAACATCAACACATCAAAATATGAAAAAGTAAATAAAGTGGAATGCAAGTG
Organism: Viscum album; assembly: GCA_963277665.1. NCBI lineage: Eukaryota > Viridiplantae > Streptophyta > Magnoliopsida > Santalales > Viscaceae > Viscum > Viscum album. The sequence goes on from OY728127.1 coordinate 1,902,050,960, forward strand.
AAAGTGAGGTGTGCAAGTGAAGGAGTGGTGCGTAAGTGATGGAGCAGCACACAAGTAGGAGTGGCGCGCAAGTGTATAAGGCGCGCAAGTCACCCAAATTACTATAAATAGATGGTTACCCTCCTCATTTTTTTGATATCAAATATTAAAAGAAAATTTGATATCTGATCGCAAAAGTAGTGTAAAGTGTCACACAAGTTGAAGTGGCATGCAAGTTGAGGGTTATTTATAAGGTGTGCAAGTAGGGAGGCGCGCAAGCAGAGTGGTGTGCAAGCAGAGTGGCGTGCAAGAAAAGTGGCATGCAAGCAGAAGTGGCATGAAAGTTGTAAGAGGTGCACAAGTAGGGAGTTGTGTGCAACAAGTGTGTTGTGTCTAACCCCTAAGTGGCACGCAATTTTTGAGTTGTGCACAATTGTGGCACACAAGTATTTGGTGGTGCGCAAGCAGGGTGGTGTGCAAGTAGGGATTGGCGCACAAGCTGTGATTTGTGCTAGAAGTTCTTACCAGCTTCTGATCAACTGTGATGATGCTAAGTTGAGCTAAACTTCATTGTTTTAACAATCACAAAGAGAACTTGTGATTATAGCATGAAAAGGAATAATAAGAGTTTAGTGCAGTTGGTTTTGCACTGAAATAGAAAGTGTGAAGAAGAGGAGGTTTCAGTGTAGCTAGTTTTGCATTGAAGAAATAGAAGAAGAAGAAGAAGAGTTTGCATCCTACAAGTTTGTTGCAGACAAAGAAGAGGTTGGTTACTTTCATGCTGCTAAGAAAGTAACAAGAAGAAGAAGTTTATAGAAGAACAAAGTAGCATTGTAGAATCCAATAGGTCTTAAGAGGTGGAAGATTATTTTGGTGTTGCAAACTCTTTGAATAGAGAGAATATTGTATTCAGAGGTTGTATAAAGAACCAGCTAGAGGCTGCAAGAGACTGTCTACACTCGCAGTATAAAGAACCAGTGAGTGTAAGGGTATATCCTACTTGTTTCAAGTTAGAATAGGATTGTTTCCCTTCCCCCCTCTGAGTGTAGAGAGAAACACTAGGAAGTGATTATTTCCTTCCCTCCTCCAAGTATAGGGAGCCACACTGACTAGAATATTTATTTCCTAGTCAAACACTGTAACAGTTACTACATTATAGTAGAGAATCCGTGCACTGGTCATTACTATACATGGAAAGGACATAGCTTCTCTTATTGAGTGGTGAACCTTTTAAAAATATCGTGTGCATATTTTTACTACTTTCATATTATTGCATACAATAGGGAAAAGATAATAAGAGAATCAAGATCCTATCAGGTCAATAGGTATCAGGATAAAAAAGAATAAATTGGTTCAAAAAGGTCCCCAACACTGATTCACCCCCCTCTTAGTGTTAGGCATATCCCAAACTGGTTCTCTCAATTAGTATCAAAGGGATAGTTTCACCTTTGTTTGATTCTATACATTGAATATATTCTCTTTTAAAGACTTGATATTCTTTCCTAAGTCAAAAATGAAGTGTGGTTTTGATTAAGAGTCAGTTATCTCTGAGAAGAATTCTATATCTAACAAAACCATGATGAAAAGGAAAAAGATGGAGAAGAGAAAGCTGAAGAAGAATTCCATCTTATCTAAAGAAGAGGAAGTATCTGTATCTTCATGCCTTGTTTACAATGAGTACATATCAGACATCTAAAGTAATGAGATGCTGTCTCATGTTTTCACCAAGAATATGGAAAACCTTCCTACCTCTAATGATCAGGATATATGTGTTAGTAAATTTGAAAACTATTCTCATGATGAAAATTCTAGCACAAGAAATGATGATAAATTTACAACATCTCAAGAATTATCAGTTGAAATATTAAGATCTATTCTGCAGGATATCCCTGAAGAAAGTACATTCCTTTTTTTTGGAGTATCTCAATGTATACAGGAAGATTTCACCCAGCTGGAAGAAGAAAATGATGTTTTGGAGAAGGGATTGCAAGCAAAAATTATTGAATGTCTAAAGATCTCCAGACAGGGTGGAGCGTTTGAATCAACAAAGAGGGAATTTTAAATAAGTTCCTCAAAATGGATCAAAGAAGTTGAGGAGAAAGAGGGGGTCAATAATACTCTGGAAGAGAAGATCCATTCACTTGAATATGAGATGAAAAGGAGCACTGAATTCAAAAAGTTATATCTAGAAGAAAATTTCAAGAAGATCTAGGAACTTAACTCTTTGTTATAAAACAAAGTAAAGATGCATGAAGAGAAAGTTGAAAGACTAAAGAAGTCTTGTGAAGATAATATGACTATGATTGAAGACCAAAAAGTCATACCCAATATGATATGTCTATAGTTGGAAGCTCAATTGACCAATCTTGAGAAGACACATATTGAGTCTCCCCAAAAGAATGAAATAGTTGCTTCTAGTACTCAATTCTCACTGGAGGATTCTACTGTCAAAATACCTCCATCATGTGGTAAGAATATCATGGATTCACTCATTGATCTATCATAAGAAGCTGAGAAAGTAAAGTTACCATCCATTCTAACTTGTACTAATGTTTCTAAAACTATTTCTATAAAAAGTACAGGTTGGAAGAAAATCTCTAAACAAGTATGGATGAGGAAAGGTGATGAGATGCCTACCACCAAGGATAGGGTGGATAGGAATAATAATATGGAATATGGTTCCCCAGATAGAGAACAACACATCAAGAAGAAGGCTCATCAATCTAATACAGAAGATATCAAGAAGCCAAGATTTGTGGGTCAATGTTGGTGTTGCAACAGATTTGGGCATTGTGCACTGGATTGTTGGTACAATACCTAAAATGTAAAATCACAGATAAATCCCATCTCAAGGGGGATAAATATAGAAAATAAGAAGCAATATCCATAGATCCAGAAGCATCTATATACTGCAAACAAATTCGGAATGCTGGACAACATCTGTGATGTATGCAATGGGAGTGGTCACAAGAATGATGCATGCTTATTTCAGAATGTATTCAAAGATAATAAGAATAGAACACCACATAAGCTGGTGAAGAATGAAAAATTTGTCTTGGAAAGTAATAAGAAGTATGTTGCAAAATAAAATGCTCCCAAGAAGATTACAAGGAGGAAAAATGAGAATTCCTTGGATTCTAAATCTAAGAAGTTGATGGGTAGTGCATCCAAAAGAACAATCAAGAAGGATGACACTCTGAATAATCCATGTGGAAGTTACAAAAATGTTGTCACAGTTCCTAAATACATATTGGTTATTTAGCCTAAATATTTGGAAATAATGATAAAGGATGAAGATGCACGGGCTAAGGCTAGTACAAAAAGTAATAATAAGATTCCACATGATGAAGAAAATGTGAATAAGAGGTTGAAAACAAAAGGAAACTCTCATGTTCAGGAAGTTTTGTGTGTGAGGTGAAACAAGGTTGGTCATACTGTTATAAATTACATTGAACTTATTCCAGCCCAAGAAGAATTCCTCAAGAAGATGAAGGTTGCATCAGGAGATTCTAGTGCTTTGAAATCTCTTGAAGAAAGAATATCCGCACACAAAGAAATGGAAGAGGTGATAAGATCCACATAGCCACAATCAAAATTGAAGATCAAATGTGAAACTATGAAGACTGGGGAAAATGGAGCATCTTGGTTGAGAAAACCATCTCAACCTTGTTGTTCATATTGATGAATCAAGGAGGATCCACCTTATTCCCTAAAATCTTTTTTGTATTGTATTTGTGTTTCTAATACAGGGAATTGAAGGTGAAGAAAGCTCTTAGGGGGAGAACCTAATAAGCAGTGATTACTATCAACTCTTGATAGAAAAGTTGAAGAATTTTTCATCCATGGAAGATTAGTCAATTGATATTAAAATATTAGTATGATGATGGATCACCATTGATGAAGATGAGGAGGAATTTTCCCTTGAGGGGGAGACATATGAAGAATCTATCATAGTTACTCTTTCAATCAGTATCAACTTTAGTAGGTATCAAATTCAATTACTCTGGAAATTGATTGAACAACATGTCATTGGAAAACGTATGTCATTTCTTAATCTATCATCCTTGGTTACTCAAAATAAAGATATTTTTACAAAGGGGGAGTAACTAAGTCAATCAGTGACATAAAAAGAATGAAAGTTCCCCAAGTCCACTTATCCTTCCAATTTAACTTGAATGTTTTTGATCCATTTGTTGAAGTGAGTGTAGGAATTTCAAATTGATTATTTCTTATCATATTCAATATCTTCATCTTGGGACCAATTTTTGTATAAATATTGTATTTGTTGTCAACAGTTGTCAATACTGGTCAAAATGAAGAAAGAGATGAAGAAGGACTAAAAGGTTAATAGAGATTGGATGAAGTGAGGTTTCCTGGAGAATTGTTATGGAATCATATCATTGGATGTCATACTTGAGAAATTCTCTAATAAGATCAAACTAGACAATTGTTGAACTGATCCTAAGTTCAAAGAACTTGTGTCAAAGGTGACACATTGTTTACAACAATGAAGAATATTGAAGTATCATCCATCTAAGGATTATTGAAGAAGAATGAGGATTTGAAGAAGACCATGCAATGCTTCATGATTTCATGATAACCATGAAAGATCTTACTTGAAGAAAAGAATCCTATGATTTTCATGAAGTATAGAATTATGGTTGAAGAAGAATAGAGAGTGTGAAAGGGCTTGGCATTCTAATATGGTCATGCATTACACATTTTCTTGAAATCATAAAATTTTTGCACTGTTCCTAAAGTTCAAAATACATGTATAAAAGGTGATACATTGTATACAACATTGAAGGTGTTTGAAGAATCCTAAATCCTCCACTTTTGGATGAAGAGAGATAATTTTAGTTCTTTGGAATTTACACTCCAAAAGGAATTGAGGATTTGAATTGAGGATTAAGAAGTACTTTGGAATTCATATTCCAAAAAGAATGGCCAAAACTATGACGATGCTTTGTTGTTTTGTATTTCACAAATATCATAATATTGGAGAACTTGTGATGCAAGACTTATAAAGGATAGGGGGAGTAAAGAAGTGTTTTTTGGCAAAGGAAATAATGTGGCGTGCAAGTCAAAAAGTGGCACACAAGTGAGGCATGCAAGTATAAGGGGTGTGCAAGTGTATGTTGCATGCAAGTCAAATTTCAAGATCATCACATCAAAATATGACAAAGGAAAGAAAGTGACATGAAATTCAAGAAGTGGCGCGCAAGTCTAAGCGGTGCGCAAGTGTATATTGCACGCAAGTCATATTTCAACATCAACACATCAAAATATGACAAAGGAAATAAATTGGCGTGCAACTGATGGTGTGGTGCGCAAGTGAAGGAGCGGCGGTGCACAAGTGATGGAGCGACATGAAAGTAGGAGTGGCGCGCAAGTGTATGAGGCATGCAAGTCACCCAAATGCCTATAAATAGATGGCTAACCTCCTCATTTTTGTGAGATCGATGCTTAAAATAAAATTTGATATCTGATCGCACAAGTAATAGAAAGTAGTGCACAAGTTGAATTGGCACACAAGTTGAGGGTTATTTATAAGGCATGCAGGTAGGGAGGAATGCAAGAAGAGTGGCGTGCAAGCAGAGCTGCATTCAAGAAGAGTGGAACGCAAGCAGAATTGGAGCGCAAGTTGTAAGAGGAACGCAAGCAGGGAGTTTTGTACAACAAGTGTGTTGTGTCTAACCTCGAAGTGGAACGCAAGTTGTGAGTTGTGCACAATTGTTGCACGTAATTATTCGGTGGTGCACAAGAAGGGTGGTGTGCAAGTAGGGATTGGTATGCAAGATGTGAGTTGTTCTAGAAGTTCTTACCATCTTCTGATCAACTGTGATGATGCTAAGTTGAGTTGAACTTCATTTTTTTAACAATCACAGAGAGAACTTTTTATTATAAAAAGAAAAATAAGAAGAATATTTTAGTGCAGTTGGTTTTTCACTGAAAGAGAAAGTGTGAAGAATAGAAGGTTTCAGTGCAACTGGTTTTGCATTGAATAAAAAGAATAATAATAAGAAGTGTTTGCATCCTACAAGTTTGTTTCAGACAAAGAATAGGTTGGTTAATTTCATGTTGCTAATCAAGTAACAAGAATAAGAAGAAGGTTGTGGAAGAACAAAGTAGCACTGTAGCATCCAATAGGTATCAACAGGTGGAAGATTATTTTGGTGTTGAAATAGAGAGAATATTGTCTTCAGAGGCAGTATAAAGAACTAGCTAGAGGCTATAAGAGACTGTCTATAATGGCAGTATAAAGAACCAGCAAGTGTTAGGGTATATCCTACTCGTTGTAAGTTGGGAGAGGATTGTTTCCCTTACCCCCTCTGAGTGTAGGGAGAAACACTGGGAAGTGATTATTTCCTTCCCTCCTTTAAGTGTAGAGAGCCACACTGACTAGCGGATTGATTTCCTAGTCAAACATTGTAACAGTTACTACACTATAGTGGAGAATCTGTGCACTGGTCATTACCATACACGGAAAGTATTTTTCTGCTCTTAATGAGTGGTGAACCTTGTGAAAATATCGTGTGCATATTTTTACTAATTTCATATTATTGCATGCGATATAGAAAATAGAATAAGAGAATCAATATCCTAATAGGTCAAGAGGTATCGGTATAAAAAGAATAAATTGGTTCAAAAAGGTCCCCAACACTGATTCATCTCCCCTCTAAGTGTTAGGCATATCCTGAACTGGTCCTCTCAACCTACTGAGATCCAGGAGCTCAAGTGATAGTTGGAGGACTTAGAGGCCAGAGGTTTTATATGAACTAGTACTTCTTCTTGGGGTTTAACTGTGATTTTCTCTAATAAGGTTGATGGGAACCTTAGGCTATGCATGTATTACAGACAGTTGAACCAGCTTACAGTCAAGAACCGGTATCCACTACCTCAAATAAATGATCTCTTTGACCATATTCAAGGAGTTAGGGTGTTTTTTAAGATCAACCTGAGATCATGTTATCATCAGGTGTGAGTTGGGACTTCAAACTTACTTCATACATCTTTTTGTAGTAGGTATGATTTTTATTATTATTTACTTTTTCCATTTGTTCTTATGAATGTGCTTTCCATTTTCATGGCTTTGATGAATAGGGTTTTTCATCCCTATCTGGATTCTTTTTTCATGGTCTTTGTGGATGAAATCTTAGTATATTTTAATACTCATAAAGACCATGATAAGCATCTTGAGATCATTCTGAATACACTAATAGAGCGTCATATTTGTTCCAAGCTTTCTAAGATATACTTTTGGATCAAAAAAGTTCACTTATTGGTTCATATTATCTCAGAATTAGGATTATTAGTTGACCCAAAGAAGATGAGTGTTGTGGTTTCTTAGGTGAATCCCAAGAGTGTGTTTAACATATGGAGTTTCTTATGGATTTATAGATATTAAAATCATTTCATAAAGTAATTATCACACCCTAATACACATATTAATGGTCTTACAAAGAAGGGTGTCAAGTTCCTATGGTCAGAAGCGTGTGATAAATCCTTTCAAGAACTGAAAGGAAGGCTTACCTCAACACCTATTATGATTCTTCCAAAGCTTGGAAGAGGCTATACAGTGTTATATAATGCATCAAGAATTTCCTTGGGAGCAGTGCTGATGTAGGAGGACATATTCATTACATATGGATCTTGGTATTTAAGGCCACATGAGAGAAATTACCTGATGCAAAACCTCAAGCTAGAAGCAGTTGTCCATTCTTTATGCTACTAGAGACACTATCTGATGGGTGAGTGATTTATGGAATATACAGACCACAAGAGCCTCAGATATATCTTTATAAAACATTAATTTAATCTTAAATAGTGATTATGGGTTGAATACATTCATTCCTTTGATTTTGAGCTTTCTTATATGCCTAGAAAAGGAAATGGGGTAACAGATGTGTTGAGTCGGAAAACTTTGGCATAGGTCATACAGGAATCCGGTGATGAAATGAAGAAGATGGACCTATTTTCATAGTTTCATATAGAGTTTCATGATAGTCATGAGCATTCTTATCTCTCATACCTGATATTTATCTCTTCAATCCCTTAAAGGATAAAGAGTGGGTGGTTTTTAGATCCTGAGTGGTTGGTTCTCTAATAGATTATTTTAGTAGATGACCTACCTTCGGATTAGTCTATGGATAGGGATGGAATTATATGTATACATGGATGTTTTTGGATTTGTATAGATATGATAGAGTAACTAATGTGATATTCCCATGCTTCTCAATAGGAATTTCATCCAGGAATCTCCAATATGTATTGAGATATACGATGCCAATATTGTTGGCTTGGGATGAAATGTCGGATAGTAGGTTTTATCACTAGGTGTTCCACCTATCAGTTGGTAAAGGTAGAGAACCAGTGGCCTAATGACTTGTTACATCCACTTCCAATCCCGAAATGGAAATGGGAATATGTTTATATGTAAATTTTAGTTAGATTACAAAGTTCTCCTTGAGGTAGTGATGCAATTTGGGTAGTCCTTGACAGACTGATGAAAGTAGCCCACTTCCTTTCTAACTAGCAGACTTTATCAGTGGATGACATGGGAAGATTGTATGTCCATGAGATCATATAGCTACATAGGATCTCTTGTAATATCACCTCAGATAGTTATTCTCTCTTTACATCATGGTTTTAGTAGGGGTTATAGAGAGATATGGGCACACAGGTGTTTCTGGTCATAGATTGTTACCCTCAAACTGATGGCTAGTCAAAACGGATGATATAAGTTTTATAGGACATGCTCCAAGCATGTGTCCTTGATTTCAGTGGTTCTTGGAAGAATCATATCCCTCTTGTTGAGTTCTCCTTCAATAATATTTATTAGGTGATGATTTAGATGGATCCTTTTGAGGCCTTGTACGGTAGGTCATGTTGTTCACCTCTGTGCTGGCTAGAGGTAGGAGAGGTAGGCCTACTAGTTCCTCATATCATGTAGGAAACTTTATATCATGTTTATCTAATCAGGATTCATATTTTTACTACTCAGTATAGATAAAAATCCTATTCCGACTACTATTGATGACCTCTAGAGTTTGAGTTCGGGGATTGTGTTATCCTATGAGTAACACCTAGGCTTGGGAATAGATGGATATAGAGGAAAAGGAATTTTTTGACTCATTATGTCAGGCCATTTGAGATTCTGGAGAGAGTCAGGTTAGTATCCTATCAGTTTATATTAACTCAAAGGTACCATTCCATGCATGATGTCTTCCACATTTCATAGCTTTGCTGGTATCATGCCGACCTATCTCATACTTTTGATCTTGAGGAGGTTGAGTTGGATGTCAGTGATTCTTTTAAGAAGTATCATATATGCATCATTGACTGGAGAATGAAGGATCTTCAAGGCTAGTATGTCCCTTTATTATGGGTTTCATTGCAGCATATCCATGTATAATATGGGACTTAGGAGTGGGGGGTGACTTATATTCCTAGTTGGCAAAGTTGTTCTCATATGGTGTTTCACCTCCCTTGGAAGGTGAACTTGAGGATGAGTTCCTTTAAGGGGGGAAGACTGTAAGAACCCAGTTTTTATATTAGGTATGGAACCTTTAAATTTCATCCTAATTCTTTATTTTGGACCTAATATAGATTCACAATGAGGTTATTAAGGTTTTGGGTGTTTTTGGGGCTTGTTCGAAGCTTGAACCAGTCGGTGGAGAAAAGAACTCGGTTTCATGGTTATTAGAAACCATGTAACCTAGCCCACATGGTCCCTCCTAACCATGAAAGGCTAGAAAGAGATCCAAGTAGGGTTCACAGTTATCAAAAACTGTGTGCTAGGGGCTGCACATCCATGCCAAAACTCTGTAGTTTTTAGCAGAGGAGAATGGAATGGTTGGAGCATGGTTTCTCCAACCATGTGGTGTAACCGTGTGGGTCTCCTCTTAATACAGTGGCCTTCACACAGTTGGTGCACAGTTTGGAAAATTGTGTGAAAAAATCATGTGACCTAGATATTTTGGGAAAAATAATTAAAATTCACTTAATGAAATGTTTAACCATACCACTTCCTCCTTTTCTCATTCCAATAGATAGGAGAGCTCTCCCTCTCCCATTTTGAAGCTCTTAAAGCCTCTTTCATAGGATTTGATCTAGATTCATCATCCAAACTCTGATTTGATCCTTGTTCATCATGTTGGATGCACATTATTGAGTACTCTATTCCTTTTTCACCATTCTTTGTTTGACTTTATCTCGAAAGAGTTATCAAGGTGCAGGCTCATATACCTTATTTTTAGGGCATTGATCTGTTCTTAATATTTCTTATGATTTATTCCAAACTAAAGGTTGATACCGGATAAGGATATTCGTACGATCTTAAATTATATGTTCTATGACTCATCCCTCAAGTTTCACCATTTTATAAACTATATTTGGTGTGTGCATGTTGATTTCATTGGGCATTTCCTATTTAATTAACTTTCCTTTCTTATAGTCATTAGAATCATATTATAAGACTCTTTACAAATATGTTCATCATCATTATAGGTCATTTCCTCAATGTTGACCACCCCAAGTAGGGTTTTTCCCTTAAATATACCTTTAGCAGTTCTTTATGATTATTTGTGCCACTATTCGGGTGTGCCTTGACTTGACCTTCAGAAAGGTAAGTGTTATAAATAAATGAATTAAGAGTTATTAATGGATAGCACATTGTAGTTTCCATTTAACCCTTCAATGTAAGTGTTTCAATATAATGAATAAATATTAAATCTAAATGGATAGTATAATATATATATCACTTGACCTATTCCAATGTAATTAAATGTTAGGGTTTCATGTTCGTAGCACACCTTTCCATGATAATGGAAGGTAGAAGAGTGAACCTAATTAATGAATAAGTAATCAAATAACTAAATGGTTTCATGCCCTATTATCCTTTTCACAATAATTAAAGGCAATGGCTTAAACCAAATGACTTATTAAATATCATGAGTATTACATGGTCTAAATAATTTATTAATCAAGTGTAAGGTTCCTAATGAATATAGACCTAATTATCATTATAGGAGTGGTTGGACTTGAGTGGATGCCATTCTAATTCAGGGATGGTGGTTTCCAAGGAAGATATCCACCTTGGGACCCGATCCTTGTCTACTAGTGGATTCTTAGCGTGACACTGTAGGATCTCTCCATTATCATTATTGGATGCCTTGGATATACTCCTTGGATCCAGTGTGACATATATGAACATTTGGTACCATGGATACACCCATTGGTCCCAGTCATTGCTTATCCCATTTTACCTTGGATGAGATCCTTAGACTCGGATATAATCATATTACAGTGTAATGCCTTGGGTGATTCCCCTTAGATTACACGTAGACACCTTATAGCTAAGATTTAGGTTATTACTGAGTTGGATTGACCCCTGAAGTCAAGGATTCCTTAGTTATTACCTTGTATCCTCTTCACTATTATCATCATTGTAGGATTCCTTTTTATATCTTGGTTACTTTATTATTATTATCATGTCATGAAGTCATTGATGGTTATACCTCACATGACTTAATTATATAAAATGGAACATAATTAACTAATTAAATGATCTCATGTTCAGAGACATTACTAGCTGAGGCTGAAGCAGGTATCAGGGTATTTACATTTTTGTATTACTTTACTTTTGTATATGCCAGCACACTGTCATATTATATTTCGCAGGCTGGATGGTATAAACACCATTGGTGGTGGCCTACTAAGATTTATCTCACACCCTGTCTAGTCCACCATTGGTACCTAGGCAGATTGCATGTATACAGGTGTTGAAAACGGGAACTGTCCCTCCTTGTCCACCTGATATTGCTTGCTTGCATTAGGATAGAGCTTAATAGAAGATGACTGAACTGGAGATCAGGATGCTTGGATAGTTTTTGGATTCTTTTTTATTATTTTGCATAGAATTTATTTACTACTACCATGTATGCCTATTTTATAGTTTTGTAGACACATGACATACATTATCATCAACTTTGAGCATTATTATCAGTTTCTTCTGTTATTTATAATTCATGTCTACTTCCACTACAGCGGGTTACTGGTCTATTGTCTTAGTGTCTATTTCTATTATTATATCTATTTACCTATATTGCTACCACTATTTTCCTATAATTATATTTATCTATTGTTCTCCACTCTGGTAATAAGGGAATAGTCTCCCCACAGACACACCCTAGGCTCTCACTGTTAGTCGGCAACCTCTTACATTTGGGGAGATGCAATTGAGGCCATGTGGCCAACCGGGCTCAAGGAACCTTTTAGTGGAACCTGGTTTCAGGATTTCACACCACACCTAAATCATTTCCTTATCCCATTTAGGTAATTTTTGGGATGATTCTTCCTACACTTTTGAAAAGTGGTATGTTGGACCTTTTCCCACTATGAAATTTATCGATTGATCCCCCAAAATTAAATTATATTCTATACTTCCTACCTCAAAACCTATGAGATCCTAAAGATTCATTAATATTAATTTTTACTTTGAGGTAAAATTGAATAATTTTTTATAGTTTTCAAAGTCTTGAATCTCCAAATCTTTTCATAAACTCGACTTTATCCCACCAAAGAAGTGGTCAACTTTACTTTTGAGGAAAATAATAAATCGGGATGCGTATCATGAAAGTATTGTGAATTTATCCTCATAATATATAATGGATTAATTATCCTTTTTATTTAGGATAAGGAAATACCTCTCTATTTTAAGTTGGATAGTTTTTAAAAAAAATTATTGAAAAACATTTTATGGAATTATTTCCACTCCATCACTTTGATCTCTTCCTCAAGATTCATATTTTTTACCAATGTCAACCATTGATTATATTTCACCTCCATATGATAAACATATATAATGAACTTATCTTAATTAGAGAATTTAAGGAGATATAGGATCTTTATAATAGATTTAATCCATTATTCTGTGATTAAAGGATCAGAAGATCCACTGAAAGTCAGGGGGCTTTGTCATGAAATTGCAACTTGTTATTTCTTATGGGGGTGTGGGTTTTCTCCCTGATTAAAATTTCTATTAAAAACTTGAGTTAATTTATAAATTATTTTCATTAATTTCTTGACTCCTTCTCTCATCATGTTGGGAATTCATTACATTTCTTATCAAATTTTTTGTTGAAATGATTCCTTCTATTCTCAACCATTAACTAAAATGAATGGAAAATTAGGGGTGATAATTTTAAAAATACTAAACACATAAAAGGGAAACTATGAAAATTGATAGGATGGCTCATAAATGGAATGAATTACTTAACATATGAATTTATAAGTTTCAATCTAATTTATCCATGGTCTATTTCCTGACATAAAATTCTATGGGCATTTTTGTTCCCTTCATACCGATTCATAGAGAGATTGGGAATTTACCAAATCTTATCCACCGAGAGTGTCAAACTAGGTGTGTAGAAAAGTATCTTTTTCATGCACTAGGTTACGATCAAGTCAAATCCCAATGCACTCTTTTCAAGTTTATTACCCCAAGGTACAATTGTGTCAAATCCACATCCACTTGTAGTGTCTAAACAGGGATTTTTCTACTAGGAAACCACTTACTCTATACTTTACCATAATTTAGGGATATTTTACTATGTTTAGAATTATATCTAAGGCATGAATAAGGTTTTATAATCATAATCCCAAAAATAACTATGATTTTCCTTTGATAACAAATATGACATCCTATATCTTTAATACACCTTAATTCATGATTTATTACATAAAGATACACATAATACAATCCTAGAAGATCGTGAGGCCTGGTGTATTTCGAAAATTAGGTACATAAAACATTAACTTTAAACATGGGTATAAAAATATTATTAAAAAACTCTAAAACATGCCCTTATATTCCATCAATATTATAATAATGCACAGGATAACCTAAGGACTTACATTAGAAAATGGTGATCTATAAATCCCAATAAGGGAATAATCAAAGCATAACATGATGAAAGAAAGACATTTTAGTCAATATATATATCCATGTGACATAAAAATGGGTGAGAATAATAAACATGATCCTTGAATCATGATATAATATGATAACATTAAGGCAACATAGGAATGTGGAAACAATATAAAACATGTCATCATAAGCATAATTCAAGGATAACCACCAATATGTCGTATAATTATATTATTATGATAACCTACCATGAACCATACATGGAATATCATGAGATAAAAACATTACCCAATGAATTGGATGGATATATAATTCTGGTCCCACCTATCACATTCATATCATGTACATGTATTTGTGCACCACATAGATCATACAATATAAGAACGTCTTCCATCACTTTTAAACCCACAATTAAGGAGTGTGGGTTACATAAATTGAAGTCCCCAATAAATGAAGTATATATGAAACTAGTTGAATAACCTTGAGTGGAAATGGGGGTGGGTATTCACTACACAAATTTTTGGCATGAAAAATCATGGGATAATTTTAGCAGCATAACGGGTGCACATAAAGGTTTATATAAGAGGTTAATGAGAGTGAAAAGTGGTATCTAATTACATAGTAATAATAAGGATATTTAATGGGTGTGTAAAATTAAATTACAACATGTAAAATTGGAAATAAAAAGTTCTTAGTACAAAGAAAGTACTTGAAATAAAAATAAGAGGAGACAGTCCCTTACCTTGAGAGGGTTCTTCTAAAAGTTTGGGAGGAGCTTATTAAGATCTTGGGAACACCATGGGAGTTATTTCTAGAGGTATAGGGAGATTAAATTCATTTATAATGGGTTTTATTGAAGATGAGTTGGAGGATGGGTGGGTATTTATAGAAAAAGTGGGTGAATTCTTTATTAATTTCTAAACATAGGTTTTGGACTCTATACGATAAAATAATCAAAACTGTAAGAACTCAGTTCTTCTTTGAGGTACAGATTCATTGTTCTCCATAAATTCTTAGTTTAATTACTTAAATATGGCCTATTATGAATTCATGTTGAATTCATGGAGGTATCGGGGGTGTCCGGGGATGTTTCAGAGCCCAAAACCCAAGTTTTGGCTGAGAAGAGGAGGTTGCATAGTTAGTGAAAATCATGTGGGTAGGTCCGCATAGCCATGTGACCAGGTCTGCAATTTTATTATATTTGGATAGTGTTTCTTTGCACAATTTGTGCATGGTTTGTAAACCATGCAGGTAAACTATACAAGTGCCCCTTTCTCCTTTAGGAAACCCTATGATCTGGAACACGGTTTGACAAATCATGCCCCTAAACCTTGTGACCCAGATATTTTAGGTAAAATGACCATTTACCCTAAAATTATATTAAATAAAACCTAAGTCTAATTATTTATTTTTTTCACAATAGGGAGTTTTTTTCCTCTTTTAAGACTATTCTAGGAATTCAGCTACATCATCCGTCCAACCTCCGATTTGAGCATCGTCTATTTCATTGGATCCGCAATAGTAAGATACTAATTGCTTTTTAGTCATTCTTGATTCTTCTAGATATCATCTATGCTATTTGGTTTTAGGTTTATATGCCCTAATTTATCGTTCTTCATCAATTCTTCATATTTCTTCCAATATGGGTCGAATCAAAGCCTAATACTGGATAATCTATCTATCATGGACCTAAGGTAGGTGGTCTCATGCCTTTGTCTTAAAGTCGGGTTGTTTATATATGTCATCGTGCTATGCGCCCAATTTCCAGGTGTCACCCAAAATGAAATTGAACCTTATTATTTCCATTCATGTTTTAATTAATTGAATAGGCTTGGTAATGATTGATATAGGTTTTATAACTTGAATGATAACCATCTTATGAGTGAGTTGTCTTGAAATGGCCCATTATGGATTTTGGCTTTAGATGCCTATGAGGAATACCTTTTAGCCCTTGAATATGGGATGCCATTTGTGAATTGGTAAATAAATAAAATTGATTAATTGATTTATGCAATTGGATTGAATTGATTTAATTATTGATTTGACCATGTGATTTATATGATAATTAATCCATGTGATATCTTGATAGGATTGTTAGGCTTGTTATATTAAATATGGACATGTGAGTATTTGAATGGCCTTTGAATTGCTAAGTCCATGTGAGTTAAAGGGATTTTATTCCTTAAGATGGATTCTTTATGCATCTGATTCCTTGTATATGAAAATGCCCATGTGATTTATGTTGAGACCATGCTATGTGATGGATTGATTAAGCATGGGAAGATCATTGTCATGTTTTTCACACATGATTAAATGAAAGGACAAGCCTTGGAGGTTGGTCCTTGCTTGAGTCTCCCTTTTGAGGTGGGTAATATATAATGCCTTTGGTTTGACCTTGGCATGTTTAATGAATTGTTTAAATGAAATTATATTGGTTAAATGATTAATAGGCAAGGGTGCTACATGGATTTGGATTGGAATGACATGGATGGACTCTTGTGCTTATTGACTTATACACCTTGGGTGATATGTGGATTCACATTAGAATGCCACTGACGGACTCATTGACTTGAACCTTGATTAATCCATGGGTGATACATAGAACCAAGTGAGGGATTCCATGGATGGACTCATTGGGGATAGAATTATATTCTGAGTGATACATGGATTTTTATGATAATTCCATGGATAGTTTAAAAGGGAATTTGACTATTATTCCAAGGGTGATACTTGAGATTTTTTGTGAAGTGTCAAGGACAGACTCAATTGTCTGGGAATTTATACCTCACCTAGAGAGATACCAGGTTCCTGAGAGGTTCATCAGGGGTGGACTTATAGAGTGTTGGTTCATATTGAACCTGGAGAGACACTTGAATTACAACTTAGGAATGTCAAGGATGGGATCAAGTTATGAATTGAATAAATAATGAAATGACTATTATGATGTGTTTTCCAAGAAAAATCACAAGATTGGAATTAGTCTTGAATTGTATCATTTAGATGGCCTTCTGAGGAATCTATTGTGCTTCCAGTTACATGGGGGATTCTAGGATTGATCTGAATCTAAAGAATTATAAATTCAATGTAATTGAATTCTTAAATTAATATGAATTGAATGAAATTATTGTAAATGAAAACTAGTTCATATAGGATGTTTAATTTTGAGTACTTCCTTGCTTAATTCTTTTCTTATTTCAAACTGCCTGCTATATATATTTACTGATTGATTGGCATAGATATTGGGTGGTTTCCTACTGGGATTTAATATCACACCCTATTTGGGAAACTTTTGGGACCCAAACAGATTATATGATTGTAGGTGTTGATAAGTTAAACACCCTCCTATAGGTACTTGATATGTTGCCTAGGAGTAGGAGAGCATGAGACCAAGCTGAGGCTTGAGATGCTATTAGGATTATTTTTTTCTTTTTTTAATCTTAGGACATGTATTGTATATGGCTATTGTGTACCTATTTTGGATTTTTTTTATTAGAACATGTCACATGCATCATCATCTTGTATATGATATGAGTAATGGATTTATTTATACTATTATTCTTCTGTGGTTTATTTCTATTATATGGTTTATAGCTTCTGTTATTGAATTATTATTGGATTTTTTCTATTTTACACTCTTATAATGAGGGCATAGTCTCCCCACTGGCCCACCTAGGACCTCGTTGCTAGTCGATGGCCTCTAGAATTTGGGGAGATGCGCTTGAGGGCATGTGGACAACCAGGTATGGAGCACATTTGAATGGAATCCGAAATCAGGACGTTGCAAAGTGGTATCATATGAGTTTTTTTTTTGTTTTCTTTACTAATTGGAGATAATAGAAAGGGATAGAAAAGAATAGGAATCTAGTAATGAGTTGTGACTGGGCATAGCTAACCTGCGTACAAGAAAAATCCAAATTACCTTGAATTTAATTGTTGTTTTATGGATTCTAACTATTATAGTAGATTTGATTCCATCGTTGGATGATGCACTTTTATTATATTGTTACTATTGATATGATTTTGGGTTCTATTATGTTACAATAGGATGAGATGAGGGTATTTCATCTGATGAATTATATAGGAACCTTCTAGATTTCACATTCCATACATTATGCCATGCCATTTAGGATGAATTAATGATTGCCTACTTTTGTGATAGGTTTTGTGATATATATGACTGTTGTTATGTTAGGTATATTGAGATATATTATGGTGTTCCATATGTGGATGTAAATATTTGATCTCTAGGGATTATGGGCCCCCATGGATCGGAATTCGGCATACCATTGATTTACCCTTCTAAAAGGAATGTGATAAACATGAAATGGGTATCAATTTAATGAATGTGAATGTGAACTTAGTTTTAAATGATATAAATGAAAATTCAAGTTAAACTGAAATGGATTATGGTAGAGAAATTGACCAGACCTGACCTTAGTAGTGGTATTTTGGTAGTATCTCTCACTTGTTTGATGCCCAGACCTAACCCTTGGGGAAGACAGAGGGGTTAAATCTTATAGACAAAGGTTTTTACTTATCCTATTTTGATATATGTGATTTTGAGCTGCAAAAAATTATTATGATAATGAACTGAGGCATGTGTTTGGCATTATAGATCCATGACACCATGACGACCTCTAGTTGTACACCAGGAGGGTGGTGATGATCATAATTTGGAGGTGGTAGGCCATGAGCTACCAGCGGATCCTCGATTCATGCCAACTGTGGCACCAGGATCTATACCAGACACAAGTGTTGAGGCACAGTTCCATGATGGGTTCTTTAGATTCATACAGACCATTCAGGGAGCACTGCAACATGTCCTAACTATGGTAGAGTTTATGTGTGAGTTTCAATAGAAGCATCCACCCATGTTTTTAGGTGATGGCGGACCACGGGCTATGAATTCATAGGTAGAGGTCATGTTATCTATCTTCGAGCACTTAGAGATGCCTACTGAGATGAGGGTAAATCTTGTTAAGTACATGTTATGTGATTCCCCCAAGAGGTGGTGGGATGTTATCACACATACAGATAATCATCAGAAGATGTCTTGGAGGGAGTTTCATATGGCCTTCTATGAATATTTCTATCCCAAGACATTGAAGGTCGATATATCCTGGGAGTTATTTCATCTAGAACAGGGTGAATTATCAATCATGGACTATTTGGCCTATTTTACTGAGCTCTAGTTCTTCACACCTATTCTGATGGGTGATGAGCTTTCAAAAGCTAGGTGATTCGAGGATGGTCTCAGGTACGACATTAGATCAGATGTAAATGTCTTCTAGATGACTATTGTATCTGGAATAGTGAATCAGGTGATAATCACATATCATAACCTGAGGGAATTTTGAGGTATAATCCAGAGTGGTCCAGCACCTAGGTCTGGTACTGCATTGACCGGTAGTATGAAGCACCATATAGAGCTTCAACATGGTGATATTAGCAATCATAACATCGATTCAAGTATCCAAGTGAGGTGCTACCATTTTGGTAGGCTAGTACATATGAGGATACAGTGTAAAAATGACTCAGTCGAGTGTTGATATTTCAGTAAGATGGGTCATCTATAATGCTTCTACAGAATGTTTCCACCAGTATCTAGTGAGAGAGGGTCTACACCAAATCCAAATTTAGGATCAGGGTCAGCGGCTTCTCACCAGGCATGGATATGGGGTACAGTTGTCCGATTAGGTTGGGGTGGTGGTCATGGTCATGGTAGTCAGACCACAGAATTATAGCTACAATAGGGTGTATCAACTCAGAGTAGTCAGGTAGTTCCACAGGGCTATGGTACAGGTCAAGCATACGTAGTGCAATAGACCCATCAGGAGTAGGATCCCAAACCTTCTACTATTATAGGTATTATTTTAGTAGCCTCTGTTTTAGCTTATACACTTTTTGATATAGGGACCTTGCATAGTTTCATATCAGTATCTGTGGTAAAAATACTTGGGCTTATTATAGTCTTATGATGGCGTTATGATGCTAGACACTCCGTTAGGGATCAAGACAAAAGGTGTGTGTCAGTGCAGGGAGTTACGCCTTGAGTTTGGTGGGTGTCACTTTATATGGAACCTTTACATCCTCGAGATGATAGGATTTGATATCATTCTTGAGATGTATTGGTTGGTTCCTTTTCATGATTTCATTAATTTCTATCACCACAGGGTGAGATTTACATCACCATGAGGGTATAGAGTTCATTCAAAAGGGTGAATGGGATGTCTAGGAGAGATGAACTAGACCTAGAATCATGGGATGGGTGGGATGACAACCCAAATTGTGAGTTTATATCTAGATTAATAGGGAACATGTCAGACTGATTTCCCTCCAGTGGTTGATCGTTTTAGGGACGTTTTCCCAGATGACTTTTCAGGATTACCTTCGGTGAGAGAGTTAGAGTTCTCTATCGAGCTAGTTCCACGTGCTGTAATGGTATCCATTACACCTTACAGGATGGCTATGATGGATTTTAAAAATCTCAAGAGGTAGATAGAGGATTTAGTGTAAATGGTTTTCATCCAATCCATTACTTCCCCATGGTGTTCATCGGTCCTTTTTGCGAAAAAAGGAGGACGGTAGACTTAGGCTATGTGTAGATTATCAAAAATTGAACCAACTAAAGGTTAATAATTGGTATCCTTTTCCATGTATAGATGATCTCTTCGACCAGCTCTGAGGATCTTGGGTCTTCTCAAATATTGATTTGAGATCCGGTTATCATCAGGTGCATGTTGGACCATCAGACATACCTCGTACAGTCTTTCGGAGCAAGTATGGCCTATATGAGTATTTAGTTATATCGTTTAGTCTCATGAATGTGAAAATGGTCTTCATGGAACTAATGAATCTAGTGTTCCATCCTTATCTCAACTCGTTTGTGGTGGTTTTGATGGATGATATCTTGGTGTATTCTCATAATCTACATGACAATGCCACCCATCTTGAGATCATTTTGAATACACTGAGAGAGAATCAGTTATATGCTAAGCTCACAAAGTGTCACTTCTGGATGGATTAGATTCACTTCCTAGGTCACGTCATCTTAGAGATGGGAGTATTAGTGGACCTAGAGAAGGTAAGAGTTTTAGTTTCTTAGGAGCATCCCAAGAACATCTTTGAGGTGCGGAGTTTCTTAAGGCTATCTGGTTACTACAGGAATTTCATACAGGACTTATCATACTTAGAAACTCCGTTTACGAGCTTGATTAAGAAGGGTTTGAAGTATGTATGGTCAGATTCCTATGATACGTCCTTTCAAGAGCTGAAAGGGAGATTGAATTCAGTATTGATACTGTTTTTTTTTTCAGATCCATGAAAGAGTTACACTGTGTACTGTGATGCATCGGGTATCGAGCTAGGAGTAGTTCTTATGAAAGGTGGTCGATTCGTTGCATATGGGTCTAGTTAGTTGAGGCCACATGACAGTAATTACCCAACGCATGATCTCGAGTTAGCTGTAGTTGTTCACACGTTGCACTATTGGTGACATTACTTATTGGGAGATAATTTTGTGGTGTACATGAACCACAAAAGCCTCATGTATATATTTACACAGTATGATCTGAATCTGAGGTAGAAAATATGGGTCAAATTCCTTCATTCTTTCAACTTCGAGCTTGCCAACATGCCTAGTAAAGGCAATGCAGTGGTCAATGAACTGAGTAGGACTCAAATACAGGCAGTATAGTAGGCGAGTAGTGAGTGGAAACTTATGGCTTTGTTCTCTAAGATGAACTTGGAGGTTCGTGACAATAAGGGGAAAACTTTCCTTTCTTCTTTAGTTGTTATTTCTACCCTACTGGATAGAGTGAGGATGAGGCAGTTATTAGACTCTAAAGGCCTAGTCCTACGGGATAGTGTGGCAGGTGAGGACCCTCCTCCTGGATAGACTGTAGGGGATGATGAGATCCTGTGAGTACATGGTCATGTATGGGTTTTAGAAGACATGCACGAGGATCTTATGTAGTATTTTCATGCTTTGGTTTGGAAAGTGCATCCCGGTGTCACCAAGTTGTATCAAGATTTACATTGTCGGTATTGGTGGTTGAGCATGAAAAAGAGATGTAGTAGGTTTTTTCATGAGGAGTACCACTTTTCAGTAAGTGAAGGTGCAACACCAGTGACTAATTGGACTTTTACAATAGCTACCCATTCCCGAGTGTAAGTGGAATGACGTCGCAATGGATTTTGTGATGGGTTTACTGAGGTTTCCTTGAGGTAAGGATGCAGTATGGGTTTTTGTTGATAGGCTCATGAAAGCCAGTCACTTCCTACCTATTAAGGAGACCTTTTCAGTTGATGAGCTTGGGATTGTGTATATTCGTGAGATATTACAAATTCATAGGGTCCATCATTCTATCATTTTAGATAGGGAAGCCTGGTTTACTTCTTGGTTCTGGAAATGGCTATAGAGGGTGATGGGTACACAAGTGCTTATAAGCATGGAATACCACCCCTAGAAAGATGGTTAGTCAGAGCGCATGATTTAGGTGCTTGAGGATATGTTGCAAGCATGTATCCTAGATTTTGGGGGATCTTGGGAGAGGAATATACCCCTAATTGAGTTCTCCAACAACAATAGCTTTTAGGATACTGTTCAGATGGAACCATTTGAGGCTTTGTACAGTAATCCATGTCAATCACCCCTATATTGGATAAAGTTTGGAGAGGAAGCTATGTTGGGACCTCATCTTATTCAAGAGACCACATAGTAGGTGTAGTTGATTCGGAAGCAAATAGCTACTATTCAGTCTCATCAGAAATCATATGTTGATCACCGTAGATGACCTCTAGAGTTCTAGATTGGGGATCAGGTTTTCCTATATGTTTCACTGAGGTTGGGTCATAATAGGATCAGGATACAGGGTAATCTTTCATTAAGGTACATTGGGCCATTCGATATTCTAGAGAGAGTCGGTTTGGTAGCCTATCGGTTGCAGTTACCCAAGAGGTATCGGGATATGCATGATTTCTTCCATGTTTCTTAGTTGTGACATTACTATTAAAACTCATCTCATTCCTTTCATCTCGAGGAGGTTGAGTTACAGGTAGATGTTTCCTTCGAAGGTTGTCCTATTCGAATTGTGGATCGTAGCACAAAGGTTCTCCAAGGTCGGTCCATTCCTTTAGTATGGGTACTACAGCAGCACAGCCGAGTGTGAGATGAGACCTGTGAGTGGAGTTTGATGTATGATCATAGTGTCTGAAGTTATTCATAGATCATGCTTCACTGCCCTTGGAAGGTAAATTTTGGGATAAATTACTTTAAGGAGAAATTTTGTAAGAACCTGATTCTTCTTTTAGGTCTGAATTAATTTTTTTCCATCAATTCTCAGTTTAATTGCTTAAATATGACCTAGTATGAATGCTTGATGAGGTCATAGAGGGTTTGAGGGTGTCTGGGCTGGTCTGGATCCCAAAACCCAAGTTTTGGGTGAGAAGAGGAGGTCATATGATTAGTGAAAACCATGCAGGTAGGGTCACACGGTCGTGCGGGTAGGGTCACATGGTTGTATTGCCAGGTCTACAATTTCAACAGATTGGAATAGTGTCTCTTCACACGGTTTTTTCATAGTTTGTAAATTATGTGGGTAAACTGTGCAGGCACCCCTTTCTCCTTCAGGAAACAATGTGATCTAGCGCACAGTTTGACAAACTATGCATCTAAACTGTGTGACCCAGATATTTTGGGTAAAATGACCATTTTTTTCCTAAAATTCTATTAAATCAAACCTAAGTCTAATTATTCATCTATTGCATAGAATGTATCCATTTTTTAGCCTCCTTTGAGCTTATTCTAGGAATTGGGTTGCGTCATCCATCCAACCTCCAATTTGAGCCCCATTTGTCTCATCAGATCAGCAACGGTAAGATATTAATTCCTTTTTAGCCATTATTGATTCTTATGGATATCGATTGTGATATTTGGTTTTAGACTCATATGCCCTAATTTCTCGTTCTTCATTTTTTCTTCATATTTCTTCCAATTCGGGTTGAATCAAAGCCTGATACTAGATGATCTATCTAGCATAGACCTAAGGTAGGTGGTCTCATGCCTTTCGCTTAAAGTCGAGCTGTTTATTTATGTCATCATGTCGCACACCCAATTTTTGGGTGTCGCCTAAAATGAAATTGAACCTTATTATTTCCATTCAGGTTTTAGGTAATTGAATAGGCTTGTTAATGCTTGATATTGGTTGTAGACCTTGAATAAGAACCACCTCATGGGTGAGTTTTCTTGAAATTTTCCTTTATGGATTTTGGATTTGGATGCCTATGAGGCATTCCTTTTACCCATTGAACATGGGATATCATTTATGAATTGGTAAATAAATCAAATTTATTAATTGATTTATGAATTGAATTGTAAATGAAATGAATTAAGGGTATGGTATGGATTACTTGACCCTTGACCCGTGTATGCCATTGCTTTTCTAAGCATGCTTTCTTTGTTTATGCCTTTCCCATGTGAGTAAAGTAGAGGCTATGCCATGAGTTGATGTAATTGGATTGAATTTCTTTAATTGTTGAGTTTCCCATGTGAGTTATGTGATAACTAATCCATGTGATAGATTGATAGGCTTGTTAGGCTTGTTATATTAAAAATGGCCATGTGAGTATTTGAATGTCCTTTGAATTGCTAAGCCCATGTGAGGTAAAGGGAGTTTATGCCTTGAGATGGATTCTTTATTCATGTGATGCCTTTTATATGAAAATTACCATGTGAGTTATGTTGAGGCCATGTTATGTGATGGATTGATTAATCATGGGAAGCTTGTTATCATGTTATTCTCACATGAGTAAATGAAAGGCCAAGCCTTTGAGGTTGGTCCTTGGTTGAGTCACCCTTTTGAGGTGAGTTATATAGAATGCCTTTGATTTGACCTTGTAATTTTTAATGAATTGTTTAAATGAAATTATATTGGTTAAATGATTAATAGGAAAGGGTGATACATGGATTCGGATTGGAATTCCATGGAAGGACTCTTATGCCTATTGACTTATATGACTTGGGTGATACGTGGATTCACATTAGAATTCCACGAATGGACTCATTACCTTGAACCTTGATTAAGCCATGGGTGATACATGGATCCATGTGAGGGATTCCATGGATGGACTCATTGAGGATAGACTTATATGTAGAGTGATACATGGATTCTTATAAGAATTCCATGGAAATACTCAAAGGGAATTTGACTATTATTCCAAGAGTGATACTCGAGATTTTGTGTGAAGCGTAAAGGATGGACTCAATTGGTTGGGACTTTATACCTCAACTAGATCGATATCGGGTTCTTGAGAGGTTCGCCAAGAACGGGCTTGTAGGGTGTTGGTTCATATTGCACCTGGAGAGACACTTGAATTCCAACTTAGGAATGTCAAGGATGGGCTAAGGTTCTGAAATGAATAAAGAATGAAATGACTATTATGATGCATTTACCAAGACAAATCACAAGCTTAGATTTAGTCTTGACTTGTATCATTTAGATGGATTTCTAAGGCATCTATTGTGCTTCTAGTTACACGGGGGATGCTAAGCTTGATCCGGATCTCAAGACTTATAAATTCAATGTAATTGAATTGTTAAATGAATATGAATTGAATGAAATGATTGTAAATTAAAATCAGTACATGTAGGATGTTTACTTTTGAGTACTTCCTTGCTTACTACTTTTCTTATTGCACACTACCTACTATATATATTCACTAACTGATTGGCATAGACCTTGGGTGGTTTCCTACTGGGATTTAGTCTCACACCCTGTTTGGGATACTTTTTGGGAACCAAATAGATTATATGATTGCAGGTGTCGATAAGGGAAATCTCCCTCCAATCGGTACTTGATATGCTACTTAGGACTAGGAGAGCATGGGACCAAGTTGAGGCTTGTGATACTATTAGGATTATTTTTCCCTTTTTGTACTCTTGGTACATGTATTGTATATGATTGTTGTGTTCCTGTTTTGTATTTTTTATTAGAACATGTGACATGCATCGTCATATTTTATTTGATATGACTTATGGCTCTATTTATACTATTAGTCAACCAATGTTTATTTTTTTGTATGGTTTACAAATTTCTCTATTAGACTATTATTGGATTTCCTATGTGTTGCACTCTACTAATGAGGGAATAGTCTCCCCACTAACCCAACTAGGCATTCGCTACTAGTCAGCAGCCTCTACCATTTGAGGATATGCGCTTGAGGCCATGTGGCCAACCAGGTACAGAGCACCTTTGAGTGGCATCCAAAACCAGGATGTTACAAAAACTACAAACATTCCCATGGTTTTTTAGTATGGTTTCTACCAAATAAGATTTTTTTTTTCAATATTTTATAAGGAAAAGAACTGAACTCTTTAAAATAATACCCTTTATGATGTGGAAGCGAGTCATATTTATAAAGAATTGATTTTAAAGCATTAAAATATAATATAGGTTTTGGAGGATTCATTAAGGGTTTATAAAATTAATAAAATAACTTAAAAACACATTATTTTAAAGGGGAAACATATTTTTGGTCATTTATTCCATTTATACTATTTATTAAATCACTTTTGGACTATTATTATTTTATAATACATATTTTATATTTATGACATATTTAATTTTTACCCAAAAATTTGACTATCTTGAAAAATTATAAAAAAACACCATTGGATAATTTTGACATGCTGATTTTAAAAATAATATTTATTTTATAAAAAAAATTCTCTAAATTTGAGAATTTACACTTAAATAAAAATTATCATTGATTGAAAAATATTGGTTTTTATGACAATAAGGGTTTTCTAACCCTTATAAAGATTATATTGGACATCACTAAAGTATATTATAATTTGTATATAAATATTATTTGATAATAATATTATATGAAAATAACATTTATTTCAAAATTATTGAATTTATCAAAAAGAGTGTTTTAATTAAAACTGTATATTTTTCAAAAAATACAATTTTGGTTTCTTCGTATCAAAATCTAATTTTCATAAACTCATATAAAATTATAATAATGAAAAAGGATAAATATAATAATTATTTTATTAACAAGGAAAATATAAAAATTCTTACTATTAGGGTCTAGATACATAACCTCTTATTACACCATTATATGGCCTAAGGGTAAGGTGTGTGATGGTGGGGCTTTCTTGGGTGGTTTAGAAAACATGGTTTGGGTCATAATCTCAATAAGATTGAATTTATCCCATAAATAGTTTCATTTGTGCTTTAGTTGTTGAATTTCATCTTGTTCTTGGTCAAGGTAAAGGCTTGGTGATTTCATCTCCCCTAGAAGCTCTTATAAATGGGCCTCATATGGTACAATCCTACTGGTCGAGGTCATTGCTCCTTTCGTCTATGAAAATTAAGATTTATAATAACCCTTAATATATACTAACTTTATTGTTTATTGTATAACAGCTATATTATCAATGGTTAATATGATTAATGGTCTTAAATCTGATAGGCTATATTTTATAATTGGTCTAAAATAACCAGAGTAGTTCATGTTTTTTCTATTACTATATTACTTAATAATGTATTTATTCATTTAGAATAGAATTTCATTTATAAAAGTCTTGGTCATTACAAATCTAGTGGGTTACCCAATGATTATGTTAACTTATTAGAGGGTTAGTGTGGGGATGGGTAGTGATGATTGTGGGTGCCACCTTAGAACCCAAATTGAAATTTTGATTCTGGAATGGATGGAGTGACCAGGATGGGTTGTGTACTTGAGAGGTCGTACCATGAGGGGTGTGCTTGGTTTGGGAAAGTGGTTAACTCACATGGTATGGTATGAGGTTATGAGGAGGGGCATTCGCATGTATATATTCAATATATCTGAGGTTTCGGTATTGAATACTCTGGTTGCATATTGTACAAGGTTCTGGGGAAGATGTTCCCTTAGGTTTACATGTTTTATATGTATGTGTGAAACATGAATTTGGGGTCAAGTGTTGGGGTAGATATGTATCTCTGGGTAATGAGGGTCTGGTACCTAGTTTCAGGTAGGGGACACAGCCCCCTGGGTGTATGATATACGATGGTTCTCAATGAGCTACATCTTGGGGTAGATATGGCTCCAAGGTGAGATGCACTCTGGGTAAGATAATGGTTCTGGGGATGGGTATATTTTCCCGGGGTGGATTTTTATGTTTCATGGATGGGTATATTTCCTCAAGTGGTTTCATTATGTTTTGGGGGTGGGTATATTTCTCCCAGGAGGTTACTTATACTCAAAGACACTCCAGCATTGGCTAAAGTAGGTTTTATGTTTGGGTACAAGTTCTAGGGTAGGAATTGGTCCCCCTTGGTAATTGATGGGACTATGCTCAAATAAACTTCGACACTGGACAAGGAAAATATATTCGATCATGAGTTTCATGTTATAACTCTTGGATCAATAGAGGTTATTTATTTATACTTTCATATTGTCCTATTTATTTTAAGAATACCACTTGTTCATACACTGTATTTACTGGTTATGTTTGGGACCCTATTAGTGGTGCTCCACTAAGTTACACTCACACCCTGATCAAGTGTCCATGACACTTAGTTATCCAATAAGATCTCCTGGTGTATGGAGGATATGAGGAACTAGTTGTAAGGGGATACACTGATGCTAGTTTCCAGACAGATCATGATGATATGAAATCGCAGTCAGGCTACATCTTTTGCCTGAATGGTGGTGCAGTGAGCTGGAGAAGCTCGAAGCAAGCTGTGGTTGTTGATTCTACAGCAGAGTCTGAATATATTGCAGCTTCCGATGCAGCAAAAGAAGCAGTCTGGATATGCATCTTTATCTCAGACATTGGTGTTGTACCTAACAGTTCAGACCATGTACCAGTATATTGTGATAATACGGCTGCAGTGGTGCTTGCCAAGGAGATCAGGTCTCACTAGAGAACAAAGAATATTCTTCGAAAGTTTCATCTCTTGATGTATTTTACTCAAAGAGGTGAAGTGACAGTTAGCAGAGTAGCCACAGAGGACAACGTGGCAGACCCCCTGACTAAATCCATTTCTCAGCAGAAGCATGATTCACATGTGAGAGCTAGCAGATTGAAACCTGTTAGCAGTTGTCTCTAGTGCAAGTGGGAGTGTTGAAAGTGGGTGCCCTAGACCCAACTTGTTTTGTACTTTGATTACCGCTACATGTATTCAGTTTGTTATAATACATGTGTTTATCTTTCCATAATAGTGTAGATACTTCTACATCCACTTTGTTTATAGCAATGTCCTTATATTACTTATCGCATCAAAGGGTTATAGTAGATCACAGGCTATAATGAGAACCCTGAGATGTTATGACAGTAATCTTAAAGTAACGTTTTATGGTCCAATGACATCATTCTGAAAGGACACAGATGATGTGTGACCATCAGGTGTTGGGGGCTCATAAGCATTGAGACTTCTTCTTATGAAGTTCACACTTGATGATCTCTAGTAGTTGAGATCATGAGGACAGACCAGCATAATAGTAACACCACATGTTTTAGGTGTCATTGGTCGTTCCTATATACGGACATGTGTAATGGTCTTTAGACTTGAGATCATTGTCAATAGATATCATTTAATTACGTACATTTGATGCAAGGTGAAAACCATGGAGACAAAGTCGTGGTGAGGTAGTTTGTATCGGGTACGTCATTAATGGCATGGCACTGATTGAATGATCGAGAAAGAATTTGCCGCTTCCGAGTTCATGAAGAGATATCTCGGGCCTGGTAGATTAGGATGGTTGCACCTTCATTAAATCCATGGTCATGGTAGTGGAAGGTAAGACCGTCTGGACAAATCAACAAACAAAATAAATCAAAAATAAAGAATGATGACACTAGTATGCATTCTGCTTTATTGAGATATCAATGACGAAGAGATTATATTACACGGACGGTGTTCGTAGGAAGGTAGTTGTTTATTTGAATTTGTCTTATCTCTATAGGGGTCTCGATGGGTTGCTAGACCCCGCTCTAGGTTGGTGAATATTATTCACTGCTATTGAGATAAGGGCCTAGAGGGTCACACACAATACCGCCTTGAGAATCTGCCCTATTTTGGGAATAGGAATATAGAACTTAGTGGGGCCCTCCATAGGGTCTGAGCACTATCCAAGTTCTATGGATCACCAAAGAATAAATAAATTCATTAATTATTCAACTTTAGAATAATTCGTTGAATTTATTTATAACATGTATTTACAAGTTATATAGTAAATACAAGTATTAATATTATTTGAATGGATTTTAATATCCTAGGTTTGTTTAATATTAGCATGAGGTATTAGTCGATTTAAAGACTCAAATTTATCACGTAATATATTTATATATTACAAGTGATAAATTATAAATATTATTTATGGCATAATTTTATTTGTCATAAATAATTATTTATAACACTTATATAGCATACGTCTATTACACGGGGGTCAAGAATCCATACAGTGTGTTTTAAACACTCCCTCTATAAGTGAGAGAGAGGCTCTCCCATGTTAACTATTCATGTGTTAAGATTGAGAGCTTCTCTCTCCTCCTGGAATCTAGAGAGAGAGTCTCTCAATCGAAGGAAGATCTTCAAGTTCATCCATCTCGGATTGAAGTTTCTTCCCTTGCGGTGATCGTCGTTGTGCTGAAGTGAGCTTCGAAGATCTGCGCTAGCACCCGAATCTCGGCGAACGGTGTGTGAGCAGATTCGAGAGGCGTGTGTGGACGATAGAGGGCTTCAATGTCGGAGTCTTCGAGCAACGATCGTCGGCGTCCTACGGCGGACTTGGACACGTCAATTTCGAACTAGGTACATGTTCAGTTTATTTTTGTGCTTTGTTTAAACCTTGTGAGATCCTCGGACCAAACTGGGACAAGATCACCGGAGTTGACAGGGCTATGTCACTCCGGTGATGCAGAAAATTTTAAATTCCCGGCCCACCGGCTTCCGTTGCGCCATCCCGGTACCCAACAGTGGTATCAGAGGGATCACAAGGTTTTTCTTAGTCAACAAAATTAAGATGCATTAAATTTAAGTACGGTGTGTTAAAATGGTTCATTCGAATCCGACCGCGCGTCGTTTCGTTTACAAATGATCAAGCTACGATCATTTAAAAAATTTATCGGATCGACGTTGTAATTTTTTCATTCATTTGATGTTAATCTCAATCATAATTGAGATAAAATTAAATGTAATATTTTATTATTATAAAATATAATATAATATTTTATTATAAAATATTTTCCACAAAGGTGTGTGGAAAAATATTTTTCCACGAAGTCAAGTCTTCATTTAGTTTTATAAAATAAAAAAAAATTGAGAGACCAAGACCCCAAAATGGGGTCATCCTCCTTTTATTTTAAAAAATAAAATAAAGGTGGCATTTTGTCTGAGGACAAAATAAAAAAAAAGGAAAGGGAAGACCCAAGGGGGTCTCCTTCACGCGGCGCACAAGGGGTACGACACCCCCTTGGAAACCCTAGCTGCCACCCCTGCGCGCCGGACCGCCTGGTCGCGCCGCTCCCGAACCCTGGCCGTCGGACCTCCTTGGACCGCCTCCCCTGTTCGGACCGCGCCTCCGACCGAGCTGCGTCGGACCGCCGGACCGAGTTGCGCCGGACCGCCGCTCCCAAACCCCAGCCGTCGGACCTCTTCCTCGCGCCGCCTCGGACCGAACCGCACCGGCTCGCCGGAGCAGCGGGCTGTCGGCCATGCGGCTGGCCGGTATGCTCCCCGACCTCCTCCGGCTCCCTTCGAACCTCGCCGAAAGTTGTTGTCGCCACGAGAGTCACTGGACCGAGCGGTCACACCGCGGTCAAGCTGCGGTCACGCCGCGATCATGTCGCGGTCACGCCGCGGTAACGCCACGGTCACGCTGCGGTCACGCCGCGGTCACGCTGCGGTCACGCCGCGGTCACGAGAGTCACTGGACCGAGCGGTCACGCCGCGGTCAAGCTGCGGTCACGCCGCGATCAAGCTGCGGTCACGCCGCGATCATGTCGCGGTCACGCTGCGGTCACGCCGCGGTCACGAGAGTCACTGGACCGAGCGTTCATGTAAAGACCCGTAAAATTCAAGGGAAATTTTTTCTTAATTTTCTTTGGAATTTTACAAAAGCGCGGTTTCTGACGGCACCTGATTCCGAGGCCCGGTGTGCCCGGAATCAATTTCCGAAGTTTGGCTCGGGTACGTTCAGTGAACGAACGAGCGGGAATTTCTAACTTTTGATCCGGTGCTCGGAATTGAAATCCGAGGGCACCGATGAACTCGCAGCACCGATTTTCGCTTAAGGAGACCTTTTCCGAGGTTGCGTTTATTTCGGGTTGAGAGTTAGTTTTTGGGAGTTTAGAATAAGTTAAATAAAAATTTTGGTTTACAAATTTTTATTTAAACTTGTTGGTTAACTTCTCTCAAAGGAAGTTAGGGGTGGGACCCACACCCACTTAACCTCCCTTGAGAGGATTAAGTGTGGTGGGGCCCACACGAACCCTAAACTTTTCATCTTCTCTCAAACTCCCTTAACCCCTCTTTAAATGACATGACAATTGTTATTTAATTTTGGAGTTATCCTTTTTGAATTTCAAACCTTTGAAATTCTTTTGTTAAGTTTGTGAATAAAATAAGCTCTTATCTTATTTTGTTGGGTTAGAACTCTTTAGCCATCTTGTGAGGATTTGAGAACTTTTCTTTCTTTTTCAAACTTTGACGAAGAACGCTCAAGCTTGACGAAGAACGCTCAAGCTCCGACGAAGAACGTCGCTCCTCTCTTCTTCGTCTTCCGTGTCAACGAAAGGGAACGCCGCTTCCTCCTCGGACTTCCTTCATCGGCATACGAAGTTTCGCCAACAACGTATCTCTTCGGGCGTATCTCTTCGTCAACGGATTTGACGAACGACTACCGCGACGCCAGACCTCCGCGACGTTGTCTTCCGCGGGACGTTGACAAATCTTCGAACCTTATACCCAAGATAGGGGTGGTTGTTAATTGTTTATTTATTTATCCTTGTTCGTGGTTCTAGCGTGACTAACGTGAGGTGTTTAAATATGTGTTATTGTTTAACGTGAGGGGTCCGGACCACATGAACACGGCCGAACCCCCTCCTTCGTTCTTGATATTTTATATTACGGATGAAACAAGGTGGTGAGGTGTCGTCGCACCACACGGTTATTCGCCCGATTATATTGCGCGGCGTCGTCGCGCCGCGCCGTGGAAGAATCATCAAGAACGCGACGCCGTCGCGCCGCGTCAAGGGGAATGGAAGGCGCGGCGAAGGGGCGCGGTGCCGTCGCACCGCGCCGGACGACGAACACCGCGGTCGGTTCCGGGCCGCGGCGAGACGGGAAGACCGGCGGCACGCCGGGCCGCCGGCGTCGGAAGCCGGAAAGGGGACCGGATTTTCCGGTCCGGTTGGAGAAAAACTGGTCGGCCAGGTGGCCGGCCGGAAGGTCAAAGGTCGGGGGAATTTAATTCCCCCGTCCAGCTCAAAAACCCCCCTCATTTAAGAGAGGGGGGCGGTTTCCTTGAGGGGGGCAGGCGGCCCCCCGGTTGCCTTCAAAGCAGGCCCCCACGAGGGGGGGGCCGGTCTCCAAAAAGGCGCGGCTCTTAAGCCGCGCCGCCTTGCTGGAAGCGGAGGATTAGCCCCCCGCGCGTGACCCTAGCGGCGCCAGGCCGCGCCGCGCCGCCGCGCCGGTCCGCGCCGTCGCGCCGGTCCGCGCCGCCGCGCCGGTCCGTCGCTGGCCGGGCCGGGTCGGACCCGGGTCGGGTCGACCCGGTTCGGGCCGACCCAGGGGGGTCGGGCCGGGTCGGCCCGGACCCGGACCCCCCTGTTTTCGAGACGACTTCGGTCTTTTGGCCATAACGTGAGCCACGGACCTCCGATCGACGAACCGTCTGCGGCAACGCGATCCTTGGATCGAGACGGTCGTTTCAGTATACTATACTTAAGGCGCACCTTCTTTTTCGGGAGCCTACGTGGTTAAAACTCCGTAGTTAAGCGTGCTTGGCTTAGAGTAGTGATCAGGATGGGTGACCTCCTGGGATGTTTCCCAGGGAGGGTGTGAGACGGAAAGGCTGATATCTTTCAGACTGGACGTCCGATTGACGAACCATCAGCGGCGATGCGATCCTTGGATCGAGACGGTCGTTTCGGTATATCACACTCAAGGTTTCGGATTACTTTGAGTTCGGCCGGGTTGGTTCGTACACGAAACCAATCGGACCTTCGGAGCGGAAACGCTCATATCTTGAGCTACGGACGTCCGATTGACGTGTCGTCAGCTTTGTTGTATTCCTCTTAGTGAGACGGATCTTTTGGCATACTCCGCCCGAGGTTTGGACGCAGGTGGAGTACCGTCGGGTTGGTTTTGCCTTAAAAACCAACCGGGCCCCGGAGACAAAAATGCCAATAACTCTCAGACCGGGCGTCCGATCGACGCGCCGTCTGTTGCGTTGAGTTCCTGTTGACGATACGGAACTTTTGGATACATCAACTTTGGACCTTGTGACAGTTGATGTATCAGCCTCTCGGCTCGTGGAGCGGACCCTCCGAACGAGCTTGCTGTGTGCGGGAACCCTAGTGCTACTGCTACTGCTACTGTGACTGCGACGACGACAGTACAGAGATCCTGTGTGGATTCGACGACGACGACTACAGCACTCAGCGATCCTACGTGGAACAGTGCTACGATCCTGTGTGGGTCTTTGCGGGGGTTAGTACCTATCGATCCTTCGTGGGTCCGACGACTTAGATGGATCAGTGATCATCTTCACCGTCATCCGAAGAAGTTTACCTGAGTGAGATGAACCTTCTATTTTACTCGATAGAGGTAGTGCGCTTGGTTGTAGCGGCAGACCCGCGATTCTGGAGACGAGCATACGGAGTACGAAGACCGTGTAGCCGGCTGAGACCTGAAGACTGCTCGACCGACTCGACTTGGAGTGAGTCGACTAGCCCAGTGGACGGAGCGCCCGGTGTTTGGCGGCAGACCCACGGCGGACGGAGCGCCTGGTAGTTGGCAGCAAACCCGCGGTACTCGACTGGAGGAGTACCTCTGTAGGCTATTTGGGTGAGCGCCCGGTATTTGGCAGCAGACCCTCAGCGGACGGAGCGCCCGGTAGTTGGCAGCAGACCCGCGGTACTCGACAGGAGGAGTACTTCAGCAGTCTTAGGTTAGTGAGCAGTACCTCGGAGTCGTGACAGGACCACTGTACACTTCAGAGATGGGGCTCTTCAGCAGTTACGGTTTTGATAATGAAAATCCTGGTGTGAGCTGAATCCTAATTGCTTTCCTGTGTGGATTGTGTTGTGCTATCCTGTGTGGATTACGTTTTGCTTTCCTGTATGGAATACGTTTACTTTCCTGTGTGGACTGAGTTGTACTTGGGCTCGGAGGTTGGAGCGTATTTGAAATTGATGACTTAGGTATATGTATGGGCATATACCTAAGCATTGTCGGTTGTTACTTCGTGTTTGTATTTTTCTTTGTGGTTTATCCTTTGTGGATTTCGGGAGACCTACAGGGGTCTCGGGGTCCCTACTGAGTATCTTATACTCACCCCTGCACGGGCTATGCCCGCACTACGTTGTGTTGGTTGCAGACGACGGACAGCGTTGATCTTGGATGAGGCTTGCAGAGCAGGACGGTACCTGGAGGTGGACCACTGGGCGGGACGTGTTCGGAGCGGACGGCGGGACCCGTGGAGTAGTGGAGCTATCTGTACCCACCCTTCAGGTGGGATCTCCAGTGGACAGCTCGGTGTAGCGGCTTTTACTTACAGTTGTTGTTTTCCCTTTCGAGTTGTACTTTACTTTCAGTTTGGGTTTGTATACTGGCCCTTTTACTTTTCCGCACTTCCAGTTGTACTCTGCTTTTGCTTAGTATTTACTTTCCGCTTGCTTTCTCTGTGGTGTTTGTTTACTTTACAAAGGCAATGCCTTCCCTTTTTACCAGGAATTACGTCTTGGTGCTAGTCGCCAGCCCCTGGCCTATGGAAGGCGGGCTTGGGGTAGTCACGGCACGGACCCGAGGGCGGGTCGTGACAAATTGGTATCAGAGGAGTTTGGTTCTACCGCGAACTCTGATATTTTCTATGTGAAGTAATAATGTTTAGCGTATTGAGTGTGGTTATCAGTCCAGGGAGTCCAGTGTTGGTGCGGCGGCCGACGTATCCGTACACCAGGACCCTGACTTCTGATTTCCGACTTAATGCACGAAAACATTGATTGCGTGTGTGTTTTAAAGTTTTCTTTGTGATTTCTTTATATCAGCTCACCAGGTATACTGTTTGACCGTGGCGCACCTGTTTCCTATTCAGGATGGCCCCACGACGGCAGCCAGCTAGGGTTCCGAGAGTCGAGTGTGATGACAGCCCATCGAGCGACGAGGCCTCGGTGCAGGGCCCTTTGTCAGCAGTGGCACCGGCGGTAGCACTACCCGCCGAGCCCCCGATGCTTCCAGCGCCAGCCGCTAACGATGCACGTCGCCTCAGCGCACTGCATGAGTTTCAGCGCCAACGACCACCTAGGTTTCGCGGGGAGACGGATCCCCAGGCAGCCGAGGACTGGTTGGAGGCAGTGGTACGTGTGTTTAGGCTAGTGAGGACACCAGCAGACCTCATGGTGATCCTCGCTGCGAGCCTACTACACGCAGCAGCAGGACGATGGTGGAGCTTGATGCTCCAGGTGCACGATGAGGCATCTCTACTTTGGACGGACTTTGAGAGCCTCTTCCGCTCAGAGTTCGTCCCAGCCACCCTTCGTGCGGTGCATATCCAGGAACTTCTTCAGCTGCGGCAGGACAACATGACGATCGCTCAGTACTCAGCGAGATTTACTGATCTCTCGCGCTACTCGACCGACATGGTACGGGACCCATTCTTCTGAGCCCGGACCTTTGAGCAGGGTTTGAGACACGAGATCAGGGCATCGCTGATCTCCCTCAGCATACCGACTCAGACAGGAGTACTGGAGTGGGCTCTTTTGATCGAGAGCTTCCTGGATGAGTCCACAGCGAGACCTACCATAGGGCGGCAGATAGCGGAGTCTTCGGCAGCAGGTAGCCGACTGATGACTCAGGGTTCCAGGCATACCAGACCTACCGGTGGCCGACTGCACGACTCAGGCTCAGTTGTGCGAGGGATCCGGGGTGGAGTCAGAGCCAGGCGTGCCGAGAGTGGGCAGTGTTACTCCTGTGGCGGGATTGGTCACATGGCTCGTGACTGTCCGACCCACCATGCTGATGATCAGCAGTTAAGTGAAGAACCTCCCAGGCAGAGGCAGAGGTTCGACCGTGGCGATCCGCTGGGAGGAGGCGGAGGAGGCAGAGGAGGTGGCCGAGCAGCAGGTGGTGGGCGACGCTTTGAGGCTCTGCCACCACCACCACCAGGAGGTCCGCCCCGACCACAGGGAGTAGGTGAACAAGCGAGAGCTCAGCTTCAGGCAGCCGAGACCTTCGATCATGGAGCTCTGGGAGTAGATGGACAGGAGCAGAACTAGTGGATACGTCCTTTGTACTTCTAGTTCCTTGTTGCTATTGTGTAGCGTCTTTGTATTATGAGCTGCAATAATAAAAGACGCATACCTTGTGATGTTTTCATTCCTTTCCTCTTTTGTGTTGTTACTAAGAGGTTCCAGTTTGACTGTTGACTTGACCCTCACTTGTGAGACATCTACTGGAGGAGACCCAGTTACCACACACTGATGCCGACAGTGTGAATCAACTCTTGGAGGCGAGAGTAACGGTTGGATCTCTTGGTAGTAGCGTCGAGGCCTTACGACGTCATCCTTGGTATGTATTAGTATCATCCATGTTAGGATTGACTGTATTAGGAAAAGAATGTGGTTCATCCAGGGGATGAGACCAGATTTCTCTTGTCGGCAAAGAAGAAATCTTGCAGCACTTGTGGGACCTGTGATGGTCCAGGCCACGACAGAGAAGGTCCAGGTCATCCAGGAGCGGATGAGTACAGCTCAGAGCCGGCAGAAGCCTTATGCTGACAGGAGGCGGAGGCCACTGGAGTTCGAGGATGGCGACCACGTCTTCTTGCGAGTCTCACTTCGACGTGGTATTCGGAGATTTGGCCGAGGCGGCAAGTTATCTCCGCGCTTCATCGGACCCTTTCAGGTCCTCAGCAGGGTTGGCGAGGTGGCTTATCGCCTGGCTCTGCCACCTCAGTTGCACCGGGTGCACGACGTCTTCCACGTATCTCAGCTGAGGAGATACGTGCACGACCCGACGCACATCATTGACCATGGGGAGCTTGACGTTGACGATGGGGCGACTTTTACAGAGGTTCCGGTGGAGATAGAGGATCGACAGGAGCGGGTCCTGCGTGGGTGATCGATTCCTCTTGTGCGCATCAGATGGCAGCACAGAAACCTCCAGGAGAGCACATGGGAGCGGGAGGCTCAGATGCGTGCTCAGTACCCTAATTTGTTCTCCTAGTTTTTGTTGTATCTTTACGGGGACGTAAAGCCCTGAGGTGGGAGTAATGTAAAGACCCGTAAAATTCAAGGGAAATTTTTTCTTAATTTTCTTTGGAATTTTACAAGAGCGCGGTTTCTGACGGCACCTGATTCCGAGGCCCGGTGTGCCCGGAATCAATTTCCGAAGTTTGGCTCGGGTACGTTCAGTGAACGAACGAGCGGGAATTTCTAACTTTTGATCTGGTGCTCGGAATTGAAATCTGAGGGCACCAATGAACTCGCAGCGCCGATTTTCGCTTAAGGAGACCTTTTCCGAGGTTGCGTTTATTTCGGGTTGAGAGTTAGTTTTTGGGAGTTTAGAATAAGTTAAATAAAAATTTTGGTTTACAAATTTTTATTTAAACTTGTTGGTTAACTTCTCTCAAAGGAAGTTAGGGGTGGGACCCACACCCACTTAACCTCCCTTGAGAGGATTAAGTGTGGTGGGGCCCACACGAACCCTAAACTTTTCATCTTCTCTCAAACTCCCTTAACCCCTCTTTAAATGACATGACAATTGTTATTTAATTTTGGAGTTATCCTTTTTGAATTTCAAACCTTTGAAATTATTTTGTTAAGTTTGTGAATAAAATAAGCTCTTATCTTATTTTGTTGGGTTAGAACTCTTTAGCCATCTTGTGAGGATTTGAGAACTTTTCTTTCTTTTTCAAACTTTGACGAAGAACGCTCAAGCTTGACGAAGAACGCTCAAGCTCCGACGAAGAACGCCGCTCCTCTCTTCTTCCTCTTCCGTGTCAACGAAAGGGAACGCCGCTTCCTCCTCGGACTTCCTTCATCGGCATACGAAGTTTCGCCAACAACGTATCTCTTCGGGCGTATCTCTTCGTCAACGGATTTGACGAACGACTACCGCGACGCCAGACCTCCGCGACGTTGTCTTCCGCGGGACGTTGACAAATCTTCGAACCTTATACCCAAGGTAGGGGTGGTTGTTAATTGTTTATTTATTTATCCTTGTTCGTGGTTCTAGCGTGACTAACGTGAGGTGTTTAAATATGTGTTATTGTTTAACGTGAGGGGTCTGGACCACATGAACACGGCCGAACCCCCTCCTTCGTTCTTCATATTTTATATTACAGATGAAACAAGGTGGTGAGGTGTCGTCGCACCACACGGTTATTCGCCCGATTATATTGCGCGGCGTCGTCGCGCCGCGCCGTGGAAGAATCATCAAGAACGCGACGCCGTCGCGCCGCGTCGAGGGGAATGGAAGGCGCGGCGAAGGGGCGCGGTGCCGTCGCACCGCGCCGGACGACGAACACCGCGGTCGGTTCCGGGCCGCGGCGAGACGGGAAGACCGGCGGCACGCCGGGCCGCCGTCGTCGGAAGCCGGAAAGGGGACCGGATTTTCCGGTCCGGTTGGAGAAAAACCGGCCGGCCAGGTGGCCGGCCGGAAGGTCAAAGGCCGGGGGAATTTAATTCCCCCGTCTAGCTCAAAAACCCCCCTCATTTAAGAGAGGGGGGCGGTTTCCTTGAGGGGGGCAGGCGGCCCCCCGGTTGCCTTCAAAGCAGGCCCCCACGAGGGGGGGGCCGGTCTCCAAAAAGGCGCGGCTCTTAAGCCGCGCCGCCTTGCTGGAAGCGGGGGATTAGCCCCCCGCGCGTGACCCTAGCGGCGCCAGGCCGCGCCGCCGCCGGCCGGGCCGCGCCGCCGCGCCGGTCCGCGCCGTCGCGCCGGTCCGCGCCGCCGCGCCGGTCCGTCGCTGGCCGGGCCGGGTCGGACCCGGGTCGGGTCGACCCGGTTCGGGCCGACCCAGGGGGGTCGGGCCGGGTCGGCCCGGACCCGGACCCCCCTGTTTTCGAGACGACTTCGGTCTTTTGGCCATAACGTGAGCCACGGACCTCCGATCGACGAACCGTCTGCGGCAACGCGATCCTTGGATCGAGACGGTCGTTTCAGTATACTATACTTAAGGCGCACCTTCTTTTTCGGGAGCCTACGTGGTTAAAACTCCGTAGTTAAGCGTGCTTGGCTTAGAGTAGTGATCAGGATGGGTGACCTCCTGGGAAGTTTCCCAGGGAGGGTGTGAGACGGAAAGGCTGATATCTTTCAGACTGGACGTCCGATTGACGAACCATCAGCGGCGATGCGATCCTTGGATCGAGACGGTCGTTTCGGTATATCACACTCAAGGTTTCGGATTACTTTGAGTTCGGCCGGGTTGGTTCGTACACGAAACCAATCGGACCTTCGGAGCGGAAACGCTCATATCTTGAGCTACGGACGTCCGATTGACGTGCCGTCAGCTTTGTTGTATTCCTCTTAGTGAGACGGATCTTTTGGCATACTCCGCCCGAGGTTTGGACGCAGGTGGAGTACCGTCGGGTTGGTTTTGCCTTAAAAACCAACCGGGCCCCGGAGACAAAAATGCCAATAACTCTCAGACCGGGCGTCCGATCGACGCGCCGTCTGTTGCGTTGAGTTCCTGTTGACGATACGGAACTTTTGGATACATCAACTTTGGACCTTGTGACAGTTGATGTATCAGCCTCTCGGCTCGTGGAGCGGACCCTCCGAACGAGCTTGCTGTGTGCGGGAACCCTAGTGCTACTGCTACTGCTACTGTGACTGCGACGACGACAGTACAGAGATCCTGTGTGGATTCGACGACGACGACTACAGCACTCAGCGATCCTACGTGGAACAGTGCTACGATCCTGTGTGGGTCTTTGCGGGGGTTAGTACCTATCGATCCTTCGTGGGTCCGACGACTTAGATGGATCAGTGATCATCTTCACCGTCATCCGAAGAAGTTTACCTGAGTGAGATGAACCTTCTATTTTACTCGATAGAGGTAGTGCGCTTGGTTGTAGCGGCAGACCCGCGATTCTGGAGACGAGCATACGGAGTACGAAGACCGTGTAGCCGGCTGAGACCTGAAGACTGCTCGACCGACTCGACTTGGAGTGAGTCGACTAGCCCAGTGGACGGAGCGCCCGGTGTTTGGCGGCAGACCCACGGCGGACGGAGCGCCTGGTAGTTGGCAGCAAACCCGCGGTACTCGACTGGAGGAGTACCTCTGTAGGCTATTTGGGTGAGCGCCCGGTATTTGGCAGCAGACCCTCAGCGGACGGAGCGCCCGGTAGTTGGCAGCAGACCCGCGGTACTCGACAGGAGGAGTACTTCAGCAGTCTTAGGTTAGTGAGCAGTACCTCGGAGTCGTGACAGGACCACTGTACACTTCAGAGATGGGGCTCTTCAGCAGTTACGGTTTTGATAATGAAAATCCTGGTGTGAGCTGAATCCTAATTGCTTTCCTGTGTGGATTGTGTTGTGCTATCCTGTGTGGATTACGTTTTGCTTTCCTGTATGGAATACGTTTACTTTCCTGTGTGGACTGAGTTGTACTTGGGCTCGGAGGTTGGAGCGTATTTGAAATTGATGACTTAGGTATATGTATGGGCATATACCTAAGCATTGTCGGTTGTTACTTCGTGTTTGTATTTTTCTTTGTGGTTTATCCTTTGTGGATTTCGGGAGACCTACAGGGGTCTCGGGGTCCCTACTGAGTATCTTATACTCACCCCTGCACGGGCTATGCCCGCACTACGTTGTGTTGGTTGCAGACGACGGACAGCGTTGATCTTGGATGAGGCTTGCAGAGCAGGACGGTACCTGGAGGTGGACCACTGGGCGGGACGTGTTCGGAGCGGACGGCGGGACCCGTGGAGCAGTGGAGCTATCTGTACCCACCCTTCAGGTGGGATCTCCAGTGGACAGCTCGGTGTAGCGGCTTTTACTTACAGTTGCTGTTTTCCCTTTCGAGTTGTACTTACTTTCAGTTTGGGTTTGTATACTGGCCCTTTTACTTTTCCGCACTTCCAGTTGTACTCTGCTTTTGCTTAGTATTTACTTTCCGCTTGCTTTCTCTGTGGTGTTTGTTTACTTTACAAATGCAATGTCTTCCCTTTTTACCGGGAATTACGCCTTGGTGCTAGTCGCCAGCCCCTGGCCTATGGAAGGCGGGCTTGGGGTAGTCACGGCACGGACCCGAGGGCGGGTCGTGACAGGTCACGCCGCGGTCAAGCTGCGGTCACGCCGCGATCATGTCGCGGTCACGCCGCGGTCACGCCGCGGTCACGCCACGGTCACGCTGTGGTCACGCCGCGGTCAAGCTGCGGTAATGCCGTAATTGGCCCTGCTCCAGGACGACACCCCGCGGCGGTTCGCAGTCCTGCCGGACTCCCCGTCTAGTGGTAACCCTGCTTTAAATTAATTTTAATTAATTTAGTTTTTTAAATTAAATTAATTATAATTAATTTGGGGGTTTAAATTATTTTAATCTGAAATATTAATTTAATTTAAGATTAAAATTAAATTGATGGTTTAATTTAATTTTTAGAATTAAAATTAAATTAAACAATTGAAACTGATAAATAAATTATTTGAATTTAATCAAATTCATTTAATTTATTAGAACACCCTCGCACTATTTAAATTTATTGCAATTTAATTTTCTTGCGCATATTTTACCCCGACTGGTCTTGAGCAGGCGATCGAAATGTGTATGTCTGGTGTTTATTTATTTATTTAATTATTTATTCAATGTGTGCGATGTTTGTAATAATTAATTAGATAAATGATGGTCAGTGAATCATCCTTTTAATTTCCAATATGTATAAGCGTATGCGTGTCCAATGCACAAGATGTATTTTGTACCCCTAGACCCCCTCGCCTGCGTGCGAGTATATTTGTAATTAAATGATGATCTGAGACGCGGACTCCGCCAAGATGAGGCCGTAAACCAGAGGAGAGTCAAGCGCATTACACTGGGCAAGCTGCGACGTGAGTCAAGTCACGACTCAGGTATGGATGCCCCTAGGTCAAGATTGGTCTGTTATGGATCGATCTTTATAGAATGCTCAAGACCAGTCGAATCGCGTGATTTACTTTATGCATAGTTTATTATTTTATGTGTCTGTGTGATTATTGTGTGATCACATAGAATAGTAAACAAGATAAAATTCATAAAGATGTGACAAATTATATTCTATTGCATGTTCAGTTGTGAGCGCGACAACCCAATTTGAACATAATAAATAGAAAATGGTTATATTTGTCAAAAAATAAATATAAAAAACCCTCAAAGATATATTAAGTCTAAAAGTCTTCCATTTCTCTCATCTAAACAAAACCGGGTGTTTGGGGTGCTTGTCAGCCATAGTTGAGAGTGTCTCTTACTACCAGGGCGTTTTCATGAGAGAAATGGGTCGACTTAACTAAAGTGAGTATTCAAGGATTAGCCTTAGCTAACTTGCTATCACTTTAGAGGCAAGATGTTGATGGAATCAAGTTCAGATTCCAAAAGCTGGGACTTTACTCAACAACACAAGGAATCACAAGAACAAGTGGTTGGCCAGTCTATAGCCTACCTTGAAACCCGCCAAGTAGTGGCGTAGCCCTAACTTGTAGACTACGAGGGAGGTTTCGAGGATCCTTACCACTAGAATACTCAAGCGATAAAGTATTCTGAATCTAATAGTGAGGGCTATTAAGATTCGCTAAAATAGTGGGAGACATTAAAATGATATAATAATTTATTAATCATAAATGTCAAAAGGTAATCAAGACAAAGTACTAACTGCTAAATGTTTATCTGATGTAGATTCAAAATGGAAATCACCAACACCACAAGTACTTTATCACTGCGATCGATCTTGGATAAAGAAAATATCATGACTGGCAATAGTAATGCAAAACGGGCAGGCCGGGGCAGGGCGGGTCAAGCCCACACGGGTTTGTCCGCAAAAGCCCGCATATAATGCGAACAAAAAATTTCAAGCCCACCCCGCCCCGCATAAACCCGCGGGTTGCCTGCGGGCTTACCCAGATTTACAAAAAAAAATACTATTTATAATCATTTAAATACTGTATTTTTTATCATTCTTAAATGTATTTGTGGGGAGAAGTATGAATTAACAATAATTAGAGTTTTAAGGGATGCAATAGAACATTTTTTTTGGGTTAATGGTGGCATGCAGCGAGGCCGATGTGGTGGCAAACTATTGCGATAGAAAGTAGGTGAGTGATCGGTGAAGGACGATGAATGGTAATGTTGGTTGTGTGGTGATGTGAACAACAAAACCTGTGAATGGATGAAGTCTCTCCAGGTAACGATCAGTTTCAGAGGAAGCTATTAGAGTTTCCACAAGGTTCTATCTTATTCTCTTAATAACAAAATAAAATTAAATAATAACAAAATTAAATCGAACTAAAAAATATTATGATTATAATAACTCTTATAGAATTGAAACCATGTGTAGGGGCGATGAGTTCCATTTTTCGAGAGATGGGTTGACACACCATGTGAATATGGTTAATAATTACTATATAAATAATATAATATCATATTAAAACAATAAATATAGGCTTATTTAAAATTCACATGTGAATAAATGGTGAATTAGTATGACCATTATGGTGAGAAATCATATGTCACCGTTTAACCATGATTTTTTTATTAAAAAAACTAAAATGTTAAAGAAGCATATATTGTAAAAATAATATATATTTTTTTAAATCAGG
This sequence comes from Viscum album, assembly GCA_963277665.1. NCBI lineage: Eukaryota > Viridiplantae > Streptophyta > Magnoliopsida > Santalales > Viscaceae > Viscum > Viscum album. The sequence goes on from OY728127.1 coordinate 1,902,095,876, forward strand.
CCCATGGGCAAGACCGCACCCGCACGGGCTCAACCCGCATTGGCCCGCACCCGCGCGGGCTCAACCCACATTGGCCCACACTCTAAACAGTCAAAATTTTTAGGCCCTCCCTGCCCCATACCCGCAAAGCCCGCGGGCCGCGGGCCCGCTTTGCATCGCTAACTGGCAATAACTTCTAGGAGTGGTACAAGTGCTTGCGCATAGTACTACGCCAAGAAAGGAAGTTATATGTACTGGAATCCCCAATTCCTGCTGAGCCTCCTCAGGGAGCAAGTAAGACGGAAAAAGATAAATGGAGAAAGCATGCAGATGATGCACTTGATGTACAGTACATTATGTTGTCATCCATGTCCATCCAATTGCAAAAAAATGCATGAGGATGAGGATGCCTACAAGATGCTTTCACATCTCTAAGAACTATATGAGGAGAGGGCCAGGCGAGAAAGGTATGAGATCTCAAGTGCGCTTTATAAGTACAGGCTAGCAGAAGGGCACCAAGGCGGTCCTCACGTACTCAAGATGATTGGGTATATTGAGAGGCTTGAAGCCCTTGGGTTCAAACTGAACCAAGAACTAGCAGTGGATCTCATTCTTGCCTCTTTACCGTCAAGCTTCTCGACTTTTATTGTCAATTATAATATGAATGATATGACAAAGTCGTTCCCAGACCTTTTGGCTTTAATTCGCCAAGCTGATAAGGATATGAAAAATATCAATTCATATGTCCTTATGGTGAACAAGAAAAATAAGGGCAAGGAAAAGGGGTCTAAGGCCAAGTCAAGGCCAAAGACACCAATGCATCATCCTGTAAAGAAGCCAAAGATTCAGAGGCAAAGTAACAAGCAGGAAGCTGTCTGATTTGGATGTGGCAAGAAAGGTCACTGGAAGAAGAATTGCAAAGCTGGGAAGAAGAAGCAAACGGATGCTTCTACTTCAGGTATTTTTGTCATTGAATGCAATTTATCTTTATCTACAAGTTGGGTATTGGATACGGCATGTGGCTCACACATTTGTATTCATATACAGGAACCAAGTAGGTTCAAGAAGATTGCAAAAGGTCAAGTGGATCTCCAAGATGCAAATAGTGCAAGTCTGGTAGCCTTAGCAGTGGGAGACTATCACTTAACCTTTCCAACTAGTTTGGTTCTAGTTTTAAACAATTGCTATTATGTACCTTTTGTTACCAGAAACATTATCTCTGTGTCGAGTCTAGAAACTATGGTTTTTTATTTCAAGTTTGGAAATAAATGTTGTCTCTTTTATAGGGATAACATATGTTATGGTATGGCACATCTTAACAATGGTTTATATATGCCGGAACTAGAGAACTCAGTAATGGCAATCAATGACAAAAACAGCCAACATGACTCAAATAACACCCGCCTATGGCACTTCAGGCTTGGTCATGTAAACGAGAAGCTATTACGAATATTGCATCAAGAAGGGTATCTAGACTCAGTACAGTTAGAACCCTTAGATGTATGTCAACCTTGTTTACAAGGAAATATGACCAAAGCACCTTTCTCAGGAAAGGGAGAAAGAGTCAATGCAGTGCTGGAATTAATACATACCGATGTATGTGGTCCATTTTCAGTAGAGGTAAGGGGTGGTTTTCTATACTTCATTAATTTTACTGATGACTATAGTAGGTATGGATATATCTACTTAATGCGGTATAAGTCAGATTCCTTTCGGATATTTAAGGAATACCAAAATGAAGTAGAAACCCAACTTGGTAAGAAGATAAAAGCACTTCGCTCAGACCGAGGTGGAGAATATCTTAACCAAGCTTTCATTGATCACTTGAAGGAGTGTGGGATAGTATCCCAACTCACTCCTTATACACCACAATGGAATGGTGTTAGTGAAAGGAGGAATATGACATTGCTTGACATGGTTAGATCAATGATGAGTCATCCAACCCTTCCATTATCCTTTTGGAGATATGCCTTGCAGACAGCAGCATATACCCTTAACCGAGTACCAACTAAAGCTTCAGATGGGATTCCATATCAGTTATGGTATGGAAAGAAACCTAACCTGACACACATGCGTGTATGGGGGTGCGAGGCATTTGTCAAGACTTTACCAAGTGACAAATTAGCATCCAGAAGCACTAAGTGCATCTTTATAGGTTATCCTAAGGAAACTAGAGGATACTTTCTATATAACCCTTTAGATAGAAAAGTCATTGTGGCAAGATACGCCACATTTCTAGAAAGGGAACACATTTCTATTGAAAATAGTGGGAGCAAGATTGACTTTGATGAAGTTAATGCTCTAGATGCACAAGAATTGGTAGAGGAACAATCTCCACAAGAACAAGTGGAAGAAGAAGTTGTTCCTGAGACACAGATACTGCGTAGGTCTATGCGAGAGGTTAGAGAACTGGAGCGTTATAGTTTTCTTGTCACCGAGTCAGGTGACACATTAGTCCTTCAGGATGATGAACCTCTAACCTACAAGGAAGCAGTAGAAGGAAAAGAAGCTGCTAAATGGAAAGAAGCTATGAATTCTGAGATGGAGTCCATGTACCAAAATCAAGTTTGGATTTTGGTAGACCCTCCAGCTGATGTAAAGCCCATTGGATGCAAATGGGTATTCAAGAAGAAGCTGGACATGGATGGTGATGTTAATAATTTTAAAGCAAGACTGGTTGCAAAGGGTTTCAGACAACGTCAATTTATTGACTATGATGAAACCTTTTCACCAGTAGCAATGCTTAAATCCATCAGAATATTGCTTGCAATAGCAGCCTTTCATGATTATGAAATTTGGCAGATGGATGTCAAAACTGATTTTTCTAAATGGGAAGTTGGTTGAAGACGTCTATATGACTCAACCCGAAGGGTTTGTCAAGTCGAAGAATGTCAATAAAGTATGCAAGCTGTAGAGATCCATTTATGGATTGAAGCAAGCATCAAGATCATGGAATATTCGTTTTGATGAGGCCATAAGAGATTTTGGTTTTGTCAAAAATGAAAGCGAGCCTTGTGTCTATAAAAAGGTTGAAGGGAATGCCATCATTTTCCTAGTATTATATGTTGATGACATATTAATTATGGGAAACGAGGTGCAAGTCTTACAGTCAGTTAAGACTTGGTTAAATGAATGCTTCATCATGAAAGACTTAGGTGAAGCAGCTTACATTCTAGGGATCAAGATCTATCGAGATAGATCTCAAAGGCTGATTGGGCTGAGTCAAAGTACATATATTGACAAGGTACTCAAAAGGTACAGTATGGAACAATCCAAGAGAGGATTGTTACCTGTGTCACATGGTGTAAATCTCTCCAATAAAATGTGTCCACAAACACAGGAGGAGATTGACAGAATGAGTAAAGTCTCTTATGCTTCGGCAGTGGGTTCTATCATGTATGTCATGCTATGTACTAGGTTTGATGTCGCCTTCACTTTAAGCATGGTGGGGTAGATATCAAGTCAATCCAGGAGAGTTGCATTGGACAGCTGTTAAAACTATCCTAAAGTACTTGAGGCGTACTAAGGATATGTTCCTGGTGTATGGAGGAGATGAGGAACTAGTTGTGAGGGGATACACTGAAGCTAGTTTCCAGACAGATCATGATGATATAAAATCACAGTCAGGCTACATCTTTTGCCTGAATGGTGGTGCAGTGAGCTGGAGAAGCTCGAAGCAAGCTGTGGTTGCTGATTCTACAGCAGAGTCCGAATATATTGCAACTTCCGATGCAACAAAGGAAGCAGTCTGGATATGCAGCTTTATCTCAAACATTGGTGTTGTACCTAGCAGTGCAGACCCTGTACCAGTATATTGTGATAATACTGCTGCAGTGGTGCTTGCCAAGGAGCCCGGGTCTCACCAGAGAACAAATCATATTCTTCGAAAGTTTCATCTCTTGAGTGATTTTACTCAAAGAGGTGAAGTGACAGTTAGCAGAGTAGCAACAGAGGACAACGTGGCAGACCCCCTGACTAAAGTCATTTCTCAGCAGAAGCATGATTCACATGTGAAAGCTAGCGGATTGAAACATGTTAGCAGTTGGCTCTAGTGCAAGTGGGAGTGTTGAAAGTGGGTGCCCTAGACCCAACTTGTTTTGTACTTTGATTACCGCTACATGTATTCAGTTTGTTATAATACATGTGTTTATCTTGCCATAATAGTGTAGATACTTCTACATCCACTTTGTTTATGGAAATGTCCTTAGATTACTTGTCGCATCAAAGGGTTATAGTAGATCTCAGGCTATAATGAGAACCCTGAGATGCCATGATAGTAATCTTAAAGTAACGTCCTATGGTCCAGTTACATCATTCTGAAAGGACACAGATGATGTGTGACCATCAGGTGTTGGGGGCTCATAAGCATTGAGACTTCTTCTCATGAAGTTCACACTTGATGATCTCTAGTAGTTGAGATCATGAGGACAGACCCGCATAATAGGAACACCACATGTTTTAGGTTTCATTGGTCATTCCTATCTACGGACATGTGTAATGGTCTTTAGACTTAAGATCATTTTCAATGGATGTCATTTAATTACGTACATTTGATGCAAGGCGAAAACCATGGCGACAAAGTCGTGGTGAGGTAGTTTGTATCGGGTACGTCATTAATGGCATGGCATTGATTGAATGATCGAGAAATGATTTGTCGCTTCCGAGTTCAGGAAGAGATATCTCGGGCCTGGTTGATTAGGATGGTTGCACCTTCATTAAATCCATGGTCATGGTAGTGGAAGGTAAGATCATCCTGACAAATCAACAAACAAAATAATGCAAAAATAAAGAATGATGACACTAGTATGCATTATGCTTTATTGAGATATCGATGACAAAGAGATCATATTACACGGACCGTGTTCGTAGGAAGACAGTCGTTGCTTTGACTTTGCCTTATCTCTATAGGGGCCTCGATGGGTTGCTAGACCCCTCTCTAGGTCGGTGGATATTATTCACTACTATTGAGGTAAGGGTCTAGAGGGTCACACACAATAACGCCTTGAGAATCTGCCCTATTTTGGAAATAGGAATATAGAGCTTGGTGGGCCCCGCCAAAGGGTCCGAGCACTATCCAAGTTCTATGGATCACCAAAGAATAAATAAATTCATTAATTATTCAAGCTTAGAATAATTCGGCGAATTTATTTATAACATATATTTACAAGTTATATAGTAAATACAAGTATTAATATTATTCGAATGGATTTTAATATTCTAGGTTCGTTTAATATTAGCAGGAAGTATGAGTCGAGTTAAAGACTCAAATTTATCACGTAATATATTTATACATTACAAGTGATAAATTATAAATATTATTTATGCATAATTTTATTTGTCATAAATAATTATTTATAACACTTATATAGCAGACGTCTATTACACGGGGGTCGGGAATCCATACCGCGTGTTTTAAACACTCCCTGTATAAGTGAGAGAGAGGCTCTCTCATGTTAACTATTCATGTGTTAAGATTGAGAGCTTCTCTCTCCTCCTGGAATCTAGAGAGAGAGTCTCTCAAGCGAAGGAAGATCTTCAAGTTCATTCATCTCGGATTGAAACTTCTTCCCTTGCGGTGATCGTCGTTGCGCTGAAGTGAGCATCGAAGATCCGCGCTAGCACCGGGATCTCGACGTACGGCGCGCGAGCAAATTCGAGAGGCGTGTGTGGACGATCTAGAGGGCTTCGACGTCGGAGTCTTCGAGCAACAATCATCGGCATCCTACGGCGGACTTGCACACGTCAATTCCGAACTAGGTACATGTTCAGTTTATTTTTGTGCTCTGTTTAAACCTTGCGAGATCCTCGGACCAAACCGAGATAAGATCATCAGAATTGACAGGGTTATGTCACTTAGGTGATGCAGAAAATTTTAAATTCCCGGCCCACCGGCTTCCGTTGCGCCGTCCCAGTACCCAACAAACTGTGTGGTCAAACTGTGTGCCCTTTAAAAATGAAAAATGACCCCCCCCCCCCCCCCCGATCTTTTAAGTCTCCAACCCCCATTTCTCATCCTCTCTTGTGTGCACGACTCCTGACTGCTCCGTCATCTTTCCCCCTTCAACCACTTTCGATTTTGGGTGATTCTGGTTGGTTTCTTCAGCATTTTGAGGTAAGATCCAACCTCAGATGTCGTCTTTCCCCCTTCTTCTTCCTCCTCTCTAATTTTGGAGTTCTCCATTTTAGGTTTTTTTTATGGTGATTCCTCCTCTCTTCGGGCTTTTAGTTGGCTTGCATAGAGGAGATCCTGAGATGGTGTTTGTATGTTGTCGCACGTCATTTCAATGGAGGTATGTTGCGCTAATAATTGTATTAAGGTTTTTCCTTAATTTTTGGTATCAATCGATGTTTGTCTTGGCGTCGTTGGCCAGGGCTTTGGCCCGGAATGTGGTCGGGGTTATGTTGTGGGTCTTTGGCGAGTGGTTGGCTTTGGTTCCAGTGTGGTGCGACGACCCGGTGAGTTGTTAGGCATTATGCCGAGTTGAAATTTAATTAATTATAATTATTATTAATTAATTATTGGTTGTTTGACGTGATGTTAGAGTTTGGGTGGTTAAGGCGAGCTCATTTGGACGTTGAGGAGTTTGAATGAGGCTTGGGCGGGCCTTTGCAAAGTTGTTGGGCCTTGGGAATGTTTTGTAAAGCTTTGTTAATATGGTAGGTGGTCTAAGATCTTTTTCTCATAATCTTGATAATTTATTTCCGTGTATGTAGTATGTGTCATAGCTCCGATGTGAGGTGTGTTTGCTCCCTTGGTTTAAAAAAAATAGTTTTGAGCTTTAAGTTGATACCTTAGACCTTCCACAGATCCCATCAAGTTCGTTGGAAATTATGAGATCGAACCTATGGTCATCCATAGGGTGTACCGATTCTTGAAAATGGTAAAGTGAGACTTAAAATGGTGAAATGGGTGGGTTGCGAGCTTAACTCGGTTAAGCCCATTGGTTAGCTTGATAGTATGGTAAAAGGATGCCTTTGAGGCTTTTTTGAAATTGTTTTAACAGTGTGTGTTGAATTTTGATCCGGTTGTGGTTTTAACAATCCGATTGGAATGGTTTGTTTATGGTTTTAATGTGTTGAAAGGTCAATTGTGTTGAACCTTGAAAAGTGGTAAATGATGAAATAGTTTTGGACATGGCGCTCCGCATCCATGGGTTGGGTGTCAGACTAACGCTCTAGGCACCGATACCATGATATATGGTTTAGAATGTTGGACACGACGCTCTGCATCCACGGTTTGAGATGTTGGGCATGGCGCTTTGCACCCATGGTTAGGATGTTGGACATGACGCTCTGCATCCACGGTTTAGATGATGGACTGGCGCTCCTGGTACTATTGATTTTTGATGCATGGTTTAGATGTCAGATCAGGGCACGAATGGTATAATGTATGATCTAAGGTATATATCACCTAATGAATTTTGGCTCAGATGACCAGCGTTGGCCGAAGTAGGTTTGGTTGGTCAGGGTGTTGTTTTAGAACCTAAGGGCCAACAAGTTAATTAATAAATGAATATCTTCTTTTTATGTAATGTTAATTATTCCATTATATATCCAGATACACAATGCTCAGACTGGATATTGTTTTAGACGGCGTTGGTGATGAACTATTGAGTTGTACTCACACCTTGCTCGAGTTGCCACCGCATATGGATACCTGAGCAACTCTCACATGTTTATCACAAGCACAGGTTTGGACTGAGACCCAAGTTGAGTTTTGCATGATCAGACATCATAGCTCGGATAGTATCAGAAGACTGGATGAGATCAAACTCGGAGATACATTGGGCCTTGTAGATTGGGTAATTTTATTTTGATATGTTTATGTAACCAGCTCATTAGGTAATCAGTTATATGGATAACATGGTTTTTTAGGCTCTTACTGCATTTCAATCGTTGTTTAGTAATGTTTGTATTTACCTGCTTATGTTTCCCATTTATTTTGACACGTTGATATCTATCTACTCCTACGTACTCAAAATGGTTATCATTGGTATATAATACTTGATTATTTTATCAGCTATTGTGCACTCTGCTCAGAGGATATAATCTCCTCATGATACTATCTTAGACCCTTGATGTTAGCCGGCATCGTCTAGCGTATAGAGATGCACGTGTGAGGTCATGCGGCGAACCGGTTCAGTTACTATTATAGAGTGAACCGAGACATATACACATATATTTCAGTAAATTGAACTCCGAACAGCCTGTTGTACAGAAATAACTTACACGGGGAAGGTGTTCATTTATCGGGGGATGAATTCAAGAACCATCTGCGTGTTTGCTTTGGGTCTGCAAGAGAGTTAAGGGGCGCTTTGTCAACGAAAATCTTCCGCCCGTCCCCAGACATTGATTCGTACTTCCACACGGGACCCACGATCCATGATACTGCAACTCCGCCCAGCAAGCCACCCAGCTGAAACCATTAGGTGAGGGAAAATGAATGATAATACTATAATGGTTTTTTAATGTTCGGTATGTGACATTATTATGTGTACAGATAAGTGTCCTGTGATCAACTTACGTGACCCCAGTTGTCGATTCGCTTGTGTAGGTGCCCAATAACCTGAATGGCAAAGGTTACTTTTAGATTAAAAAGGGACAAACCTTTCCCCCACTCACAATCCTAGGAAATCCAGCTACAGACTCAGCAGTTGCTCTGATTTTGAAAAACATTTCATGTTTTAATTTTCAAAAATGAATTTGATTTATGTAAATGGTGAACATTTTTTAGAAAATGAAAATGGAATAGGTAGATTTTTTAGAGAGAAAGGCCCTTCTATGTATTCAGTAAAATGAAAATGCTCCATCCGATTTTCAAAACATTTTCAAACATATTTTCCAATACATGTTCAGAACATGAAAGCAAGAAATGTTTCCAAAAACCAAACACAACCTTAAATGCTCTAAAATGGACTGAAAAAATTAATCCAATATCTTAGGCAGCCTAATCCGTAGTCTTAATCCTTAAATGGAGTGCATATCGAGTGTAAGTAGAGGTGGCAATTTTGAATTTGACACAATAAACGGATACAAAGCAAATCAAACTCGTTTGAATAAGCATAAATGAGTTCAGGATGTAATCACGTTGAATAATCTGACACAAATAATATTTGAGTCCCGTTCTGGTTGATCATTCTTAACCCGCTAACCCATGAAACCCGATTAAAAATAAAATGATAATATAAAAAATTAAAAATATAATAATAATAATAATTAATTGTATAATATATTTTAAAATTATAATCAAGTTAATTTGAAATAACTCAACATGTTTATAACACATAATTTATTTTAAATGGGGTCTAGTTGCAACATTGATACGATATGTTTAATATTAATTAGACAATTCTCAGTCAAAATGGGATAATTCAATTTGGTTAGGTCAATGAATTAATGTGATATCAACTGGTTCAACATGTCATGATGCAGTCTTATGTTATATATTTAAAATTAAATGGGTTTGCAGATTGAATTAGGGTTCACCTCTTCATAAATGGGTTGGGTCGTGTCAACCAATTTAATTCAATGGACCAGGTTAGGTTTGAGCTTAAATGGGTTGACGGGGCGGCCCGAATTGCCACCTCTAGGCCCAAGTCAAGAACAAATTTCTGAATTTTTGAGATCATCAAGTAGCTTAACAAGTCATGATACCAACTGGTGAAACGGGGCTTACCATATTGAAGGTGATCACATAGGCTATGCGTTGCAAATATTCTTTTCCACCTCCAAACATATCCCTATGCCTTGACACAAACACAGCCAAGGATCCAACCTGTACGAACAATCACTGAATTATAATACAAAGACAATGTATCTGCAACCATCAAATCCCATTGTAGTCACCAAGAACAAGACAAATAAAATGGGCCCACGAGTATTTTAATCTAAATTTAGGGATCGTTTGGTTGGTTTCCTAAGGACACTATTTATGGGAAACGGTAAGTAATTCCACTGTTTGGTTGGATTCGATGGGAACTCCATGAGAGAGGTTGTTGGGTCCCGTACTGGTAATAGCAAATGGACATACAACCTCCTATTTAGAATGAGCATACAACCTCCATGAGAGAGGTTGTTGGGTGAATGAGGTTGTTGGGATCGTTTGGTTGGTTTCCTAAGGAGGAGACTTCAGGGGCACTGCTGCTCCCTTGCCCAAGCCACAGATGGCCGAAGTCTCAAGCCTACCGCCGACTCATTCAAGAGAATATCCCCCCTACCCTACTCTCACTCCTCTCCTACTTATAACTCCACCCCCCATGTGGCTCCTAGCTCCCCTAACAAATCCTTCCCCGGAAAGACAATATTGCCCCCAGCAGTCCAAGCCCACTTGCATACACTCCTACCCCAAGTACCTATCATTGTCGCACCATTGAAATTCACCTTGTCCTCAAGATGAGGCATAGGGTGAAGTTCTGGTGTAGTAGTTGTTGTCAGTCGCATGTGGCGTTCACCCGGTCGCACGTCAAGCGGATCGCTCGCTTGTGCAACTCTCCTAATAAGCTAGTATCCATCACACTGTTTGTGACTGTCGACTTGGTCCCGCCCCCTTTCTGCACATACACTTCACGCAATTATTCAAATATTCCTCCCCGCTTGATGGTCATCTCGCAAAAGGTCTGCCAGCTGTTCTCAATGTTGCTCCTTCCAATGCAGAGGTCCGTTGTCCTCCATGGCCTTCCTGCAATTAACAGCTTCCTCCCCCGAAATCAATTTTTCCCAGTCCAAATTATCAACGCAGTCCACTGCCGTCAAATTAAGCACAGCGACCGAATATTGCGGCAATGACGGTCCCTCCGAGTCTAGTGTGTGGCCAAGCGAATGTGCGGCCACCCCCATGGCACATTCCTGCACCTCCACAGCACTAGACGCCACCGTTGGCGTCATTGCTTCTGGCATCCCCTGGCTCGCAATTTCTAATGGAGGCGTGCCCAAGTCCAACTCATCTCCCTGCAGTGCCCTCACCGCCCAATGGCGCAGTCCCCCAGCTGTCTGATGTCCCGCTTCGCGGACGGGCCAACATTCCACTGTCGATGCCAGTCCGGACTAGGCCACCGCGTCGCGCCCTTGGACAGCCATCGCACCAAACGCCTCCAAATAGACTTCTGGCATCATGTTCGACTGAGAAAACAGAAGCACCTCTGTTCTGTGTTCTGGTTGCACTAGCTGCCAGGGAGGAGCCAGCTGTCCCATGAAGCTCGCCCCGCCCACAGTTTCTTCGATAGTGGACGGAACTGCTTCCCTCATGTTCACTGTAGGTTGTGCGTCACTCACTCGGCAGTGGACAATGAGTGGGTGACTGACCACACTCGTCGCCAAATTTTTTTACTACTAAAACTGAATTTCGGCCCAACGCTGATGTCCCGCCTTAAAGCTCTGCATGCGCTCCAGTCTTCCCCGGTCTTCCCGTACTTGTAATAGCAAATGGACAGACGGCCTTGTATTTAGAATGAGTATAACCAGTAGCAGAATTACAAAGGGGGGAAGAAGAAGAAGAGAGGAGAAGACACGAAGGGCACTGTTGCTCCCACGGCCTACTCATTCAACATAATATCCCCCACGTGGCTCCTAGCTCCCCTAACAAATCCTCCCCCGGAAAGACAATATCGCCCCTGGCAGTCCAAGCCCACTCTCGTACACTCCTACCCCGAGTACCTATCAGAGGTGATTCCAAAACAGCATTAGAATGGACAATAATACTGTTTGAAAAACAATCAGAGGGACTGTTATTCTTTACCCATTCAATTACATTTGAGTTTCAGTCTATTCTAATTCATGAACCAAACGGCCGTTGCAGAGACCAAATAAGCAAAGACTACATAAAAGTTAGTGTTTGTAGGGATAAAGAAGAAGGCTTACTAATCCAAACAATGCCCCTGATGCACCAACAGTAGGCAAATTGCAGAACCTGTAACTCATTGCAGAACCTGGTCTACTTAAAACTACAGCATCAGAATCTTCAAAATAAGCAATTTGTCTATTTCAGTAGGATAAAATATCTCGACCTGCAATTGCAGAGGCAAAGTAAACTGCTAGGAATCTCCCAGGACCAATGTTTTCCTCCATGGCAGGACCAACAGAGTTCAAAGAATAACAATTAACCTGAAAAAAAAAAAACACTGCACTTGTAAGACCAAACTCTGGCTTTGTAAAAACATGAGATAAATGACGAGACTCGAACCAGACCAGCAGGTGCACTATATTTGAATGCAAGAAAGCACAAGTAACCAGCCTCCAAACTTGCCCTTTTGCAATATGTTGATTTATCTGCATGTATATTTAAATTAGATCAAGTGAAGAAAAGAAACATGTATGACTGGACACCAAGGCCCCGTTTGTTTCAACGAATCCAGTATAAGGAAACGGTTTTAGTGTTTAATATTTGGTACGTTAAATTCCCAGAATGTTGATGTCCTAGGGAGTCCCGATGACCACATTTTAAGGAATCCAAGTGGGTTTAATTTTGGAGGACCAGATTGCCCTTGCCAATATAACTAAAAAAATATCAACACTCTTCCATACGGGTAAAAGTGTCTTTTGATTAACAACTTAATTTCATTCTCGCGTTTCCATTACTCAACCAAATGGTCTATCAAAATTTAACGTCTTTCATTCCTTACGTGCCAAACACAATAATAAAGTGGAACCAAACAGGGGCCTAAAGACTCTTTCCATATGGTAGAATAAAACAGGGTTTAAAGGCAAATTTTAGTCCATCATAAAATGCCCATTCCATTGTCCTAGCTATTGCAACTTTAAAAAACCTCACAACATATGTAAAGACCCGTAAAATTCAAGAGAAATTTTTTTCTTAATTTTCTTTGAAATTTTCAAAGAACGCGGTTTCTGACGGCACCTGATTCCGAGACCCGGAGTGCCCGGAATAAGTTTCCGAAGTTTGGCTCGGGTACGTTCAGTGAACGAACGAGCGGGAATTTCTAACTTTTGATCCGGTGCTCGGAATTGAAATCCGAGGACACCGATGAACTCACAGCGCCGATTTTCGCTAAAGGAGACCTTTTCCGAGATTGCGTTTTATGCGGGATGAAAGTTAGTTTTGGGAGAAATTATAAGAAGTTAAATAAAAATGTGGAAACACTTTTTATTTTAACTTGTCGGTTATTTTCTCCCAAAGGGAGTTAGAGGTGGGACCCACATCCACTTAACCTCCCTTGGGAGGATTAAGTGTGGTGGGGCTCACACGAAGCATAACTCTTCACCTTCTTTTTTTTTAAACTCCCTTAAACTCCTCTTTTAATGAACATGACACTTGGTTAATTAATGGAGTTGAGTTATTTGAATTTCAAACCTTTGAAATTCAAATTGATAATAATGTGAATAAAATAAGCCTTAGCTTATTTTATTTGGGTTGGTCTCCTTAGCCATCTTGAGAGGTTTTGAAGAATTCTCTCATTCTTCTTCAGACTTTGGCGAAGAACGCGAAGAACATTCGGACTTCGACGAAGAACGCCATGTTCTCGGAAACCGTCTTCCGCGACGCCATACCCGCGACACCGACGACGTCTCCTTCCGCGTCATCTCTTCCGCGACGGTTTCCTGCGACGAAATCGCCGTCAAAAAGCTTCGAATCCTCGCTTCACGACATCCTTTTTCCGTGACGCCGACCACCGCGACGCTTGTCTTTCGCGGGTCGTTGACGAACATCGTTCTTGAAACCGATGTAGGGATTTATTTTTGAAAGAACTACTTCCTTTCCATCTTTCTTTCTCTTATAAAAAGAAAAACGCGGATCAACACACGCACTTTTCTAGTTGATCCGCGCATGTTTTATTCGTGGGATGAGAATATTTTCGTTACGGAAGAATTATTGGGAGTTGGCTAAATATTGGATAATTAAAGTTGTGCTCGATAAATTATTGGGAACAAGTGTTTAATTTTGCCAACTGTTAGCACTTAACGCAGTGGGCGCGGGCCGAACGAACACGGCCCGACAACCCTCCGCATTTTGTTGTTGAAGCGCGGATTGATGGCGACGAGCAAGTGGATCCGAATTGATGTTTTGAGGGATCCGTTTTGAAGAACATGTTCTGGGAGGGCCACCGGCGAAGATTGCAAGCAAAACGGACCACCGGAACGCGTCCGGTGGTCCGCGGAAGGCGGCGGCGGCGCACCGCCGGAGGAACCCGCCGCGGCTAGGCCGCGGCGGTCAGCAAGGCGGCCGGCTTTGCCGGCCGCGGAGGTCAAGGGGCGGGACCCTTTTTGGGTCCCGCGTTGGAATTAATTGGCTGGCCAAGCGGCCAGCCATTACCTGAAGACCCGGGGGTTTGAACCCCCGGAGGCGGCACGGAGTGGGCCCCCCCACGTGGGGGGCCGCTGTTGTTTACACGGGGAGGGCTTCGCCCCCCCCGTTTCCTCACACGCTCGGCCGTTTGGCCGAGCTGCTGTCGCGCGGCGGCAAACCACGGACCGGCCGCGCCGGTCCGGGCCGCCCCGCGCCGGGCCGGGTCACGCCCTGGCCGGGCCGGGCCGGCCGAGCCGGGTCAGACCCGGGTCGGGCCGAGTCGGCCCGGACCCGGACCCCCCGTTTTTGGACCGTTTTCGGTCAAATGCTCATATCTTGAGCTGTAGACCTCCGATTGACGCACCGTCTGCGGCAACGCGATCCTTGGATCGAGACGGTCGTTTCGGTATATTACACTCAAAGGTTTCGGAGAACTTTGAGTTCGGCCGGGTTGGTTCGTACACGAAACCAACCGGGCCCTCGGAGCGGAAACACTCATATCTTGAGCTACGGACGTCCGATTGACGTGCCGTCAGCTTTGTTGAGTTCCTCTTAGTGAGACGGATCTTTTGGCATACTCCGCCCGAGGTTTGGACGTAGGTGGAGTACGGTCGGGTTGGTTTTGCCTTAAAAACCAACCGGGCCCCTGGGACGAAAAAACCAATAACTCTCAGACCGGGCGTCCGATTGACGCGCCGTCTGTTACGTTGAGTTCTTGTTGGCGATACGGAACTTTTAGATACATCAACTCTGGACTTTGTGACAGTTGATGTATCAGCCTCTCGGTTCGTGGAGTGGACCCTCCCGAATGAGCTTGCTGTGTGCGGGAACCCTAGTGCTGGCTGCGACTGCTACTGTGACGACGATTGTGCAGGGATCCTCAGTGGACTGCGACGATGAAGACAGCTGGTCTTGTATCCTATGTGGGTCCTAGCTGTGCTGGTCTTGTGTCCTATGTGGGTCCCAGCTTAAATGATTCAATACTGGTCTTGTATCCTATGTGGGTCCCAGTATAGATGAATCGATGAAGACAGTGTTGCGGAATCACTGGGAGACAGAACGACAGAAAATGAGAAAACGAAAGAAAGAAAAGCAACAATGAACACGACGATTTACGTGGTTCGGGAAAAAATCCCTACCTCCACGGGAGAGGCAGAATTTCACTATGATTCGGGAGCACAGAAATTACAGAGGATTTCCGACAACAAACCCTAGCCCGAAATGGGCTATAAAACAAATGGAGAAGACGATCACTATTCGAAAAAAGTGGTCCGCGTCGCTACAGTGAACGGCGGCTGGCTTTGTCAAAAGCGCTACAGTAAAGTTGACCCCGAAGTCCGCACCGCTACAGTGTCTGTCGGTGTCAGTCGGTCAGCTCCGCTACAGTGGTCAGGTGGTCTTGTATCCTATGTGGGTCCTAGCTGTGCTGGTCTCGTATCCTATGTGGGTCTCAGCTTAAATGATTCAATACTGGTCTTGTATCCTATGTGGGTCCCAGTATAGATGAATCGATGAAGACAGTTGGTCTTGTATCCTATGTGGGTCCTAGCTGTGCTGGTCTTGTATCCTATGTGGGTCCCAGCTTAAATGATTCAATACTGGTCTTGTATCCTATGTGGGTCCCAGTATAGATGAATCAATGAAGACAGTTGGTCTTGTATCCTATGTGGGTCATAGCTGTGCTGGTCTTGTATCCTATGTGGGTCCCAGTTTAGATGATTCAATACTGGTCTTGTATCCTATGTGGGTCCCAGTATAGATGAATCGATGAAGACAGCTGGTCTTGTATCCTATGTGGGTTCCAGCTTAGATGATTCAGTATCTATGTCTGGTCATCTCTTTCACCTTATCGATGATGTATACCTGTGTGAGATGAATCCTGTTGCTTTCCTGTGTGGATTGTGTTGTGATATCCTGTGTGGATTTCGTTTTGCTTTCCTGTGTGGAATACGTATACTTTCCTGTGTGGACTGAGTTGTACTTGGGCTCGGAGGTTGGAGCGTATTTGGAATTGATGACTTAGGTATATGTATGGGCATATACCTAAGTTGTGTCGGTTGTTACTTCGTGATTGTATCTTTCCTTTGTGGTTTATCCTTTGTGGATTTTGGGAGACCTTCAGGGGTCTCGGGGTCCCTACTGAGTAGCTTATACTCACCCCTGCACGGGTTATGCCCGCACTACGTTGTGTTGGTTGCAGACGACAGACAGCGTTGAACGTAGTTGAGGCTTGTTGAGCAGGACGGTACCAGGAGGTGGACCACTGGGCGAGACGTGCTCGGAGCGGACGGCGGGACCCGAGGAGCAGTGGAGCTATCTGTACCACCCTTCAGGTGGGATTTCCAGTGGACAGCTCGGTGTAGCGGCTTTTACTTTACAGTTGCTGTTTTTCCTTTCGAGTTGTACTTTACTTTCAGTTTGGGTTTGTATACTGGCCCATTTATTTTTCCGCACTTTCAGTTGTACTCTGTTTTTGCTTAGTGTTTACTTTTCCGCTTGCTTACTCTGTGGAGCTTGTTTTTACAAAGGCAATGCCTTCCCTTTTTACCGGAATTTACGCATTGGTGCTAGTCGTCAGCCCCTGGCCTATGGAAGGCGGGCTTGGGGTAGTCACGGCACGGGCCCCAAGGGCGGGTCGTGACAACATAAATGAACATTTTTATCCCCACATGAATCAACAGATTTTAAAGACAGGATGTAATTTACAATTGTTGGAGTTTGCGTCCCACATCGGATTTGTGGCCCAATGTGGTCTTTATTATTCATTATAAAATAACCTCAAGGTCTCCCTTAGAGAGGTACATTGAGTATTGGATCTACCTCTTTTATCATTCTACATGGTATCAAATAGTGTTTTCTAACGCGAGCCCTCCCTCCCATTTTTTTTCCGTCTAGGGTTTCCAGCAATTCCCCCCGGTGGGCAGAGGCAGCCCTCGGTCCTTTGGCCACCATCAGCGCCGCCCCCTGCCATCTTCTGGGTGCCTCCATGTGCGGACTCTCAGCCCACCTCTACGGTTTCCCAGCCCCGCCTCCCTCCCAGGTGCGCTTGACAACGGCTCTTGTCCATGTCGTGCCGCTCGAGATCCCCGGACGGCCTCATCTTCAGCCACACCGGGCTTCTCTCGGATCGTCACTCCCCTCTGCGCGTCGTCCTCACCGACGACGACATCTCCCTGCGCAACAGCCCGATCCCCTGGTCTCTCCGGCCGGATCGACCCCTCTCTGGTGGCATCTCCCGTCATGCATCCCTCCCGTGCGCCCCTGTGCGACGGCCCTATCCTCGGTCGCTCCCTGCGCGCGGCGACTCCCGACAGCCACTCCCTCCCTGCGCGATCTCTTCCGCCCTGCGCTACTGCACCTCTGTCGAGTTCATCACCGCCGGCTGACGAGGATCACGTCGAGCCCGACGTCGCCGCTTGTTCGTTGTAATGACCCGCGTTTTGAACCGGGTTAAAAAGCGAAGGAATTTGAACTTTTTCAATTATTGAACCGGTCGAAATTAAAATCGGGCTTCGGAATGAGGTTCTGAAGGTTTGGATCCTTCTTTTTAATGTTTTTGGACATGGGCGAGTGCCCGTTAAGTTTTCCGAGTGGCTTGAGGTGTTCCGGGTGCGTCGTACCCGAAGGAGACTGGTTTTTAAAGAGCAGCAGAAGGCGCACGATTGGCGCACGGTTTCCCAAACCGTGTGGCCCAAACCGTGCGGCTTAAAATAGGGTGGCAGAGGAGTCTGCACGGCCTGCGCACGGTTTACCCAAACCGTGCGGTCAGCCCGTGCGTGGTGCCCTGGGTGTCCAAAGGGGTGCCGCACGGTTTGCTCACGGTTTGGCAAACCGTGGGGATAAACCGTGCGCCGTGCCCAGTTTTGGATTATTAAAATATTTAAAAATAAATTAAAATAAAAACCTAAAATCTAAATGATCTCTCCCCTCTTCCTCACATAACCCGCACAAACCCCTCCCCCTTCGAGCCACCAGCCTCGCGCGCAAGCCCCCTCGGCCGCACCTCCTTCCTCCTCTGTTCTTGGCGATTCCTCCTTCGAATCTCCATGGTAAGCTCCTCCCTCCTTCCTCTTCTCCTCTTGGCCGATTTTAGGGCTTTTCCTTTGCCCTATTTTCGTTCGGCTGAACCCTAGGGTTAGGATGGGTTTTTGATTTCGCGTTCTTCTTTGTTTCTCTTGTTCTAGGTCGATGCGAAGGGTCCGTTGGGACTCCTTTGGGTGAGATTCGGTGTCCGCCGCCGAAGGCGAGGCGGACTGCGGTTGTTTCGGTCCGCCGGTTTGATTCCGAGATAAGGGTTTTGCCCGTTTAATGTTTGTGCATCCTCTAAATTGATGTCTTAGGTTGTTAAAGAGTTCCTGTTATGTTTTTCCTTGTTCGTTAGGCTTTTGGAATGGTTGCGGGTTGCCAGAGCTTAGGCGACTTAGTTAGAAAGCACCAAGACCCGGAGTGGACGGATGGATCCACCTTGAGGTAGGGTCCCTCTCCTTGCCTTTAATTTAAAGTGAAGTATCAATGAGTTGATTCCTACACTGCCTTAGTATTTTAATTCTGCAAGTTGGTTGTGATTGAATGCTTCTATGCAAAGTGTGTGAATTGCAAGAATGAGATAAAATGGTTACTTGGTCACTAAACCAAAGATTTAATAATAAAACTCCCCAATCAGAGGTGCGTTGTCTTCAAGATAAAAAGTAGCGATAGACTTTTTATGCTTGCCTGCTGGATTGTTGTGGGGCCTCTTGAATGCTTTGTATGTGAACTTTCTTGTTGAGACAAAGGGAATGAAATGAATGTGATACTTGTGTTTGGGTCAATTTGCCATGTTTAGGCAAATTGAGTATGATGATGACCATAGTGGGATGACTTAAGACTTTATGGCATGTTTCCTTTAGAAGGTATCAAAGGATTAAAGAATGATAAACATATCCTTTCAGATGAAATGGTTAGACTAGAAGTGAATGGGACTTACCTAGGAGGGGTAGTCCATAGCACCTATTTATGCTTTGTAAATCCCTATATGTCTTGAAATGATATAAATGTGGTGATTATGTTAATGTCTTGTTTTGGATACTTAAGAGGAGTTGCCTTAAGTATAAAATGTAATGAATATGATAAATGATGTGGTAATGATACTTGAGATGGTGTGCCTTAAGTATATTTGAATAAACGTGATTATAACCCTTTACGTGGATGTGGGATATATGATTGATGTGTATGTTGTATGATTCTTTGAATGCTTATGAGGTAATGTCATGAGTAGTATACTATATACATGTTTGTATTGTGAGTGTGCACATGTTGATGCCACATAAAGAATGATAATAAAGGTGAGCACATGCTGAGGCCACCTAGTGAAAGAGATATGTGTTTGTATGGGAGGCATTTATACCCCATGCCAGTGTGACAGTACATGTCTGGAAGGGAGGCATTCTTACCCCTTTCCAGTTGACTTACAGGGACGAGAGGCATTCTTATCTCGTGTCCGCTATACTCTATACGTGTTTGGATGGGAAGCAGTTATACCCCATACCGATGTTATGAATGTGACGAATGAGAGGCAGTTATACCTCATGTCGATTTGAATGAACGTGATGGAAGGGAGGCATTCTTACCCCTTGCCAGCATCTCCTAGGAACGAGAGGCATTCTTACCTCGTTGCCATTATATACTAGGGACGAGAGGCATTCTTACCTCGTGTCTGCTATCTTCAGCTGATGGGTGGGAGGCATGCTTACCCCACGCCATCTTACATAAATATTCATATATGTAACTGTAGTGGCATGATCAGACTGATATCCCGGCAACGAGCCAAAGCTGGTATAGCCGTTTGGGAACCTGGACGGGTGTTGTTATTCTATGTTGCTCTGCTTACTTATTTCTGCTATACCTGCTTACTGTTTAATTAAATACACACTGTCTGGATTGGGTTAGACACCGGTGGTGCCGGCCTACTGAGATTATTGTCTCACACCCTACTCGGGCCGCCATTGCACTGGGGTACCCGAGTAGACCTTCTTGTTTGCAGGACCTAGGTTGTATGCGGTGCTGTTTGTACCGGGAGTTAGGAGCAAAGGACCGAGCGGGAGCTCAGAATGCTCAGGAGATCGCCGATGGGCCTTGCAGCCTTTTTCTTATTTCATTTGTATTGTATTGAAAGCATGTTGTATTGTTTACTGCTTTTCATATCTGTATCATCATCCCTGTATTGTGACAACTGGCTTTGGCCACCTTTTATAAAATGATTACTACTTTTCTTCCGTTGCTGTTGTTCATTGCTTTTGTCTATTACTGCTTCCGCTACTTTTGTGTTTCACTCTGATAATACCGTTGTGCAACTCTGATAAGAGGGTATAGTCTCCCCACTATCATCTCCCGAGACCCTCGCTGCTAGTCGGCAGGCTCTGGCATACGGGGAGACGCGCTTGAGGCCATGTGACCCACTGGTCCGGCCACCGGGTTGATGGCGAGCCGGGCCGGGACGTTACATTCGTGTTGCGCCGCTCCTCCTCCCTCATGCGCGACTGCATCCCGGCCAGATCTGGGAGTCCCAGCCACCATTAGCTCCAACCGCCGACCTGACCAGGTTCACTGGAGCCAGATCCTACCCCCTCCCTCCTGCGTCTGAGCAGCCTCCCCGCTCTGGCCAGATCAGTGCGCCACCTCCTCGCTGCCATCCCTGCGCGGCGGATCCTGCAACGCCGGCTCTCGCTGCCTCAGCCCTCCCTGCACCGAGGAGTCTTGATCCCGCCGTTCGCTGCCCTCCTTGCCGGTTTCATCCGCCTCCTCCAACTTTTTCGGCCTCCCTGCCTGTGCAGTATTCCCGACACCTCTGACGACCGGCCCACCTGCACGGCTTTCCCGGCGCTCCGTCGACCGGCATCGCTTATGCGGCTTGGCAACCAATCTTTTTCAGCAGCATCATCCATCACCTTCTTGAGGGAGAGCAACAGCCATGGTGGTTTATCGTTTCTTATGTTTTGTCTTGTTTTGTAATCAAGTTGGGTATGTCCAACTTGAGGGGGAGTGTTTGCAGCATCTGTTAATCGCTTTGTTTTTTTTTTTTGTGTGTTCAAGCTAGGTACACCTAGCTTGAGGGGGAGTGTTGGAGTTTGCGTCCCAAATCGGACTTCTGGTCTGATGTGGTCTTTATTATTCATTATAAAATAACCTCAAGGTCTCCCTTATAAAGGTACCTTGGGTATTGGGTCTACCTCTTTTATCATTCTACAACAATGAATTGCTTCATTCCATTGTCACTGCTATTATAACCTAAGAAAACACTTCAATCCATGAATTTTATTCCCATACTTGATATCTTTTTGAACAAGCGGACCTTAACGAAAATACAGGAATGTTGATTTTCATTCAAACCTTAGCTCCCCATAGAAACAACCTCCATTGCGTTGCAAGCCCTGTGATATAAACCCTGCATCCAACTTATTAAAATTAAGAATCTACTTGATTATTCTATGTAAATGCAAGTACATGCAAGGAAAATAAAAAACAGATCAATTGCAATACGACTGACTGTGTTTGGTTTTGGAAAACGTTTTCTGTTTTTATTTTCCAAAAACATATTAGAAAATGCATTGGATTATCTGATTGAGAAACTCTTTTCAAAAAACGAAAATGGAAATGAGTGATTTTTAGAAAACAAAGATAACTTATTTTCATGTTTCCTGGAAAATGAAAATTACTAGAAGAGGTAAATCGCATTCTTTTTTATTTTCCTTAATTATCTAAAATATTTTTCAAAATCAAACCCAGCCTACATTTTTAAAATGTGTGTAAAGTTTTTTTTTTCGTGGTTAAAAAGGGCAATACCCAACATTGACAGCAAGAAGGATATTGGTCCACTGCCTCCCATTAAATGGGTTTGCATTCGAGGAAGATGGACCTGCATCTCCAGACTCATTTGCAGTTTCATCTCCATTGAAGAAACTAAAGCAGGATGTACAACAAGTAGACATAACGATATTTGATAGTTGAAAAGGATTGCTTCCTTTGAACTGGAATAGAAGATTACTTTCATGCCATAAGTCCTTTGGTCTAGGCACATGACCACGATGAAAGAATTTCTGTTCCCCAAAACAGAAAACTCTCGTCACAAAACATGCAAGCAACATATAAAAAACAAAATCAAAACAGAAAGAAAATCATAGATTGATATCCAGTAGTCCGGAAAAGCAACAAAGTTTAGTGCCATCCGAATTAAAATTACTACAATTATTCACAATATGGAGCAAGCAATCTGGGTTTGACTTTTGAAAGGCCGCCAAACTATTCAGCAGCTTGTGAAACATTTTAATAGTGTTTAACAGTGCATGGACTCGTAGCAGCAGAATTGGAAATCAGTGAATAGAACGGGTTTAAAATCAAAAAACAAATATCACACAAACAAAAGGTCAAGAAGAGGATTGTTCAACAAATTCATCAAAGATTATTCTCAAACTCTATCATTCATTGTTTATGCTGTTATGTTCAACTCTTAGCTAAGAAACACAGTATGGATGCCTAATACGGTAGTGGGAAAACAAGGATGTAGCATGAATTTGATTCTTATTATTTGATTCGTGATTCTTAATTGAATTTTTAATTTATTCTTCTTGTTTAAATTGTGAATTCTATGGCTAACCACTAGAAGACTTCATCATAGAGATTGGATAAATGATCAACAACAACAAACAAGCCCTAAGAAATAAAGTGTACTAGCTCGTTGTGAGGTAAGGTTTTCCATTCAACGTGGTATCTAAGGGATTTTAACTCATTCCCGTAGCCCCCCTCCCATCACCCATTCCCGTAGCCCCCCTCCCATCGCCCATTCCCGTAGCTTTCTTCCAGGCAAACTTCTTCTGGTCCAAGCACGCCCCTGTTGTGCCCTCTCCTGGCGCCATTTAGCCCTGGTATACACAACCTCAAAAAAAAAAGGTCGGTCCACAAGACTGTTGTCTCTGCATACCAAAGGACTTCTTAACTATTGCTCGAATCACCGTCGAGTCGTCCGGATCACCGTCAGACTTATTCATCACTGCTCGGATTACCGTCGGGCTTCCTCATCACCCCCCGATCACCGTTGAGCTTTTTTGCTGTTTTGTTTTTCTGTTATTTGTTTGTTTTTTGGATTTGTATTCCAAGCTGGGTATGTCCAACTTGAAGGGGAGTATTAGGAGTGTAAGAATGTTTCTTTTTTGTTTCCTTATGTATCCAAGCTAAGTACACCTAGCTTGAGGGGAAGTGTTAGAGGTTAAGTTGACCTGAGTCTCACATCGGACTTAGGTATCATGTCATCTTTATTATTCATTATAAATAGACACCAAGGTCTCCCTTAGAGAGACATATTAGGTATTGGGTTAAAAAAAAAATTCCAAGGTTTGTTGTTCGTGCTCTTTTATTTCAAATGAAAGTACAGACCATTTTTTGGGGCGATGACATTCTCACAGCTACATATCTCATTAACAGACTTCCCTCATCCGTTCTTGAGGGAGACACTCCATTCCATTCTTTATTTCCAACTTCATCACCACATCCATTGCTTCTTCACATCTTTGGTTGTGTCTGTTATGTATGGAATACTCGACCCTCCCTTTCCAAGTTTGATGCACGCACACTCAAATGTATCTTTTTTGGTTCGCGAACTCAGTGAGGATACCGTTGCTTTTCCCAAGACTTGAGTCGTTATGTCACCTTCATTGATGTTTTCTTTGTCAAATCCTCCATATTTTTTGTTCCTGATTCCTCATCATCACCTGATATTCCGGATTCCGACATAACTTTACCTTGTTCTCTTCATCCTCCACCACCGTCATGTTCTCCTACTAATGTCGTTGGATCTTGTTTTGGCCAAGTTTACTCTCGCCGACCTTGCACACCTACTACCCCGGAGCCTGATGCTGCTATCGCACCCAACGACTCACCAGCTTCTGGTCATCCATCGTCGGAGTTACCCATTGCCCTTCGCAAAGGTGAACGATCATGTCAGCAAAATCTCAATTCATCAGCTACTTATCAGGGATTATTCGTCGCTACCTCTCGTGCTATTGTGACGTTCACTGCTCATTCAACTCCGCGCACTATTGCTGAGGCAGAATCTCATCTCAGCTTAAAGGTCGTGCTGGATGAACTTCAGGCCTTGAAAACCAATCATACTTGGGATCTTGTCCCTCTCCTTCCGGATAAACAGGTTGTTCGGTGCAAGTGGATATACACCGTGCGCATCATCGCCGATGGTTTTCTAAATCGTCTCAAAGTGCGGCTTGTTGTCAAGAGTTATACACAAACGTATGACATTGATTACTTTAACACCTTCTCCCCCGTGATCAAGATGGCATCGGTCCGCTTATTTATCTCTCTTGCCGCTTCTTATCACTGGCCTCTCCATCAACTAGATGTGAAAAATGTTTTTCTTCATGGTTTTCTTGATGAAGAAGATTATATGGAGCAACCATCGAGATTTGTTGCTCAGAGAGAGTCTTCTAAGGTTTGTCACCATCGTCGATCGTTGTATGGCCTCAAGCAGTCACCTCGTGCTTGATTAAGACGCTTTTGCACTGTTGTGCTTAGCTTTGGCATGTGTCAAAGCATGAAAGATTTTTCAGTTTTCTATCATCAGTCTACAGCATGCAGCATTCTCTTGATTGTCTATGTAGATGACATTGTCATTACTGGCAGTGATACTTACGGCATTGATCGACTCAAATCCTTCATTAACATTTTCATACGAAAGATTTGAGCTCACTACGATACTTCTTGGGGAT
This sequence comes from Viscum album, assembly GCA_963277665.1. Lineage (NCBI taxonomy): Eukaryota > Viridiplantae > Streptophyta > Magnoliopsida > Santalales > Viscaceae > Viscum > Viscum album. The sequence continues at coordinate 1,902,120,845 of OY728127.1, forward strand.
TGAGGTCTCCAGATGTATCAAAGCAATTTTTCTATCTCAGAGAAAGTATGTTCTTAATTTTCTGCAAGAGACTGGAATGACTCGAGGTGACTCACTTGACTCACCCCACGAACCTGGAGAAAAGTCACTTCATTCTGACAGTGAGATGTTTTCTTCACCTGACAGATACCGACGGCTTGTTGGGAAACTTAACTACTTGACAATGACTCGACCCGATATTGCTTGTGCGGTTAGCAAAGTGAGTCAGTTCACGAAATCTCCAAAAAAAGATGCGGTGGGAGGTTTTTTTTCGCATTGTTAGATATGTGAAAAAGGAACCAGGTTTGGGTCTTATATATTCTGATCATAGGCATACAGATGTTGAGGCGTTTTGTGATGCAGATTATGATGCAGAAATGTCGGGAGTTGCAACGATAAAACAGTGATTTAGAGAAGAGTAAAAGGGAAAAAAACAGAACGAGAACACAAGGATTTACGTGATTCGGGAATAATCCCTACGTAAACGGAGAGGCAAAATTTCCCTATATGTCGGAAGCACAAGATTACAGGAGTTAATTAGAGTTTCTCACTTCAAGAACCTTAGTCCGAAATGGGCTACAAAAGGAGGAAGACGATCCACTGTTCCATTAACCGCACATGAAGTCTGCATCGCTACAGTGAAAGGTGGTCACCCAAGTCAAAAGTGTTATAGTGGCTACCGGTTGGAAGTCCAAGGAGTTACAGTGAATGACGGCTGGAAGTCCGCGTCACTACAGTGCCATGTCGGTGTCGGTCGGTCAACTCTGCTACAGTGGTCAGCATTGCAACAATGTCCCCAAATTTGGGTCGAGGGTCTTCGGCCCCCGGACCCCCGAAGCAGGGGCGCGTTGCCCCCTGCAACCCCCAACGAGTTCACCGCGGAGCTCGACCCGCGAAGGCTGCAGCCTGGTGCGCAGTATGGACCGAAAGCATTCGGCATAATAACATCCAAAAAGGATTGGGCTACACCAAATCCAACAGATTATGCTGAATGTCTCTCTTTTAGGAGATCTACGTCTGGTTTTGCAGTGTTTGTTAGAGAAAATTTGATCTAATGGCGAAGTGAGAAGCAGACAATTATCTCTCGATCAAATGCAAAGTCGTGTCATGGCATATGTGACCGCAGAGATTATTTGGGCACAACAAATTCTACAGGAGATTGGCTATACTATCAAGAAACCGACACATATCTGGTGTGACAATCAAACTACTATCAAGATTGCCACGAATCCGGTCCTTTCATGAGCGGACAAAGCACATTGAAGTTGATTGTCACTTTGTTCGAGAAAATTTTGAGAAGAAGATCACCTTCGACCATGCTCACACCTCTAATCAACTTGCAGATGTTTTTACAAAAGGGGTGTCTGATCCGTGTGTCCAATTTTTGTGTAACAAGTTGGGCATGATAAATATATATATCCCAGCTTGAGGGGAAGGGTTAAGAGTATTAGATGTTTTTTAGATATTTTTAATATTTCATCCCACATCGGTTTCACACCTCCATTGTATTCCTTTGGTTATCTATAAATAAAGTGTCCTACCTCGTTGTGAGGTAAGGTTTTCCATTCAACAAAAATCATTTAGAACAAGTTCATCGTAAATGATTTGTTCAAGAATCCTTTTACGTTTACCTCTACTTTTAATAAGCGAATTTGTCATTAAGCTTACTCTATTGACAGGTGCATCCCTAAGTTTTCTGCTAACGTGTTCAAACCATCTTAATTTAGTCTCAATCATCTTCGCGTCAATCAGAGTTACTCCAATTTTCTCCCGAACACGTTCATTTCTAATCTTATTCATCTTAATATGTCAACATGTTAATCTTAACATTTTCATTTATGCTACCCTTAATTTTTTATCAAGATGTCCAACCAAAGGCCAGCACTTATTGTCATATAGAATAGTTGGTCTAATAATAGTCCTATAAAATTTATTCTTCAATTTCAAAAGAATTTTACAATCACAAAGCACCGCAGAAATCTTTCTTCATTTTATCCATTCAGTTTGAATCCAATGAGATGCATTTGCATTAATATCTTCATTGTAGAAATGATTCTAAATATCGAAAACAATCTACTTTAGAAATATCGTGATCTCTCAATCTTGCATCCATAACATTACTAGACAATCCTTTTGCTAAATTTTGGGTTTTTTATCGATAATACTTCATCAGACCTCTAATCAAAAAAATTACTTTTGTGGTTGAACGTCCAAACACTTCTGTGGTTGAACGTCCAAGAAGATAGTATGAAGGATCGATAAGTGAAATTCAATCTGTGCATTAAGGGAATAAACATAGATGTTTGAAAAACAATCTATGAAAACATTGAAGGTTCTGGGCGCAGCGGAAGCGCGTGGGTGGATGTGCCCACTTGGCTTTTTGTCATTAACAATGATCAATCCGGGATCAATACGACGATAAACGCCAGTCTCCACGAATCGAATCACAAAAAAAGACAAAGAAGAAGGTTTGTCCCGGAACCACAAACAAGGATCGTTACAGGTTGATCATAATTAATTTAATTAATTATAAAGAAATACCTTTTGGGTGTTCTTTCTTCGTTGATGTTCTTGATCACGTTGTCGATGTGATCCGTCGTTGCGTCGCAGAAGCCAAGTGTAGACTCCCTCTAACGGTGATCCACACGTGTACCTCGTATCTCTGGACGTCGCCAAAGGATTCTCCGGGTGCTAGCGTGGAGAAGCCTTTGCTTGCGTTGTCCGCCTTAGATCGTCTTGATCCGATGGAAGAGGATCTCTCTCGGTCTTGAGAGCGTTCTTGGAGGAAGAGGTTCTTTCGGCCTTGAAAGAATTCTCCAGAGATGTTGTGCACAACTATTCTCTTGTGTAGGAAAAGAGTTGGGGTCGTAAGGATATTTATAATCGAGTTTGAGGTTGTAGAGTTATGACAATAAATAAACGCGTTACGCGTTTCATTTATTTCATTAACTCTTATTGAAAACCCCCATGTCGAAAAATTAATTCTTTGACATGCGCTCACGCTGATTATAATAAATATCATTTAAAACAATATTATATCCTCAAAATCCCGACTGGAAAAACTACACGGCGTGTATTAATAAATACACGGCGTGTACTTGTTTTTCATTGAAAACTACACGGCGTGTACATTCAATGTACACGGCGTGTATATCTTGTTTTCATTTATTCATTTCCTTTCCAAAATAAAACTACACGGCGTGTACATTTAATAATACACAGCGTGTACTTGTTTTATTTTATTTTTCCTCCATCATTTAAAACAACTTAGGCTTCCTTGAATAATTATTAAACCACGTACGGGAATAATCTTTATTCAACTTGAGATACTTGAATACACTTAGTGTGTGACCCTCTAGACCTCTTTCTCGTTGGCATTAGGCGAGTTTACCTAAAGTCCAAGATTACTGTCTAGCAACGGGTCAAGGCACCCAAGAGAAAGAAGTTGACGTCGCATTGACGTATCACCTCATACGAACGCTTACTGTGTAATTTAATCTCTTTGTCTCAATATCTCATCAAACAGTGTTAAGATGAGGAAACCCCCTCGCCTCCTTACCTCAAAGTGAGGCGGAGGCGTTCTTTTATAATGAATGAGAAACTCCACATCGGACCACAAGTCCGATGTGGGATACAGACTCTAACACTCCCCCTCAAGCTAGGTGTACCTAGCTTGGACACATAATGAAAAGAAAACAATAAAAACAGACGCTAACACTCCCCCTCAAGCTGGACATGCCCAGCTTGATGATAAAACAAGACGAAAACAGAAGAAACGGAAATAAGAAATAAGATGTTGATGCTGCTCCCCCGCAAGATGGTAATGTGATGCCGCTGAAAAAGGATGGGTCGTCGCCGGAAAAGTGCGGGGCCGGACATCAGAGCGCCGGGAAATCCACACTGGCGGGTCGGTCGTCAGAGCGTCGGGAAAATCCGCACTACGGGCCGGTCGTCAGAGCGCCGGGAAAACCGTAATGTGGGGCCGATCGTCAAAGCGCCGAGGAATCCGCTCGGGAGGGTCGGTCGTCAGAGTGTCGAGGAAGCCGCAATGGCGGTGCCGGTCGGCGAAGCGCCGGGAAATCCACTGAAGGAGGCCGGCATGGAGGGAGCAGATGAGCAGAGGTGGTACGGGAGGCTGGCAGGGCTGGAAACCGGCCGCTGGAGGAGCCGGCAGGGATGGAGGCCGGCTGTCGAAGGGAGGCCGCCGGGCAGAGAGGCGCGCGGGAGGGCGGAAGGAGCCGTCGGACAGCGGCAGACCGCCGAGGAAGGGAGGCCGCTGGGAAGGGAGGCTGCTGGCGCAGGGAGTCCGCCGGAACATCCGCAGGAGGCGTGGAGGCCGGCTGCTGGAAGCGCTGGCAGAGGGAGAGGCCGGCAGCAGGAGGAGGGGAGTCGCGCGCATGGAGCCGCGTAGGGCAGGCCGTCGGGGCAGGGCGGGGCCGCTGGATGAGGGAGGGTCGCGCGCAGAGATGGAGGCCGCTGGATGAGGGAGGGCCGTCGGGATCGCGACGGGATGAAGGGGGCCGACGCGTGCGCAGCGGGGAAGCAGACGCCGGGAGCAGCGGGAGGCGCGGGAGGCCGTCGGGGCTTGGACGCCGACGGGAAGAACTGCGGAGGGCAGGGGGGGCCGCCGGGAGGGAGCGCGCAGAGGAGGGCCGCGCTGGAGTGCCGCGTGCGGGAGAAACGCCTGAAAAAAAAAAGAGTCGTCAGAGGGCCGGGAGCCGCTGGCAGGCACGATGGCCGCCGGGGAGGAGAGCCAGGCCGAGGCCTCGGGAGGGAGGGGAGAGCCGCCGGGAAATCGCGCAGGGCAGAGGCGGAGGGGCGGCGGCGGCAACCCTACGGGGCTTTGAGGCCGCCGCCCCCTCGGACGGGGAAACCCTAAAGGAAGGGGGAAAAAGAAAGGAAAAAAAAAATGTGAGAGAGGAATCAAACCTCCTTTGATACCATGTTAAGATGAGGAAACCCCCTCGCCTCCTTACCTCAAAGTGAGGCGGAGGCGTTCTTTTATAATGAATGAGAAACTCCACATCGGACCACAAGTCCGATGTGGGATACAGACTCTAACAAACAGATTTCATGGAAGTGTCATAAACCTATATATTTGATCCGTCGTTCTTTGACTACCTGAAATAAACTCGTCGTTCACACCATGACCATGAAATTTAATGCGACGGTTCTATTTCAATCAAAGGGCCGAGATATCAACTTCCATAAATGGAAGGGACAAATCCTTCCACGACTTATCCATTAACAACATGTCACTCGTGACGCACCCAACGTACCCTACTTCCCGCCAACTGTCTGCGTGACGGTTTTCGTCAGTAAATCTAAGTGCTCGAGTCATGACATGAGTTAATGATAATCTTCCAGTCTAAGGACCATTACACACGCTCGCAGATAGCAATATCCGATGACACCAAGACATGCGGAATTACTACTGGCGGGTCTGTTCTCATAATCTCCTATCTTGGAGATTACCAAATGCGAACTCCATGAGAGAGAGTCTCGTCTTCTTACGAGTACTCGCACATGACGGTCTGTATACTATGTGTCTTATCATAGTATGTCATCCAACCGCAGAACTTTATTTAAGAATATTGTTATGGCATTTCAAGGTTCTCATCATAGCGGGGATCTGCTATGACCTTATTAATGCAACAAATATTCCAGGACATTATTATATTATAGTCATGCAGAACAATGAACAATATATAATAACTGAACATTCATGTAATCAAAGTACAAAACAGTTGGTTCTGAGGACACCAACCCATACAAACTCTCACTTGGACTAGAGTCAACTGCCTACGACTTTTAGTCCGCTAGACCTCACATGATGATCATGTTTCTGCTGAGTCAAGGCTTTAGTCAATGGGTCTGCCACGTTGTCTTCCGTGGAAATACTAATCACTGCAACTTCACCTCTCTGAGAAAAATCCCTCAATAGATGATACTTCCGAACTATGTGTTTTGTCCGCTGATGTGACCTTGGCTCTTTTGCAAGTGTCACCGCTGCAGTATTATCACAATAGAGTGTGATAGGATCTTTACTGCTCGGTACAACATCCAACTCTTGGATGAAGCTTCGCATCCATACTGCTTCTTTAGCTGCCTCAGAAGCTGCGATATACTCGGACTCCGCTGTAGAATCTGCCACCACACTTTGTTTTGAGCTCTTCCAGCTCACTGCACCTCCATTCAAACTGAAGATGTATCCAGTCTGCGACTTCATGTCATCTTGATCAGTCTGGAAACTAGCATCTACATGTCCTCTGATGACTAGTTCCTCATCTCCTCCATAAACCAGGAACATATCCTTAGTACGCCTCAGATACTTAAGGATAGTCTTGACTGTCATCCAATGGCGGTCTCCTGGATCAACTTGATATCTGCCTACCGCACTTAATGCGTAAGCAACATCTAGCCTCGTACATAGCATAGCATACATGACTGACCCAATTGCGGATACGTAAGGGATCCTTGCCGTTCTCTTTCTTTCCTCATGTGTCTGAGGACACATTTTCTTGGAAAGATGAATGCCATGTGACACTGGCAACAATCCCCTCTTGGATTGTTCCATACTGAATCTCTTCAGTATCTTGTCAATGTATGTACTTTGACTCAGGCCCAGCATTCTCTTGGATCTATCACGATGAATCTTGATCCCAAGAATATATGCTGTCTCGCCCAAGTCTTTCATGGAGAAGCATTTATGCAACCATGCCTTAACTGACTGTAAGACAGGTACTTCGTTTCCAATTAGTAATATGTCATCAACATATACTATTAGGAAAACGACTGCACTCCCACTAAACCTCTTATAGACACAAGGCTCACATTCGTTCTTAACAAAGCCAAATTCCGTTACAGCTTCATCAAAATGAATGTTCCATGATCTTGATGCTTGCTTTAATCCATAAATGGATTTCTGCAACTTGCATACCTTGTTGGCATCCTTTGGAGTCACAAACCCTTCAGGTTGTGTCATGTAGACATCTTCCTGGAGTTTCCCGTTAAGGAAAGCTGTTTTGACATCCATTTGCCAAATTTCATAGGCATGGTAAGCAGCAATGGCCAATAGGATTCTGATGGATTTCAGCATCGCAACCGGTGAAAATGTTTCATCATAGTCAATTCTTTGACGTTGTCTAAAACCTTTTGCAACCAGTCGTGCCTTATAGGTGCTGACTTGCCCCTCCATGTCCAGTTTCTTCTTGAATACCCATTTATTACCAATAGGTTTTACATCAACTGGAGGATCTACCAAAATCCAGACTTGGTTTTGGTACATGGAATCCATTTCAGAATTCATGGCTTCATTCCACTTGGCAACGTCTGTGCCTTCAACTGCTTCCTTGTAGGTAAGAGGGTCATTATTGTCAACCAATAATGAGTCACCATCCTCGGTGACAAGAAAACCATATCGTTCTGGATCTCTCACCTCTCTCGTGCTCCTACGCAGTTCTTGTATCTCTGGAACAGATTGTTCTTCCACGGGGCTTTGTGGAATCTGTTCTTGTACCAACTCATGTGTATCTTGAGCCTCGACTTCATCAAAGTCTATCTCGCTCCCACTATCTCTTTTGGAGATGTGCTCCCTCTCAAGGAATATGGCGTGTCTTGCCACTGTAACCTTTTTGTCTGAGGAGTTGTATAGGTAATATCCCCTTGTTTCCTTGGGATATCCTATAAAGATACACTTTGTGCCTCGGGGCGCGAGTTTGTTACCTGAAGAGGCCTTAACAAATGTTTCGCTGCCCCACACATGTAAATTCGATAACATGGCTTTGCGTCCACTCCATAACTCGTATGGAATACCATTTATCGATTTAGTTGGTACTTGGTTTAGTATGTGCGCTGTTGTTTGTAATGCATATCCCCAAAAGGATAATGGAAGGCTCGCATGACTCATCATTGATCTCACCATGTCCAACAGGGTGCGGTTCCTCCTTTCACTTACATCATTCCACTGCGGTGCGTAAGGAGTGAGTTGAGATAGAATCCCAAACTCCCGTAAGAAATCAATGAAGTCCTGATTAGGATATTCTCCTCCTCTGTCTGAGCGGAGTTTCTTGATCTTCTTACCAAGCTGGTTCTCAACTTCATTCTTGTATTCTTTGAACCGATCAAAAAAATCTGACTTATACCTCATTAAGTAGATATATCCATATCTACTAAAATCATCAATAAAAGTTATGAAGTACGAGAACCCACCCATTGCTTCAACTGGAAATGGTCCACACACATCTGTGTGAACTAATTCTACAGGCTCTTTAGCTCTTTCACCTTTCCCACTAAATGGGGCTTTGGTCATTTTGCCTTGTAGACACGCATGACATACACCAAGTGGTTTTAGTTCGAAAGAATCTAAATACCCATCTTGATGTAATTTTGTCAAACGTTTCTCATTGACATGACCTAGCCGGTGATGCCAAAGTTGGGTGTGGTATGAGTCATGTGAATTAACTTTGTTATCGATTGTCATTACTTGGTTTGTGTAGTCTAACACATAAAGGCCGTTATATAAATGTGCCCTACCAAAACAAATGCTATCTTTATAAAAGTAGCAACATTCATTTCCAAACTTGAATATGAATCCATCAGTATCTAATCTGGATACTGAAATAATGTTTTTAGTAACAGAAGGCACATAATAACAACCTTTCAAAACCAAGACCATCCCATTAGGCAATGTGAGGTGGTAGTCTCCGACAGCTACAGCAGCGAGTCTGGCTCCGTTGGCTGCTCGTAGATCCACCTCACCTCGATCAATCTTTTTGAATCTACTTGGTTTCTGTATTTGGATACAGATGTGAGCACCACAAGCAGTATCTAATACCCAATTAGTAGAAACAGATAGATTGCATTCGATAACAAACGCACCTGAAGCTTCCCCTTGCTTCCTTGGCTGGGTGCAGTTTTTCTTCCAGTGGTCCTTCTTGCCACGTGCAAAACAAACAGCATCCTGTTCCTTTGCCTCCCTTTTGATCTTCCTTTTCTTGCAAGGCCTTGAAGTAGCTTTGGGCTTAAAGCTCTTCGCCTTCCCTTTCCTTTTATTCACCATAAGGACAGAAGGCTTTTCACTCTTCATGTCATTATATGCTTGGCGAATAAGGATAAGAAGATCAGATAGAGACTTCTCAATGTTGTTCATGTTGAAATTAACAACAAAGTTCGAGAAGCTCTGGGGAGTGATGCAAGAATGAGATCGATGCCCAGTTCTTCGAGGAGTTTAAACCCTAGAACCTCCAAACGCTCAATGTAGCCAATGAGCTTGACTACATGAGGCCCAGCTGTGGCACACTCTCCAAGCTTACTCTGAAATAGAGCCTTAGAGATCTCAAACATTTCCTGTCTTGCTCTATCCTGGTATAGACCACGGAGGTGCTCGAGCATGCTATAAGCATCCATGTCTTCATGAGACTTCATGAGCTCACTAGACATCGATGATAGCATCAAACATTGAACGTCGAGAGCGTCGTTCAAATGTTGATCATAGACCAGGAAATCTTCATCACTCGCCCCTGGGGTAGGAGAATCGGGAAATGAGGACTCCAGCACGAAAAACTTTCGTTCATGGCGTAGGATAACCCGAAGGCGTCTAAACCATTCCTGAAAGTTACTGCCGGTGAGGATATTGTCTTTATCCAGTATTGATCGCAGAGAAAATGTGGTTGATGAGTTTGTCATTTCGATTCTACAAATTAAAAGAGCAGATTTATCAGTACTTTCTTGATTACATTTTTATGAGAAATAATAAATTAATTAATTCTCCCACTATTTTATCAAGTCCCAATGGCCCTCACCATTGAACTCGGAATTTCCAGTTGTTTTGACATTCTAGTGGCAAGGATCCATATTTCCCTTCGCATAACCCCAACAAGGGTTGGTCAAGCTATTTGAAGGTATTTAGGTAGGCAGGTATTTGCCAACTGTGAGCTTACAGTTCCTTGATCTGTTGAGTGGACTCCCCAATCCTGAAATCCTGACTTGGATTTCCTCAACTCTTGCCTCCAATATTACATCAAGTCTAGCAAGGGCTACTTCTCTTAATGTAATATGGTTAAGTCAACCCGAAACCTTTCATAAGGGCTTCCTTTATAAAAGTAAGTGTCCCAACAAGGGTTGGTCAAACACATAGTTTTATTGAGTCTTGCCCTTAATCAGGTAACGGAAGGCATGGTCTGACTTAATATGGTATTGAGGGATTTTAGTCTTTATGCGAAGTTTTGCATTATCACATGCTTTTTAATATTAAGTGATGCTTTCTTAAGTGATTAACCATGTTCTGATAATGTTATTCATAATCCGGTTTTTGTTTTATTCCATCTTTGCATGCTTGTTCATTTTATTAATTATGTGATCGCGACAACACATACATAATAAATAAACCATGCAATCAGACAGAAATAAAATAAGATGGCATGATCATGAGCTTCTATTGGTTAGCTTATCTAGCGGTTTTGATAAGCTAACCCTGACCTAGGGAAAACAGCTTGAACCTGTTGGTTCGTGTTTTGCAGCTCCCACCTGTCCACCTTTGTATCTTCTTGGGTCGGTTTCGCCTCGGCTTCGGGATTTGAACCATCTCCTCTGGCTTGGGAGATCCTCCATTACATGGGTTTACATTAAAGAAACCATGGGCACGAAGGCCCTACATTTTATTGGAAGAAGGCTCGCAGGCCAACAAATTTAAATTAAATAAATTTAAATGAAACCATACACATACAAAGGGTCTTTGGTCTAGCTCATGATCATCCATAGTATGCAACGACATTTACGCATATTTAGAATTCAAATTCTTTTAATCATTCTTTTATTTAAGATAAGACGCGCTCGAATTCAATTAATTATGATCTTATAATTAATCAATTCTTTATCTTAAATTCCTTTCTGAATTTCCTTGAGATTCTTCTCATCCATATTCCTTGTACAGGTCTTTGTACATTAGAGGAAACCTGGTGAAATTCCATTTCTGAAAAGTACACGGCGTGTAGTTTATAATTACACGGCGTGTATTTTTCTTTTTACCCTTTATCCAAAGTGCACGCCGGGGCTTCGGCGTGTTTTCTGTACTTTGGAAATTTTGGAGTACACGGCGTGTAGATGAATCATACACGGCGTGTACTTCCTTGTTACGCGGTAACCGGTTTGGCAATCCCGTGTACGCGGAACACGGCTTCTCCTTGTACACGGTTTCACCTGGACCGGATCGGACTACACGGCGTGTTGTTCCAACATACACGCCGTGTATTCCGGTTCCCACGCGACGTTCAATTCTGGTCAACACGGCGTGATTAATACTTAGGCATAATCAATTCACACGGCGTGGTTTGGCAGACCAGTGCCGGTTCATTGAACCTAAGTACACGGCGTGTAGTTTTAATTACACCCCGTGTAATCCCGTGTTGTACAGACAGAAAGAGTGACTCCTCCGGATGAATTCCTCGTTTTTATTTTAATCAAAATTAAAATTAAAAAGTCGTTTCTGTGATATGAATCGAGAAACAAAGGAGGAAGAACAGATCTCATTTATTCAGATTTATAGAACAATTTATTTCGAATTGAATCAAATATAAATGCGTAAATTATCAACGAAAATTAAATAACTATAATCAACGTTGTAACCTCCCTCTGATACCATTTGAAGGTTCCGAGCGCAGCGGAAGCGCGTGGGTGGATGTGCCCACTTGGCTTTTTGTCATTAGCAATGATCAATCCGAGATCAATACGACGATAAACGTCAATCTCCACGGATCGAATCACAGAAAAAGACAAAGAAGAAGGTTTGTCCCGGAACCACAAACAAGGATCGTTACAGGTTGATCATAATTAATTTAATTAATTATAAAGAAATACATTTTGGGTGTTCTTTCTTCGTTGATGTTCTTGATCACGTTGTCGATGTGATCCGTCGTTGCGTCGCAGAAGCCAAGTGTAGACTCCCTCTAACGGTGATCCACACGTGTACCTCGTATCTCTGGACGTCGCCAAAGGATTCTCCGGGTGCTAGCGTGGAGAAGCCTTTGCTTGCGTTGTCCGCCTTAGATCGTCTTGATCCGATGGAAGAGGATCTCTCTCGGTCTTGAGAGCGTTCTTGGAGGAAGAGGTTCTTTCGGCCTTGAAAGAATTATCCATAGATGTTGTGCACAACTCTTCTCTTGTGTAGGAAAAGAGTTGGGGTTGTGAGGATATTTATAATCGAGTTTGAGGTTGTAGAGTTATGACAATAAATAAACGCGTTACGCGTTTCATTTATTTCATTAACTCTTATTGAAAACCCCCATGTCGAAAAATTAATTCCTTGACATGCGTCCGCGCTGATTATAATAAATATCATTTAAAACAATATTATATCCTCAAAATCCGGACTGGAAAAACTACACTGCGTGTATTAATAAATACACGGAGTGTACTTGTTTTTCATTGAAAACTACACGGCGTGTACATTCAATGTACACGGCGTGTATATCTTGTTTTCATTTATTCATTTCCTTTCCAAAATAAAACTACACGGCGTGTACATTTAATAATACACGGCGTGTACTTCTTTTATTTTATTTTTCCTCCATTTAAAACAACTTAGGCTTCCTTGAATAATTATTAAACCACGTACGGGAATAATCTTTATTCAACTTGAGATACTTGGATACACTTAGTGTGTGACTCTCTAGGCCTCTTTCTCGTTGGCATTAGGCGGGCTTGCCTAAAGTCTAAAATTACTGTCTAGCAACGGGTCAAGGCACCCAAGAGAAAGAAGTTGACGCCGCATTGACGTATCACCTCATACGAACGCTTACTGTGTAATTTAATCCCTTTGTCTCAATATCTCATCAAGCAGGTTTCATGGAAGTGTCATAAACCTATATGCTTGATCCGTTGTTCTTTGACTACCTGAAATAAACTCGTCATTCACACTATGGCCATGGAATTTAATGCGACGGTTCTATTTCAATCAAAGGGTCGAGATATCAACTTCCATAAATTGAAGGGACAAATCCTTCCTCGACTTATCCATTAACAACATGTCACTCGTGACGCACCCAACGTACCCTACTTCCCGCCAACTGTCTCCGTGACGGTTTTCGTCAGTAAATCTAAGTGCGCGAGTCATGACATGAGTTAATGATAATCTTCCAGTCTAAGGACCATTACACACGCTCGCAGATAGCAATATCCGATGACACCAAGACATGCGGAATTACTACTGGCGGGTCTGTTCTCATAATCTCCTATCTTGGAGATTACCAAGTGCGAACTCCATGAGAAAGAGTCTCGTCTTCTTACGAGTACTCGCACATGACGGTCTGTATACTATGTGTCATATCATAGTATATCATCCAACCGCAGAACTTTATTTAAGAATATTGTTATAGCATTTCAAGGTTCTCATCTTAGCGGAGATCTTCTATGACCTTATTAATGCAACAAATATTCCAGGACATTATTATATTACAGTCATGCAGAACAATGAACAATATATAATAAGTGAACATTCATGTAATCAAAGTACAAAACAGTTGGTTCTGAGGACACCAACCCTTACAAACATAAGATTGACAAAACTCAAAATATTTAATTTAAGGAATTCTTAAACCCTCAAGGATCAAGATTACTTGGGTCAAAATATTTAATTTAAGGAATTCTTAAACCCTTAAGGAGATGTGGAGACATTCTTTTATAGATAGAGGAAAAAAAAATTAAGTTGGAGTAATCCGATGTGGGGCTCGAAAACACCCTTAACCCGAAAATACAATTAACTGGGTTTAACAATCCCCTTCAAACTAGTATATGATAGCATGGAAAAAGAGTCACATAAAAAAAACAAAAAAAGAATACACCAAACAAGACCATACATACTCCCCCTCAAGCTGGGTCGCTGATGCTGTGAATGTCCAGCTTGGTACAGAGATAGTTCAGTCGAGCTCCCAGGAGGCCTTTGGTGAAGATGTTGGCAAGCTAATCAGCAATCGGAATGTAGCTGAAACTAACATGATGATGCTCAAGGTGATGACGAAGAAAGTGGCAGTCCACCTCGATATGTTTCGTGCGTTCACGGAAGACTGGACTGGAAGCAATCTTCGCGGTTGCCTGATTATCACACCAAATATGAGAAGATGTCTTTGGTGAGAAATTAATCTCATGGAGAAGATGACAAGGCCAAAGAATTTCAGTAGTGGTCGTGGTCATCGCACGATATTCCAATTCAGCACTGGATCTGGAGACGACAATCTGTTTCTTGCTTCGTCGTGAGATTAAATTATCTGTCGGGAAAATGGAAAACCCAGAAGTAGACTTCCGGGTAGCTAAGCAGCCAGCATAGACAGCATCATAGAAGACCTCAATATTCAGATGATCATGATGTGAATACCGAAGACCACGTGTCGAGTCTTTCTTAATGTACTTGACAATGCGAAGGACACCATCCCGCTGAGATTTTGTCGGATGTTCCATGAATTGGCTAACCTTGCTAACAACGCAGGCAATATCTGGATGAGTCATTGTGAGATAATTGAGTTTTCCCACAAGACGACGGTACCTCTCTGGTTGAGAATATGGGTCTGTGCTATCATATAGAGATCGTTCCCCGGGTTCAAGAGGAGTGTCAACGGCATTTGCTTGAGACAAACCAGCATCCTGAAAGATATCCAAAACATATTTCCATTAGAAGAAAAAAATGGTGTTCGGAGAATGACATTGAAGTATGTCAGAGGCCCCAGATCTTTGGTTTGAAATTGTTGTTGAAGATAAGCCTTTAGATGAGCAATGTCATGTGAGTCGCTTCCGATGATAATGATATCATCAACACAGACAACCAGTAGAATGCAGCAGGAAAACGTCGTGCGGTAGAAAACAGTGTGGTCTTTCATACTCTGAGATGTGTCAAATGTAGTGATGACTGTGCAGAATCTTCCAAATCACGCACAAGAAGACTACTTGAGTCCATAAAGAGAGCGACGAACTCGACAGACATGAGAATCGGCTCCTGAGGCAAGGAAGCCGGAAGGTTGTTGCAGATATACCTCTTCTTCTAGAAAACCATGTAGAAAGGCATTCTTAACATCAAGTTGATGTAGAAATCAATGATAAGCAGCAACAAGAGAGATGGATAATCGAACAGATGTCATCTTCACAACCAGAGAGAATGTATCAAAATAATCAACACCATATGTTTGGACAGAGCCTTTTGTCACAAGTCTGGCTTTAAGGCAATGAAGAGTGTCATCTACATTTGGGCGTACTGTATAAATCCATTTGTTGTTGACCACCTGTTTACTTGCCGGAAGGGGGACCAGGTCCCAGGTATGATTGTCGTCCAGAGCCTGCAATTCATTCCGCATTGCTTGAAGCCACCCAGGGGGAGATTTGGCTTCACCAACTGTGCGAGGCACAGATATCGCCTCCGAAGCAGAGAGGCCTTTGTATGAAGTTGTGTAAAGAGAATTATTTTAGCAAGAACGGGTACCTTTCCGTAATGCAGTTGGCAAGTCGTCGGTTGTCGAAGCAGGAGCGTCGGACAAAACTGGGGAGATGGTGTCATCGCCTGGAAGGGGGACACATTCGGTGGTGAACAAGAGTAGACGATGCCAAAACAGTGATCAGCAGAGTGAGACACCTAAGGCACGGGTGGGTGGATGGTGAGAGGAATACAGTCATCAATAGTGGTGTCTGGGTGGGAAGAGAGAGGAGAGAATGGAGAACTCTTAACAAAAGAAACATCAGCAAAGATGATATACCGCCGCAAATCTGAAAAGAAACATCGGTATCCGCACTGAGTTCGGAAATATTCGAGGAATATGCAACGGAGGGATTTCGGAAAAAAATTGAGAGGTTGGGACGAGTATCACGTACATAACAAATACACTCAAACACACTGAGTGGAAGCGAGTGGGGTGGAAGAGAGCAGAACAGAGCACGAAAAGGAGTCTCCCCCAAAGGATAGAAGGAGGGCGGTTTATAAGGTAGGTAGCAGTAACGATAGCATCCCCAAAAAATGAAGAGGCGTCTGCATGTGAAATAAGAGGGTACGAGCAGACTCCAGAATATGACGATGTTTACGCTCGGCCACTTCATTTTGTTGAGGTGTATCGGGACAGGATGTTTGATGAAGAATGTCGTGATCCTTGAGAAATTGCTGAAGAGAAGTGGATTGTAGAATGATAAAATGAGGAGACCCGAACCCCCAAGGTATTCTCTCTAAAGGAGTCGTTGAGGTTCTTTTATAACAAATAATTAAGACCACACCGGACCTCAAGTCCGATGTGGGATGCAGACTCCAACACTCCCCCTCAAGCTAGGTGGACCTAGCTTGGACACATAAAGAAAAAAAACAAACCAAACCAATGAAGACAAAGCAATCAACAGACTGCAAACACTCCCCCTCAAGCTGAACATACCCATCTTGATTACAAAACTAGATGAAATAAAAAAAACAAGTGATGTTTGAAGCTCCCCCTCAGGATGATGGATAGATGAAGTTGGCGCGGGCGCAGCAGAGGAACCACACAGATTGGGCCGGTTGATGAAGCGCCAGGAATGCCGCACTAGTGGGGCCGGTCGATGAAACGCCGGGAAAGCCACACTAGCACCGGGAAATCCGCACTTGCGGGGCCGGCGACGGGAGGTAGGGATTCCGCAGAATCGTTGCGGGATCTAGCAGCGCCAAAGGGCCTGGTTCGAGGCGGTTGAGGTGATGCGCCGCGGTGGAGGAAGTGCGAGGGCGTGTCGGCGGACAGGGAGGCGGCTTCTGGGAGTCGTCGGGAGATGCCGAAGATCCGAATCTGGAAGTAGGGCAGCCGCTGGGAGAGACGGGAGTCGGCTGCCGGAAGAGGACCACAGAAGGAGGGGGCTGTCGCAGGAAGAGGCCAGCAGGGAAGGAGCTTCTCGGAAGGCACTGGCCCGCTGGAGATGGCCTGGAGGGAAGGGTCTGGCCGGCGAGGGATTAACGGGACGAGGCGCAGCCTCTGTTGCGCACGGAGCGAGCAGACGGCGTCGGGCGGGCGTCAGAAGGCACGAGTCGAGCGCCGGGAGAGCGAGTGGACGGGATGGACGGGAGCCATCGGGGCGAGCACCTGGACGAGGCCGACAGGGAGTGGTGCGAAGAGGCGGGCCATCGGGCGAAGTCGCCAGGGAGCAGCGACGGGGGATGCAGGAGCCGGGAGTCGCGCGAGAGGTCGGGAGCAGCGCAAGGAGGCGGGACGAGAGTCGCGCGGGTTGACAGGGCCGACACGCGCAGCTGGGAGGAGACGCCGAGGAAAGAAGTCGTCGCCAGGAGGAGATCCGCTGTCTATCGCGTCCATCGCGGAAGGGAAGGCCACATCGGGAGGAGGCAGATCCTCCGCCTCGGGTCGTCAACCGTCGAGCGCACCAAGGAGCCGCGCGCAGAGAGCCACGCAAGGAGGCGGGAGCCTCGTCGGGAGGGACAGCCGAAGTAGAGAGGAATCCGCCGGGAGGCCGCCTGGGAATCGAGCCCGGAGGGGCGGCGGCAGAAAATAAACCTAGCCCTGCATGAGGGGCCGCCGCCCCCCACGGGGGGGGGAAATTATGAGAAACCCTAGACGGGGAAAATAAAATGGGAGGGAGGGCTCGGGATTAGGTTCCCTCTGATACCATGTAGAATGATAAAATGAGGAGACCCGAACCCCCAAGGTACTCTCTAAAGGAGCCCTTGAGGTTCTTTTATAACAAATAATTATGACCACACCGAACCTCAAGTCAGGTGTGGGATGCAGACTCTAACATGAATAAATATTCTCGGTCATTGCTCTGAGCAGAGACATTTAATAGACTTGGAGAATTGAGTGTGAATTTCATGGTAAAAAGTTTAGAAAATATCACACACCTTGGAACGATCACGAAAGAGGTATAGCCATGTCATCCGAGAGAATTCATCAATAAATGATACATAATAATGGTACTCTAACTGACTAGGAACCCCGCAAGGACCCCATACATCGCAATGAACTGGGTCGAAAGAATTCGCTGCACGCGTTTCTAATCAAGGAACATACGTCGTCCGATGATATTTAGCAAACAAACAGGATTCACAAAGGAAAAAAAGGTGTGGACTGAACTAGTGGCAAAGCTTATGATAGACGGAAGCCAGTGGATGACTATGGCGAAAATGTAGGTTGAGGGCATGAGCAGAGGTGGATGGACATGCAAGGGATGGTGGGGTATCGAACATGTACACCCCATCATTAAGACGACCTCTACCAAGTTCCTGATTCGTTGAACACTCCTGAAAAACAACACCAGAAGACGTAAAAATACCAACACAATTTAGGTCCTTTGTGAGTTTACTGATTGAGAGAAGATTAAAATGACAGCGTGGAACATGAATCACTGAAGTCAGAAAAATAGTCGGAGTCAAGGAGCATGTGCCAAATCCAGCAATAGGGATTGTAGATCCATCAGCAACAGTAATTGTAGCGACACCGGTATACGGATGATAGGTAGTAAGCAAACCTGAATCACCCGTGAGATGATCAGAAGCACCAAAATCAAGCATCTAAACTGTCTGTTGAAAAGAGACACAACTGGTAGGTCCAACAGTCTGAGCAATGGAGGCTGAAGAAGAAACAGGTGGCAAAGCAGCCCGATGAGATTGTACAAGTGCAATCTCCTCCATTGAAAGTGTCAGTTTGTGACGGATGCTGGATATTGCCATGTATGGAGTGGGCACTTGGAGTGCACGTGACCGGAGTAGGCGTCTGGGCTGCCTGCAGGTGAATCGCACGGTTGGAATGCGCGGTTGAGGTCGTTGCACGGGACTGGAATGCGCACCTAGGGGCGTGTCGTCGCACAGGAGTCGTCGACCAGGGAGGGGCCGACCAAGGAGGTGTCGATGCGGCGTTGTGACTGCCGCACAGGCGGGCCAGTGATATCGCGCGGGGCAGCCGCAAGAGACGCTGGAGACGGGAAGCGGAGCTCGCAGGAAGCGTCGGCGTCGGGAGGCAGGGCGTCCACAGGAGGGGTTGGCGACGGGAGGACTAGGGTTGAGAGCCCAGGTGAGAAGCTCCTCGCCGCAGAAATCAACGGGCCCGATCCAGCAACTCTCGAAGAATCCCGACCGACCGCCGTTGGTGGTTAGCGGGTGCTGAGAGCGAAAGCCTCCACCTCGGAGACGGCCTGGACGGCGCGGTGAGGAGGGGAGTCGGTCGCCGGAGGAAGGGTCGCCGCTGGTTGGGGTCGCCGGACTGGAGCGGCGGAAAGAGGGAGTCCGGGCTCAGAGGGAGTGTTGGTGTAACATCCCAGGTAAATAAAGAATAAGACATATTTCATATTTATTAATATTTTTGAATTAAATATTAATTTTACTTTAAAAGGGTTGCTATGTTCAATAGCATACCCGATACGCAACAACGAGTTTCTTTGGAATCTTACGTTGCACACTAATAATATAATATTATTATTTTTGTTAAACCCTCTTTTTAGTATTATGGGTATTTCCGAGTCCCACATCGGAATACTCCTTTGTATCTTTCGCCGTATCAATCTATAAAAGTAGCCCCTCACCTTACCTTGAGAGTAAGGGGGTTACCTCATTCTACATGGTATCAGAGGGTGATTAGTCCCGACCCTCCCTCACTGCGGATTCCCGGTTCTGTCCGGCCCCGCCTCTCCCTTCTCTCCCGGCGTTATTTCCCTCCCGCAGCCCTCTGTCCAGGTGCGGTTCACCACTTCCCGGCAGCACACCCTCGTCCCGGCACCCTAGTCCCGGCGCCCGAAGTTTCGCCCCGGCAGCCTCTCCCGGCAGCGCGCCCTCGTCCTGGCAGCGCGCCCTCGTTCCGGCGGCCCTTCCTACACGCGCACGTCCAGCGCAAGATCATCCCACCAGCCCGCTGCATCAGCTACCCGTCGCTTCCATGGCAGAATCCTCGGGACGTGGTCGTGCTTCAAGTCGTCCACGTCCCTTCTGTCAACATTGTGGCAAATTTGGCCACCTGATCGCCCGATGTTGGGTCCTGCATGGACGGCCATCTCAGCACCCGCGGCAGGGACAGCCCGCGGCCAGGCCGCGTCCTCGATTGTCGCCTCTCTTTCCCCGTCTCTGGCCCTTTCTATGGCCGACCTCAGGCGGGCTCACGATCCTCCGGCCTCTGTCCAACCCGGTCCCTCCTCGGCTTCTCTGGCCCGTACTGTTCGTCCCACTGCCTTTGTCAGCCATTGCTCCCCTGCATGGCTGCTGGACTCGCGGCAGGGACAGCCCGCGGCCAGGCCGCGTGATGAGGATCATGGCACGAATGGTCATCGAGGTGTTGGAGGCGGTCTTGATGAGGAGGGTGGAAGGCGCACGATTCCACAAGACCCGCTGCGAGGAATTGGCGGCCCAATGACAAGGGAGCGGACCAAGAGAATGAAGGAGGCCTTAAATGGGTTAATCTTGCAATTCCAAGAGGAGGCCCAACACCCTTGCTTGGGGGAAGCATCTGGGCCTATAATTACATTAATTAAGGCCCAAACATGCTTTTAAAAACCCAATCCAATGTGTGCTACGAATTTCAAGCCCACCCCACCATGGAATCTTCAAAGTCAAAAGTGGTGGGCTAGTTGTTTTTACTTTCCAAAAAGGATGTGCTACTTGTCTCCTAAAGTCATGGGCATGTGCCAAAATTGTCAAAAGTGACATGTAGGCTTTTTGACTTGAGGAAACCAGGTGTTAGAATTTTGTATCAATCCTTGGCTATAAATAGCCACCCCCATGTACTCTTTGGACATCATGAATGAAGGTAATGTTATTATGGTGAGTTTTGCTTGCAACCTTTGTGTTCTTGCTTAATTCTTGACTTATCAAAGGATTGGTCATCCTTTGTGGCGTCTTGTGGCTAGAGTTCTTAGAGACAAGTTCTCTTTGGGTTCTACCTTGACCAATTCCCTCTTCCTTCTATTTATCACTATCCGCACACCACATTCACTTGTTTTCTTGCGGCGATCCGGGTGCACAACGCGCGAACATTGTACAAGGTTCCTAGGACACTTCCTAGCGGGTCTTGCATCGCGCATCACCACGTCCTCGATTGTCGCCTCTCTTTCCCCGTCTCTGGCCCTTTCTATGGCCGACCTCAGGCGGCCTCACGATCCTCCGGCCTCTGTCCGACCCGGTCCCTCCTCGGCTTCTCTGGCCCGTACTGTTCGCCCCACTGCCTTTGTCAGCCATTGCTCCCCTGCATGGCTGCTAGACTCAGGTGCCTCCGACCACCTCACCGGTGATGCTGGTATGCTGACGTCTTACTGCACATATGCCGGTTCTTCAGCCATCACCGTCGCTGATGGGTCCACTATCCCCATAGCAGGCTTCGGCGCATGCTCCCTGACTCCATCGATACACCTATCCTCTGTGGCACATGTGCCCCGCAGTCCCTTTAATCTGTTTTCCATCAGTAAACTGACTAAGGATTATAACTGTGCGGCCATATTTACCTCTTCTGGTGTTGTGTTTCAGGAGCAGACTACGAACCGAGAACTTGGTCGAGGCCGGCTTCGAGACGGGGTCTACATGTTCGAGGGACCAGCACCCATTGCTTGCACGTCTACCTCTTCTCGGGCACTTGATCTTCATTCCCGATTAGGACACCCGCCTGCATCCACCATTCATCAGATGTTTCCAGACTTCAGTCGGACTCCTACTTTTCATTGTGAGTCATGTTCTTTTGCGAAACATCATCGCTCTTCCTACATTGCTCGCACGGATACACGGGTCTCCCACCCCTTTGCTCTGGTTCATTCAGATGTTTGGGGCCCGTGTACCGTTCCGAGTCACTTGGGATATAAATACTATATATCCTTCATTGATGACTATTCGCGAATGACGTGGCTTTACCTTCTTCGAGAACGCTCCGAAGTGTTTTCCACCTTCCAAACCTTTTTTAATGAAATTAAGAACCGTTTTTCTATCTCTGTCAAATGTCTCCGCTCGGATAATGGGCGCGAGTATCTCTCCACTTCCTTTCGGCAGTTTCTCCAGACGAATGGCATCCTTCATCAGACCTCCTGTCCTGATACACCCCAGCAGAACGGCGTGGCCGAGCGGAAACACAGACATATTCTGGAGACTGCTCGTGCCCTCATCTTCCACCGACAGGTGCCTCTGCTCTTTTGGGGAGATGTCATTCTCACTGCTACCTACCTCATCAATTGGATGTCAAAAATGTCTTCCTCCATGGCTTCCTTGAGGAAGAAATCTATCTACAGCAGCCCCCCGGATTTTGTGCCTCCGGCGCTGAATCTCGTGTCTGCCGTCTACGCCGCTCTCTTTACGGCCTCAAGCAGTCTCCCCGTGCTTGGTTCGGCCGCTTTAGCACGGTCGTCAGCGACTTTGGGCTTTCCTGCAGTATGAAGGACCATACTGTCTTCTACAGGACGACTCCACATGGCTGCATCTTATTGGTCGTCTATGTGGATGATATCGTCATCACCGGCAGCGACTCTGTGGGTATCACTCATCTCAAGGCCCATCTTCACCAGCACTTCCACACTAAGGATCTTGGTCCTCTCACATACTTCCTCGGCATCGAGGTTTCCTACTCCTCGGACACCGTCTCCCTCTGCCAACGAAAGTATGCATTGGATATATTGCAAGATGCTGGGCTGACTCAGGCCACTGCGGTCGATACTCCTCTTGAGCCTGGAGAACGGTCTCTTTATGCCTCCTCGGCACTATACCCACATCCCGAGCGGTACCGTCGATTGGTGGGCAAACTCAATTATCTCACCATGACTCGACCCGACATTTCCTGTGCGGTAGCCAAAGTGAGTCAATTTATGGAGCATCTGACCACCTCTCAGTGGGATGCTGTCATCCGCGTCGCCAAGTACATCAAACGGGATCCTGCCCGTGGTCTTCACTACTCCCAGCATCCTCATCAGCATATTGAGGCCTTTTGCGATGCTGATTACGCTGGTTGCCTTGCCACTCGGAAATCTACCTCTGGGTTTGCCATTTTCTTGGCAGGCAACCTCATTTCTTGGCGCAGCAAGAAACAGACGGTCGTCTCTCGCTCCAGTGCCGAGTCTGAGTACCGTGTCATGGCCACCGTCACTACCGAGATCTTTTGGCTTCGGCAACTCCTCCAGGAGCTTGGCTTTCTTCAGCAAACTTCTGCTCACATATGGTGTGACAATCAGGCAGCCACTAAAATTGCTTCGAACCCCGTCTTCCATGAACGCACGAAGCATATTGAGGTGGACTGTCACTTTCTTCGCCACCACCTGGAGCACAAACATGTCAGCTTTAGCCACATTCCGACGGCAGACCAGCTTGCTGACATCTTCACCAAAGGTCTCCCTGGTGCTCGCCTTGCCTCGCTCAGTTCCAAGCTGGGGATCCACCACATCTGACACCCAGCTTGAGGGGGAGTATGTCTTAGTCTTGTGTGGTGTCATCTTATTCTTTTTTTTTTGTGGGACTCGTTGTCCAAGCTGGGCATGTCCAGCTTGAGGGGGAGTGTTAAACCCTCTTTTTAGTATTATGGGTATTTCCGAGTCCCACATCGGAATACTCCTTTGTATCTTTCGTCGTATCATTCTATAAAAGTAGGCCCCCACCTTACCTTGAGAGTAAGGGGGTTTCCTCATTCTACAATTTTAAATGGTAGTTAACTCCTAGCCGTTGTATTGGCGGGAATGAACAAAACTAACTACAATATGATTATACATGTTTGTTAAATGTATTTACATTTATCCAATAAAAGTTAGAGGCTTAAAATGTGAATGAATCTAATTTTAAGCATAATTTACATTAAAAGGACGATTTATCGCCTTTTAATGGCGAACCCTTTTTTAAATCTAGTTTTGGTCACTTTAATACATTCTAATTGACCAAATAAAATCATTCTTTAGAATGGGGACAACAAAATTTACTTTATGCAATTTTTTGGAATTTTTCCGATAAAGTTCATTTTTTAATGAATAGTGAAAAATATTGTATTTTAATTCAAAAGTGTTTTTTAATCTAATTTATTTATATGGTTAGATTATCTTTTTAATTGGTTTTAAAGTGAAATTAAAATATATTTTTACCATTTAATCCAATGTTGGTCATTGGAATTAATTTCACTTTGAAATTGAACATAAACAAGTATCAATCTTTTGATAGTTAATGTTTCTTAAAAACACGTTATTTGTTTTAACAACGGGAATTAATTTTTAAATTAATTAATGCCACTTCTATGTTCTGAATTTGGCAAAATAGACATCATTTTTGAATTCGGAATATCAAATATAGCTTAGGCTGAATTTTTTGTATTTTTCGAAAAAACTTCAATTTTTGATGAATATAGTGACACCACTTAGTGGTAGTTAAAAAAACTGATTTTTTCATTTAAATTGAATTTTACCACTTCTGTGAATTAAATTTTGTTGGAACCCATTTAAGTGTAAATGGGTGAGTCCCACATCGGACTTACCAGTCTTGTATATTGGTTTCCTAATCTATAAAAGAATATCCTCACCTCACATTGAGGTTAGGGGGAATTCACCCACTAACATGGTATCAGAGGGATTTTTATCCCGAACCCTCCCTCCCTTGCGGATTCCCGGCGTTCTCCCGGCCCCGCCTCTCTCCCTCCTGCCCTAGCCTTTCCCGGCGGGCCTCCTCTCCTGTCCCGGCGCAGCTCCTCTCCGGTCTGCACCCTCCCGGCAGGCCCTCCTTCCCGGCGCACCTCTCCTCCCAGCGCACGGCGGCCTGCTCTCCCGGCGCGCTTCCCATCCCAGCCGCCCCCTGTGGCCTTCCCCGACGGCGCGCCTCCCTTCCCGGCGGCCTCCTGCGCGTCGCTCCTCCTGCTGTGGCTTCCCGGCTCCAGCGGCGCCCTCCTCCTGTTGGTTTCCCGCTGCCTCCTCTGAGCGAGCCGGCCCCGACATCCCGCAGCGGCGCATCCCGTCGCGCCGCCCGTCGCGACGCCTCCCGACCCTTGCGCGCCTCCCTTCCGCAACGGCTCCCTGTTGCGGCTTCCCGACCTCCGCCGCCCTCCCGCGGTGCGCCCTCGTCTTGGCGGCCCCTCCATGCCGGCGCCCGGCGGACGCCTCTCCCTAGTTCTCCAGCCGCCGTCGCTTCCTCCTGCGGAGCTCTCGGCAGGCCCTACCTCCCGGCAGTCCTCACTCCCGCTGCGCCTCCTCCTCCCGGCGGGCCTCCCTTCCCGGCGGCCCTCTCCCGGCGCCCGCGGCTCCCGGCCCTCCCGTCGCACCGCCCTCCATCCTCCCGGCTGCCCTGCGCGGCTTCCCGGCGCCTCTCTGGCCCCCGCCCGACGACCTTCCTCCCCGACGGCGCTCCCTCCCCGCGGCTCCCCGCGGCTCCCGACGCCATCGCCTGCGCGGCTCCCTCGCCCTCGCCCGACGGCCCCCTCTCTCCCCGACGCGGCCCGCGCCGGCTCCTCCCTGCGGCCTTCCTCCCCGACGGCGCTCCCTCCCCGCGGCTCCCCGCGGCTCCAGCCGCCATCGCCCCGGCGCCCCGCCCAGGCGCCCCTTCTCCGGCGCTCCCCTCACGGAGGCCCTCTCATCCCGGCGGCCCTCATCCCGACGTCCCCGGCTCGCCCCGACGTCTCGGCTCCCCGACTCCCAGCTCCTCGGCTTCGCCCCGACACCCTCGCCCCGGCGCCTCTTCCCCGGCGGCTCGCCCTCGGCGCGACGCGGCTCCCGACTCCCGCTGCTCCCGGCGCCTCCCGCTGCTCCAGCGCCTCCGTCGTCTCCCGCTGCTCCAGCGCCTCCCGCTTCATCCCGCGCCGACTCCTCCTCCGGCGGCCCTCCTCCTGCAACCGCCCTCCGCAGCAGCTCCCTTCCCAGCAGCGGCTCCCGCCCGGTCCGGCGCTCCCCAGCCCGTCTACCCGCCGCTACCCTGCGGCCTTCCTGCGCCGTCGGCCCCGCTCCCTGCGTTAATGGCGGGCGTGTCCGCCCGCGGCCCTCCGGCATCACCTCCGGACGCCAGCATTCCGGCCGGGCCGCACCCTCACTTCCATTGTCGGCCTTCCCGGGCACCTATGCACTCAGCCGAGCGGCTCTCCCATCCTCCATCATCGGCTCTACCGCGCAGCGGTCCTCCTTCATCCAGTACCCGTTACAGGACACCACTCTCGTCGGAGGAGCTTGCTTTGGTAAAATCTTATCGCGCGACTGCGCCACCATCTTCTTCTCTAGCCCCACTTGCTCAGACTGGCAACTCCACCGCCTGTGTTTCTCATCGCCAGACAGCTTGGATGTTTGACTCCGGTGCGTCAGAACATCTCACAGGGGACTCTGGTATGTTCACTACCTATCATCCTTACACCGGTGCCTTTACCATTACTGTTGATAATGGCTCAACAATCCCTATTACCGGCTATGGCACATGTTCCTTGACCCCGTCTCTTCCCCTGGCGTCGGTCGCTCATGTTCCTCAAAGTCCCTTTAATCTTATCTCTATCAGCAAACTCACCACCGAATTGAATTGTGTTGCTATTTTTAGCTCATCTGGTGTTGTTTTTCAGGAGCGGAAGACGAATCGGGAAATTGGTCGAGGTTATCTTCGGGATGGGGTTTACCTGTTTGATACCCCATCATCCCTTGCTTGCTCATCCACCTCAGCCCGAGCCCTTGACCTCCATTACCGCCTTGGCCATCCACCGCCTTCCACCCTCCATAAACTTTGCCCCCAATTCGGTTCTCACCTCTCCTTCCATTGTGAATCCTGCAAGTTTGCCAAACATCATCGGACGATGTATGCTCCTTGCCCGGAACCACGTGCAGCGACTCCTTTCGCTCTTGTTCATTCCGATGTATGGGGTCCTTGCCGGGTTCCTAGCCAGTCAGGGTACCGTTATTATATCACCTTTATTGATGATTACTCCCGCATGACCTGGCTTTATCTTCTTCGAGATCGAACGGAGGTTCTCTCAACCTTTCAGACATTTTTTCAGGAAATCCAGACACAGTTTTCTCTCCCTGTGAAATGTCTCCGATCTGACAATGGGCGAGAATACTTATCCACTCATTTTCAGCCGTTTATGAGGGCCCACGGCATCATCCATCAGACCTCCTGTCCTGATACCCCTCAACAAAATGGGGTGGCCGAGCGGAAACACCGACATATCTTGGAGACCGCTCGTGCCCTCCTCTTCCACCGCCAGGTCCCTCTTCTTTTCTGGGGGGATGCCATCCTCACTGCTACTTACCTTCTCAATCGTCTTCCCTCCTCCATCCTTCAGGGGGAGACTCCTTTTCATACCCTGTTTCCCTCTCTCCCTCCTCACTCCCTTCCACTCCGTATCTTCGGATGTCTCTGTTATGTCCGGGACACTCGCCCAAATCTCTCCAAACTATCACCCAAATCTCTTCGTTGTATTTTTCTCGGGTATTCCCGCACTCAGCGCGGGTACCGATGCTTCTCTCCAGACCTCCGCCGGTATATCACCTCTGTCGACGTTTCATTTGTCGAGAGCTCTCCTTTCACTCTCCCCTCTCCTTCTCCTGACACTACCATCGATGACTGTCTTCCACTCATGGTTCACCCGCCTCTGGTGTCTCCTCCGACCGGTCATCTCTTTGGACAGACCTACTCTCGTCGTCCTTCCACTGTACCTCCCGTCCCGGCCGAGGAAACCATTGTTCCCGCTTCGCCTGATGTTCCTGACACAACTCCCGAGGATGTGCCGATTGCGCTCCGGAAAGGTACTCGCTCGTGTCAGAATACTCCTCTCTTTGTATCTTCTTACAGGGGCTTGTCAGCTCTGGAGACCGTATCGCTTCCTCGAACGGTCGGTGAGGCCAAATCTCACCCCGGGTGGCTAGCCGCAATGAGAGATGAATTGCAGGCTCTGGATGCCAACCATACTTGGGATCTTGTTCCCCTTCCGGCAAACAAACAGGCGGTCGGCTGTAAATGGATCTTCACGATCCGTCTCAATCTCGATGGCTCTCTCTGCCGCCTCAAAGCCCGGCTTGTCGCCAAGGGATTTGCTCAGACGTATGGCGTCGACTACTTTGAGACCTTCTCTCCAGTCGCCAAGATGGCCTCGGTCCGCCTCTTCATCTCTCTGGCTGCTCATCATCACTGGCCCCTTCATCAACTCGACGTTAAGAATGCTTTTCTCCATGGCTTTCTTGACGAGGAGGTCTACCTGCAGCAGCCCCCTGGTTTCTCTGCCTCTGGTGCCGCCTCCCATGTCTGCCGTCTCCGTCGCTCCCTCTACGGCCTCAAACAGTCTCCTCGCGCCTGGTTTGGCCGATTCAGCACTGTCGTCACCGCCTTTGGCCTCTCTCGGAGTATGAAAGATCACACCGTCTTCTTCCGTACGACGGCACACGGCTGTATCTTGCTTGTAGTTTATGTTGATGACATCATCATCACAGGGAGCGACTCCAGAGGCATCGCCAGCCTCAAAACGCATCTTCACCATCACTTTCACACCAAGGATCTTGGACTCCTCACGTACTTTCTTGGCATCGAGGTCTCCCGAACTGCGGACACTATCTCTCTCTGCCAGCGCAAGTATGCTCTTGATCTATTACAGGATGCCGGGTTGAGCACCGCCACCACAGTTGACACTCCCCTTGAGCCTGGGGAACGCTCCCTTCATTCCGACTCGGAACTCTTTCCTCATCCTGAGAGCTATCGGCGCTTGGTCGGTAAACTCAACTACCTCACCATGACGCGTCCCGACATTGCATGTGCCGTTGGCAAAGTCAGCCAGTTCATGGAGCATCCCACCTGCTCTCAGTGGGATGCTGTCCTCCGCATTGCCAAGTACATCAAGAAAGATCATGCACGCGGCCTTCGGTACTCACATCATGCTCACATGGATGTTGAGGCTTTTTGTGATGCGGACTATGTCAGTTGTCTCGCTACCCGCAAGTCTACTTCGGGATTCGCCGTATTCTTCGCCGGTAATCTCATCTCTTGGCGCAGCAAGAAGCAGACTGTGGTCTCCCGTTCTAGTGCCGAGGCAGAGTATCGAGCCATGGCCACTGTCACTACTGAGATCCTCTGGCTTCGTCATCTTCTCCAGGAGCTCGGTTTCCCGGCCCCCACTAACAAATTTCAAAAATCCGACATACGTGGTTGTTATCAAGAAGTAAAATGTGGTTCATTAAGATGAAAATAATTTTTGATGAATAGTAACTTTTGACTTTTATTTACCGCGGAGGTAAATAAGGTAATTCAAGATTAAAAGAATATTATAATAATTCAAAATTACCTTAACATTTGTCTTAACCTTATTGGTTGAGTCATTAACGACCATTGGCATCTTTGGGTCGATTTTGGGACCCCATTGATCCACTTGGGAGTAAAAATGACAATTTAGATTAATTAATTTAATGTAAAGACAAAATTGAAATTAACAAAAATCTTTTAGTAATTAATTTTTATATGGTGTTATATAAGTCCTATTTTCGTCTATAAATATTCATTGGAAAGCTAAAAAGATTTCTACAAGATAGTATTTTTTTATAATTTTTAGACATCGAATAAATTAAATTATTTATGACATAATAATGATGCAGTATTTACCTCAATAATAAATGATTAAAATAAATAAGATTATAATGATTAAAATATTATCCAAAACATGTCCAATTCTGATTGGATTATTTTATTTCGAATATGAGTCATCTTATCTTCGACCATAATGATTTTTAGACCATTAGAAACCGAATATCATTATATAATAAAATAATGTTTTCACACTTTCCTAAAGAGCTCCTCATCTCCCTTATAAAAGGAGACCATTTCTATCCAATTCCTCACACCTCTCAAGCCATTTGGCTCGTCCAAACTCTGCCCAATTAAGCTCTCTACATCCCTCTCCTCCTCCTAGAAGCCTTAACTTAGGCAGAAGGCATTTCAAGAAGTCATTTGGTTCAAACCAAAGAGAGTTACCCAAATTAAAGGTAACGGTTTCTCTTAAATTGTTTTCTTTTATTTTACTTCTCCAACCTTTAATCTCTTTTTATTTCCTTTCTTTTGTAACAACACCAGTATCCTCAATATACTAGGATGTTGTTATGAGAAGGATTTGAACTACACTTACACATACCTTCATCTAATGGATGAAAAACATAATGTTTCTGTGGATGGCAAACTAACGCCTCACGAAACGATGATTGTTCAATTACATCTTACTGCCTCTCATGGTGGCCATTATGATGGCACTGTATTTATATATGATATATATTATGTTTATGATTTCCTTATGCTTCTGTAATTCCCATTTATATTATGTCTTTATGGTTTCCATAGTGGGTAAATACGATAATCTCATTTGAAGAAGTGCGGACTACCGCCCCCTCAAAGTGATTTGATTCGTTGATGCCTTATGTGGGATATATAAAGAATGGAGTTAACGATATTATATATGATATTATACTGGAATTATAATATACCTATGTATCATTATGTTTTATTTCCATTAAAATAAGAAATAGAAATAAAAGTAGCGTTCATGCGTACGTACGGCTTACCGTCTCCATGAACGGTGCATTTCATTTCTTACCTCTAAATGTTATGTACTATTATAAATACATGTATATACTGGATATATATGATATATATGATATATAAATCATGAATATCATTCTGGATATAATGAACCTTTGACCACATGAACAACATGTAATTATAAAAAGTCCATTTTTGACTCAAGTACCAAATATCGACAAAACGAACATTATTAACTTAAATGATTACATAATGTTTATAACATGGTAATAAGTGATATAAAAGGAATAATAAACTTGAAAAAGGTTCTTAAGCAAGTATAAATTAACTTTAGTTTATTATTCAGGATATTAAAGAACGATCGAGTCAAGCCGGACACGAGGTAAGGGATCCGACCTCTCTCTTTCTTTTTAAGTACTCTCTTTTATGTCATTTTTTTTATGCTCCATGTTATTATGTTGGAAGATGTTCTTTTATATTCAACATACTGTAATTTGTATTTTCATATGATGAGAAACCCCCTCTTACTCTCATCAATTCATTTTAAGAAATTTTAAGGGGCGTCGTTAGGCTGCCGAATTTTTGTAAGAGATTTTCTTATCACACTTTTAATTCCGTGAGATTTCCATTGTTCGCCACTTATTTATTGAATGTGGTGTATTGTGTACTGCCTTTTGATATATATTATCATGATTATCATTATATTCATGGTATTCTGTGATTCATTTGGTAGTTATTAACTTTGGGTCATACGACTCGATTGATTACAACGTGGTAATGGGTTTTCATCTCACTTTTATCCCCGTGAGATTCATGCTATATTTGTCACTACTTCCTTTTGTGTGGTGTATGTACTGCCCATGATTGTGTTCTTTGTGTAAGATACTTTAATTTATGGGTATTTACATCTTCATTGAATGATTCTTCTTTCATGTGGCATATGTTTTGTAAGTTACCAAATTGTTAAGGGAACCTTTCACCCTCCTCTTTTTAAAAGACTTCTTTTTGTTATGTCTTTTAATTTACATCTTCTTATGTTGGGATATGTTCTTCTATATCCTTATTGATGTAAATTTTATGTCCATGTGATGAGATACCATTTTTATCTCATCAACTCGTTTTCTGAATTTTAAAGTGACGTCGTTGGGCTGTCGAATTTTTGTAAAGGGACTTCTTAACCCAATTTCAATTCTTTGGGTTAAACTTCTACTTGTTGATTATGTCGTGCTATAAATATGTGTGAATGACATCTGATTGTTTTACACTTAATATCCACTTATATTGGGTGTATTTATATTTGTCACACATAAATTATGTCATTGATTTATCGTTAATATAAGGATACCGTCTTTATAAGGGATTGCGTCTCAATTTACATTTCATTGAGACTTCATTATTTTTATGCACCAATTCGCTCTTATATGGTGTATATACAGTCCTTTGACATATTATATCATGAATCCTTTTATTCTCATGATATTATAAAGTTATGATTAAATGTTATTCCTCAATTATTTGTATTCAAGCGTCTCTCATTTTGTTAAAAACTCTTTAACTAAAATATCGTTTTAAATGTTTTAAAGATTTATTCTTCTAAATATTTATCATCAATGTTCATATTTTCAAAATGGTTTTGGGATTTATTTATATGGACATTAATGTTTTAAAATGTTAATTTCTTTAAAATCTTCAAAGTGGTATGGGACACTTTGATTCAAAAATCTATGTATTAAATGTTTTAAATGGTTATGAAAATGGTTTGATAAAGCATTGTTTATTTCAATATCTTGATATGATATATTGTGATTGGAATGTGGAAATGTTATCTTTCCTTTATTCTTGTTTTATGTGCTGTGTTATGGTTATTGGGCATTGTTTGCGTATACGGGTGGTTCCGTGATAAACCTAGGACGGGTGAGCCCGAGATAGCTCTCCAATGCATTGGGTAACGTGACAGAGGTAAACGTGAATGTTTCTCCTAAGAGATTTAGGGAATATACTATGATGGGTATTCTAAATGTGACTCCCTATGTAGCTGTGATAGCTACAATGTAAGTATGTTATGAATTTCATAAGTTACCTTTATGATTTATGATTTCTATGTGTTATTCATAAATCTTATGATTTTGTAAGGTATGTTATGATTGAAAAGTATTGGTTTCATTGATTTGTAATTATTGATGGGATAATGTTTTCTCTCCTTATTTTATAACCCTTACTGAGCTTTTTATGTTCATCCCAAGTTTTTGAAATGTTTTTCACAGGACTTAAAGATGAATAGGGTCAAGGAATGGATCAAGGAAAAGTCATGTTGTCTAAAACATGGAACTAGACGTGTTTCTTTTCAACAGTTTTTATTTTATGATAAAATGGATATTGAGTAGTATTGTCTACATGTAATATTCATGTTTTTATGTATTAGTTATGACCTAATTCTCTAAAACTCTAAACCTGAAAAGATCCTCAGTGTGAATTATTCGTTTAATTCAAGATTATGTAATGTTTTAAAGTCGGGTCCTTATAGTTGGGGTGGAGTGGGCCGCTGCCGGTGAGCTGCAGCGGGTGGAGGGAGACCTAATCGGTACGCACCAAGGAGGCAGGCCGCGCGGAGGTGACCCGAGCGGTCGACGGGACACTCAATCTAGTCGGCAGAGGAGGCGCTGGGATAAGGGCATGGGAATGGGGGGGCTACGTCGCACAGTGAGGGCGTCGGGGATGGGTGTCGTCGCGTGGAGAGAGGTCGGCGCACAGAGGGTCGTCGCGCAAGAGGCGTCAGACAGGAGAGCAACACTGGAGGCGTCAGACAGGGATTCACTGCGGAGGAGTCGTCGCACGGAAGGCGGGGCCGCAGGAGGGTCGTCGGGAGGGAGAACGACGGGGCGCCGGGATAGTCGGCGTAGGCGGGGCCGGTCGACGCGGTGCCGGGATAGCTGCACAGGCATGGCCGGTCAACGAGGCGTCGGGAAAGCCGCAGAGGATAAACGGATGGGGAAGGTTATCGGATGTAACCTACCTTTGATACCATGTAGAATGGTGAAGTTCATACCTCGACATTCTTTTATAAATAGAGGAAAAGAATTACAAGTTGGAATAATTCGAAGTGGGACTCGGAAATACCCTTAACCCGGAAATACAATTAACCGGGTTTAACATTTAATAATAAAAATAAGAATATGTATCGAGTAATAAAAATTGACCCAAATAAAATAATTAGAAATTAATTCTTAAAGATCATTGTGACTCAGCCTTCAATCAGATTCTCAATTCTTCAGATTTTAAAAATAATCAGTGAATACGATTGTCCATGTGGAATCAATCTTGGAATACTCCGGGTAATTTAAACTAAATTGATCATATGCGCTTGCAAGAATTAGACAATCCAGTTATTGGTGGCGTTGTAAGGGAACAACAGTTGTTTACTGATTAAATTTAATTCTACTGCACATAAAAAAGTTTAAAAATTAAATCCATAAAGGCAAAAAAAAATTATTGCCAGGTGTTCTTGTGGGTCAAACCTTTTCTTCCAGGCTAATTGAATTAAATTTTACAAGCAGACTCCTGATACCCATACAGGCAAGGCTCATCACTACTCTAGGAAATAAAAGTAAATTACATGGAATTTATACGAAATAATGATGGTGCATTTGAGGATTTTAAAAATCCTGATGAATTAGTTTGAAATGTCAAATCTTGGTAAGATGCCGCAATATTATGTAGGCATAGATGTAGTGCATTCTACCAATGGAATCTTTATTTCTGGAAAGAAATACGCAGAAGAAATTTTGAGCACATTTCCAATGAAGGATTGCAATCCTAGGGCATAATCAAGCAATAATTGGTTTGAAAGTTAAACAAATATCATGGAGGGCAGAAAATGAATAACAAAATTTACAAACAAATTGTAGGCAGTTTAATATATTTAACCGCAACACGGCTGAATATAATGTATTCTGTAAGTTTAATTAACAGGTATATGGCAAATCTCATTAAAAATTATTTATTGGCTGATCAAAGAATCATTTATTACTTGCAAGGAACTAAAATTTTTATTATTATTTTTCAATAGAGGTAGTTAGCCAATTTTGTTTAGATAAAAATTCAAACATTAAGCTATCAAAGAATCCAATGTCGCAAGGAAAAACAAACACATTGATGTTAAGTTCTATTTTTTCAAGAGACCTCATCAAAATGGAGAAATTGATTTGAAGCATAGCAAAAGTGGCCAGCAATTGACGGAAATATTTACTAAATCACCCAGGTTTTCAACTTCAAATATTGGAGAAAGTTGTTTGGTCTCTTGGCTTTGCAAAGTCGTTACCGAATCTATCAAGTTTCCATTTTTTCAATTTTTTCAATAATTGAGGAAGCAGTTTGGTATGAGCACTTTACAAAGTCAGGTTTATCTATTGGCGTGTATTAAACTAGGTTTGAAAAAACGTCAGTTCATGGGACAGATCATTAGAAACAGGTGACCCAGTCTTGTTTGTTAATGTTATTTTGAGTTTTGCTGGCTTATGGGAGTCCATTAGTGAGTCTATGAAAGCTGATAATCAAGACGTGGACCCGTGAAGTCAAGTAATGACTAGGAATTCAGGTGTCGAATTAATGGCACCTAATAATAACCGGGAAGAATGGTGTCAATAAATTTATCGGATTAATGACACCTAGTAATGGTGTCATGGTAAGGACGCCAAATAATAGAGTCTAAATAAATTGCCAGAAATTATTTCTTGACCCAAAAATTATTTTGTTTCTTTTTTCTCTATAAATTAGATGTTTTTCATTGTAATTGTTGTACATATGAAAGGAAGCAATAAAGTTAGAAAATTGTCCTCTCACTGTTTTTTTCACGTCTTGTTTTTTACTGTGGGTAAATCCAACATTTGGTACGAGAGCCTAGGTTGAATGCCCAAATACCTAAGGTTTGAAGAGATGGTGATTAATACGCAACAAGCAACGAAGGAGGGTGTAGAGTCATTGCATTACCTGGTGCTTATGGCCACAAATTATTCCACTTGGACAATCAAGATTGAAGCGAACAGGTGGGCCCTAGGAGTCTGAGAAGCCAACAAGCCTGCTACAGGCATGGTCAGTGATACCATGAAGATATATGACAAAAGCAATACATTCCCGATGATAGTGAGGATTCACTGAGTTGGTTATACAAGATCCGGCTGGAAACTTGCAAGCCAGAATGTCTCCGGCTGGAAACTTGCAAGCCAGAAAGTCTCATGGCGATCCTAGAAGACCCAACATGGCTTTAGCACGTGAGGTTCGGCCATGTAAATTTCCAAGCTTTAAAGCTAATGGGCAAGAGGCGGATGGTGTTGGGCTCTCAGTGATTACACACCCAAGCAAGCAGTGTGGAGGATGTTTGATTTCCAAGTAGACAAGAGGTTCATTCCCCGACCCAATCAAACTCTAGAGCGAAAAAGTCGTTGGAGTTGTTGCACACTGATCCATGTGGATCAATCAAACCTTGCACCCTTCTGCTCCGTGCTCAACAAATTCAAACTTATGGTGAAGAATTCATCTGAGCACAAGGTGAGGACGCTAAGGACACGCCGTGGTGGTGAATTCCTTTCACATGAATTCACAAGCTTCTGTGAGGAATGGGGAATCGAGAGACATCTTAATGCACTGTAAACTCCACAACAAAATAGTACGGTGAAGCGGAGGAATCGTGTCGTCATAGCTACAGTGAGGTCCCTACTCGAGAGCATGTATGTCCCTGGTAGATTTTGGGGTAAGGCGATGGGGCATGCGGTGTACCTGCTAAACCGTCTGCCAACAATGGTGTTAAGAAAGCGCACTCCCTTTGAAGCTTGGATCAGCAGGAAACCTCACTTGACTCGTATGAGAATGTCCGGGTGCATGACTCGTGCAAAGGTAATGGTGACACATCTTAAGAAGCTCGATGACCATGACCAACCCATGGTGTACTTCAGCATGGAGGAAGGTTGCAAAGCCTATCGCATGTATGATCCTCATCACAATAAACCCCATGTAACTAGGGATGTTGGCTCCCAAGAAAACATGGAGTGGCAATGGGATGTAGGTGTTGGTGGAGTAGCTCACGGGCTTTTGAAGTTTATCGTGTTGGAAGACCTATCACATGAGTTAATGGTAGAAGTCTCGCAGGCGACGACAGGCACTACGACAACCACAACAAAAGTTGTGGAAAGTACACCAAGAATCATGGAAACTGCGGAAAACGTGTCTTCAAATGCTGCAACAAGCGCAGCAACAGACGCAGCGGGAGCGACAGGTCCATCGCAAGCCTCAACGGATGAAAAAGCTACAACAAATCTAATGGGTTTCTAAGGATTGAATAACTCTTATTCGACGCAACGAAAGACAATAGAAACCTCAAACCCAAGATCACCATGCTATGCAGAACCGAAACCATGTGTAAATGCAATGAAGAACATGTACCTTACATCAATGTTGGCTATGACAACAATCTTCAATCACAGTGGTCGATGAAGGTCTATGAGAAGCAACCAATAAGTTCCTTCCTCCATGGTGTATCCACAGACTGATCTAAATCACCCACCTCTTGGGCAGGACTTTCATCGCAACCACGATATGCTAGTACCTCGTGCGGCAAAAGATGGAGGAAGGGAGAGCTTTGGGAGATTTGATATAGAAAGCTTGGGCAGAGATCAAACGAACTTCTCATGGCTACTGCCTCTTTTATATGGCCCCAGGGACACTCCCCAAGCCTCCCAAGCATTTACTTGTACATCAAAAAATGTACAGGTAATGCATGTCAGTTAAAACTCTTTGTAACCTTTAGCCGATTCAACTTTCCTCAATGTTTCATCCGATGAAATGACAGTAATAATGACAGTTGTTTGTTAAAGATTCTTGAACGTTAAAACATTATGCTGCCTTGTCAATCATACATTATGATATGTGATATCATCATATCACAGTATGCGATATCATCATATCACAGTATGTGTAGGAGAATAAAATGAGAGACCCGAACCCCCAAGGTGTTCTCTCTAAAGGAGCCCTTGGGGTGCTTTTATAACAAATAGTAAAGACCACACCGGACCTCAAGTCCAATGTGGGATGCAGACTCCAACACTCCCCCTCAAGTTAGGTGTACCTCTAGCTTGGACACATAAAGAAAAAACAAAGCAAGCAACAAGCTGCAAACACTCCCCCTCAAGCTGGACATACCCAGCTTGATGACAAAACAAGACAAAGCAAAATAAAAGATAAAGCTGCAAGACTAATGCTCCCCCTCACGATCGCAGCTCCCCCTCACGACGATGGATGGATGATGTCGCGGGCGCAGCAGAAGAAACCACTCAGACCGGCCGGTTGACGGAGCGCCAGGAATGTCGCACTAGTGGGGCCGGTCAATGAAACGCCGGGAAATCCACACTAGCACCGGGAAAACCGCACTTGCGGGGCCGGCGACGGGAGGCGAGGACTCCGCAGAAATCATTGCGGGATCTGGCGTGCCAAAGGGCCCGGATCTCAGACGGTCAAAGTGCTGCGCCACAGTGGATGAAGCGTGAAGGTGTGTCGGCTGACAGGGAGACGGCTGTCTGACGGGAGTCGTCGGGAGATGTCGGCGATGAGAGGCGGGACTGCCTGGCAGGAGGAGGCCGGCGAGGGAGCAGGACAGCGGGAGGGGACGCTAGGAGGCCGCGCAGAGAGCCGTCCGGGATGGTGCTGCCGGGGAAGGGAGGTCGTCGGCGCAGGGAGCCGGCCGAGATGGAGCTGCCGGGGAAGGGAGGCCGCCGGGAAAGGGAGGCGCCGGCAGGGTGGAGAACCGCCGGGAGACGGCAGGGGGGAAACCACCGGGAGGAACAGGGGGCGCCGAATAGTAGGCGCTGTCTGGAGGAGCGCCGCGGGAGGAACTGGATCGCGGCAGAGCTGGGAGCCTTCAGGAGGGAAGGCTGCGTCGGGAGGAGCCAGATCCGACGCCTGGAGAGGGGGACGTCGGCGACAGAGGAGCAGCGGGGCGGAGCGTACCCGCTGGGAGCCGGGAGGGAGCCGGGAGGGAGCCGGGACGAAAGGGGCCGATCCGTCGGGAGGGTTCGTCGGCGGAAAGGGAGGAAGGCCGGTGTGGACGGCGAGAGGGATCCGCCGAGGAATCCGCGGGAGGGATGTCGGGTGAGCCGCGGGTGATCCGCGGGAGGCGTCGGGTGATCCGTGGGAGACGTCGCTCGCAAAGGAGGAGGGCCGCCGGGGGGGAAGGCCGCCGGGGGATTCGCGGGAGGCGGCGTGCACACAGGAGGACCGCCGGGGAAGGGCCGCAGGAGACGCCGCTCGCAAAGGAGGAGGGTCGCCGGGGTCGCGGGAGTCGCCGTTCGAAAATGAGGGCCACCGGGGGGAGGGCCTTCGGGGGAACGCGCAGGGAGGCGGGGGAGATAGCCAGCAGGGGGCGGTGGTAATACCTATGGCTTGCTGTGAAGGTTCTGGGCGCAGCGGAAGCGCGTGGGTGGATGTGCCCACTTGGCTTTTTGTCATTAGCGATGATCAATCCGGGATCAATACGACGATAAACCTCAGTCTCCACGGATCGAATCACAGAAAAGGACAAAGAAGAAGGTTTGTCCCGGAACCACAAACAAGGATCATTACAGGTTGATTATAATTAATTTAATTAATTATAAAGAAATACCTTTTGGGTGTTCTTTCTTCGTTGATGTTCTCGATCACGTTGTCGATGTGATCCGTCGTTGCGTCGCAGAAGCCAAGTGTAGACTCCCTCTAGCAGTGATCCACACGTGTACCTCGTATCTCTGGACGTCGTCAAAGGATTCTCCGGGTGCTAGCGTGGAGAAGCCTTTACTTGCGTTGTCCGCCTTAGATCGTCTTGATCCGACGGAAGAGGATCTCTCTCGGTCTTGATAGCGTTCTTGGAGGAAGAGGTTCTTTCGGCCTTGAAGGAATTCTCCAGAATTGTTGTGTCTCACACGGGGTTAGGAAAAGAGTTGGGGTTGTGAGGATATTTATAATCAGGTCTGAGGTTGTAGAGTTATGACAATAAATAAACGCGTTACGCGTTTTATTTATTTCATTGACTCTTATTTAAAACTCCCATGTCGAATAATTAATTCCTTGACATGCGTCCACACTGATTATAATAAATATCATTTAAAACAATATTATATCCTCAAAATCCCGACTGGAAAAACTACACGGCGTGTATTAATAAATACACGGCGTGTACTTGTTTTTCATTGAAAACCACACGGTGTGTACATTCAATGTACACGGCGTGTATATCTTGTTTCTATTTATTCATTTCCTTTCCATAAAGAAAACTACACGGTGTGTAATTATTAATACACGGCGTGTACTTGTTTTCCATGAAAAACTACACGGTGTGTGATCTTTAATACACGGCGTGTATATCTTGTTTTTCATTTCCTTCTTCCTCCATCATTAAAACGATTTAGGCTTCCTTGAAAAATTATTAAACCACGTACGGGAATAATCTTTATTCAACTTGAGATACTTGGATACACTTAGTGCGTGACCCTCTAGGCCTCTTTCTCGTTGGCATTAGGCGGGCTTGCCTAAAATCCAAGATTACGGTCTAGCAACGGGTCAAGGCACCCAAGAGAAAGAAGTTGACGTCGCATTGACGTATCACCTCATACGAACGCTTACTGTGTAATTTAATCTCTTTGTCTCAATATCTCATCAAGCAGGTTTCATGGAAGTGTCATAAACTTATATGTTTGATCTGTCGTTCTTTGACTACCTGAAATAAACTTGTCGTTCACACCATGGCTATGGAATTTAATGCGACGGTACTATTTCAATCAAAGGGCCGAGATATCAACTTCCATAAATGGAAGGGACAAATCCTTCCTCGACTTATCCATTAACAACATGTCACTCGTGACGCACCCAACGTACCCTACTTCCCGCCAACTGTCTGCGTGACGGTTTTCGTCAGTAAATCTAAGTGCGCGAGTCATGACATGAGTTAATGATAATCTTCCAGTCTAAGGACCATTACACACGCTCGCAGATAGCAATATCCGATGACACCAAGACATGCGGAATTACTACTGGCGGGTCTGTTCTCATAATCTCCTATCTTGGAGATTACCAAGTGCGAACTCCATGAGAGAGAGTCTCGTCTTCTTACGAGTACTCGCACATGACGGTCTGTATACTATGTGTCCTATCATAGTATGTCATCCATCCGCAGAACTTTATTTAAGAATATTGTTATCGCATTTCAAGGTTTTCATCATAGCGGGGATCTGCTATGACCTTATTAATGCAACAAATATTACAGGACATTATTATATTATAGTCATGCAGAACAATGAACAATATATAATAAGTGAACATTCATGTAATCAAAGTACAAAACAGTTGGTTCTGAGGACACCAACCCTTACAAACTCTCACTTGGACTAGAGCCAACTGCCTACGACTTTTAGTCCGCTAGACCTCACATGATGATCATGTTTCTGCTGAGTCAAGGCTTTAGTCAATGGGTTTTCCACGTTGTCTTCCGTGGAAATACTGCTCACTGCAACTTCACCTCTCTGAGAAAAATCCCTCAAGAGATGATACTTCCGAAGTATGTGTTTTGTCCGCTGATGTGACCTTGGCTCTTTTGCAAGTGTCACCGCTGCAATATTATCACAATAGAGTGTGATAGGATCTTTACTGCTAGGTACAACATCCAGCTCTTGGACGAAGCTTCGCATCCATACTGCTTCTTTAGCTGCCTCAGAAGCTGCGATATACTCGGACTCCGTTGTAGAATCTGCCACCACACTTTGTTTTGAGCTCTTCCAGCTCACTGCACCTCCATTCAAACTGAAGATGTATCCTGTCTGCGACTTCATGTCATCTTGATCAGTCTGGAAACTAGCATCTACATGTCCTCTGATGACTAGTTCCTCATCTCCTCCATAAACCAGGAACATATCCTTAGTACACCTCAGATACTTAAGAATAGTCTTGACTGTCATCCAATGGCGGTCTCCTGGATCAGCTTGATATCTGCCTACCGCACTTAATGCGTAAGCAACATCTAGCCTCGTACATAGCATAGCATACATGACTGACCCAATCACGGATGCGTAAGGGATCCTTGCCATTCTCTTTCTTTCCTCATGTGTCTGAGGACACATTTTCTTGGAAAGATGAATGTCATGTGACACTGGCAACAATCCCCTCTTGGATTGTTCCATACTGAATCTCTTCAGTATCTTGTCAATGTATGTACTTTGACTCAGGCCCAGCATTCTCTTGGATCTATCACGATGGATCTTGATCCCAAGAATATATGCTGCCTCGCCCAAGTCTTTCATGGAGAAGCATTTATGCAACCATGCCTTAACTGACTGTAAGACAGGTACTTCGTTTCCAATTAGTAATATGTCATCAACATATACTATTAGGAAAACGACTGCACTCCCACTAAATCTCTTGTAGACACAAGGCTCACATTCGTTCTTAACAAAGCTAAATTCCGTTACAGCTTCATCAAAACGAATGTTCCATGATCTTGATGCTTGCTTTAATCCATAAATGGATTTCTGCAACTTGCATACCTTGTTGGCATCCTTTGGAGTCACAAACCCTTCAGGTTGTGTCATGTAGACATCTTCCTGGAGGTTCCTGTTAAGGAAAGCTGTTTTGACATCCATTTGCCAAATTTCATAGTCATGGTAAGCAGCAATGGCCAATAGGATTCTGATGGATTTCAGCATCGCAACCGGTGAAAATGTTTCATCATAGTCAATTCCTTGACGTTGTCTAAAACCTTTTGCAACCAGTCGTGCCTTATAGGTGCTGACTTGCCCCTCCATGTCCAGTTTCTTTTTGAATACCCATTTATTACCAATAGGCTTTACATCAACTGGAGGATCTACCAAAATTCAGACTTGGTTTTGGTACATGGAATCCATTTCAGAATTCATGGCTTCATTCCACTTGGCAACGTCTGTGCCTTCAACTGCTTCCTTGTAGGTAAGAGGATCAT
This sequence comes from Viscum album, assembly GCA_963277665.1. NCBI lineage: Eukaryota > Viridiplantae > Streptophyta > Magnoliopsida > Santalales > Viscaceae > Viscum > Viscum album. The sequence continues at coordinate 1,902,163,252 of OY728127.1, forward strand.
TATTGTCAACCAATAATGAGTCACCATCCTCGGTGACAAGAAAACCATATCGTTCTGGTTCTCTCACCTCTCTCGTGCTCCTACGCAGTTCTTGTGTATCTGGAACATATTGTTCTTCCACGGGGCTTTGTGGAATCTGTTCTTGTACCAACTCATGTGTATCTTGAGCCTCGACTTCATCGAAGTCTATCTCGCTCCCACTATCTCTTTTGGAGATGTGCTCCCTCTCAAGGAATATGGCGTGTCTTGCCACTGTAACTTTTTTGTCTGAGGGGTTGTATAGATAATATCCCCTTGTTTCCTTGGGATATCCTATAAAGATACACTTTGTGTCTCGGGGTGCAAGTTTGTTACCTGAAGAGGCCTTAACAAATGCTTCGCTACCCCACACATGTAAATTCGATAACATGGCTTTGCGTCCACTCCATAACTCGTATGGAATACCATTTATCGATTTAGTTGGTACTTGGTGAAGGTTCTGGGCGCAGCGGAAGCGCGTGGGTGGATGTGCCCACTTGGCTTTTTGTCATTAGCAATGATCAATCCGGGATCAATACGACGATAAACGCCAGTCTCCACGGATCGAATCACAGAAAAAGACAAAGAAGATGGTTTTTCCCGGAACCACAAACAAGGATCGTTACAGGTTGATTATAATTAATTTAATTAATTATAAAGAAATACATTTTGGGTGTTCTTTCTTCGTTGATGTTCTCAATCACGTTGTCGATGTGATCCGTCGTTGCGTCGCAGAAGCCAAGTGTAGACTCCCTCTAGCGGTGATCCACACGTGTACCTCGTATCTCTGGACGTCGCCAAAAGATTCTCCGGGTGATAGCGTGGAGAAGCCTTTGCTTGCGTTGTCCGCCTTAGATTGTCTTGATCCGATGGAAGAGGATCTCTCTCGGTCTTGAGAGCGTTCTTGGAGGAAGAGGTTCTTTCGGCCTTGAAAGAATTCTCCAGAGATGTTGTGCACAACGATTCTCTTGTGTCAGAAAAGAGTTGGGGTTGTGAGGATATTTATAATCGGGTGTGTGGGGTTATAGAGTTATGACAATAAATAAACGCGTTACGCGTTTTATTTATTTCATTGACTCTTTATTTAAAACCCCATGTCGAATAAATAATTCTTTGACATGCGCCCACGCTGATTATAATAAATATCATTTAAAACAATATTATATCCTCAAAATCCCAACTAAAAAAAACTACACGGCGTGTATTAATAAATACACGGCGTGTACTTGTTTTTCATTGAAAACTACACGGCGTGTACATTAAATGTACACGGCGTGTATATCTTGTTTTCATTTATTCATTTCCTTTCCAAAATAAAACTACACGGCATGTAATAATAATACACGACGTGTACTTGTTTTATTTTCTTTTTCCTCCATCATTTAAAACAACTTAGGCTTCCTTGAATAATTATTAAACCACGTACGAGAATAATCTTTATTCAACTTGAGATACTTGGATACACTTAGTGTGTGACCCTCTAGGCCTCTTTCTCGTTGGCATTAGGCGGGCTTGCCTAAAGTCCAAGATTACTGTCTAGCAACGGGTCAAGGCACCCAAGAGAAAGAAGTTGACGCCGCATTGACGTATCACCTCATACGAACGCTTACTGTGTAATTTAATCCCTTTGTCTCAATATCTCATCAAGCAGGTTTCATGGCAGTGTCATAAACCTATATGCTTGATATGTCGTTCTTTGACTACCTGAAATAAACTCATCGTTTACACCATGGCCATGGAATTTAATGCGACAGTTCTATTTCAATCAAAGGGCCGAGATATCAACTTCCATAAATGGAAGGGACAAATCCTTCCTTGATTTATCCATTAACAACATGTCACTCGTGACGCACCCAACGTACCCTACTTCCCACCAACTGTCTGCGTGACGGTTTTCGTCAGTAAATCTAAGTGCGCGAGTCATGACATGAGTTAATGATAATCATCCAGTCTAAGGACCATTACACACGCTCGTAGATAGCAATATCCGATGACACCAAGACATGCGGAATTACTACTGGCGGGTCTGTTCTCATAATCTCCCATCTTGGAGATTACCAAGTGCGAACTCCATGAGAGAGAGTCTCGTCTTCTTATGAGTACTCGCACATGACGGTCTGTATACTATGTGTCCTATCATAGTATGTCATCCAACCGCAGAACTTTATTTAAGAATATTGTTATAGCATTTCAAGGTTCTCATCATAGCGGGGATCTGCTATGACCTTATTAATGCAACAAATATTTCAGGACATTATTATATTATAGTCATGCAGAACAATGAACAATATATAATAAGTGAACATTTATGTAATCAAAGTACAAAACAGTTGGTTCTGAGGACATCAACCCTTACAAACTCCCACTTGGACTAGAGCCAACTGCCTACGACTTTTAGTCCGCCAGACCTCACATGATGATCATGTTTCTGCTGAGTCAAGGCTTTAGTCAATGGGTCTGCCACGTTGTCTTCCGTGGAAATACTGCTCACTGCAACTTCACCTCTCTGAGAAAAATCCCTCAAGAGATGATACTTCCGAAGTATGTGCTTTGTCCGCTGATGTGACCTTGGCTCTTTTGCAAGTGTCACCGCTGCAGTATTATCACAATAGAGTGTGATAGGATCTTTACTGCTCGGTACAACATCCAACTCTTGGACGAAGCTTCGCATCCATACTGCTTCTTTAGCTGCCTCAGAAGCTGCGATATACTCGGACTCCGCTGTAGAATCTGCCACCACACTTTGTTTTGAGCTCTTCCAGCTCACTGCACCTCCATTCAAACTGAAGATGTATCCAGTCTGCGACTTCATGTCATCTTGATCAGTCTGGAAACTAGCATCTACATGTCCTCTGATGACTAGTTCCTCATCTCCTCCATAAACCAAGAACATATCCTTAGTACGCCTCAGATACTTAAGGATAGTCTTGACTGCCATCCAATGGCGGTCTCCTGGATCAGCTTGATATCTGCCTACCGCACTTAATGCATAAGCAACATCTAGCCTCGTACATAGCATAGCATACATGACTGACCCAATCGCGGATGCGTAAGGGATCCTTGTCATTCTCTTTCTTTCCTCATGTGTCTTAGGACACATTTTCTTGGAAAGATGAATGCCATGTGACACTGGCAACAATCCCCTCTTAGACTGTTCCATACTGAATCTCTTCAGTATCTTGTCAATGTATGTACTTTGACTTAGGCCCAGCATTTTCTTGGATCTATCACGATGGATCTTGATCCCAAGAATATATGCCACCTCGCCCAAGTCTTTCATGGAGAAGCATTTATTCAACCATGCCTTAACTGACTGTAAGACAGGTACTTCGTTTCCAATTAGCAATATGTCATCGACATATACTATTAGGAAAACGACTGCACTTCCACTAAACCTTTTGTAGACACAAGGCTCACATTCGTTCTTAACAAAGCCAAATTCTGTAACAGCTTCATCAAAACGAATGTTCCATGACCTTGATGCTTGCTTTAATCCATAAATGGATTTTTGCAACTTGCATACCTTGTTGGCATCCTTTGAAGTCACAAACCCTTCAGGTTGTGTCATGTAGACATCTTCCTGGAGGTTCCCGTTAAGGAAAGCTGTTTTGACATCCATTTGCCAAATTTCATAGTCATGGTAAGTAGCAATGGCCAATAGGATTCTGATAGACTTCAGCATTGCAACCGGTGAAAAGGTTTCATCATAGTCAATTCCTTGACGCTGTCTAAAACCTTTTGCAACCAATCGTGCCTTGTAGGTGCTGACTTGCCCCTCCATGTCCAGTTTCTTCTTGAATACCCATTTATTACCAATAGGCTTTACATCAACTGGAGGATCTACCAAAATCCAGACTTGGTTTTGGTACATGGAATCCATTTCAGAATTCATGGCTTCTTGCCACTTGGCAACGTCTGTGCCTTCAACTGCTTCCTTGTAGGTAAGAGGATCATCATTGTCAACCAATAATGAGTCACCATCCTCAGTGACAAGAAAACCATATCGTTCTGGTTCTCTCACCTCTCTCGTGCTCCTACGCAGTTCTTGTGTCTCTGGAACAGATTGTTCTTCCACGGGGCTTTGTGGAATCTGTTCTTGTACCAACTCATGTGTATCTTGAGCCTCGACTTCATCGAAGTCTATCTCGCTCCCACTATCTCTTCTGGAGATGTGCTCCCTCTCAAGGAATATGGCGTGTCTTGCCACTGTAACCTTTTTGTCTGAGGGGTTGTATAGGTAATATCCCCTTGTTTCCTTGGGATATCCTATAAAGATACACTTTGTGCCTCGGGGTGCAAGTTTGTTACCTGAAGAGGCCTTAACAAATGTTTCGCTACCCCACACGTGTAAATTCGATAACATGGCTTTGCGTCCACTCCATAACTCGTATGGAATACCATTTATCGATTTAGTTGGTACTTGGTTTAGTATGTGTGCTGCTGTTTGTAATGCATATCCCCAAAAGGATAATGGAAGACTCGCATGACTCACCATTGATCTCATCATGTCCAACAGGGTGCGGTTCCTCCTTTCACTTACACCATTCCACTGCGGTGTGTAAGGAGGAGTGAGTTGAGATAGAATCCCAAACTCCCGTAAGAAATCAATGAAGTCTTGATTAAGATATTCTCCTCCTCTGTCTGAGCGGAGTTTCTTAATCTTCTTACCAAGCTGGTTCTCAACTTCATTCTTGTATTCTTTGAACCGATCAAAAGAATCTGACTTATACCTCATTAAATAGATATATCCATATCTACTAAAATCATCAGTAAAAGTTATGAAGTACGAGAACCCACCCCTTGCTTCAACTGAAAATGGTCCACACACATCTGTGTGAACTAATTCTAGAAGCTCTTTAGCTCTTTCACCTTTCCCACTAAATGGGGCTTTGGTCATTTTGCCTTGTAGACACGCATGACATACACCAAGTGGTTTTAGTTCGAAAGAATCTAAATACCCATCTTGATGTAATTTTGTCAAACGTTTCTCATTGACATGACCTAGCCGGTGATGCCAAAGTTGGGTGTGGTATGAGTCATGTAAATTAACTTTGTTATCAATTGTCATTACTTGGTTTGTGTAGTCTAACACATAAAGGCCGTTATATAAATGTGTCCTACCAAAACAAATGCTATCTTTATAAAAGTAGCAACATTCATTTCCAAACTTGAATATGAATCCATCAGTATCTAATCTGGATACTGAAATAATGTTTTTGGTTACAGAGGGTACATAATAACATCCTTTCAAAACCAAGACCATCCCGGTAGGCAATGTGAGGTGGTAGTCCCCGACAGCTACAGCAGCAAGTCTGGCTCCGTTGGCTGCTCGTAGATCTATCTCCCCTCGATCAATCTTCCTGAATCTACTTGGTTCCTGTATTTGGATACAGATGTGAGCACCACAAGCAGTATCTAATACCCAATTAGTAGAAACAGATAGATTGCATTCGATAACAAACGCACCTGAAGCTTCCCCTTGCTTCCTTGGCTGGGTGCAGTTTTTCTTCCAGTGACCCTTCTTGCCACATGCGAAACAAACAGCATCATGTTCCTTTGCCTCCCCTTTGATCTTCCTTTTGGAAGGCCTTGAAGAAGCTTTGGGCTTAAAGCTCTTCGTCTTCCCTTTCCTTTTATTCACCATAAGGACAGAAGGCTTTTCACGCTTCATGTCATTGTCCACTTGGCGAATAAGGATAAGAAGATCAGATAGAGACTTCTCAGTATTGTTCATGTTGAAATTAACAACAAAGTTTGAGAAGCTCTGGGGGAGTGATGCGAGAATGAGATCGGTACCCAGTTCTTCAGGGAGTTTAAACCCTAGAACCTCCAAGCGCTCAATGTAGCCAATGAGCTTGACTACATGAGGCCCAGCTGGGGCACCCTCTCCAAGCTTGCTCTGAAACAGAGCCTTGGAGATCTCAAACCTTTCCTGTCTTGCTCTCTCCTGGTATAAACCACGGAGGTGCTCGAGCATGCTGTAGGCATCCATGTCTTCATGAGACTTCACGAGCTCACTAGACATAGATGACAGCATCAAACATTGAACGTCGAGAGCATCGTTCAAATGTTGATCATAGACTAGGAAATCTTCATCACTTGCCCCTGGGGCAGGAGAATCAGGAAGTGAGGACTCCAGCACATAAAACTTCCGTTCATGGTGTAGGATAACCCGAAGGCGCCTAAACCATTCCTGAAAGTTACTGCCGGTGAGGATGTTGTCTTTATCCAGAATTGATCGCAGAGAAAATGTGGTTGATGTGTTTGTCATTTTGATTCTACAATTTAAAAGAGCAGATTCATCAGTACTTTCTTGATTACATTTTATGAGAAATAATAAATTTTATTAAGTCTCCCACTATTTTATCAATTCCCAATGGCCCTCACCATTGAACTCGGAATGTCCAGTTGCTTTGACATTCTAATGGCAAGGATCCATATTTCCCTTCGCATAACCTCAACAAGGGTTGGTCAAGCTATTTAAAGGTATTTAGGTAGGCGGGTCTTTGTCAGCTGTGAGCTTACAGTTCCTTGATCTGTTGAGTGGACTCCTCAATCCTGAAATCCTGACTTGGATTTCCTCAACTCTTGCCTCCAATATTACATCAAGTCTAGCAAGGGCTACTTCTCTTGATGTAATATGGTTAAGTCAACCCGAAACCTTTCATAAGGGCTTCCTTTATAAAAGTAAGTGTCCCAACAAGGGTTGGTCAAACACATAGTTTTATTGAGTCTTGCCCTTAATCAAGTAACGGAAGGCTTGGTCTGACTTAATATGGTATTTGAGGGTTTTTATTCTTTATGCGTATCTTTGCATTATCACATGCTTGTTAATATTAAGTGATGCTTGCTTAAGTGATTAACCATGTTCCGATAATGTATACGCATAGACCGGTTTTTATTTTATTCCATCTTTGCATGCTTGTTCATTTTATTAATTATGTGATCGCGACAACACATGCATAATATATAAACCATGCAATCAGACAGAAATAAAATAAGATGGCATGATCATGAGCTTCTATTTGGTTAGCTTATCTAGCGGTTTTGATAAGCTTACCCTGACCTAGGGAAAACACCTTGAACCTGATGGTTCGTGTTTTGCAGCTCCCACATGTCCACCTTTGTATCTTCTTGTGTCGGTTTCGTCTCGGCTTTGGGATTTGAACCGTCTCCTCTACCTCAGGAGATCCTCCATTACATGGGTTTACATTAAAGAAACCATGGGCACGCAGGCCCTACATTTTATTGGAAGAAGGCTCGCAGGCCAACAAATTTAAATTAAATAAATTTAAATGAAACCATACACATACAAATGGTCTTTGGTCTAGCTCATGATCGTCCATAGTATGCAACGACATTTACGCATATTTAGAATTCAAATTCTTTTAATCGTTCTTTTATTTAAGATAAGACGCGCTCGAATTCAATTAATTATGATCTTATAATTAATCAATTCTTTATCTTAAATTCCTTTCTGAATTTCCTTGAGATTCTTCTCATCCATATTCCTTGTACGGGTCTTTGTACATTGGAGGAAACCTGGTGAAATTCCATTTCTGGAAAGTACACGGCGTGTAGTTTATAATTACACGGCCTGTATTTTTCTTTTCACCCTTTGTCCAAAGTACACGCCGGGGCTTTGGCGTGTTTTTCTGTACTTTGGAAATTTTAGAGTACATGGCATGTAGATGAATCATACACGGCGTGTACTTCCTTGTTACGCGGTAACCGGCCTGGCGATCCCGTATACGCGGTACGCGACTTATCTTTGTACACGGTTTCACCTGGGTCGGAACGGACTACACGGCGTGTTGTTCCAACATACACGTCGTGTATTCCGGTTTCCACGCGCCGTTCTATTCTGGTCAACACGGCGTGATTAAAACTTAGGCATAATCAATTCACACGGCGTGGTTTGGCGGACCAGTGCCGGTTCGTTGAACCTAAGTACACGGCGTGTAGTTTTAATTACACGTCATGTAATCCCGTGTTGTACAGACAGAAAGAGCGGCTCCTCCGGATGAGTTCCTCGTTTTTATTTTAATCAAAATTAAAATTAAAAGGTCGTTTCTGTGATATGAATCGAGAAACGAATGAGGAAGAATAGATCTCATTAATTCAGATTTATAGAACGATTTATTTCGAATTGAATCAAATATGAATGCGTAAATTATCAACAAAAATTAAATAACTATAATCAACGTTGTAACCTCCCTCTGATACCATTTGAAGGTTCCGAGCGCAGCGGAAGCGCGTGGGTGGATGTGCCCACTTGGCTTTTTGTCATTAGCAATGATCAATCCGGGATCAATACGACGATAAACGTCAGTCTCCACGGATCGAATCACAGAAAAAGACAAAGAAGATGGCTTTTCCCGGAACCACAAACAAGGATCGTTACAGGTTGATTATAATTAATTTAATTAATTATAAAGAAATACCTTTTGGGTGTTCTTTCTTCGTTGATGTTCTCAATCACGTTGTCGATGTGATCCGTCGTTGCGTCGCAGAAGCCAAGTGTAGACTCCCTCTAGCGGTGATCCACACGTGTACCTCGTATATCTGGACGTCGCCAAAAGATTCTCCGGGTGCTAGCGTGGAGAAGCCTTTGCTTGCGTTGTCCGCCTTAGATTGTCTTGATCCGATGGAAGAGGATCTCTCTCGGTCTTGAGAGCGTTCTTGGAGGAAGAGGTTCTTTCGGCCTTGAAAGAATTCTCCAGAGATGTTGTGCACAACGATTCTCTTGTGTCAGAAAAGAGTTGGGGTTGTGAGGATATTTATAATCGGGTGTGTGGGGTTATAGAGTTATGACAATAAATAAACGCGTTACGCGTTTTATTTATTTCATTGACTCTTTATTTAAAACCCCATGTCGAATAAATAATTCCTTGACATGCGCCCACGCTGATTATAATAAATATCATTTAAAACAATATTATATCCTCAAAATCCCAACTAAAAAAAACTACACGGCGTGTACTTGTTTTTCATTGAAAACTACACGGCGTGTACATTAAATGTACACGGCGTGTATATCTTGTTTTCATTTATTCATTTCCTTTCCAAAATAAAACTACACGGCATGTAATAATAATACACGACGTGTACTTGTTTTATTTTCTTTTTCCTCCATCATTTAAAACAACTTAGGCTTCCTTGAATAATTATTAAACCACGTACGAGAATAATCTTTATTCAACTTGAGATACTTGGATACACTTAGTGTGTGGCCCTCTAGGCCTCTTTCTCGTTGGCATTAGGCGGGCTTGCCTAAAGTCCAAGATTACTGTCTAGCAACGGGTCAAGGCACCCAAGAGAAAGAAGTTGACGCCGCATTGACGTATCACCTCATACGAACGCTTACTGTGTAATTTAATCCCTTTGTCTCAATATCTCATCAAGCAGGTTTCATGGCAGTGTCATAAACCTATATGCTTGATATGTCGTTCTTTGACTACCTGAAATAAACTCATCGTTTACACCATGGCCATGGAATTTAATGCGACAGTTCTATTTCAATCAAAGGGCCGAGATATCAACTTCCATAAATGGAAGGGACAAATCCTTCCTTGATTTATCCATTAACAACATGTCACTCGTGACGCACCCAACGTACCCTACTTCCCGCCAACTGTCTGCGTGACGGTTTTCGTCAGTAAATCTAAGTGCGCGAGTCATGACATGAGTTAATGATAATCATCCAGTCTAAGGACCATTACACACGCTCGTAGATAGCAATATCCGATGACACCAAGACATGCGGAATTACTACTGGCGGGTCTGTTCTCATAATCTCCCATCTTGGAGATTACCAAGTGCGAACTCCATGAGAGAGAGTCTCGTCTTCTTATGAGTACTCGCACATGACGGTCTGTATACTATATGTCCTATCATAGTATGTCATCCAACCGCAGAACTTTATTTAAGAATATTGTTATAGCATTTCAAGGTTCTCATCATAGCGGGGATCTGCTATGACCTTATTAATGCAACAAATATTTCAGGACATTATTATATTATAGTCATGCAGAACAATGAACAATATATAATAAGTGAACATTTATGTAATCAAAGTACAAAACAGTTGGTTCTGAGGACATCAACCCTTACAAACTCCCACTTGGACTAGAGCCAACTGCCTACGACTTTTAGTCCGCTAGACCTCACATGATGATCATGTTTCTGCTGAGTCAAGGCTTTAGTCAATGGGTCTGCCACGTTGTCTTCCGTGGAAATACTGCTCACTGCAACTTCACCTCTCTGAGAAAAATCCCTCAAGAGATGATACTTCCGAAGTATGTGCTTTGTCCGCTGATGTGACCTTGGCTCTTTTGCAAGTGTCACCGCTGCAGTATTATCACAATAGAGTGTGATAGGATCTTTACTGCTCGGTACAACATCCAACTCTTGGACGAAGCTTCGCATCCATACTGCTTCTTTAGCTGCCTCAGAAGCTGCGATATACTCGGACTCCGCTGTAGAATCTGCCACCACACTTTGTTTTGAGCTCTTCCAGCTCACTGCACCTCCATTCAAACTGAAGATGTATCCAGTCTGCGACTTCATGTCATCTTGATCAGTCTGGAAACTAGCATCTACATGTCCTCTGATGACTAGTTCCTCATCTCCTCCATAAACCAAGAACATATCCTTAGTACGCCTCAGATACTTAAGGATAGTCTTGACTGCCATCCAATGGCGGTCTCCTGGATCAGCTTGATATCTGCCTACCGCACTTAATGCATAAGCAACATCTAGCCTCGTACATAGCATAGCATACATGACTGACCCAATCGCGGATGCGTAAGGGATCCTTGTCATTCTCTTTCTTTCCTCATGTGTCTTAGGACACATTTTCTTGGAAAGATGAATGCCATGTGACACTGGCAACAATCCCCTCTTAGACTGTTCCATACTGAATCTCTTCAGTATCTTGTCAATGTATGTACTTTGACTTAGGCCCAGCATTTTCTTGGATCTATCACGATGGATCTTGATCCCAAGAATATATGCCACCTCGCCCAAGTCTTTCATGGAGAAGCATTTATTCAACCATGCCTTAACTGACTGTAAGACAGGTACTTCGTTTCCAATTAGCAATATGTCATCGACATATACTATTAGGAAAACGACTGCACTTCCACTAAACCTTTTGTAGACACAAGGCTCACATTCGTTCTTAACAAAGCCAAATTCTGTAACAGCTTCATCAAAACGAATGTTCCATGACCTTGATGCTTGCTTTAATCCATAAATGGATTTTTGCAACTTGCATACCTTGTTGGCATCCTTTGAAGTCACAAACCCTTCAGGTTGTGTCATGTAGACATCTTCCTGGAGGTTCCCGTTAAGGAAAGCTGTTTTGACATCCATTTGCCAAATTTCATAGTCATGGTAAGTAGCAATGGCCAATAGGATTCTGATAGACTTCAGCATTGCAACCGGTGAAAAGGTTTCATCATAGTCAATTCCTTGACGCTGTCTAAAACCTTTTGCAACCAATCGTGCCTTGTAGGTGCTGACTTGCCCCTCCATGTCCAGTTTCTTCTTGAATACCCATTTATTACCAATAGGCTTTACATCAACTGGAGGATCTACCAAAATCCAGACTTGGTTTTGGTACATGGAATCCATTTCAGAATTCATGGCTTCTTGCCACTTGGCAACGTCTGTGCCTTCAACTGCTTCCTTGTAGGTAAGAGGATCATCATTGTCAACCAATAATGAGTCACCATCCTCAGTGACAAGAAAACCATATCGTTCTGGTTCTCTCACCTCTCTCGTGCTCCTACGCAGTTCTTGTGTCTCTGGAACAGATTGTTCTTCCACGGGGCTTTGTGGAATCTGTTCTTGTACCAACTCATGTGTATCTTGAGCCTCGACTTCATCGAAGTCTATCTCGCTCCCACTATCTCTTCTGGAGATGTGCTCCCTCTCAAGGAATATGGCGTGTCTTGCCACTGTAACCTTTTTGTCTGAGGGGTTGTATAGGTAATATCCCCTTGTTTCCTTGGGATATCCTATAAAGATACACTTTGTGCCTCGGGGTGCAAGTTTGTTACCTGAAGAGGCCTTAACAAATGTTTCGCTACCCCACACGTGTAAATTCGATAACATGGCTTTGCGTCCACTCCATAACTCGTATGGAATACCATTTATCGATTTAGTTGGTACTTGGTTTAGTATGTGTGCTGCTGTTTGTAATGCATATCCCCAAAAGGATAATGGAAGACTCGCATGACTCATCATTGATCTCATCATGTCCAACAGGGTGCGGTTCCTCCTTTCACTTACACCATTCCACTGCGGTGTGTAAGGAGGAGTGAGTTGAGATAGAATCCCAAACTCCCGTAAGAAATCAATGAAGTCTTGATTAAGATATTCTCCTCCTCTGTCTGAGCGGAGTTTCTTAATCTTCTTACCAAGCTGGTTCTCAACTTCATTCTTGTATTCTTTGAACCGATCAAAAGAATCTGACTTATACCTCATTAAATAGATATATCCATATCTACTAAAATCATCAGTAAAAGTTATGAAGTACGAGAACCCACCCCTTGCTTCAACTGAAAATGGTCCACACACATCTGTGTGAACTAATTCTAGAAGCTCTTTAGCTCTTTCACCTTTCCCACTAAATGGGGCTTTGGTCATTTTGCCTTGTAGACACGCATGACATACACCAAGTGGTTTTAGTTCGAAAGAATCTAAATACCCATCTTGATGTAATTTTGTCAAACGTTTCTCATTGACATGACCTAGCCGGTGATGCCAAAGTTGGGTGTGGTATGAGTCATGTAAATTAACTTTGTTATCAATTGTCATTACTTGGTTTGTGTAGTCTAACACATAAAGGCCGTTATATAAATGTGTCCTACCAAAACAAATGCTATCTTTATAAAAGTAGCAACATTCATTTCCAAACTTGAATATGAATCCATCAGTATCTAATCTGGATACTGAAATAATGTTTTTGGTTACAGAGGGTACATAATAACATCCTTTCAAAACCAAGACCATCCCGGTAGGCAATGTGAGGTGGTAGTCCCCGACAGCTACAGCAGCAAGTCTGGCTCCGTTGGCTGCTCGTAGATCTATCTCCCCTCGATCAATCTTCCTGAATCTACTTGGTTCCTGTATTTGGATACAGATGTGAGCACCACAAGCAGTATCTAATACCCAATTAGTAGAAACAGATAGATTGCATTCGATAACAAACGCACCTGAAGCTTCCTCTTGCTTCCTTGGCTGGGTGCAGTTTTTCTTCCAGTGACCCTTCTTGCCACATGCGAAACAAACAGCATCATGTTCCTTTGCCTCCCCTTTGATCTTCCTTTTGGAAGGCCTTGAAGAAGCTTTGGGCTTAAAGCTCTTCGTCTTCCCTTTCCTTTTATTCACCATAAGGACAGAAGGCTTTTCACGCTTCATGTCATTGTCCACTTGGCGAATAAGGATAAGAAGATCAGATAGAGACTTCTCAGTATTGTTCATGTTGAAATTAACAACAAAGTTTGAGAAGCTCTGGGGGAGTGATGCGAGAATGAGATCGGTACCCAGTTCTTCAGGGAGTTTAAACCCTAGAACCTCCAAGCGCTCAATGTAGCCAATGAGCTTGACTACATGAGGCCCAGCTGGGGCACCCTCTCCAAGCTTGCTCTGAAACAGAGCCTTGGAGATCTCAAACCTTTCCTGTCTTGCTCTCTCCTGGTATAAACCACGGAGGTGCTCGAGCATGCTGTAGGCATCCATGTCTTCATGAGACTTCATGAGCTCACTAGACATAGATGACAGCATCAAACATTGAACGTCGAGAGCATCGTTCAAATGTTGATCATAGACTAGGAAATCTTCATCACTTGCCCCTGGGGCAGGAGAATCAGGAAGTGAGGACTCCAGCACATAAAACTTCCGTTCATGGTGTAGGATAACCCGAAGGCGCCTAAACCATTCCTGAAAGTTACTGCCGGTGAGGATGTTGTCTTTATCCAGAATTGATCGCAGAGAAAATGTGGTTGATGTGTTTGTCATTTTGATTCTACAATTTAAAAGAGCAGATTCATCAGTACTTTCTTGATTACATTTTATGAGAAATAATAAATTTTATTAAGTCTCCCACTATTTTATCAATTCCCAATGGCCCTCACCATTGAACTCGGAATGTCCAGTTGCTTTGACATTCTAATGGCAAGGATCCATATTTCCCTTCGCATAACCTCAACAAGGGTTGGTCAAGCTATTTAAAGGTATTTAGGTAGGCGGGTCTTTGCCAGCTGTGAGCTTACAGTTCCTTGATCTGTTGAGTGGACTCCCCAATCCTGAAATCCTGACTTGGATTTCCTCAACTCTTGCCTCCAATATTACATCAAGTCTAGCAAGGGCTACTTCTCTTGATGTAATATGGTTAAGTCAACCCGAAACCTTTCATAAGGGCTTCCTTTATAAAAGTAAGTGTCCCAACAAGGGTTGGTCAAACACATAGTTTTATTGAGTCTTGCCCTTAATCAAGTAACGGAAGGCTTGGTCTGACTTAATATGGTATTTGAGGGTTTTTATTCTTTATGCGTATCTTTGCATTATCACATGCTTGTTAATATTAAGTGATGCTTGCTTAAGTGATTAACCATGTTCCGATAATGTATACGCATAGACCGGTTTTTATTTTATTCCATCTTTGCATGCTTGTTCATTTTATTAATTATGTGATCGCGACAACACATGCATAATATATAAACCATGCAATCAGACAGAAATAAAATAAGATGGCATGATCATGAGCTTCTATTTGGTTAGCTTATCTAGCGGTTTTGATAAGCTTACCCTGACCTAGGGAAAACACCTTGAACCTGATGGTTCGTGTTTTGCAGCTCCCACATGTCCACCTTTGTATCTTCTTGTGTCGGTTTCGTCTCGGCTTTGGGATTTGAACCGTCTCCTCTACCTCAGGAGATCCTCCATTACATGGGTTTACATTAAAGAAACCATAGGCACGCAGGCCCTACATTTTATTGAAAGAAGGCTCGCAGGCCAACAAATTTAAATTAAATAAATTTAAATGAAACCATACACATACAAATGGTCTTTGGTCTAGCTCATGATCGTCCATAGTATGCAACGACATTTACGCATATTTAGAATTCAAATTCTTTTAATCGTTCTTTTATTTAAGATAAGACGCGCTCGAATTCAATTAATTATGATCTTATAATTAATCAATTCTTTATCTTAAATTCCTTTCTGAATTTCCTTGAGATTCTTCTCATCTATATTCCTTGTACGGGTCTTTGTACATTGGAGGAAACCTGGTGAAATTCCATTTCTGGAAAGTACACGGCGTGTAGTTTATAATTACACGGCCTGTATTTTTCTTTTCACCCTTTGTCCAAAGTACACGCCGGGGCTTTGGCGTGTTTTTCTGTACTTTGGAAATTTTAGAGTACATGGCATGTAGATGAATCATACACGGCGTGTACTTCCTTGTTACGCGGTAACCGGCCTGGCGATCCCGTATACGCGGTACGCGACTTATCTTTGTACACGGTTTCACCTGGGTCGGAACGGACTACACGGCGTGTTGTTCCAACATACACGTCGTGTATTCCGGTTTCCACGCGCCGTTCTATTCTGGTCAACACGGCGTGATTAAAACTTAGGCATAATCAATTCACACGGCGTGGTTTGGCGGACCAGTGCCGGTTCGTTGAACCTAAGTACACGGCGTGTAGTTTTAATTACACGTCATGTAATCCCGTGTTGTACAGACAGAAAGAGCGGCTCCTCCGGATGAGTTCCTCGTTTTTATTTTAATCAAAATTAAAATTAAAAGGTCGTTTCTGTGATATGAATCGAGAAACGAATGAGGAAGAATAGATCTCATTAATTCAGATTTATAGAACGATTTATTTCGAATTGAATCAAATATGAATGCGTAAATTATCAACAAAAATTAAATAACTATAATCAACGTTGTAACCTCCCTCTGATACCATTTGAAGGTTCCGAGCGCAGCGGAAGCGCGTGGGTGGATGTGCCCACTTGGCTTTTTGTCATTAGCAATGATCAATCCGGGATCAATACGACGATAAACGTCAGTCTCCACGGATCGAATCACAGAAAAAGACAAAGAAGATGGTTTTTCCCGGAACCACAAACAAGGATCGTTACAGGTTGATTATAATTAATTTAATTAATTATAAAGAAATACCTTTTGGGTGTTCTTTCTTCGTTGATGTTCTCAATCACGTTGTCGATGTGATCCGTCGTTGCGTCGCAGAAGCCAAGTGTAGACTCCCTCTAGCGGTGATCCACACGTGTACCTCGTATATCTGGACGTCGCCAAAAGATTCTCCGGGTGCTAGCGTGGAGAAGCCTTTGCTTGCGTTGTCCGCCTTAGATTGTCTTGATCCGATGGAAGAGGATCTCTCTCGGTCTTGAGAGCGTTCTTGGAGGAAGAGGTTCTTTCGGCCTTGAAAGAATTCTCCAGAGATGTTGTGCACAACGATTCTCTTGTGTCAGAAAAGAGTTGGGGTTGTGAGGATATTTATAATCGGGTGTGTGGGGTTATAGAGTTATGACAATAAATAAACGCGTTACGCGTTTTATTTATTTCATTGACTCTTTATTTAAAACCCCATGTCGAATAAATAATTCCTTGACATGCGCCCACGCTGATTATAATAAATATCATTTAAAACAATATTATATCCTCAAAATCCCAACTAAAAAAAACTACACGGCGTGTACTTGTTTTTCATTGAAAACTACACGGCGTGTACATTAAATGTACACGGCGTGTATATCTTGTTTTCATTTATTCATTTCCTTTCCAAAATAAAACTACACGGCATGTAATAATAATACACGACGTGTACTTGTTTTATTTTCTTTTTCCTCCATCATTTAAAACAACTTAGGCTTCCTTGAATAATTATTAAACCACGTACGAGAATAATCTTTATTCAACTTGAGATACTTGGATACACTTAGTGTGTGGCCCTCTAGGCCTCTTTCTCGTTGGCATTAGGCGGGCTTGCCTAAAGTCCAAGATTACTGTCTAGCAACGGGTCAAGGCACCCAAGAGAAAGAAGTTGACGCCGCATTGACGTATCACCTCATACGAACGCTTACTGTGTAATTTAATCCCTTTGTCTCAATATCTCATCAAGCAGGTTTCATGGCAGTGTCATAAACCTATATGCTTGATATGTCGTTCTTTGACTACCTGAAATAAACTCATCGTTTACACCATGGCCATGGAATTTAATGCGACAGTTCTATTTCAATCAAAGGGCCGAGATATCAACTTCCATAAATGGAAGGGACAAATCCTTCCTTGATTTATCCATTAACAACATGTCACTCGTGACGCACCCAACGTACCCTACTTCCCGCCAGCTGTCTGCGTGACGGTTTTCGTCAGTAAATCTAAGTGCGCGAGTCATGACATGAGTTAATGATAATCATCCAGTCTAAGGACCATTACACACGCTCGTAGATAGCAATATCCGATGACACCAAGTCATGCGGAATTACTACTGGCGGGTCTGTTCTCATAATCTCCCATCTTGGAGATTACCAAGTGCGAACTCCATGAGAGAGAGTCTCGTCTTCTTATGAGTACTCGCACATGACGGTCTGTATACTATGTGTCCTATCATAGTATGTCATCCAACCGCAGAACTTTATTTAAGAATATTGTTATAGCATTTCAAGGTTCTCATCATAGCGGGGATCTGCTATGACCTTATTAATGCAACAAATATTTCAGGACATTATTATATTATAGTCATGCAGAACAATGAACAATATATAATAAGTGAACATTTATGTAATCAAAGTACAAAACAGTTGGTTCTGAGGTCACCAACCCTTACACTTGGTTTAGTATGTGCGCTGCTGTTTGTAATGCATATCCCCAAAAGGATAATGGAAGGCTCGCATGACTCATCATTGATCTCACCATGTCCAACAGGGTGCGGTTCCTCCTTTCACTTACACCATTCCACTGCGGTGTGTAAGGAGGAGTGAGTTGAGATAGAATCCCAAACTCCCGTAAGAAATCAATGAAGTCCTGATTAAGATATTCTCCTCCTCTGTCTGAGCGGAGTTTCTTAATCTTCTTACCAAGCTGGTTCTCAACTTCATTCTTGTATTCTTTGAACCGATCAAAAGAATCTGACTTATACCTCATTAAGTAGATATATCTATATCTACTAAAATCATCAGTAAAAGTTATGAAGTACGAGAACTCACCCCTTGCTTCAACTGGAAATGGTCCACACACATCTGTGTGAACTAATTCTAGAAGCTCTTTAGCTCTTTCACATTTCCCACTAAATGGGGCTTTGGTCATTTTGCCTTGTAGACACACATGACATACACCAAGTGGTTTTAGTTCGAAAGAATCTAAATATTCATCTTGATGTAATTTTGTCAAATGTTTCTCATTGACATGACCTAGCCGGTGATGCCAAAGTTGGGTGTGGTATGAGTCATGTGAATTAACTTTGTTATCGATTGTCATTACTTGGTTTGTGTAGTCTAACACATAAAGGCCGTTATATAAATGTGTCCTACCAAAACAAATGTTATCTTTATAAAAGTAGCAACATTCATTTCCAAACTTGAATATGAATCCATCAGTATCTAATCTGGATACTAAAATAATGTTTTTAGTAACAGAAGGCACATAATAACAACCTTTCAAAACCAAGACCATCCCAGTAGGCAATGTGAGGTGGTAGTCTCCGACAGCTACAGCAGCGAGTCTGGCTCCGTTGGCTGCTCGTAGATCCACCTCACCTCGATCAATCTTTTTGAATCTACTTGATTCCTGTATTTGGATACAGATATGAGCACCACAAGCAGTATCTAATACCCAATTAGTAGAAACAAATAGATTGCATTCGATAACAAACGCACCTGAAGCTTCCCCTTGCTTCCTTGGTTGGGTGCAATTTTTCCTCCAGTGGCCCTTCTTGCCACGTGCAAAACAAACAGCATCCTGTTCCTTTGACTCCCCTTTGATCTTCCTTTTCTTGGAAGGCCTTGAAGTAGTTTTGGGCTTAAAGCTCTTCGTCTTCCATTTCCTTTTATTCACCATAAGGACAGAAGGCTTTTCACGCTTCATGTCATTATCTACTTGGCGAATAACGATAAAAAGATCAGATAGAGACTTCTCAATGTTGTTCATGTTGAAATTAACAACAAAGTTCGAGAAGTTCTGGGGGAGTGATGCAAGAATGAGATCGATGCCTAGATCTTCGGGGAGTTTAAACCCTAGAACCTTCAAGCGCTCAATGTAGCCAATGAGCTTGACTACATGAGGCCCAGCTGGAGCACCCTCTCCAAGCTTGCTCTGAAATAGAGCCTTGTAGATTTCAAACCTTTCCTGTCTTGCTCTCTCCTGGTATAGACCACGGAGGTGCTCGAGCATGCTATAGGCATTCATGTCTTCATGAGACTTCATGAGCTCACTAGACATCGATGATAGCATCAAACATTGAACGTCGAGAGCGTCGTTCAAATGTTGATCATAGACCAGGAAATCTTCATCACTCGCCCCTGGGGTAGGAGAATCAGAAAGTGAGGACTCCAGCACGTAAAACTTTCGTTCATGGCGTAGGATAACCCGAAGGCGCCTAAACCATTCCTGAAAGTTACTGTCGGTGAGGATATTGTCTTTATCCAGTATTGATCGCAGAGAAAATGTGGTTGATGAGTTTGTCATTTCGATTCTACAAATTAAAAGAGCAGATTTATCAGTACTTTCTTGATTACATTTTTATGAGAAATAATAAATTAATTAATTCTCCCACTATTTTATCAAGTCCCAATGGCCCTCACCATTGAACTCGGAATTTCCAGTTGCTTTGACATTCTAGTGGCAAGGATCCATATTTCCCTTCGCATAACCCCAACAAGGGTTGGTCAAGCTATTTGAAGGTATTTAGGTAGGCAGGTCTTTGTCAACTGTGAGCTTATAGTTCCTTGATCTGTTGAGTGGACTCCCCAATCCTGAAATCCTGACTTGGATTTCCTCAACTCTGGACTCCAATATTACATCAAGTCTAGCAAGGGCTACTTCTCTTGATGTAATATGGTTAAGTCAACCCGAAACCTTTCATAAGGGCTTCCTTTATAAAAGTAAGTGTCCCAACAAGGGTTGGTCAAACACATAGTTTTATTGAGTCTTGCCCTTAATCAGGTAACGGAAGGCATGGTCTGACTTAATATGGTATTGAGGGATTTTAGTCTTTATGCGAAGTTTTGCATTATCACATGCTTGTTAATATTAAGTGATGCTTGCTTAAGTGATTAACCATGTTATGATAATGTTTACGCATAATCCGGTTTTTATTTTATTCCATCTTTGCATGCTTGTTCATTTTATTAATTATGTGATCGCGACAACACATACATAATAAATAAACCATGCAATCAGACAGAAATAAAATAAGATGGCATGATCATGAGCTTCTATTGGTTAGTTTATCTAGCGGTTTTGATAAGTTAACCCTGACCTAGGGAAAACACCTTGAACCTGTTGGTTCGTGTTTTGCAGCTCCCACCTGTCCACCTTTGTATCTTCTTGCGTCGGTTTCGCCTCGGCTTCGGGATTTGAACCGTCTCCTCTGGCTTGGGAGATCCTCCATTACATGGGTTTACATTAAAGAAACCATGGGCACGCAGGCCCTACATTTTATTGGAAGAAGGCTCGCAGGCCAACAAATTTAAATTAAATAAATTTAAATGAAACCATACACATACAAATGGTCTTTGGTCTAGCTCATGATCGTCCATAGTATGCAACGACATTTACGCATATTTAGAATTCAAATTCTTTTAATCGTTCTTTTATTTAAGATAAGACGCGCTCGAATTCAATTAATTATGATCTTATAATTAATCAATTCTTTATCTTAAATTCCTTTCTAAATTTTCTTGAGATTCTTCTCATCCATATTCCTTGTACAGGTCTTTGTACATTGGAGGAAACCTGGTGAAATTCCATTTCTGGAAAGTACACGGCGTGTAGTTTATAATTACACGGCGTGTATTTTTCTTTTCACCCTTTATCCAAAGTACACGCCGGGGCTTCGGCGTGTTTTCTGTACTTTGGAAATTTTGGAGTACACGGCGTGTAGATGAATCATACACGGCGTGTACTTCCTTGTTACGCAGTAACCGGCTTGGCAATCCCGTGTACGCGGAACACGGCTTCTCCTTGTACACGGTTTCACCTGGACCGGATCGGACTACACGGCGTGTTGTTCCAACATACACGCCGTGTATTCCGGTTCTCACGCGTCGTTCAATTCTGGTCAACACGGCGTGATTAATACTTAGGCATAATCAATTCACACGGCGTGGTTTGGCAGACCAGTGCCGGTTCATTGAACCTAAGTACACGGCGTGTAGTTTTAATTACACGACGTGTAATCCCGTGTTGTACAGACAGAAAGAGCGACTCCTCCGAATGAATTCCTCGTTTTTATTTTAATCAAAATTAAAATTAAAAAGTCGTTTCTGTGATATGAATCGAGAAACGAAGGAGGAAGAACAGATCTCATTTATTCAGATTTATAGAACAATTTATTTCGAATTGAATCAAATATAAATGCGTAAATTATCAACGAAAATTAAATAACTATAATCAACGTTGTAACCTCGCTCTGATACCATTTGAAGGTTTCGGGCGCAGCGGAAGCGCGTGGGTGGATGTGCCCACTTGGCTTTTTGTCATTAGCGATGATCAATCCGGGATCAATACGACGATAAACGTCAGTCTCCACGGATCGAATCACAGAAAAGGACAAAGAAGAAGGTTTGTCCCGGAACCACAAACAAGGATCGTTACAGCTTGATTATAATTAATTTAATTAATTATAAAGAAATACCTTTTGGGTGTTCTTTCTTCGTTGATGTTCTTGATCACGTTGTCGATTTGATCTGTCGTTGCGTCGCAGAAGCCAAGTGTAGACTCCCTCTAGCAGTGATCCACACGTGTACCTCGTATCTCTGGACGTCGCCAAAGGATTCTCCGGGTGCTAGCGTGGAGAAGCCTTTGCTTGCGTTGTCCGCCTTAGAACGTCTTGATCCGATGGAAGAGGATCTCTCTCGGTCTTGAGAGCGTTCTTGGAGGAAGAGGTTCTTTCGGCCTTGAAGGAATTCTCCAGAATTGTTGTGTCTCACACGGGGTTAGGAAAAGAGTTGGGATTGTGAGGATATTTATAATCAGGTTTGAGGTTGTAGAGTTATGACAATAAATAAACGCGTTACGCGTTTTATTTATTTCACTGACTCTTATTTAAAACCCCCATGTCGAATAATTAATTCATTGACATGCGCTCACACTGATTATAATAAATATCATTTAAAACAATATTATATCCTCAAAATCCCGACTGGAAAAACTACACGGCGTGTACTTGTTTTTCATTGAAAACTACACGGCGTGTACATTCAATGTACACGGCGTGTATATCTTGTTTCCATTTATTCATTTTCTTTCCATAAAGAAAACTACACGGCGTGTAATTATTAATACACGGCGTGTACTTGTTTTCCATGAAAAACTACACGGCGTGTGATCTTTAATACACGGCGTGTATATCTTGTTTTTCATTTCCTTCTTCCTCCATAATTAAAACGATTTAGGCTTCCTTGAAAAATTATTAAACCACGTACGGGAATAATCTTTATTCTACATGAGATACTTGAATACACTTAGTGTGTAACCCTCTAGGCCTCTTTCTCGTTGGCATTAGGCGAGCTTGCCTAAAATCCAAGATTACTGTCTAGCAACGGGTCAAGGCACCCAAGAGAAAGAAGTTGACGCCGCATTGACGTATCACCTCATACGAACGCTTACTGTGTAATTTAATCCCTTTGTCTCAATATCTCATCAAGCAGGTTTCATGGAAGTGTCATAAACCTATATGTTTGATCCGTCGTTCTTTGACTACCTGAAATAAACTCGTCGTTCACACCATGGCCATGGAATTTAATGCAACAGTTCTATTTCAATCAAAGGGCCGAGATATCAACTTCCATAAATGGAAGGGACAAATCCTTCCTCGACTTATCCATTAACAACATGTCACTCGTGACGCACCCAACGTACCCTACTTCCCGCCGAATGTCTGCGTGACGGTTTTCGTCAGTAAATCTAAGTGCGCGAGTCATGACATGAGTTAATGATAATCTTCCAGTCTAAGGACCATTACACACGCTCGCAGATAGCAATATCCGATGACACCAAGACATGCGGAATTACTACTGGCGGGTCTGTTCTCATAATCTCCTATCTTGGAGATTAGCAAGTGCAAACTCCGTGAGAGAGAGTCTCGTCTTCTTACGAGTACTCGCACATGACGGTCTGTATACTATGTGTCCTATCATAGTATGTCATCCAACCGCAGAACTTTATTTAAGAATATTGTTATAGCATTTCAAGGTTCTCATCATAGCGGGGATCTGCTATGACCTTATTAATGCAACAAATATTCCAAGACATTATTATATTATAGTCATGCAGAACAATGAACAATATATAATAAATGAACATTCATGTAATCAAAGTACAAAACAGTTGGTTCTGAGGACACCAACCCTTACATGCTGGCCATGGAGGCCGCCGCCCCCAACCGGGAGAAACCCTAGAGGCCGACGGTAAAAAAAAAAATAGATGGGAGGAGGTCGGGATTAGGTTCCCTCTGATACCATGTAGGAGAATAAAATGAGAAACCCGAACCCCCAAGGTGTACTCTCTAAAGGAGCCATTGGGGTGCTTTTATAACAAATAGTAAAGACCACACCGGACCTCAAGTCCGATGTGGGATGCAGACTCCAACAGTATGCGATATCATCATATCACACGGTACGACATAGCTAAGGCAGTGGAGCGATGTCCTATATCGCCCCCTACGATATGCCTAAACCAAAGCACAAGATATGCCTTTGGCTTATGTAGCATACAACATATCTATATTGTACAATACGACACAGACCATTTACATCATATGTATTCAGGGCTTTAAAGCGTATCTCCATCAAATTCTCGTATCACATGGAGCGGCAACCCCATCTACAGCGCGAATAGTAACAACTCCACTCGCAGTTATGAGTGCGCTAGGCAATGAAGGGCTAGCTCCGTATCGGTCACTCACCGACATTTATGCTAAGACCAGAGAAGTGCAACTGCCCGTTGATCTGTTGCTTATGGAGGCGAACGAGTCGGCCTCCTATCTTGAAGCAACCAGTGAGACTGTCTAGGTACAAGCCATGGTGGAGGAGTTGGTGTCTATCGAAAAGAAAAACAATTGGGCTCTCACCAAGCATCCCATGGAGCATAAACAACAGTTGGTCAAAGATAATGAAGGAGACCCAGTAGATGCTGCAATATATACACATGCCATTAATTGTCTCAAAGGACGGTGTGAAAAAGAACTCATCGGCTGCACGGATAATGATCTTGTTGATGATCTTGAACATTAGAGAACAGCAAGCCGACATTCTGATAAAGGCGCTGACAGGCGTGAAGCGAGAATGCAAGAACTTGAACCATGTCTGATTGGGGGGGGTGTAAAACTGATAATCAAGATGTGACCCCGTGAAATCAAGCAATGCCCAGGAATTGAGATGTCAAATTAATGACACGTAATTATAACCGGGAATAATGGTGTCAATAAATTTCTCCGATTAATGACATCTAATAATGGTGACATGGTGATGACACCTAATAATGGAGTCTAAATATATTGACAGAAATTATGTCTTGACCCAAAATTTATTTTGTTTATTTTTTCTCGATAAATTAGATGTTTTTCATCGTAATGGCTGTACATTTGAAAGGAAGCAATAAAGTTGGAAAAATACCCCCCACCCACCCACACTTTTTTTTTCACGTCTTGTATTTTACAGCGGGTAAAACCAACAGTGTAAACGTGTCTTAGAGGGTTTGAACGTGTCCTACGGTTCTAATTTTTAGGATCAGGTTTTATTTTACAGATTTATTTTCAGTTATGGTGATAACTTGTTGTTCGGGAGATAAATATTTGCTAATGTTTTGCTGTTCTCTTCCTACGTTAAAAATTAGAACATGTCCACTCTACTTGGCTGTTTCGGTGCCCGTGGTGGTGCAGGGTTTTCAGTGCAATGCGTGTGTTGATAGACAGAATGGATGAATAATGGAAAGGAAATAATGGTATGGCCTTGCTTTAATGTGATTGTAATGATGATTTTCTTTCTTTGGACATGTGCGACTGGCAAAGATATAATGATTTTAGATAGAAGTAATTGCAGAGAATTGAACACAGGACATTTGGATTTGTCCGTCGGGGAATGCACTGACAGTGGTTCAGGATAGGTAAACAGTGGAGATGAAAGCAAAAAAATAAAAGAGCGGGGAACCTTGAAGGTGTCGCAAAGGGCAAGCCCTAGCTGCAGCTGCAGATGGGGGTGGCGATGGTAACAGTTGATGCGGTGACGGAGAAGGTGACCCAGGCGGAGAGCAGCTGCAGTGCCGACGGACCGTGAGGATGGCAGGAATGAAAGGCGGTGGTGGGGCTGAGGCCCACCGGAAACTGAACTTGCCATGGTTAGGCAGCCGCGCCGCCGCAGGTTTGTCCATCATCTGTCCTCAATCAATATTATTATATTATTAAGGTTACCGAATGATATCAATTAGGAGTTTTTTTTTATGCGTCTTTTTTAAAACAGAAATTATATATGAGTGGGTCAAAAAATTTATGAAAACTTGACCAAAAAGCAACAACGGCCCTACCAACTTTCAGTAATATTTAGGTTTGTATATTATAATATATATATATATATTGTGTGTAACGTCTCAACCCGGGTGCCACGTCATGGTACCTCGAGCCGGACCTCCATGTGACTTCAAGCGCGTCTCCCCATACGTTAAAAGCTATCGATTAGCAAGAAGGGTGTCGATCATGAGGAGAGTATACCCTCCTTTTTTTCTTTTATCAGAGTAATACATCAACGAAAAATAATAAACAAATGTGTAACCATATATAATCATGAACAATACCAATGTTACAGGATAACCAAAACAACAAATACAATATTTAATTGGAATGGGAAATATGTTATGTCAATGTAAGTGTCAAAGTGTTTAAAAAACAACTAAAAGTAAAGATACTAACAACTCCCAAACAGGTCTCGAACCACATTTGGTTCCTTCATCCATGCTCCATCCCAAATCAGTTGTCTAACATAAGGCTTTTGCCCTTAACCTGTTCAGAAACACAAAGTCTATTTGGGTGCCGATCAAGCAGCCCGAATAGGGTGTGAGTACAATTCAGCAGGCTATCACCAATGGTGTTTAAAACAAATCCAGTCAATAACAAGTGTATGCAGTTTTATAAAGAAATACGAACACTGCATAAAATAAACAGTTATCACACTATCATTTATTTTTTATTTAACCACATTAATTACTTGGTTCCCGACGACACTCGTACCTCAACACTAGCTTCGGCTCATACCGGAGCCCGGAATGTTCCCCATGTAATATCATATCATAATACAATTACTACCATTCTTATTTCACAATGAATGACCGTGTTGCTATTCATTAAATCATATAATTTGGATGACCATGTTACCATCCT
Source organism: Viscum album (assembly GCA_963277665.1). Lineage (NCBI taxonomy): Eukaryota > Viridiplantae > Streptophyta > Magnoliopsida > Santalales > Viscaceae > Viscum > Viscum album. The sequence goes on from OY728127.1 coordinate 1,902,189,903, forward strand.
TGTTACACAATGAATGACCATGTTGTCATTCATTAAATTGACCATGTTGTCATTCATTAAATTATTGTCCTTATTACACAAATGAATGATCATGTTGTCATTATCTTAATCACGCAATTTGGATGAACATGTTATCATCCTTTAATTCCTGTTGAATAACCATGTTACCATTCACACACCACACATTAGAATGGTCATGTTACCCTCCTTTAATTCATAATTAATTCAACAATTAATTATCCACATCAATGTCATTACTGATTCAATAATTAGTTAAACACAACAATTCCATTAGTTAACTCAACAATTAACTAATCACAACAATAACACTAACTAATTCAACCATTAATTAATCACACCATTTTATCTAGTTAATTCATCGATTAACCAATCACATTAATTACTCTAGTTAATTCAACAATTAACTAATCACATCATTACTCTAGTTGATTCAATAATTAACTAATCACATCAACTCCTCTAGTTAATTTGACAATTAACTAATCACGTCAATAATATTAATTAATTTGACAATTAATTAATCATATCAGATACATTAATTAATTCACCAATTAATTAATTACTTCAATTCTATTAGCCAATTCAACAATTAACTAATCACATCAATTACATCACTAATTCAACAATTAGTTTATCACATAAATCCCCTCAATTAATCCCTTTAATTAATTAAGCATGACAATCCCATTAATCAATTCATCAATTAGTTAATCAATATCCACACTCAAAATCCAGTAATTAATCCCACAATTAATTATCTCACTCACGATCTCAATGTTTCATAATTAATTTTGCAATTAATTATCTCAAATCAATAACTCAATATCACATAATTAATTCTACAATTAATTATCTTAAATTAACAACTCAATATCACATGGTTAATTTTACAATTAATCATCTCAAATCAACAACTCAATGCCACATGGTTAATTCTACAATTAATCATCTCAAATCAATGACTCGATATCACATGATTAATTCTACAATTAATTAACCCATACAACCCTTCAATTAATTCTCCAATTAATTGTCCACATAAATCTCATTAATTAATTCACAATTAATTAATCTCATTCAATCTCTTCAATTAATCCGCTAATTAATTGCCCACGTCACTTTTCATTGATTAATTCATAATTAATTAATCTTATTCAGTCCCTTCAATTAATTCGCCAATTAGTTGTCTATGTCACATCCCATTAATTAATTCACAATTAATTAATTCATTTATTTAATTCAATAATTAAATAATACCATTACTCACATTAATTAACTAATAAATTAAACAACCCCTTTATTTAGCTCAACAACTAAATAATCTCATTGTCCACATTAATTAATTAATCAATTAATTAATCTCATTATTTAATTCAACAATTAAATAATCACAATACACCAATTAATTAATTAATCAATTAATTAATTGCATTTCAAACAATTCAATATCACCAATTAATTCATCAATTAACTATTCTATCTCATTTAATTCAACCACCCTAATTAACTTCTCAATTAATTATTCCATCTCAATCAATTTAATAATCATAACTATCTCCAATAATTAATTCTATAATTAATTATCCATATTCAACAACTTTAATATAATAATTATTATCTTGTCAAATAATTATTCAATTTCAACAATCTATAACTCGCCATAATTAATTCATAATTAATTATACCAAATCACAATTTTATAATCCAAGTCATTCTCATTAATTAATTCTACAATTAATTAATCATGTTCAACAATCTCAATAACTCTATACTTAATTTCAACAATTAATTATCCAAATCACAATTTCATAGTCTCGTAATCAATTCACTAATTAATTATTCAATTCATAACATCAATATCCCATAATTAATTATACAATTAATTATCTAAAATCACACTGCTGGAAACATGACTTATACCAACAGTTTCAAACTGTTGGTAAAAGCCTGAAAACTGTTGGTATAAACTATACCAACGGTTGTTCAAACCGCTGACTAGTTAGTCGTCGGGATAGACACATACCAACAGTTATAGTATAACTGTTGGTATACGGCTTTGGAATGTACATTATACCAACGATTTCAGCTAACCATTGGTATAACTTTATACCAACAGTTGATAACCGTTGTAAATTAATGAATTTCAGATCTATTCCAATGGTTCTGAAACCGTTGGAATAATCCTTTACCAAGGGTTTACATAAAACCGTTGGTAAAGACTGATTACAGGTTCTATACCAACAGTTTACTAACCATTGGTATATAGTTTTACCAACAGTTTTATGTAAACCATTGGTATAAAGTCACTTTTCACACATATACTAATGGTTTACAAGCATTGGTATAGCCTTGCTGCAATTGCAGCAACAGGCCTGCCCACCTTCCCCTCTGCAATCCCCTGTGCACCTGCAATTATAAGCATGTATATGCAGAATTGAATACTGAATTTAGAATTTAATTGAATTCAGAATTCAATTCAGAACCCAATTACCCTACACAATACATAATTCAGAATTGAATTCTCAACTGAATACATACATAATGAATTATGCACTGAATTTTGAATTATGAATGAATAACACATACAAAATGAATTATGAATTACATATAGAATTCTAAATTATGTACAATGTATTCAATTCAGAATTCAATACAAACAAAATTTAATTATGTATAACACGTATAGAATATGGCATACAAAATTGAATTCAGAATATGGATAAATGACTAATATGGCATACAAAATAGAATATAACTAATATGGCATACAAAATATGACCAATATGGCACACAAAATATGAATTCAGAATTGAATTTATAGGCATGAGTGATTTTAAATGAAATCAGTGTGATTGAAGATTGAAAAATGCTTTCCACATGTAATTAGATATGAAAATGGATAAACGACTTCAAAAATTTCATTTTTAAGGGGGGCGAGGGGCTCTCCAAGGGGGGTGGGGAGCTGTCCAAGGGGGTGGGGGTGTTCGGGGGGGAGGGGTTACCCAGGGGGTGGGGGGTGTCTAGGGGGTGGGGGTGTCCATGGGGGGTGAGGGGTTTCCAGGGGGGTGGGGGTGTCCAGGGGGTGGGGGGGGTTGTCCAATGGGGGGGTCCAGGGTGGTGGGGGCTGTCTAGGGGGTGGGAGGACTGTCTAGAGGGGGGGTGTCTAGGGGGTGTCCAAGGGGTGGAGGTGTCTGGGGGGAGCTGTCCAGGGGGGTGGGGGTGTCCCGAGGGTGGGGGGGGGGGCTGTCTAGGGGGGTGTCCAAGGGGTGGGGGTGTCCATGGGGGTGGGGGCTGTCTAGGGGGTGGGGGTGTCCAGGGGGTGGGGGTGTCCGGGGTGTGTGTGTGTGGGGGGGGGTTGTCCAAGGGGGTGGGGGTTTCCAGGGGGTGGGGGTGTCCAGGGGGTGGAGGGGTGTCCAGGGGGTGGGGGTTGTCCAAGGGGGTGGGAGGTGTCCAAGGGAGGGGTGAATCAATCACACATATACTCAGTCACAACAAATCACCAAGTCAAGTTTTATTATTTATAGATAAAGAAATAAAGATAATGTGACCTACCTAATCACACATATATTCAGGCACAACAAATCATCAAACATCAAATGTTATTAATATCAGTCAAAAATGTAATAGATCAATCTGTCCCTCACCACCATCACTATCATCACCGTCATCATCAGCCATCCTTGTCATCATCGTTGTCCCCATCATCGTCCCTACCCTCCTCAACGCCCTCCTCCTCGCCCTCGTACTCCGCCTCCGCCTCCTCCTCTCCCTCATCCTCTCCCTCCTCCTCTGCCTCAGACTCCTCCTCGCCCTCCTCCTCCGCCTCGGCCTCTCCTCACCCTCCTCCTCTGCTTCAACCTCCACCTCGCCATCATCATCGCCAAGAATGACATCATCTCGACCACCACTAGAACTACCACCTGATGCACCATATATAGAACACATCAATGGTATATATTCATCACAAGCTATAGTGGCCTCTGGTAGAAGTGTTGGACGTAAAACTTCCATCGGTTTCATAAATGCAGTATTTGCCCTAACAAACTGTTCTGCCGTCTTTGTGGACCTTTTTTCAGCCTGTTATGCATGTGCCTTAACCCGTTGGAACTCGGTGGCACTACAAATCATACCTAAAGAGGTCCAATACCTCATCAGAACTATACTCTTCCCAATTCGGTAGCGTACTCTTCCAGGGTGCTCATCTCCCAACACCTAATGTAAGTGATCATTTGGCCCAAAATTGTCAGGTTCCTGGGAATCAAGGGCCTCTAAAGCATCATGTTACAAATATAAATAGATTATTAAGTTACAAAATAGATATTAAAATTTAAAATCAAAAAATTAAAACTTACAATCTGCTTCTGAGTCAGTTCGTTAACCGTACTTCCATCTTTTTTCTTTCTACTCTAGCAAAACAGTTTTGCTCGAGGCACACATCCTTCAATATTCAATTTTTTCCTCGACAATGAAATTGAATGTAGGAAACCATAATTAAAAATAGGTTACCAATAATTAATTCCATAACTAAAATTATATTAAAACTTTAGCAATCAAATAAATTACAAAGGAAACAACAGAAAGTGAAAATCGTAAAGAAAAATTATAAACAACTGTCATACCTGCTTTCTCTCATGATCTGACATCGTAGTACATCCTAATGTGTGGAGGTATTTGTTAGCATCAATGTTTTTTTTATTTATTTCGGATGATTCATAAATAAAATTCAATAATACAAAAGATAGTATTAGTGAAAAACATGAAATTTTCTATTTAAATACCTCAAATGTGATTAATACCATAAACTAGATATTTGTCCAATGATTAATCATCTACCGATAATGTTCTATCGGAAAATCATCCACGACAGGTACCACCTCTAACTCTATGCCAACTCTAAAACACCAACCAATATACAACTCATGCTTATAGGCTCTCCAAAGCTCACCTAAATCCTTTAGACGTGCTGGTCGTGCACCCTCACTATCGGGGAAATTAAACCAAATATAACACCAAAATATTAATTCATATAAATACAAAAATAATATATTTCATTAAATACAATAGATTTTTTTACCCATACATGTTTCCAAGCATTATCCTTGACTTCATTTGGAAACTATCTCCATGAGAGTGGGCTGACGAGAATGATGTCAGAGTATTTGGCAAGCGTCGCAAAAAAAACTCTAACATTGCTGCCCTATTTTTTCAATCATTTGGTTGTCTTCATTATAGTCCACCATCAACTACATGTGGTGGTTCCACACCGCATGCATGTGTGTACACCCCCACCCCTACCTCCTATCAGTAGATGTATCTGTTATGAAAGAAAAACAAATATTTTATCAATACATGTTATAATGAAAATAAATAATGGTATAAAAATTTGTTAGGGTTCTATAAACATACCTACAACAGTATGATCAATGGGCACCGCTGGATCCATAGAAACTGAAGGAACACCCTGTATAGGTGGAGTGGGTCCCAGTGTATGCTCCGTAGGGACATACTGTGGTGGAGCAGGAGTCGAAGAAGATGAAATATAGAAGATCAGAGAGAAGGAAGTAGAAGTAAAAGAAGATGACACAAATGGATGACCGAATGCTGGATGGGGAGTGAGAATCATCATTGGATATGGTAAAGATGTGCGAGGAGACTCAGATATAAAGGGTGGTGAAAACATGAGAGGCCTAAATATCCTGTGTGTCCCTAATGACACACTGGGATCAGAATGTGGGATAAATGGTATGTTAGTGGGAGGGGCAGGGTCTAATTAGGTACGCCGACCAGATCGCCTAGCTCTCGTACCGCCCCGCCTTGTACCACCAAACTAAGTACTGGGACCACTACTAGGCCGCTCATCAAATAATTGTCACCTAAGAGGTGGATCCTGCAAAAGCGTTTAATTTTTTTTAATCACATGACATTATATATTATTTAAATATATATATTTGAAATAAAATACTCACTACAAGCACTAGTGGTGGAACACCCATCTCATTCATGTGATGATTGTTGTCTATCATCTTTTTCTGTTGCCTCTCTTCAATTGGTTTCATTTCCTACATTTGAAAACAAATATAGAAGTAATTAGAAAAGGATAACTAATGTGTAACCCAAAAAACAAAATATATGAGAGGGGATAGGGGGATTCATGGATAATTTAACTATCCATTATTTTAGGTGAGCTTGAATGGATATATAATGAATTCAATAAATCATACAAGATGTAATAAAGAAATTTTATTTTGAGTAGGATGGTTATTTACTAAGTGTCACCAGTCTATTAAAATCACGGAACATTGATTCTGAGGCTTTATTTCACTCAACAACCAAAAGAGAGAGCATACTAAATTACGCCTCTAGAAAATTCACCAAGGTATATATTATGAATGATTAAACCCTTAAGATAGTTGGAAATGATGATATAAACATATGAACAAGGATAAGATATCTACTTGATTCATAAGGGGTAAAGCACTTGTCAAAATTAAGGAAAAATTTAACTTCTTTATCCCAGATAGATGATGCAGGTTTTTATACATGTTTTGCAGAAGAAGACAAACCATCATGTTCATTATCTATTGAAATGTTAAAGTGAGGTCTTAGAGTTATACTAATTTTATACATGGCCAATAAAGCATTGAAATGTTCACCAAGTTAGAAATTTTGGTTTCGTAGGTTTGAATACAGTTCAATTCCAAATTAGAAAATTCAATTAAAATAAAATTACAACCAATAAACATTGAAAATTCACATTAAGGTCAAGTCAGATACAATATATTTGCAATCAATATTAAATCAATTTGAATAGTACCAACCTTAACAACCTAAGTTTAGTTAAACCAAAAGAATTGAGAATGTGGATGAATGATTCTATATATTTCCCACCACAACTTCAGGTTCACAGTCAACTCTGACAATTGAGCTATTGGAGTCATCAAAAGTAATAAATTGATCGATTCCAATGGCAGTAGAAATGGTGTCAATTCCATCACCACCATCATCAAAAATATGTCTTGGAATTACTTCAACAATGACACCAAATTCAGGTCGAAGATGGTCTTTGACATAATTTTTTTTTCGCTGTTGATGTCAATACATATGGTTCATCGGTAGAAAGAGTGCGAGTCATATCAATTACTCAAAATCCACAATCATCAATAAATGTGCCCTGCCTCATCATTGAATCAAACCACTGACATTTCATCATTGTGACTTGTCTATGAGAGTAATAATCCAATATTATTATTTTGTCAATGACTCCATAATAACCTACATTTTCAAATCGTGGTCTACTATCTGATGCACTAACATAACAGTCTATTGTGGTAGTAACCATAACACCATCATGTTTTTTTCTCATGTTCTTTGATCGTTCAGTGATAATAAATTTGTACCCATTGATAACAATTGATTTACAATCACGAACCATGGTATTAGGACCAAAAGCCAAAGCTCTTATTTCCTCAAAGACAAAGTCAACATGTAAACTCAATACCTGAAATATAAATGAATATTAAACTTAATTAAATATTGATTTAATTATTTTAAATAGTAATATTTTTACCTTTAATTTTAACCAAGCAGAAAACTCTTTGTTATGAAAAGTCTCCCTCCTTATCAAAGATAAAGAACAATGTTTTCTATTTATCATTGCTTTATGTTCCCTGTAGATAAAAATAGGAATAGTTTAACAGATATGTAAGATATATATATTCAATTTACTTACCTTATGTAGTCATTGAACAAATCACAGTTGAACAAAACCATGCGATGTGTCATCTCATGCTCTTCAAGGCATAATGTCGTCAATGTATATGATCCAAGAATTTCTCCTGTTTGAGGAAGTAATGAAAAACTGGGTTCAATTTTCTCATACTGTTCTTCTTCATTTCTCATTGGTTTGTTCATTCTTGTAGTAAGATCAGACAAATACATAGAGAATAAATCTATACATTCTTGAGCCAAGTAACTGTTCACGATAGAACCTTCAGGATGATTCATGTTTCAAACATAAGAATTTAATGTTTATATATTTCTTTCAGTTGGATATATCCAATGAAAAGAAATAGGTTGTAAGAACCCGAATCTTCTTTTCAGGTATGTTTTTCCTTTTTCTGGAGTTTTTGAGAAAAATGAATTTTCTGGAAATTTTCGAAGTACACGCCGTGTACTTTCTGAGTACACGCCGTGTACCTTTTCCCAGCTCGAAGCCATGTGATTGCCGTGTCGGGCCACACACACAGTGTGTAAGGCTGAGGTGGATGCCGGTTAATTCGGAGTACGGAAAATTGAAGTACACATCATGTACTTAAGAAGTACACGTCGTGTACTTTTTTTTTCATTAAACAGACCGGGGTCGTGCCTAACCCCCAGTTTCATCTTCTTATCCAGTTTTTGTCCATCTGAGAGCGACCATACGGCCGGATCTTCGACGAGCTCCTTCCTCTCCGCCCGTTCTTCGATTCGAGCGCGGTCAATTGCGTTGGAATCGTAGCGGTAAGTTCTTCCTTCTGCTTGAGTCTTGTTCCTTGATTCCCCCTCGTTTACAAGTTATCGTGGGATGAACGTTTTGTGCGTTTTCTCAGATCTACGTCGTTCTAAGGGGAATCTGTCGTCGAGGTTCACGTATATCGATCTCCTAGAATCGAGGTAGGTGGTTTGTGCCTTTCTGTAGAAAGTTGACGAATATTATGTGCAAATTCCAACAATAACCGTGAACGGGGTATTGCATGTTTCCTATTTTGCCCCTGATGTTTGCCTGCTTTGCTTGTTTTCTTTTGTATAGGTTATTTCTTGTGAGTAGAGTAATTTATTTTGTGATCAGATTGCTTTTCCATGCTTGTTTTTCCTGTTGGTCGTTTTGCTAGTTGTCATGCCTAGTTGTAGGATAACGGAACTGTTGTTTTGTTATTGCTGTTGAGCCATAGAATGATAGCCAAGTAGTTCTTGAGGTTTACTTGGACGATATACATGCATTGAGCATGTTTAGTTATACTCAGGACTGTGATAACCTAGAGTAGTAGACCAAAGGGAGAATTGACGAAAGAGATTCTCCAGAGTGTCTTTTAATTACGATGCGAGACTATAGGGGGAATTGACGTTGAGTGATTCCCTAGAGAGTCTGTATATCCACGACGCGGGCCACAAGGGGAATTGACGTTTAGTGCTTCCCCAGAGAGCCTTTAGCACGATACGAGACTATATGGGGAATTGACGGTGAGTGCTTCCCCAGAGAGTCTGCTTAATTACGTAGCTGAACCAGAGGGGTGAGAATGTGTGTGCCTCCCAGAGGGTTGCTAGTACTATAGGTTGAACCATAGGGGTTAGGCTGTGAGAGCTACCTAGAGGGTTACATGTTTTCTTCTTATTGCTGACTGCTTACTTGTGTGCCTTACTTGTTAGAACTGTGGATTGTAGCTGCTTGTGCTTTCCTACTTACTTCTTCTTGTTTATTTAATGCCATGTATTAATTTGACTATAAGGCACAAATCTTTGGGTGATTGCCTACTGGGATTGTATCTCACACCCTGTTTGGTCCATGCTTTTGGGCCTAAGCAGACTATGTTGCTGCATGTATAGACAAGGGCAAGTGCCCTTCTACTTCTGGATCTTGATTGCACCAGGAGATGGGGAGCATGGGACCGAGCTGTGGCTCGCGATGCTGAGGAGATTACTTTGTTTTATTTTGCACTTGGTTTCAGTTTTATTTCAGCACTTTGTTGTGTTTTCTGTTTTCCTTAGATACTTGTACCTGCTGCATCATTGTCATCATAGTTATATATCTACATTGCTTCCGCTGTTTGGTTTCTGTTGTTATGCATGTTGTTTACTACTTCCGTTGTTTATTATTGTTTTCTTACCTTGTATACCTTACCGAATGAGGGCATAATTTCCCCAATGACTCACCAAGGCCCTCGCTGCTAGTCGGCAGCCTCTGGCGTTCGGGGAAACGCGCTTGAGGTCATGTGGCGAACCGGGTACGAGGCACCAGTGGAGGGGCTCCAGAATTAGGTCGTTACAAAGTGGTATCAGAGGAGTTATTTTCTCTTGCTTTACTGTTTGGAGACCTTAGCCAGGGATATGACGGATTCGGTACTTGGAATTAAGCTATGCTCAGGAGTAGCTAACTCGTGTACAGGGAAAAGTCATACTACCTTGTCAATTGAAGTTGCTGATTCTGAGATTTTATAGTTGATCTGATTTCACCGAGAGTGATTCACATGGCTTGTGCTATTACTGTTTTGATATTGTGGTTCTATTTCTGTCGCAACCTGATGAGATGAGGGTATGTCGTCTCATGCATCATATAGATACTTGTAGGAATCACATGCCATGAATTCTTTCCATGCCATCTAGGGTGCATTAGCGATTGCATGTTGTTGTGATAGACTTTTTGTAGATTATGCATGCTGTTGTGATAGTCGCTTGATAGGTGCTCTGCTGTTATGTTAGAAAGCTGTTTGTTTTGTTCCTTGTTTAAAGTGAATGCCAAAATTTGGTTCTTGAGGTGTTATGGGCCCTCACGGATCGGAATTTGGCACTTTTTTCGCCTTGTTTTTAGTGTTTCTGGAATTCTGTGCAGTTTCAGAGCTACTTCCCAGAAAAACCCAGAATACACAGCGTGTACTTTTTGGGAACATGCCGTGTAGTCTTCAGGCCGTGTCACTGACCATGTGGGTAGAACACGGTGTCGTAAAAGTAACTTCGGAAACACGCTGTGTACGCTCGGAGCCATGTACCCGGCCGTGTCACTAACAACATGGGTTGGGGAAGCACGGGTAGAACACGCCGTGTCTATAGGGAACACATCGTGTAGTCCTGTCCAGGTACCCGACCATGTCACGAACAACACGGGCCGACGTTACCTTCCTTTCCACACGTCGTGTTTGTTTGGAACACGCCGTGTAGTCTTTCCCAGGTACCCGGCCATGTCACGAACAACACGGGACAGTGTCGCCTTCGCCTATACATGTCGTGTTTGTTCGAAGCATACCGTGTAAGGTCCAGCCGTGTAGACGGTCGTGTACTCAACAACACGGCCTGCCGAAGCCTTTTCTAGTACATGTCGTGTTTGTTTAGAACACACCGTGTAGTATCGGGTTAAGTCAGACCATGTGGGTTAGCCGTGTAAAGAGACTCGGGCAGGGGATAGTTTTCAAGTACATGCCCATGTCAGTGGCTTAAAAATACACGCCGTGTAGTTTTTATGCACGCCGTGTAGTTGTGTTTTGCAATCTTGTGTGTTTTTCTTCCCCTGTTCCCGTTTTGTACTCTTGTGTTCTCTGTCCTTGTTTTCCTGATCCAAGGTGTACTTTTGATCTTTCAGAGCTATGCCTCCGAGACGTCCTCCGGTCGTACGTCTGTCTTCAGGCAGTGATCAGATGCCAGATATGGCTGATCAGGGACTTCCTGTCGATCCCCCAGCCGAGCCAGCCTTGGCACCAGTTGTTGTACCAGTTGCGGGCGCTGATGCGCAATTCAAGGAAGGTTTCATGAGGATGATGCAGGCCTTTTAGGGAGCACCGCCTCCTACCACGTCTATGGTAGACTTGACACGGGTCTTTCAACAGCAGCATCCTCCCACGTTCTCAGGGGAGGGAGGACCTCAGGCTGTAGAGTCATGGCCGGAAGCCATGCTGACTATATTCGATCATCTGGAGATGCCTCCAGAGAGGTGGGTCAAGCTCACCACCTACATGCTCCGAGACTCCACCAAGAGGTGGTGGGACGTGGTCTCACAAGCGGGTCAACAGCAGGCTATGAATTGGGAGGAGTTCCAGCGCGTGTTCTATGACTACTTCTACCTGGAGACCCTGAGGGACGATCGAGCCCGGGAGTTCATGATCTTAGAGCAGGGTAATCTATCTGTCATGGAGTATTCCTCTCGTTTCACCGAGCTGCAACATTTTACACCCCTTCAGGATGGGAGTGGGGTGTTCTTGGCAAGGAAGTTTGAGGATGGACTCAGGAGGGAGATCCGCTCACAGGTGAACATCTTCTAGATGACTTCCATTGCTTCTATCGTCAACCAGGCACTGATTGCGAAGCACAATCTGAGAGACTCTAGAGCTGTGAGTCAGGGCGGTTCTGCTTCCAGAGCTAGATTTCCTCCAGATGACAGTAAGAAGAGCCGTAGGGAGCCTACACGCGGTGATTCGAGGAAGCGAGATGCATCATCAGGCAGCCAGGTGACGTGCTACCAGTGTGACCGGACAGGGCACACGAGGCCGCAGTGCCGGAGAGACCCTGTGGAGTGCTGGTCTTGCCGCAAGATGGGTCACCTTCAGCATTTCTGCCAGGTTTTCTCACTATCAGCTGGTGACCGGGGTTCTTCCATGACTCCTCATTCAGGGGCAGTCCCACTAGTTTCTCACCAGTCGGGAAACTGGAGTTCCTCCAGCCGTTCAGGCCGAGGTGGAGGTTGAGGCCGTGGCGGTCAGCCACCAGTTCCTCATCACCAGCAGGGAGGTTCAACTCAGAGTGGTCAGCCAGGGGCGCAGGGCCGCGGTACATGCCAATATTTTGCCGTGGAGCAGACTTATCATGAGCAGGATCCCGACCCTTCTACTGTTCGAGGTACGGTTTTAGTAGCCTCAGTTTTATCTTCAGCCCTTTTCGATACTAGTACTACGCATAACTTTATCTCTGTTGCTGTCGTGGAGAGACTTAGGCTCTGTATCTTTTCTTCTGCCGACTCGTTGACACTAGACACACCTTTGGGAACGAGGACATCTAGTGTACGCCAGTGTAGAGAGTTCCCTCTCGAGTTTGCAGGGTATCGCTTCTTATGGGATCTCTATGTCCTAGATATGACATGCTATGATGTCATTATTAGCATGGACTGGTTGATTCCCTTCCAGGCAGTCGTTGACTATTATCACCGCAGAGTCAGTTTCATCTCACCAGAGGGTGAATCTTTTCTTCATAGAGGTGAATGGGACGTTCGAGTGAGTCAGACAGGACTCAAGCATCTTAGGCTAGGAGGGGTGACAACCCAGATTGATAGTCTTTATCTGGATGATCAGGGGACTCCACAGTTGGACTTTCCTCCAGTGGTGGATCGCTTCAGGGATGTATTTCCAGAGGAATTTTCGGGTTTTCCTCCGGAGTGTGAGGTAGACTTCTCTATTGAGCTCGTTCCAGGAGTGACACCAGTGTCCATTCCTCCCTATAGGATGGCCACAACTGAGTTGCAGGAGCTCAAGAAGAAGTTGGAGGAGCTACAGGCTAAAGGGTTTCATCTGACCCAGTACTTCTCCTTGGGGTTCGCCTGTCCTGTTTGCGAAGAAGGCAGACGGTACCCTTCGGATTTGTGTGGATTATCGAAAGCTGAACCAGTTGATGGTCAAGAACCGATATCCCTTACCGCAGATTGATGACCTCTTTGATCAGCTTCGAGGAGCCCGGGTGTTCTTGAAGATCGACTTGAGATCCGGTTATCATCAGTTGCACGTTAGACCATCAGATATACCTGTGACAGCCTTCAGGAGTAGGTACGGTCTTTACAAGTATACAATCATGCATTTCGAACTCACGAACACACCTGCAGTTTTCATGGCAATGATGAACCGAGTCTTCTATCCTTACTTGGATTCCTTCTTTGTGGTCTTCGTGGACGATATCTTGGTGTACTCTCACACTCGACACGACCATGCCACCCATCTTGAGATCGTTCTGAGTACACTGAGAGAGCATTGGATTTATGCTAAACTCTCGAAGTGCCACTTCTGGATAGATCAGATTCACTTCTTGGGTCACTTCATCTCAAAGACAGGAGTATCTGTGGACCCAGAGAAAGTGAGAGCTGTAGTTTCCTGGGAGCAGCCGAAGAACGTCTTTGAGGTACGGAGTTTCCTAGGGCTGGCTGGATACTACAGACGCTTCATTCGAGACTTTTCTCGTCTAGCAGCACCCTTGACAGGTCTGACCAAGAAGGGGGCGAAGTTCTTATGGTCAGATTCTTGTGAGTTATCCTTTCAGGAGCTGAAAGGGAGGTTGACGTCAGCACCGATACTAGTCTTTCCGGAGCCAAGCAAGAGATACACTGTTTATTGTGATGCTTCAGGTATCGGGCTAGGAGCTGTGCTTATGCAGGGAGAGGGAGTCGTTGCGTACGGGTCTCGGCAGTTGAGGCCACATGAGAGGAACTACCCTACGCATGATCTAGAGTTGGAAGCTGTTGTTCATGCCTTGCGCTGTTGGAGACACTATCTTCTGGGAGAACACTTTATGGTCTTCACTGACCACAAGAGTCTCAAGTATATCTTCACTCAGCATGATTTGAATCTGAGGCAGTGTAGATGGGTTGAGTATCTACAGTCTTTTGACTTCGAGCTTGCCTATACGCCGGGAAAGGGCAACACCGTGGCAGATGCGTTGAGCAGGAGAACTCAGATTCAGGTAGCTCAGGAGGCCAGTAGTGAGTGAAAGCTGATGGCTCTGTTCTCTAAGATGCATCTGGAGGTGCATGACAGATGGGGACAGACTTTTCTATCTTCTGTAGCTGTTACCTCCACGCTACTTGATCGGGTACGGATGAGGCAACTATCAGACTCGGAAGGCTTAGTCCTGTAGGAGAGTGTGTCAGGAGAGGACCCTCTTCCTGGATGGACAATGGGCAAGGATGAGATCTTGTGTTTCCAGGGACGCATATGGGTGCCAGCAGACATACACGAGGAGCTGATGCGGGATTTCCATTCCTCTGTTTGGGAAGTTCATCCTGGCATCACCAATATGTATCGAGACCTTCATCGCCAATACTGGTGGCCAGGTATGAAGAAGGATGTTTCTAGTTTTGTCATGCAATGTTCTACTTGTCAGTAGGTGAAAGCAGAGCATTAGCGACCAGCGGGGATCTTACAGCAGTTACCCATTCCAGAGTGGAAGTGGAATAATGTTGCGATGGACTTTGTGACCGGGTTGCCGAGATCGCCTTGGGGAAACGATGCTGTTTGGGTTGTCATCGACAGACCTACGAAGGTTTCTCACTTCTTGCCGATCAAGGAGACCTTCAGTGTCGATGATCTAGGATGGATTTACATCAGAGAGATCGTTCGTCTGCATGGAGTTCCATGCTCTATTGTTTCAGACAGGGATGCGCGCTTTACCTCTCGGTTTTGGCAGGGACTTCAGAAGGCCTTGGGTACACAGGTACTTTTGAGTACAACATACCATCCCCAGACTGATGGCCAGTCCGAGCACACGATCCAAGTGCTTGAGGATATGCTCCGAGCTTGCATCCTAAACTTTGAAGGTTCTTGGGAGAAGCATATACCTCTGGTGGAGTTTGCCTACAATAATAGTTTCTAGGCGACCATTCAGATGGAGCCATACAAGGCTTTGTATGGTAGGCCATACCGATTACCCTTATGCTAGCTGGAGGCAGGAGAGGCAGCTTTCCTGGGACCTCGTCTTGTTCAGGAGACTTCAGAGTAGATAGAGCTGATTCGGAAGAGGATGGCTATAGCACAGTCTCGACAGAAGTCTTATGCTGATCAGCGGAGATGACCTCTGGAGTTCGAGGTCGGTGATCAGGTTTTCCTGCGTGATGCACCGAGGTTGGGACACAAGAGGATTTGGAGACAGGGTAAGCTTTCACCGCGGTACATCGGACCGTTTGAGGTCTTGGAGAGAGTTGGGTCAGTCGCCTATCGGTTGCAGCTACCTCAGAGGTATCAGGCCATGCACGACGTCTTCCACGTTTCTCAACTCCGATGTTACTTTTCAGACCCATCTCACGTCTTTCAGCTCGAGGAAGTCAAGCTTGAAGTGGATGCGCCGTTCAAGGAGAATCCTATCTGGATTGTCGATCGCAGTACGAAGGTTCTCCGCGGACGGTCTATTCCTCTGGTACGAGTGCTATGGAAGCACAGGAAAGTACAGGACGAGACCTGGGAGAGGGAGGCCGATGTACGATCACAGTGGCCGGAGCTATTCTGGGTTTCTCCTTCTCCGCCTTGTTAGGGAAATTCGAGGATGAATTTCTTTAAGGGGGGAAGTTTGTAAGAACCCAGATCTTCTTTTCAGGTACGTTTTTCCTTTTTCTGGAGTTTTTGAGAAAAATGAATTTTCTGAAAATTTTCGAAGTACACGCCGTGTACTTTCTGAGTACATGCCGTGTACCTTTTCCCGGCTCGAAGCCGTGTGCTGGCCATGCCAAGCCACACACACAGTGTGTAAGGCTGAGGTGGAGGCCAGTTAATTCGGAGTACGGAAAATTGAAGTACATGTCGTGTACTCAAGAAGTACATGCCGTGTACTTTTTTTTCATTAAACGGACCGGGGTCACGCCTAACCCCCAGTTTCATCTTCTTCTCCAGTTTTCGTCCGTCTGAGAGCGACCGTATGGCCGGATCTTCGACAAGATCCCTCATCACCGTCCGTTCTCTGATTTGAGCACGGTCGATTGCGTTGGAATCACAGCGGTAAGTTATTCCTTCTTCTTGAGTCTTGTTTCTTGATTCCCCCTCGTTTCTAAGTTATCGTGGGATGAACATTTTGTGCGTTTTATCAGATCTACGTCATTTTAAGGGGAATCTATCATCGAGGTTCACGTATATCGATCTCCTAGGATCGAGGTAGGTGGTTTGTGCCTTTCTGTAGAAAGATGATGAATATTATGTGCAAATTCCACCAATACCTGTGAACAGGGTATTGCATGTTTCCTGTTTTTCCCCTGCTGTTTTCCTTCTTTTCTTGTTTTCTTTAGTAGAGGTTATTAATTATGAGTAGAGTAATTTATTTTGTGCTCAGATTGCTTTTCCATGCTTGTTTTTCCTGTTGGGAATTTTGCCAATTGCCATGCCTACTTGTAGGATAGCAGAACTGTTGTTTTGTTATTGCTGTTGAGCCGTAGAATGATAGCCAAGTAGTTCTTGAGGTTTACTTGGACGATATACATGCACTGAGCATGTTTAGTTATACTCAGGACTGTGAGAACCTAGAGTAGTAGACCAAAGGGAGAATTGACGGAAGGGCTTCTCCAGAGTGTCTTTTAATTACGATGCGAGACTATAGGGGGAATTGACGTTGAGTGATTCCCCAGAGAGTCTATAGATCCACGACGCGGGCCACAAGAGGAATTGACGTTGAGTGCTTCCCCAGAGAGCCTTTAGCACGATATGAGACTATAGGGGGAATTGACGGTGAGTGATTCCCCAGAGAGTTTACTTAATTATGTAGATGAATCAGAGGGGTGAGACTGTGTGTGTCTCCCAGAGGGTTGCTAGTACTATAGGTTGAACCATAGGGGTTAGGCTGTGAGATCTACCCAGAGGGTTACCTGTTTTCTTCTTGTTGCTGACTGCTTACTTGTGTGCCTTACTTGTTAGAACTGTGGATTGTAGCTGCTTGTGCTTTCCTGTTTACTGATTCTTGTTTATTTACTGCCATGTATTCATTTTAATATAAGGCACAAATCTTTGGGTGATTGCCTACTGGGATTGTATCTCACACCCTGTTTGGGCCATGATTTTGGGCCCAAGCAGACTATGTTGCTGCAGGTATAGACAAGGGCAAGCGCCCTTCTACTTCAGGATCTTGATTGCACCAGGAGCTAGGGAGCATGGGACTGAGCCGTGGCTCGTGATGCTGAGGAGCTTACTTTTTTTCTTTTGCACTTGGTTTCAGTTGTATTTCAGCACGTTGTTGTGTTTGATTTTTTCCTTAGATACTTGTACCTGCTGCATCATTGTCATCATATTTATATATCTACATTGCTTCCACTGTTTGGTTTCTGTTGTTATGCATGCTGTTTACTGCTTCTGCTGTTTATTGTTGTTTTCTTACCTTGTATACCTTATCGAATGAGGTCATAATTTCCCCACCGACTCACCAAGGCCCTCGCTGCTAGTCGGCAGCCTCTGGCGTTCGGGGAAACGTGCTTGAGGTCATGTGGTGAACTGGGTACGGGGCACTAGTGGATGGGCTCCGGACTCGGGTCGTTACATAGGTCCTCTAAGATGTATTTCAGTTGGAATATAGGTAGTCAGATGCAACATGCATGTGAAAAATGATGGAGGAAATATTTTCTCTAACTCACACAAAATTATTGGGGCATCTGCCAACATTTTTTATAAGAAAGACTTGGACAACTTCTTAACACAAAGATCTATAAACAAATGGAACAACCGAATAAAATCCACCTTACATTATTGAACAAAAGACGATGGATTGATATTGGAATCAACTCATACAGAAGGATGTGATAATCATGAGTCTTCAAAGATTTTAAATCTAACTCTCTTCTATTGACCCATTTAGATATGTTGCTTGAATAGCCATGAGGAACTTTAAAAGTCTCTAGTACTTCTAAAAATTATTTTTTTCTTTAGGTGTCATCACATAAGAAGCACATGGAACTTTCCATTTATTTTCACGGATACGCACACTATGCAATTCTGGTCTGATGCTTCAATCCACCAAGTCACGCCGAGACCGTAAATCATCTTTTTTCTTTCCCTTAACATTTAGAAGAATCTAAAGCAACATTTCATACATATTCTTTTCAATGTGCATTATGTCTAAGTAATGACGTAACAAATTGGTTGACCAATAAGACAAATAAAAGGAGATATTTCTCTTCTTTTAATTGTAACAGGTTTCAGTGGAAACATTCTTTATCTTTCCAGATTTCATTTGAACCTTC
This sequence comes from Viscum album, assembly GCA_963277665.1. NCBI lineage: Eukaryota > Viridiplantae > Streptophyta > Magnoliopsida > Santalales > Viscaceae > Viscum > Viscum album. The sequence continues at coordinate 1,902,208,573 of OY728127.1, forward strand.
CTGAATGAAAAACTGAAATCTTTCAATTCATTAAGCACATCAGTTCCATACATACGTTGAGGTGGATCATCGGTCTCCATGGTATTGTCAAATCTTCGATGATTATTTCTATATGGATGGTCCATTGGAAAGAATCGTTAATGTACCATAAAACTGAAACTACAATGATATTTCAGTCTTTTGGATCGTGTATTCTTCATAAAAATAGGAAATGATAGTTTTCCCTTCATGCTCCATCCAGAAATCATTGCATAAGCAAAAAAATCATTGATCACCCACATAAGCGCAACACACATATGAAATATGTCTTTCGAACATGCATCATATGTGCGCACACCCACATCCCAAAGAAGTTTCAAATCTTCTATTAAAGGTTGCATGTATATGTCTATATCATTACTGTGATTAGAAGGTCCATATACGAGTATACTCATAAAAGTGAAAGGTTTTTTCATACACAACCATGGGGGAAGGTTATAAATGTGTATACAAACTGGCCATGTGCTGTGCAAAGTAAGTATCTTCCCAAATGAATTAAAACCATCACATGAAAGACCAAGATTCACATTACACATGTAAGCTGGAAAATTAGGATATTGAGCATCAAATCTCTACCATGCAAATCCATCTGCAGGGTGAACCAAATCATCATTAGTCTTTTTTTCTCTCGGTATCATACCATCACATTTTTATTGATATTTCATCAGACATAAAAAGATTTTGGAGTCTTGGGATCAATGGAAAGTGTCACATTACTTTCTATGGCACACGAGATGGTGTTCCATCAGCTTTTGGATTCTAGTGGGATGTGCCACATTTTATACAATCATTTCATTCAGTAGTTTCCTCCCATAATAAACTACACTCTTTCAAGAAAGAATGGATTTTGTTTCTTAAAAATCCAAGTTCCTCAACTAACTTTCATGCCATATAGTGTTTTGAGGGAATATCTACATCATCTGGAAGTAAATACTTTAAGAAGGTAAGAATATAATCAATGGCAGTATTAGAAATCCCATACATAGTTTTCCCATGAAACAATCAGATTAAAAATTATAGCCTTTTCATTTTACCGCATTGTCGATATAATAGAGTTTTGGCAGCATCATTCATTTTTTTCACCCTGACAACATCATCATTTTCATTAGATGTATCATGTGTGCTCATATCAATGTCTTCTTGGGTCAGAATCCTTTATTTTTCATGATTAAGAATAAATGGAAATCAGTCATATAACAAATTCTCCAATCCAGTCCTCTCATTTGGATCATTAGTATTTTGAGATTTAATTTTCTCCCCATTGTGATAACACACATAGTAGTTTGCTTGAAAACCATATTTGGTTATGTGGTAGCTGACTTCTTCACGGCTCAACTAAGGTCTTCCAACAAAATTGTAACATGGGAAGTGTATATGACCACTATATGAAGCATTATGAAATGAAAAATCTAAAAATATCTCAAAATTGTTTTGAAAATCGCTTGAGATCCGATCGGTTTCATACATCCAACTTCCATACATTCTGTAATTTTTTTTGTTATAAGTTATTTCATCAAAAGAAATTCAATAAGATTAAAGTTTAATCGAAAATATATTTAAGTAAACAAGAATTGTTCACTTTATATGAAACAATAAATAACACACTACTCTATATGAGAATCATAATATAAAAGACAAAAAAATACTATATTTATAAGAAAATACTATAAATTAATATAAATCTATGATATTGACTTCAATTATAAATATAATACCATGACAGTTGTGCATATTTAGAGAACATATATAATCTATGGGAGAATTTTGAGAGTCTTATACATCTTATTTCAAATAGAAGGAGAGATTTTGAATCCATGAGCCTTTGAAGGAGAAAAATCCCATTATTCTCAAGTATTAAATGAACTAAGTAATAACTTGATCATGTGAGATATGGAGAGTGTTTTGAGACCAAAAACAATGTTCAAGTAAGATTTTTAATATCCTTGAATAACTATACATGAGTGTAAAAGATAATTTACACTTTTGAAGGATAATTATTCAGGATTTGAGTAAATTTTAGATCGAAGAAATTTTATATTTTAGTAGATTATTTGAGTGATATTCATAATATATATTCTGAATAAATGGGAAATATAATCTGGAAATGGTGGTAAAAAGTTCCTCAGGGATTGAAACATCATGGTCATACATGTGGATCATGATCCAAAAATGATTAAATGGAACTAATAGGAGTTTTATGTCATAAGATAAAGGTTCTATAGGGAAAAGAAGCATGATTCCATGTACATGGAGATTTTGAATGATGAGATTGAAATTTATTTTCCAAATGGGATAATCTATCCCAATTTTAGATACCTATAAAGGAAGGGGTTTCTAGTTTATGTAGTGAACTATTCCTGGGTTGATAACTTATTACTAAAACAATGTGAAGATATACTAATTCAGTTATGTGTGCCTAAATTTGAGGTGAAATATGTTTTGGAATTTTTTTCATTTATCACATACAAGAGGACAACATAGACCTGATAGAACATTGTTCAAGATATTAGAAAGTGAATTATTTTCATCAAAGATGTATAATGTGTAAAGAGAGTTTTTTAAATAAGTTATTGATGCTAAAAAATGGAAATATTTTGAAAAGTTAGGATATTTCATACCACCAAATACCCAAAGTCGAAGTATTCATTGTGTGGGAAATCTATTAAATAGTAAGCTTCCATACATCATTTGATATCACATACTTTCTATTGTGTGTGTGTGTATTATGTGTCAAAATGGTTAGAATCTTGGACTAATTTGAAGAAAAAAACTACATTTGTGATCAAATTTTTGATGAAGAATGTATTTTCCTAGTTTGGAATTCATTTTTTACTTATGATCATGGAATGCACTTCAATAATAAATTTTTTTGTAGTACTACATGAGAAATATGAAGATCAATACAACACCCCCTAACACCTTATTAACCAAAAAAAATTAGGCAAGTGACATTATTCAACTAAAAGATCAATAAAATTTTAGAAAAAACCATGAGTTCAAAGTAATTGGATTCTATAAAGAAGTTTGATGATTTATTATAGTCATACATAGAATAATTTAAAAAAATAATTTGTATGACCCCATTTAGGATTATTTATGGAAATCCATGCCAGTTATTAGTGGATCTGAAACATTATTCATTTTGGTCTATAAGGAAAGTGGATATGGATTTAGAATAAGGTGGTAAAGTGGTTCTTGTAATTGGGTGAATTAAAAAATATCTATAGAGACTTATATGAGAATGAAAAAAATTACAAATATAAATCCAAGAAGTGGCATGACTAATGAATCAATTTATGAAAATTCACACTCATGGAAAATGTACTTTTGATTAACTCCTGTTTAGTATTTCTTATATGTAAATTTCACCCACATTGGATGATACCTTTCATTGGAGTCAAAACTTTTCCACATAGATATATTATGATCCAAATAGGACATGAAACTTTGTTCAAGGTGAATGGAAAACAACTAAACCTCTAAATGAAGAAATTATAAGAGTGATTCATTCTCCCTCTAAAATATAACTAAGGATACAATGGTATGTCTATATATCGATATTAAATGGGGAACTAACTGGGATTACTTTAAAAACATTATTCAATTATTTTTAGGTTAGTAATTATCTATGAATTAATAGGGTATATGATCTATTATAATCTCTCACACTCCCATACCAATGCTATAGATGGAAAAAATTCAGAATAAGAGGAGTAATGATCAGGGGGGGGCAATACCCATATAATACCTTGAAAATTACCTATACCCAATCCAACCAACATCACAATTCCAATACATCACCCAAACAACACCCAATTCATCCTCAATATCACTACCCTTCCCATTATTCCTTGAACAAAAACTATAAATACAAAATCCAAATCCAATTTTCAACTAAACTAAAGTCCATAGAAACTACCATATCACCCCACTAAAAAAATGGAAAACCACCTACACCACTACCCCAACCATCCCCAATCCCTTCACATGAACCATCCTTATATCCATTACCCACCTCAAGACAATATGACTAAACAAACACTTTACCATCTTTGAGTGGGGATACATATCACCAACATCTCCATTAGTTCATATTGTTGACTAACTCTACACAGAAGGAGTGGCTACGGAGACTTCAAATAAAGGTGATTCACATAATCATGATGTATGAAGTGTAGAACAAAAATAGAAAACAAATCAAAGTGTACTTATTGGGTATACCATGCCACATACCGCACAGACCTTTGGTTTAGGCCAAATCAAAACAAAAAACAAAAAAATAGATGCAGAACATTAAAACTAAGGTATCACTTACAGATTTTAAGTGTAGAACTAAAAAATTACTTGATTGAAGATAGATCTATTAGGTGGAAGGAGTTTCGCAACCTAGGGTAAAGAGAGATCTTTGAGAGAGCTTCAGTTTAGGGATGCAATCGCATGAACGAGGAACTAGATTTGCTGTGTATTTGGGGGAAAACTTTCCCAATAGTTTTGAAAAACTATTGGGAAATATTGTCTTTACTAATGGCATTTTAAAACCATTGGTATACATTAGAAAAATGAAAGCTATCACAATGATTTACTCAAACCGTTGGGAAAGGTTTATTGTGAAAACAGTATACCAATAGTTTGAAAAAACCATTGGTGTAGTCCTCCTTTACCAACAGTTTTATAAAAACATTGGTATAAAAGTGTTGGTATAGCCTCTGTTTCCACTAGTGTCAACAATACCGATATCTCATAATTAATTTAAAAATTAATTATTCATGATCTAAAATCCCAATATCCCAATTTCACATATCTTTTAATTAATTAATTCACCAAATTAATTAATTTAATCAAGAACACAATTGCTAACATCTAATAGCAATTCTATAATTACATACACATGATTGTAATCAAGACTCTGAGATTTTAATTTTAGACCACTTAACTCAAGAATGGTGATGAAGAGCACTCACCAACGAATATCCTCAATTTTATTAGAACAATCACATAACACGATATCATGATTCAATTCCACGATTTTTTGATGAAAAAATGCCCAACGGAAATCCCCAATTCCAGACAGAATGATCAAGAACGCGATGTCGAAAGATATCTTGATTCAATTCCTACATCCAAGATTTAAATGAAACAAGATCTTTTAATTCTATATATATATCCAAAAGGACTAGATCTAGATTCAACAAATATAGATCTAGATATAAAAAATAGAGGATAAAACCCACCAAAATAATTGGAGAAGAATATAAGAGATATGATAAATTAATCAGGAATAAACCACACACCTAGAGAGATGCGAATATGAAAACTGGGCTTCAAATTGCCAAGAATGGAGGTTAAGAGCCTTAGGAAACCCTCTGAGAGCCTCATAAAATGAGAGGATCTGATTTGGGTCAACCTAGGGTTGATTTGGGGTTAATATGGGGGTTTAGGATAATTTAAAATAAATTTTCATAACTTTATTTTCTGTGTGCATGGTTTTTTGGGAAAAGTCACACGGTTAGTACTAACCATGCACAAACCATGTAACAAGTTGCACACTTAGGATACACAATTAGTTTAACCATGTGAATACCATGCATCCAGGATGCACACTTAGTTTAACCATGCACAAACCATGCAACCCTTACACACTTAGGCTGCACACTTTGTTTAACCATGCTCAAACCATGCAAAGCCTCTCATTCTTCCAAAATTCTCCAATTTTCACCCAAACACACCCAAATCAATACTCAAACAAGTTATACTCAAAATAAGGAAAATGAATACCTCTCAAAGAGCATGAGATATCATCCAAAAAGTGTTGGGATCTTATAATCTTCCCACCTTATAACAGATCATCCTTGAGCTGTACTATCACGACCCGTCCCGCAGGGCCCATGTCATGACTTTCCCAATCCCGCCTCCCATAGGTTAGGGGCTAGAAACTAGCACCGAGTAGGCATATTCCAAACAAATGGGAGGCATTTTCCTAAGTACCTGTACACGCGTACATAACTCCAATCCACAAATGCTGGAAGGTGAAAACACTAAGTAAACAAATACAAGGTACGATAGTAGAAAACTGAAGGTAAACGGGGCTAGAATACAAGCTCAATTGAAATAGAAAAGTAAAAGTACAAGTCTCTGGAACTCCTACATAGAAAAAACATACTTGAAGGGTAGGTACATAAATAGCTGTCTGAAGCTGCAGAATCACATCTTGTCTGTAGGGTCACTCTAAGCACCATCTGGTCCCGGTGCACAATGGATTCCATCAAAGCATCAATCGTCTGCACAAGACACTGTTGACCGGAGAAAAACGGGAAGTGATGGCAAGAGGGGGGGTGAATTGCCTTTTAAAAATGATTAACAATTAAAAATCAAAGTGAAAGTGCAACGGAAATAAAGTAGGCAAGACACAAAATTGATAACGGAGTTCGGCCAAAACCCGGCCTACGTCTCCGCTCCCAACTCAACCGTTGAGAGATTCTACCGCTTGCTTTTCAATGGTTTTAGCAAGAAACCCACTAGGCTTTGAGGTAGCACTAGAACCTATTACAGCTTGCTTTTGGTGGTTAAGCAAGAACCCACTTGCTTTTAATGGTTTAGCAAGAACCCACTATCCTTCTTACAGGTGAAGGATAACTCACCTATGTTTCAAGCTATTTAAAGGAAAGCTTGACAACCTTTTCACACCTTAGTGGTGATGTGAAACCCAAAATAGAGAGGATGAGAAAAGGAGTTGGGGTTTGTAGGCACAAACCCAATTTTAAGCTCAAAATAAATAAAACACTAAAACCCGTATGTTGAGAAGCCTTGGGCGCCTTTGATTGATTGGAGATGTTGAAGGCCGCTTCCAAGCTTCTTTGGAGGAGCTCCTTGGATGTGGAAGTTTGTTGGAGCAAGATGGGTTCCTTGAAGGAAGTCTGCCGGAGGTACGCCAAATGATGAACAACGTGTCCGTGGGCTTTGTATATGATCCGGTAGGTGTCCGGGGCTTCCTCAGCCTTTATTTATAGGCATGGAACCCTTGGGGAGTATTCAGAGCTGTTGTAAAGGGCCTCGGAGCCGTTGGAGGCCAAAAGAGGGTTGACTGGTCAAAGCCAACGGTTAGTTTGACTGGGCTACCGGCTGGCCGGTACAGCTCCACCGGCTGGCCGGTGCCTTGGCAGAGGAGAAGAATTTTGGTCCAGGCTCCACCGGCTGACCGGTGTAGGAGCCACCGGCTGGCCGGTGGTCAAGCCACCGGCTGACCGGTGGAGCCTGGCAGTGGGCAATGCCTCTGCCAGGTCCACCGGCTGGCCGGTGCTATCACACCGGTTGGCCGGTGGACTGAATTTCAGTCCACTTGATGTGCTTCATGGCCCATTTCCTTGGAAATCTTTTGCCTATAAAACAAAAACACTTAAAACAATGTTAGATAAATAAGAAAGTGATTGTGATCATGAAAATTAAACCACGAGGGGATACGAGAGGTACAACAATCTCCCCCTATTTTGATGATCACAATCACCGAAACAATCAAAGTAAAAAATGAAATGAAAAGCATGTTTTAAAGAATTTTTCCCCCAATCAATCAAGAATTTCTCCCCCTTTGTGATTATCAAAATAGCACGGGGCATAAAACTTGATTGAGGGAAACGTTGAAAAACAAGTTAGAGTTTTTAAATCAATTGAAATTTTTTGAAATTTGAATTGAAAGTTTTGAATCAAAAATTGAATAACAATTTGAATTGAAAGTTTTGAAATGACAATTGAATTGAAAATTTTGAATTGAAAAATTTGAAACCAAGAGTTGAAATTAAAATGAAAAATTTGAATTGAGAGATTTGATACCAAGTGTTGAGTTTGAAATGAAAAATTTTGAATACACAAAAAGTCTTAAAAGATCCTAACTCCCCTTAAATAAAAACAATAAATCACCGGGGAGAGGTTTTTGAAACCGAAATAAATTTTGGGCCAGAGATACTCACTAAAAGGGATTTTTCAATCCATACTTGTCTAGTGGTGGGTCTTCTCCTAAAAAATTCATCATTGAAGAAAAAAGATTTGGGCCTACCATACCGGGCATTTTTGCAATTGCATTCATAAATTAAGTGCCCGGGTTTTTTACAATAATTACAAAATTTAAATTGGGAGCTCCCCCTTACAAAAATAGTGGGTGCATGGGAGGAGGAGGCTTTCTTGGAATATCCAAGCCCTTGGGTGGTCCTAGATATACGTTGGGAACCTAGCAAATTGTTCAAATTTTGTTCACCTTGAGTGAACTTGGCTAGAGTCTCCCTTAGATCTTTGATGGTTGATTCCATGGAATCAACATCGGGAAGATTTTGGATTTTGAGGGACATCTCTTCCTTCTCTTTGAGAAGTTGTTCTTTTTCAGAAGAGAGTTTTTTGAAATTATTTTTTAAAGCAACAAATTTGGAATAAAGTTCGTGAAAACCTTCCTCCAATTGATCTCTAGAAAATTGGAGATCCTAATATGACATATGATTGAAAGAATTTGAATTTGAAGAACTAGAGGATGAGGAGTCGGAAGAAGTTACCTCATGGAATGCCATTAGGCATTTGTTACCGTTGTCGCTCGAGGAGGAGGAGGAGGATGAAGTGGAGCTATCACTCCATGTGGCCTTGAAAGCCTTCTTCTTCTCCTTTTGTTTGGCCTTTTTCTTGTTGAGTGGGCAATCGGGCTTGTAATGGCCTTTCTCGCCGCACCCGTAACATTTTACCTTGGGCTCGGATTTTTCGTTGGGTTGAGCCTTGCGGGCCTTGCGAGATTTCTTCTTTTTTGTACTTCTTCATGAACTTGTGCATTTTGCGGGCAAGATCCTCCATTTCGGAATCGCCGCTTGAAGAGGAAGAAGATGAGGAGGATGAGCTTTCTTCGTTTTGTACCTTGAAGGCGATGTTCTTTGGAATTTTGATTGGTTTGCCTTCCTTTTCAGCTTGCCTCCTCATGGTGATCTCATAAGTCATGAGGGATCCGATGAGCTCTTCGACCGACATGTTTTTGATGTCCTTTGCTTCTTGGATTGCCGTCACCTTTGGATCCCATGAGCTTGGTAGGATCCATAGGATCTTCTTGACCATGGTTTCTGCAGAAATATTATCTCCAAGAGACTTTCTACCATTGCAAACGTCAGTAAATCGAGTAAACATATCAGAAATGGATTCATGTGGATGCATAGAAAATGACTCAAAATCTTGACGAAACATATCCAATCGAGTATCCTTAACTTTGTTAGTCCCCTCATGGGTAACCTCCAAAAGTTTCCAGATTTCGTGTGAGGAGGTGCATGTGGAAACTCGATTGAACTCATTACGATCAAGGCCGCAATGAAGAGCGTTCATGGCTTTGCCATCAAGCTCGAAATTCTTAATGTCGGCTTGAGTCCATTTGGATTCATCGGGAGAAGAGAGGGTGTAACCTTGCATGACAATTTTATAAATGGGATATCCTATACTTCTAAGAAAAGTAGTCATGCGAGTTTTCCAATAATTATAGTCGGTTCCATCAAAAAATGGAGCACGACCCAAAGAAAAGTCTTCGGGGGCGAAAGAGGTTGAAGCCATCAAAAAAAGATCTTGAATTTGAAACCGGTGAAGGAATTACTCAAATTTCCCTCTGATACCAATTGTTGGGTCGGAGAAAAACGGGAAGTGATGGCAAGAGGGGGGGTGAATTGCCTTTTAAAAATGATTAACAATTAAAAATCAAAGTGAAAGTGCAGCGGAAATAAAGTAGGCAAGACACAAAATTGATAACGGAGTTCGGCCAAAACCCGGCCTACGTCTCCGCTCCCAACTCAACCTTTGAGAGATTCTACCGCTTTCTTTTCAATGGTTTTAGCAAGAAACCCACTAGGCTTTGAGGTAGCACTAGAACCTATTACAGCTTGCTTTTGGTGGTTAAGCAAGAACCCACTTGCTTTTAATGGTTTAGCAAGAACCCACTATCCTTCTTACAGGTGAAGGATAGCTCACCTATGTTTCAAGCTATTTAAAGGAAAGCTTGACAACCTTTTCACACCTTAGTGGTGATGTGAAACCCAAAATAGAGAGGATGAGAAAAGGAGTTGGGGTTTGTAGGCACAAACCCAATTTTAAGCTCAAAATAAATAAAACACTAAAACCCGTATGTTGAGAAGCCTTGGGCGCCTTTGATTGATTGGAGATGTTGAAGGCCGCTTCCAAGCTTCTTTGGAGGAGCTCCTTGGATGTGGAAGTTTGTTGGAGCAAGATGGGTTCCTTGAAGGAAGTCTGCCGGAGGTACGCCAAATGATGAACAACGTGTCCGTGGGCTTTGTATATGATCCGGTAGGTGTCCGGGGCTTCCTCAGCCTTTATTTATAGGCATGGAACCCTTGGGGAGTCTTCGGAGCCGTTTTAAAGGGCCTCGGAGTCGTTGGAGGCCAAAAGAGGGTTGACTGGTCAAAGCCAACGACTAGTTTGACTGGGCTACCGGCTGGCCGGTACAGCTCCACCGGCTGGCCGATGCCTTGGCAGAGGAGAAGAATTTTGGTCCAGGCTCCACCGGCTGACCGGTGTAGGAGCCACCGGCTGGCCGGTGGGGAGACAGTAGCTGCCACTGTTTGACTGGATGCCACCGGCTGGCCGGTGGTCAAGCCACCGGCTGACCGGTGGAGCCTGGCAGTGGGAAATGCCTCTGCCAGGTCCACCGGCTGGCCGGTGCTATCACACCGGTTGGCCGGTGGACTGAATTTCAGTCCACTTGATGTGCTTCATGGCCCATTTCCTTGGCAATCTTTTGCCTATAAAACAAAAACACTTAAAACAATGTTAGATAAATAAGAAAGTGATTGTGATCATGAAAATTAAACCACGAGGGGATACGAGAGGTACAACAGACACGACATGTGTAGACAAATCTCGTGCATGGGTGAGTAAAAAAATACTTAGTAGGGACCCCAAACCACAAAGGTATACTACTAAGCAATACACAAAGCAGATTACCAAATAGGTACATGAAGTGCAGCCTCTAAGAAGCACAGTCAAGAGAGTCACTATAGTCACCTCACACAAGTATAAACTAAAGTATGAAAAGCAGGACTATCAATAGTAGACACCTAACACCTTGTACTTATGAGGAACTCATCCCCAATGAGTCACTTAGGCCTGATGGGTCACCTAGACCCGCTCATCACTTAGGCCTGCTGGGTCACCTAGACTCGCTCATCACTTAGGCTCGTTGGGTCACTTAGACCTGCTCGTCATAGTCTTCTCATCATAGCCAGTCATATGATTCCCACTCGTAGCATGCTTTATTATGGGATAATCTACTCCTAAATCCATATATCATATCTCAAATTCCAAAAAAACCTACTTATAGTATATCAAAAGGACCACCTCGTTGCGAGGTTCCCAACGCTGCAAACGTCTTGCCAATCAGACATACAGTTTGTAAGTTATGATCCTTTTAGTGAAAAGAGGTCGGTTGGATCCGGGTCTAGTTCGACCCCACCCAATCCGACCCAGGTCCGACCTGGCCCACTGCATGGGCTGGACCCGATACATGGGCCTGGTCCAGGTCTAGCCTGCTGGAGCGGACTGGTTTTCTCCACCTGCGGCCGATGCTGCGGGTAGTCTCTGTGGTCTAGCTGGATCACAGCCTCCAGCTGTGTGATGTGGCTCACTTTCCACATCCGATATGGCCCACTGCCTGCCTCATCCACTGCAGCCACCTTCTGTGTCCACTGGCGACCCCTACTAGTCGCTCGTGACACTGCTGCGGGCTTCCTCCGCTGCCGCGACGTGACGCCAGTGCCGACTATTTCTTCCACGGGCCACCAGACTCGCTCCGGTGGTCCATTTTCTGATCTGGGAGAACTGTCATGATCCCTAGGTCGTCGACTCCACTTCCGTCTACTCCAAGACATCTCACCATCAATTCAGGGGTCCATCCACATTTGAAACCTCCCAGCAAGAATATGACGTAACCACGAGGGGCCATTGGCGAATAACGTAGAGAGAGAGAGAGAGAGATCACAAAGAACACCCAAAACAACGAATTTTGGCCTTGTTCATTTGGCCTTCGTTCATTATGTTAGAAAAAGGGAGACATTCGAACAATCACTAATATATAATCCATTTTCTTTAATCCCCGCATGAAAATTCTCATCCTGTGTGAACAACCGATCTGCGAGTTAACTTGTTAGTGAGTTGATCCACATTCTTTGCTACTTATCATTTTCATTGAGAGGCTTTTCCAACACCCTTTTCTTTTCTAGAGCTTCCAGAGAATTTCTCCAGGATTGTTAATCTGATCCTGTATCCCTATCAAAATGTTAAATGAAGAAACACATTTCAGCATTTCCATTCCGTTGTGTTGCAGTTTCGACACACTATTTCATTTATGAAAGGAAACAACTGCTTTTTCGTGTAATCACAGCGTCGCTGCATCACTGAAAACATTAAAATAAATAAAATAAACTTTTTCCGAAGTTTATTTTATTATCTTTTAAAACTTCTATAAATTAACTTTTACCCTTGACCCGTGCCGATCAAGGTTAGACCCCTCCTAAGGAAAGAACACCCTCACGAGTTCAATGATACTCTCAGATTTCCAATAAAAATTAATGTTTATGAGTTATAGAACTTGAAAAATAAAATATTTTTATTTAATTATTTTATTTACGGTTACGTCCCATAAACTACTTTCCACAGTTGACCCGCACTGGCCAATGTTAGGCTCCACCTAAAGAAATCACCCCATTAAAAACTCAATGATGGTCTCATATTTTCAATTTGAGTCACAGTTCATGAGTTATAAGTATTTGAGAAATAAAATAATTTTATTTAATTATTTTATTTACAGTTATACCACTTTTGAGTTTTCTCACTGGAGGCCCATGCCGATTAAAGTTATGTCGCACATAGGGTAAAACTGTCATCTTAAATGCAACGATTCCCTCAAATTTCTGATCCGGGAACCCTTTTAATAGTTATTCTACTTTTTCAAAAAACCGACCATGCATGATATTTAAAAACTTAACATTTTTCGATGGACCATTCTGAGAACACCGGGTCTCAGAATCTCATGTCGTCTTAGCACCAGGTCTCAAAATATTCCTAGAAAATTTCTAAAAAAAAAACTGGGAAAATTCAAGTCATTATATTCTTCCCACCTTAAGGATTTACATCCTTGAAAGAAACCAAGGGATTCCCAAATAGATGTGGGTACGAGCACAAACCTGAACCTCCTGTTCCCACGTACTCTCCTAGAGATTCATGTGCTGCCACCGAATGTGAACTAGAGGAATCGATCACCCACGTAGGGTCCTCTCTTGTCAATACTCAATATCCACCAAAAACTCCACAAAATTCATCCCATTGTCAACGTCTAGCTTACCCCAGTCAATGGAGTGTGGTGGGTCATGTACGTATCTCCTCAGCTAGGACATGTGGAAGATGTCGTGCACCCACTCTAACTATGGAGGTAGAGCCAAGAGGTACTCCACCTTGCCCACTCTACACAATATCAAAAAAGGTTCGATGAACCTTGGAGATAACTTGTCGCCCCGACCAAATCTCTGTATCCCATGTTGAGGAGAGACTCGAAGAAACACATGGTCTCCCTCCTCAAACTCCAAGGGTCTTCGTTGCCTATCATCATAGGATTTCTGATAGCTCTGTGCAGTCTTCATCCACTCCTGGATGACCTGCACCTTCTCTAAAGTATCCTGCACCAACTTTGGGCCCATTAGCGATGAATCTTCAGGATCAGTACAGCAAAGTGGAAACTTGAAAGGTCACCCTTACAAGGCCTCGAATGGTGTCATACCAATGGTGGAGTGGTAGATGTTTTTGTATATGAACTCCACCAGAGGTAGGTGATCCTCCCAACTGCAGCCAAAATTGAGGATGAAAGAACGTAACATATACTCTAGGACCTAAATGGTCTGCTCTGTCTGGTCGTCTATCTATGAGTGGAAATCTATGCTCAAGTGTAGCTAAGTCCCCAACACCTCCTATAATCCCTTCCATAACTGGGATGTAAAGCGTGCATCTCGATTTGAGACTATTGTCAATGAGACTCTGTGGAGTTGAACTATCTCCAGCACGTAGAGGCGTCCCAAGCTCTCTATGAGTCCCAGTTCTCAAAAATCTAAAAAGTGACTGACATGGTGAGTTGGTCAATGATCACCCAGATTGTACCGTGTCCCTTGGACGTACGTGATAAACCCGTCATGAAGTCCGTTGATATCCTTTATCACTCCCTTCTTGGCACCCCAAGGAAGAAAATAGAAACCCCCTTCCAAGCATAGGGGCTCGACATGGTGTGTTGAAAGACCAAAAAACTGATTAAACAAGGTCTCATCTTTTATACCAACAAGTAATCCCAAATTCAACATATTCTGTCATCCCCGGTGTCCACCTTGACACCCACATGCATATCTCAATGTATCTCATCACTCTAGGTGTCCACTTCTTATATTATGCATCCTCTGAAAGGAATGACGTGCCACCTACCTTTTGAATATCCATCAAGGGTATTCTCTGTGGATAACTAAGCACTTAAAGAGTCACAATCAGTATCATTAAGTTGCGCCTCCTTGACTCACTTTAAGAGTGGATGGGTAACAACCACCAATTGAAGGTAAGATACATCATCTCTACCCATGAATTATAACTTTAACGAGGCCAACTTCCCTATTTCCTCATTTAGAAACTACGAACTGGATCTCCTAATGATAGAATTCACTACCAAATTTCCCTTAATAAGAGTATAGACTATTTTGAAGTCATAGTCCTAGAGAAACTCCAGCCATCATCTCCATATCAAGTTCAAATTCTCCTGAGAGAAGATATACTTGAGACTCTTATGGTTAGAGTAGATGATAAACTGTTCGCCCATAAGGTAGTGTCGCCACACCTTCAATGTGAAGACTACCATCACCAAATCAAGGTTGTGGGTTGTATAGTTCTACTCATGTGGTCTCAACTACCGAGAAACATCTCTCTCCCTTCAACCGATCAAAGAGATCATCAATCCTCAGTAGCAGATACTTATTCTTCACGATCACCTGATTCAGGTGCTAGAAGTACACACATAACCTCAAGATACCATCTTCCTTATTGGAAAACAATACTGGGGCTGCCCATGGTGAAACATGGGGTCTCATGAATCCCTTCCTTTACAAGTCATCCAACTATACCCTCAATTCATGAAGCTTTGTAGGATCCATCCGATATGTCGGTGTAGATTTCGATGTCATCCCAGGGTACTGTTCAACACAAAATTCTACCTCCCTATGAGGATGTAGTCCTAGAACATCTTTCGGAAATATGTCGTCATACTCATCCACCACTATAGGAAATTGAGGACTCATCTCATCCACTGCACTGAGGGTCATGCTAGTCAACTGAATAGTGATTGGTTACACCCTCCTATGCATGAGTCTATCCCGTGCTGTATGGGTTTCCTTTTTTGTCGACCAAGGAAAACCCAATTCCATCGCTGTGGACATACCAAACCCTTTTACCTAAAATAGTCAATCTGGGTATAGACTATCGATAACCAATCCATACCAAGAATGACATTGTAAGGCCTCGACGCTGCCACCAAGAGGTTCTTGTAGGTTCTGGGCGTAGCGGAAGCGCGTTGGTGGGTGTACCCAACTTGATTTTTTGCCATTAATGATGATCAATCTGAGATCCAACATGATAATAAAATACAGGATCTTTGAAATAGAATGAAGAATGAAAGAAAAGAGGGGAGTCCCAGAACCATAGAAAGGATCATCATATGTTGGTTATAACTAATTTAATTAAAAGACGAGAATTACCTTGATGGAATTTTCTATCTGTTGATGTTTCTAGTCACGATCTGATGTGATTCGTCATTGCGTCATAGAATCCTAGTGTAGGCTTCCTCTAGCGGTGACTCACACATGCTCCACATATCTATGGACATCACCGAAGGGATCTCCAGGTGCTAGCGTAGAAGATCCTTCACTTGCAATGTCCTCCTTCGATCAACTTGAGATCCACTTCCAAAGCGCTCTCCTTGATCCGGTGGAGGAGGATATCTCTCGTAACTTGAGAGTGTTCTTGGAGGAAAAAGAATTCTCTTTTGGCTTGAGAGATTTTTCCAAATCCGTTGCGCACAACAACAAATAATGGCTAGGCTAATGAGAATAATATAATTAGGATTTTAATTACTTAGAATAATAAAATGAATTAATTACCTGAAAGCATTTATTCATTTCATTTAATTAATAGTAAGACCCCCTGTCTAATAATAATAGCTGACTATTATTATTACTTAACATGCGCCCAACAAATTACACCTAATATTATTTCTCACAAACCCCCAAAAAAACTACACGGCGTGTATATTAATATACACAATGTGTAATTTTTGTTTTTCTATTCTCTTTATTTCCTCCACCACATTTATTAGAGCTTGAATACTGGATATTTATTTCTTAAATAAATATTACTACATTACTCACTAATAAATATATTATTTTTCCCATAATATATTCTCTCGAATAACTAGTGTCGAAATGAATGCGATCAATCTTCCTTGAATAATAATTAAACCACAGTCGAGAATAATCTTTATTCAACTTATTAAATGAATATTTAACTGAGATACTTAGACACACTTAGCGTGTGACCCTCTAGGCCTCTTTCTCAGTGGAATTAGGTAGAGCCTACCTAAAGTCCAAGGTTAACGTCTAGAAACACGTCAAGACACCCGTAGATAAAGAAGTTAATGCCACAATAACGTGTCACCTCCTACGAACACTTACCATGTAATGTAATTCCTTTGTCTCGATATATCAAATCAAACGGGTTGCATGCTAGTTCCATCGACCCATGCGATCGATTATTCTTTCTTTGACTTCTTAGAATTGAACTCGCCCATTCTTCACCATGGCCATGGATTTATTTAGGCTATATCAATTCCATAAAAGGGCCTGAGATATCAACTTCCGTTATGGAACAGAAGGGAAAAATATTTTCTCGCATTATCTATTAATGCAGTATTACTCATGACGCACCCAACATATCATACCTCATTGCAAACAGCGTGTCATCACAGTTTTTGTCAATGCATATAAGTGTGTGAGTTGTAATAACCATTAATAATAATCTTAAAGTCTAATGACCAATACACACATCCGTAGATAAGAACATCCAACGACACTATGAAATGTGGATTTTCTACTGGTGGGTCTCATTCTCATAATATCCTCCTGAATATTACCAAGGGTGCAACCATGAGAAGGTGCTTCAATGTTTTATGAGTCTTCACCCCTAATGGCCTGTATTATTTGTGTCTCTCAAATAATATCATCCGATCATAGAACATATATTCAGGAATAGTGTTATGTCACTTTCGAGCTCTCATCATAGCAGAGATCCTCTATGACCCTTTAGAATAATATCTATTCTTAGGACATTATCACATGCATTTTCACGTAGAAGAATAATCAAGACGTGATAAGTTATTTATTAATGAATAAAGTATAGAGTAGTTGGTTCTAGGACACCAACTCCAATAGAATCCCACTTGTACTAGAGCCAAATGTTAACAACCTTTAACCCATTAACTCTTGCATGATATTCATGCTTCTGCTAAGATAAGCCTTTAGTCACGGGGTCCACCACATTCTCTTATGTGGACAATTTGCTCACTGCAACTTCATCCCTTTGATAGAAATCCCTCAAGAGGTGATACTTCTGAAGAATGTGCTTTGTCCGTTGATGTGACCTTGGCTCTTTTTCAAGAGACACCATTGTAGTATTATCAAAATAAAATGTGATAGAAACTTTACTACTAGGCACCACATCAAGCTCCTAGACAAAGTTTCAAATCTAGATGGCTTCCTTGGCTGCATCAGAAGCCGCTATATATTCAGACTCCGCTATAGAATTGGTGACAACTGGCTGCTTTGAACTCTTCCAGCTCACAACTCCTCTGTTGAGATAGAAAACATATCTAGATTGCGACTTCAGATCGTTATAATCAGTCTGAAAACTAGCATCAGCATACCCTCTGACGATAAGCTCATTGTCTCCTCCATACACTAGGAACATATCCTTAGTTCTTCTCAGATACTTACGGATAGTCTTAACAACAGTCCAATGTTGTTCTCCTGGATCTTCTTGATATCTTCCTACCATGATCAGTTCATAGGAAACATCAAGCCTGGTACATAACATTTCATACATGATGGATCCTATAGCAAAGCGTATAAGATATTAATCATTCTATCTTTCTCCTATTGTGTCTAAGGACACATTTTCTTAGAAAGATGTAGGCCATGTGACACTGGAATGAATCCTGTCTTGGATTGTTCCATACTAAATCTCTTTAGTATCTGGTGAATGTATATACCATGACTTAGTCCAAGAAGACTCTTGGATCTATCACGAATGATCTTGATCCCTAGAATGTAGGCTACTTCACCTAAGTCCTTCATGGAGAAACACTTGTTCAGCCAGTCCTTAACTAACTGTAAGACTGGTACATCATTTCCAATAAGTAATATGTCATCAATATATATTACTAGGATAATAACCACATTCCCATTAAAACGCTTATAAACACATGTCTCACATTCATTTTAATGAAACAAAATTCCTTTATGGCTTCATCAAATCAAATGTTCCATGACCTAGATGATTTATTTAATCCATAAATGGATTTCTATAACTTACAAACCCTTTTGGATTCACCTGGTGTCACAAACCCTTCTAGTTGTGTCATATAGACATCTTATTGAAGATTCCCATTAAGGAATGTTGTTTTGACATCCATCTTCCAAATCTCGTAGTCATGGTAAGCTGCTATGGAAAGTATGATTCTTATGGATTTAAACATGGAAACTGGTGAGAAGGTTTCATCATAGTCAATTCATTGATTCTGTATGAATACTTTAGCCACTAGACTTTCTTTATAGGTGCTAACTTGATCTTCTATGTCCATCTTTCTCTTGAATACTCATTTGCATCCAAAAGGATTTACATCAACTGGATCATCGACCAGAACCCAGACTTGGTTATAATACATGGAATCCATCTTAGATTTCATAGCTTCTATCCTTCTTAAAGCTTTTGAGATCTCTACTGATTCCTTGTAGGAGAGAGGTTCATCATTTTCCAACAATAATGATTCACCATCCTCGGTGACTAGGAAACCAAATCTCTCTGGTTCCCTTACCTCTCTTGAGCTCCTACGCAGTACTTGTGTTTCTAGAATCTCTCCCACGGGGACCTATGGAACTTGTTCCTGTACTAACTATTGTGTATCTTGAGCATCAAATTCATTGAATTCAATCTTTCTACCACTATACTTTTTGAGGATGTGCTCCCTCTCATGAAAGATAACTTGTCTAGCGATAGTCACTTTCTTGTCTGAAGGGTTATATAGGTAATATCCTTTCGTTTCCTTGGAATATCCTATAAAGATACACCTCATGCCCCGAGGTGTTAGTTTGTTTCCTGAGAAGGCCTTAACAAATGCCTTACATCCCCATACAAGTGTGTATGAAAAAGTGGGTTTCTTTCCATTCCATAATTCGGAGGGAATTCCATTTTCCACCTTAGTTGGTACTTAGTTTAATGTGTATGCTATAGTTTGTAATGCATATCCCCAAAAGGATAATGGAAGATCTGCATGACTCATCATAGACCTCACCATGTCCAACAAGGTTTGGTTCCTCCTTTCACTAACACCATTCCACTACGGTGTATAAGGAGGAGTGAGTTGAGATAGAATCCCAGACTCTCATAAAAGGTCGATGAACTCTTGGTTTAGATATTCTCCACCTCGATCTGATTGAAGCTTCTTTATCTTCTTACCAAGCCGATTCTCCAATTCATTATTGATATAAGGCCTATAACTTATACCTCATTAATTAGATATAGCCATATCTAATCAAATCATTAGTAAAAGTAATGAAGTAAGAATATCCACCTCTAGCTTATACCATAAATGGTCCACACACATATGTGCGCACCAATACTAGAAGCTCTGTGTCCCTTTCACCCTGTCCACCGAAAGGTGGCTTGGTCATTTTACCTTGTAAACAAGCGTGACATATATCAAGTGGTTTTAGCTCAGTAGAGTCTAAATAACCATCCTGGAAGAGCTTTTTCAAGCGCTTCTCATTTACATGACCAAAACGGTGATGCCACAACTGGGTGTTGTATGAGTCATGTGAGTTTGTTTCGTTATCGATTTCCAACACTTGATTTTCATAATTTAATACATACAAACGATTATTTAAATGCACCATACCATAACATACATTGTTCTTATAAAAGAAACAACCCATATTTCCAAACTTGAAAATAAATCCATCCATATCCAAACATGATACAAAAATTATGTTTTTGGTAACACTAGGCACATAATAACAGTTATGTAAAACCAAAATCATCCCAGTTGGAAATGAGAGGTGGTAATCGCCAATGGATAATGCAGCCAGCCTTGTGCCATTGGAAACTCAAAGATCCACCTCTCCTATGGAAATCTTTATAAATCTACTTGGTTCCTGCATTTGAATATAGATGTGAGCCCCACAAGCTATATCTAATACCTGATGTATAGAAATGGAAAGGTTACACTCAATAACGAACGCAACTTTAGCGTTCCCATGCTTTTGGGTGAAATTCATCTTCCATTGACCTGTCTTGCCACATGAAAAACACACCACCTCCCATTCCTTTCCCTTCCTATAGATCTTCCCCTTCTTGGAGGGATGAGGCTCAGGGGATTCAGACCGTTTATGAATCCTTGACCCCTTTTCCTTGTCCTTCATTTTCTTATTCACCATAAAGAATGCGGCTTTGTCACACCCCATGCTCTTATCTACCTGGAAAATTAAGGTCAAAAGTTCTAATAGATTATTCTCATTTTTTCTCATGTTGTAGTTGACAATAAATCTAGAGAAGGTCTTGGGTAGTGATGATATGATGAGATCTGTATGCAACTCATCTGGGAACTTAATCCCTAAGATGTCCAAGTGTTTAATGTAGCCAATAATCTTGACTACATGAGGCCTAGATGGCGAAGACTCTCTAAGATTAGTTGTGAACAAAGAATTGGAGATCTCATATCTCTCTTGTCTCGCCTTCTCTTGATAGATATCCTTAAGGTGAGACATCATGCTATACACGTACATGTTTTCATGTTGCTTCAAGAGTTCATTAGACATGGATGATATCATGAAACATTGGACATCTATGGAATTATACATATGTTTCATATAGAGAGATAGTTCCTCATCACTGGAATCTTTTCTAGGCGCAACTGGAATAAGATCTTCCAGCACATACAATTTCCTCTCATGGAGAAGGATGATGCGTAAACGCCTCTGCCATTCCTGGAAATTGGTGTCGGTGAGAAGGTTTTCCTTCTCGAGTATGGTTCAAAATTATATGTTTGAAGTCATTTTTCTTTCCATTTCTACAAATTAAGACGATCAACGATTTATTACTTTATCATGATAAAACTGAGACAAATAAATAAATCAATACTTATTAGTCTCCCACTATTTTATCGAAATCCAATATCCCTCACCATTGACTTCAGAATATTATGTTGCCTGAATATTCTAGTGTCAAGGATCCATATTTCCATTCGCATTACCCAAACTAGGGTTGTTCAATCAACTTGAAGTGTTTTAGGTAGGCATTCCAAATGCCAACTGCATTAACTCACAACTCCTTGATCCATTGAGTGGACTCCCCAATCCTGTAATCCTTTTATTTTGGATTTCCTCAACCTTTTCCTCTTGGTCACACCAAGTCCTAATGTGGCAGTCAACCCTTGATGTGAACCAAGTCAAGTCAACCCAAAACCTTGAATTATAATTCCCTAATAATTGAAATCACCCCAACTAGGGTTGGTCAAGCACTTTGAACTATGGTTCGATTCTAACTAAGATTGTGGAAGGCTATACCGACTTAATATTTCTTTGACAGATTTTATCCTTATACGTAAATTGAAAATTTATTATCTTTATTACATGCTTGTTAATATTAAGTGTGATATACTTAAGTGATTAACCATGTCTAAGATAATATTTACGCATAAGGTGGTCTTATTTTAGTTCCATCTTGCATGCTTGTTTAATTCATTAATTGTGTGATCGTGACAACACACCCATAATAAATAAACCATGAAATTGACAGAAATAAAATAAATGGTATGATCATGATCTTGTTCTATTGGTTAGTTTATCTAGTGGTTGATAAACTAACCCAAGACCTAGGGGAGAAACACCTTGAACCTTTTAGGTTAATGTTTACAGCTTTCCACCTATCCACCTTTGTATCTCTTTGGATTGGTTTCACCTTGGATCCTAACTTGAGCCACCTCCTCTAGCTTGGGATCTCCATCCATTACATATACTTTTATCTCACTCACAGTTGAGGGGTAAAATGGGGTTTTATATAAAAGAAAACTTGCGTACACAGGCCCTACGTATTAATGAGGAGAAGTCTCACAGACCAACAAATTTAATTTAAATAAATAAATTAAAAGAAACTATTCACATACAAAGGTCTTGGTCTAGCTTATGATCATCTATACATGCAACGATATTTATGCATAAATAAAACTAGAATTCAATTCTTTAATCTTTCTTGTTTAAGATAAATCATGCTCAAATCAATTAATTATCTTTAATTAATCAATCCTTTTATCTTAAACATTTTTTTTCTGAATTTCCTTGAGATTCTCATCCATCATAATTTTAAACAAATAAATTCATTTAAAATTATCTTTGTACGTAACTTGTACCTCGGAGGAAAACTAGTGAATTCTCATTCATAACTACCTAATGGGTAGAAATGAACATTACTCAGATGTTAAATTAAACACACATATATATAAAACACCTATCACATGATATGCCTCAGATTTACACCAGCACTATGGTACACGTATCAAGGGTTTGTATAATATAATAATAAATTTTAATAAATCTGCATAATTTGGATGATTACACGATGTGTAGTTCCGACTACATGGCATGTACTTTTGTTCACCATCTATCCAAAGTACACACCCAGGTACATGTCATGTAGATGTACTTCAGAAATCTTCCGAGTACATGGCGTGTTCAGTGGGACACACATCGTGTGGTATCCACGTTACACGGTTTCTAGCTGGGTAAGCCATGCATGTGGTACATGGTCCAACCCTAACCTGAAGGGACCACACGCCATGTTCATTGGTCCACACGATGTGTAATCTAGAAACTGTGTGCCACATGTTCCTAGTCAACACACAGAGTCTTAAAGACTTAGATAGAATCCAATGACACAACCTGGTTTAGCGGACCGTCCCGGTGTATGGAACCTACACTACATAGCGTGTACTGCCAAATACACACCGTGTGTTCTAGTGTTGTATATCCAGGAAGCTTTGGTACCTCCGGATGAGATCCTCTATTTTATTTTAATCAAAATCAAAAGAAAAAATAGTTTCTGTAAGGTGAACGAGAAACGAAAGAGGAGGAATAGATCTCGAGATTCAGATTTATAGAACGATTAACTTTAATTGAAACAATTAAATTATTAAATGCATAAATCACCAAAGAAAAACTAAATAATTATAATCAACGATATGATCACTATGATACCACTTGTAGGTTTCGAGCACAGCGGAAGCACGTTGGTGGGTGTACCCAACTTGAATTTTTTCCGTTAACGATAATCAATCCAAGACCCGTCACGATAATAAAATGCCAGATATTCAGAATATAATGAAGAATGAATGAAAAGAGAAAGTGGGGAGTCCCAAAACCATAGATAAGATCATCATATGTTGGTTATAATTAATTTAATTAAAAGATGAGAATTATCTTGATGGATTTCTCTCTCTGTTGATGTTTCCGGTCACTATATGATGTGATCCGTCATTACATCATAGAATCCAAGTGTAGGCTTCCTCTAAAAGTGATCCACATGGGCTCCATGTATCTTTGGATGTTACCGAAGGGATATCTAGGTGCTATAACAGAAGATCCTTCACTTGTGATGTCCGCCTTTGATCGCCTTGAGAGCCACTTCCAAAGTGCTCTCCTTGATCCGGTGAAGGAGGATCTCTCTCATAACTTGATATCGTTCTTGGAGGAAAAATAATTCTCTCTTTTCTTGAGATCTTTTTCCAAATCTGTTGTGCACAAACACAAATAATGGCTAGGATAATGAGAATAATATAATTGGGATTTTAATTACTTAGAATAATAAAATGAATTAATTACCCGAAAACATTTATTCATTTAATTTAATTCTTAGTAAGACCCCATGTCTAATAATAATAGTTGACTATTATTATTACTTGAAATGTGCCTAGTGAATTACACCTAATATTATTTTATTAAATAAATAATATTATTTCTCATAAATCCCCATAAAAACTACACGACGTGTATATTAATATACACAGTGTGTAATTTTGTTTTTTCCATTCTCTTTATTTCCTCCACCACATTTATTAGACCTTGAATAATGACTATTTATTTCTTAAATAAATATTATTGCATTACTCACTAATAAATATATTATTTCACCCAAAATATATTCTCTTTAATAACTAATGTTGAAATAAATTCGATTAGCCTTCCTTGAATAATTATTAAACCACAGTCTGGAATAATCTTTATTCAACTTGTTAAATTAATATTTAACTAAGATACTTAGACACACTTAGTGTGTGACCCACTAGGCCTCTTTCTCAGTGGCATTAGGTGGAGCCTACCTTAAGTCCAATGTTAGCA
The DNA here is from genome assembly GCA_963277665.1 of Viscum album. NCBI lineage: Eukaryota > Viridiplantae > Streptophyta > Magnoliopsida > Santalales > Viscaceae > Viscum > Viscum album. The sequence continues at coordinate 1,902,233,367 of OY728127.1, forward strand.
TTTAGAAATACATCAAGGCACCCATAGACAAAGAAGTTAACACCTCAATGATGTGTCACCTCCTACGAATGATTATCGTGTAATGTAATCCCTTTGTCTTGATATCTCGAATCAAATGGGTTTCATGCTAGTTCCATCAACCCATGTGCTCAATTATTCTTTCTTTGACTTCCCATAATTGAACTCTCCCATTCCTCACCATGGACATGGATTTATTTAGGCTATATCAATTCCATCAAAGGGCCTGAGATATCAACTTCCGTTATGGAACAGAAGGGAAAAATCCTTTCTTGCATTATTTATTAATGTGGTATTACTCGTGACACACCCAACACATCCTACCTCACTACGAACAATGTGTCATCACAATTTTCATCAATACATCTAAGTGCGCAAGTTATAATACCCATTAATAATAATCTTAAAGTATAAGGACCAATACACATGTCCGCAAATAGGAACATCCAACGACACTATGAAATACGGATTTCCTACTGGAGGGTCTCGTTCTCATAACATCCTCCTAGATATTACCAAGGGCGCACACCATGATAAGGTGCCTCAAAGTTTTATGAGTCATCACCCCTAATGTCCTGTATTATTTGTGTCCCTCAAATAACATCATCCGACCATAGAATATATATTCAGGAATAGTTTAATGGAACTTCTGAGTTCTCATCATAGTAGGGATCCTCTATGACCCTTTAGTGCAACAACTATTCTTAGGACATTATCACATGCATTGTCACGCATAAGAACAATTAAGATGTGATAAGATATTTATTAATAAATAAAGTACATAGTAGGTTCTAGGAAAACAACTCCAACAGTTCCAACCGAAACTCTCACCTCAAGGGTCATATCACACTATCAGCATAAGTGTGATTATCAAGTCTCCTCCCATAGGTATCTCCAGACATAAGGGTCAAGTTAATGGTTTAACCAGAAACTCTAGGTCTCGAACAAGATTTTTAACAAGGAAGAATTATTATCACCCATGTTTATTAATATGACAACTAAGAATAAACACATACCGTACCTCGAATCATTCCTGGAGCCCTTGGGTCATATGTCTTGACCACATGCAGCTGCCCCTTCCCCTGTCCTCCAGCCCCCTAAGTCTGGTGTGAACCATGTGGGGATAGTGGTGGTAATATGTCGAAATGTATACCACCTCCTACTGCTCTCCTAGCTCCTCTACCATGTCTTCCACCTTGAAAAATCATTTGTTCCAGTCACCATCTCTTCCCCAGTGGCCCATCCACCATTTTACAGCCAGTACGATGGGCTGGAAAATATCTAGTGAGATGTCCCCTGCCATATTTTGAAAAATAAATTGTCACGACCCGTCCTCGGGGCCCGTGCCATGACTACCCCAAGCCCTCCTTCTATAGGGCAGGGGATGGCGACTAGCACCAAAGGCGTAAATCCCAATAACTGGGAAGGCATTGCCTTTATAAAAGTAAACAAAACACCACAGAGTACAAGTGGAAGTAAAACACTAAGTAAAAAAGAGAAGTGCTGAAAGGAAAAATGGGCCAGAATACAAACCCAAAGTAAAAGTACAACTACAAATGAACAAAGTACAACAACAAAAATACAATAGCTGGAAGAACGGAAGCGGCTCCTGGGTCATCCTCCTCAGATCCTACCTGAAGGGTAGGTACAGATGGCGCAACTCCTGGATCGTCCACCACGGATCCTACCTGAAGGGTAGGTACAGATAGACTCCACAACGCTCTCGCCCGTCAACCTCCTCTGTGTGTCGTCTCGCCGTGAAGTCCACCTCCGGATACTGACTTGTCGTGTAGTCCACCTCCGGGTACCGTCCAGTCCTCGAACACTTGGCCTCCTTCAGCACTGCCGTCGTCTGCAACCAACACAACGAGGTGCGGGCATAGCCCGTGCAGGGGTGAGTATAACGATACTCAGTAGGGACCCCGAGACCCTCAAGGTCTCACTAAAACCAACAAGGATAACCACAAAGAAGACCTCAACAGATAACCTCTACTTAGGTATATGCCCATACATATACCTAAGTTATCAAGTAACCCATCTCAATCATGAGGAAACACAAGGATCATGAAATCAATGGATAACCACTACCCAGGTATATGCCCATACATATACCTAAGTTATCAAGTGAGCCATCTCAATCATGAGGTAACACAAAGGTCAAAAGTCTCAGCTCAAACCAGGATTTTCATTATCGAAACCGTAACTGCTGAAGAGCTCCGTCTCTGGAGTGTACAGTGGTCCTGTCGCGACTCTGAGGTAATGCTCACTAACCTAAGACTGCTGAGGTACTCCTCCTGTCGAGTACCGCGGGTCAGCCACCCAAACACAGTAGTGCTTCCCGTCGGGGTATGTCACCCAAACACAGTAGTGCACACCCCCTAGTAGCCTGCTGAGGTACTCTCTGGACGAATACCGCGGGTCTGCACTGTCACACAGGTAGTGCTCCATCTGCCATGGGTCTGCACCTCACAAAGTAGTGCTCCGTCCACTGGGCTAGTCAACTCACTCCTAGTCGAGTCGGTCAAGCAGCCGTCAGGTCTCAGTCGGCTACACGGTCTCCGTACTCCGCATGCTCGTCTCTGGGAGGGTCCGCTCCATGAGCTACAGGTCGATACTCCAAGTATCTCAAGGTCCCACGAAGAAGTAACTCAAAGGACCACCTCGTCATAGGGGTCTCAATGCAACAGACGACGCGTCAATCAGATGCCCGGTCTGTGAGTTATTAGCCTTTTCGTCCTCGGGGCCTGTTTGGTTTCGTGTGCTAACCAATCCGGTCGTATCTCAACTGTACCCCGAACTCTCATAGGGTATACCCATAGGGACCGATTCTCAACGTGATCACCAACGCCGCTGACAGTTCGTCAAACGGACGTCCGGTCTGAAAGATATCAGCTTTTCCGTTCTAGGGGCCCGGTTGGATTTCGGGTGCAATCCAACCCGGCCACTACCCAACTGCATCCAAAACTCGGGCGAAGTATGCCAAAAGTTCCGTCTCATCAAGAGGAATTCAACGAGACAGACGACGCGTCAATCAGACGCCCGGTCTGTGAGTTATTGGCCTTTTTGTTCCAGGGGCCCGGTTGGATTTCGTGAGCGAACCAACCCGACCGCACTCCGACGACATCCAAACCTCGTGCGGAGTAAGCCAAAAGATCCGTCTCACTTAGAGGAATCCATAAAAGTCGACGACACGTCAATCGGACGTCCGGAGCTCAAGATATAAGCGTTTCCGCTCCGAGGGCCCGGTTGGTTTCGTATCCGAACCAACCCGGCCGAACCCAAAGTATTCCGAAACCTTGAGTGTGATATACCAAAACGACCGTCTCGATCCAAGGATCGCATCTCCGCTGACGGCGCGTCGTTCCGAAGACCGTAGCTCAAGATACGGGCAAAAGACCGAAAAACGGTCCGAAGACGGGGGGGTCTGGGCCCGGACCGACCCGGACCGACCCCCCTGGGTCGGCCCGAACCGGGTCGACCCGACCCGGGTCCGGGTCGGACCCGGTTGGGCGCGACCCGACCCGGCCAGGGTGCGACCCGGCCGGTGGGTCGGCTCGGCCCAGCTCGGCTCGGCCGAGCGGCCGAGCGAGCGGAGTCTGGGGGCGGGGGCGCGCTGCCCCCGTGTGTGAACACCGTGGCCCCCCCCGCGGGGGCTGCCCTTGGTCAGCGGACGCGGAATTTCCGCGTCCCGTGTGCGCCGGACCCGCGTGGCCATGGGTCCGCTGGTGCCGCCGGCGCCGCCGCGCCGGCGACCCGCACCGCCGGTGGTTTCCGCGTGCCACCGGAGTTGCACCGGTGGTCCGATTCCACTCCCGTCTGCGCCGTAGCTCCTCCCGGGTCCCGTTCTTCACTTCAGAATCAACGAATCACTCCTGCGGCAAGTTTTGTCGTCGCCCGCCAATCCGCACATCAACAAAGAATTGCGGAGGGTTGTCGGGCCGTGTTTGTTTGGCCCGCACCCTCCGCGTTAGGTGATAACAATCGAGAAGAAAAAAAAATCCACACATGGAAAAAAAACAAAATACAATTTTAATAAATTAAAATTGCTCTTGATTCAGGTTCTTTGTTTTTAGGAGGAAACAACCACGGAAATAAATTCATTTCACAAACAAAACCCCTACCTTAACTTCATCGTCGGACGCGAGATCGACCGTCGCAGAAGAAAGGGTCGCCGCGTCGCGGAAGGGCGTCGCTGTCATGTGGTACTCGGCGTCGCGTCGACGAACTCCGAGGATAGAGAACATACAGATTTAATTATAATAATTAAATCCATGTTGATGTTATAAACCAAAAAGAATTAAAAAGGAGCGCTACCCCCTACCTTGTCGTTGTCGATCGAAGGTTGTCGCGGGGTTGGATCGTCGTGGAATAAGCGTCGTGGAGGGAGAATCGCGGAAGAAGCGTCGTTGACGTCGTGGTACACGGCGTCGCGTCATCGATCTCTGAGGGTTTGGCGTTCTTCGTCGGAGGTCAGAGCGTTCTTCGCGTTCTTCGCGTTCTTCATCGAAGAAGAACGCTTTCCTCCCAAATTCTCTCCACGCCACAAGTCCAACTAAATAAAATAAGTTCAACCCTTATTTTATTATTGACCTAAGCTTTTGAAATTCAAAAGATAAGAAACGAACAATTAATTTGTTGAATTAATTGTAACGATTTAACTGCCCAATTAATTGGGGCGTTTCTTAACCAGAAAAACGCACGGTTGACTTTCATTAATGAGGAGGTTTCGCGGGTGCGTTACTGAGAGGAAAAGAAACGGCGAGGCTCGTGTGGGCCCCACCTCAAAAATATCCTACCAAGAGGGTAGGATATTTTGGATTGAACCCTATCCGCTTCAACTCAGCTTAAGTAGCTTTAAGTGGCTTTTAAGCGGCCTTAAGTGAAATAAAATAAAGTTTGTCGTACCACATTATTTTATTTCTTAACTTAAAGCCCAAAAATTAAAAACCACACCCGAGCAAACGCAACTACGGAAGAGGCGTTTCTAAGCAAATACCGGCGCTGCGATTTCATCAGTGCCCTCGAAATTTGATTCCGAGAACCGGTTCAAAAGTTAGAAAAACCCGCTCATTCGTTCACTGAACGTACCCGATCCAAACTTCGGAAAATGATTCCGGGCACACCGGGTCTCGGAATCAGGTGCCGTCAGAAACTGCGTTCTTGTAAAATTCCAAAGAAAATTAAGAAAAAAAAATTTTCCTTGAAATTTACGGGTCTTTACATAATTACCTATTTTTGGGCTGAATGGACTCACCCTATGAGTCCTGATATGTAGATCCCCTATCTTGGGACCTCCTCTCGGAACGTCTCACACGTCCAAGTCCTTAAGACTGACATCAACTTCCTACTCCCAAGGTCTCTACTCCTGCTTGCCCACTGCTGACATACACTGGCTCTATCTACTCATCTAAATAACTTTCAACAAAAAAGGTTCTATCTAGCACCCTAGCATGAATTCAAAGAGGAATAATGCTGGATCAGATGTCCCTAAACACACCTTTCTCAAAGGTCTGAGCCCTGAAGCACTCGTCATATTATATTCACCAAGTACCTGGAAAGGTTGGTATGACTTTATGAATACTTATCTACTGACATGTCATCCTGCTGAAGCTATAGAAGATCTTGGCCATGAATATCCCTTAGATTTTATGGAGAGAGACCCTTATCTGAGAAAGGTTATCAAGCTCTGTCTATGGAAGATTCACCTCATCATAAGATCAGATAATCTAAACCCCACCATTTCCCTACTGAGAAATGTATAAGGCTCACCACCAAGACTGTTATCTCATCTAATGGTGTCCTGACTAAACGGAAAACTTAGTCACCACCTCAATCCAGTCCTTAACCGCCTGTAAATTGAGTTCACCTCAGAACCTGAGAAGTCTCTATTGCTGAAACTTGTAAAGTGTGCTCATCTCGTGCATATCATTTGTTGGTACTATGAGTACCATGTGATACTCCACAGGTGGTGGTATAGAAAGTACACCACTCAGAGGTTCTATCTCTGGTAAGAACCCTTGTACCCATCTCGTCACCCCTGTGGATCATCCTCGTGATCACGTGGTGGAATCCTGGTTGGCTATCTACATGGAAGTATCTTGAAACAAAACAAGATGTACCACAATCAATAGAGTATACCTAGCGAGTTGACTCAAGAAGGACATGGAAAAATCAACCCATTCCTATATGATGCATGTACCATCATTTTTCCCTGCAACTAGTGTTTTCATGTACCGAGTCAAAAATCAGAATTCAGGGTCCTGGTGTATGGATACTTCGGCTGCCGCACCAACACTAGATTCCCTGGCCTGAAAGCCGAACTCAAAACACTTAACACCATTTCCCCAAACCAAACTCATAGACTCTAGGTTCTTAAGATAGATCCAACCTCCTTTTATACCACTCTATCATGAACCATCCCCTAGGGCCCATGCCGTGACTACTTCAAGCCCACCTCCCATAGGCCAGGGGCTGGTGACGAGTGCCGAGTAGGCATATTCCAAACAAATGGGAGGTATTTCCTAAGTACCTGTACACACAAAAACAACTCCAAGAAACTGATGTTGGAAGGTGAAAACACTAATTAAACAAATATAAGGTATGATATTAGAAAATTGAAGGTAAATGGGGCCATAATACAAGTCCAACTGAAACAGAAAAGTACAAGTAAAAGTCTTTAGAACTCCTCCACAGAAAACCCTACCTAAAGGGTAGGTACAAAAATAGCTGTCTGAAGCCATAGAAGAACATCTCATCTATAGGTTCACTATAAGTACCACTTGGCCCCAGTCCACCAAGAAATCTGTTAAAGCATCGATCGTCTGCACAAGACATGACACGTGCAAACGAAACCCGTGCAGGGGTGAGTAAAACAATACTCAGTAGGGACCATAAACCCCAACGGTATACCATAAAGAAATACACAAAAAGACTACAAAAGAGGTACAAGAAGTGCAACCTATGATAATTACAATCAAGAGAGTCACTAGAGTCATCTCACACAGTTATAAACTAAAGTATGAAAAACAAGACTATCAATCATAAACACTAAACACCTTGTACTACTAAGACACTCATCCCTAATGAGTCACTTAGACCCACTGGGTCATGCTCATCACTTAAGACTACTAGTTCACCTAGATCCTCTCATAACATAGGCCTATTGGGTCACATAGACCTGCTCATCACTTAGGTTGCTGGGTCACCTAGACCCGCTCATCATAGTATTCTCATCACAACCAGCCGCAAGATTCCCGCTTATAGAATGCTTGATTCTGAGAGAATATACTTTTCAATCCATCAGTCGTATATCAACTTCCACAAAACCCACTTAGAATATCAAAAGGACCAAATCATTTCAAGGGTCCCAAATCTACAAACAACTCATCAATTGGACATACAGTTTGGAAGTTATGAGCCTTTTAGTGAAAAGCGATTGGTTGGGTCTAGGTCCAGTCTGACCCGACATGCCGAGTCGACCTGGCATACTGGGTTTAGCTCAGTCCACTGCGCCATCCCAACCCGATGTGTTGGGCCCGCACCAGCCCGATGTGTTAGGCCTGACCCGCCTGTCCAAATCGGCTTGCCTGTCCAACTCGACCCGCTGGAGCAGGCCAGTCTACTCCACTCGGGACGTGACAAGCGTCACGTCCCACACACAGTCTAGATGAACCGAAACCCGCAACCTACCACATCTAACATAACCCACTGCCGGTGAAACCTTCTCTCTACCCACAACACTTCCATGGGATTCCTTTATTGCAACGACATGCCGACAGTTTCTTCCATGGGCCACCAGACTTGCTCCAATGTTCCGTTTTCTGATCTGGGAGAACCATTGCGATCCTTGAGTTGTTGCCTCCACTTTCATGTACTCCAAGTCATCTATCTGTTGATCCAGGGGTCCAACCACATTCGGAACCTCCTAGAAAGAATCTGACACAACCATGGGGGTCCATCGGGGAAGAACACAGGGAGAGAGAGAGAGAGAGATCACAAAGAACACCCAAAATAACAAACATTGGCCTTGTTTATTTGGACTTTGTTCGTCACATTAAAAAAAGGGATACAATCGAACAATCACTAAGATATAATCCCCTTTCTTTAATCCCTTCATGAAAATTCTCATCCTGCGTGAACGAATGATCTGAAGGTCAACTTGTTAGTGAGTTGATCCTCATTCATTGTTTAGAAAAGAAGAATGGAGGATTAAGGCAATCACATAGAAAGAATAAAACCCCTACCTAGAGGACTGGATCGATCGTTGGTTAAGAATAGAGCTGCACCATCATCATTCGTCAATCCTTGATTCTCGGTCTTTGATTCTAGATTCACGATTTGTGATCCGTCATCATTCATTTCTGCCTGTTGTTCACTACTGATAGGTTTCTCCAATGCCCTTTTCTCTTCCAGAGCTTCCAGGTAATTTCTCTAGGATTGTCAATATGATCTTGTATCCCTATCAAGCTATTAAATGAAGAAACACATTTCAGCATCGCTGTTTTACTGTGTTGTCGTGTTGACCCACTATTTCATTTATGAAAGGAAACAACTACTTTGTCATGGCATTGCAATGTCGTTGCATCACTACAAAATGTTAAAAGAAATAAAATAAAATTTTTCCGAAGTTTATTTTATTATCTTTTAAAACTTCCATAAATTAACTTTTACCTTCGACTCGTGCCAGTCAATTTTAGACCCTTCCTAAAGAAAGCACACACTCATGAGATCAAATGTACTCTCAGATTTCAAATTAAAGTTACTATTTATGAGTTATAGGATTTGAAAACTAAACTAAATTTATTTAATTATTTTATTTACAGTCATGTCCCAAAAACTACTTTCCATAGTTGACCTGTGCCAACCAATGTTAGGATCTTCCTAAGAAAAACACCCCATTACGAACTCAATATCCGAGTCACCATTCACGAGTTATAAGGATTTCAAAAATAAAATTTTTTTATTTATGGTTATGCCACTTTTGAGCTTTCTCACCAAAGGTCTGCACCGACTAAAGTTAAGTTGTGCCTAGGGTAAACCCACCATCCTAAATGAAATAATGCCCTCAGATTTATGATATGGGAACCCGTTTAAGAGTTATTCCACTTTTTTAGGAAAACCGCCCATGTGCGCTATTTAAAAACTTAACATTTTTTGATGGACCATTTCAGGCACATCAGACCTTAGAATCACATGCCGTCTCAGCGCCTGGTCTCGGAATTTTCCCAAAAAAATTCTAAAAATAAAACCGGGAAAATTTGATCATTACATGTACTCACAAGAACCTTAAAGAAAAACCCAGTTCTTAAATTCTACCCACCTTATAACAGCTCATCCTTGAGCTGGACTCCCAAGATTTTCTAAGATTACGAATCAAAGAAAGGTTGGGCCATTATACCCTCTTACCAACTTTTCTCTCCCAAGTTTCTTCCTACACACATCTATGTTTCCATAATACATGAACTAACAACATAATCTTTCCCTACAACACCTTTTCATTGTGATCCAAAACATATATAAGATGATCCTCAAAGGACACATCGATCTCAATATCAAAATCATCAACTTTCCTGACACGTTTCCCAATTCAACATTGGCGCTAAGCCTTTCTAGAAAAAAACCACCAGGAAAGGACGTACATCTATAACCCACAAATCCCACATGGAATTCCTCCAAGGAATTTAAACATGCACCTTACAGGTTCTTTATTGACATTCTGATGCCACCATTTCCAACCCATGGTCTTGCTTCGTGCACCTACTTCTGACACATCACTCCCCACCTTCAGAGCTTCACAAACATTGGATTATCAATTAACTCAACCACTACAACCCATGGTCCATAGTATTCATTGACCTTAGGTCCCTCATAAGAACCTCATCTGTAACTATTAATGGCGTACCTTGCACCATCCAGCTCCACATATACACTGATTCATAAGAGAAACCTCTAAGGGGAACCATATCTAACCAAAACACATTTAGGTAGCTAGGTGCAAAGACAAAGATTTTCTAGTGTACTTGGGATGATATTAAGGTAGGATACATGATCGTCACTAATTAAAAGTATACTAAGAAGTTGTTGATGAATATCACCACCAATCCTTCATTATCGATGTTACCTCCCACTATGGAAACACCTTAACCCATCGAAATTCTAAGGCTTCCCTACCTACCAATCATCTCACCACACTGCTCCAAAACCAGACAATCATTCACACAACCCATAACTGAGTTCTCAAACTAGAGAATTCTCATTAACCAAACTACCCACATTAAGGGTCAAATAAACAGCACAAAGAAATATTAATTCATAACATTAATATAGTTAACAAGATGGATTTACACAAAACCATATCAAGTCCTTCCCCCCTTTTCCCGCTGCATGGTCAAAACCAAGGCACAATATCTACCCTTAACCATCCTACACCTAGGTCGGGTTAACAAGGGTAAACACATTCTCATTATTAAAGTTTCTCATTTGGAAACCCATTTATTCTCATTTTAAATCATTTTATAATATTTTTCAATTCATTTTAGGCACCATTTTCATTTCAATTTCACAATAAAGAAAAAATAGTTCAAGTTCAACAACTTACCCATAACCCATTTTCCCATGCATGCCTAAAATGATGCATGTCACAAAATAATCCTGAGTAACTAGAATGATGCATGCATACTCAAATATCATTCCATTAAGGTACAAAAATAAATCTCAACAAATCTTAGAAACAATAACCGCATCACACAACATGTGCATCACCCAAGATGAAATAATATTCAACTGTAACAACAAACAAAAATAACTACAATCCCACCCTGGGTACTTGAGTTTCCCCCCATACATGGGGTAGCTAATCCCATGCATGAGCTCATAACCAAGCCTCAAATCTTCATAGTCTCCTGATTACCTTTACCAAATAGTAAGACAAAAGAAGAAGAAAAGAAACACTATTACAAATATGGCTTTTATCAGCGTTAGAAAAGGGCATTAACAGTGCTAAAAAAGCACTGTTAATCAAGGAGAAGATAAAGGGGGGTCCCTTTTATCAGCGCTCAGAAAAGAGCTGATAAAGGGGTATTTTATTAGTGCTAAAAAAAGAACTGATAAAGGACCCCTTTTATCAGCACTAAAAAAAGCGCTGATAAAAGTCAAAAAATAAAAATAAAAAAATAAAAAAGAATATATAATTCGGGGGGGGGGGGTAGCTTTTAATAGCGCTTGACCCCATTTATCAGTGCTAGGTGGACCACTCCAGTGCGCTTCCCTTTCCCGCGCATCCATCACATGCCCCCCGCACGCACCTCCTTGCTTCCACCAGAACTTGAACCCGTGACCTCCCCCTTGCGCGCCAACACCTTTACCACTAAGCCATTTCATTTTTTTTCTATTTAATGATATATCTATTTATTTATATATATAGTTATATTTATTGGTATATTAATATAGATTCATGTTAATATAAATATATTTAGTTATATTAATATATATATATTTATTCATATATTAATATTAATATTTATTTATTTATATATATATAGTTATATTTATTCGTATAATAATATAGATTCATATTAATATAAATATATTTAGTTATATTAATACATATATATTTATTCATATATTAGTATATATATATTTATTCGTATATTAATTTATATTTATATTTATTTATATATATATTTTTAGTTATAATTTTTATCAATATATTTATTTGTATAATAATATACATTTATAAGATTAGTTTTAAATACATTTATAAAATATGTTTTTTTATGTGTGTTTATAAATAAATAAATAAATAAATACATACGTATATACAACACACACAAATACACACACACACACACACACACATATTTACGAATAAATACATCTATATATGTGTATTTGAAAAGCCATAGAATGTTAAAACGACCATAAATTCTAATCTAGAAGCCTTTTTCAACTCCAAAACTAGTTAAATCGAAGAAAATGAAACAATATTAGATATGATATGTGGTACAGGCCTAACGGACATTCAGATCAGAAGTTATACTTATTTGAATGTTAATAAATCAGGGTATCCCGACTAAAAACTCAGTTTTGGAGGCCTTCTGGGCCTTTTTTGGGCTCAAAAAATGTGATAGAAGATTTTCGTGGTCACAACTGTGTAGAGATCATTACAGGCTTCGATTTGATATGCTGTAGAGCTCAAACGGACACCCAGATCAAAATTTATGGTCGTTTGAAGTTTGAGTTACATTTTCAACTTATTTTAGATCTTTTATTATTTTTTTTTGATTTTTTGTGTCTTCAAATTGTTATTAAATGATTTTTAATTGATTATAATTAGAAAATTATTAATTAATTATATTTTTTGAAATATTTTAAATCCATTTTCACTAAATTTATTATATATTAAAATGCAATAGTCTATTTATACTTATCTAAAACATATTAAAAAAATATATATTATATTTATATCAATATAAATATACTTATATAACAATATATTATTTTTCATGAAAAATTATTTTTTTTGAAACATAAAATTTATCAGTGCTAGAAAAAAAGCGCTGATAAAGGGTCACTTTTAACAGTTCTTTTTTAGCGCTGGTAAAGACCCCCCTTTATCAGCACTTTTTTTAGCACTGATAAATGCCCCCTTTATCAGCGCTTTTTTTAGCATTGATAAAAGGGTAGCGCTTCCCTTGACTGTTTTTGTAGTAGTGAAAACTGGAGCTCTGATACCACTTTGTAATGTCCCGACCTGGGTGCCACACCATGGTGCCCCGACCCAGACTGCCACGTGACCTCAAGCACGTCTCCCTGTATGCTAGAGGCTACTGACAAGTAGCGAGAGTCTGGTAAGTCGATCATGGGGAGACTATACCTTATTTTTTTCTTTTATCAAAGTAGTACACCAACAGAAAATAATAAACACATGTGGAAGCAAATATAAACATGAACAATACCAATGTTACATGAAAACCAAAACAACAAATACAATATTTAACTAAAATGGGAAATATTCTATGCTAATGTAAGTGTCAAATTGTCTAAAAAAATAAACTAAAAGTAAAGACACTGAAAACTCCCAAGTGGGTCCTGAACCACATTCAGTTCCCTCATCCATTCTCCATCCTAAATCAGCTATCTAACACAGGGCCTTTACCCTTAACCTATCCAGAAACACAAAGCCTATTTGGGAACTGATCAGGTAGCATGAATAGGGTGTGAGTAAAACTTAGTAGACCACCACCAACAATGTCTAAAACAAATCCATTCAATAACAAGTGTATGCGGTTCTATAAAGAAATAAGTACAATGCATAAATAAACAGTTATCACATTATCATTTAATCTTTATTTAACCACATTAAGTCCAGGGTTCCCGAGGAAACCCATACCTCAATACTAGATTTGGCTCATAATAGAGCCCAGATTATTCCCCAGGTAATATCATATCATAATACCATTACTACTATCCTTATTTCACAATTAATGACCATGTTAACATTCATTAAATCACACAATTTGGATGACCATGTTACCATCCTTATTACACAATGAATGACCATATAACCATTCATTAAATCGCACAATTTAGATGAACATGTTAACATCCTTATTATAAAAATGAATAACCATGTTAACATTCTATTAATCACACAATTTGGATGAACATGTTACCATATTTTAATTCTTATTGAATAACCATGTTACCATTCACACATCACACATTAGAATGACCATGTTACCATCCTTTAATTCATGATTAATTCAATAATTAATTATCCACACCAATACCATTACTAATTCAACAATTAAAAAATCAATTCCATTAGTTAACTCAATAATTAAATAATCACAACAATAACATTAACTAATTCAACCATTAATTAATCACATCACTTTCTCTAGTTAATTCATAAATTAACCAATCACATTAATTACTCTAGTTAATTCAATGATTAACTAATCACATCAATTACTCTAGTTAATTCAACAATTAACTAATCACATCAACTACTCTATTTAACTCAAAAATTAACTAATCAAATTAATAATATTAATTAATTCAAAAATTAATTAATCACATCAAATACATTAATTAATTCACCAATTAATTAATTACTTCAATTCTATTATTCAATTCAATAATTAACTAATTACATCAATTACATAACCAATTCAATAATTAGTTTATCACATAAATCCCCTTAATTAATTCCCCTAATTAATTAAGCACGCCAATCCCATTAATTAATTCATCAATTAATTAATCAATATCTACAAACTCAAAATCCTATAATTAATCCCACAATTAATCATCTCACTCATGATCTCAATGTTTCATAATTAATTCTACAATTAATTATCTCAAATAAATAACTTAGTATCACATAATTAATTCTATAATTAATTATCTTAAATTAATAACTCAATATCACATGGTTAGTTTTACAATTAATCATCTCAAATCAACAACACAATATCACATTATTAATTCTACAATTAATCATCTAAAATCAACAACTTAATATCACATGATAAATTCTACAATTAATTAACCCATAAACCCTTTAATTAATTATCTAATTAATTATCCATGTAAATCCCATTAATTAATTCAAAATTAATTAATCTCATTCAATCCCTTTAATTAATTTGCTAATTAATTTCCCATGTCACTTTCCATTAATTGATTCATAATTAATTAATCTTATTCAGTCCCTTCAACTAATTATCCAATTGGTTTTCCATGTCACATCCCATTAATTAATTTAAAATTAATTAATTATTTTATTTAATTAAATAATTAAATAATCTCATTACTCATATTAATTAATTAATCAATTAAACAATCTATTTATTTAGTTCAACAATTAAATAATCTCATTGTTCACATTAATTAATTCGCCAATTAATTAATCCCATTATTTAATTCAATAATTAAATAACCACAATACACCAATTAATTAATTCTATCTCAAATGATTCAATATCACCAATTAATTCATCAATTAATTATTCTATCTCCTTTAATTAAACCACCCCAATTAATTCCTCAATTAATTGTTCCATCTCAATCAATTTAATAATCACAACTTTCTTCAATAATTAATTCTATAATTAATTACCCCTAATCAATAAATTCAATATAATAATAATTATTTTGTCAAATAATTATTAAATTTCAACAATCTCTAACTCACCATAATTAATTCGCAATTAATTATACCAAATCACAATTTCATAATCCAAGCTATTCCCATTAATTAATTCTATAATTAATTAATCATGTTAAAAAATCTCAATAACTTCATACTTGATTTCAATAATTAATTATCCAAATCATAGTTTCATAGTTTCATAATTAATTCACCAATTAATTATTCAATTCATTACATCAATATCCCACAATTAATTCTACAACCAATTATCTAAACTCAACAATTTCAATCTCATAATTAATTTTACAATTAATTATTCATGATCTAAAATCCCAATATCCCACTTTCACATATATTTTAATTAATTAATTCACCAAATTAATTAATTTAATCAAGAATTCAATTGCTAACATATAATATCAATTATAAAATTATATACACATGATTGTAATCAAGACTATGAGATTTGAATTTTATACCACCTACCTCAAGAAAGACGACGAATAATGCTCACCAACGGATATCCTCAATTTGATCAGAACAACCACATAGCACGGGATCATGATTCAATTTATCAATTTGTTGATGAAAAAATTCCCAATAGAAATCCCCAATTCTAGATGGAATGATTAAGAACGTGATGAAGAAAGAGATCTTGATTCAATTCCTACATCCAAAATTTAAATGAAATAAGATCTTTTAATTCTAGATCTAGATCCAAAAAGATTGGATCTAGATTAAAAAAATCTAGATCTTGATCCAAAATAACTAGATCTAGATTCAAATAATCTATATCTATACCCAAACAAATAAAGGATAAAACCCACCAAAATAATTGGAGAAGAATGGAAGAGAGATGGTAAATTAATCAGGAATAAACCACATACCCAGAGAGATAAAGATATGAAAATCAGGCTTTGAATCACCAAGAATAGAGGTCAGGAGCCTTAAGAAACCCTCTATAAGCCTCAAAAAATGAGAGGATTTGATTTGGGTCGAGCTAAGGTCAATTTTGGGTTAATATGTGGGTTTAATATAATTTAAAATCAATTTTTGTAACTTTATTTTTCACGTGCACGGTTTGTTGGGAAAAGTCGCACAGTTAGTATTAACCATGCACAAACTATGTAACAAGTTTCACACTTATACTACACACTTAGTTTAACCATGCGTAGACCATACGACCAAGTTGTACACTTAGTTTAACCATGTGCAAACCATGCGCAAATTGTGCAACCTTTGCACACTTAGGCTACACACTTTGTTTAACCATGCTCAAACCATGCAAAGACTCTCCTTCCAAAATTCTCTAATTTTCACCCAAACACACCCAAATCAATACTCAAACAAGTTATACTCAAAATAAGGTAAACAAATACCTCTAAAATAGAATGTGATATCATCGAAAAAGGGTCAGGATCTTATAATCTTCCCACCTTATAACAGCTCGTCCTCGAGCTGTACTCCCAAGCACCTTAAGAAAAACCAAGTTATTATATTGTGTTTGTTTTATTTTGTTTATAATTATGTCATTAATATTTTAAAGTTAAAATGTTCTTTTTTTAATCAATATCTTTTGTGACATGTAAATAAGCTTTTACTTATTATTTCAATTATGTTTTATTTTCAAGTATGTTCCTAGGTGTATTGTTACTTGTTAATCTAACTATTCTAATCATTTTTTTCTTATGTATCTTGTTAGAAATCACTTATATAGGATTTTATTCTACATTTAGTTTAGTTAAATACTACTTTTTTTGTAATTATTACATAACTATAATATTATTATTCATTATAAATAAATAAATAAATAAATATTGATTTGTTATATATTTATTGTAATATTTTCTTTCAATCTTTCAATTCATTTGTTTCAATGAAACTCATAAGAAAGAAATGTGCAACTTGAATGAAGGACATGTGAACAATTCATTTTTTATACATCCACCATTTCTATAGGACTGGAAGTGCTCTTAACTCAACATCTTTTTTTATTCTATTCACAACTATTATTATGTTATATTACTCCCCTTTTGGATTTTGCAAGTCAGTCTATTCTATAGAATTAGAATATACCAATAAAAGGTGGAGCTCAAGTAGAAAGTATTCATTTTAGTAGGGTTCAATATCTAGGGTTAGTTTGAATCTATAATGTTCCAACTTCATCAATTTTTATTGAAAATTAATTTTAGTAGCACAATATATTATTGTTTTAAACCATTACAACGATATTTATAATCCTTTTTTACATTCCTTTCATTTTCAATTATTTATTATATTTATGATTTTTTTATTTTCAACAAAATTTTAGATGCTTAGGATATGTTTTAAATTTTATTTAGATTGTTTTTATAGTTTATTTTTTATAATATTTTAAATTTGTCTACTTGAAATTTAATAAGTTTTTCTATGTTTCAATAAGTCGACTTTTAAAGCTTATAAAATATAAAATGGGACTAAAATATAAATTAAAATTGAATTAGTGGTTAAACTTGTAAAAATGGTTGATAGTAAAAAGAATTTATTCATTTTAATATATAGAAAACATATACATGAACGAGTATAATCAATGTATATGGTGAGGTTTCATCCCACATGGTGGTGTGCGAATGATATGCCCATATCGAGATCCTTGAGCTTTATGCTAGGGTGGAGTCTGATGACCTGGAGAGGTATGATCCTCATGCACTGGAACCTCGATAATCAGATGCTCTATCTATGTCTGAATGGGAGGAGGTGTCAACTAGATGTAATCCTACACACCCAATCCTTCTCCCCCTAGGTTAGTGGAAGAACCTACCATCATCACAGGGGGGAACCAAATAGGCTATGAAGGACCTGACACGAAAGCTAAAGGCATGGGAAATGACCCTTAATAAAAGCTATAATAATATGAACTTAGAGAAAACTTTGGATATCTTGACAATACAGATAGATCTCATGCTGCCTAATGCACATCCCCAGTCGGCTGAGGATGAACTACTAGAGGGTCGACCTCTACCTGTGGAACTGGTGAGGCCTCACATACATCACGACGTGATCTACATCATCCTCATCATGGATCCTCAGTATCAGTAGCTACTAGAGGAGGTTCCTGAGCAAGAACCTCCATTCCCTAGGTAGGAATGTCATCTCCCTGGGATGAACGATCAAAGATGCTGTCATGAACCTCATGATAAGCTGGCATCATCCCCAATGTTGCAGCATGGATCACTGTCAGGCTAGAAACCTCCTCCTCTGGATCACTCATACAAATATTTTTTTGTGCTTGAGTATACTATAAAGATATTAAAAATGAATTAGAAAATAGTACAATAAACAAACTAATGGAAATTTATTGACTTACCATATCCTCAAGCCCTCTGCCATTTTGAGTAAGATATAACATAGAATTCAGTCTATACCATGGCACATACTCAACTTTCTTTGATAAATGGAATCACATTGTAGGTACACCCTAGATATAAATAGATGCTCATCTGTCCCAGAGGTCAAGATACTAGGCATGACATTGGTGATAGTCGACATCTTGCCTTCCCATCAACTACATGCCATGAAGCTCCTGTAACTGTCTTGGTGGTAATGGAATGCACTGAGCACAACCAAACTGGCACATGACTCTATCAGGACAGTGACACTCAATAATATGAAAGTGAATGAGTGACACTAAATCCATAGCATCATGAATTCCAGTAGTGCAGTATGTAGGAAACTGTTCCAATAAATCCTAATATAAAATCCATGAAATATGAAATGATATGTGTGATTTTTCAAAAAAGTTTGTTACTAAAAACCAAAAATGATGATATTATGAAATTTGTTAGCCAATTAAATATTTTATATACTTACATCGGTGGTAGAATATTGTCCAACATGAGCCGATATGCACCCAAATGGTGTGTTGGAGTGATGATGAAACTATGTGTCTAACTCCTCCTGTAAAATACAACATTGAAAGTGATAAATAATAGGAAATTAAATTCAATAACTCTTAGTAGCATTAGAAACCAATAGATATGAGTGATCATACTAGTATCCATGAGGAACATTATAAAGCACCTTTATAGGAATTAGTTGACCAAAAAGATCATGGTAGAGTGAGGGGATGCGCTCTCATGCCCACATATAAAGAAGGACGATGCATCCTCCGAGATCTATGTGATCATAGAGGCATGTCATGCATAATGCTCTATAAGTGTAAGTCAAGCACACAGATCCCCAACTGTATGTCCCAGCCTGATCAAAGTCCTTCAATAGCCCCAGATACATCATGTGCACATGCATACATGAGTGATAAGTGCACAATGTCCCTATAATGATCCGTAATATATAGGTATAGACATGACACATGATAGTCTGGTCGTCAACGTTATCTGGTAAATGTGCAAAGTGCATATAAACCCACCACATAGATATCGAACCACCATATTTAGCAGTATCATCAGCCAAAATTCTGATGCCTAGCTATCTCTAAACAAGACCAAGCTAGTCTTCATGACTGGGTCCAATAAATATTTCCCTCTAGATAGGAAGACCGAGAAGGACTGTCACATCCTTGAGGGTGATGATCATCTCTCCCTCAGGCATGTGGAATGTGTGTGCCTCTAGTATCTACCTCTATAGTATAGAAACAAGTAGGTGATGATCAATTAATGTGAAATTGGATATGACAATGTCGTAGAAGCCGACACGATGCATGTATGATATAATGGCAGCTAGAGGCAGCATGTGATGATAATGGTTCACTCAACGCACCCTGATCCATCGAATCAAATGACTCTATATCACAACATGGGAAACATGCGTAGCTTACTCAGTGAGTAGTATAGTATCCTCCATCTATATGTAAAAAAAATGAAATAATTCTTAAGTGTAAAATGTAAATATACCGTTATGGTGAGTAGAATGTTATGAATGGTAGAATATAATACATGAAATGTTTATTCCCATTATTTTATGAAGTTTTTTTACCAAAAATAAAAGGGCATGTATTCATGATTCTCAAAGAATATTTTTAAAGTGTTTTTGAGACATGTTTTTACCTAGTAAGGGTTGTTTTGTAAGATATGGTTTTATATATTTTAATATATATATGCATTTTGTCTTTGTTATCTAAAGGTTTATTAGAAAATGGTGTGCTTTGTAATTTATGTATGATTTCTCACACAATGGTATGTTTCATGATTATTTTCTCACATTATTTATTTATGGTTTATCCATAGATATATCGATTATGCTTTCATGTCACCTCACATGCACTTGTCATATCCCTTTTAATGTGAATATGAAAGGTTTATTAGTATTTGATAGTATAAGTATTCAAAAATTTCAGGCAATTCTACAGAATGAAGGATATTATATTAACACAATATAATTAACAATATGAGAAGATCACATTGGAGAAAATACATCATTGTGGCTGAGAGTGTGAACTCAATCCAGAAATGTTAGGGAATCATTTCTGATTATGACCTTCTTGATGACATATGATGTATCTCAAATGCTTCCCTTATTCTTGAGGCTAGTATATCTCATTTCTCATCCTTCTGGACTTTGGTCTCCCTCGTTTATGCAACCTATTGATGCCATATATCACTATCAGATGGTCTTCAGGCATTGAGAAATATTGAAACTCCCCAATAGGTGTGCATGGTGCAACATAACAGTTAGCAGTGGTGGCCATCTAGTGCACTAGATCAATATATGCTTCCCATGATATGTTTACAAAGGCACATGCTGCGATGGCGCGTGCACATGGAAACCGTAATTCCTAGAAGTTTCCACATTGAAATTGCCTCACTTCTAGTAATTCCACCATTTTTCACCATTGCGACTTGTGATGGGGTTCGTACTCTCTTGAACTTCAAATAGAGAGTCTTCTTGGTAGAAAAGTCACACTCGATAACAATAAGTTTCTTCAATGTTCTTTTCAATCTCTCATTGAAAGTGTCTTCCATACCTTAGCCCTTGTTTAATTCTTTCGGAGGATAGTTTTTGTTTATTAATGAACTACTTCACACAATGATAAAATGTCTTATGAATTAGGGAAATTATAGGTAACTTGAGAGGCCCCTTGAAGACACCATTGATGCACTCCACAATGTTTGTGGTTATGTATCCGTACCTATTTCTCCCATCATATTCCAATGTACATTTTTCTTTTGGAATCTGCATAATATAATCATACACTTCTTGATTAGCCTTATAGATTTTTTTGAAACATTCTTCAAACATCCATTGATCCAGATCATATTCTACAAAGAAGTGATCATATTTCACATAAATTGATTTTATCTTTATGTTTAAATAGTAAAAAATAACAAAGACACTGCATACCAAGCCTCATGATTTAATTCTTTATAGGTTCATTATGGAATGTTTTTCACAAATTTCTAGTAATGTGTATGATGTAGTACTAATGATGTGCATTTGGGGGTCTCCATATATTAGGGTCCACATTGATTGCCTCATTTATTTCCCAATTCCAATCAGATATCAAACAAACACCCCAAATGTGGGTGAAATGATTGTCAATACATGCCAAAAACCAACTCCATGATTTGTAATTTTCCTTCTTCATAATAGAAAATACAAGCAGAAAAGGTGAAAAATTTCCATCTTGGGTTGTCACAATCAACAATACACCCTTGTATTTTCCATATAGAAACGTTCAATCAATATGTATGAACTGTTTGCTGAAAAAAAATGCGTATATAAAGGGGAGGAATGCCCAAAAAAACTAATGAAATTGAACACTAGATGGATCAAGTTGGTTATCTTGAGACACATGTTCGTTCATATGAATATGGAATACCACTTGGTCGTTGTGTCTCAGTATGACTAGCAATTGTGGAAACACCCGATATGAGTCATCCTAATCACCATAGACCTTTACAATTGCCTTGTGTTTCACCATCCATTCCTTATTATAGGAAATATTATAACTGAAGGTTTATTGTATCTTATTTTGTACAAGGGCTATAGGAACATCTTTCCAGGTCCTAATCATCTCAATAATAATATATGACATAAATTCAGCATCCAATGAAGTATGATCTTGTGTCAGGTTTAGATAAACGCAAGTATGAGCTGCCTCAATCTTTGAAATTCTCTAACCTCTAAATGCAATGTCCAGAATCACCCTCAAGAGGAATCTAAAATCATACCCATACTTTTCACACTGTATGATGTATTTTTTATGGCTTGATTCATGAACTAAATATCTACAGTTCCTCTCTATATGAAATTAAAGTTAGGATTGAATAAGAACTGGGGGGGGGGTTGAATCAGTTGTTCAATTTTTATAAGTTTCAAAACTTTTAGAAACTTAACCCCTCCAACCAGTTAATTTTTTTCCTTATCAACTTTTAGTAAATACTCATGCATAAAAAAGTAAGAAAGTAAGTAAAGAACCCAAAATTTACAAGGTTCAACCTCAGTGTGAGAAACTACATCTTTTACATAGACACTCCCGTGGGTCTATGAAAATCTACTATTATGAAGAAGTGAATACAACTTGTGCCAACTCCCTTTAGACACATTTTATCTCCCGATAGGAAATATTATACTGACTCTCGTCAGTTTACAATGTTTTCTTATAAAACAATTGAGTCAAACAAGAGAATAAAGACTTTGTTGAAACTTCTCCACAATTAATTAGTCTGAATCCTCAGTCATATTTGGATGGATATAATTTTATCAATCCATTTATTTTGGATCTGATTATCTCAATACGATAAGTCTAGATCTGATTCTCTCATTACGATGAGTCTGGATTTGATTCTATCAATACAAAAGTCTAGATCTGATTCTCTCAATACGATGAGTCTGGATACAATTCTCTCAATATAAAGGACTTAATATGATGAACCCATTATCAATCAGTGAAACTCAAACTCTGCTCAAATGCTCAAACCAATAAACAAAAATTTAGCTATCTGATCCTCCTCATGAGATCTCTAGTTGGAAATGACTTTCACTTGATTTCTTCAGTGCTCTACTTTTTACTCTTGTATGAAAAGTAACCAATAAAAAAATGACCAAAGAAATTATTTATAAGTGACTCAGAAAACAAAATCAGGAAACTTGAAAACTT
This sequence comes from Viscum album, assembly GCA_963277665.1. Lineage (NCBI taxonomy): Eukaryota > Viridiplantae > Streptophyta > Magnoliopsida > Santalales > Viscaceae > Viscum > Viscum album. The sequence continues at coordinate 1,902,256,637 of OY728127.1, forward strand.
TCCCCACTTCCTCAAATTTCAAAATCTCAGAAGATCACTCACATTTAAACTTAAAATTTGACTTCTTCAATCCTCCATAGATTTCTTTTAGATTTATGAAAAATTTAATTTCAAGTTTTTACCTCTTCAACTCTTCATAAAACTTCTAGAACATTATTTTTGAGTTTTTTTCATAATCATCTCATTACGATCTGCCTTTCTTTCTCAGTTCATTACGAATTTATTTACTTCTTAGACCATTACAAATTCTGTTTTCTTCTTAGTGATTACGAATTCTGTTTCCTTTATCAACTCAGTCTGATGAAATCCTCATAATAATGGAATTCTTATTATGATGGAATTCAAATTACGATGGAATTCCCATTATGATGTAATTCCCATTATGATGGAATTACCATTATGATGGAATTCCCATTACGATGGAATTCCCATTATGATGGAATTCCCATTATTTTGGAATCTCCATACTGTAACTCTAAAATTATTCAAACATCTCCAACATTTCCTCAAAATCTTTTATCATGAATTTTTTCATGATTTGTGAGAGATTCATGATCAACAAAGCATCATCTGACTTAGTTTAGAAATCATGAAAACTCTCTAACTCCTAACTTCACAATTTTCTTTCAGAACTCTTCAACAAAAATAAGAATTCTTCAAACAAAAACATCTGAATTTATAACAAACTATGAGTCCAATGAATCTTCATTACGATGGATATGGGTATGATTCTTTAATAACAAAAACATTCTTTTACAAAGAGGTTAGTTTTCAAAAAATAAAATTTTTTTAAAACAATTTATCAAAAATGTTATTCAATCCCCACTTTGTATTTTTTGACAACCCTTATTAACAACTTTTCCAACTCTTAGAATTTTTTCACAACTCAAATTTTGTAAACAACTCTAGTTTTTTTACTTTTATCAAAACATAACCTTTATCAAAAGAGAGTTTCTTAACACCACACTATTGGATAAAGTAATGTTTTGAAGGAATTATATCCCTCACTGACAAGAAAGTTTTGTGGCCATGTAAAGATAACTCCCTCTCAATTTTCCTTTTCTCTCAATTTCATTTTTCTCCACCTCAATTTTCTTTTTCTCTAACTTTTAGTTTTCTCTCCTCCATTTTATGATAACCATAACTTTAGATTCATTTAAAAAAGGATAAGTAAAAACTTCTTATAAAGTACAAAGTTGTCACTTTCTTTCCCCCTTTGTAAACATAATCTAATTTACAACAGGTATTTTTTCTATATGAGGTTTAAGAAGTCATGGGAGGAGGCTAAACATGAAGTTACAACCTCAATTACACAAAACTTTCTTTTAGAATTGATTTTGTAAAGATATCAGTAATCAGATACTTTATTGAAATGTATTCAAAAAAAATATCCACCAAAAAATTTCTCTTTTATAAATTGAAACTTTATATCAATGTGTTTTCATCTTGAATGTTGTACATTATTTTTAAAAATATCAATTCCACTCTGATTATCATAATGTATCTTTAATGGTTTGGAAACTTTTACTTTCAAATATTCCAGCTGAACTTTAATTCATAACATTTGATTATAAACCTGAGTAGCTGCAACATATTCTGATTCAACTATGCTCAAAGTTTCTGAACTTTATTTCTTACTATGCCAACTCACACAACATTCACCCAATAAAAATGTTCCTCCTGAGGTTGATTTTATATCATTAAAATCACCATCCTAATTGAAATTAGTATAACCATGAAAATTCCTCTCACTATTTCTTTTATATAAAAACCCATATGAAGTTATTCCTTTGACATATCTTAGAATCCTATTTACTGCTAACATATGTGATTCTTTCGGATTACTTTGATACCTAGAACAAAAATTCACAGAATAAACAATATCAGGCCTTGAGGCTGTACGGTAAAGAAGACTTCCTATCAGCTTCTGAAAGTCTTTATGATTCACACTTATTCCAAATTCATCTTTACTCAACTTTTTTATCACTGAATTAAGAGTTGAAACTTCTTTGGATTCTTCCATACCAAACTTCTTTAACAATTCCCTGTCATACTTTTCTTGAGATAAGAAAATTTATTTTTCCTTTTGTTGAACTTATAAGCCAAGGAATAAAGTTAATTGTCCTAACATATACATTTCAAAATTCTTCTTCATTTCCTTAGAAAATGTTTTACAAACATCTTCTCTATACCTAGAAAAAATTATGTCATCCATATAAACAATTACAATTAGAGTTATGGAGTCAACAAATTTCACATATAAGTTGCTATAAACTTTTCTTTTATGAAATTTCAACATTATCAAACAATTCTCAACTTTTAAATACCAAGCATGTGAAGCTTGTTTTAGTTCATACAAAGCTTTATTCAATTTAAAAACTTTGTTTTCATCCTCATCAAGTAGAATCCCACAATGTTGTTCCGATAACATTTTTATTTGTTGTCCATGGAAAAAGTTCCCATGTTTCATTCATCTAAATCTTATCTAACTCTTCATTAATATAATCCACTCATTCTTTGTGTTGAATAGCCTTTGAAACTGATTCTGATTCAACTTTTGAGATAAGTAATGTCTGATTTTCTAATCTCTACTTCCTTTTGGTCTGAACCAGATCCTTTTGATTCCCAATAATATTTTTGGATTCAACATGTTTTTATAAGGTAGGAAATTTCAAAGTTTCTTTCCTAGTTGAAATTTCCTCATCACACGATTCTTCTGAATCTTGATAAGGATGTTTTGAATTACTTTAATTGTTGTTGGAATTCTCTAGTTTATCCTCCTTAGTATTCTCAAAAACTTTTGTTAAAGAACATTGGTTTTCAATTACCTTAACATCATATGAGTCCAAAAAAATTTGTAAATTTTTTTCCTAACATTTATAACTTCTTATATTTGGTGAATAACCCATAAAAGTTCCTTCCTCAACTTTCTCATCAAACTTTCCCAAATCCAAATTTATTATTTTGAGAAAACATGGGATTCTAAAAACTTTAAAGTATTTCAATGAATTTTTTTTGTTACAAAACATTTCATAAGGATTAATATTAGTTTTTGGTCTTAACAAACATCTATTTTGAACATGTACAACTGTACTAATAGCTAATCTCTAATAGAATTTTGAAAGTTTGTATTCTTCTAACACACTTATTTTGATTTCAACCAAACTTATATTCTTTCTTTCTTCTAATACATTTTTTTGTGAAGTATAGGGAGAAATATATTGATGTTTGATACCATGATTTCTCATATAAGTTTCAAAAATATTGTTTGTGAATTCGGTGCTATTATATGTTATCAACTTCTTTATGGAAACCCCCATTTCTTTCTCAAAATATTTTCTAAATATTTTGAACATTTCAATAGCCTATGACTTGTGCTTCATAAAAATGATGTTTATCATCCAAGTGAAATCATTAATAAAAGTGTTAAATTATAAATATTCTTTTTTTGATTGATGTATCATCGACCTACATAAATTAAAATGAATAAGCTCAAGTGGTTTGGTAGATTGAATGTCAACTCTTTTGTGACTTTCGTTAGTCATCTTCCCATTTTGACAAGTTACAAAAACATATTTTTCTCTTATTTTCAATTATAGAAAGTTTTGAACAACATCAAATTTAGAGAGTTTGTTCATAATTTTCTATCCAAGGTTCCCAAGTCGTCGATGTCATAATTATTTTCATCTTTCTCACTCAAGTAACAGGAGTTGTTAAATTCTCTTATTTGGAAGAGATTCCCACTGGTTCTTTCTCCTTTTGCAATAACTTTTCTTTCACACTTTTTATGATACAAAAATATTTTCTAAAAAAAACTTCATTTCCATCATCAAAAAGTTGACTTAAACTAATTAAGTTATGTTTTATCCCATCAACAAATAAAACTTCCTTAGATTTCAACTTTTCTGCTTCAATATCACCCGTTCCAATTCCTTTGATTTTTAAGGAACGATCACCACCAAAGGTAATTTCTCCTCCATGACTTTAAACATTTTAAAGATTTTTATATCACTTGTCATATGTGAAGAACAACCACTATCCAGTATCCATGGTTTGTTCCTTTTATATGCTTTCAAATCCGTCTCAATAATAAAATCTCTTTCCCTAAATTTATTCTTTTTAGCTTCCTTTTATTTTCTATCATAAGAAACTTGTTTTGGAAGGAGTGTCATACATATTTAGGAATGATGACTAGACTGATCACATCTTCCACAAACTTCTTCCAAACATTAAAATTAATTTTTTTGTTGGAAAGTTTCTAACATCTTGAGAATTCAACTTTTCAACTTTATGTAAGTTAGAAAAGTTACTCATTCTACTTTCAATATTTCTTCCACTTTTCTAAATCCTTCTTCTAGGTAGAGATAAGTTTTGCCAAAAATTATAAGCTCTATACCCATAGATTCCACAAAACCAGAAATAATCATCAAATCTTGATTTTATATTCAAGAAAGATATTTCTCTATAGAAAATTTGTTGAGGTTGGTAACTTCTTTTAGTTCTAACATACTAAAGGCATGAACCATATTTTATTTTGAGTGAGTTTTCTAATTTTATAGATTTTATAGGTTTCTCACATACTTTCTCCAACCAAGCTTTCCAAACACCTTTTTGGAACCTAAAATGTTAAATGAATTAGATGAAACATTAATTTTGGTGAGTGAAGATTTAACTTGATTCTCTTATTGAGCCTTCTCATCAACTTTAGAAGTCTTAGAATTTAATTTTGAAGCTTTTTTGACAATTTCATTCATTTTCCTCAAGGTAATTTCTAAATTAAAGAGTTTTTATTGAAACTTGTTAACTTCTTATTCCTTGGTTTCCAACTTCGTATTGAGATCTTTAATCATTTTCCTTGTTCAACAATTATACGATTGTAACTTAAGATCTCATGAATGTATTCTTACTATTTTTTGATTAAACCTTTTCTTCCATCAAAAACTTCTTCACAATCTTTCTTCATTACTATAATTTATTTCTTGAGAGTTTTGTTTTTCTCAAGACATGCAACAAGTTATGTTCTGAACTGATACTCTCTATAATATTCTTCACTACCTTCTTCACTCTCTAAGGAATCATTTGTTTTCTCAACTTTTGTAATGAAGGTTTTGATTTTTTATGAACTTTAATCTTCAAAATAATTGTTATCAGTTGTGTCCGATTCAAATTTCTTGTTTAACATACTTCTTTTGTTTCCAATAAACTTCTTCTTGTATTTGTCTGATGACTTTTATTCTTTATCATTTTTATTCCACTTCTTCTATTGAGGGTTTTCATTAGAATCATATTGATATTATAAAAATTTCTTCTTAGTAAAATTCATAAAAAAGTGTTTGATTCCACCACACTCAAAACATTTGAGAGGAAGTTTACCTCCATATTTTCCTCTTCCTCTTTGATAGTTTTTAGAGATAAGAGACATAATATTACCATTCAACTCATTTTATTCCTTATCCTTAGACACACAAGGTTAAACTTATTCAAAATCTTGGGTTTTCATCTTTATCATATCTTCAAAAACCATTTCATCTTTCATATTCTTTTTAAACATTGGATCTTTCCTCATTTTATAAGCATTAAGAAATTTATTCAATTTATCAAGAGATAAATCATACTTATCTTCTAAATAGGAAATTTTAGAATCAAACATGTCCAAAAAGTTTCTCATAAGTTTCTTCACAATTGTAGAATCTTTTAGGAAACCTCTGAATCCTCTGACATTGAAAACAATTTCATTTAATCTTGTGAAGTATTCATCAATAGTTTTTTCATCTCTCATTATGATGTATTCATAATTACTACACTAAATTTTAATCTCTTCTTTCTAATATTTAGCATTCCATTCAAAAATACTTTACATCTTATCCCACATAGTTTTTAAAGTATTGAGACCTATCACCTTCTGATAAAAATTCTCTAATAAGGACATAAGTATTGCATTTATAACCTTTCCATAAACTTCCATATTTCTCTTATCTGCAAACGTTATAGGATGATCTTTCTCAATAGGTGGAAAACCAATAGTAGCAGCATCAAAAACTTCTAGGAAAAGTTATAGGAGATAATGAATCATCCTATTTTTCCATCCATAATAAATTTTTCCATAAAATGTAGGAATTCCTCTACTATTAACAGAATTGATGTTATCCATGATAAGGATTCAACAAAGGGAACTTTTTCTCTAATACCAATTGAAGTTACAAAGGATTGAATAACAAATGAGGGGGGGGGGGGGGTGAATCAGTTTTTTACTTTTTATAAGTTTCAAAAATTTTAGAAACTTAACCCCTGCAACCTGTTAAAATTTATTTCCTTATTAACTTTTAGTAAATAATCATGCATGAAAATGTAGGAAAGAAAGTAAAGCACACCAAATTTACAAGGTTCTGCCTCAGTGCGAGAACCTACATCCTTTCCATAGTCACTCCTGTGGGTCTATGGAAATCTACTATTATGAATAAGTGAATAAAACTTATGTCAACTCCCATTAGACACATTATATCTTCTAATAGGAAAGATTATAATAACTCCCATTAGTTTACAATGTTTTCTTATAAAACAATTGAACCAAACAAAATAATAAAGACTTTGTTGAAACTACTCCACAATTTCTCAGTCAGAGTCCTCAATTTGATTTGGCTAGATCTGATTTTCTCAATACAATGATTCTAGATATGATTCTCTCAATATAACGAGTCTAGATCTGATTCTCTCATTACGATGAGTCTAGATCTGATTCTATCAATATGATGAGTCTGGATCTGATTTTATCAATACAATGAGTTTGGATCTGATTAAGTCTATATGATAGACTCAATATGATGAACACATTCTCAATCTTTGAAACTAAAACTCTACTCAAATGCTCAAACCGATAAACAAATATTCAGCTATCTAATCCTCCTCATGAGATCTTTGGCCAAAAATTACTTTCACTTGATTTCTTCAATGATTCTCCTTTTCTGCTTGCATGAAAAGTCACCAATGAATGAATGATCTGAGCAAGTATTTATAGGAAACTCAGAAAATAAAAGTAGGAAACTTGAAAACTTTTCCTCCTTCCTAAAATTTCAAAATATAAGAAGATCACTCACATTTAAACTTAGAATTTTACTTCTTCAATCCTCCTTATATTTCTTCGAGATTTATGAAAAAATGAATTTCAAGTTTTGACCTCTTCAACTCTCCATAAAACTTCTAGAATCTTCTTTTTAAGTCTTCTTTGTAATCATCTCATTATGTTCTACCTTTATTTATCAGTTTATTATGAATCTATTTCCTTCTCAACTCATTATTAATTTTGTTTCCTTCTTAGTGATTAATTTTTTTTCATTTATCAGCTCAGTTTGATGGAATCCTCATAACGATGGAATTCTCATTACAATGGAATTCCCATTATGATGGAATTCCCATTACGATGGAATCTCCATATTTCAACTCTAAAATTCTTCAAACCTCTCCACCATTTCTTCAAAATATTTTATCATGAAGTTTTCATGATTTGTGAGAACTTCATGATCAGTAAATCACCATCTAACTTAGTTTAGAAAGTATTAATACTTTCTAACTCCTAAATTCACAATCTTCTTTCAGAACTCTTCAGCAATAATAATACTTCTTCAAACAATAACAACTAACTTTATAACAAACTCTAAGTCCGATGAGTCTTAATTACAATGGATATGGGTTCGATTCCTAAATAACAAAACATTATTTTAAAAATTGGTTAGTTATTAACAAATACAAAAACTTTTTTAAATAAATTTATCACAAAGTTTATTTAAAAATATTTTTAGCATGCTTTTCAATGAATCTTTACTTGGAAAATCCATTCCAATATATAATGTTTTGTCCAACTCACTAAACCTATCCACTATAACTCTAGGAAACTCAGTTGTAGGTGTGAGAACATTACTATTGAATTCAATCAAATGTTTCATTGATTCTAACAAATATGCGAAGAGTGGTGGATGATTTATTGTGGGTAAATGATGATGTACAACTTAGGCATTTCTAGAAACTTCATCCCCAACTTTTGCTACTTCCTTCTCATTAGCATTGTTATCTCTATTTGTTCCATAATTAACAAAATCCTCATCAAAAGTCATATTTAAATGTATATCTAGGAGATATTCTAGATTTTCCTCTTCTACATCATAGGGAGGAGCCTCATTTTCTTAGGGTAGACCGTCTTCAACCACTCTTGTAATTCAACGCCTATGCACAATTGGATGTTGTTGTTGTACAGTGGAAACCTCAACATATATCTCCATTACGACACCATCTGACTTGTGAGAAAATGAATTTATTTCTTAGAACCACTGCTCATCAGCAACCAATGGAAAATGTAGATACTATAGTATATCCAGGAATTGAAAATGTTTATAGCCAATAGACTTGATCTCTTGATTAGGTCCCAAAATTAAGAAACCACAAATTATATCTTGAAGTTCACTTAGGGTTACACAATAATATATCCTAACCATTATTTTTGGTTGTGTGCTATAATAATACCCTTACTCAGTTCGAATAATGAAGAACCTTTATGATAATTGTTTTAAAAAAGTTATTGTATTTGTTGAAAACTAACCTCTTTTTAAAATAATGTTTTTGTTATATAGGAATCAGACCCATATCCATCATAATAAAGATTCATCGAACTCAAATTTTGTTAGAAAGTCAGATGTTTCTGTTTGAAGAAGTCTTATTGTTTCTAAAGAGTTCTTAAAGAAGATTGTAAAGTTAGGAGTTAGAAGTTTCCACACCTTCTAAACTAAGTTAGATGATGATTTTCTAATTATGAAGTTCTCACAAATCATGAAAACTTTCATGATAAAAGATTTTGAATAAATGGTGGATAGGTTTGAAGAAATGGTGGATAGGTTTGAATAATTTTAGTGTTGTAATATGGATATTCCATCGTAATGGGAATTCCATCGTAATGGGAATTCCATCGTAATGAGAATTACATCGTAATAGGAATTCCATCAGAATGAGCTGAGAAGGAAACAAAATTTATAATCACTGAGAAGGAAACACAATCCATAATGAGATGAGAAGGGAACAAAATTTGTAATCACTGAGAAGGATACATGATTCGTAATCATTGAGAAGGAAATAAAATTCATAATGAGATGAGAAGTAAATAGAATTTTAAATGAGATGAGAAGGAAACAGAATTCATAATCACTGAGAAGGAAACAAAATTCATAATGAGATGAGAAGGAAACATATTCATAATGAACTAAGAAATAAAGTTAGATCATAATGAGATGATACAAATAAGACTCAAAAAGAATATTCTAGAAGTTTTATAAAGATTTGAAGCGGTAAAAACTTGAAATTAAAAATTTCATAAATCTTGGAGAAATATAAGGAGGATTTAAGAAGTCAAAATTAAAGTTTAAATGTGAATGATCTTTTGAGATTTTGAAATTTGAGGAAGAGGGGAAAGTTTTCAAGTTTACCACTTTTGTTTTCTAAGTCTCCTATAAATACTTGCTCAGATAATTCATTCATTAGTGAATTTTCATGAAAGTGGAAAAGGCGGAGCACTGAATAAATCAAGTGAAAGTCATTTCCGGCCATAGATCTTGTGAGGATGATTAAACAACTGAATGTTTATTTATCAGTTTGAGCATTTGAGCAGAGTTTAAGTTTTTTAAATTGAGAATGGGTTCATCATATTTATTTCATCATATTGAGATAATCATATCCAGACTCATCATATTGATAGAATCATATCCAGACTCGTCGTATTGAGATAATTATATCTAGACTCATCAGATTGAGAAAATTAGATCCAACCAAATCGAATTGAGGATTCAGACTAAGTAATTGTGAAGAAATTTCAACAAAGTATTTATTCTTTTTTTGGATTAATTTTTTATAAGAAAATATTGTAAATTTATGGGAGTCAGTATAATATTTTATATCGGGAGATAGAAGGTTCCTAACAGGAGTTGGAAAAAGTTGTATTTACTTATTCATAATAGTATATTTCTATATATCCATGGGAGTGGCTATGGAAAGGATGTAGGTTCTCACACTAAGGTTGAACCTTGTAAATATTGTGTGCTTTACTTGTTTTCCTACTTTTTCATGCATGAGTATTTAATAAAAGTTGACAAGGAGATAAATCTTAACAGGTTATAGGGGTTAAGTTTCTAAATTTTTTGAAACTTATAAAAAGAGAACAATTGATTCAAACCCCTTAGTTGTTATTCGATCCTTTACAAATTCAATTGGTATCAAAGAGAAGGTTCCCTTATCAAATCCTTATCATAGATAATATCAATTTTGTAAATAGTAGATTAATTTATACATTTAATGATAAAAAATTTTATGGATGAAAAAATAAGATGATTCCTTATCTCCTATCTCTTGTCCTGGAAGTTGTTGATATTGCTACTATTGGTTTTCCACCTATTAAGAAAGATTATCTTATTATGTTTGCTAATAATAGAAATATAGAAGTTTATGGAAAGGATATAAATTCAATCCTTATGTTCTTATTATATAATTTTTATCAGAAGGTGTTGGGTCTCAATACTTCAAAAAGTATGTGGGACAAGTTAGAAAGTATTTTTGAAGGGAATAATAAAGTGAAGGAAGCAAATCTAAAAATCTATCATAGTAATTATAAAGAAATTAGAGTGAGAGATGAATAAACTATTTATGAATACTTCACCAGAGTAAATAAAATTGTTTGCAACATCAGAGGATTCATAGATATCTTAGAAGTTACTACAATTATGAAGAAACTTATGAGAAACTTTCCAGACATGTTTGATTCTAAAATTTACTCTTTAAATGATAAGGATGATTTATCTCTTGATGAATTGGATAAATTTCTTATTTCTTATGAAATGAGGAAAGATCTAATGTTTAAAAGAAGATGAAAGATAAAACAGCTTTTGAATAAATGAGAAATATGAAAATCCAAGATGTTTAAGAAGTTGAACCTTGTGAGACTAAAGATAAGGAAGATGATGAATTGAATGATAATATTATGTATCTTATCACTAAAAACTACCGAAGAGGAAGAGGAAAATATAGAGGTAAACTTCCTCTAAAATGTTTTAAGTGTGTTGTAATTAGACACTTTACTATGAATTTCCCCAAGAAGAAATTTGGAGAATATTGTGATGATTCTGATGAAAAAACTCGATGAAAGAAGTGGAATAAAAATTATAAAGACTAAAATTAATCTAATAAATACAAGAATAAGTTTACTAAAAAAAGTATGTTGAGTAATAAAGTTGAATCAGACTCAACTGACAACAATTCTTTTGAAGATGAAAGTTTTGAAAAATTTAGAACCTTTATTGTAAAAGTTGAGAAAACAAAAGATTCCTCAGAGAGTGAAGAAGGTGGTGAATAATTTTATAGAGAGTATTATATCATAATAGAACTTGTTTCTTGTATTGTGTAAAACAAAAATCTCAAGAAATAAATTATATTAATGAGTAAATATTGTGAGGAAGTTTCTGATGGAAGAAAATATGTCATCAAGTAGGAGGAAGAATACACTTAGAAGATCTTAATTTACAAACCTAGAATTGCTGAACAAGGAAAAATGATTAAAGATATCAATAATAAGTTGGAATACAAGGAATAAGAAGTTAACAAGTTTCAATAAAAAATTCTTAAGTCTGAAATTACCTTGAGTAAGATGAATAAAAATTTCAAAAAATATTATGAATTAAAAGTTTAGACTTATAAAGTTGCTGAGAAGGCTTAATATGAGAATCAAGTGAAATCTTCACTCACAAAAATTAATGTTTCATCTGATTATTTTAAAATTTAAGGTTTTGAAAAAGGTGTTGGGAAAGCTTGGGTAGATAAAGGACGTGAGAAACCTATCAAATCTACAAAAGTATAAAACTCAATTAAAAGAAAAGATAGTCCATGTCCTAAGTATGTTATAACTGAAAGAAGTTACCAACCATAAAAAAGTTTCTATAGAGAAAGATATTTCTTGAATAGAAAATAAAGATTTGATGGATTTTATTGGTGTTGTTGAATCCATGAGAATAAAGCTTATAATTGTTTTCACAACCTATCTCTACCCAGAATAAGGTTTGAGAAAAGTGGAAGAAATAATGTAAGTAGAATGAGTAACTTTCCTAACTTACATAAAGTTGAAAAGGTGAATTCTTGACATGCTAGAAAATTTCCAATAAAAAATAAATTTGAATGTTTGGAAGAAGTTTATGGAATATGTGATCAAGTTGTTCATCATTTTGAAAGATGTATGACACTCCTTCCAGAACAAGTTTCTTATGATAGAAAAGAAAAGGAAGTTGAGATGAAGAAAGTTGAGGAAAGATCTTTTATTTTTGGGACAACTTTGAAAGTAAGTAAAAGGAAAAAACCATGGAAACTTTATAGTGGTTGTTCTTCACATATTACAGGTGATATAAAAATCTTGAAACATGTTGAAAGTCATGATGGATTAGAATTTACCTTTGGTAATGGTGGTTCCTTAAAAATCATAGGAATTAAAATGACTGAGATTGAAGAGGAAAAGTTTAAATCTAAGGAATTTTTAATTGTTGATGGACTAAAATATAACTTACTTAGTGTAAGTAAACTTTTTGGTGATAGAAAAAAAAAATTATAATTTTTTTGTATCATAAAAAGTATGAAATATGGAAAAATTATTAAAAAAGGAGAAAGAACCAGTTGGAATCTCTTCTAAATAGAAGAATTCAACAACTCCTATTGCTTGAGTGTGAAAGATGAAAATAAATTATGACACTGAAGACTTGGGAACCTTGGATAGAACAAACCATCTAAAGTTGATGTTGTTTGAAACTTACTATAATTGAAAAGAAGAGAATAAGATGTTTGTGTAACTTGTCAAAAAGGGAAGATGACTAACAAATGTGACAAAAAGAGTTGACATTCAATATAACAGACCACTTGACCTTATTCATTCAGATTTATATGGGATGATGAGATATCAATAAATAAAATGAGATTTATACTTTATCACTTTTATTTATGATTTCACTCGGATGAAAAATATCATTTTTATGAAGTACAAGTCATAGTCTATTGAAATGTTCAAATTCTTTAGAAAAGATGTTGAGAAATAAATTGGGGTTTTTATAAAGAAGTTGAGAACAAATAATGATATCGAATTAAAAAAAATAATTTTGAAACTTATCTAAGAAAGCATGGTATCAAATATCATTATAGTGCTCTCTATAATCCATAAAAAAATGAAGTAGTAGAAAGAAAGAATATAAGTTTAGTGGAAATGGGAATAAGTATGTTAGTAGAATACAAACTTTCAAAATTATATTGGAGAGAATATTCTAGTACTGTTGTACATGCTCAAAATAGATTCTTGTTGAGACTGGAAACTAACATGACTCCTTATGAAATGTGGTATAACAAAAAACAGTCATTGAAATACTTCAAAGTTTTTATAAGTCCATGTTTTCTCAAAATAAAAAATCTAGATTTGGGAAATCTTGATGAGAAAGTTGAGGAAGGAAATTTTATTAGTTATTTACCAAATGGAAGAAGTTAAAAATGTTTAAACAAAAATTTAAAAAAGTTGGTGGAATCATATGATTTGAAGGTAATTGAAAATAAAAGTTTCTTAACAAAAGTTATTAAGAATGCTGAGGAGGATAAATTGGAGAATTCCAACAATAGTGAAAATAATTCAAAACATACTTATCAAGATTCAGAAGAATCACGTGAGGAGGAAATTTCAGCTAGTAATTTTTTTTTAAATTTCCTAAATTACAAAAACATGTTGAATTCAAAAACATTATTGGGAATTAGAAGGCTCTAGTTCAGACCAGAAGGAAGTTAAGATTAGAAAATCAAACTTCACTTATCTCAAAAGTTGAACCAGATTTAGTTTCAGAGGCTATTCAACACAAAGAATGGGTGGATTCTATGAATGAAGAGTTAGATCAAATTGAGAAGAATGAAACATGGGAACTTGTTCCATGGACATCAAATAAAAATGTTATCAGAATAAATTGGGTTTATAGAAACAAATTTAATGAGCATGGAGAAGTTTTAAGAAACAAAGAAAGACTTATTTGTAAAGGATATGCATAGGTGGAAGGTATATATTTTGATGAAACATTTTCTCCTATTGCAAGGATAGAAACTATTAAAATGTTTCTTATAGTGGTTTCTAATTGGAATTACAAAGTTTATCATATGGATGTAAAGTCATATTTCTTAAATGGTGATATTGAGGAAGAAGTTTACATTAAACAAACTTGTGGGTATCTACTTGATGAGGATGAAAAAAAAGTTTTTAAAATTGAAGAAATCTTTGTATGGGATGAAACAAGCTCCATGTGCATGGTATTCTAAACTTGAAAATTGTTTGAGAATGTTGAACTTTTCAAAAGGAAAAGTTGATAGCATCTTATAAGTGAAAGATGTTTACTCTGAAACTCTAATTGCAATTATTTATGTGGATGATATAATTTTTTTGGGGATAAAGAAGATGTTTGTAAAACATTTTCCAAGGAAATGAATAAGAATTTTAAAATGTATATGTTAGGAGAATTAACTTTCTTCCATGGATTACAAGTTTAATAAAAGGAAAAATAAAATTTCTTATCTTAGAAAAAGTATGCAAGAAAATTTTTAAATAAATTTGGGATGGCATAATTCAAAGAAGTTTCAACTCCTATTTCAGTGAGCAAAAAGTTGAGTAAATATGAATTCAGAATAAGTGTGAATTAGAAATAATTTCATAAGATGATAGGAAGTCTTCTTTACCTTATATCCTCAAGACCTTATATTGTTTATGTCGTGGATTTGTGTGCTAGGTATCAAAGTAATCCTAAATAATCACATATGTTGGAAACAAAGAGGATTTTGAGATATTTCAAAGGAAAAACTTCACATGGGTTATTATACAAAAGAAATAGTGAGATAAAGTTTCATAGTTATACTAATGCTGATTGGGTTGGAGATTATAATGATAGAAAATCAACCTCAAGAGGAACATTTTTCTTTGGTTAATGCTGTGTGAGTTGGCATAGTAAGAAACAAATTTTAGTAACTTTGAGCATAGATGAATCTGAATATGTTGTAGCTACTCAGGCTTGTACTCAAATGTTATGGATGAAAGTTCAACTAGAATATTTGAAATTTATAGTTTTTAAACCATTGAATATATATTGTGATAATTAGGGTAAAATTTATCTTTCTAAAAATCCTATCCAACATTGAAGATCAAAACACATCGATATAAATTTTCACTTTATAAAAGATAAAGTTGTTACTGGAGATGTTTTTCTAGAATAAATTTCATTTAAGTATCATATCTCTGATATCTTTACAAAAGCAATGTCAGAATAAAGGTTTGTGTAATTAAGGCTATAACTTCATATTCAGCCTCCTCCCATCACTTTCTAAACCTCATAAAGAAGTAACCTCCACCATGATTTAGATTATGTTGAAAAAATGGGAGATAAAGTAATAAATTTATGCTTTATAATAAGTTTTTACTTATCTTTCTTAAATGAATATGAAGCTATGGTTATCATAAAATGTGGGAGAGAATAAGAAAGGTGAGAGAAAAATAAAAGTGAGGGGGAGTTATCTTTACATGGCCATAAAATTTTCTTGTCACTGAGGGATAGAATTCCTTCAAAAACCTTAATTTATCCATTAGTGTGGTGTCAAGACACTCTCCTTTGAGAAAATCTATGTTTTGATAAAAGTCAAAAAACTTGAGTTGTTTACAAAAGTTGAGTTGTGAAAAAATTCTGAGAGTTGGAAAAGTTGTTAACAATGGTTGTAAATAAATCCAAAGGGGGATATTGAAGTACCTTTGTGATAAATTTTTTTAACAAAGTTTTTTTATTTGTTAAAACTAACTTCTTTGTAAGATAATGTTTTTATTATTTAGGAATCAAACCCATATCCATTATAATAAAGATTCATTAGAATCATAGTTTTTTATAAAGTTAGATGTTTTTGTTTGAAGAAGTCTTATTGTTGCTGAAGAGTTATGGAAGAATATTTTGAATTCAGAAGTTTGAAAGTTTTAAAACTTTCTAAACTAAGTCATATGATGATTTTCTGATCATGAAGTTCTCACAAATCATGAAAACTTTCATGATAAAATATTTTGAAGAAATTGTGGAGAGGTTTGAAGAATTTCAGAGTTGCAGTATGGAGATTCCATCGTAATTGGAATTATATCGTAATGGGAATTCCATCATAATGAGTATTCCATCGTAATGGTAATTACACCATTATGAGGATTCCATCACACTGAGCTGAGAAGGAAATAGAATTCTTAGTCACTGAGAAGGAAATAGAATTCGTAATGAGATGAGAAGGAAATATAATTTTTAATCACTGAGAAGGATACAAAATTTGTAATCAGTGAGAAGGAAATAGAATTCGTAATGAGATGAGAAGAAAAAAAATATTAATAAGAAGAGAAAGAAACATAATTCATAATCACTGAGAAGGAAATAGAATTTCTAATGTTCTGAGAAGGAAATAGATTCATAATGAACTAAGTAAGAAAGATAGATCGTAATGAGATGATTATGAAGAAGAATAAAAAAAAAGATTACAGAATTTTTATGAAGAGTTAAAAACTTGAAATTCAATTTTTAATAAATCTCAAATAAATATAAAGAGTATTAATTAATTCAAAATTGATGTTTAAATGTAAATGATCTTCTGATATTTTAAAATTTGAGGAAGCATGGAAAGTTTTCAAGTTTCCTACTTTTGTTTTATGAGTCGCCTATAAATACTTGCTCAGATAATTCATTCATTGGTGACTTTTAACTCAATTGGAAAAGGAAAAGCGCTAAAGAAATCAAGTGAAAGACATTTTCGAACAAATATCTCATGAGGAGGATTAGACAGTTGAATTTTTATTTACTGGTTTTATCATTTGAGTAGAGTTTTTGTTTTTTAGATTGAGAATGGGTTCATAGTATTGAGTCCATTGTATTGAGATAAGTGGATCCAGACTCATCGTATTGAGAGAATAAGATCTAGACTCATTATATTAATCGAATCATATCTAGACTCATCTTATTGAGAGAATTAGATCCAAACTCATCGGATTGAGAAAATCAGATCCAGCCATGTTGGACTGAGGATTCAAACTTAACAATTGTGGAAAAGTTTCAACAAAGTATTTATTCTTTTATTTGGATCAATTGTTTTATAAGAAAACATTGTAAACTGATAGGATTCAGTATAATATTTTTTATTGGGAGATAAAATGTGTCTAATGGGAGTTGAAAAAAGTTGCATTCACTTATTCATAATAATATATTTCCATAGAACCATGGGAGTGGCTATGGAAATGATGCAGGTTCTCACATTGGGGTTGAACCTTGTAAATCTTGTGTGATTTACTTACTTTCCTACCTTTTCATGCATGAGTATTTAATAAAATTTAATTAGGAAATATATCTTAACAGGTTTCATGGGTTAATTTTCTAAAAGTTTTGAAACTTAGAAAAAGTGAACAACTAATTAGACCCCCTTCTCAGTTGTTATTCAATCATTTGGAACTTAAAATAATCTCCCCATAGTATTAGACATAGGAAAACATGACTCTCTATGTTCAAAATGTTTTTTGATGAAGATTCTAATAGTGTAAATAATATTTACAATGAGTGTTGACCATATAATTTTTATGATATTGAAATTTTAGAATGTATTTTTATATCCTAAAATATGATACTAATGTTTCGTTATATAAAAGTTAATCAGAAAATAAGTCACATAATATTTTGGAAACTGAGGTAAAAAGAAGATAAAACACCAAATCAGTTTATTTATCAATGATAAAATGACAATTATGATAATATAAATTGAAATGGATAAGAATAAACATATTAAATAACATATGAATACTTAATCATTACTTAATAAATATTTAATCATTAATTAATCATTACTAAACCATTAGTTAATAATTAGTTAATCATTATTTATTCATTCCTTTATTATTACTTAATCATTTTTTAAAGACCAAGACCCAATTTATTGAATAGGAAAAAGAAACTACAAGATTCTGAAGGAGGGGATCTAATTTAAGACCAACATTACCTTCCCAAGAAAGGGAGACCGTTGTATCTTGACAACCATCCACCACTCCCACACAATAACGTAATCACAACCATCAACCCATACAACTGACTCTGACACCTTGATAGAAGAAACCCAAGAGGCATCACAATGCAGCACATGAAGGCAGGGAAAACACCGCTATGCATGACAAAAGGGTCCAACACGAGTACTTCCCAGGAGGTCACCCATCCTAGCACTACTCCCACTTAATCATTACTTAATCACTATTTTATCATTCCTTAATAAATCATTAATCATTAATTAATCAATATTTAATCACAATTTAATCATAATTTAATCAATACTCAATCATTACTAAATCATTAGTTAAACATTTTATAATCATTAGTTAAACATTACTTAATCCTTAATTAATTTTGTCTTAATAATTAGTTAATCTTATGATATTCATTGGTTAATTATTATTAGTTAATCATTATATGTAATCATTTTTCAATCCTAATTTATTCATTAGTTAATCTATACTTAATCATTACTAATAATAACTATTATTTATAAACTGTATATAACTAACTAAACTACTTAATAAATAACATATTAGAACTAACTAAAAACAATTCAATTAAATAAATAATTAACTTTAAATTAAATAAAAATATCTCTATATAATGCTTCGCAAACAATCAGGACTTCTTTTAGGCCACTAGAACCACCACGCACAAGGAAGGATTATTTTAGAGAGAGAATGTGTGGAATATAGAGAGAGGAGATGATTTTTAAGTGAGGAGTGGGGGGGGGGGGGTGCCCTTTTATAGGGGATTTAGGGAAAAGTGATAGGGGGTTCCACCTTTCACCTTTATGTTAGGTGAAAGGTGGACCACCCTCAAACACCTTTTGATTTATTTTGAGTGAAAGGAAGATGACCCACTGCTACCTTTTCCATGTCATCAATATGAGGAAAATGTGATAGCAGGTGTGCTGCCTTGTAATAAATCGAAAAGGTAGAAACACCACTTCTGCCTTTCGAACACAACATTAAAAATAAATCTAACCTAGAATAATTTAAAAAAAATACAAAAATACATAAAATAAATCTGTCAACTAGTCTTTAACATAAAAATATGAAATAATATAATAATAAAATGAATTTTTGACTCTATATTTTATCTCTTTTTTGCATCAATTTATATTATAGATGAGTGATGTGATAGTAATTTATCTTATGTTAGTGTTGTGTTTGTTTGTAATATTATTGTTTTATATTGACATTAGGATTTGTATGAAGAGATTTGGTTTATCAAATAAATTATATTTTCTATGATGGGCATTTTCATCAAACTTATTTTTTCACTATTTTATTGTAAGAAATTATTCATTATGGATTTTAGATGTCAAAATGTGTTTGAATGAAAATAATATCAACGAGATGATCAAAGTGAGTAATAATGTTTCTTAATAAGACAACATCAGAATTTTGATATTTATCCACCACCATTTCCATGATAATTTGAAAAAATGATGATAATAGATCATCTAATAGTGTGACTAAATATCAAAGCACGATAAAACAATTTGAGGTATATGATTTTATTGAAAACACATTATGAATGAAGTCTTTTCAATTCTAATATTTCATGTTAATGAGTGATTATATTTATACCATGTTCAAAATCAATTCATAACTAAAGCTATGTGGAAAAGATTCTAATGTCATGGATATATTAGAAAAAACACTATATTTCATTTTTTGAATGTGCTATTGAAAAAATAGTATCATGAAGGTTTTAGTAAATACTTTGATTTGGTTCAATGTCTTCTTATTATGGAACAAAATAATGAACTTTTAACGACTAATAACAAATCCCAACCAACTAGATTAAATTTGTTTTATGAAGTGGATGTGACTGCATATAAAAATTCAAATAGTTGAAATTATAGTAATAATTAATGTGTTCAAGGTCAAAATAGAGTTTATGAACAAAGTGGCCATGATAATGCATCGAATGAAGAAAGAAAAACACGTGTCAAATAATAAACAACAATATCCAAAAAACATTGAAAATGAATGTTTTCGGTGTGGTATGAAAGGGAACTCTAGTTGTGTACATGTCACACGCCAAAACACTTTATTGATATTTATCAATAGTAAATAAAAAGGAAGGAAAAAAACATTAAAGTATACTTTGTCAATCTATTCATGAACCTTGATAATGATATAATGAATTTTAGGACCTATGAATAATTTGTAAACTCTAAAGTTGTTGGGTATACTGAAAAAATGTAAATTTTCATAAAAAAGATTATCCATGATTTTATAATGTTTTAATGAATACCATGTGTTTGTGTCACAACCCCCTCCCCCCTCAAAGGTACCCTTCCTGGGCTGGCAATGAGAGAATGAGGATAGTGATCGCCCGAACCCCGCCACAAATAGGCACAGGTTGGTGAAAAGCACCAAGGGTATAATGAACATAAAAATGAGAGACATTACCCTCTAAGAGAACATGTGTAAGAGAGAGAGATAAGACAGATACACAAATAAAATCCTTCTTAGATAAGGATAAAAGAGATCCCAAGCGCATACAAGAATATTAGACAAGACTAAAACAAGTGAAAAGGAAACTACAAGTACTAAAAGGTAAACTTGACAGTGACTATGAAGTCCAAACATCTCTTACAAAACCACAAGTTAGTAATATCCAACCTGAACTTCAACCTACTTCTACTGACTTGAAAAACAATTTATATATACTTTGGGTGAGCATAACAAGTATACTCAGTAGGATCATCCCCAAAACCTCTCGTACAAAAGATAAATAAAGCATATTAAATCCCAATGAACAACAAGTGAAACTTACACATTACCTAAATAGGTATACTATGCTCTCACCCTCACTATGACTATATCTTACCAAATATTTCATACAATAGATGATATATTATAGTAATGAAACGACAAGGGTAACTTGCTACCACTTCCTATAACATCCCGCCATTTTATAACATAAACTTTCATTACATTACACAAAACTGAGGATCGTTAAGGTTTAGTGTCTTGGAAACAAGGATCATAATACATAAAAAAAAACATAAAAACATTCTTCTTAAAAACTTGAAAGGCTTCTCCTTTAGTTCATCCTATGTTCATTATGCATCACATAACCTGGGGACATACATCAAAAGAAAGGGTGAGCAGAAGGCCCAGTAAGGGAAACAAGAGGAACATTTTACATGTGAACTTGAGATACTTCAATAAGGACATGAAAAGAACTTTAAGGCATGAGAAAGAAATCATGAGGCATTTCATAATAAAAATAACATTTTTCATAACTTGAAGATGTGGCTACATCATTTAACATAGACAATCATGAACATATCACCAAGGTCCATCCCCAAGGTGTCATTTGAAAATTACCAAGGTTATTCACCAAGGTATCATGAAAATTGTAATCTCTAGTGGTTACATCATTACCCAATGAATTGGAGCGCTATCAGGGCACACCCTTAAATTTGCCTTTATTATCATGTGAGCCACATATATCATCATCAAAAATTTCATAAATAACCCATATAGCATAAAGGAAATGGGTTTCATTTCATAATCATAACCTTTTAAAAACTTCTTTAAAGACATGATCTTTATATCACTTTAAAACCCACAGAAAAGGAAGGTGGGTCTCATGTATGTAAATCCCAGAATTTAAAATAGAAAATTTTGGTATATATGTGAATACCCTTGTAGAAATAGGAGCTTTGAGTATTCACTTTATAACATAAAATAATTTTTGAGAAAAGAGAGAGGCATTTTGAGGGGAAAATTCTGCAGCATAACGGCTAAGTTTCGGGGTTTTAGAAAACATTGAAATGAGAGGGGACATGGGTCACCCACTCATAAATGATCCATAAAACAGTAGGGTGAAAGATTAATAAGGAAATATGTACATGGTAATGAAATTTGAGGGACATACCATTTGAAATGAAAAACATGGAAGGAAAAAAGATTAGATTTCTCTTATGAAAATTCGGCAGCCTTACGGCGTCACTTAACTTCAAAAGAAAATGATTTGACAAGATCAAATAGGGTCCCTCATCATATGATCATAAGAGATCAGTATTATAGATATAGAGATCATACCCCAACATAATAAAAAGGAACTTGAAAGACTTGACATGAAAATCGAACTTGAAAAATGAGAAGGGTGAAAGAATCCCTTAAAAATTCGGCAGCCTAACGGCGTCACTTAAACTTTCATAAAACGAAATTATGAGAGTAAGAGGGGATCTCTCATCATATAAACATGAAAGGGAAGTAAGAGGAATATAAAAGAACACCCTCTCACATAAAAACATGGAGCATAATAGGAATGACATAAAAGAGATTACATGAAAAGAAAGAGAGGGGTCGAATCCCTTACCTTAAAATGTGACTCTTGAAACTAAAAGGATTGGACCCTGAGGGCTTGGGGGCACCTTGGGAGGACTCCTTGGAAGGTAAGAAGACCAGAACTTTGTTGGGGGAGAGTTGGGAGTGAAAACTAAAGGAGGAAAGGGTGGGTATTTATAGGGAAAGTGAGGGGACAAAGCATTAATGGCCAAGGGACACCTCACTAGTGGTTTTGGCAAAACCATGGGCTTGCCCATGGTATTTGCCCATGGTATTGGCCACTTGGGACACCTCACACCTTATCTTACTATTCATAATTCGACCATATTGAATATATACTTAATACATCATTTAATGATGTCATTAAACACCCGTAACTTAAAAACTATACTTTCACTATTCACCGAAAATTTATTTTTTCAGAAAAATCCCCAAAAATTATCATAACATAATATCGATGCTCTGAGTTCAAAAATAAAGTCATTTTTATAAAAATAATTTTATAATTATTTTTAATTAAATTTTTAATTAAAAAACACTATTCATCCGAAAAAACTAATACTTGAATAATAATTTATGAAACCGTTATTTAACCATTTTATTGAATCACATTACTTAATCTAGGTGTCTAAATTATATTAAAACTTTCTTTGAGTGAAATTACTAATCCATTTGGTCATATTACTAATCCTAAGCGTAAAATCACTATTCATAATTTACTATTCATCAAAAATTAAGTTGATCTTATTAGACTCCAAATTCCTTAATGAACACTTTTGTAGAAGACCATTTTTTGAAAATCATTACACATCATTAGTTATTTAGGGTTTACATAAATATTTCAAAATATCCCTTTTTCAAAATTCATCAATAAAATACATTCTAAAATTATCTAGACATTTGAAATTTCACAAACATCACTAAAGGAAGAAATCTCAATTTATTCACCTGAAAGGATTACACAAGGAAACTAGGGTCTCATCACATAGCCCCTTATAACACTGGAATAAGACCTAAGTGTAAGGTGTGCTATGGTGAGAGAATCTGAGGGAGTCTCAGATAACATTGCCCTAATAGCAATCTCTAATAACTTGAACTTCTCTCGCAGGCATTTCCGTTCAAGCTTGACACGCTGGAGTTCGGCTTGGGCTTGGTCCAAAGCGAAGCCCACAGATGCTACCTCCTTCCCAAGCTCTGATAAGTGGGCTTCATAAGGGTTGAGTCTACTGGATGAAGCCATCGACTCCTCTTTCTGCATTAACCATTAACATCTTATTAAATCAATAAGAGTAAGTTAATATACTACTCAAAAAGATTGGGTCGTTACATTCTTCCCCCCTTAAGAAATTTCGTCCCCGAAATTTATACTTGAGGCCTAGTTGAAAAGGTGAGGGTACTTTTTCTTCATCGTTTCCTCAGGCTCCCAAGTCGCTTCTTCATATTTATGATTCCTCCACAACACTTTCACAAGGTGGGTAGTCTTGTTTCGTAGGACCTTGTTTCTACGATCCAAGATCTCCAGTGGCTGCTCCTCATAAGAGAGGTCATGTTCAAGTTGTACCACCTCTGGGTTCAGTACATGCGAAGGGTCGGGTATGTACTTCCTCAAGAGAGATACATGGAAGACATCATGAACTTGAGCTAGGTTCGGTGGAAGTGCTAGACGATAGGCCACTGCTCCTATGCGATCAAGGATTTCATAGGGGCCAAT
This sequence comes from Viscum album, assembly GCA_963277665.1. Classification (NCBI taxonomy): domain Eukaryota; kingdom Viridiplantae; phylum Streptophyta; class Magnoliopsida; order Santalales; family Viscaceae; genus Viscum; species Viscum album. Next base: position 1,902,280,798 of record OY728127.1, read on the forward strand.
GTACCTAGGGCTGAGCTTCCCTTTCTTCCCAAACCGCATGACTCTCTTCCATGGAGAAATTCGAAGGAAGACTTTGTCACCAACACCAAACTCCAAGTCCCTTCGACGATTGTCAGCATAGCTCTTCTGCCGACTCTGAGCAGCCTTTATGTGTTGTTGGATGGCATGAACCTGTTCTGTCATCTCTTGCACGAGATCAGGCCCAAGAAGCTTCCTCTCACCAGTTTCATCTCAACAAGTAGGAGTTCTACACCGCTTTCCATACAGAGCTTCATAGGGTGCCATCTGAATACTCGCATGGAAGCTGTTGTTATAGGATAACTCCACTAATGGGAGGTGTTGATCCCATACACCTTTAAATTCCATTGAGCATAATCTCAACATGTCTTCGAGTGTCTGAATAGTCCTTTCAGATTGGCCATCAGTTTGAGGATGATAGGCCGTACTAAAATTCAATTCAGTGTTCAGAGCATGCTGAAGACTTTTCCAGAATTTTGATGTGAATCTTGGGTCACGATCAGATACGATGGATAGTGGTACCCCATGCAGCCTTACCACTTCCTTCACGTATATCTTGGCAAGCTGATCCAGAGAGAAATCTTCCCGAATAGAGATAAAATGGGCTGTCTTGGTGAGACGGTCCACAATAACCCATATCGCATTGTTTCCTTTGGATGTTTTCGGGAGACCAGTTACAAAGTCCATGGTGATATTATCCCACTTCCATACTGGTATGGGTAGCGGTTTTAATACCCCCTTAGGAAGTTGTCTTTCTGCCTTTACTTGCTGACACACCAGGCACCTTGTAGTGTAATCGACAATCTCCCTCTTCATGTTATCCCACCAATAATGATCACGAAGGTCTCTATACATCTTAGTGCTTCCCGGATGTATAGAGAAAGTAGAGCTATGAGCTTCATCCATCAGTTCTTTCTTTATCTCCGGAATAGATGGAACACATAGTCTTGTACGAAATTTCAACACGCCTTCTTGATCAATATTGAAATCAGGGAACTTCCCATCCTTTACAGCCTCGAACTTCTCCTGCAGCAAAGGATCTTCTTTTTGAGCCTTCTTGATCTTCTCTAGTAATGAAGGTTGAGAAATAATTTGGGATAGGGTTGATGATGTCCCTTTCCTTATAATTCTCATGTCCAGTTTTACTAGATCTTTAATCAAGGGATCTCCCAGGATCCTCATTGTTGCCAGAACAACAGGATCTTTCCTGCTTAACGCATCCGCGACTTTGTTTGCTCTTCCAGGGTGATAATGAATTGAACAATCATAGTCTTTAATAAGCTCCAACCATCTCCTTTGTCTCATGTTCAATTCTTTCTGTGTGAAAATATACTTTAGACTTTGGTGGTCAGTGTATATATCACATTTCTCCCCATAAAGATAGTGCCTCCATATCTTTAGAGCAAAAACAACTGCCGCCAGCTCTAGATCATGCGTAGGATAATTCTGCTCATGAATCTTCAACTGTCGAGATGCATAAGCAATTACTTTTTCATTTTGCATGAGGACGCACCCAAGCCCTTTCAGAGATGCATCGCTAAAAATAACGAATCCTTCTCCAATAGAGGGTAGTGTTAACACAGGTGCAGTAACCAATCTCTTCTTCAGCTCTTGGAAACTTTCCTCGCATTCCTTTGTCCAGATGAACTTAACCCCTTTTCGAGTCAACTTGGTTAGTGGATTAGAAAGCCGTGAAAAGTTTTTCACAAACCTCCTATAATATCCCGCTAAACCAAGGAAACTACGAATCTCAGTTACTGTTGTGGGTTGAGGCCACTCCTCCACAACCATTGTCTTTGCAGGGTCAACCGAGATTCCTTCATTGGTTACGATGTGTCCCAAGAAAGCCACTTGTTGTAACCAAAACTCACACTTGCTGAACTTCCCAAAGAGCCTCTCCTTCAGTAGAGTTTTTAAAACAACCCTCAGATGATCTTCATGCTCCTCACGACTTTTTGAATATATCAAAATATCATCAATAAAAACTACCACAAAGTTATCAAGGTAGTCCTTAAAGACTCTATTCATCAAATCCATGAAAATAGCAGGAGCATTAGTCAAGCCGAATGGCATAACAGTAAACTCATAATGCCCATATCTTGATCGGAAGGCAGTCTTTGGAATATCTTCCTTCTTCACCCTCAGTTGATGATAACCAGATCGAAGGTCAATCTTAGAGAAGAATTGAGCCCCACGAAGTTGGTCAAATAAATCATCAATTCTTGGAAGAGGGTATCTGTTCTTCACTGTGATCCCGTTCAGTTCTCTATAATCAATGCATAGCCGCATTGATCCATCCTTCTTCTTCACAAAGAGAACTGGTGCTCCCCAAGGAGACACACTCGGTCGGATAAACCCCTTCTCCAACAAGTCTTGGAGTTGTTTCTTTAGCTCCTCTATCTCCACATTTGCCATTCTATACGGAGTCTTTGATATCGGTTGAGACCCAGGTACGAGTTCAATGGAGAACTCTACCTCTCTTTCTGGGGGAGGTCCAGGTAACTCCTCAGGAAATACATCCATGTATTCCTGAACAATCAGAACATCTTCAATTTGTATGCTCCCCTTCCCTTCTTCCTCATCACCGATTAACTCCATAAAGAAAGCTATAGGAGGTGCTTCTAGATAGGGATCAGTTCGGGATATCTCTCCTCGGAAGATAACTGTAGGTCGTTCATTCAAGACTACTGAGATTTCCTTACTTCTGCATTTGATCTTAGCATTATACTTTGAGATCTAGTCCATCCCTAGTATAACGTCGAATTCCATCATGGGAATGACTACTATATTTGAGATAAGATTGTGCTCACCAAAGTAAACACTAGAGTCTCTAAACACTGTTGATGCATGGATAATCCCACTTGGAGTCTTGACTGACAACTCTACCTCAAGCAATTCGGGGATTGATTCTATATTCTTTGCAAACTTGGAAGAAATAAAGGAATGCGTAGAACCAGAATCAAATAAAGCACTTGCTAGTTTTGAGAGGACAACAAGAGTACCTTCTACCACATCGTTCGGAACTTCAACTTCAGTTGTTGTGATAGCGAAAGCACGACCTTGCTCCCTTGGCCTCTGCTGAGGTTGATGGTGATTCCCCTCCACCGCCCTCGGATTTGGACATTGATTAGCAAAGTGCCCAAGCTGTCCACACTTGAAGCATGTGACTTCGGGTAGGGCCAGAACCATCTTTCCTCTGTCGTTAGTGTTGGGAAGTTGAGGCTTCACATCACCACGACAATTCCGAGAAATATGTCCTTCTTTTCCACACCTATAGCACTTGCCACTTCCGATCAAGCAGTTCCCTGGATGCTTCTTCCCACATTTATTGCATGTGGCATGTTGCATATGCTTTCCACCTCTTTCCTGATCAAAACTTCTTCCCAGGATTGGTTCTAGAGTTCTCTTCTTCTCATTAGATTTGTGAGACCATTGTGTCTCCCCAAACTCTAGTTCAACTTTCATAGCACTTCGAACTATTTCTTCATAGCTATCGTAGTCCCTGTTGGCTAGATTCTTCCACAGATGGGGTCGTAGTCCGCCAAAGAATCTATCAACCTTCCCATTAGGGTCCATGACAAAACTTGAGGTATAACGAGAAAGCCTTGTGAAGTTCATCTCATAGCTTCCGACAGATTCGTTCTCCTTCTGCTTCAGCTCGAGAAACTCTTTCTCCATTTTCGTTCTCATGGAACGAGGGAAATACTTGTTAAAGAAAATCCCCCGAAATTCTTCCCACTCCATAGCTTCCATCTCTCCTCGTGGCTTCGTGTTTTTGATCAGTGACCACCACTGATCAGCTTCTCCCTCTAGGCGGTAAACAGCAAGGGTGACTTTTTCTTGTTCCGAACAATGAAGTACAGAAAAGATCTTTTCAATGGAGCTTATCCATTGTTCCGCAACCAATGGGTCAGTAGATCCACTGAATGTTGGCGGTCGTTGACGCATGAAGGACTCAACAGAAAGTTGTTCCCTTCGTGGTGAGGTCGGCCTCTCAGCTTGATTCAAGTTATTACTCATAACTTGAGTCAGTTGGTTCATCATTCGCATGAATGTTTCCATTCCGGCTTCCATCGGAGGGCCGTCAGCACATGGTGCATTGCGGTCACCATCGGCACGGTTTCTCCTATTGCCCGCCATTTTCTAAAAGAATAAAACCTTAGTGAGAAACTTATTTCATTTATGTATCTTTTAACTAAGACTTCATGCTTATACAATTACACTTTTCTATAATTCCTTAATAATGATTCATAAAAAGCTCGTGATTAACCAAACATATCCCCCGGGAGTGTCGTAACCAAGAGTGCAGCAAGGCCCGTTATCGTGCACCAGTTCCCATTCGAGTCTAGCTCAAAGCGGTGTTTTCGGGTTTTACCCCTATGTACATATGTGCCAGAGCCACCTCTACCTGCTCGTATCCAGACAGGGATGTATTTGTTTGATAGACCACTTACTCAATACTTACCAAAATACCAGGAAGTTTTCCTATATTTAAACTTTTCTATAGGGTTCTTCCTAAAGTTTTTATATCCTAATTTCCACAAATAACTAAACCATCCTTTGATACCAACTATAACATCCCTCCATTTTATAACATAAACTTTCATTACATTACACAAAACTGAGGATCGTTAAGGTTTAGTGTCTTGGAAACAAGGATCATAATACATAAAAAAAACATAAAAACATTCTTCTTAAACACTTGAAAGGCTTCTCCTTTAGTTCATACTATGTTCATTATGCATCTCATAACCTGGGGACATACATCAAAAGAAAGGGTGAGCAGAAGGCCCAGTAAGGGAAACAAGAGGAACATTTTACATGTGAACTTGAGATACTTCAATAAGGACATGAAAAGAACTTTAAGGCATGAGAAAGAAATCATGAGGCATTTCATAATAAAAATAACATTTTTCATAACTTGAAGATGTGGCTACATCATTTAACATAGACAATCATGAACATATCACCAAGGTCCATCCCCAAGGTGTCATTTGAAAATTACCAAGGTTATTCGCCAAGGTATCATGAAAATTGTAATCTCTAGTGGTTACATCATTACCCAATGAATTGGAGCGCTATCAGGGCGCACCCTTAAATTTGACTTTATTATCATGTGATCCACATATATCATCATCAAAAATTTCATAAATAACCCATATAGCATAAAGGAAATGGGTTTCATTTCATAATCATAACCTTTTAAAAACTGCTTTAAAGACATGATCTTTATATCACTTTAAAACCCACAGAAAAGGAAGGTGGGTCTCATGTATGTAAATCCCAGAATTTAAAATAGAAAATTTTGGTATATATGTGAATACCCTTTTAGAAATAGGAGCTTTGAGTATTCACTTTATAACATAAAATAATTTTTGAGAAAAGAGAGAGGCATTTTGAGGGGAAAATTCTGCAGCATAACGGCTAAGTTTCGGGGTTTTAGAAAACATTGAAATGAGAGGGGACATGGGTCACCCACTCATAAATGATCCATAAAACAGTAGGGTGAAAGAGTAAGAAGGACATATGGACATGGTAATTAAATTTGAGGGACATACCATTTGAAATGAAAAACATGGAAGGAAAAAAGATTAGATTTCTCTTATGAAAATTCGGCAGCCTTACGGCGTCACTTAACTTCAAAAGAAAATGATTTGACAAGATCAAATAGGGTCCCTCATCATATGATCATAAGAGATCAGTATGATAGATATAGAGATCATACCCCAACATAATAAAAAGGAACTTTAAAGACTTGACATGAAAATCGAACTTGAAAAATGAGAAGGGTGAAAGAATCCCTTAAAAATTTGGCAGCCTAACGGCGTCACTTAAACTTTCATAAAACGAAATGATGAGAGTAAGAGGGGATCTCTCATCATATAAACATGAAATGGAAGTAAGAGGAATATAAAAGAACATCCTCTCACATAAAAACATGGAGCATAATAGGAATGACATAAAAGAGATTACATGAAAAGAAAGAGAGGGGTCGGATCCCTTACCTTAAAATGTGACTCTTGAAACTAAAAGGATTGGACCTTGAGGGCTTGGGGGAACCTTGGGAGGACTCCTTGGAAGGTAAAAAGACCAGAACTTCGTTGGGGGAGAGTTGGGAGTGAAAACTAAAGGAGGAAAGGGTGGGTATTTATAGGGAAAGTGAGGGGACAAAGCATTAATGGCCAAGGGACACCTCACTAGTGGTTTTGGCAAAACCATGGGCTTTCCCATGGTATTTTCCCATGGTATTGGCCACTTGTGACACCTCACACCTTATCTTACTATTCATAATTTGACCATATTGAATATATACTTAATACATCATTTAATGATGTCATTAAACACCCGTAACTTAAAAACTATACTTTCACTATTCACCGAAAATTTATTTTTTCAGAAAAATCCCCAAAAATTATCATAACATAATATCGATGCTCTGAGTTCAAAAATAAAGTCATTTTTATAAAAATAATTTTATAATTATTTTTAATTAATTTTTTAATTAAAAAACACTATTCATCCGAAAAAACTAATACTTGAATAATAATTTATGAAACCGTTATTTAACCATTTTATTGAATCACATTACTTAATCTAGGTGTCTAAATTATATTAAAACTTTCTTTGAGTGAAATTACTAATCCATTTGGTCATATTACTAATTCTAAGCGTAAAATCACTATTCATAATTTACTATTCATCAAAAATTAAGTTGATCTTATTAGACTCCAAATTCCTTAATGAACACTTTTGTAGAAGACCATTTTTTGAAAATCATTACACATCATTAGTTATTTAGGGTTTACATAAATATTTCAAAATATCCCTTTTTCAAAATTCATCAATAAAATACATTCTAAAATTATCTAGACATTTGAAATTTCACAAACATCACTAAAGGAAGAAATCTCAATTTATTCACCCGAAAGGATTACACAAGGAAACTAGGGTCTCATCACATAGCCCCTTATAACACTGGAATAAGACCTAAGTGTAAGGTGTGCTATGGTGAGAGAATCTGAGGGAGTCTCAGATAACATTGCCCTAGTAGCAATCTCTACTAACTTGAACTTCTCCCGCAGGCATTTCCGTTCAAGCTTGACACGCTGGAGTTCAGCTTGGGCTTGGTCCAAAGCGAAGCCCACAGATGCTACCTCCTTCCCAAGCTCTGATAAGTGGGCTTCATAAGGGTTGAGTCTACTGGATGAAGCCATCGACTCCTCTTTCTGCATTAACCATTAACATCTTATTAAATCAATAAGAGTAAGTTAATATACTACTCAAAAAGATTGGGTCGTTACACTTCCCCACTAGTTTTCCGCTTTTCCCCAACATCGCACATCTTGATCCATCTCTCTCCAAAAGAAGTTAGCTTGAAGACACCTTGGTTAAGTATCATAACATGCACCTTTTGAATCACATCATTTAATCGTCTCATACCAAATATCCATATAGTAACCAAGTAGTTTTTGGGATCCACTATAGCCCATATTTTTGGATCAAAAGAGTAACTAATATGATTACTATTACAAGAGTGGGGTGAATTGTAGTTTAAAGACATTAAACAAAACAAAACAAAGCATAAAACCTCTTTAAGTAAAAATAACAGACTCAAAATTCTCCTAATGATAATAATGTTAGAATTGAAACCAGAAAACATCCAATTATATCAAAGTATGTTTTAATCATTATCATAGAAGCATAGATAAAATAAATGATAAGAAAGATTTGTAAAACAAACTTTCTATCATAATATTCATAGTAGAATAAAAACATGTAAAAACAAGAAATAAAAAATCTTATAATGTAAGAATAACATACAAGATATATTTAAAAGAAATCACTCTTTTAACCTTAAGAGTAAAGGTAGTTAATAACCTTGACTAAAGGTATCCATAGTTTTATACTTATTTTAAAGTTTGTCTTTCCTCACCAGGAAATCCCTTGATACAATGATCGGAATAAACTCTGTCTTCCTATACTTGGAAGCCCTCGATCATAACAATGATAGGAATATGTATTCCTAGACCTGGAAGACCTTGATCTAATGGATCAGATTCACTATCTTCCAATCCCTTGAATCCCTCGACTGTAACAATGACCGTACACGTGATTACAAAATCAAATTCATTCTAAAGGAAACAACCCAAACAAGTATTTTTTAGAACTACAACTCTCCAAAGTATTAAAAAGACTTTGGAATGAAATTTTCACATAGAGAAAACTTTAGAAAAATTGAATTGTGAATATGATCAGCTCTAAACTCTTCAAATGACTAACTATTTATAGTCGAATATTTCTGAGTTAGTTACAACAGCCTCAGACAGTTGTCTCTTTGAAAACTCACAATACTTTGGAATAAATGAATGTCCGACATCATTTTATTTAGAATCATTATAATGCTAACTGATATTCCTTACAATATAAAAAATTATTATTTACCTCATTTATAAACTTCAGTCATTACGATGGAATTCATTATTGATTATCAATATGATGGAATGAATGAGGGTTAGTCTAATGTATCAGTACCATGGTCAGTATGAGGGTCATTACTTTTTTTAGTTAGGTAGACAAGACATAATTATAATAACTGTTCTAAACATATTTCATTTCGATGGATCAAATACACCTTCAATCCAATAGATCAGATTGAGTAATATAAATTTTATATTCTTAATCCATTAGAAACATTTCTATATATGGTAGAAAGTAATGTTTTGTACAAAAACATACTAAAACACTTGGGACATAAAAACTTAGTAAGAATATTTTTAAGAAGGTGTTTGTGAATTCCAAATCTAAAGGAATGGAAAATTAAGAAGTAAAACTTCTAACTCAACAATCTCCCCCTTTTTGGAAATCACGAAACACAACACTTAAATGAAAAATAATAACTTGAAAAACTTATATTCCTTTATTATTTTAAGAAATTTGAAGATATATATTTCTTATAACCCCCCTTGAGTTTATAACTACTTCAAAATATGATAGAAAGTATTAAAATAACCCCCATTAAGGAATAATTCTCCCACTTATGAATACTTATCCCATTTAAAAAAAATATTTCCCTTTATAAAACATTCTCCCCCTCTGTGATTTTTAAAAAGGAATGGTAAATAATCCAAAGTTTCCTGAAATGTTGGAAAAGATAAAATATGAAACAATAAATTGAACTAACTAATCATCCAAGAATAATATGAAAGATCACATATCCAATCATAATTAAAAAACATTCAAGCATAATGGATTTGAATGAAAATTATTTCATAATAATCAACTATTCAAATGTTTTACAAAATATACATCAAGTATTAAAATGAAAAGTTTAATCTTTATTCATAATTTTCTTTATAAAAGTATTTATCTTTTTGAACTCATGTTGACCATTATCAAGATTGAAAATCCTCTATTCCATTACATCCCACTTCCAAACTCCAGTATTTAAGATTTGAACTTAATTCTTTATAAGGATAAACTCCTCCTCACAATACCTCAGTCTACTATTTTCCAATTCTAGACTATGAAACTTTTCTTTCAAAACTTCTAGTTCCTATATCTTATCATCAGTTTCATCTATGAATTATTTGATGAAATTAACTCTGTAAGAAACATATGAGGATAAATTGTTAAAGGAATCTAGAATTTATAAAAAAAAGTTGTTTTAATTCAAAAAAATTATCAGAATGTTTATGAATATCATTATCTACTTGGTTGGACCACTTCACCATCTTATTTCATGAATAATTTTTTATCATTAACTTTTCTTGAAAAACTTCTAAATCTACCTCGATCCCGATCATTGATTAAATCAAAACTTTGAGTGATTTTGATTTCTCATTCAATGATTCCTGGATCAACTTACATATTGAATCCATGTTTGGTAGATAAATAATTTGATCACTAAAACTTTTCAAGGTAATAAAAATATAATCAAAAACCCTTTCAAAAACTTTTTCTTATGAGTTCAATTGATTGAATTCAATATGGGGAGGTTTTGGTCTGCTGGTTCTGACATCAACTACTTTGCCTTTTTTTTTCAACTTTCTTTGAAACTTTATCTGGAAAATTTGTTTATACTAAAATATTCACAATATCAAGATCCTTATATGATTATTCCTTATCAATGATTTTGGTATTTTATTTTTGGTTTGGTTATTCTTCCTTAGAGGATTAATCCTCTCCCTTTTCTATTGAAGATTTTTCTTCCTGAGAACAATCCGAGTTTTCATCCTTACCAAATTGTGAAGGTAAACGTGTTTAGGATTATGAAAACTCTGATGATTTCTTTTCCTTTTATTCTTCATCCGTTTGAGTCTTTTCCTTTTGAACTTATTCTTCTTGTTCTTCTTCTTATTCATCTACTTTTTCTTCAACTTCTTCTTCTGGTTATTCTTGGAGTTATTCTTCAACCTCATCTATGAATTCTTCTACAACTTCTTTATTAATCTCTTCTTATAATTTTATAATTTTTCTTAAATATCCCCTTCTAAATAATTTAGATATTGATTCTTTCTCGGATAAGGTAAGAACTAATTCTTCAATAATTAATTTTTATTTTCCCTTTTCAAGCACTAGAGGGACCACTGAAAATCCTTCAAAAACAAGTCTGGATTCTAGAATGACTTGATCGGTATGATAAAGTGGTATAAAATGATTCTCATAAGCCTTTTAAAAAAATTTCAACAAACTTTCAGAAATTCTTACTTTTGTAAGTCTATTTTTTTACTTCTTTCTTTTCTCGTATTCTTTTAACTATTTTACTACCTGTATTTTCAAGGCCTTTGCCTCAACAGGATCAAGAACAAAATTTGGATCCCTTAGTTTATTTTGTGCCTTATGTAACATCAAATTCTTGAATTCTTTATCAAAAATTATCTTTTCTTTCTTTTGTTTAACAGGTGGGTAAGATTCATCCTTTCTTTTTTTATTAACTTCCTCAAATTTCTTTTAAGGTTAAGCATCATATTTAGATACATTAATGTTTTCAACAATTTTTTTTTGATTTAAAATCAAAAACCAATTTCATTATCAAAATTATGTCTTCACCAATAAAATAAATCTTTTCTATGACTGGGTAATACTTATTCTCATCTTTGAAAAGTTCCATACATTTTACAACTAACTTACTGATGAAGGTAGGAAACATTACAATCTTCAACTTTATCGAATCACTTTTAATATTCTCTACCGTAATGAACACAAATTTTACCAAGTCAATTTGCCTCATATTTATCAAAAACTCCAAGACAAAAGATTCTAAAACCTTAAGTGTGTCCCCATCACCCTTCCTCAAAATCAGATAACCCTGCATCCATAATTTTACTAATCTTGCATCTGGTTATAAGTGAGAAAATTTCCTTATTTTCTTATAATATGAAAACAAATATATCTCAATCTTAACTTTCTCAAAATATCCAAACTTGTCTGGTAATCTGTGCGATGGTAGATAAGCTTCAACTTCAGAAGGAACACTAACCAAGTTCACTACTCTTTTGTATAAAATATTATATATATTTTCAAACATAGAAAAGGAAACTTTATCCTTGCATTATTCTTTAAAAAACTCAACAAAATCATAAAAATCTCTAACCATTTCAGGATAATAAAGATCAAAATCTTTATCGGGTTTCTCTACACAAAGATTTCCCAACATTATAGAGAAATGATCCTTTTGAGAGTAGTATCATATTTTTCAAACCAAGATCTTTCAAGGAGTATTTCATTGAAAACATACCATTTCATGTGATCTTCTTTGGTTTCCATTGTAAAGAGAACTAATCCAAAGATTGGATGAACAAAAAAAGAATCAGAATGAGGGTTTTGAAGGGTGCCAAAGCTTAGGAACAAAAACCTTGAGAACTGATGTGGGATTCATGGTCACCCACCTTTATATAGGCATGTAAAAACATTAGTTTATATTCCAAATTACTTTCAATGGCTAAGATTAAACCTTAAAAAATCTGATAGACGATATTTAATCAAAGAAATATTATAAATGTTTATTTAAACTCTAAAAGTTTTAAAACTTTTTATCAGAGTGAGAATCATTCCGATTAGAAAAAAATTAATTTTTTTTTTGAAAAAAATCAAAATATTAAAAATAAAAGAATAAGTAATAAAAAAAATTAGAAAATAAATTAATGGATTAGTGCAAAAACTAAAATAAGAATACCTTTTAGAATAGAAAGTTTCATCGGTATGAATAGCCTATTCTTCTTGGGTTTTAAACATAAAATGATTACGATAATTTTATTATGAAAAAATTATTATGATAGTTTTATTATAAAAAAATAATTATGATAGATTTATTATGAGAAACTGATTATGATAGTTTTATTATAAAAAAATGATTATGATAAAAACTTAATAATCCAGAAAAGTTTTTAATAAATTTTGAGTTCAAAAATTTTATAACAATTTCTGATTCAAAAAAGAAATTTTTGAATTCTAACTCAAGTTTTTTTTATAAAATTCTGAGTCTAAAAAAACTCATTATGGTACAAACTATTTAGAAAACTAAAAATTTTGAAAACTAAAAATTTTAAGAAAAACTAAAAAGTTTTTTTTTGAAAAACAAAAACATATGTAATCCCTTATAAAAATGAGTTTATTAATATAAGGAAATGGGTAAATAAGAAGTAGATATGAATAATCACTTAATATTGATAATTCCTAGATTTTATTTAATGTATTAAAATCTATTAGAACTAAGGGGTTTTATAAAAATATCAGCAAGTTGTTCTTACATTATGATGAATTGTAAAATTTTATCTCCTTTAAGTGTGTGGTCCTGAAGGAAATGGTTTCTTATATCTACGTGTTTAACATATGAGTGATGTGTTGGGTTTTTAATTAAAAATAACAGAACTTATATTATAACAAAGTATTTTAGTTTTAGTAAAACTCATTCTATATTCAGTGAGTGTTACATCCACAACACTTGAGCACTACAACTTCCAACTGCTACATATTTGTCTTCAGCGATGGAAAGTGCTACTGAGTATTGTTTCTTACATGGTCAAGAAACTAAAGAATATCCTAAGAAATGATAGGTTCCATATATATTTTTTCTATCCATTCTACATCCACTAAAGTTATCATCCTATAAACTTTGTAGTTCAAAAACATTTCCAGAAGAATAGAGTAGGCCTAAATCCATAGTTACCTTTAGATAACAAAAAATTTGTTTTACAACTTTGAGATGGGATTATTTTGGATTAGATTGATATATTTCACATAATCACACTAAAAACATTAAGTCCAGATGACCGGTTGTTAAGTAAAGTAAGATTCTAATCATACCTCTAAAGGTTTTCTGATCAACTGGTTTCCCTGCCTCATCAAGATCTAAAGTATTGGAGGTACCAATAGGAGTAATAATAATTTTAGTGTTTTCATATCAAATTTTATTAAAAATTAATTTTATATAATTATGTTGATATATAAAACTTCTTTCTGGTTTTTTTAATATTTTGAAACTGAGAAAATATGTTAACTCACCTATTATACCAATTTCAAACTCATACTTCATAAGATCCACAAAGGAATCTGTTAAAGATTTTTGATTTGAACCAAATATAATTTCATCAACATAAATTTTTATAATCATAATGTTTTTATTTACTTATTTTATAAAAAGAGTTGGATCCAAAACTCCCTTAACAAAATATTTCTATAACAAAAATCCATTTAACTTATCATACCAAGCTCTAGGGTCTTGTTTAAGTCCATATAGTGATTTTGTAAGTTTATAAACATATTCTAGATGTTTTTTGTTTTCAAAACCAGGGATTGTTCTACATAAACTTCCTCCTAAATATATCATTTAATAAAAACACACTTCACATTTATTTAAAATAGTTTGAAATTAAATAATTCTCAAAGGATAGAAGTATTCAAGTAGCTTCAATTCCTACTACTAGAGAATAATTTTCTTCATAATATTTTCCCTCTTATTGGTTATAACCTTTAGCAACAAGTTTAACTTTATTTCTAACTATTATTCCATTTTCATCCCATTTATTAAAAAATAACCAATTTAATCAAATTACAAAAGTTTCTAAAGGTCATTCAACTAAAGTAAAAACTTTGAACCTTTCAAACACATTAATTTCATCTTGAATTGGATTAATTAAATCCACATCACTTAAATCCTCATTAGGATTCTTAGGTTTGAATTGGGATAATAAATCTATATGTTCAATTTCATTTATTAAGGAAATTTTATTCATAACTAGTTGATATACATCACTGATGATACTTCTACTAGGACTATTCTTAAGAAACAACTAACTTCTTGGGTTTTAAAAAGTATCTTCTTCTATAATAGGTTGAAAATATTCCTAAGGAATAAATTCAGAAACATATTCTTGAGTTATTTATTTATGAAAATAATTTTATACTATAGGTTGAAAATATGTTTTAGAAATAACATCTGAGGATATAGGTTGAGGTTATTTGAAAATGAAGGGATCAGTTTCATGAAACTTAACATGTACCATTTACTCAATAGTACTTGTATTTTTATTAAAAACTCTATAAGACTTAAAATTAGTGGAATAACCTAAAAATATTCCTTCATCAGATTTTAGTTCAAACTTATGTAGATTATTTTTAGTATTTAGAATTAATACTTTGTAACCAAATAATTTTAAGTAAGAAACTTTTGGTTTTATTCCTACCCACAACTCATAAGGTGTTTTATTAATAAAAGGTATAATTAAAAATCAATTTATATTATAGTAGGTAGTACTAACCACTTCATCCCAAATTTTTTTAGCAACTGAGTATTCACTCAACATGGTTCTAGTTATTTCTTGAATAATTCTATTTCTTATTTCAATTACACCATTTTTATGGGGAGTTCTCAGTGCCAAAAACTTATGTTCAATACCTTTCTTATTAAAAAAAGTTTGAAAATTAGAATTTTCAAATTCTCTACCATGATCACTATGAATAGTTATCAAGGAGTGGTTTTTTTAACTTTGGCTATAAAAGTTTTAAAATAACTCAAGGCTTAAAATTTTCTTATTAGAAAATAGACCCAAGTATATCTAGTTAATTCATCAACTAAAACATATACATAGCATTTTCCACCAATAATTTCAGTTTGTGTAGGACCAAATAAGTCCATGTTCACTAACTGTAAAGAATCATAAGTTGAGACTTCACTAATAGATTTAAAACTTTACTTATGTTTCTTACCAAATTGAAAAGGGTCATTATAACATCCCGCCTTTTTATCACATAAACTTTCATTACATTATACAAAATCGAGGATCTTTAAGGTTTAGTGTCTTGGAAACCAGGAACTTAATACATGAAAACATAAAATATTCTTATTAAACACTTGAAAGGATTCTTAATTTGTTCATCCTAAGTTCATTACAGCATCTCATAACCTGGGGACATACATCAAAAGAAAGGGTGACCAGAAGGCACAGTAAGGGAAAAAAGGGGAAACATTTAACATGTGAACTTGAGATACATCAATAAAGTCGTGAAAAAGAACTTTAAGGCATGAGAAAGAAATCATGAGGCATATCATAATAAAAATAACGTATTTTATAACTTTAAGATATGGATACAACATTTAACTTAGACAATCATTTCCGTTTCACCAAGGTCCATCCCCAAGGTGTCATTAAAAACTACCAAGGTTATTCACTAAGGCGTCGTTAAAAATGGTCATCTCTAGAGATTAAGTCTTTACCCAATGCATTGGAGCGCTATCAGGGAGAACCCTTAAATTTGAATTTATTATCATGTAATACACATATATCATCATCAATAATTTCATAAACAACCCATATAGCATAAAATAAATGGGTTTCATTTCATAGTCATCACATTTTAAAAACTGCTTTAAAGACGTGATCTTTATGTCACTTTAAACCCATGAAAAAGGAAAGCGGGTATCATGTATGTAAATACAAGAATTTAAAATAGAAAATTTTGGTATATATGTGAATACCCCTTTATAAGAAATAGCTTTTAGTATTCACTTAATAAAATAAAATAATTTGAGATAAAGAGAGAGACATTTTGAGACGAAAATTCTGCAGCATAATGGCTATATTGCAGGGCTTTAGAAAACATTGAAAAGAGAGGGGACATGGGTCACCCACTCATAAATGATCTATAAAATAGTATATGGACAGAATATAAAGTATATGAATCATGATAATAAAATTTTAAGGACATACCATTTGAAATGAAAAACATGGAAGGAAGACAAAAATAAGATTTTTCTTATGAAAATTCGGCAGCCTAACGGCGTCACTTAAACTTCAAAAAAATGAATTGATGAGATAAAATAGGGTCTCTCATCATATGAAAATAAAAGATCAGTATGATAGATATAGAGATAGTATCCCAACATAATAAAAGGAACTTGAAAGACTTGACATGAAAATAGAACTTGAAAATGAGAAGGGTGAAAGAATCCCTTAAAAATTCGGCAGCCTAACGACGCCACTTAAACATTCTTAAAATGAATTGATGAGAGAAATAGGGGGTCTCTAATCATATGAAAATGAAAAGTACAGTAGGATAAATATAAAAGAACATCCCCAACATAAGAACATGGAGCTTAAAATAAATGACATAAAGGAGAATACATGAAAAGAAAGAGAGAGGTCAGACCCCTTACCTTAAAATGTAACTCTTAAAACTCGAAGGTTGAGACATTGAGGGCTTGGGGGAACCTTGGGAGGACTCCTTGGGAGGTAATAAGTCCAGAACTTCGTTTAGGATTATTTTGTAATGGAAAGGATGAGAGAATGACTTGGTATTTATAGGGAAAGTGAGGGGACAAAGCATTAATGGCCAAGGGACACCTCATTGGTGGTATTGAAAAAACAAGTGGTATTTCCTCATGGTATTGGCCACTTGGGACACCTCATACAATAATTCACCCCCTTTAGTCTTCCATACCTTAAAATATCTCATTACATCATCATGACGCAGTTATGATGTCATTAAACATACCGAAACCCTAAAACTGTATTTTTACTATTCACTGAAAATTCAACTTTCTCAGAAAAATCCCAAAATTTCACCTTAACCAAATATCGATGCTCTGATTTCAAAAATGAACTCCATTTTATAAAAATAATTTTCTAAATATTTTTAATTTAATTTTTAAATAAATACACTATTCCCTGAAAATTCATTTTTTCCAGAAAAATCCCCAAAAATTACCTTAACATAATATCGATGCTCTGAGTTCAAAAATGAACTCCATTTTATAAAAATAATTTTCCAAATATTTTTAATTTAATTTTTAATTAAAAAACACTATTCACCCGAAAAAACTGATACTTGACTAATAATTAATGAAATAGTTATTTACCTATTTTATTGAATCACACTACTTAATCAAGGTGCCTAAATTATATTAATACTTTTTTAAGTGAGATTACTAATCCACTTGGTCACATTACTAATCCTAAGCATAAAATCACTATTCATAATTTACTATTCATCAAAAATTAAGTTGATCTTATTAAACTCCAAATTTATTACTGAACACATTTACAGAAGACCATTTTTTGAAAATCATTACACATCATTAATTATTTAAGGTTTACAAAAATATTTTAAAATATCCTTTTTCTATAATTCATCAAAAATATTCATACTATATTTATCCAGACATTTGAAAATTCACATACTTCAACATAAGAAGAAATCACAATTTTTATTTAAATCAAAGGATTACACAAGGTAGATATGATCTCCTTACATAGCCCCTTATAACCCCAGAATAGGACCTAAGTATAAGGTGTGCTAAGGTGAGAGAATCTGAGGGCAGCTCAGCCAACATCGCACGAGTAGAAATTTATATCAGTTTGAACTTCTCGCGAAGGCGATTCCGTTCTAGCTTCACACGATGAAGTTCGGCTTGGGTTTGGTCCAGAGCAAATCCTAGTGGTGCTACCTCCTTCCCAAGTTCTATTAGACGGGCTTCGATTGGCCCGATACTACTGGATGAGGCCATCAAATCTTCTTTCTATATTAATTAACCAAGATCACTTGTATTTAGAGACAATAATCGCAACATTTAGTTTCCAAAGGTCATACTGACTAATGGTCATATAACAGTCGAAACCCAACGGTCTCATTTTAATTATACTCATGTTATCAAATGAAACAGTTTTTTTGAGTATAAAAATAAAATAACACACAAAATTAGGAAACAATATTTATTCAAATTTTCGGGTCATTACAATCATAGACTTTTGAAGTGTCAAACCTAAGTTTAGGTAGATCCTTAACAAATCCTTTCCCAGTCAACTTAGTTAGAGTTAGTAGGTTACAATGTTCTGACCTTATATTCCATAACCAATATTGATCTTCCATTTCACTAAGGCAAGGTAAGTCTTGGCTCCTAAGGAATTTTAATTTTAGCGTGTAAACATTCTCATGATAATTGGAAGAAAGAATAAATTCATCATTGGAAGTATGTACAATACATTTATCATTCCTTAATTTCACAAGGAAACCTTAATAATGTAATTGAATTATACCAACAAGGTTGTGCTTAAGTCCTATAATAAATAAAACATTTAAAATAAGGGCTTTTCTAAGAAGTACAATATTACCTATACCTATAATCTCTCCTTGAAAATTATCTATGAAAGTTACTCTACCACCTTTCATCTTGATTATCTTCTTGAATAAATATTTGTTTCTAGTCATGTGTCTGGAATAGCCACTATCCATGTACCAAATGTTTTTGTTGTTGGTAATTTCTTTATTTTCTTAAAAACAAAAATATTAGTTTTTCAGAATCCGAACCATATTGGGTTAGACATAGTTAATAAATAATATTCTAGGTAAACACATTTTTCTAACTTTATTATTTTTGGGTAAATTTCATTTCCTTATAAAAATAATCCTTATGAAATCATACATATTTTACTCTATTTAAAGAATAATTTTTCTTCCAGTGATCTCCACTTTGGTACTTAGTGCAAAAGGTTCACTTTTAGGAATAAATTAATTATTACTAAAAATCGATTTTTATTGGTAAAACTCATTTTGGTATTATCACTATAAGGTTAAATTTTCATATATATTTTATCAAATTTTTCCTTAATATTGGTAAACTTGGATAAAAGTTTATTTAATCTAGAAATTTTAGATTTTAGTTTTACAACTAAATTATTATCCTCATTGGTAATAATTTTGGAACTACGTTTTTCAAAATTATTTTGTAAAGCAGTTTTCTTAGAAATAAATTTTTCAAAATCTTTTGAAAAATATTCTTTTTCAAAATTATTTTTATAAATATCTTTATAAAGATATGTTATTTGATTAGTCAAAATATTTATTCTTGAATCTTACTTAGCAAGTTTAGCTTTTTCATTATCAAATTTTATTAAAAATATTACAATTTTTATTTTCTAATAGTTTTGTAAACCTAGAAACTTCATCATAACTAGGTAGATTATTATCTTCACTAACTAAGGTAAATTATTTATTATAAGATGTATAATTTTTATCATTAGGATAGATTGAATTTAAATACATATTAGTAAGAGATTTGGAAGTGTGTACCTTAGCCATTAAACATTGATTTACCATGGGTACTTTTGAAAAAATTACAATGTTCCTTTGTTTGTAACTTTAATTATCAGAAGAATTTTAAGAAGAATCTATACTACTAGCACTCCAAGCATCAAAATATTTCAAAAATTTATTTCCTTTAAACTGATTCTGTCTGAATTTCTTTTCTTCCCATCTTTCCTTTTCAACTTTCGACAATCAGGTCGAATATGTCATGCTTTCTTACATTCATAATAAGTGACGTTAGAATCCATCTTTTCACATTTATCCTTTTGACTCTTTTTGTATCTATATTGAAAGTATTTATTGACAAAAATATTTTTCATTATTCTAGTCAGATTTTTCATCTCATTTTTTGAAGGTGGTGATGAACTTGAATCAGATTCAACAAAATATTTTCTCTTTATTAAAGATTTCACTACTTTATTTGCTGACTAGACTTTAGAAGGTACATTAGATATTATAGAAAAAATAGCTCTACCATTGTTATTTTTTTCCCTTTTTAGCATCTCTTTTTAATATTCCTTCATACTGTATGAGAGTACCAATCAGATCATCTAAATTAAGATTAGTAAGCTTTCTTGTATCATCCACAATAGTTCTTTTAGATTCTCACTCATTAGGCATTATGTCTATAATCTTTTCGACCAAAATTTCATCATCAAGATATTTTTAACCAAGATACTATAAAATATTTATAATAGTATTGGAAACTGTCTCACCAGGTAGAAAATCAAAGTCTTGGTAATCAACTCTAAGCATAGATCTTCTTGTTTCCATAACTTTGGATGTACCAAAATGTGTTACTTCCAATTTAATCTAAATACTATTGGAAGGTTCACAAGATGATATATGATTATAGATATTCCTCACTATATAAAACAATAAAGTATTTCTAAATTTTTAGTTCAATTGATATTTCAATTTCTTATCATTAGTAAAAACATAAACTTCCTTATCATGAATTTTATATTTTCCAATAATCATTAAGAAATTATCAACTCTAGTGTTGATCATAAAAGTTTTCATTATATCTATCCAATACTCATAGTTATTCCCATCAAATATAGGTGGTAAAATTGGATATATATTATCAAGTGATCCAATATTCATAGCTTCCATCTTAAGAAAAAAAAATCTTTTTCTACAAATACATGTTAGTGTAAAAGCATTTATAAACAGGAAGTTTATGTCAAAACTTAAAAAACTTGCAGTAAATAAAGAAAGAAAAAACTCAACAAGTATTTAAGTAGTAGAAAAATTCTCTGATACTAATTTTTGGATATAAAGAGTAACCAAGATGGTTACTATTACAATGGGGGGGGGGGTGAATTTTAGTTTAAAAGATTTAAACAAAACAAAGCAAGAAACCTATTTAAGTAAAAAAACCAGACTCAAAATTTTTCCGATGATCATAATTTAATAATTGGAACTAGAAAACATATGATTATATCAGAGTATGTTTTAATTGTTATCATAGAAGCACCAATAAAATAAATTATAAGAAATATTTGTAAAACAAACTTTCTATCATAATATTCACAGTGAAATAAAAACTTATAAAAATAAGAAAAAAGATTATAATGTAAGAATGAATTACAAGATATATTTAAAATAAATCACTCTTTTAAGTTTAAGAGTAGAGGTAGTAAATAAACTTGACTAAAAGTATCCATAGTTTTATACGTACTATAAATTCTATCTTTCTTTATCGAGAAATCCCTCGATATGATGATTAGAATAAACTCTATCTTATTATCCTCAGAATCCCTTGATCATAACAATGATTGGTGTCTATCCTCCTAGCCCTAGAATCCATCGATCTGATGGATCATATTCATTGTCTTCCCATCCCCAGAATACCTAAATCGTAACAGTGATCAGATGAATGATTACTAAATAAAATTCATTCTAATGGAAACAACCCAGACAATGATTCTTTAGAATTGAAACTCTTTAAAGCATTACAAAGACTTTGGTATGAGATGTTGACATATATAAAACTTTAGAATGATTTAATTTAAAATGTAATCAGCTCCCAATTCTTCAAATGACTGACTATTTATAGGCGAAGCTTCAACAGTTATATTTCTGAGTTAGTTGCAATAACCTCGAACAACTGGATTTTGAAAACTCACAATACTTTGGCATAATTTAACACGAAACTTCATTTTTTTTAGCATCATTATAATGATAACTAGTATTCCTTATAATAGAAACAATTATTATGTACTTTGGTTATAAACTTCAGTCAGTTCGATGGACTTCTTCATTGATTTTCAATCTGATGAACTGAATGAGGGTTAGTCTAATGTATTAGTACCATGGTCAGTCCGATGGTCATTACTTTTTTCAGTCAGGTAGATAAGACATAAGTCTAATAACTGTTCTAAACAAAGGTCATTATGATGGATCATACACACTTTCAGTCCGATGGATCAAATTGAGTAATTTAAAGTTTATATTCATAATCCATTAGAAACATTTCTATGCATGGTAGAAAATAATGTTTTCTACAAAAACATACTAAAACACTTAGGACATAAAAATTTAGTAAACATATTTTTAAGAATGTGTTTGTGATTTCAAAAATTAAAGGAATGAAAAATTAAAAAGTAAAACTTATAACTCATCACATATGTTGTGTATCATACATCGGATATCATACCTCAAGCCATTACAACCCATACACTAAGTCTGTACCTCACACCATCACAACTCATACACATCCTACCTATAATAACTATTTGGATACTATATTTGAAGATACATGTGTGTGAAATAACCACAATTCATTACAACCCTCTACACACATATACGGGGAAAATAACAATCATGCATACCATAACATAATACTACCATGAGGATAGAGTGGGCAAAAAGGGGGTATTCAGTCATCTGTCCCTCGCCAACCTTGATGTTTGGGAAAAAACCCTCCCAGAGTCTACTAGGTGTTAGTTTCCCTAACCGACATGGGTTAGGTAGCGTATAAAATCACAAAACATATAGGATATAAAATAGCTTACAACCACACTATGAGAATAATCTAGTCCTATGATCATCTGCAGCTATCATCACTTAGACAATAGACTACCACTACTAAGGACTAAATATCCTATAATAACACAAGCATTTAAGAAGACTTGCATTAAATTACTTATTTCCTTTTTAAGAATTTAACTTTACATTAATTAATTCATTAGTTATTAATTAACCATCAACATTATTCCAAGTTACATTTCTTTATCCAACCAAGTTAAATCCATGCCATCCATGAATAATTAAATAGAGTCCAAGATTTATCAGAATTAACATTAACATTTACATTCTAACAAAAACAAACCTCATGGGTTAAAACATTTATTAATTATTTATTATTCCCTAATTCTAGGTACTCTATGAAACATCCTTATCTACCATCAAAATATATGATTAAACAAACACATCCAGCTACCTCAAGTGGTGGGGAAGGTAATGCAGATAAATAAGCAACATGACCATCCAACCATTAAATAGATTCATTCACAAGAAAGAATCCAAATTTCAACACAACAACAGGCAATCTCAACTTCAACCCGTTCCATCAACCTGGTTTCATTCCCAACACCATCATGCATATAACCATACATCTCATCATCATAGTTTCCAACTACTGCCACAAACTTGGGCATCCCTACCCATATCTCACCACTCATCCTAGAATCACATCATATCGCATAACAAGACTCATATCTGGAGCACATCACAGAAGGCAGTAAACAAAAAATAGAGTCAATAAGGAAATCTAGGCCCTATAAACAAGCACTATAAAAAATAGTGTGATTAAAGGGGGTTATAACCCCCTTTTAAATACTTTAGAAGTGATTATTAAAAACCACCACTAAAGTGGCCGACCACTCCTATTAGCTATGGTTTGACATATACCAGGTTAAAAAAATTAGAGACAGTTAAATCAATGGGGGTTTTTAACCCCTTTTTAATTTTAGGAAAAAAATATTTAAAACTGCCACCGGAATGCTAGATATTTTGTAAAAAAAATCAAAGAATTTTACGACAGTTATAAACAATTGCCACTATATTTTTTTAATAAAAAATTTAACACAATTTGGGGTGGTTCACAACCATCACAAAATGTAAGTATTAAAAAAAACTAGTTGAACTCATGTTCCCCAACTTATGAGAAGAGGAATCCCACACCTCCCCTCTGATCTCACCAAAACGCACACCTTCAGCCCCCCCCACCCTGTACGCTTCCGACCTCCTACGCATGATGCTAAGGCCTACCCCACTACTCTCCTACTTTCAAAAATAACCCCCATATGAGTTTTAAACCCACGCTTCACAAAATCATGCCCAAGGCTTTACCAATTTGACAGGTGGAATTTCTATAATGTGTATACAGAATGTTTATATATATATATATTAAATTTTTATATAAATAAATATTATTTGTATAATATATTTAAATACATTTAAATATACAACCTTATATATACATTTATATATACATTAATATATCCATATTTATATTATACGTATTTGTATTATATTATATATATATATTATACAAATAAAGATGTATATTATATTATAAAAACATATTATGAAAATATAAATATATATTGTAAAAATATATATTATATATATATATATATTATACAAATATGAATACATACGATATTATATAAATTTATTATATGAATACAAATAAAATAAAATAAAATATATATTTATTTATTATATTTATATGTATAAAAATGTATACCATATACCATATATTATATATTTATATATTATACAAACATACTATTAAGATAAATATATATATATATACATATATAAAAATATAAAATACAAATATATATTATATAAATACAAATATATATTATATATTTATATGTATATAATTTAAAAATAAAAATATATATCATACATATATTTTATATTTAAATATTTATTATTTACTATAAATATATGTATACAAATCCTGTAATCCTGTATGAAACCTATGATCAAATATCGATGGATGGATAGTTTCGGGTTACTGTAGTAGTGTCATAACAGGTACTGTAGGGGCACTATAATAGTCAAAACTTTCCATACGATTTGAGTCTTTGGGCCACCAGATTGGGCTTACGAGCTTCAGGGCCTTCAGTCCACCATAGGCCTTCGAACCATAGGGCCTTTGGGCCACCTTAGGCCTACAGGCCAAAGGGCCTATAGGCCAAGAAGCAGGGTCAGACCACATAGGAGAAGACCTCAGAAGAGGAATAAGAGAAAGTATAAACCACCGAAGCATAGTTAACCAGATTGATAATGAAGTAAGGGTATGACAATCACCATCGGTACCAGATATTGTGTAGCTCTGCATGGGGAAATGCTAGCCGATCAGCCATGCGAGGTGGGGATCTAGGCGCCATCAATGAAGTAGATGCTGGAGAGGGGGTAGCTCTAAGTGTAGTTGGGTCTTTGGGCCTCTGGGTCATGTACTCAGTCTTGTGCCTTTGGGATTATGAGTCATGTAAGAGATTCCTCTCAACCTAGTTAAATAAGGAATTATATAAAAATAAATAAAAATCTAAGGCCTTCATGCCATAAAAAAATATTACCCAAATATATTATATATATATTATATTTATATATACACAATTAAAAAATATTAATATGTATATATATTACATATTTATATGAATACACACATATATTATATATTTTATAAATACATTTATATGTACACACACACATATATTATATTTATATATATATACAATTTAATATATTTATATTATATTATATAAAATATACACACAATTAATAAAATATATATTTAATCTAATTATTATATATATATATATATAATATTTATATTATATATATCTACATATAATATAATATTTATATATAAATTTATTTTACATATATAAATATATCTATACATATATTTATATATATATACATAGTTATATTATGTATATAATAATATATTTAACATATTATTTTAAATACTCATCTGTATATTAATATAAATTTATTTATTTATTTATAAATATTTATTTATATAATTATTTTTGTATATATAATGTATTTATATGTTTAATAATAGGATATATATAATCAAATATATGCATAATATAATTATAATATATATATATAATATAATAATATATATATTTGTTTATTGATAGGAAAATCAGGTTGTTGATGCTTTATCCAAGCGTTCGATTGAGGAGGTTTGCTCGTTATGGTCCTTTGTTACACTGACCTTTTCTTGTGGTTTGGTTGATGCCGATGCGTGTGGGGATGTATATACGCGTCTTTGTTGATCCCATGTTTCTTCTCTTTTGATGTCTTTACTTTTTTTATTAATAAAATTTTCTGGGAGCAGGTTAGCCTGCTCCTAAGTCTTCTGAGTATAATAATATATATATCTATATAATTATTTGTATATACTTACATTATATATATATGTATGTATTTATATAATGTCTTCATATAATATGTTTGTAATGTATTTAAATACATTTATATAATATCTTTATATAAGACACACACATGAATTATAAAATTTGATATATTTTAAAAAATAAAAAGTATTATAGGGGGTTAAAATCCCTCTAATGTAAGTGATTAGCGGTGGTTTTGACATAACCATCACTAAAATATAACATATTAAATTTAAAAAAATAAAAAAATAGAGGGGGTTAAACCCCCACCAATCGAAGAAATTAGAGAAGGGCATTATCTACTGCTAATCTCTCAAATTAGAGGGAGTTTTAACCCCCTATATTATATATATATATATATATATATTAAAAAACGGTAATATTTTAGCAGCGATTATGTTTAAACCATCACACATTTTAAATTTAGCAGCAATTTTTTCATAACTACCACTAATTTATACAAAAAATTAATTTAGAGAGGGTTATGCATAACCCCTTCTAAATAACTACCACTAATTGCACATATTTTTATAGTGATGGAATTTAGCCTTTACATGAAAATGGGATCACTCGATCCCAAACATGAGGAATTCAGCCTTCGTAAGTAAACAAACTCTCTCAACACCAAATGTTCATTATTATCAAACAACCAATTTTTATTCCATCTTGAATTAACTGATTAATTATCACATATTCCAACTATGGGTAACCTAAGTCACGAACTAATACAAGATATCATGTTATTTAAACATTCTCTCTAGCATAAGCTTCCAGTTTCAAAAAACTTAAGGAAGGAAAAAACCAATTTAACATGCCTTTAATTATTATTTTCATAAACATGTTTTTTAGCTTCATGTTCATTAGCCAATTCCATCAACACATGAAATAACGACTTAAATTAAATGTTCACTAAGCATCAATTTGATTTTTATCAAATTACAAGAATAAGTATTTCAGCACACATGCCTATTTAATTCTTTATACAACCAACACAATTACAGGTTTTATATTCTTTACTAATTTCATCAAGAAAAACATGTTAATCCAATCATAAAAAACATGATAAACAACATAACATAGATAACACACTATATAATAAAACATGAGGCAAACCATTATCATAGTGGAAAACACATGCAACCATTAACTATAAACCAATTCTTATTTAATATGGTTTATCCTTTATTAGGTTAATTCCACCATCACCCAAAGAAAATAAATCATGATAAATTTATAATTTCACATAAATAAAAGTAGAATCAACACACCCCTGCCTCAAATATTCAATGTTCTTCAACAAGAATGGATCGACAACACATATCTCTAATCACCTATCCCATAAGAAAACTGCATCACTTTAAGGATGACATGTCAAAACTATACTGATAAAAATAAAAGAAACTCCATTATAATGATGGATATCAACCAGAAAAGCATGGAAATAAAAACAGAAGGAAAACTAGATAAAATGGAGGATAAACTAGAAGAATAGAGGAAGAACCTACTTCAAATCACCATGAATTGATATTTAGAAGTTGAGGCTTGAATCTGATCAAAATGGGCTTCAAAGGTCTTCAAAAATCTCTTTGGGGTTCCTAGGGTTCAAGTGGAGAGGGTGGGAGAATAGTGGGCACAAATGGGGGTTGGGGTATTTATAGGCCCACTAAAAAAAACAAGGCAATGATGCAGCCTCCTCGACAACACCACAAATTGGGCTGACATGTGACATACTACGACGCAACACAAAAGACCAAATCACAACCTATCCAATCAAAATGAATCTGAGATCTACAACTAGATCCAAAACACATATCCTAGAAACCCAAGTATATATTGAAACGTATCCAAAGACACCACACTATATGACCCCTTCAACAAAATGGAGGCTACAACCCAACCTAAGCCTTATGCCGTAGCTGCCCTGAAATTGGAGGAACACCCCTTGAAGCCCTATATTGTAGCCAGGTCCTCCACACCACAACCACTTGACTGTTCTACACCATAGTCCTACTCTACAACCCAAAGATCATCTAGGTTATTCCACAACCTAACCTCCACAACACATCCATGCCTAAAAAGGAAGTAGCCCCAATTTTACTCCTCGATCCATCCTATGCCGTAACATGAACCTTCATGCCACATTAGTCGATCTTGTGTCATATCCCAAGGTTCTATGCCACAACCATGCTAAAAATGGCAGTGGAACCCCCTTTTCCTTGTTCACCCTCCAAACTCATTGGAACTACCTCCAAGTGCCTCCAACATCCAAAAATCACAAAGGGAAGGACCAGTAGGATCCATGTCCTTACATTAGATACCTCTCAAACCATTCTCATTCTTGAGAATTCAAAAACCAAACCCAGAGAGAAATAAATAAAAAGGGGTTGTCCAAACATCCACCTCGTGAGATGCATCTCAAGGGTCTCTCCATCACAGGAGCTCAACCACCTCACTTAGAGGAACAAAGAACAAAAATATGCAAGATAAAAAACCAACTTCAAAATACTATAATGGGTGAAATACTCTCAAATAAGATAAAGATTACCAATAAAAAAAGCATCAAGAGAAAACCATCTCATAAAACATAAAAGGGTCTACAGCCAAAAAATGAGCAATGCTACAAAGGAAGAGCTAAACAACAAACAAATTTGGGTACTAAGTGCATATCTCTGACTCAAATTCCCAGGTTCTCTCCTTCACTCCACTATTCCCCCATAAGACATGAAACAAGGGAATAGAAGGCTCATGAAACAACTTCTCTTGGCGGTCCTGGATCTCCACAAAATTCACCTTGAAGGTCGTATAATCTTCAACATCGATCTCACCCCAATCAAAGATGTGGTAATTTTCATGAAGGTAATGGCAGATCTGTGACACATGGTTGACATCATGTATCTTTCTCATCTATGGGGGAAGTGATATCTGATATGCCACAACTCTAACATGGGACAAAAACTCAAAAGGACCAACAAATCAGGGAGAAAAATTACTCCCACAACCAAACCTTCACTGCCCATGACAAGGAGTCACCTTCAAGAATTCATGATCTCTAATGTTGAACTCTAGATATCTCCTCCTATGATCAACATAGGACTTATGACCATATTTCATTTATTTAATCCTCTCATGAATCACATAAACCATCTTTCTTGTGTTTTATACTAGTTTTGGACCGAGAATTGATGAATCTTTGACCCCAGTCTAACACAATAGAGATCATAAAGGTCATCTATGTAAAGATTAAAATGATACCATACCAATGGTAGAGTGAAAACTATTTTTGTAGGAAAACTTGGCCAAAGGTAGTTACCTCCTATACAAAACTCTAAAATCCCAGACACAAGAACACAACATTTCTTCAAGAGTCTGGATAGTCTGCTCTATCTAACTATCTTTCTACATATGAAAAAAAATTATAAGGAATAACTAAGAGAAAAAATCATGTTAGAGACATCTCTACACCCTTGAGGTAAAACGAGGATCACAATCAGATATTACCATCCATTGGACTCCATGGATTCTCACCACCCTCTCTATATATTACATCGACAAAACCTCCAATGATCTCAACTTCCTGATCGCTATAAAGTAGTTTGATTTCATTAAACGATCCACTATCAACCATATAACATCAAATAAAACAAGATCTAAAGGAAAAATAGTAACAAATTTTATCAAGATGTCCTCCCACTTCCACCGAGGAACATCCAACGGTTGGAGTAAACCATCGGGAACATGGTGCTCGACCTTAACCTTCTGGAAGACCAAACATTGATACACAAACCCTAAAACTGCACGATTCAACTAAAGACGCCAAAAATATAAGGCCCCAGCCTTAAACCTTACTTAATCTTGAGTTATTATAAGATTACACATTGAGGATCTTTTCGGGTTTAGAGTTTTAGAGAATTAGATCATAAAACTTGCATTACATTCCACATATAAACAAAGTGGTTACATAAAGATAGTATTCTTCATTCCCATCAATGGAAACACATTTAAAATAAAACATGGATTATTTCTTAACACATCCTTGACTCTATCATCTTATCATGTACCTTTCCCTTGACCTGTGAAAAACATTTCAAAAACTTGGGATGAGTATAAAAACTCAGTATGGGTTATAAAAAAAACATGGAAAGGAAACATGAGTTCATATATACATAAGAATGAAATCATACTTTACCCATAAAACATAGGCACTTTAACCTACCTCATAAAATCATGAATAAATCATAGAAATCATAAGACATAAAGGTAACTTGAGGCATTCATAACATTCTTACGTAGGGAGTAACCCTCTTGGTTACGTTTGGAATACCCATCACAGTATATTCCCTAAATCTCTTCGGAGAAATCTTAACGTTTCACTCCTTCGCGTTACCCAATGCATTGGAGAGCTATATCGGGCTCACCCGCCCTTAGTTTATCACGGAACCACCCGTCTTCATAATAATGACCAAGAACCATAACATAATCGTATCACATAAAACATGCATAAGGGAAACATAACATTTCCACATTTCAATCACAAGATATCAATACAACACAGAAACATTGTGAAAACCATTTTCAATACCAAAATAAAAGAAAAGTAAAACATGGTATTTATTTTTCTTTTAAAAAGAAGGTATGGCTTGTAGAGGAAGCTGAAACTCAAATAAAGGTCATGATGGTGGAGAAGTCGTTTTCGCCGCATACGTACGACAAAAACATTCCCTTTTGTCGTTTAGTAAATGATTCATATAAAAAAGATTCCTTTTGAATAAACATAAAAGTCAAAGGGGTTTATACACCGTATAAAAGAAAGTTGTGTATAAAATAAAATATGCCTCAATGAAAGGAGATTGAGACGAAGTCCCATACCTCGTACCCGACTTGACCCGACCGTTATTTAATCTCCTGAATAATAAACTTGAGTTAATATCTACTTTCTTATGAATCTTTTTCAAGTTCATTATTCCTTTTATACTATGTTATGAACATCATGTAATTAGTTAAGTTAATAATGTTCATTTTGTCGGTATTTGGTTCTTAAGTCAAAAATAGACTTCTTACACTTACATGTTGTTAATTTGGTCATAGGTTCGTTATATCTAGAATGATATTAATGATTTGGATAACATATATATCATATATATTCATCATATACATGTATTTATAATATTACATCACATTTATAGGTAAGAAATGAAATGCACCGTTCATGGAGATGGTAAGCCGTACGTACGCATGAACGCTACTTCCATTTCTATTTCATATTTTCTGGAATGGAATCATAATGATATAAGAGTATATTATAATTACAGTATAATAACATATATAATATCATTAACTTTATCCTTTACACATCCCACATATGGTATTAACGAATCAAATCACTTTCAGGGGGCGGTAGTCCGCACTTCCTAAAATGAAGATATCGTGTTTACCCATAATGGAAACCATAAAGGTATGCCCAAAATGAAAAAAACAGAAGATTAAGGAAAACATAAACATATCATATATCATATATAAAAATAGTGACATCATAATGGCCACCTTTGAAGGTGTTAAATGAGTATTGAACAATCATCGTTTTGGGAGGCAGAATTTCGCCATCCACGGAAACCGTATGTTCTTTAACCATTTGATGTAGTTGTGTGAGAGTGTAGCTCAAATAAATATTATAAAAACATCCTTGTATATTGAATATACTGTTTTTGTTACAAAATAAGTAAATAAAAAGAGTTTAGGGGGTTGGAGAAGCAAAATAAAACAAATGAACATGAGAGAATGAATTACCTTTAAAAGTGTAACTCCTTTTGATTTGAGCCTAAAGGCTTCCTTTGAAAGGATTCTGCCCAAAGGGAATCCTCTAGGATGAGGAGAGGGATGTTGAGAGAGTAAATGGGCAGGGGTTTGCCGAGCCAAAGGCTTGAGGAGTGTGTGAAATGAGGTAGAGGTGGGGGCCTTTTATAAGAGGAGAGGAGGGGCACTTTTGGAAAGTAAAGAAATATTACTTTATTTGAAAATGTGTTTCGGTTTTAAAAGGTCCCACATTTATATAATTCATGGATAA
Source organism: Viscum album (assembly GCA_963277665.1). Lineage (NCBI taxonomy): Eukaryota > Viridiplantae > Streptophyta > Magnoliopsida > Santalales > Viscaceae > Viscum > Viscum album. The sequence goes on from OY728127.1 coordinate 1,902,312,895, forward strand.
GTTGATAAGGGTTCGAAATCCACTCATCCAATTGGTTTTGGCCATGTTTAGTTCATAGATTTTACATTGTCTTTCCATTTTATTTAAATCGTCAAATAATGATGTCATCGCTGCATCATTATTATGTCATAAATAATTTAATTTATTTAATGTCTAAAAATCATAAAAAAATACTATGATGTAGGAAATATTTTTAGCTTTCCAATGACTATTTATAATCAAATATATGATCTTTATAACCCCATGTAAAAATTGTTTTCGTAAAACATATTATGTTTGTGTCATTTTTACTTTTACATTAAATAAAAAGTTATTTATGTCATTTCCCAACCAAAATGTCTCCATGGGGTCCCCAAGTTGACCCATGGATTGTATTGGTCGGCCATGACACAACCAATAAGGTTGGGACATGTGTCTAGCTCATTTCATATTATTAAAGCATTATTTATACCTTAAACTACACTAATTACCACTAATCGCGATTAAAAACTTAATAAGTTACTATTCACCAAAAAATTATTTTAATCTCATTGAACCACATTTTACTTCTTAATGACAACCATTTATTTCGGATTTTCAAAATTCAATACACATTAGTGGTAAACTTTCATTTAACTGAAAAATCAGTTTGCTTGATTACCACTTAGTGGTTTCACTATTCATCAAAAATTGAAGTTTTTCAGAAAATTACCAAAAATTCACCCTAAGATATATTTGATATTCCGAATTCAAAAATGAAGTCTATTTTAAAAAATTCAAATCATATAAGTCACATTAATTAATTTAATAATTAATTCCCGCTGCCAGAGCAAATAGCGTGTTTTTACAAAACAATAAGTATCAAAAGATTGACACCAGTTTAAGTCTAATTTCAAAGTGAAATTGATTCTAATGACCACCATTGGATAAAATGGTAAAAATATATTCTAATTTCACTTCAAAACCAATTCAAAACATAATATAATCATATAAATAAATTAGATTAAAAAGCAGTTTTGATGTAAAATGCAGTATTTTTCACTATTCATTAAAAAATGAACATTGTCAGAAAAATACCAAAAATTCACACAAGGTAAATTTTGATGTCCCAATCATAAAGGATAAGTTTATTTTGACAAACATAGTTTATAAAATTGTCAAAATATAGATTCAAAAATGGTTTGCCATCAAAAGGCAGTAAAACAATCTTTTAAGAATATTAGTGTATTCCATGCATAAGATTGTATTTATTTTAATTTTAATCCTCTATAAAACTATCTTAGTCATTAATAGACATAGATAAAAATATCTATTATTCATTACTTACTTGGGATGTTACATCCTTCCCCCCTTTAGAAAATTGCGTCCCCGCAATTTATTTACTTATCGAATAAATGGGGGTACTTATCCCTCATTGCATTTTCAGATTCCCATGTTGCCTCTTCAATCATGTGGTTTTTCCACAAAACCTTTACCTGGTGAATCACCTTATTCCGTAACACTTTCTCCCTGTGGTCAAGAATCTGGACCGGTTGTTCCTCATAAGATAGGTTCTCTTCCAGCTGAACTACCTCTGGACTCAAAACATGAGATGGATCTGGCATATACTTTCTCAACATTGAAATGTGAAAAACATTGTGTACGTGCGATAAACTCGGAGGTAAAGCCACTCGGTATGCAACTGATCCAACTCTCTCCAGAATTTCGTATGGTCCAATGAACCTTGGACTCAACTTTCCTTTCTTACCAAATCTCATCACACTTTTCCAAGGAGAAACCTTGAGAAAAACATGATCACCTACCTCGAAAGATAGATCCTTCCTCCGGTTATCCGCATAACTCTTCTGCCTGCTCTGAGCTGTTCTCATGTGTTTCTGAATCAGCTGAACTTTTTCTCCCATCTCTTCTACCAATTCTGGTCCCATCAACTTCCTTTCACCCACTTCATCCCAGAAAGCTGGAGTTTGACACCGCTTCCCATATAATGCCTGAAATGGTGCCATCTGTATACTGGAATGAAAACTATTATTATATGAAAACTCAACCAAAGAAAGATGTTGGTCCCAACTTCCCTGATAATCCATAGAACAAGCTCATAGCATATCCTCCAATGTCTGAATTGTTCATTCTGACTGCCCATCTGATTGAGGATGAAAAGCTGTACTAAAATTTAATTCAGTACCCAACGACTTCTGAAGGCCTTTCCAAAAGTTAGAAGTAAACCTGGGATCACGATCCGATACAATGGAGAGAGGAACTCCATGTAACCTGACTATCTCTTTAAGATACAAACGGGAAAGTTGATCAAGAGAGAAAGTATCTCGTATAGCAAGGAAATGAGCAGATTTGGTCAAGCGATCAACAATAACCCATATTGCATTATTACCTCGAGATGTCTTCGGTAATCCAACAACAAAGTCCATGGATATATTATCCCATTTCCACTCTGGCACTGGTAAAGGCTGAAGAATCCCTTTCGGTAATTGCCGCTCTGCTTTAACCTGCTGACAAGTCAAACACTTCACAGTAAAATCAGCAATATCTCTTTTCATTCCATCCCACCAGTAATACTCCCACAGATCTCTATACATCTTAGTACTGCCCGGATGAACTGAAAACGGAGAACTATGAGCTTCACATAACAACTCTCTCTTCAACTGTGAATCACAAGGCACACACAATCTCTTCCCAAATCTCAAAACACAATCATTATCAATGTTGAATTCAGGAAACTTACCTTTCTGAACCAGCTCTACCTTTTTCTGCAACTCACTATCTTGCTTCTGTGCTTGCTTGATTCTATCTGATAGAGAAGATCTAACTGATACCTGAAACAAAACAGAAGGACTTCCTGCACCAACAACTTCTATGCCAAAGTTCATCAAATCATTAACCAAAGGATCACGTTCCAACCGCAACATTGTTAATGAAGCATTACTTTTTCGACTCAAAGCATCAGCCACTTTATTTGCTTTTCCCGGATGGTAATGAATTGTACAATCATAATCCTTGATTAATTCTAGCCATCTCCTTTGTCTCATGTTTAACTCTTTCTGAGTGAATATATACTTTAAACTTTTGTGATCGGTATATATTTCACACTTTACTCCATACAAATGATGCCTCCAAATTTTTAAAGCAAAAACAACAGCAGATAATTCCAAATCATGTGTAGGGTAATTTACCTCATGAGTTTTCAACTGTTGTGAAGCATAAGAAATTACCTGATCATTCTGCATTAGGACGCAACCAAGTCCTTTCAATGAAGCATCACTGTATATAACAAACTCACCATTCCTGGAAGGTAGTGCCAAAACTGGAGCATTCACCAATCTTCTTTTCAATTCCTGAAAACAATCATCACATTCTTTTGTCCAGATAAACTTAACACCCTTCCGAGTTAGCTTAGTCATTGGACTAGATAACCATGAAAAATTTCTAACAAACCTTCGGTAATAGCCCGCCAAACCAAGGAAGCTACGAATCTCGGTTACATTTGTGGGTCTTGGCCATTCTTCCACAACTTTTGTTTTTGCAGGATCAACAGTTATTCCATCTTTAGAAACAATGTGACCAAGGAAAGAAATTTGTTGCAACCAAAACTCACACTTTCTGAATTTCCCATACAATTTCTTTTCTTTTAAGGTTTGCAAGATAACCCTTAAATGTTTTTCATGCTCCTCTTTACTTTTAGAAAACACCAAAATATCATCAATGAAAACCACCACAAACTTATCCAAGAACTCATGGAAAATCCTATTCATTAAGTCCATGAATACAGCAGGTGCATTGGTTATCCCAAAAGGCATTACTACAAATTCATAATGGCCATATCTCGTACGGAATGCGGTCTTCGGAATATCTGCCTCCTTTACCTTCAGCTGATGGTACCCCGATCTCAAGTCAATCTTTGAAAAAAACTGAGCTCCCTGGAGCTGATCAAATAAATCATCGATATGAGGCAAAGGATATTTGTTCTTAACAGTGATATTATTCAAGGCTCTATAATCAATGCAAAGTCTCATAGAACCATCTTTCTTTTTAATAAATAAAACAGGAGCACCCCATGGTGATGTGCTAGGTCTAATGAAACCTTTCTCTAATAAATCTTGCAATTGCTCCTTCAACTCTAAAAGTTCAATTTGTGCCATTCGATAAGGGGGTTTTGAAATTGGCTTAGCATCAGGAACTAAGTCAACAGTAAACTCAACTTCCCGATCTGGTATTATTCCAGTCAACTCATCAGGAAAAACATTAGGATACTCATTTACCACTGGCACATCATTAATCTGAATAGTTCCTTTATTTTCAACGACGTGTGCAAGGTAACATTCATTTCCATCTTTTACAAGTTTCTCGGCCTCTTGATATGTTATCAAAAGTAAGGGTTCATTCTTGTAAACAAACTGAAAGTCTTTCTGAAAAGAAACTTCTTTAGCTCTACAGTCAATCTTAGCATGGTAAATAGAGAGCCAATCCATACCCAGGATAACATCAAACTCTACTAGAGGTAGAACAATAAGGTTTGAAAGTAGGTTCTTTCCACAGATAAGGATAGGAAGATTCTTATAAATTCTTTTTTCCTCGACATTTCCCCCAGGTGTTTTTACCAAAAGTTCAGGAGTCATTTCTTGAGATGGTATTCCCATTTTACTAGAAAAGGTTTCAGAGATGAAAGAATGTGTAGACCCTGAATCAAACAACACACTGGAATAATCTGAAAAAACAAACAAAGTACCTGATACAACTTCATTTGATGGCCCGACATCTGCTGAAGTAGTTGCAAAGGATTTCACCACCCCTTTCTGCTTGTAGTCTAACTGCTTCCCATCACTCAAGCTCCTTGTCGGACACTCGTTTGCATAGTGACCCATCTCATTGCACTTATAACATTTCACTAACTGTACATCAAATTTGTTCTTACCTTCACCTTGATCCTTTTCAGTGAAATCACGAGCCTTATGTCCCATCTTACCACATCGGTAGCACTTCCCAGAATTCAGAAGACATTCCCCAGCATGCCTTTTGCCACATTTATCACAAACTGGAAACTTAGTTCTCTTACCATCAGACTTTTTTGAAGAATTCTTACCTTTCTCCTGCCACCTCGGTCTCTTCTTCTGCTGGTTGTTATAGAAAACTTGGTCATCAGCAAACTCCATTTCCACCTTCTCAGCACATCGAAAAAGCTTTTCATAACTTTTAAACTCACGAGAAGCTAATACCCTTCGATACTTTGGCTTTAATCCTGAGTAAAAACGATTGATTTTACTATCAAGGTCCCGGATAAAATTTGGAGCATACCTTGCCAATCGAGTGAACCTTTCTTCATAGGCAGCCACTGAGTCTTCCTCTTGCCTCAATTCCAAGAATTGCTTTTCCATCCTAAGTCGAACAGCCTTAGGAAAATACTTCTCAAGAAACATACCTTTGAATTCATCCCAGTCAAGAGCATCAATCTCATCGGCGTCCCTGATATTTTTAACCATAGACCACCACTGATCTGCTTCACCCTCCAAACGGTAAATAGCAAGACTAACCTTTTGATTGTCTGAACACCCCATGACATCAAAAATATTCTCCAGTGCTTTAATCCACCCTTCAGCTAGCACAGGGTCAGATGATCCTCTGAATGATGGTGGATGTTGCCTCATGAAATGTTCCACCACTGACATGTTCCTCTGCGGTTGGTCTGGCTGATCTCGTGTATGGATACCACCGCCATTTATCGCCTGAGTCAACCGCGCCATTACTGCAACAAATTGTTCAGTTCCAATTCCGACCATTTCTGGATGCTGATTCGGAAGGTTATTTCCTTCTGTATGCCTTCCTAGCACTGCTTCCCTATTTCCTCTGCGGAAAACCATTCTGAAAAAACATGTCTTAGATGAAGAAACATGGTAATCTTTAAATTCTATATCATTTCGAAAAAAAATATTTTTGGATAATCATTTAATATAATTATAACTCCTAAAGTTATCTAAATCGACCTTTGATACCAACTATAAGGCCCCAGCCTTAAACCTTACTTAATCTTGAGTTATTACAAGATTACACATTGAGGATCTTTTCGGGTTTAGAGTTTTAGAGAATTAGATCATAAAACTTGCATTACATTCCACATATAAACAAAGTGGTTACATAAAGATAGTATTCTTCATTCCCATCAATGGAAACACATTTAAAATAAAACATGGATTATTTCTTGACACATCCTTGACTCTATCATCTTATCATGTACCTTTCCCTTGACCTGTGAAAAACATTTCAAAAAACTTGGGATGAGCATAAAAACTCAGTATGGGTTATAAAAAAAAACATGGAAAGGAAACATGAGTTCATATATACATAAGAATGAAATCATACTTTACCCATAAAACATAGGCACTTTAACCTACCTCATAAAATCATGAATAAATCATAGAAATCATAAGACATAAAGGTAACTTGAGGCATTCATAACATTTTTACGTAGGGAGTAACCCTCTTGGTTACGTTTGGAATACCCATCATAGTATATTCCCTAAATCTCTTCAGAGAAACCTTAACGTTTCACTCCTTCGCGTTACCCAATGCATTGGAGAGCTATATCGGGCTCACCTGCCCTTAGTTTATCACAGAACCACCCGTATTCATAATAATGCCCAAGAACCATAACATAATCGTATCACATAAAACATGCATAAGGGAAACATAACATTTCCACATTTCAATCACAAGATATCAATACAACACAGAAACATTGTGAAAACTATTTTCAATACCAAAATAAAATAAAAGTAAAACATGGTATTTATTTTTCTTTTAAAAAGAAGGTATGGCTTGTAGAGGAAGCTGAAACTCAAATAACGGTCATGACGGCGGAGAAGTCGTTTTCGCCGCATACGTACGACAAAAACATTCCCTTTTGTCGTTTAGTAAATGATTCATATAAAAAAGATTTCTTTTGAATAAACGTAAAAGTCAAAGGGGCTTATACACCGTATAAAATAAAGTTGTGTATAAAATAAAATATGCCTCAATGAAAGGAGATTGAGACGAAGTCCCATACCTCGTACCCGACTTGACCCGACCGTTCTTTAATCTCCTGAATAATAAACTTGAGTTAATATCTACTTGATTATGAATCTTTTTCAAGTTCATTATTCCTTTTATACCATGTTATGAACATCATGTAATCAGTTAAGTTAATAATGTTCATTTTGTCGGTATTTGGTTCTTAAGTCAAAAATAGACTTCTTACACTTACATGTTGTTAATTTGGTCATAGGTTCGTTATATACAGAATGATATTAATGATTTGTATAACATATATATCATATATATTCATCATATACATGTATTTATAATATTACATCACATTTAGAGGTAAGAAATGAAATGCACCGTTCATGGAGACGGTAAGCCGTACGTACGCATGAACGCTACTTCCATTTCTATTTCATATTTTCTGGAATGGAATCATAATGATATAAGAGTATATTATAATTCAAGTATAATAACATATATAATATCATTAACTTTATCCTTTACACATCCCACATATGGTATTAACGAATCAAATCACTTTCAGGGGGCGGTAGTCCGCACTTCCTAAAATGAAGATATCGTGTTTACCCATAATGGAAACCATAAAGGTATGCCCAAAATGAAAAAAACAGAAGCTTAAGGAAAACATAAACATATTATATATCATATATAAAAATAGTGACATCATAATGGCCACCTTTGAAGGTGTTAAATGAGTATTGAACAATCATCGTTTTGGGAGGAAGAATTTCTCCATCCACGGAAACCGTATGTTCTTTAACCATTTGATGTAGTTGTGTGAGAGTGTAGCTCAAATAAATATTATAAAAACATACTTTTATATTGAATATACTGGTGTTGTTACAAAATAAGTAAATAAAAAGAGTTTAGGGGGTTGGAGAAGCAAAATAAAACAAATGAACATGAGAGAATGAATTACCTTTAAAAGTGTAACTCCTTTTGATTTGAGCCTAAAGGCTTCCTTTGAAAGGATTCTGCCCAAAGGGAATCCTCTAGGACGAGGAGAGGGATGTGGAGAGATTAAATGGGCAGGGTTTGGCCGAGCCAAAGTCTTGAGGAGTGTGTGAAATGAGGTAGAGGTGGGGGCCTTTTATAAGAGGAGAGGAGGGGCACTTTTGGAAAGTAAAGAAATATTACTTTATTTGAAAATGTGTTTCGGTTTTAAAAGGTACCACATTGATATAATTCGTGGATAAGGTGATAAGGGTTCTAAATCCACTCATACAATTGGTTTTGGCCATGTGTAGGTCATATATTTTACATTGTCTTTCCATTTTATTTAAATCGTCAAATAATGATGTCATCGCTGCATCATTATTATGTCATAAATAATTTAATTTATTTAATGTCTAAAAATCATAAAAAAAATACTATGATGTAGGAAATCTTTTTAGCTTTCCAATGACTATTTATAATCAAATATATGATCTTTATAACCCCATGTAAAATTTTTTTTCATAAAACATATTATGTTTGTGTCATTTTTACTTTTACATTAAATAAAAAGTTATTTATGTCATTTCCCAACCAAAATGTCTCCATGGGGTCCCCAAGTTGACCCATGGCTTGTCTTGGTCGGCCATGACACAACCAATAAGGTTGGGACATGTGTCTTGGTCATTTCATATTATTAAAGCATTATTTATACCTTAAACTACACTAATTACCACTAATCGCGATTAAAAACTTAATAAGTTACTATTCACCAAAAAATTATTTTAATCTCATTGAACCACATTTTACTTCTTAATGACAACCATGTATGTCGGATTTTCAAAATTCAATACACATTAGTGGTAAACTTTCATTTAACTGAAAAATCAGTTTGCTTGATTACCACTTAGTGGTTTCACTATTCATCAAAAATTGAAGTTTTTCAGAAAATTACCAAAAATTCACCCTAAGCTATATTTGATATTACGAATTCAAAAATTAAGTCTATTTTACAAAATTAAAATCATATAAGTCACATTAATTAATTTAATAATTAATTCCCGCTGCCAGAGCAAATAGCGTGTTTTTACAAAACAATAAGTATCAAAAGATTGACACCAGTTTAAGTCTAATTTCAAAGTGAAATTGATTCCAATGACCACCATTGGATAAAATGGTAAAAATATATTCTAATTTCAATTCAAAACCAATTCAAAACATAATCTAATCATATAAATAAATTATATTAAAAAGCAGTTTTGATGTAAAATGCAGTATTTTTCACTATTCATTAAAAAATGAACATTGTCAGAAAAATACCAAAAATTCACACAAGGTAAATTTTGATGTCCCAATCATAAAGGATAAGTTTATTTTGACAAACATAGTTTATAAAATTGTCAAAATATAGATTCAAAAATGGTTTGCCATCAAAAGGCAGTAAAACAATCTTTTAAGAATATTAGTGTATTCCATGCATAAGATTGTATTTATTTTCATTTTAAGCCTATATAACACTTTCTTAATCATTAATAGACATAGATAAAAATATCTATTATTCATTACTTACTTGGGATGTTACAAAAATGATCTCTATGAGCTCAATAAATCTTTTTCATGCTAGGATGTACTGCTAAGGGTGAGATATGTAACTTAAGAAGAACTATATCATGTAATGGAAAAGGAATGAAAATCCTCCACCAGAATAACACCTCATGCTATTAATCTTAAAACCAACCATCAATGGAATCACCAAAGACAAATCAGTCTCTCTAAACCACCACCTTAGAATCCCTAAATTGGGACACCTCCACCCACTACACCAAAGACAAATTTACCATCATCTAGAAAAGAAAACCTCTAATGTTGAAAGTGGGTTCCATATACCCAACTTATATATATACTTTGATTACCATTAAATGTATATAGTTTGATATATAATTTTTTTTATATTACTAAAATTGTGTTGATACTTTAGCGTACACTATATTTATGGTAATTTCCTTAGAATACATGTCGTATCAAAAGTTTATAGCAGTTCTCAGGCTATAATGATAACCTAGAGGTAATATGACAGTAATCTTAAAGTTATGTCCTATGGTCCAGATACATCATACTGATAGGAAAGAGATGATGTGTTACCATTGGTTACTAGAAAATCAAAAACGTTGAGACTTCTCATAATGTTCGTACTTGTTGATCTCGAGTAGATGAGATCATGAGGGAAGAATCCTCAATGGGAACACCACATGTTTCAGGTGTCATTGATTGTTCATATCTAAAAACATGTTTATTGGTCTCCTAACTTAATATCATTATCAATGTGTTCCATTTGATTGCATAATTTTATGTAATAAAAAAACCATGACATTGAAGTCATGGTGAGGTAGCTTCTGTTGGGTGCATTATTGGTGGCATGACATTGGTTGAACAATCAAGATAGAATTTGTCACTTCTGAGTTGAGGAAGTATTATCTTGGGCTTGGTTGATCAAGATGGTAGTACTTTTACTAAATCCATGTACATGGTAGAAGAAAGGTAATTCCATCTAGTAATATCAACAAATAATAAAGCAAGAGTGGATGATGACACCAGCTGTGCATCCTTCTTTATGAGATATCGCGAGATAAATAGATTATATTACACTATGTGTGTTCATAGGATAATTATCATTGATATGAATATTACTTATCTATTTCGGGGTCTTGATGGGTTTCTAGATTCCACTCTTGGTTTATGAATAATATTCAATATTATCAAGATAAGGTTCTAGAGGGTCACACACAATAGAATATTCAAGAGAATTCCCTATTATGATGAATAGGTGTATTGGACATGGTGGGACCTACCACATGGTTCGAGAGTTGTCCATGTATTATCGATCACTGAGGAATAAATAAATTCATTATTATTTTAGTATAGAATAATTGGGTTGAATTTATTTATTAAATTTATTTATAAGGTATTAATTTAATATGTGGAAAAATATTATACGAATGAATATTATTTTAATATTCAAGGTTTGTTTAATATTACAGGAATTACAAGTCAAGTTAATGACTTAGGTTTATCATGTAATATATTTATTATATATTACAAATAGGTGATAAAATATAAATAATATTTATGATACAATTATATCATTATAATGTTTCATTTATGGCTTAATTAATGGGTGTTAAATATACAGGGGTCGAGAAACCCTATCTGGGTATTTTAACATCCACTATTTAAGTCTAGAGGAACTAATTTCTTACAGACTGTTCATTCTAATGGATCAAGATCTCCTCTCTCCTCTTCTCACATCCAAGAGAGAGTGAGTTCCCATCCAAGAATTTGATCTTATATTTCCTTCATGGATCGAAGGGATGAGATCAAGGTGATCATCGAATCATCAAAGGAATTGTCTAAGCTCCATGCTAGAACTCAGAATTTTATTATTGTAATATGTGAAAATTCTTGAAGCATGTGTGAACAACATAGAGGGGTTTGACCTCATATCCTTCATGCAATGGTCATTGGTGATGAGCTGCTATCGAGCACATTTCGATCAAAACAAGGTATTTATTCTGTTTTAATTTTATGCTTTGATAATTATCATGTGACCCTTGGACCTCTACTGGGGCTCAGATTTCCAAAGAAAATGAATTTTCATCACTATGATGATGAAAATTTTAAATCTCCAAGCCACCAGATTCTATTGTGTGTCCTGGTAGCATCAATTGGTATCACAGTGATCACATGAATTTCTTGAGCTAATAAAATTAAAATTTCCTTGCATTTAAGTAGAGGGATTTGTTTTAGTCCCAAAAAAAAAACCCATGTGTAAATCCGATATCAGATGACCACGTATGACCATCCAAAAATTTTAATACGGATCACAATCGGTTTTTCAGGGTATTAAAATTATTGAACACACACACACACACACACACATATATATATATATATATGTGTGTGTGTGTGTGTTATTTTACAATATCATAGCGTCGAATCACTAGAAAAAAATAATTCAAGCAGACCGAATAATTCCAGCTAGGTATCATCCGAAATCCAATGGCCGAAACCCCTTTCGCTAGTGAAATAAAATTTTTGCACCATTGTGGAATAAATAATTAAAATAAAAAATAAAAAAAATCTATTTATTAGTGTTTTTGACAAAATCAAAACTGGAAAAGGAGTACAAAATGAGGAAAGGGGAGGTGGAAGTCTTATCAGGTGTGCAGAAGTCCATCCAATAATTTTTGTTTAACATAAAGGGTTGGCGACACTATTATTGGGTTAAAAAAACTATTTAATAATTAATTTTTTTTGAAACCTTTCAAAGTAAGTTGCTTGTTTATCAATCCCACCTCTCATTAGATGTCCCTTCCATTGCCCTACTCCCCTTTTTCCATTGCCCGGACCATGTATCCCACCATCGCCTAGACCACCACCACTGATCCTTGATGTTGGTTTTCGTACCGACTGACCATCACCTAGATGAGATCCCGTAGACGTTGCTACCATCAGGTACACCTAGCCGAGATGCGATGGCCGCCACCGCCACCAATAGTCAAGCTCGTTACTGCTGGCGCCTCCCTCGGATAAAGTCCCACCTCTTAGTTGCAACCATGACCCCCTTGCTGAATTTTCCTATCAAGATCAGGTGACCTATGTCTAAGGCGGGTCTGACATAACTCACCACTGGTCTTCATGGGTCTGTCCGAACTGGAACACCCTGTAGTGGGTCTACCCAACCTGAAACCCCATGCAGTGGGTATGCCTGACCTGAAAATGTGCCGCATTAGGTTAGAATAACCTGTAATGGGTCCAAGAGGGGTTATGGACCCAGGAAAATATTTTAAATATTTGAAATTAATTTATTATTTTTTGGAATTTTAAATAATAATGAATTTATTATTAAGGAAATTAATTTAATTTTGGAATTGAATTAAATTAATTTTTTGATTGAATGAAAAAAATAAATTATTTGAAAAAAATAAATTAATTTAAATTATTTAATATCCATAAAATTTAAATTTATTTAAATTTAGTTTTTATCACGTTTTTATTTTACCCATTGACAGTTCTTGAGCGGAAACTTCCTGTGTGTTTTTATGGGTTATTTTAATTATTTATTTCCCATGTTTGATACTTGTAATAATTGATTAGTTTTATGATGGTCATCACATCATCATTTTTTATTCAATGTGTATAAGGGTTTTCACATCCATTGTAGAATCCTACCCCAAATGCTACTTCAAGGTTCCCTAATAAGGTGTCCAAAAGACCTTAAGAGCACCTCCCTAAATGCCCAAGGCTGCTGACTAGCAGTGAGGCCCTAGGGTATGTCTATGGGGAGACTAAGCCCTCATTAATCAGAGTGAAGTGTAATATTATATATATATATTATAATATAATAAGAAACACTAGAAGCAGTAATAAACAGAAGACAATAGTGGAAACAAATACATCATCATGCAAGATAAAGAGATAAATTGACAAAAGATAAATAATTAGAAGATATAATATGACAATCGTGATGATGCATCTATACAAAAAATGAATATGCAAGGGGAAGGGGATACAAACATATAACAGATGCTAAAAAATATACAAAAATGATAAAAAATACTATGATTAGCATCTCAAGCACAGACTTGGTCCTCTGATCACAAACTCCATCCTAAAGATGTCAATCAAGCATTGGAAGCTAGCTCCTTCCCTTTATCTATACCTACAACCATAAAGTCTTCTTGGGTATCAAAGGCATCCCAAGTAGGGTGTGATATACAATATTAGTATTCCATCACCAACAATTTCTAGATCAATCTAGCACATATATTCTAAAATGAACAATGCACCTTAATAATTAAATGTAAGATAGAATAACTAAATAAGTATACTGGACTGGGTTCCACTTGGACACCTGTCCAATATACCTACTTCAGACTAAGCCAGTGAGTCTGAACCAAGGGATCCTACAAAGGTAAAGTAAGTGGAATAATATGTGAGAATGTGGACTGTCCCTAAGATTGTGATTGGGTTTGTAGTACACATTCCTACGTTTTCAAAACCAAAATATCATTTCTCATTTGAAAACATTCATTTAACTTTTAATTCAATTTAAATCCCTTTTATAAAATATAGAGAGTCACCCTTATCCTATCCATGGAAATTTAGAGAGACTTTCTAAGTATTTCTGAAGGGGATCAGTATATGACAAATGCCTTGGGAGTCTATCTAAGGTGAACTGAGAATGAAGTCCCAAGTGTCACTTCAAGCATGGTGTGCTAATTTCAAGAGTTATCCTTCAAGTCAGTACCTAGTATCGCATGTAGGAGGCATATTCTCTCTCGTGGAATGGTACAACCTTCATTAAATAGATCCCATCCAAGGGGTCTCCCCTAGGGAACCAATGTCACTTTTTTGGAGGCAAAAATAGATAACACATGACAAGCCCATCCTAGGCATAACTAGTGTATCCCCCGATGTGTTCACAAAACCTTAACAAAATATAACAAGGAGGAATGAAGAGTCTGTCCAAGGGGTCCTTAAGTCAAAAACCCTTGTTTCACCCTTGACACTAAGGTGAAAGAATTAAACAAGCCTTTGTCTCATAATTTAACTAGTTATCCATGTCATTAAATTAACCAACCATTTGAGGCATGGGTGAAAATCATAAGCACCTGACCAACTAACTTAGTCAATAATTCCATTCATTTATTCCATGAGGTATAGGGTCTAACTGAAGGTTCATCATTCAAGATAATTATTTACAAGGAAACACCCTCAAGGCATTTAAACAGCTAAGGAAAAGGGGAAATTATTTCTTAAAGGAGAATCACACCCACTTGGGTGGAATATGTTAAGGAGATCTACCCAAGGGGTTGATTATACACTAGATCAGGTCATAAATGGAATGATAAGGATTTCAATTTAATTTAATTGATAATTTAGAGGTGTCACCAGAAGGTTCCAGCTCATAGCACAACGACACATTTTATGGAAAGCAATGAAATGAGGGGAAAGAATCTATACCACTAACCTTAGACTCATAAATATTCCCTCATCCTAACTCATTCTTTTATTTGAGCTAGGTTAGAAGAATATTAGGATAGGTTTCAAGGATCCTTTCCAATAGGATACTCAAGAGACAAAGTATTCCGAGTCTAGTAGTGAGGTCTACCATAGTTTGATAAAATAATGGGAGACATTTAATTATTTATTTAATTAATAAATAATGTATAAATCGGTAATCAAGATAAATTACTAACTACCAAATTTTATTTTTTTAGATAAAAATGGAAATCACCAACATCAAAAAAACATTATCACTGTAATCTATTCTAGATAAATAAAATATTTTGACTGGCCATAACTTAGATGAGTTCATTATTGAAAAAATAGCCTCTACCAATGGTTTGGAACCATTGGTATAGGTACCCAAACTGTTGATTGATTTTCTGTTGGTATAGGTGTATCCCAATGGTTTTGAGAAAACTATTGGTATAGGTCTATACCAACGGTTTGGAAAACCGTTGGGATAGGTAAAGTAAAATAAAAGAGGCAACTAAGGTTTGAACCCATGACCTCATGCTTATATATCAAAGAACTAACCACTATGCTACAATTATATTTGTGAATATAATTGGATAAATATATATATATATATTTAAAAGGAAATTAATTTTTTATGTATTCAATGTTATTTGATAAAATAATTCTTTAAAAATCAAAATACCTATACCAACGGTTTTCCAAACCGTTGGTATAGGTATTTTGATTTTTGGTACCTATACCAATGGTTTTGGTTGGTATAGTTATTTTTATTTTTGGTACCTATACCAATGGTTTTGGAAAACCATTGGTACAGGGGTATTTAAATGGAGGCTATACCAACAGTTTTATCCAAACCGTTGGTATGGCCATCACCTATACCACAATTTTGGAAAAACCATTGGTATAGGGTCATTTTATGGAAGCTATACCAATAGTTTGTCTAAATCTATTAGTATAAGTATGACCTATACCAACAGTTTTTCCAAAATCATTGGTATAGGGTCATATTATGGTACATATACCAACGGTTTTGGTCACACTATTGGTATATGGTCATTTTATGGTACCTATTCCAATGGTTTGGCCAAAACCACTGGTATAGGTACCATATACCAATGTTTTTCCAAATCATTAGTATAGTTCCATCATTATAGGTCTAGTTTCTAGTCGTGGTGGTACATTCACTTGCGCATAATACTATGCCAAGAGAAGAAGCTTTATGTGTTGAAGTCCTCACTTCCCGCTGAGCCCCCTCAGTGAGTAAGAAAGGCAGATAAAGACTAGTATAAAAAACATGTAGATAATGCACTGGATGTATAGTGTATCATGTTATCATCTATGTCCAGTCAATTTCAAAAAATGAATGAGGATTAATATGCCTAAAAGATGCTAACTCATCTTCAACAGTTATATTGGGGGAGTGATAGGCAAGAAATGTATGACATATCTAGTCCATTATATAAGTAAAATATAGTGTAAGGGATTCAATAAGAACCACATGTACTCAATATTATTGGGTACATTGAGATACTTGAATCCCTTAGGTTCAATTTGAACCAATAACTAGCGACTGATCTCATTCTTACCTCTTTACCACCAAGATTTTTGACTTTTATTATTAATTAAAATATGAATAACATTAAAAAGTCACTCCTAGATCTTTTGGATTTAGTTTTCCAATATGATAAGGATATAAAGAATATCAATTCTTTACTCCTTATGGTGAACAAGAGGAGGAAGATCAAGGCTAAGAGGTCAAAGGATAAGTCCAAGATGAAGACACTGATGCACCGTCCTTCCAAAAGGCTAAAGATATAGAGGGAGGGGAATGAGTAGGAGCCTGTATGCTTTTCATGTAGAAACAAAGGCCACTAGAATAATAATTTTAGATTTGGGAAAAATAAGTAAGGTGATTCTTCTAATTTAGGTATTTTTTTCATTGAATGCAATGTATTTATCTACATGTTGGGTAGTGGATACAATATGTGGCTCATGAATTTGTTTTCAAATATAGGAACCAAGTAGATTAAAAAATATTACAAAGGGTGAGGTGGATCTCTAAGCCATTAATGGCGCATGAATAACAACCTTAGTAATGGTATATTATCATTTGAACTTACCTAGGAGTTTGGTTCTTGTATTGAATAATTGCTATTATGTTCCTTCAGTTACCTGAAACATAATCTTAGTGTTAATTTTGGACACAATGGGATTTTATTTCAAGTTTGGAAATAAATGTTGTCTCTTTTATATGTATAACGCTTGTTATGGTATGATTCATCTTAACAATAGATTATATATACTTGAACTCAAAAACCCTGTAACGACAATCAATGAAAAAACCAGTGAACATGACTCACATAATACCTGCTTATGGAACTTTAGAATTGGTCATGTAAATGAGAAGCATTTATAGAAATTACATTAAGAAGGGTATTTAGAATTAGATGAGTTAAAAACCTGGATATATTTCATACATGTTTATGAGGGAAAATGACCAAATCAACCTTTTTTGGGAAAGGAACAAGAGCCACTAAATTACTAGAATTGGTTCATACTGACACATGTGGTCCATTTCTGGTAGAGGAAAGTGGTGGGTTTTTGTGCTTCATTAATTTTACCAATGACTATAGTTGGTATGGTTATATGTAATTAATTAGGTATAAGTTATATTACTTTCAAATGTTTAAGGAATATCAACATGAAGTAGTAAACTATATTGGTAAGAATATTAAGGCACTCTGCTCAGACCAAGGTAGAGAGTATCTTAACCAAGATTTCATTGATCACTTAAAAGAGTGTGGGATAATATCCCAACCCACTCCTATATATAAAACATAGCGGAATGGTGTTAGTGAAAGGAGGAATCAAATCTTTCTATACATGGTCATATAAATGACGAGTCAGAAAACTCTTCCCTTATCCTTTTAGGGATACGCCTTGCAGACAATGGCATATACCATTAACTGAGTACCAACTAAAGCTATAAATGGGATTCCATATCATTTGTGGTATATAAAGAAACCTATTCTGTAATATATATTTGTATTAGGATATGAGGTTTTTTCAAGACTATTCCTAGTGAAAAATTAGCATCCCGAGGCACAAAGTGAATCTTTATAGATTATCCTAAAGAAACAAAAAGATATTACTAATATAACCCTTCAGATAGAAAATTTATAGTGGAAAGACATGCCATATTTCTAGAAAGGCAACACAGTTTCAAATAAAATAGTGGGAGAAAGATTGATTTCGATAAAGTTGATACTCTTAATGCATGATAGATGGTATGCGAACAATCTTTATAAGGGATAGTGGGAGATAAAGATGTTCTCAGGACACAAGTAATACATAGGTTTTCTCGATAGGTTGAAGAACCAGATCATTATGGTTTTCTTATCACCAATTTAGGTGTCACATTACTCTTATATAATGATGAACCTATGACCTACAAGGAAGTATTAAAAGAAAATGATACTCTTAAATGTCAAGAAGCTATACATATGAGATGTATTCTATGTACCAAATTAAATTTTTGATTTTGGTAGATCCTCTAGCTGATGTAAAACTCATTGGGTAAAAATGGGTATTTAATAAAAAACCAAAAATTAATAGTAAAGTCAATACCTATAAGGAATGACTAGTAGCAAAGTGTTTCAGGAAATGTTATGGCATAAACTATGATGAAAACTTCTCACTAGTAGCAATGCTAGTCTATTAAAATATTACTTGAAATATAAGTGTTCCATGATTATGATATTTGGAAAATGTATATCAAAACTACTTTTCTAAATGGAAAGTTAGTTGAATATTTCTATATGACTCAACCTAACGGGTTTATTAAGTATAATAATGCCAATAAAGCATGCAATATGCAGAGATCCATCTATGGGATAAAGAAGGCATCACGATCATGGAATTTTTATTTTGATGATACTATAAGAGAATTTGGTTTTGTAAATAATGAAAGTGATCCATGTGTCTATAAGAAGGTTAATGGGAATTCCATCTCTTTGATTTTATTATATTTTGATGACATATGAAAGTCTTATATTCAGTTAATACATGGTTAAATGAATTCTTCTAAATAAAAGATTTAGGTGAATCCACCTACATTCTATGGATCAAGATCTATAGAGATAGATCTTAAAGACAGCTTGGGCTAAATCAAAGTACATATATTGACAATCTACTTAAAAGGTATAGTATAGAAAAATACAAGAGAGGGTTGTTTCTAATGTCACATGGTATCAATATATCCAAGAAAATGTGTCCATAGACATAGGAGGATATTGAAGTAATGAGTATAGTCCCTTATGACATGACACTAGGATCTATCATGTAGTCCATGCTATATACTAGGTTTGATGTTGAATTTTATTTAAGAATGGTGGGAAGATATCAAACTAATCCAGGTGAGATGCACTAGGTAGCTGTAAAAACTATCTTGAAGTACTTGATACATAAAACGAATATATTCCCAGTGTATAAAGGAGATGAGGAACTATTAGTGATAGGATACACTAATTCTAGTTTCTAAACCGATCATGATGATCTAAAATCATAGTTAGGCTATGTATTTTTCTTTAATGGTGGTACAATGAGCTGGAGAAGCTTGAAGAAACATGTGGTTACTGATTCTACAATATAATCTTAGTATTTTGTGGCTTATGATATAACTAAGGAGGCAGTTTGAATAAAAATATTTTTCTTAGATATTGGTTTTGTGCCTAGTAGTGTAGTCCCTATTCCAATTTATTGTGATAATACTGCAGTAGTGGTGCTTTCCAAGGAGCTCAGGTCACACCAGAGGAAAAATCATATAATTCAAAAGTTTCATCTCTTGAGGGATTTTACTCAGAGAGGTGAAGCTATAGTTAATATAGCATCCATAGAGAATAACATGGAAGACCCCCTAAATAAATCCATATCTCAGTAGAAGCATGATTCTCATGAGAGAGCTAGTGGATTGAGACTTGTTAGCAGTTGGATCTAGTGTAAGTGGTAGTGTTGAAAGTGGGTTCCCTAAAACCAACTTATATATGTACTTTGATTACCATTAAATGTATAAATTTTGATATATACATGTGTTTATATTACTAGAATATTGTTTATACTTTTTCATCCACTCTATTTATAGTAATTTCCTTAGATTACATGTCATATCAAAAGGTTATATCAATTCCTGAGCTATAATGAGAACCTAGAGATACCATGAAAATAATATTAAAGTTATGCACTATGGTCTATATACATCATAGTGATAGGAAAAAAAATTATGCGTGGCCATCAGGTGCTGGGGTCTCATAACCATTGAAACTTCTTCTCATAAAATTTTCACTTAGTGATCTCAAGTAGATGAGATTATCTCAATAGGAAAACCATATGTTTCTAGTGTCATTGGTTTTTCCTATGTACACACATGTGTATTGATCTCCTAAATTGAGATAATTATCAATGTGTTCCATTTTACCATGTACATTGATGCAAGGAAAAAACCACGACATTGAAGTCATAACGAGGTACCTCTTGTTGGGTGTGTTATTGGTGGTATGGAATTGGATGAATGATCCAAATAGATTTTTTTGATTTCGAGTTGAGGAAGTGATATCTTGGGACTGTTTGATCAGGATGGTAGTACCTTTAATAAATCTATAGACATGGTAGAAGAAAGGTAAGTCTATCTAGTTAAATCAATAAATAATAAAGAAATAATGGATGATGACATAAGTTGTACATCATACTTTATGAGATATCATGAGATAAAGAGATTATAACACACAATGAATGTTCATAGGATGGTTTTCATTGTTACAACTATTCCTTATATCTTTAGGGGTATTGATGGGTTTCTAGAATCCACTCCTGGTCTACTAATAATATTCACTACTATTGAGATAAGGTCATAGAGGTCCACACACAATAACATATTCCCGAGTTTTCCCTATTCTAATGAATATATGTTTAGGACATGGTGAGACCCACCATGGGGTCTGAGAGTAGTCCAAGTATTATTGATCATAAAATAATAAATAAATTCATTATTATTTAATTATAGAATAATTGGGTTGAATTTATTTATTAAAATTATTCACAAGGTATTAAGTGAATATGTTGAAAATATTATATGAACAAATATTATTTTAATATTCAAGGTTCATTTAATATTGCAGGAATTATGAGTCAAGTTAATGACTCAAGTTTATCGCATAATATATTTATTATATATTACAAGTAGGTGATAAAATATAAATGATATTTATGATGCAGTTAGATCATTATAACATGTCATTTATGACTAAATTAGTGGGTGTTGAATATACAGGAGTTGAGGAAACCTATTCGAGTATTTTAACATCCACTATATAAGTCTAGAGGAGATCATTTCTAAAATAATGTTTATTCCAATGGATTGATAGATCCTCTCTCCTATTCTCACATCCAAGAGAGAGAAAGTTATTGTCTAAGCATTCAGGATTTGATTTCCTTCACGGATCAAAGGATTTAGATTGAGGTGATCATCAAATCATTTAAGGAATCATCAAAGCTCTGCACTAGTACCTAGAATTCAATGATCAATGTACACATAGATTCTTGAAGTGTGTGTGGATGATCTAGAGGTGTTTGAACTTAGATCCTTCAAGCAATAATCATTGCCGATGAGATTCTATTGAGTAGGCTTTGATCTGAACGAGATATTCATTATATTTTAATCTTATGTATTGATAATTCACGTGAGACCCTCAGACCTCTACCGGGGCTTGGATAACTAGAGATGATGAATTTTCATTGCTCTAGTGATGAAAATTTCAAATCCTCATCCCACCATTTTATACTTCATGCCTCGATGCCATCATCTATCTCCAACCTCTATCATATCAAGATGCATCACTGGGAGAGCTTCCATTACTCTCTAGGAATCTCTAAATTTACACATGACATAACTATGTGTCTTCCTGCTCAGTGCATCATCTATGATATTACCCTTTACTGGAATATAAAAATCTATAAGTCATAATCCTGTAATAATTCCAACCACATTTTCTACCATAAGTTCAAGTCACACTGGGAGAATACATACCTTAGGATATTATGATCGGTAAAAAAACACTCATCGATGAGGTAATTTCTCTACAAATTCAAGGGAAAAAACCCGCCACTAACTCAAGATCATGAGTGGAATAGTTATGCTCATGGGTATATAACTTATAATACCTATAAGAAAAAAATTTATATCTACTGTATGAAAATTCAAACCAATCCAAGATGTAAAGCATCATAGAAAACTTTAAACTGAATTCCCTCTTCTAAAAGATAAATAAGAAAAGTATTGACCAAATTTTCCTTCAGGTACTCGAAATATTCCTGAAACTGGTCAGTCCAAAAGAATATGTGATCCTTTCTAGTCATGGTTTTCTGAGGAGTTATAACCCAAGAGAAGTTGTTTACAAACCTCATATAATAGTATATAAGACCAAGGAAACTCCGAACCTCTACAATAGTCTTAGGGGATTACTAAGAAATGAATTCCTCGATCTTTGAAGGATTTATAGCTAATCTATATTGAGACATGACATACCCAAATAAATGAACATCATGAGCCTAGATCTTACACTTTGACAGCTTCCTGAATAGCTGTTGATAATGAAGAACTACCAGAATGACACATGGATTATTTTCATCCTCTTACACAGACATGGAGTACACAATAATTTTATTGATGAAAAACACCATGAATAGATCTTTTAACTCCCTGAACACTTCATTCATCAATCTCATGAATGTGGATAGAGTCTTCATCACACTGAATGAAATCAGAATGAAATCGTAATGGCCATAACAACATTAAAAATAGGTATTCAGAATATCCTCATCTTTTACCCACATTTGATGATATATCTACCACAAATAAATCTATAAGAACCAACTTTCACCATTAAGTTGATTGAATAAATCAACAATCCAAGGAAGATGATAATAGTTCTTTACTGTCACATGATAAAAGTGATGATTATCGATACAAATGTGGATAATTCCATTTTCCTTCTTCACATACAAAACTGGTGCACCCCAAGGAAACACACTTGGATGAAAAAAACCTCAATACAATAGATCATCAAGTTGTAACTGTAACTCTCAAAACTCAGAAGTCACCATCCTATACAAACACATCAAGACTAGAGAAGTTTCCAACTATAGCTCTATCCCAAACTCGATCTTCCATCAATGGGGTAACACTAAAACTTCCTTAGGAAAAACATTAGGGTACTCTTCTAAAAACCTAGAAAACACCATCAACTAAACCTTTAACAAAATAAAAATCATCTCAATCATCAAGGAGGATAAGGATGGAGCATGCCTCCAACCCATCTGAGAGTGTTGTTCACCAACGAACATAGAAGAATCTCTTCCAACATCATAGAACACAACCTTACTTCTGAATTAATCCACAATATCCTATACCTAATATAGTCAATATATAATGAGGATGATTTCATAAGGCTATATCCATAAACATAGGAAGTCCCCCAAAGAGTGTTACTTCCCCAACACTAGCTTATAATATCTACATACTTCATACAGGTCATTTTGACCTCCAACTGACGTAGTCAATGCCAAGGGCACTAAAAGTATCTCTAACTCAAGTACTAAAGCATGGAATAGGGAAGGTGATATGATGGAGTTTGTATCTCCTAAATCAAATAAAGCATACACCTAAGTAGAAAACAAGAAAAGGGTGCCTAAAATGATTCCCAACTCACCTGAAACTGAAAATTACAAAGCATGGAGATGACCGTGACCCACTCCAAGACCTCTCTAACCCTGATTAAGACCACATCAATGTACTTTCTCTACTCTCTAGGGATAAGGGACATATCAGGGATATCATCTTTCTACCCTATATCCTCTATGCTTCTACTAACCTGGAGTATCCAGCTACTCCTACCTCAGATGAAACTACCTCAATAGAGGAACCTGAAGTGGAACACCTGGTGCACACTGATTGATCATAAAGATCTAAAACTATCATCACTTATGACATTAGAATCCACATGAAAAACAAGAATATGATCCCTTGGAAAAGTATTGAGAGTCACCACCCATAGAGAAACAAGATAACGAGGACTAAGACCTACCCCTGACTATCTGAAAGCTCTTTTGTAAAGGAAACTAGGAAGCCTAGACCATAACTCGACTTCATGAGGAATCATAATTACCCCCCTAACATGACTACCCAATTATTTACAATTTACTCTCAACAACCTTTACTCTCTCCAGTACATCAAGATACATCTCCAATATAAATGAGGTGACTTGGAACTGGTCTCTGGATAAAAAGAATCCTCAAAATGTCTCTCCCTAGACTCTTGATCTGGAAACAGGTCTGAAGAATATTGGAGAAGGTTCCTAAAATGGATCCTGAACTCATGCATACTAGAACCCCTTTGTCGAAGGGTAAACAACTTCTAGCTACCAGATTCCTTCACAATAGAAGAAAGAAACTCTTCTTGGAATTGGTCCCTTAACTTCTATCATGAGACCACTAACTCCTCATGATACCTGAGGAATAAGATCCAACATTTCCTATCTGATCCACACAACATCATCATAGCCAATGAAACCTAATGATCCTTTTGCGCATGGATCAAACTAAAAGATATCTCAACATCCTCCAACTAGTCTTCTATCATTGAGTCTAAAATAGAGCCCTCATAATTTTTGTAGACTATGACGCTAACACTCATGAAGTATCCTCCTACAAGTGTCGTTGTTGACCTCTAATATACAATGATCTACTGACACATCCTACTGAACATCCTCTATAGGATACTGATGGGGATATTGGCCTGAATCCATAACTATAAAAAAATATTTAGAGACTCCTAAACCTATAATATGGAATATTTAACATTAATTAATTAATTATTTACTTTATATTTATTTAATACTAGTATAATACAAAGGTTTAACCATTTCAAGAACAAGCGTAAAGAAGAATGATGCATGATCCTTTCTTAGTTCTTTACCCACAACCAGTGTCACTTCATTTAATTGGATCAGTAAACGTAAAATGTCCATGAATCATATCATAGGGGGACCTAAACACCCATGTCTCAGCCTATATCTCTTGTTTACGTCGCTTATTAAAATTATTTCACACTATTTCCCTACCAACCCATGTAGTCTCACCTGTGATTAACTCCAAACCCCATCCTATCCCTCAACTAAAAACTCTGATACCACTCTTTCATGACCCCCTCCCCCTAAGCCTATGTTTGGTTATGTTTTAGTAAAAGAAAAGAAATGATTTACTAATTCATAAAAGAAAAGAAAAGAAAATAAATTATTTTCATTTATCTTCATTTTGTTTGGATACAAAATTTAGTAAAAGAAAAGAAATGATTATAATTTCTCTCCATCTTGTTTGGTGACAATTTTTAAAAGAAAAGAAAAGGAATGTTTTGAAAATATGATAAAAATAACCCTTATTAAAAAATATAGTTTTCCAATACTCAATTATTCCAAATAAAAAAATATTATGATTATAAATTGTATCTTTGATTTTCAAATAAATAAATATATTTATTATAAATATATGTATTTATAAATATATTTATTTATGTATAATTTTATAAATACGCATTCATGAATATATATATTTATAAAATAAATTTATAGCTATATAAATATTTTTTTTAATATATTAGATATATATTTATAAATATCTTTATATAAATATATTTAAAAATTTATATATAACAAAATTAAATTTGAAATTATTCCCCAATTATTAATTCAGATGGGTTCGGGTAATGTTTTTAAAAAATATAGTTTTTCATACTTAATTATTCTAAATAAAAATATATTATAATTTTAATTTGAATCATTTATTTTTATATCATGTCAATTATATAGACATTTAATTTTGAAAAATATATTAACATTGATTTCTTTTTTATTTTTATATCATGTAAATTATATAATCAACATTTTTTATTTTAATCAATCATTATTTTTCATGTCACCAAAATTATCTAAACATTATTAATTCAAAATTATCATTAATTCAAAATAAATATTAATTCAAAAATATTAAATCAAAAATTTTTATAATATTTTTATATAAATTATTAATTTAAGATAATTAAAATTATTTATAATAAAAATAAACTATAATCAAAATTAACTATAATCAAAATTAACTATAATCAAAATTATTTACAAATTACGTTTAACAAAATATTTATATACGCATGAAAATAATAATTGTAATTATTAATAATCACAAAAAATGATAATTTATATAAATACTAATTAAATAAAATATTAAATAAAATAAAACATGTATAGGGGTATGATAGGAAATTTCAAAAAAACATCACACCTCCGGTTCGTTTCTTTCCGAATCACCCCGATTTGGGGTTGATTGTAAAACTGCAGCGGAGGAAATCCATTTCTCCCTATTTCCCTCGTCCACCGTTTCTTTCTGCCGATCATTATCTCGCCAAACAATGGAAATGGATTTCCATCCTCCGGTTTCATTTCGTTTCCCCCCAAATCGTCGGTTCCAAACAAGCCCTAAAGGCACCCCTCATGGGAAGACAATGGGAGAAGGATGATAGTGACTGACTGAATCCTACCTCTAATAAGACATGGGTTGGAGACAAGCATTGATGGTATAATTAATATACACATGGTAGACATTACCCTTTAAGACAACATTCATAAGAGAGAGATAAGATAAATACAACAATAAAATCCTACTTAGATAAGGATAAAAGATATCCCAAGTGCATACCTGAATGTCATACAGGACAAAAAAATTGGAAATGAAACTACAAGTACCAAAAGGTAAACTCGGAAGAAACCATGAAGACCAAACAATTTTTACAAAACCACAAGCTAGTAATATCCAGGATGATCTCCAACCTACTCCTGCTAATGAGAAAAATATTTTATATATACATAGGGTGAGTATAATAGGTATACCTTGTAAAAACCTACCTGGATAATCTTGTGAAAAAGATAAAGAAGTCATATTAAATCCTAGTGAACAACAAGTGAAACTAACTCATCACCTAAATAGGTATACTAAGTTACCAACCTTACTATGGTTATATCTCACCAAGTATTTCATATAAGTGATCATATATTATAGTAATGTAACAAAAAGGGTACCCAATTTCCACTTCCCCATTGGTTTTCCGCTCTCCCCCAATGTTGCATGTCCTGAGCCATCACTCTCCAAAATAATCCAACACAAAGACACATGTTCTATGTATCATAACATACACCTCATGCATCCCATCATCTCATCATCCCATTACATATCTCTATATAGTAACTAAGTAGTTTCTAGGATCCACCATAACCCATATGTCATGTATCATACATTAGGTATTATACCTCAAGCCATCATAGCCTATACACTGAGTATGTACCTTGATCTATCACAACCCATACACATAATACCTATAATAACCATTTGGATACTATATTTAGAGATACATGTGTGTGAAATAACCACAATCAATTACATCCCTCTACACACATATATGGGGAAAATAACCACCATGCATACTAGCACATAATACCACCAGGAGAAGAGAGTGTGGTCAGAGGGGGTAGTCAGTCATCTGTCCCTCAAAAACCTAGATATTGAGGATAACACCCTCATAGAGTTCAATGGGTACCATTATAACTAACATAAATGGATGGGATAATATATGAAATCACAAAACATACTAGATATAATATATCTCATAACCAAACTAAGGGTATAACCTAGTCCTAAGATCAATTACAGATATCATCACTTGTACACCCGACTGCCATTACTAGGGACTAGATATCCTATAATAACACAAGAATTTAATATGACTTGAATTAAATTAATTATTTACTATCTAATCATTTAAACATATGTTAATTAATTAATTATACATTAATTAACCATCAAAATTATTCTAAGTTACATTTCATTAGCCAACCAAGGGAAGTCTATGCCCTCTAAGCATAATCCAACCAAGTCCATGGTTTCTCAGGATTAAAATTAACATTTTAATTACAACAAGACCCAACCCCATGGTTTAAAAAATTTATTAATAATTTAACATTCTATAATTACATGTACTATAATAAACATCCTAATATACCATTAAGAGATATGTATAAAAAAGCATATCTAGCTGCCTCAAGCAGTAGAGAAGGGAATGCAGATAAACAAGCAACTCGACCATCCAACCTTTAAACAAATTAATTCATAATTAAGCATCTAGATTTCATCACAAAAATGTGTAATCCTAGCTTCAACCTGTTCCATTAACCTGGTTCCATCCTTGACACTATCATGCTTATCACCATGCATCTCACCACCACAAGCATCCACTATGGCCACAACCTTGTGCCTCCCTGCCTATATCTCATCATCCATCCCAAGATCACATCACATCACATAGAAAAAATCATATAAAAATCACATAATAGAAGGAAACAAACAATAAACAGAGTCAATAGAAAAATCTAGGCTATATAAAGAATTCATTTATCCTTCACATGAAAACAATATCACTCGTCCCCAAACACAAGACATTCAACCTTCAGAAGAAAACACGATCTCTTATCCCCAAGAATTTATTATTATCAAACAATTTTTTTTATTCAATATTCAATTAACCAATTCATTATCATAGGTTCCAATAACAATCAACCCAATACATCATCTAATATATTCTATCAAGTTATTTAAACATACTCTCTAGAATAAGCTTCTAGTTTCAACATACTTAAGGAAGAAAAAAATTCTTTTAACATAACTTTAATTATTATTATCATAAACAAATTTCCATCTTCAAGTTATTAATCCAATTACATTAACACATGGAATAAAAAATTTAAATTAAACACTAACTAATCATTAATTTTATTTACATCAAATTACAAGAACAACAGTTTCATTATGCATGCCTCTTTAATTATTAAGCCAACCAATACAATTATTGGATTTATGTTATTTACCAATTTAATAAATAACAACATTATAATCCAATAATAATAAAAATTCTAAACAACCTATCATAGATAACACACTATCTAGTAAAACATGAGGCAAACCATAATCATGGTGGAAAACACATGAAACCACTAACCATAAACCAATTCTTATTTAATCCAATTTATCCTTTATTAGGTTAATTTCAAAACCACCAAAAGAAACTAAAGCATGAAAAATTTATGATTTCACATAAATAAAAGGGTAATAAATGAATCCCCTACATAAAATATTCAATGTTCTTAAACAAGAAAGGATTGACAACACAATTCTCTGATCACATATATCATAAGAAAAATACATCCCTATAAGGAATCCATGTCACAAACAAGCTAACAAAAAAAAAATAAACTCCATTAGAATGATGGAGATCAACTACCAAAGCATTTAAATAAAAATTGAAGTTAAACTAGATAAAATGAAGGATAAACCACAAGAAGAGAGAAAGAACCTACTTCTGATCACCAAAAATTGATCACTAGAATCCATGGCTTGAATCCAATTGAAAGGGGATTCAAAGGACTTTGAAAATATCTCAAGAGTGCCTAGGGTTCAATTTGATAGGGTGGGATAAAAGTGGGTTCAAATGGGAGTTGGAGTATTTATAGGCCCACTAAAAAACATAAGGTTGCGGCACAACCTCCCAGACCATATTATAGATTGGGATGACACAAGACATACTACGAAACATCACAAAAGACCACATCATATCCTACCCAGTCAAACTGCATCTGAGACCCATGGCTATATCCATGGATCATATCCTATAAACCTAAGGATATACTATAACATATCCAAATACACCACATCATAGGACCCCTTTACCAAAATAGAGGCTACAGTGCTGCCTAACCCTTATGTCATAAATACCAAAAAAATTGGAAGAACATACCTCAAATCTGTACACTACATTTGGGTCCTCCATGAAATAACTAATTGACTGAACTATTTTATAGTTATGTTCCATGGAAAAAATCTCAACCAGGCTATGACGCAACCTAACCTCCATTGCGCAACCATGCCTAAGAAGGCAGTAGCACCAGTTTTCCTCTTCAATAACCCCTATGCCACAACATGAACCTTTGCACCACAAAATCTAGGATTGCGACACATACAAAATCTCTATTCCACAAACCTTCCAAAAATGGTAGTGGTATACCACTTTTCCCCATTTACCCTCCAAACACCTTGAAACCACCTCCAGGTGCCTCCAACAACCAAAAATCACAAAGGGGAGGTTCACTAGGATCCAGGTCCTTAAAATTTATGTGTGTGGTTTTATTTTATTATAAACAGATATTATCAATAATTCTATCATGAGTAATTCTCACATTTAAGGTGATTGTGTGTGTGCGCATGGTTTTCTTTTATTATAAATAGATATAATCAATCATTCCATCAGGATTGATTCTCTTGTTGAAGACATTTGTATCACTGATAATGTCATGAAATATTCGATACTTAAATATGAGATATAATTTATACACCTTAAAATGGGATGTCCTCAAACAATTAACTTAAATTGTAGTTCAAAATTAATTTATGTATATGAAAAAATAAATATATATCTACTTGGTGGTACTAAAATATTAATAAATAATGTTTTGTTTTCTATGAAGTCTCAATAATTTTTAAGAGTCATATATATATATATAAATGAATATCATATCGAGATTATGGATGAATGAGGTGTTAAACACATTTATATAAGAAAACATTAACAATGAATAAAAAATTATTTGAAATAAACATTCAAGGTTTATTTATGGTATTTACTATGTGAATATATATGAAATTAAACCATATGTTTATGGAACCTAATACATTTATTGTATAAAATGATCGTTTGGGCCATACAAGAATGATTTGATGAATTTTGGGGACATCTAACATGTATAAATATGGAGGAAAAACATATAACTCATATAACAAGATCATATGGGAGAGTTTTAGAAAAAAATAATGAAGAATGTGAAAAATAAAAGTTCACACCTTTTACTTTATCGATCCATATCTTAATCATTAATTCACTTGATAAGGATTTATAATAAACGACCAACATACATTTACCTCCATGGGCAATTCACCAACTATGTTAATCACGAATCATATTTTTAGGACATCCCTTCTCACCATGACATTCTTGTACCTCAAAAAGAAAATAAGAGAGAGAAAAACAATAGAAGTTTGAAAAAGGATTTCCACCACCATTAAATATTCTTCCATGTATTCATGCTCTTATTTCTATCTCACTCCTTTAATAAACGAATGAGGATCCAATAATCCTAACATCACACCAACATTATAAGAGTAAAGAAAACATGCTACAACTCTTGTAATATATTGTTATATAAACCAAGTGTTAAAAACATTAAATACTCTTTAACACTTATCAATGAAAATTAAACTCAAATTAAACTTATGATATAATGATGTATTTGCAGATATATAATTGCTAATATTTATAGGAAAAATAAAGTATGTAACCATGAAATATAGTATATTTCACAATGGGTTATACTATATCTTTTTTCATACCACATTATGTGATATATTATTTCATTTATCATATCACATCATGTGATATAGGATTTAGATAATATATCTATAAACCTACCACTTGTATTAAAGCCACACAAACTATTCATTTTTCACACCATATTCTATCATATATAACAATTTTACGAAACTATACCCAAAAATATTTTGGATAAAGCTTCTAACACCTTCGAATAAACTATTATATAAACTTTCACAATTTTAGAAAAATATTTTATAAAAAAATTAAATCCTCACTCACATATCATTTATATGAAACCATATGGTACTTCATAGAATTGATAATTATTATGAATTCAAAATTCATAATCATAAGGAAATAGTTGCCTCTAGAAAATTTCCATTATTACTTAA
The DNA here is from genome assembly GCA_963277665.1 of Viscum album. Lineage (NCBI taxonomy): Eukaryota > Viridiplantae > Streptophyta > Magnoliopsida > Santalales > Viscaceae > Viscum > Viscum album. The sequence continues at coordinate 1,902,344,867 of OY728127.1, forward strand.
GTTATAAATTGATCTGGCATAATCTTTATCAAACACATGTATATCTATACAAGAAAATCTACCTGATATATCTCCATACATCATGCATATTCACATAATTCCTTTGTCCAATACATAAAATTTCATTACAATACATGGAACATGTTAATCCCATATAGAAAAACTTATTTATTCTCAAATATCTTATTTAGATTGAAAAAGATGAATAAATAGATCACATGTAATTCATCTAAATAAATGATCACATTATATGTCATTCACCTAGGTGTAGACACACACTTCCTCAGAATAATTGAATCAAGGGAATAAATTTCATACTCACCACACAGGATGAAAGTATCATTTTGGTTATGCAAAACTCACTAAATGATCCACAATATAATCAACCACCCCTGACTAGATCAATATTTATGAAAAATATAAGAAGGTATCATGGAATGAATTTTCACATGTAGGATATGTTATTAACCTCTTGTATTAGGGATTACTATGAAAAATACACCCAAAGTATACCATAGATACCACATATAAAATTTTATGTGGTATACTTAAGTGATTCAATATAGAATACAAGTCACACTTATGTCTCTTGAGTGAAGACTATATATTTATATGAACCCATACCCATGATAATATTAACGTATCATCACAACCCATGGATTTCAATGATGATCATTGATTAAGAAAAGTTCAAAGATTTATCTATGATGTGGTTTATCATTCAACCCTCATGTTATAAATTAAATACAAGAAAATGAATGCTAAATTAGAAATTTACTTTATAAAAACATGACACATTTTTATATTCCTAAACCTTTTAGAATATATTGAAAATATCGTATACACTAAAACTAGTGGGGGCGATCTCAAGAGCACTTCACTCAAGGGTTCCACAGCTAGGGTTTCCTCTTGAACATTCAGCATGGAGGCTAGGATCCTCTTGGATTTAATCTCAATGATTTCAGTGTTCCCCTCCACTGCTTTATCCAGTGAGGATCCACCACTAGTTTTCCTTTATTTCTAGATCTGAACACCTCCTAGTTGAGCCTCTCCTTCCTGATTCATTTGATGATATTGCAGCTATCGTTTTGGGTGGCATGTGGTTACGAACATAGATCTAGTGATTTAGTAGATGATTAAGGGTTATCATCATGTAGATCTAGGATTTTTTTCCATATATTCTTTAAGGTGGGATGCTAAGGAATTTGGAAGAAAAATCTAGTGGGCACATATTTTTATGGTGGCTTGTTATGTGGGGTGGTTTCTTCTTGAACGACTGACAATGATGCTTTTTTTGTGGGGATGTGTGATGTGAAATCCTCAGGGTGGTGGTCAATGAAAACCATGGGGGGTATTCATTTTACAAAGTCGACCTCCATCAATTCGGTAAGCGGTGTTGGTTCAAGGTTGCATAGTTTGAACATGGGAGATGGTCAACAATATTGGATGATGGGGCTGATGGAGATGCGTTGGCGCTCATGGTGGAATAGTTTTGGGAAGTGGTAGGACAAAGAGGTTCCTCCATCTTGAGTTTCCTTATATTCTAGGTTTTTGGTCCTTCATTTAAATATTTAGGTCAAGGGACTTTCGAGTCATAACTTATGGGTAATAGTAGATTTTTAGGATCCAGGAGAATGTCTCGACACATTAGGAAGGCATTTCATTGACACTACTAGGTGGGCGACCATGTTTTGAGAAATAGGTGCACTGATTCTTATCATCTAGCCTTTTATCCCCTTATTATGGGATGGAGGGGTTACCTTCCTTTTGATTATCTTCACATGAGACCAGTATGATGATGAAGTGAATTAGGTGGGTGATGTAAGTGATTTCCACACAAGCACCATTGGGTGGGAGACTCAAAATTGTGATGGGTGGGATGGAACATATCATCCATCCCTTCCCCACACAATGGTTGGAGGGGTGCCCTACCTCTCTGCGTCAGTTCTAGTATGATGCAATGTTTCATGGCAGGGGGCAGTGTATTTTTTATACTGGGATCATGCTGTGATGTCTTCTAGTAGAGGAATGGAATAACATTTGACTCGTGACATGAAATGATTCGGAATTCTCACTATGGGACTTTGGGCTTTGTTTTGGACTTTATTCCATTGGGATTTTAGGTCATTTTGATTGGTATTAGCACCTACGGACCTCTAAGTCATGTAAGGGTTACCTCTCAACCCTATTCAAAATAAGACTTGATTTTTTGTTTAATAAAAGGGGTTAAAATAAAAACCTGATAAAAAAACTGAAAACTAGTCATATCACATCATATTATGAAAGTAATTTTAATGGATTAATTTTTTCACTACACTAGTGGAACAATCAAAGAGCATATTATTTCAATAGGTAACACTTTATAAATTATCATGTATCCACTCAAAAAAAAAATTACATCAACTCTCACTAAACTTTTTAATTTAAAATTTCATTTGAATAATTTATTTATATTTAATTATAAGAGAAAAAGTTTTATCCCACATTAAGAATAACCCTTATGTTTAAAACTTATATATCCCAACACATTCCTTAATCAAATATAATGTTGTAATGTATTAAGCTTTTGTTATACAAATAATAAAATTTTAAAAACATTCCAATTCATTGTTTCATCTTATAAGTTAAACAAAAACCCTAAATGAGATTATTTTAACAGTGATATAACTATTTAAAATGATTTTTTGGGATTTTTAAGCCTCTTCTAGTCATCAAATTCAACTTACTGAAATTAGGAACTCTATAAGTTCACTTCAGTCTCGATTAGGAAATGACAGTTGATGTATTAAACATGCAAGTACATTTACAGAAAGATGATGAACTTTAGATGAGTGTATAGTAAATCCCATATGAGGTTTATTAGATGCAATAGTTGACAAAACTAGAAAAAGGAGCTACTACCACAGACCTATAGCTATATTTCTATGGCCTATAGCTACAGTTTTACAACTATGGCTATAGGCCTATTTTCCATAGCCTATTGCCACAATTTTCAAAACTGTGGAAATAACCCATGGATATTGACACAGTTTTGTGGCCTATGGACACAGTTTTCAAAACTATGGCTATAAGCCAATTTTTTCGACACCCTATAGACACAAATTTTCAAAACCACAACTATAGGGCTCCCACGCTTCCGCGTGAATAAAAATTCCCGCAAAAAATTTGGCGGGAAGCCCTACCGCCACTATTTTGAGTCTATTACCAAATTTTTTATTAATATACATATCATAATATATATATATACCCAAATTGTGGTGTGGTGTAGTGGTAAGTGCGATGGATTGCAAAGTAGAGGTGCAAGGATTGAAACCTACCGGGGACATTTTTGATTTAGGCTATTTCCACGATTTTCCGAGGCTATAGCCACAGTTAAAACCATGGAAATAGCCACCTATAGCCATAGTTTAAACCGTGGATATAGTTAAACTTCAAAGGTGTCCAATTTGGAGGCCTATTTCCATGGTTAAAATCATGGCAATAGGCCGGGACCAACTGCCACAGTGATAGCGGCCACGGTTGGCCAAAACTGTGGCTGTAGCCTATGGCCATAGTTTTGAACCATGGAAATAGACCTTTTTTTCAGTTGTGTGAGGAGATTATAGCTATAGGGAATCATAGGTTGACCAACTCCAATAGTGGGTTGACTAAAAACCTCAAATGACAGTGCAACCAGTTTTACTGGATAAGAACCTCTATAAAGTAGAGTCGAGACCAGTTTCTTTAAATGATGAATTAAAAATTGTAAACACTGAATTTTTATCTATAATTTTTTTTGATCCTTGTTTTTTGGTAATATAATATTTTCCATTTTTCTCCCATGGATTTAGGATAAAAATCTTAACCATGTCATCTTGTGTGTCCAATTTAATTTTTTACTATTGCTTTCTTTAGTTGAATTCTTGTTATGTGAGTTTGTTCTAAAGAGTTCACGAGTTATATGACTTAGTATAGTGAGTGGGGTTACTAGTATTCCCATATTATAGTACAATAAGTTCAGGGTGAATTTACAATGGTTTTAATTCCATAATTTAGAACCTCTGGCATGGGTGATCTTTTTGTGGATTGAAATCCTATCTTCTAATGGTTGCATGATGATCTTTTTTCCCAATAAGAAGCTCAATGGTTTACACTTAGCCAAAAGATCAGGTAACATTCATCCTTAACTCAACATTATATTGATTTTATTTTTATTTACTATGATAAAAAATATGATGATGATAGAAGGAAAAGTATTAATCGATATATTTAATGAAACTATAACACCCGACCTTCAATTATAGTAAGATTTTCTTTTTAAAGAAACAATAACACAATACAAATAGTTTTAATAAAGAATGTGATTAAAAAATAAATTATAAAATTTTATAAATTGAATTTTCTTAAATTAACTTCATTTTTGAAATCATTATATCAAAATTAACTTAGGGTAAAATTTTGTGATTTTTTTGAAATGATTGATTTTTAAGTGAATAATGAAAATATAGAATTTTCAAATAATGTCATTTATTTTAATTAAATTAAGTAATTTAAAAGTCCCAAAATATTTTTTATTTGGTATTAAAGTGAAATATTATCCATTTTATTTAGAATAATCTAATAATTTTTTTTCATGATTTTGATATAAGTTAATTTTTGTGCTTAAAAATGCATTTTTCTAAAAAACTGTTTTTCATTACGCTTTACACATTTATATTAAAATTAATTTATGCCACTTATAGAAGATGAATCTTGAAAAATGGATACCATATTTTAAATTAGGTGGTTAAAATTTGGTAAATAGGTACATTTTATTTTTAGGCACTATGAATAATAACCTTGGTAAAATTTATCACATCGGTAAAGGGTAAATCATGTAATTAAGGTTAAAAATAATTTTATAGGGCCTAAAAATATCCCTAAAACTTGTATTTATCTTATTAGATAAGTGTTTTTCAAACTTTAATATTCAATATTAAAAAATTTGGAAATTTATTTCCACTTTCCTTTGATTATAACATTTATATTATTTTAAGTAAATGTAAAGTAAAAAATGTCACTCTCTTGCTTTTAATATCTACAATATTTTTTGGTAGGGATAAAAAAAATTATGTTCAATTAAAATTTTTTATTCAAAGGATAAATTATTTGTTTTTATTATGGTAATTTTTTTATTGATGAAATAATGACCTTAAATTATTATGCAGCATCAACACATTATTTATTCAATTAATAGAAAAATAAAATAAATTATTTCAAAAAAATATAAAAGTAATATTTTTTGGGTAAGTTGTAGCAAACCATGAATTTTATAGTTTTATATGACATAATATATATTTTTTAAAATTCTATATTTAAAATACATATTTTTCATTATGCCTTTATTACCAAATTGAATGAATAGTGTCAAAAATGACATTGTTAATATTTTATGAAAAATAATATTTTATTAAATTATTTAAAATAATAAAAATATTGAAATATGAAAATTAGTATAATAAATTGTTGAAAATTTAATCCCCTTTTCATTTATGAGAAAATCCCAACCTTATAATTAAAATTATAACCCTTTGATATTGAAAAAGTTGTTACAACAGTTAAGGTTAAAATTATTTATGAGGGGGGGTTAAACCAAAAGATAAGGTTTAAAATTCCAAATAAACCTAGACAATTTTTATTGTTTGAATTTATTTCAACCATTAACTATTTTATCTTGAAAATTATTCCCACATTTTTCCACTTTAACATGAAAATAAATTTATTATATTTAAATATTTTTATTAATTCCATGTATGTCCTTTCATTCACTATAAAAAGGTGCCACCTATACCCACTTATATACACCCATAGAGCCTCTTAGATCAACCAAAACCGATAAAAACATCATATAAATATTTTTATCCAAGTTTTTATGGTTCTGGTATTCCTAAAAGACCAACCCTAGGTCCTTTAAGAGAAGATCTAAAGGCGCTCTTTCGAAGAAGAGATAATTATCTTTACCGAATCTTTCAAATTTGTTTCTTATTAAAAGTACACTAAATATATTATAACCATAATAAAATATTAAATCTAGTATCATAAATATATTTATATGTTATTATGATTATGGTACAACCATTTTCCATCACGTTTATTTTCTATAAAAAGCAAAAATATTGCTCGTGCATACGTACGACTTACCATCTCCACGTAGTGGTGTAATTAGTTTTTTATCACCACTTTACTTGGATGGTTATAAATATGGAACTAATGAATATATATGATATTTATTACATAAATATTCTTCTAGAATTATAATATCATATTTTCCTTATTAACTTTGAATCCATTGGAAAATGATAACATCGCTCATGCATACGTGTGGACTACTTCCTCTATGAAGTGATGTGATCCATTTTTCATTTATGAATTGAATATAAGGTAATAAGGATATATTTATGTAACATAATATATTTTTAGAGAGTTAAAAATTATTTTAAATTTGGTTAAACCCTCTTTTAATTTTTCTTTTGGGATTAGACCTTGATAACAATGCCTTTAGGTCGGTTGGTTTATTTGTTTTTAGAAAGGAAAGTGGAAGGGGGATGGAACTTGGATGCCATACCAATTAACAAAATGAATTAAATTCATGATGTGAATTGGTCCAGCCAAACCCTATTCATGATGTGAATTTGTTTTTCCCATAGGGGGAAAACCCAAGTATTTCTATACATGAAACATATTCACACCATGAATATGTTGGAACCTGTTTTTTAAAGGGGAAGAACCCCTAATTTTAATATAACCCCCTGATTTATATATTAGTAGCCATTTGAGAGATTCCCCAATACCTCACCTAGGATTTAAATCCTCTTCTCTATCCGAGCTATGAATCAAGTTCTATCTATTTCATTGGATGAATATCAGTAAGATATTATTTCCTCTTCCTTCCTTTCTCAATTTATTTAGCTATATTAAATTCTATTTTTGTGTGAGATAATATACCCTATTTTCAAGTAATTTGTCTTTTTTTCCAATTTCTTCCATTATAGATCGATTAAAAGTCCAACAATAGATGAGGGTCTATCTAAAAACCTAAGGTAGGTGGTATAATTATTTCCCCTAAAGTCTTTTTGTATTTATAATGAACTGTTGTTCCATGTGTGGGACTCATCCAATGATGCCTTCCAAATGTTTAATAAACCACATTAAATGATTTTACCCATGTTTAGTGTAGTCATTGAAACCCACGAGTTATTATCGTAGGGTGACTACCTTGATGTGAGCCACCCCAAAGGGTGTAACTACCTTATAATCCTAAGATCTTCATGTATTGAGTTGAATTAATCCACCAATTGAGGTGTGTGATTTCCCCCTATAATTATTTTAATGCATTACTTAAATGGTATGAATTTTGTGCTAGCTAAATTCATATCCTTATGTCAAGACAAGGGAGATACAAGGGTCCCAACTTAAGGAAACTTTGGACGGTCTCATCGAGATTTATATTATAATTTTTAAATAAATATCAATATGCTGTGAGAAATACATGGTTTCTTTTATATAATACCTTGGATAGACTTATTGGGTAGATCCCTTACCATACCATTGAGAAATACCTGGTTCCCTAGTGAATTAACTTGGACAGGCTCAGTGGGAGGATTACTAATGTACATTTCCATGAGTGATACTCGGTCCCCTATGTGGTATACCATTGACAGGCTTAGCGGGTTATGTATTATACCATGTCAAGAGTGATACTTGGTTTCCACTTATGGATCACCTTGGATGGACTCTGATGGTGGTCAATATTCTTAGTGACCCTAGAGTGATACTCAAGTTCCTCTTTATGAATCAACTTTGACGGTCCCATGATTCAATTTTATTATGAATTAAGGATGCTATTTTACCAAGTTTAAGGACACATCCTCCAACCAAAAGAACATTCTTGGGTTCGGTCTATGTTTACACTTGAATTTTATGAAAACCCAATTATGTATCCATAAATATATGCCAAGATCATTATAATATATATATATATATATATTCACATTCATATTATATCTTTATTAGTTAAACTTAGTTCAGAGACATCTAGATTATGTTGAAGCAGGCAGTGTCAGTCAGGTATCCTATGAGGAACTCACATTGACATGGTTTATTTATTTATTTCATTACCCTTATCTTTACCTACACACTAATCATTTTATATGCTCAAACTGGATAGTTCTATACACTACTGGTTGTGTCCTACTGAGTATATCACACACTCTGTTAGGGTCACCCATGGTACCCTAATAGACTTCATGACTGCCAGTATAGAAAAAGAGAAGTGCCTGACTTATGATGTTTGATTCTCAATATTAATATTGAGTACAAGAGTAGAGGATCGAACATATTCTTGTGATGTTAGTGGATGAAACTTTTGGTCTTTTTATCTTTTTGTTCATTATGATTGTATATGATTATACCCATGTATCCCATGTACTTCCTTTATGTATAGAATCATGAAATGATCATAATTTTTTATCTGATACTGATTTAGCATCCACCTGTTTATTTATATGGATGATTTATTACTATGTTTCCAGTTATTTATTACATATTCCACTATTTACCATTATTGAATACCGTTGTTCTACACTCTAATCAATAGGGAATAGTCTCCCCATTAACACACCCTAGGCCCTCTCTACTAGTCAGTAGCCTCACATGTATGGGGAGGTGTGATTGAGGTCATGTTTCTAACTAGATCCAGGAACCACTTAGTGGCTTTCGGGATGGGATGCTACAAAGTGGCATCAGAGCATTCTTTTTTTTTGTCTTACTATTTGGGTATTATACGGGAGACTAGGAATGTGTTAGAATTTGTTAACGAGCTTCTTATTTGGAGTAGCTAACCCACATGTAGGTGAAAATCCAAATTAACTAGGATGGGATATTGATGTTTTGGTTTACTCCTATTACATTTGTGCTAATTTCACCATTGGGTGTCACACATGTTTTGTAGGGTTATTATTGTTGATATTATTATTATGGAATTATTTTTTCCTTAGATTGGTTTGGAAAGTAGGTATCATCTCATGAATCATTATAGAAACTTAAGGATTCACATGTCATGCATAATTCCATTCCATATAGGTATATCTTATTGCCCGCATCACCTATATTATCCTTGAGTGTTGTAAGTTCCTTGATTATTATATATGAAACTGTTCTAATACTTCTTGAAGGGATAAAATAATTAGATTAATTAAAATTACTATATCAATCTAAATAGTATTTTACTATATAGATTTATGATGACACCTTAGTTAAACAATTATTCCATGTTTGATCTTTGAACCATTGGTTTTATGGGATGAAATGTTAGTTGATATGATTACATGAATGCCAATTTTAATTTATGAAGCATGTACTTCTATAAATTGGGAATGAAGATTTATCTATTCAAATCATTTTACATGAACTATTACATCTTGATACCAGATGTAAGGGGCAGGTCATAGTTACATGACATACCAATTGCAATTTATAAAGAGTATGGACCTTTATAAATTGGGAATGGTGATGCATCTAACTGAACTGTGATATCTACATACATATAAATGATTATGAGATTAAATAAATTTAAAAATTTTATATAAAAATGTTACTATTAAATGGGGATTATAATTGAAAAGTAAAGGGTGATTTCCTTTATATGTTGAAATTGACACTCCATATACTAGAACCTCTATTATAAAGTGTGAGACCTTAACCCTGGATCAATCTTAGTAGTGGGAAGTAGGCAGTGTATCTTGTGACTTCTATGACCTTTCTTATCACCTAGGATTGACTTTAGGAGTAGGAAGAGAGGTGTGATTCACTTATAAGAAGGGTATGTACCTATACTCTCCCTATGATTCTTGTCTACTGTTAAATCTTATATAAGGTGTGCATTTGGAAATTTTTGAGCTCTGCTTCCATGATGTCCTTGAGTGATGCTTTAGGATGGTGGTGATGACTATGCTCTGGAGGTGGTGGGCCATGTTCCACTAGTAATACATCCTGTAGTTCCACTAGAGGCACCTCTTGTTCTTCATCCACTTGGTATCAGTGCTCACTTTTGAGAGAGCTTCTTGAACTTCATGCAGTTTTTATATGGAGCTCTATAAACTGACTTTATTATGGAAGAGTTGACCTGATAATTTACACAATAGAATCCTACCACTTTATCCATCCAACAGCCCGAAGGCCTTAAAATATTTTTATTATTGATAAATCCCCCTTTTTAAGGGAAGAAGGGGGAAACCCAAAGGACTTCATGGACTTCGGACAAACACACCTGAGGACAAAGAGAGTGAAAACCAGAATGAAAACCAAAGCAGCCCTACCCCAATATAAAAAAAAGTTGAAGCACTCCAACATTGAAACGTTAATAGCTAGAATAAATTTTATCTATCTTTGATAATTTAGAGACATATCCAGAGAGGAGGTCCAAGCTTGCAACCAATATTCTTTGTGACTTTGATAAAAATTGGTGGGATTTAATCCCTCAAGCTGATCATTATTAGGGTATGGTTTGGGTGGACCTCCAGAAAACATTATATGATTTATTTTCCCCTTAAATTATAAGACAAATATTCACTAGATATTTTATGCACAAAAAATACAGTGCTATGTCTATGATGTAGTATTCATATAATTTTACTAAGCTTCAAAATTTTACACCGACATTTATTGGTGATGCTTTGATGATTGTGAGATGTTTTAAATATGGTATTGAGTATGAAATTTGATTTCATGTGGATATATTTTGGTTGACCACTATTTTAGAGATAGTAAACCAATCCATCATCATTGAGTGAAACCTGAGGGAATCTAGTAGTGTGAGTTAGGTTAGTTCAGCTTCGAGGTAGGTAGGTGGTTCATCTAGCAACATGAAACGTCGCTTTGAGTATGATCATAGAGGAAACATGAGTTAAATGGCATGAAACAATAGTTATGTGGTGTGTCATCAGTATGGTAGGTAAGAATATAAGAATTCACAATATATAAAGGACCCAATTGAGTGCCGATCTTACAAAAATATGGGTCACCTTTAGCGCTTCTTCAAAACTTTCCCTCCAATGCCTAGTGAGAAGGGATCTGTATTGAAACTATATTCATATATAGGATCAGTAGCTCCACATTAGTTTGGGAGCTGGAATATTATAGGATGATTAGTATTATGAGGTGGACATGACCGAGGTAACCATACCTCATATGTACAATGCTTGCAGAGTGGACCTACCTAGTTTAGTCAGGTTGCATCCCAGGGTCGCATATCTAGCCATATATATGCAGTGTAGCCTACTCCTGAAGAGCATAGTCTAGGGCCTTCTATAGTTTGAGGTAATATTAAAATAGCCTCTAACTTAGTTTCTTTATAATTTTATATATGTGATTCACAATCCTTTTTATCTATAGTAATTATAGAGAGATTTGGGCTGGAAATATAGCTCTTTTATGGTGTTATGCTACTAGATACTTCTATAGGAGCACAATTAGAGATTATATGCTAGTGAAAAGATTTCCATATTGAATTGATTAGATATCTCTTCCTCTGAAATCTTTTTTCTCTTGAGATGATAGGATTTTACGTCATTCTCAGGATGGACTGGTTGGTTCCACACCCCAACCATGTTGATTTCTATCACCAGAGGGTGACTTTTACATCACTCGAGGGTAGTCCCTATGTCCATAAGGGAGAATGGGATGTCTAAGTGAGTAAATATGGACTGAAGCATCATGGGATGGTTATAGTGACATCCCAAATGACTAGTCTTTTTATGAGCAATCAAAGAATGTGTCTAGTATAATTACCTCCTGTGGTGGATCATTTCAGGGATGTTTTCCTTGATTAATTATTTGGATTACTTATTATAAGAGAGGTTGATTTCACCCTCAAGATAGTTCCATGAGTATCACTAGTTTCCATTCCTTCTTATAGGATTACACATAAAAATCTTTAGGAACTCAAGAAGCATATAAAGGTTTTGGAAACTAAGGGTTTTATCCAACAAAGTACTTTTCCATGGGGTTTGTCTGTGCTATTTTCCAAAAAGGAGGATATGAACCTTAGGATTTGTGTGGATTATCATTGTTTGAACCATGTTAGGTTTAAGAATCAGTATCCACTGCCATATATAGATGACCTCTTTGAATAGATTCGAGGAGAAATGGTTTTATCTGAAATTGATTTGAGGTTGGGCTACTATCAGGTGCATGTGATACCATTAGACATACCACATACAATATTTCAGAGTAGATACAACTTTTATGAGTATCTATTTATGTCATTCATCCATATGAATACACTAGAAGTTTCCATGGTTGTAATGAATTGGGTTTTCCACCCATACCTAGATTCATTTGTGGTAGTCTTCTTGGATAATATCTTGGTGTATTATCATACATGACATAACCATGACAAAAATATTGATATCATAATTAATACACTAAGAGAGCACCAAATATATGTTAATCTCAATAAATTCCACTTTTAGATTGATAATCTTCACTTCTAGGGGAATATCATCTCAGAGGCATGGGTGTCCGTTGACCCAGAGAAGGTGAGCATTGTAGTTTCCTGGGAGCAGTAAAAAAATGATTTTGAAATGAAAAGTTTCTTGAGTCTAACATGATATTACAAACATTTCATTTAGGACTTCTCATGACTATTCATGACTCTCACATGATTTACTATGATGGGTATTAAGTTCTTATGGTCTGAATCCTGTAAAGAAGATATTCAGGAGTTGAAAGCGATATTTACTTTAGTTCCAATCCCAATTTTTCTAAAGCCAGGCATAATATATACAATCTATTTTGATGCTTTAGAAATCAGGATATGAGTAGTTCTAATGCAAGGAGATCATATTTTATCATACAGGTCCTACCAAATGAGACCTCACAAGTGGAATTACCCTATGAACGACCTTGAGTTGGAAGATGTGTTCCATAATTTATGTTATTATAGGCATTATCTATTTATAGAATGTTTTATCATTTATATAGAAGAAAAAAATTATTAAATACATTTCCACATAGTTTGAATTAAATATACAGAAACACAACTCACTTATACACCTATAAAGGGAAATCCAGTGGATGATTCCCTGAGTTAGAAGACTCATACACATGCCATCTTAGAGTCTAGTTGTGAGTGGAAGTTGATAGACCTATTTTATAATATGAAACTAAAGGTTCAATAATTTAATGGGAAACCTATTTTAGTAAATTTGGTTATGATATCCTCCCTTATAGAATGGGTACAGATGAGATATCTTTCAGACCCTAAGGGCCTTGTCTTAAGGGAGAGTGCCTCAGGTGAGGACCCACCGCCTGGTTGGGTTATTGATGAGAATGAAATCTTACACTTCCATGGATGTGTATGGGTGTATGTTGACATATGGGAGGAATTTATGTGGGAATATCATGACTCCATTTCGGTAGTACACCCTAGGTGTACCAATATGTACTATGAAATGCATTGTAAATATTGGTGGCTAGGTATGAAGAGGCAGGTTGTAGGTTTTATCACGCGATGCTCCATCTATCAGCAGGTGAAGGCTAAGAACTAGTAGTCTGCTGAACTTTTACATCCTATTTCCATTCTATAATGGAAATGGGATGACTTAAATATGGATTTCATAATGGTATTATTGAGATCCCCTCAAGGAAATTATTTTTTATGGGTGATTATTGATAGGTTAACCAAGGTCACACACTTCCTACCAATCAAGGAGACCTTTTAAGTAGATGAGATTGGGAGGATTTACATTTGATAGATTGTATGCCTTCATGGCGTTCCATGTTCTATCATATCAGACAGATATGGATGGTTTACATCGCAGTTCTAGAAAGGGTTTCAAAATGAACCGAGTTAAAAGGTCCTCCTAAGTATAGAATATCAACCTCAGACCGACAATTAGTTATAGAATATGATATGATTGTTAATGGACATGATTTAGGCATGTTTCATTGATTTTAGAGGTTATTTAGAGAAGCAATTACCTCTAATTGAATTTTCCTACAATAAAAATTTTTAGGAAACAATTCAGATGGATCCCTATGAGGCTCTATATGGTAGGTCATTCCGTTCACCCCTATACTAGTTAGAGGTAGGTGATGTATCACTACTGGGACCTGTTATTATTTAGGATACTTCAGAATAGGTTCATATCACTTAGAAGCATATGGATACAACTAAGTCTAGGTATAAGTCTTATACCAATCATCACCACTGACCTATGGAGTTTGAGGTGGGACATTAGGTCTTTCTGTGAGTTTTGACTGGATTGGGTCATACACATATTTGGAGATAGGGAAAATTATCACCTCATTACATCGGGCCTTTTGGGACCATGGAGAGAGTTGGGTCAGTAGCCTATTAGTTGACTTTACCTTAGAGTTACAGGGCCATGCATGATGTCTTCCATGTATCACATCTTCTCTGTTATCACTCTGACCCATCTCATTTATTTGATTCCAAGGATATCGAGTTGGATGTAGATACATACTTTGAGGAGCATCTGATACATATCATTGATTAGAGCACAAAGGATCTTTGAGGAAAGTCAGTTCCTATGGTTTGGGTGCTATGTCAGCACAACTATGTGGAGGATGAGACCTAGGAGAGAGAGGCTGGTGTACATGCTTAGTGGTTGGAACTTTTCTCAGATGATGCTTTACTACCCTCATAAGTGAAACTCATGGATGAGTTGTTTTAAGGAAGGTAGGTTGTAATGCCCTGTCTTTTCAGGGAGGTATAGATTATTTTAAATTCAGTCAAACCCTCATTGAGTTTTCTTTTGGGATTATACCTTAGTAACCATGACTTTAGGCTGGTTGGTTATTTTTTTTGGAAATGAAGGTGGTAGGGGGATGGATCTTGTCTTATATACCAATTCATGATGTGAATTGGTCTATCTAGACCACATTAATGATGTGAATTGGTATTTCTCAGAGGGGAAAAAACTTGTGTATTTCATGACATGAAACATATTCACATCATTAATATGTTGGAACATATTTTTTTAAAAGGTATACAATCCCTCATTTTAATATAACTCCATTCTTTCTCCAACAACACCCATGTGAGAGCTCCTCCCATGAATCACCTTGGATTTGAATCCTCTTCTCCATCCAAGATCTGAATAAAATTCCATATATTGTATTGGATGAGTATTGGTAAGTGATTATTTCCTCTTTATTCATTTCTCATTTTATTCTACCATCTTCAATGCTATTTTGGTGTGAGCTAATATGCCATATTTTTAGGGAATTTGTCTTTTTTGTTGATTTATTATATTGTATCTTGATTTAAAGGAAAATAAAATATTATTGGTCATCTACCAACCTAAGTTAAGTGTTCTAATTTCCCCCCTAAATTCTTGTTGTATTTATCATGAAATATTGTGCTACATGACAGAATCCTTTGGTGATGCCTTATAAATGTTTAATAAACTACATTAAACTATTTTCACCATATTTAACATAGTCCAAAAAAACCATGAGTTAATGTCATATGGTGACCACCTTGACATGATCCACCTTGAAGGGTGTTCCTTCCTTAAAATCATAAGTTCCTTATGTCATGATTTGAATTAAACCACCAATTGATGCATGTGATTTTCACCTTGTAATTATTTTAATACATTTCATAAATGGTATGAATTTCATGCTAGATAAATTCATATTCTTACATAAAGTCAAGGGAAATATAAGGGTCACAAATTAAGGATTACTTGTATTGACTCATCAAGATTTATATTATAATTTATAAATGAATCTTAATATGTCAGGAGTGATATATGGTTTCTTTTATAGAATACCTTGGATAATATCACAAGGTAGATGCCTTACCTTACCCTTAAGAAATACTTTGTTCCCTAGTGGATTACCTTGGATCGGATTAGTGGGAGGACTACTAATGTATATTTACATGAGTGATACTTGGTCCCCTATGTGGTATACCATGGATGATATCAACGAGTTATGTCTTATTCCATGCCGAGAGTGATACTTGGGTTCCAATTATAGATCGCCTTGGATAGACTTTGATGGTGGTGGGTATTCTTAGTGCTCTTGGAGTGATACTTTGGTTCCTCTTTATGGATCACCTTAGATGGGCCCATGATTCATTTTTATTAAGAATTAAGGATTCTATTTTACCAATTTGAAGGACGCATCCTCCAAGCCAAAGAACATTCTTGGGTTTGTTCTATGTTTACACTTGACTTTTATGACAACCCAGTTATGTATCCATACATGTATTCCAAGAGAATTATAGTGTGTATATATATATATTCACATAAATATTATATCTATATAGGTTGACCTTAGTTTAGATACATTAGGCTTATGATGAATCAAGTAATGTTAGTCGGGTATCCCATGAGGAACCCAAACTGACATTGTTTATTTATTTATTGCATTATCTTTATCTTTACCTACACACTGATCATTTTATAAGAACAAAATGTATATTTTTAGACACTATTGATGGTGTAATACTGAGTATATCTCACACCCTATTCAGGCCGCCCATGGTACCCAAATAAACTTCATGACTATAGGTATAGAAAAAGGGAAGCACCAACCTTATGATGTTGGATTCATAGTACTAGGATAGAGCATGAGAGTAGAGGACTGAGCCTCTACTCTTGATGTTAGTAGAGGTAGATTTTAGTCTTTTTGTCTTTTTTTTTCATCATGATTGTATATGACTATACACCAATATCCCATGTACTTCTTTTTTGTATAGCATCAAGACATGATCATTATTTTGTATCCGATGCTGATTTAGATTTCGCATGTTTATTTATATGAATAATTTATTAAACCCCTACTGGTTATTTATTACTACTTATTCTATTTTAAATTATTGAATACCATTGTGCTATAATCTTATCAAGATGGAATAGTCTCCTCACAGACACACCCTAGCCCCTTACAACTATTTGGAATCATCTGGCATATGAGGAGGTGTGCTTAAGGTTATGTGGCCAACTGGATCAGGGAACCCCTTAGTGGATTCCAGTCCAAGACACTACAATTTAATAGATATATATGATATTTATTTAATGATTAAAATTCTATATATTATGGAACTATAATCAAATTATGATGTCTGGAACTTCCACAACAAAACATGCATGAGAAAATAAATCATTTAACACCTAAAACAATGATAATAAAGAAAGACTATTAATGAATGGGTGATAAAATGTTATAAGAGTTGGAGTTGGTGTCCTGAGACTAATTTTTTGTAATTTTATTACACGAATATTCTATGTATTGAATATTAATAAAACTTATTATTACATATTGTTTTTTGTTATGCATGACTCTAATGTAATAATGTCCTAGAGTATATGTCGTATTGATAAGACCATAGAAGTTCCCTGCTATGATGAGAACCTTGATGTGCTATGATGATATTCTCAAATAATGTTATGCAGTTGGATAACATACTATGATGGGACACATAGTACATAGAATATCAGGTGAAAGTACTCATAAGTAGATGAGGCTTCTTCTCATGAAGTTCACACTTGGTAATCTCCAAGATGGGAGATTGTGAGAACATACTTTGCTAGTAGGAATTATCCATGTTTTCGTGTCATTAGATATTCCTATCTACAAGCATGTGTGATGGTCCTTAGACTTTAATATTATTATTAATGTATGTTATAACTCACATACTTAGATGTATTTCATAAGCCCTGATGATAACAGTTCATCATGAAGTTAGATACATTGAGTGCATCATGAGTGATATGTCATTAATGAATAAGTCAAAGAAGGATTTTACCTTCCATATTTATGGAATCTGATATCTCATCCCATTGATTGGAATATAACCATCACATTAAATTCCATGGCCATGGTTTAATGATGTGTTTATTTCAGATAGTCAAATAAAGACTTATTGAGCATATAGGTTAGTGACATAGATGTGCAACCTGCTTGGTGAGATATTGTAAAAAGAGATTATATTATACAATGATCATTCGTATGTGGTTGTCGACATTGAAACATTATGTTATTTCTCTTGGGCACCTTGACCCATTGCTAGACAATAATCTTGAACTTTAGGCAAGCTTGCCTAATAAAAATAAGAAATAATCCTAGAGGGTCACACACTAAGTGTTTCTATTGATCTTGATTAAATTATATATGAGTTTGATTAATGGAATAAATATTATTCTAAATTCTGAGGAATAATTTTATTCAATTTATATTAATCACATAAATTAAATAAATTTTTATTTGCTGAAATGTGAATAAAATATTTATTTTTTTATTTAATATTTTAATAAATATTTATTTTATAGATTGTGAATAAATTATTTATTTATGAATAAAATATTTATTCAGTTATTCAATAAATGATGGAGGAGTTTAAACGGACCAAGACTGATTCTAATGACAAATATTAATTAAAAATACCGTTACATAATATTTGTTATTATTCAAGTTGGCAAACACCACAAAATAGTAATAATACAATTATTATTATGTAGAATGGGATTTATTAAAGGTAATAAATGTTATTTAAAGGCTGGTATGAAATTAAATAATATCTTAACTTAAATCCCATCTCTATAAATAGATGAATATGTATATTGTGTAGAGTATCCAAAATTGAGAATAGATAATTGTTGCACCCAATGAATTATATCTCAACTCATACTTCTCTCTCCATCTCAAGAATGAGAAGTTTAAGAGAGATTTATTCAAGATCAAAGAACTCGCGATAAAGAACAAACAATGAAAGATATTTAACTCACCACGCTAGCACCCAGATATCGATTGGTGTTGCTCAGAGATTATAGGAGCATGTGTGGATCACTACTAGAGGGATTCTATCCTTGTATCCTCACAATTGCAATGAAGGTAATCCAAAAGGGTATTTTTAGATGATTAAAATTCACAAATGAATAAAGTTCATATGTACGGGTATTTATTTTTTCAAATATTAAATAAATTAATTATAAATTTGATGTGTAAGATCCTCGCTCTTGGTTTTGGGAAATGATTATTAAAATAAATTTTTATACATCACCCACCTCCGCACACTTCCGCTGCACCCATAACCATCAATAATAGGATCACATATGATAATAAAAATATTAATATGGTTCTAATATTAATTAATAACATGTTTAAAACCATTATACATGAGGTTAAATCACATTCAACTAAGAGGAAATGTGAGGTAAGGGATTTCATATCAATTTCTACTCCACTAAGAAATATTTGGTATTATGCACCTTTTTAATCTTATGTGGCGTATATAATTCCCCTTTTAGGTATTTAACATGAATATATATTTATTCATGATGATTAAAGTTTCATTTCAAGTTTAATCTTCAATGAGTTACAATTTTAAAGTTACCAAATAGGTAAGAATTTATTTTACAATCTCATTTTTTGGGGTTAGTCTTATATCCATTAAAGAAATATTATAATATATCCTTATTAAACTCCATATATTTTTTTATAATCTAGATATTTAAGGATATTTAATATTTTATTCCAAAATTTCCTTTATTTTTCACTTGAATTAAGAAAAAAATGTTTAAAATAAAATCTGATTTTATTTCTCTTTTTGATCGGGTATATTTTTCTTCCATGTATATGTTTTTCAAAATTGTTTTACAAAAGTCCTTTTTGTTACTCAAATAATTTATTAAGTACATTTTAAGTTATCCTTTATTTTTTACTTGGTTTTAAAGTAATCTTTCTAATATTTTCCTAAAAGTTTCATTTTCAAATTTCTTTATAAAAAGTCAAAAAGAATGTTTTATTTTAAATATATACAACATTAATAGACTTTCCCACTGCCATAACCATTTTACACCCTTAAGATTATTCCACAAATTTTCAATGGTTTTATAAAGAAAAATCTTTAATGAAATCTAATTTTAATATTTTGATTCTATTTTTTTTATTTCTCTAAATGACATGATTTTATTACAAAACTTATATTTCTGATGAATCGATGGTTATATTTTATGCCTTATTAATTTTGTGGTTGTTAAATTTCTCTTGAAATAGTTACTATCTTGTGATAATTAGACATTTCATTTATCTTAAATATCTATATTATTTGTATCATGGATATTATTATTTCCTAAAACATATACCATTTATACATATGATGTTTTACTTTGAAAGTTACTTGATTGATTGGGTAAATATTGATATTCTATATTCTTTAATAAATATTGATATTTGTTAATAAAGAATATTGTTTATGAATTAAATTGATCATTAAATATATGAGGAATTAATTAGACATACAGTTATGGGTGGGGCTTAAAATTTTATAGCCCCTTGATGCATCGATAGGTCAAATGAGACAAATCAGTTGACCAAAATTATTAAATAGGTTTTTGGTGTATGCCTACCCATAATTTAAACTATCTTGGCACATGGATTTGATTGTATAGATATCATGATGTTTGAGATCACGTTGTATAACATTATTTATTTCCTTCGTTGAGAAATTAGTTATTATTATCCTTGAGATTACTGCATTAATATCATCTATGAATGTTTTTCATTCTTAAGTTATTGATTTAATGACTTGTGTTCCCAGTTATTTACCTTACCATATTGATTATTAATTATTTATTCATAATAACTTACAATGCACTGAACCCTTATTGAGCATTTGATCTCACCCCTATTTTGTTTCCTTTCTCTAGGATATAAAGAAGAAATCTTTGAATGAGTTTCAAGGATGCCAAAATTTTTCTTTTATTACGTTTTATATTTTATTCCCAATATAAAATGGGTATCATGTATGTATCTGGTTCTCCAAGTCTAATAAATTTATTAGTACTTTGGGATTATATCCCTTGTATATATGAAAATGTAATAAAGTAGACACCAGATCTAGGTTACTGGATTTGGGGTTGTTAAAATTGTTATTAGAGGAAGTTTAGTATAAAACTCGGGAACTGTATTTTAAATGAACGTTGATAACACAAGAATTATAATAATACCTTATAGTATTTTTGAACTTTTACCATTAGAGGGATTTTTATTTTATAAATAAATATTCATGATTATTATGATCTTACTCAGTGTGTGTCGTTATTTAGTGATGTTTCCTAACAGAAGAAAGTGAATCAACACTCGTGGTCAATGTAGGGATTTCATTATCGAGAAAGCCATTACAAGTGGTGTTGGAGTTGTGTAGATCATGGCCATATTAGGGACTCTGACCTAGGTTATTCTAATAAACTTTCACATATGGAGAAACATAATATTCCATGTCCTGATACACCTATATTGAATAATTTAATTTGATAAAAGATTCCATATTTTAGTATAACTATTAATCCAGTGGTAGTTGAGAAAGGAATTAATCCTCTTGAAAAGATATTTATAGCATTAGGATGCAATGAAAGGGAAAAGGTTATGATATATGTGTATTTTCATAGAGGATATACTGATCAATTTTGTATTTTTATTCATAATACTAGAGAGGAATAAGAAATTGAACATATGGAATGGAGGGCTTTTAAAGTAATATTATTCAAAAAATATTTCCCTCGTGAGTAATAAACTGAAATGAAGAGAAAGTTCCTCATATTAAATAAAAATGACGAAGAAGGTGTTTTAGAGTATGATGATACCTTTACAAGACTATCCATGTATTCTACGGATTATATATGTAATATAGAGAGAAATATTGACCATTTCTTTGAAGGCCTTAAGCTAAATCTCTAAAGGGCACTGGTTTCTCAAAATTTTTCATCATATGATGAAATAGTATTATGTTCCATCAAAATATAAAAAGAATTTTCTAGATCCTATATCTTAAAGGAAAATCAAGAGAATAAGAGGTTGGATGAGAACTGAGAAAAAGGAAAAGCATCAAATAAGAAGAAGGGAAAGTGATTTTCATCATGAAAAAATTATGAAAATAAACATCTTGGAAAATTTATAAAGGGAATGGGAGTTGGTTACAAGTGTGGAGATAAAGATCATATTAGGGAAATAAATAAAAAAATACTATACAATGTTTCAACTATAGAGAAATGGGGTATTATTCACACCAACATCTCAAGTGTTAAGAGAACCCACCATAGAAGAGGATGAGGGGGGAAATCCAAGCTTATGGAATCACTATAGTTGTGGTTAAAGTTTCAAATGATGTAGTGGAAGGTTATTTAATCATAGACTAAAATTTAGATACATATTTATTTTATTATGTATCTTTATAATATTTTATGTATTCCATATTTTCCAAGAAAATTAGATATTTTCCTAGAACCTTAAGAAGGGAGTTGTCAGTCATAACTCATAGTGTAAATATCACTACAACAAGGATGTGTCAGCCAGTTCCCATCATGACACATAAATGTTCCCTATTTTTAGACTTGATTATTATGCCTATGGTTTATTTTGATGTAATCTTTGGCATGGATTAAATTTTAAAATATAATTCAAAAATTTATTACCAATAGAATGAAATTACTTTTCATGATAGAGATATATAATTCATCATCTTTAGAGGGGAGACTTTATCATTTGATTTATATATAGATCCACCCCTAATAGAACTTCTCAATGAGATTCTTAGGGAATAAGAGAAGAAAAATCTATATATGGAAAGGGTAATATTCAAATTGAGGATGTACTTATTTTACATAAATACACTGATGTATTTAATAAGGAATTACCTAGACATACACTAGAATGTGAAGTTGAGTTTTACATTGATTTAATCCCTAATGAAAGAACTATATTGAGGATTCTATACATAATAACCATTTTTGAATTAGTGGAGTTTAAGAGACAACTACAGGATTTGTGTGAAAAGGGATTTATACAACCTAGAGTTTCACCTTGGGGATCCCCTATTCTTTTTGTTAAGAAGAAATATGGATCAATGATTTTGTGCATTGATTATAGAGAAATCAATGATATTACTATAAATAACATGTATCCTTTTCCCTACATTAATGAATCAACTTTATAGAGATCAATATTTTTCAAAGACTGATATTTTCTATGGGTATCATCAATTATGTGTAATGAAGGAAGAAATTACATAGACAATAATTCATATAAGGTATGGACATTATGAGTTTAAAGTAATTCCATTTGTATTGACTAATGAACCCTCTATTTTTATGGATCTAATGAATAGAGTATTCCAGAAATATTTGGATAATTTTATTATGGTATTTATTGATGATAAATGTACTCTAAAATCTATTAGGATAATGATAATAACTTATAGATAATTCTTAAGACTCTTAGAGAAAAGGAGTTATATGAGAAAATTTGAAAGTGTAAATTTTGGCTTCTGAAATTTTCTTTTCTTATCCATATTGTCTCTAAGGATGGAATATCAATTGATTTATAAAAGACAAAGATAGTTAATGAATGGGCTAAACAAATGAACATAATCGAGGTATGTAGTTTCATTAGATTGGTAGGTTACTATCGAAAATTTGTTCAAATTTTTTCCTAATTGACTAACTTGTTAACCAATCTTACACATAAAGGAGTTAAGTTCACATGGACAAATGAATGTGAAGAATGTTTTGAATAATTGAGGGGGAGATTGGTGAATTATTTTATTTTGAATCTACCATTAGGAAATGATGTATTTTTTATATACAGTGATTCATCAAAGAAGGGAGTTGGTTGTGTGCTTGTGAAGAAGGATAAAGTTATTGCTTATGTATAAAGGTAGTTAAAGAATCATGAAAAAAACTATCCTAATCATGATATTGAGTTGGAAACAATAATCTATTCTTTGATTATATGGGGATATTATCTCTATGGTGAAATATGTGAGATACACACACACCATAAGATCTTAAAATCCATATTTTCAAAGAAAGAGATCAATATGAGGCAAATTATATGGATCGATCCACCCAAGGATTATGATTTCTCAATACGCTACCACTTAGAGAAGGAAAATAAGGTAGGAGAAGTATTGAGAAGGAAAGATCATGGAGTACTAAATAAAATGATGATAGCTAGGGATTATATGTTCATCGATTTAGTGAATATGAATATGAGAATTATTAAGGAATGGGAAACATCACTCATTTTTTAAATGATTGAAAAAATATCTTTATTAGAAAATATAAAAAAATTAGTCCGATGATGAGAATTTTCAAAATAAAATTGAAGTTGTGAATGATGGGAAATTAGAAGACTTCATATATGAAGATGGAGTTCTGAAATTTGGAAAGAGGATATGTTTTATATCTATACCTGAGCTTAGAAGGGAATTATTAGATGATTCTCATAGCTCAAATTTCTCTATACACCATGATATCACTAAGATGTATAGATATTTGAAGGAACATTTTTGGTGGGATAATATGAATCAGGAAATTACTGATTATATGTTAAGATATTGGTTTTTTAAATAGGTTATGACTTAGAGATAACATCCTAGATGAGTCATGAAACCTATACCTATTCCTATGTGTAAATGGGATGACATTAATATATAATTTTTCACTATATTACTAAATAATCTAAGAAAGAATGATACAATATGGGTTATTATTGATCAAATTAACAAATATGAACATTTAATTGATACGAGAGAAGATTTACCACTTAATAACCTTATATGACTCCATATTAATTAATATATAATACTTTATGGTGAACCTATTTCAATTGTGTTTGATCAAGATCTAGGATTTACATCAAAATCTTAGAAAAGTATTCATAAGGATCTAGATAATAAGATTCATTTGAGCACTACTTATCACCCTCAAATCAATGGATAATATGAAAGTAATATTCAAACTTTAGAAGACATTTTAATATCATGATCACTTGACTTTCAAGGTATGTGGGATCAATATTTACATTTGGTAGAGTTTTCATTTAATAATAGCTTCTGTTCAAGTATTAAAATGCTATTGTGTGAAGCTTTATATGGTAAGATATGTCATACTATAACTTTTTGGGATGAAGTTAGTGATATAAAGATTTTGGGCCTAGAACTTATTGAGCAGACAATATAAAAGGTAAATACTATTCAAACCCACATTAAAGAAGATCAAATCAGATATAAGATCTATACAGATAATCGAAGGAAGGATTTGGAATTTCAAGTGGGAGATCATGTTTTCTTAAAATTATCTCCATTTAATGGTGTTATAAGGTTCAATATGAAAGGATAACTTAACCCCAAGTACACCAGACCATTTTAAATTCTAGAAATAATTAGATTTGTGGCTTATAGTCTTCTAACACAACCTAGTCTCTATAAAGTACATGATGTATTACATATATATTTATTACGGAAGTAAATGATTGATCCAATGCATGTTCTCACATATTAGGAAATATAATAAGAACCATACTATAAAGATATTATCTATATTTTGGACACTATAGAACAAGTGTTGAGAAATCAGAGGACTCAGCTGATAAAGTCACTTTGGAGAAATCATAATATAGAAGAGATGACATGGGAACCTGAATAAATTATAAATAATAACAACCCAAATATATTCATGAGGTAAAATTATATAAATTTCAAGGATGAATTTTTTTGAGGAGGGAATAATTTAACACTCATGATTTAATTATAGTAATCTTTTTTTAAAGTGAAAATAGCATAATAAAAATGGTTTTCTTCAAGAATGTGATTAAAAACAAAATTATAAAATTTTGTAAATTCAATTTTCTTAAATTAATTTCATTTTTAAATCATAATATAAAAATTAACTTAGGGTGAAATTTTGGGTTTTTTATATAATGATTGATTTTTCAGTAAATAGTGAAAAATATCGATTTTTCAAATACTGCCATTTCTTTTCATTAAATAAAGTAATTTAAAAGTCCAATTATATTTTTTATTTGGTATTAAAGTTAAATATGATTAATTTTATTTATAATAATTAAATCAAATTTTTTAATTATTTTGATATAAGTTAATTTTTATGCTTAAAAATTCATTTTTCTAAAAAAATGTTTTTCATTGTGTTTTACGCATTTATATTAAAATTGATTTATGCCAATTATAAAAAACAAGTCTTGAAAAAATGGATACCATATTTTTAATTTGGAGGTTCAAATTTGGTAAATATTTCCCTTTTATTTTCAGGCATTATGAATAGTAACCATGGTAAAATTTATCACATCGGTAAATGATAAATCAGGTAATTAAAGTTAAAAATAATGCGATAAGTCATAAAACTCTCCAAAAAACTTTCCCTTACCTTATTATATAAGTGTTTTTCAACCTTGAATATTATATATTATAATTTTTTTAATTTTTTTCCACTTTCCTTTTATTATAACATTTATATTTTTTTTAAATATAAGGTAAAAAATGTCATTCTCCTATTTATAATATCTACAATATTTTGTGTCAGGGATTAAAGAAACTTATTTTCGACTCAAATTTTTTTATTTTAGGAATAAATTATTTTTTTATAATGTTAATTTATTTTTAATTTTTATTTATTAAATAATTAACTTAAATGATTATGTAATGTAGACACAATATTTATTCAATTAATAGAAAAAAAAGAATTGTTTTAAAAAACTCCAAAAATAATATTTTTTTGGGTGATTTACAGTGAACCAAGAATTATATATATATATATATATATGAAATATTATAGATGTATTAAAGTTAAATATTATAAATAAATATTTTTCTTTATGTCTTTAAAGTGAAGTTAAATGAATAGTTTCAAAAATGATATTATTGTTATTTTATGAAAAATAATATATTATTAAAGTATTTAAAAATAATAAAAATATTTAAATATAAAATTAGGATAAAAACTGGTCTATAATGTTATCCCTTATCCATTTATATGAAAATAGTTAACTTATAAGTAAAATTATAACCCTTTAATATTGAAAAAGTCGTTACTGTGGTTAAGGTTAAAATTGTTTAATGAAGGGGTTAAGCCAAAATATAAGGCTTAAAATACCACTTAAAACTATAAAAAGTTTATTTTTTTAAGGAATATAAACCATAAAATATCTTATATTTGAAATTATGGCGATATTTTCCACTTTCACATGAAAATGAATTTATTATATTTAAATATTTTTATTAATTCCATGCGTGTCCTTTCATTCACCATAAAAGGCACCACCTATCCTCTCTTATTTTAACCACATATATCCTCTTATCTTAAAAAAAACCTATAAAAAAATCTTCTAAACATCCTTATATAGTTATTAAGGTGCTTGTATTCTTTAAATACCAACCTTATGTCCCTTAAGAGATGATCTAAAGGAGCTATTTCTAAGAAGAGGTAATCATCTTTACCGTCTCTTTCAAATTTATTTTTTTATTAAACTTCCTATAAATATTTTATAACAAAAATAAAATAATAAATACAGTATCATAAATATAATTAGAATTTATTATGATTATTTCACAACTATTTTACATCTCTTTTCCATCCCATGAAAAGTGAAAACATCGCTCATGCATATGTACGTCATACCGTCTCCACATAGAGGTGTAATTAATTTTCATCACCACTTTAATTGGATGGTTATAAATATGGAAATAATGGATAGATATGATATTTATTAAATAAATATTCTTCTTTAATTATAATATTATATATACCTTTTTACCTTCCAATCCATTGGAAAACAGTAACAGCGCTCATGCCTACATGTGGACTACCACCTCCACGAAGCGATGTGATCCATTTTTCATAAAAGGTAATAAGGATATATTTAATGTATATATATGATATTTATATCATATATAGAATTACAGATATTATGTAACTATAATAAAAGTATGAAGACTAAAACTTCCATGGGAAAATAAAGAAGTTAACTCCTAAAACAATGATAATGATGAAATATTATTGATGAAAGGGTGATAATATGTTATAAGGTAATCATATATAATAATGAAAATATTAATATAGTTTCTTTATAAATTAATAACTTGTTTAAAACCATTATATAGGAGGTTAAATCATGTTCAACTAAGATAAAACCTGAGGTAAGGGATTTCGTCTCAATTTCCACTCCATTGAGACATATTTGGCATTACACACCTATTTATTTTTATGTGGTGTATATAATACCCATTTTAGGTATTTAACATGAATATATATTTATTCATGATTATTAAATTTTCATTTCAAGTGGTTATAATTTTAAAGTTACAAAATATGTAAGAATTTATTTTACAATCTCATTTTTTGGGATTTCTCTTATTTTCATTGAAGGAATATTATAATATATCCTTATTAAACTAAATCTATTTTATTATAAACTGGATATTTAAGGATATTTAATATTTTTTCCAACTCTTCCTTTATTTTTCACATGAATCAAGCAAATAAATTTTTAAAAGAAAATCCAATCTCATTTCTCTTTTTGACCTGTTATATTTTTCTTCCATGTCTATATTTTTCAAAATTATTTTTAAAAATCCCTTTTGTTACTCAAATAATTTATTGAGGAAATTTTAAATTATCCTTAAATTTTTATATTGTTTTAAATTAATATTTCTAATGTTTCATAAAAGGTTTATTTTTAACTTTCTTTGTAAAAATTCAAAAGGAATATTTCCTTTTTAATGTATATGATGTTAACAGACTTTCACACCACTATAACTGTTTTAAACCATTTAGATTATTATACAAGTTTTCAATGGTTTTAAAAATTAAAATCTTTAATTAAATATTATTTTAATATTTCAATTCCATTTTCATTATTTCTCTAAAGGAAATTATCTTGTTACAAAACCAATATTTCTGATGAATATATGATCATCACTTATCTCTTATTAATTTTGTGGTCGTTAACTTTATATTGAAACATTAAATTTCTTGTGATCATTGAATATTACATTTCTCTTAAATATCCACATTATTTATATCATGGATATGATTATTTACTAAATCATACACCATTTATACATACAGTGTTTTATTTTGAAAGTTATTTGATTGGCTAGGGAAATATTGATATTTTGTATTCTTTACTTAATACAGATATTTGTTGATAAGGTATACTGTTTAATAATTAAATTGATTATTAAATATTTGATGAAGGAATTGGACATGTAGTGATAGGTGGGATCCAAAATTATATATACCGTTGATTCATTGACAAGTATCATGAGACAAATCAGTTGACTAAAATTATTAAATAGGTTTTTGGTGTATGACTACCCATAGTTTAAACTATCTTGGCATAAGGATTTGACAATAGAGATACTGTGATTTATGATATCATTACATCTAACATTATGTATTTAATTTATTGATAATTCAATTATTATTATCCATGAGATTATTACATTGATATTATCCATGGATTCATTTCGTGCTCAAGTTATTTATTAAATGGAATGTGTTTCTATTTATTTACCTTACCATATTGATCATTCCTTATTTACACATAATATATCCCATTTTACTCAACCCTTAACAAGAATTTTATATCACCCATATTTTTTTCTTTCCCCAAGATATGAAGAATATATTTTTGAATGATTTTCAAGGATTTGGAAAATTTTGTTTTGTTATGTTTTATATTTTATTATCAATGTAAATTGGGTATCATATACATATCAGTTTCTCCAATAATACTAAACTGATCAGTCCTTCAGGATTATATACCTTTTATATATGCCAATGTAATAAATTAGACACTAAATCTAGGTTACTAGAGTTGGGGTTGTTATAGTTGGTATCAAAGGAAGTTTAGTTGAAACCTTGGGACCTAGATTTTAAATGAACATATCTAATATGAAAATTATGATAATACTTTATAGTATTTGGTAAATTTTAATATTAGAGGTATTTTTATTTTATAACTAAATATTCATTATGATTATGAGCTTACTCATTGTGTGCCATCATTTAACGATGAAGCCTAATAGAAGAAAGAGAATCAATAACTATGGTCAATATAGGGATTGCCCTGCTGAGAAAGCTAATAAAACTAGTGTTGGTGCTAAGAAGATCATGGATATATTAAGGTAGTTAACCAAGGTTATATCTAAAAACCTTTCACATATGGAGAAACATAATGTTCCACTGAATGATACACCTATATTAGACTGTTTCATGTGATAGAACTCTCCATCTTTTAATGGAACTATTAATCCAATGGTAGCTGAGCAATGGATTACGTCTCCTGAAATGATATTTCTAGCCTTGGGATACAATGAAAGGGAAAAGGTTATGCTAGATATGTATTATCATAGAGTATATTTTAATCAATGTTGGATATTGATTTATAATACTAGGGAGGAAGAATAAATAGAACATATGGTATGTAGATCTTTTAAAGTAATATTCTTTGTTAAATATTTCCATTATAAGAAACAAACTAAAATGAAGATAATGTTACTCATCTTAAAGAAAAAGGATGAATAAAGAATTGTATAGTATGAGGGTACCTTTACAAGACTATCTAGGTATACCACACATTACATAAATAATCTATAGAGTAAGATTGACTATTTCCTTGAAGGCCTTACGTTAAATCTCCCAAGAGAACTGGTTTCACAAAATTTTTCATCATATGATAAAATAGTATTATTTTCCAAAAAAATCGAGTTGAAATTTTCTAGATCCAATATCTTCATGGGAAATAAAGAGTATAATAGTTTGTATGAGAACTATGGAAAAGGTAAATAATCAAGAAGAATAAGGTAACAAATAGATTCCCACTGTGTAAAAATTGTGGAAAGAAACATCCCAGAATTTTTTTTAAAGGGAATGAAAATTTTCTACAAGTAAATTTTCTAAATGTGTGGAGATAAGGGTAACATGGATAATTAATTCAAGGGAAATTAATAAATCAATACTTTACAATGTTTTAACTATATATAAATGATTCATTATTCACACCAATGTCCCAATCATTAAGGTAACCTACTGTAGATATGGATGATGGGGGGAGGCTGAGATTATGAAATCACTATAGCTAAGGTTAATGTTATTAATGATGTGGTGATGGGTAATTTAATCATAGTCTAAAATTTAGCTAATGGTTATTTTATTTTTTTATCTTCACACTCTTTCATATATTCTATATTTTCAAATGAAATTAGATATTTACCTAAAACCTTAAAAAGGGAATTATCAGTCAAAACTCATAGTGTAAATCTAACTATAACAATGAGTTGTCAGTAAACTCCCATTATGACACATAAAAATTCCCTATTTGTAGAAATTATTATTATACCTATGGTTCATTTTGATATAAACCTTGGTATGGATTTACTTTAAAAGTATAATGCAAAAATTTATTTCCAAGAGAAGGAAATTACAATTTGTAATGAAGATTTATAATTCATTATATTTATATGGGATAGTTAAACATCTAAGTTATATCTAGATCCACCCTAGTAGCTCTTCTGAATGAGATTATTGGGGAAGAAGATCATACACAATCTACAGATGGGAAGGAAAATCTTTAAATTTATGATTTACCTATTATACAAGAATACATTGGTGTATTTCCTGAGGAATTACCTAGAAATATATCATAATGTAAAGTTGAATTTTATATTAATTTAATATCTAATTCAAGACCAATATTGAAGAATACTTATAGAATGGACATTGTGGAATTAGTATATTTGAATAAAAAACTACAGGAGTTGCGAGAAAGGGGATTTATATACTATAGTGTTTCACCTTGGGGAGCCCCATTTATTTTCGATAAGAAGAAATATGGATCAATGAGGATATAAATTAATTAGAGAGAAATAAATGATATTAATATAAATAAAAAGTATCATATGAATCAAATTGATGATTTTTTAATCATCTTTATGAAACTAAATATTTTTCAAATATTGACCTACATTTTAGGTATCATCAACTGCAAGTAAAGAAGGATGATATTCTAGAGACACTATTTCATATAAGGTATGGAAATTATGAGTTTATATTAATAACATTTGGATTGATTAATGAACCCTTTGTTTTTATGTAACTAATAAATGGAGTATTCAAGGAATATATATATAATTTTTTTGATATTTATTGATGATATATTGGAGTACTCAGAAAGATTTGAGGATCATGATAATCACTTGTAGATCATTCTTGAGTATCTTAGAGAAAAGGAGCTATATAAAAAATTTAGAAAGTGTGAATTATGGATTCAAAAAGTTTATTTTCTTGGAAATATTTTATCTAAGGATGTAATATCAGTTGATCCAGTAAAGACAAAGATAATCAAAGAATTTCCTACAATAAAAAACATAACTAGGGTACTTAGTTTTATTGGATTGGTAGGTTAATATCAATAATATGTTCAGAATTTTTCCATCTTGGATAACTTTTTAACTAAGTTTACATGTAAAGAAGATAAGTTTACATGGAAAAAGGAATGTGAATAATGTTTTGAAGAATTGAAGGGGAGATTAGTGAATGCTCCAATTTTGACTCTACCATTGAGAAATGACATCTTTGTGATATATAGTGATGCATTGAAGAAGGTAATTGGTTGTGTCCTTATATAGATGGATAAAGTTATTGCCTATAAACCAAGGAAGATGATGAACCATGAACAATAATATCCTACTCATTATCTTGAGTTGGAATCCATAATATTTGATTTAAATATATAAAAAATTATATATATGTTGAAATATGTGAGATATAAACAGACCTTAAGAGCCTAATATACATATTTTCATAGAAATAGATTAATATTAAGTAAAGGAGATGGCTCGATATACTCAATAATTATGATTTATCAATACATTACCACCTAGGGAAGGAAAATAAGGCATCAAATGCATTAATAAAGAAAAGATCATAGAGTCCAAACCAAATAAAGGATTAATAGGGATCCTCTGTTCATGGATTTAGTGAACATGGATATGGGAATTATTAAGTAAGGGTAACATCAACCATATTTCAAATTATTAAAAAACCATATTTATTAGAAAATATAATAAATTCTTAGCATGATGATGAGATTTTTCAAAAGAAAATTGAAGTCTTTAATGATGTAAAATTGGTAAAATTTGTATATAAAGATGAAATTATGAAATTTGGAAATAGGATATGTGTTCCATCTATACCTGAGTTGAAATGAGAATTATTATATGATTCTCATAGATTAAATTTCTCTATACACCTTGGTAGTTCCAACATGTATAGATATTCACTACTGGAAAACTAACCTATACCAACGGTTTGGAGAACCGTTGCCAA
Organism: Viscum album; assembly: GCA_963277665.1. NCBI lineage: Eukaryota > Viridiplantae > Streptophyta > Magnoliopsida > Santalales > Viscaceae > Viscum > Viscum album. The sequence continues at coordinate 1,902,378,046 of OY728127.1, forward strand.
GTAAGCCATTGGGATAGGTCTATACCAACGGTTTTCCCAAAACCATTGGTATAGACCTATCCCAACGGTTTTGGAAACCGTTGGTATAATTAATATGAAAATCTATACCAACGGTTATGGAACCATTGATATATGTATTTCAAAAAAAAAAATTCAATGGGATTTGATCCCAGGACCCCTAGTTTATTATTCAACGACTTAACCACTAACCTAACATGAATTTTTTAAATATAATTACATAAATAAATATATGTATTCTCATAATGATTTTAAATTTTGATTTATATAATGTTATGGGTAAGAAGAAATGATAAAAAATCAAAGGATATATACCAACGGTTGTCAAAATCATTGGTATAGGTCTATACCAACGTTTTTGACAACCGTTGGTATATATCTTGATTCTAGATTTTGATTATGAGACAAGGTTGATTTGTGGGGGACCTTTCCCAATGGTTTTGGAAAACCGTTGGGATAGGTATACCCTTTCCCAACGGTTTTGGCCAAACCGTTGGGAAAGATGTCCATAAAGTGGACTTTTCCCAACGGTCTGGCCAAACCATTGGGAAAGGGTATACCTATCCCAAAGGTTTTCCAAAACCGTTGGGAAAGGTGGCCTCAAAGTGGGATTTCCCAATGGTTTAGCCAAACCGTTGGGAAAGGGAACCTATGCCAACGGTTTTTACAAACCGTTGGTATAGAAGAATTGGGAAAGGTCATATTTCTAGTAGTGATTTGAAGGAAAATTTTTGGTGGGATAATATAAAATGGAAAATTACTGATTATGTGTCAAAATGTTTGATTTTTCAATAGGTGAAGGCTGAGATACAACATCCTATAGGAGTCATGAAACCTATTCCTATTCCTATATAGAAATGGGATGACATTACTATGTAATTAATTACTAGATTACCAAATAATCCTATAAATAATGATGAAATATGGGTTACTTTTGATCTCCACACCAAATATGCACATTTCCTCACTATAAGAGAAAATTTTACTCTTGTGAACCTTACATAACTCTATATTAATGATTTTTTAATATTTCATGGTTCACCTTTTTCAATTGTGCCTGATCATGAACCATGATTTACATCAAAATTATAGAAAAGTCTTCATAAGGCTCTAAATATTGAGCTTCATTTGAGCACTTCCCATCACCCTCAAACTGATGTACATTCCAAAAAGACTATTAAATTTTTTTAAGACATGTTGAGGTCACGATGACTTGATTTTCAATGTATATGGGATTAGTATTTACCTTTGGTAGAGTTTTCCTATAACAACAGCTTCCATTCACGTATTCAAATGGCATCGTATGAATCATTATATGTCAATATATGTCATAATTGAGCTTATTGGCATGAAGTTGGTGAAATAAAGATGGTGGGACCAGAATTTTTTGAGGATACAATGATGAAGGTAAAGGTCATTCAAACCCAAATTAAAGAAGCTCAAAGTAGAAAAAAGATCTATGCTGATAATCAAAGGAAATTTTTGGAATTTCAAGTAGGAGATCACGTTTTTTGGAATGTATCTCTATGTAATGGTTTTATAAGGTTTGGTAAGAAAGAAAAAATTAACCCCAAGTATATTGGACCTTTTTAAATTTAAGAAATAATTGGATCCATGGCTTACCGTTTGGAAATGACACCTAGCCCCTCTAAAGTAAATGATTTGTTCCATATCTATTTATTGAGGAAGTACATGCTAGATCCTATGCATGTTCTCACATCTAATGAAATAGAATTTGAACATGATTTATATTACTGTGAAGAGCATATCTAGATTCTGTACACTTGAGAACAAGTGTTGAGGAATCAGATGACTCAATTGGTAAAGGTAATTTAGAGAAATCATAAGATGGAAGTAGCGATGTGCCTAAAGAAATTATGATGAAGAACTACCTAAATATATTCATGAGGTTATATTCTATAAATTACATTGATGATTTTTTTTGAGGAGGGAATAATGTAACACCCGAGATTTAATTATAACGAGTCTTTGTTTTTAAAGAAATAACAACATAATTCAAATAGTTTTATTCAAGAATTTGATTAAAACCTAAATTATCAAATTTTATAAATTTAATTTTTTAAATTATCATATCATAATTAACTTAGGGTGAAATATTTGGATTTTTTTGTAATGATTTATTTTTTAGTGAATATTAAAAAATATTAATTTTTCAAATACTGTTATTTATTTTCATTAAATAAAGTAATTTATAAGTCCCATTATATTTTTTATTTGGTATTAAAGTGAAATATTATACATTTTATTTATAATAATCTAATAAACAATTTATATGATTTTGATAAATGTTAATTTTTCTGCTTAAAAACAAATGTTTTCTAAAAAACTGTTTTTTATTACGTTTTATGCATTTATATTAAAATTAATTTCTACCACTTATAGAAAATAAATCTTACAAAATGGATACCATTTTTGGATTTAAGAGTTTAAAATTTGTTAAATAGGTACCTTTTATTTTTAGACAATATAAATAGTAATAATGGTAAAATTTATCATATCGGTAAAGGGTAAATTAGGTAATTAAGGTTAAAAATAATATGATAAGGCCTAAAACTCCCCCTAACACTTGTATTTATATTATTGGATGAGTGTTTTTAGACCATTAATATTAAAATTTTGAAAATGTGACAAATTATTTCCACTTTCCTATTATAAAATTTATACTATTTTAAGTGAATATAAATTAAAAAATGTCACTCTCTTACTTTTAATATTTATAATATTTTGTGATAGGGATAAAAAATACTTATGTTTGATTAAAAAATTTATTTGGGGGAATTTTTTTTATCATGGTTATTTATTTTTAATTTTCAGTGATGAAATAATTACCTTAAATGCTTATGTAATGCCTATACAAAATTTATTCAATTAATAGAAAAATAAAATAAATTATTTTAAAAAACTCTAAAAGTAATATATTTTGAGTAAGTTATAATGAAAAATGAATTATATATATATATATATATATGAAATATTAGATATGTGTTAAAAGTTTATATTCAAAATACATATTTTTCTTGATGTCTTTAAAGACAAATTAAATGAAAAGTGTAAAAAATGACATTATTAATATTTTATGAAAAATAATATTTTATTAAATTATCTAAAAATCATAAAAATATTGAAATAGTAAAATTAGGATCATAAATGGTCGAAAATGCATCACTTTATTACTTTATAAGTAAAATTATAACCCTTTAAAAGTCGTTATTGTGGTTAAGGTTAAGATTGTTTAACGAACGGGTTAAACCAAAAGATAAAGTTTAAAATACCATTTAAACCTATCCAAATTTTATTGGTTGAAGATATTTAAAATATATAACATATTATATTCAAAATTATGGTCATATTGTGCCACTTTCACATGAAAATGAATTTATTATATTTAAATATCCTTATTAATTCTATGCGTGTCATTTAATTCACTATAAAAAGACACCACCTATCTCCTATTTTATACACCCATTAGAGCCTATTATATCATCCAAAACCTACCAAAAACTATTATAAATATTATTATCCAAGTTGAAGAGGTGTTGGTATTCCTAAAAATATGAACCCTAGGTCCCTTAAGAGAAGATCTAAAGGATCTATTTCAAAGAAGAGGTAATCATCTTTACCAACTCATTCAAATTTCTTTCTTCTTCAACTTCCTCTAAATATATCGTAGCCATAATAAAATAATAAATCCTACATCATAAATATACTGATATATTATTATGATTTTTACATCTATTTTTCATCTATTTTCCATCCTATAAAAAAGTAAAAACATCACTCACACATACATATGACTTACTGTCTCCATGTAGAGGTGTAATTCATCTTTCATCACCACTTTACTTGGATGGTTATAAATATAGAACTAATGAATATATATATTATATTTATGACATAAATATTCTTCTATAATTATAATATCATATATACCTTTTTACCTTCTAATCCATTAGAAAACAATAACGCCGCTCATGCGTACGTGTGTACTACCACCTCCATGAAGCGATACAATCAATTTTTTATTTCCTTTACACATTAAAGGTAATAAGGATAGATTTAATAGATATATATGATATTTATATCATTATTAAAATTATGAATATTATGGAACTATAATAAATGTACGAGGACCAGAACTTCCCTGACAAAATATGCATGAGAAAATAAAGTAGTTAACACCAAAAATAATGATAATGATGAAAGATTATTGAAGAAAAAGTCATAATATATTATAAAATGATCATATATAATAATAAAAATATTAATATAGTTCTGGTATAAATTTATGACATGTTTAAAACCAATATACAAGATATTAAATCATGTTCAACTAAGGGGAAACATGAGCTAAGGGAGTTCATCTAAATTTCCACTTTAATGAGACATATTTTGTATTATGAACCTGTTTATTTTTATGTGGTGTATATAATTACCATTTGATGTATTTTACATTAATATATATTTATTAATGATGATTCAAGTTTAATTTTAAGTTTACTCTTTCAAGGGGTTACAATTTGAAAATTACCAAAGAGGTATAAATTTATTTTATAATCTCATTTTTTGGGATTGCTATTATTTTCATTGAAGAAATATTATAATATATCCTTCTTAAACTTTATATATTTTCTTAAAATCTGGATATTTAAGTATATTCCATATTTTCTTCCAACCATTCCACTCTTTGGCACTTGAATCTAGAAAATAGAAGTTTAAAAGAAAATATGATATTATTTCTCTTTTTGATGAGGTATATTTTTCTTCCATGGCCATATTTTTCAAAATTGTTTTACCAAAGTAATTTTTATTAATAAAATTATTTAATAAGGAAATTTTAAGTCATCCTTTACTTTTAAAATGTTTTTAAAGGAATATTTATAATTTTTTCTTGAAAGTTTCATTTTTAACTTTCTTTATAAAAATTCGAAAGGAATGTTTTCTTTTTAATGTATATGGTGTTAATGGACATTCCCACAACCATAACCATTTTATATGATTTAAAATTTTATATAAGTTTTAAATGGGTTTTCAAAGAAAACTCTTTATTGATAGATTATTTTAATATTTATCTTCCATTTTCTTTATTTCTCTAAAGGATATTATCTTTTTACAGAACTTATATTTCTGATGAATCGATGGTCATCTCTCATCTCTTATTAATGTTTTGGTTGTTAAATTACTCTTAAAACATACACTTTACTATGATCATTGGAAATTTCATTTCTCTTAAATATCCATATTATTTTTATTATGGATATGATTATTTTATAAATTTTATACCACTTCTACATTATATGTTTTACTTTGAATGTTATTTGATTGACTGAGGAAATATTGATAATACATATTCTTTAATCAATATAGATATTTATTAATAATAAATATTGTTTATAAATTAATTTGATAATTAAATATATGAGTAATTCATTGTATATGAAATGATGAGTGAGGTATAGAATTTTATATCCCCTCGATGCATCAACAAGTCTCATGAGACAAATTAGTTGGGTAAAATTATTAAATGGGTTTTTGGTGTATGCCTACCCATAGTTTAAACTATCTTGGAACCAGTATTTGATAGTGGATATATCATGACATATGAGATCATGAATTCCAACATTATTAATTTCCTTATTTGAGAATTTATTTATTATTATCCATGAGATTGTTGCATTGATATTATCTATATATGTTTGTTTTGATCAATTTATTGTTTAAATGGCATGAGTTTCCAATTATTTACTTTTACATATTGATTATGACCTATTTACTCATAATATCTTTTATTGTAATCAAACCTTACTGACCATTTGAGCACAACCTTATTTTTTTTCCTTTCCCTTAGATATGAAGAATAAATCTTTGAGTAAGGACCTCGACCCCAGTAGCCTGGAGCTGGTGCATTACTTTATTACATTGGTACTATGAAAAAGTGATCATATCACAAAGTAATGAATAGTTTATTAGATTTGGAAAACCAGATAAAAACATAAGTTTTACATTACATATTTAAATTAAACACAACATAGTAACTCCATTGGAAACACTCATATTATTCTAGATTATGCATATATGTCAATCATAATATACATCTTGGAATCCTGGGAAAAAATAAAATATAAGAAAGGGGTGAGATCAGATGATCAGTAAGGGTAATAATACAGAAGAAGCTATCATAAATAAACATAAACAATAAGTCAAGGTGAATAACTAAAAATACATTCCATTAAAACATAATCTTTAGCGTAATATAGTAGGTTTAAAAACTAATCAAATAATGGCATATAAATAATCCCATGAGAATAAAACTTAACCATGGATATTCTATTAGTTTAATAAACACATATATTATCAATAAATTATCTCATAAATAGGGAATTCATAATGTGGGACATCATGAAAATAAAATCAAGGCCTTATCCAAGAAGTATACATAAGTGGGTAAGGCCTCATCCAAAACCTGGTCTAGTTTGTCTCATGAGACCTACCAATGTGTCGAGGGGCTATAGCAGGCCCCACCCAACAATTTCTAAGTAAAATGAATTTCTAATATGAAATGGGTGAAACATAATCAATATATACATTCATATTGAAACTAATATACTAAATTTAAATAACTTCTTCAATTAGTAAACAAAATCATAAACTATCTAGAGTAATATGGAGAATGGTATCAAAATAGTACATCCCTAGTCAAAATGATCATAAACCGTTCAATAATTTTTTTTATATGGTCTCATAAGAGATAAAATTTAATTAAGAATAATATTCAATAGACGGTGTCAGCATAGATTAAAATATTCTAACAAAATCATTGAAAATTTCTTGAGAGAGATACCCTTTTTTACTTTGTAATCATTTATTTAAAAATCTGCACAATTATAAAAGAAAACATTTTTTTAAGATGAACTTTTAAAAATTAAAACAAGATAAAAAATGACTTAAAAAAGTCATAATATAATAGTAAAAATATCTTTTAAAACAATTTTAGAGAACACGGTCAAGGAATAAAAAGAGATTTTTAAGGAAAATTTTAAAAAGATAATTTTTAAAAGGAAGTTCCTTACAAATATTTTAGTGATCATTAATAAAATGAATTGAATATGTGTATCCAATGTAAATACACATTAAAAAATTGAAAAAATATATATTCAAAAGTAATTTCACAAATAATCTTATTATTAAATAATCAAGGAAGTAGAAGTTTGACCTAAATAATAGAAATTGGGTTAATAATTCCCTTACCACTTTGCAAATTGACGAACCTTATAACCCATAAAATAAATGATCAGAAAATGAAAAATTGAATACCATGAAGATAAATAAATTCATGATATGATACATCAATATGAAGTATACATACTCTACACACAAGAAATAGCATTGAATAAGACAGATCTCACAGAAATAAAAGTGAGATGAGAAACCCCTTACCTTATGTCTGAAAGCATTCTTCACTTGAACTTAATGTCCTAGATAATAAAATTATATTAATTAATTACTTAATTAATAACCTTTTTTACATGTATTTTATTTATTATAATTTTATTAAGTTCATTTATGGATATTCTAATGAGTTTTAAGATTCAATTTCATCGTTCAAGAGTGTTCTTTTCCTTGGTTTTCATGATTGGTTCACTTATATACATGTATGAAAGATCATGTAAACTGGGAATAGTTATATAGAATTGAAATTATATGTTATTAATGAACTTAAATAATATTAAATGGTCTTATATATCATTTTTTTATACGGTATGAGAATTATTCATTAGATAAAATGTTAATAAAAATGATTTAATTTATTTTGGCAGGTTTTACAACCATCATGAACTAATACCATTTTATTTAATAATATGTTTATATAATGGTTATAAAACATTAAATAAGTTGTAATAAAAATATTATAATCTATTTTAAGTATAAAAAATCTTTTATGACCATCCTTTAAGGTGTTAATGAAAAATTAAAATGCATTATCCACAATGGTGGTAAATCGACACGTCACAGATGGTGTTTTCATTTTTTAGAATAAAAGGTAGAGGAGAAGGGGTTTGATGATGGATATTTAATTAACATAATAAAATTATATTATATATAGGATAATGGAGTTATAATTCATGTTTTTCTTGAGGAGGTAATGGGAGGATAAGAAATGAAAAGTAAAATAAAATAGAATAAAATAAAAGAGACGAAAGAGGATCTTACCTCTGGAATTTCTTCTCCTTAAGAACCTCTTTAAGACACTTAGGTTTGGTATTTTGGAAATAACATCAGATATTGGATCTGGGGAATATTATTTTGAGAGTAATTGGGTAGAATATAAGCAAGATCCAAGGCTTATAAGGTGTGAGGAGAAGGGGTAGTATTTCTAGTGGAGGAGATGAGTGTTTTTTGATAATTTTATTCATTAGTTTATTATTTTGGCTCAAGACTATCAATAATATTTATTACCATGACTAAATACTATAAATATAGCATTTTATTTCTATATAATGATCACTTAATTCATCCATGACTCAACCATGAATCAAAAATTCATTTATTTACTTATAATGTTAAATATTGTAAATTACCGTATTTCACTATTCACTAAAAATTAAACTATTTTATAAAAATAAAAAAAAATTAACACAAAAATTTTCCAATGTGTATATTCTAAAAATAGAATACATTTTTTGAAAATAATTTTCAAAATATGAGAAATTTAATTTTTAAATAAAATCATCATTTATTCAAAAAATACCGATTTTAACAATATAACCAATTTTAGGACACTTTGGTAAATTAATTAAGGTCTTAAAAAATTATCTTATAATAATAATACAACAAAATATTAGTTTATTAATCTATTTTATTAAGATAAATTCTCTTTTAAATCATTATATTAATTATAAAATTATAAATAAACATTTATGTTTCACAAAAAAACCAACACTTAATTTATCGTTTTTAATACATTTATTTACTTATTACAAGATATAAGTATATCATATTTTCATTTATAAGATACCCAAATTTTATTTATACTTTCATAGGTGAGGTTATTATTCTAATGGCTACATTACTACTCCCAATGGTTACATTACTATTCATCAAAAAATGAAATTTATCAGAAAAATACTAAAAAAATTAACCAAAGTAAATTTTGATATTCTTATTTCAAAATGAAGTTTATTTTGTTAAATAAAATTTATAAATTTTTCAAAATTTAGTATTAAAACATGTTCTCCATTAAAAGGCAGTAAAACTGCCTTTAGAAAAATATAGCCCTTTTATGTGTAAAATTGGATTCATTCTTATCTTATAACTATAAAATATTTAGGATGAATGTCAAAATATTTGATTGAATATATAATATATAAATTTCATAATGTGGTTAATACTATTTTTTCCCTCTAATTTAATTTCTAGGTTATAAAAATAATAATATTTCATTCTTAGTTTTAGCTAGTTGTTGTGTGCAATGTAAGCCATCAAGAATTTTGAATTTATTTAAGAAGAGAAAAACTGTAAAATATTGGGGTGTTACATTCTCCCCTCGTAAAATAAATTTTATCCTCATAATTTTAAAATTTCACTTCAAAAAAAAAAAGGTTGATACTTGAAAATTACTTTGTGGGAAACTCACATCATAAATTAGGTTAATAAAACATCTTATTAGTAAGATGGAAAGAGAAACATGAAGGTCACCCCAAAATTAGGAATTTGAATAGGATAATATTAGTAAAAATTTAAAATATTGACATGGAAGAAAAATATAACTATCAAGTTATAATGAAGAGTGATATAGAATATTTTCATTAGAAATTTAACCATGAAAAAATAATAACTCTATGATAGGTTAAATGACCATTGATTTATCAGTAATAAAATTAAACAGATGACATTTTTGTTCCAAAATACTTTTCCTAGAGTTGGTGGTTTCTTTTACTATCAAAATAGTCACTTCAAAAAAATAAACTCACTTGATTCCTTTCCATGTCATAATCTCATCCTTTGGTTGTGATTCGATCTATCTTCATTTCATTACTTAAAGAAAAATATGGATATTCGAGATGAATTTTGTTTCCAGAAGCACTTTTATAAAATGATCTATAAGTAATTACTTCAGCCTTTAAATGTTTACTGAAACCAAAAAGGTTATAACATGTTATCCAATATGATAAATCATACTTTAACCTTAATCAATAATATCCTTAATCTATTCCATAAGTAGGTAACCTTTAGACTCATCCAAAATATGTCTGTTCAAATTCAAAGACGAAATATTTAGAAGAAAGGTTACTTAACATCATATTTTCCCCAATACAATATAATGTATCTCTCACTGTCACACACCAAAAATATGAATACCTTGATCACCATTAACCTTAATGAAAACATGAATGCTTCCAAGAGTAAAATTCATAGGTTATTGAATATATTCCTTAAATCCAAACATCTAATAATCCTAGTATAGATAATATAAACCATAAAATCACTAACCACCTTTATGTTCAGGAATACTATAAACATCTATTTATCATTATTATCCCAAATCAAGAACATATTAAGGGTTATATTCCCTCAATCACATGTTTTCCAAAAGATCAACTTTCCACTAAATCATTTTTCTTAGTACCATTCAACACAAGCTTTCAAATACTTAATGAAAAAGTAATAAAGTACATTCTATATATATTTCATAATTATTTCAACAAAAATATCAATGATTAATATACTCTTATAACATAATTCTTGAATCTAAACACAATAACATTAATCATTCCACTTCATGAGTAGTAATAATATAAGCTTGACTTTGATACCTTATATTCTTTTGGGGTATATTCCCTTAACACTTAGGGAATTAGTTTTCATAGTGACTCATATCCTTATAGTTGAAGCACTGAACATTATAAAATTATTTCTTTCCCTTACAATCTCAAACATGGTGGAATTTTTCTCCACACTTGAAAACTCCTTTTTCCTTTTAATAAATTATTAGGGTGTTTCTATACATAATTATAACATGTGGGAAAATCCTTCTTTCCATAATTCCATTTATCTATATTTTTATTTTCATTACTCTTATTTTATTTCTTCCTTTCAAAGTCATAAGAATTTGAGAATTATTTCTTTGTCTTGATTGCACATGATACTATATCCTCACACGATGAAAAAGTTTGGGAGACTAGTTACCTTTGATGAATTAGATTAAGCCTATATAATAAATTGTAAATATTAATCCTTGGGTTACATATGTAGTCTATAGTATAACTTGCTAGTCTTGTAGATTTGGATTCATATTTAGCAACATTCTATTCCTCCTTTTGTATCAGACTCAAGAATTGTCTCTCCATATCTTCTCCCAGTTCACAAGGGAAATATTTTTCCAAGAAAATTTCCTTAAAATACTTCTATTCCATGTTTTCTATTTTCTCACCCTCATTATTGTTTTGAATCAATGACCACCATTTATCCAAATCTTCATAAATATGATAAACTACCATGTTAACCTTCTCCATTTCATTACTTCCCAAAGTAAGAAATATCTTTTATAAGGAAATTATCCATTGTTCAGATACAAATGGATTTGTAGTACCATTTAAATTTGGTTGAATTTGATGCATAAAATGGTCTAAAATTGTTACACTACATTGTAGATCACAAGGATACTCTATACGGGCAAGGATATTGCTTATAACCTGAGTCATCTGTACCAATATGGTTATAATTTGTTCAGCACTAGCCGCATCTCTAGATCTAACATCATTATCTTTCATATGAGGGTAATACCTACATGGAATATGTGCATTGATATAGTTTCCATTACTTCCACTAGGCACTATTTCTAAACAATGACATACACTAGATTAGAACATAACATTATGAAACATAATGTATAATCTCAGAACCAGTGAATCACATAATATTAAATTGAAAATCTAAGAATAACTACTATCTAAATCATAAGATTGGTTTCATTGGGAATATTAACAAAGTCAGTTATAGGGTCATATATCCCTAATATATGTTTTCCAAAATATATTATCCAAATTTTATACTAAACTTTCTATGATACCAACTGTAAGGACCTCAATCAGGTAGCTCGGAGCTAGTGACTTACTTTATTACATAGGAACTATAAACAAACAATCATATCCCAAAGGAATGAATAGTTTAGTATATTTGGAAAACTAGATATAAACACAAGTTTTACATTATGACTTGAAATGAAATACAACATAGTAACTCCATTAGAAAAACTCCTATTCTTCTATATTAGGCCTTCATGTCAATCATAATATACATAAACAATAAGGTAAGGTTAATAACAAAAAAAATTATATTAAAACATAATCTTGAGAAAAATATGTATAAATAAAAGCTAATCAAATAATTTCATATAAATAATCACATGAGAATGAAACTTAACCATGGATATTCTACTAGTTGAATAAATACATGGATTATCAATAACTTATCTCTTAATGAGGGAATTCATAATGCGGGACATCATAAAAATACTATCAAGGACTCAACCAAGAATTCTATATAAGTGAGTAAGGCCTCGACTAAAATATGGTCTTGTTTGTCTCATGAGACTTACTAATGTATTGAGGGGTTATAACGAGCCCTGCCTGACACCTACTAAGTCTAATGCATTCCTCATATGAAAGGGGTGAAAAATAATCAACACATATATTAATATTGAAACTGACATATGAAATGTAAATAATTTCCCGAATCAGTAAACATAATCATAAACTATCTAGAGTAATATGGTGAATGGTATCAAGATAGTACACCCCCCATCAAAATGATCATAAAAAATTCAATAAAATTTGGTAGATGGTATCATAAGAGATAAAAATAAATTAAAAATAAGATTAAAATAGAGGGTGTTGACATAGATGAAAATATTATAACAAAATCATTGAAAATTTCTTGAGAGAGATACCCTTTTTACTTTGAAATCATTTATTTAAAATGCCTCACAATTATAAAAGAAAAAATTTTATTTTAAGACGACCTTATGAAAAGTAAAATAAAAATAAAAATGTCTTAAAAAATTATAATAGAATAGTAAAAATACATTTGGAAAAATTTTAGAGAACATGTACAAGGAATAAAAAGATAGTTTTAAGGGAAATTTTAAAAAGATAATTTTAAAAAGAAAGACCCTTACAAATATTTAAGTGAGCATCAACAAAATGTTTAGAATATGTGTATCCACTATAAAACCACATAAAAAAATTAAAAAATATATTAAAAATTCATTTCACATACAATATTAGTATGAAATAATCAAGGAATTATAAGTTTAACTCAAATAATAGAAATTGGGTTAAGAATTCCCTTATCACTTTGGAAACAGTCGAACCGTATGCTGCATAAAATTAATGATCATAAAATGAAAAATTTAATTCCATTAAGATAAATAGATTCATGATATGATACATCAATGAGTAGTATACATACTACACACACAATAAATAGTGGCGATTGAGACATATCTCAAAGAAATAAAAGTGAGATGAGAAACCCCTTACCTTATGTCTGAAAGTGTTTTTCACATGTAATTAATGTCCTAGATAATAAAACTAGATTAATTAATTAAGAAACTTTTGTACATGTAATTTATTTATTATAATTTTAATAAGTTCATTTATTCTCATTATGATGAGTTATAAGATTCAATTTTATCATTCGGGAGTGTTCGTTTCCCTGATTTTCATGATTGGTTCACTTGTATGCATGTACAAATGGTCATGTAAAATGAGAATAGTTATCCAGAATTGAAATTATATTCTATTAATGAAATTAAAAAATATTAAATGGTATTATATATAATTTGGTTATATGGTATGAGAACGATTCATTAGATAAAATGTTAATTAAAATGACTTAATTTATTTTGGAGGTTTTTATGACCATCACAAACTAGTACTGTTTTATTTAATAATATGTTTATATATTAGTTCCAAAACATTAAATAAGTTGTAATAAAAAAAATTATAATTTGTTTTAACCATAAAAATGGTTTTATGACTATCATTTATGGCATTAATGGAAAATGAAAATACATCATCCATAATGGAGGTAAATCGACACATCACTGATGAAGTTTTTATTTTTAGAATAAAAGGTAGAGGAGAAGGGGTTTGATGATGGATATTCCATTAAAATAATAAAATTCTATTATATATTTGATACTAGATTTATCATGAATGTTTTTTATAGGAGTTAAGGGGGTTATAAGAAAATAAAAATAAATTAAAATAAAATAAAAGAGAATGAAATATGATCTTATGTCTTGAATTTCTTCTCCTTGAGAACCTCCTTAAGGAACTTAGGTTTGGTATTTTGGAAATACCAACAGGTATTGAATGTGGGGAAGAGGATTAGTAGATTAATTGGGAAGAATATAAGAAATCTACAAGGTTTAGAATGTGTGAGGAGAAGGGGTGGTGAGGGGTGGTATTTATAGTGGAGGAGAGGGGAGTTTTTGATTATTTTATTCATGACTTTATTATTTTTTACTTAAGACTATAAACAATATTGATTACCATGAATAAATATAGTAAATAAAGCATGTTATTTAGAGATAATGTTAACTTACATCTTCCATGACTCAACCATGACCCAAAAATTCATTTATTTACTTATAATGTTAAATGCCGCAAATTACCATGTTTCACTATTCACTAAAAAATTCAACTATTTTAGAAGAATACCAAAAATTCACCCTAAAAATTTTTAAACATGAATATTTCAAAAATGGAATACATTTTTTTTAATTTTTTTAAATATGAGAAATTTTTATTTTTAAATAAAATCACAATTTATTTGAAAAATACTGATTTAACATTATAACCGATTTTATGACACTTTTGGAAATTAATTAAGGTATCATAAAATTATCTTATAACCATAAGAAAAAAATATTAGTTTATGAATCTATTTTATTAAGATAAATTTTATTTTAAATCATTATATTAATTATAAAATTGTAAATAAACATTTATGTTTCAAAAAAATACGGACACTTAATTTATCATTTTTAAAACATTTATTTACTTATTAAAAGATATAAGTATATCATATTTTCATTTATAAGATACCCAAATTTCATGTATAATTTCATAGATGAATTTATTATTCTAATGGACACATTTCTATTCCCAACAATCACATTACTATTCATAAAAAATGAAACTTATCAAAAAAATACCAAAAATTTAATCAAAGTAAAATTTGATATTCTGATTTCAAAATGAAGTTTATTTTATCAAATAAAATTTATAAATGTCTCAAAATTTATTATTAAAATAGGTTCACCATTAAAAGGTGGTAAAACCCCCTTTAAAAAAATATTTCTCTTTTATGTGTAAAATTGTATTCATTATTATCTTGTGCCTATAAATTGTTTTGGATGAATGTAAAAATATTTGATTGAATATATAATATATAAATTTAATAATTTTGTTAATACTATTTGTTCTGGCTAGTTTAATGAATAGGTTATAACTATAATAATATTTCATTGTTTGTTTTAGATGGGTGTTTTATGCAATGTAATCCAATGAAGATATTAAAATTATTTAAGAAGAGACATATTATAAAATATCAGGGTGCTACGTTCTTCCCTCATATAATAAATTGAATCCTCACAATTTTTAAATTTCACTTCTAAAAACAAAACGTTGATACTTAAAAATTACTTTGTGGGAAACTCACATCGTAAATTGGGTTAATAATACATCTTATTAGTAATATGGAAAGGGAAACATGAAGGTCACCCCAAAATTTGGAATTTGAATAGGATAATGTTAGTGAAAAGTGAAAATATGGACATGGAATAAAAATATAACCATCATGTTATGATGAAGAGTGATAGAGAACATTTTCATTAGAAAGTTAACCATGAAAAAAATCATAAATCAGTGATAGGTTAAAAGACCATTGATTTATCAGTAAGAAAATTAAATGGATGAAGTTTTTTTCAAAAATCCTTTTCCCAGAGATATGGGTTTCTTTTACTATCCAAGGAATCACTTCATAAAAATAAAATTACTTGATTCCTTTCCATTTCATAATCTCATCCTTTGGTTGTGATTCAATCTATCTCCACTTCATTTATTAAACCAAAAGATGGATATTAAATATGAATTTTTATGCTTGAATCACTTTTATCAAATGATCCATAAGTCATTCATTCGACCTTTAAATGTTTACTGAAAAAAAAATGTTAGAATAGGTTATCCAATATGATAAATACTTTAATCTTAATCAATAATATCCTTAATCTATTCCATAATTATTTAACCTTATGACTCATCCAAAAATATGTCTGTCCAAATTCAAAGACCAAAGATATATAAGAAAGGTTACTTAACATCAGATTTTCCCAAAGACAACATAATGTATCTCTTATTGTCACATAACAAAAATATTAATACCTTGATCACCTTTAACCATAATGAAAACTTCCATTCTTCCAAGATTAAAATTCGCTGGTCGTTGAATATATTCCATAAATAAAAACATCTAATAATCCCAGTAAATATAATATAAAAAATAAAATCACTTATCACATTAATGGTCACAAATACTATAAAAATATATTTATCATTATTATGTCAACATCAATCACATATTAAGGGTTATCTTCCCTCAATAACATGTTTTCCAAAATATCAACTTTCCACTCAATCACTTTTCTTGGTAACATTCAACACATGATTTCAAATCCTTAATGAAAAACTACTATAGTACATTCTATATATATTTCATAATTCTTACAACCAAAATATCATTAATTAATATAGTTTGATAAAATAATTATTTAATCCCAACACAATAACATTAATCATTTCACTTCATTATTAGGAATAACAAAAGCTTGAATTTGATCCCTTAGATTATTCTGGGGTATATTCCCTTGGTGCTTATGGAATTAATTTTCATAGCACCCCATATCCTTAAAGTTGAAGCATTGAACATTATACCATTATTTCTATACCTTAAAATCCTAAGCATAATGTCCTTTTTCTCTACACTTAAAGAAAACTCCTTTTACTTTTAATCAAGCACCTGGGTGTTTCCATCCAAAATTATCACATGTTGGAAAATCCTTCTTTCCCTTCTTCCCTTTATCCATATTTTTCTCTACCATCCTCTTCTTCTCTTTCTTTATTTCAAAGTCATAATACTTGGATAATTATTTCTATATCTTTATAACACATGATACTATATCCTCATAAGATAAAAATGTTTGGTAGACTAGTGTCCTTTAAATAATTGGATTAATCCCATCAAAGAAATGGTCAATCTTACTCCTTGGGTTACGTATGTAGTCCACAACATGCCTTGATAATCTTATAAATTTGGATTCATATATCAACATTCTCTTCCTCCTTTTGTCTAAGATTCAATAATTGTCTCTCTATATCTTCTCACATTTAAAGATGGAAATATTTTTCCTAGAAAATTTTCTTAAAATCCTTCCATTCCATGTTTTCTATTTCCTCATCCTAATTAGTATTGTGAATCAATGACTACAATTGATCCACATCTCCATAGAGTCGGTAAACTTCCATGAAAACCTTATCCCTTTCCTTACTTCCCAAAGTAAGAAATATATTTTCTAAGGAACTTATCCATTGCTCAGCTACAAATGGATTTATTTCCCCATTGAGAGTTAGAGGTTGTTGATGCATAAAATGGTATAACATTTCTACACCACATTGTGGATATGTAGGATTCGTTATATGGGTAAGGTTATTACTCATAACCTGAGTCAGTAGTCCCAATATGGTTATAATCTGTTTAGCTATATCTATAGATCCAACTCCAACATCATTATCTTTCATAGGAAGGAAATACCTACAAAGAATATGTGAATTTATATGGTTTCCATCCCTTCCACTAGGAACCATTTATAAATAATGTCATACACTAGATTTGATCATAACATCATGAAGCATAATGTATAATATCAAAACTAGTGAATCACATAATCCCAAATTGAAAATCAAGGTATAAATACTCTCTAAATCACAATATTGGTTTCTTTGAGAGTATTTATAAAGTCATTTATAGGGTTATATATCCCTAATATATGTTTTACTAAATCTAGTTTTCAAATTTTCTACTAAACTTTCTCTTATACCAACTATAAAGACCCCAACCCCAGAAGTTCGGAGCCGGTGCCTTAATTTATTACAATGATACTATGAACAAGCGATCATATCCTAAAGGACCAAATAGTTTATTAGATTTGAAAAATCCGATATAAACATAAGTTTTACATTATAACTTGAAATTAAATACAATATATTAACTCCATTGAAAACACCCCTATTCTTCTAGATTATGCCTATATGTCAATCGTAATATACATCTTGGCATCCTTAGAAAAAATAAAACATAAGAAAGGGGTGATCTCATATGCTCAGTAAGGGTAAGAATACCATGTAAACTATCATAAATAAACATAAACAATAAGGAAAGGTTAATAAATAAAAACACATTCCATTAAAACATAATCTTGAGCATAATACGAAAGGAATAAAATTTGATCATATAATTCCATATAAATAATCACATGAGAACGAAACTTAACCATAGATATTCTACTAGTCAAATAAACACATGGATTATCAAAAAATTATCTCATAATGAGGGAATTCATAATGCATGATATCATAAAAATACCATCTAGGCTTTGACCAAGAAGTCTACATAAGTGGGTATGGTCTCGGCTAAAACTTAGTCTAGTTTGTCTTTTGAGACCTATCGATGCATCAAGGGGATAAGAGGGCCCCACACAATACTTACTAAGTCCAATAAATTCCTAATATTAAATGGGTGAAACATAATCAAAATATACAATTCACATTGAAACTAACATATGAAATGTAAATAATTTCCCCAATCAGTAAACATAATCATAAACTATCTAAGGTAATATGGCGAATGATATCAAGACAGTACATCCCTAGTCAAAATGATCATAAAACATTAAATAAAATTTGGTAGATATTATAATAATAGATCAAACTCAATTAAGAATAATATTAAATATAGGGTATTGATATATATGAAAATATTCTAACAAAATCATTGAAAATTTCTTGAGAAAGGTACCCTTTTTTACTTTGAAATCATTTATTTAAAAAGTTGTGAAATTATAAAAGAAAAAATTTTCTTTTAAGATGACCTTGTAAAAATTAAAGAATGGGTAAAAATGACTTAAAAAAATTTAATAGAATATTATAAATACTTTTGGAAACAATTTTAGAGAACATGGACAAGGAAGAAAAATAAAGTTTTAAGGGAAATTTTAAAAAGATAATTTTTAAAAGAAATTTCCTTACAAATATTGAAGTGATAAATAATAAAATGAATCAAATATGTGTATCCACTTTAAATGCACATAAAAAAAGTGAAAATAAACATAATATGTTAAAAAGTCATTTCACAAACAAGATTGGTATGAAATAATCAAGGAAGTATAAGTTTAACCAAAATAATGTAAATTGTGTTAAGAATTCTTTTAGCACTTTGAAAATAGTCAAACCATATGCCCCATAAAATTAATGATCATAAAATGAAACATTTAATAATATTAAGATAAATATAATCATGAAATGATACATCAATGGGAAGTATACATAATACACACACAATAAATAGTGGTGAATAAGGCATATATCACAAAAATAAAAGTGAGATAAGAAACCCCTTACCTTATGTTTGAAAGCATTTTTCACTTGTACTTAATGTCCTAGATAGTCAAAATAGATTAATTAATTACTTAATAATTTTTTTTACATTTATTTTATTTATTATAATTTTATTAAGTTCATTTATGGCCATTCTAATGAGTTATAAGATTCAAAATTTTCATTTGGGAGTGTTCGTTTCCCTAGTTTTCTAGATTGGTTCACTTGTATACATGTATGAAAGATCATATAAATTTGGAATAGTTATCCAGAATTGAAATTATATGTTATTAATGAAATTAAATAATATTAAATGGTCTTATATATTATTTGGTTATATTTTATGATAATTATTCATAAGATAAAATGTTAATGAAAATGATTTAATTTATTTTGGCGATTTTTACGACCATCAAAAACTAGTAGCATTTTATTTAATACTATATTTATATACAAGTTAAAGAACATTAAATAAGTTTTAATACACATATTATAATATGGTTTAACCAAACAAATTATTTTATGAACAACCTTGAAGATGTTAATGGAAAATTAAAATGCATCATCCACAATAACGATAAATCGACACATCACAGATGATGTTTTCATTTTTTAGAATAAAAGGTAAAGGAGAAGCAGTTTGATGATAGATAATTCATTAACATAATAACATTATAGTATATATAGGATAATGGATTTATAATTCATGTTTGGATATAAGAGGTAAGTGGCGGATAATAAAAGGAAAATAAATTAAAAGAAAATAAAAGTGAACGAAAGAGGATCTTATATCTTTAATTTCTTCTCCTTGAGAACCTCCTTAAGGCACTTAGGTTTGATATTTTAGAAATAACATCAGGTATTAGACATGTGGAAGAGGCTTGGTAGAGTAATTGGGCAGAATATAATCAAGATCGATGTCTTAGAATGTGTGATGAGAAGGGGTAGTGAGGTGTGGTATTTATAGTGGAGGAGAGAGGTGTTTTTTGATTATTTTATTCATAATTTATTATTTTGGCTTAAGAATATCAATAGTATTTATTACTATGAATAAATATAGTAAATAGAGCTTGTGAATTCTATAAAATGGTCACTTACACTATCCATGAATTAACCATGACTCAAAAATTCATTTATTTACTTATAATGGTAAATACAATAAATTACTGTATTTCACTATTCACCAAAAATTCAACTATTTCAAAAAAATATAGAAAATTCACTATAAATATTTTTTGACATGTTGATTTCAAAAATGGAATCCATTTTTTAAAAATAATTTTATAAATATGAGAAATTTTATTTTTAAATAAAATCATCATTTATTCGAAAAATACCAATTTTAACATTATAACTGATTTTATGACACTTTGAAAAATTTATTATGGTCTCATAAAATTTTATTACAATCATAATACAACAAAATATTAGTTTTTGAAACTATTTTATGAAAATAAATTTTCTTTTAAATCATTATATTAATTATAAAATTATAAATAGAAATTTATATTTCAAAGAAATACCAACACTTAATTTATCATTTTTAAAACATTTATTTAGTTATTCCAAGATATATATATATATATATATATATATATATATAATATTTTCATTTCTAAGATCACAAAATTTTATGTATACTTTTATAGGTGAAGTTACTATTCTAATGGACACATTACTATTTCCAACAGTCACATTACTATTTATCAAAAAATAAAACTTATCAGAAAAATACCAAAAATTTAAACAAATTAAATTTTTATATTTTGATTTCAAAATGAAGTTTATTTTGTCAAATAAAATTTATAAAAGTTTCAAAATTTAGTATTAAAATAGGCGCGCCATTAAAATGCAGTAAAACTAACTTTAGAAAAATTTATCCCTTTTATGTTTAAAATTGGATTCATTATTATCATATACCTATACAATATTTTGGATGAATTCAAAAATATTTGATTAAATATATAATATATAAATTTCATAATGTGGTTAATACTATTTTTTCCAGCCATTTTAATAGCTAGGTTATAACAATAATAATATTTCATTGTTTTTTTGGCTAGGTGTTATGTGAAACGTAAGCCATCAAAGATATTGAATTTATTTAAGAAGAGACATACCATAAAATATTTAGGTGTTACATTCCCCCCTCCTACAATAAATGTCATCCTCACAATTTTGTAATTACACTTCAAAAAATAATGGTTGATACTTTAAAATTCCTTTATGGTAAACTCACATTATAAATTGGGTTAATAATACATATTCTTAGTAAGAGGGAAATGGAAATGTGAAGGTCACCATGAAATTAAGCATTTGAATAGAATAATATTAGTGTAAAGTGAAAATATGGACATGGAAGAAAAATATAACTACTAAGTTATAATGGAGAGTGATAGAGAACATGGTTATTATAAATTTAACTATCATAAACTACTAATTTGTAATCAATTAAAATACCATTGACTTCTCATTAAGAAAATTTAATGGATGACATTTTTGTTCCAAAATCCTTTTCCTAGAGTTGGGGGTTTCTTTTACTATCCAAATAAGCACTTAAAAAAATAAACTTACTTAATTCCTTTTTCATGTCATAATCTCATCCTTTGGTTGTGGTTTGATATATCTCCACCTCATTTCTTAAACAAAAAGATGGATATTCAAGATGAATTTTTATACCTGAAGCACTTTTATAAAATGATCTATAAGTCATTCCTTTATCCTTTAAATGTAAACTGAAACAAAAAAATTTAGAACAGGTTATCCAATATGATTAATCATACTTTAATCTTAATCAATAATATCCTTAATCTATTCTATAAGTAGTTAACCTTAGGAATCATCCAAAATATGTCTACATAAATTCAATGACCAAAGATTTAGAATAAAGGTTAATTAAAATAATATTTTCCTAAGAAAAAATAATGCATCTCTTATTGACACATACCAAAAATATTAATACCTTGATCCCCTTTAACCTTAATGAAAACATGAGTGCTTCCAAGAGTAAAATTTTCAGGTTGTTGAATATATTACTTAAATCCAAACATCTAATAATCCTAGTAAAGATAATATAAACCATTAAATCACTAAAAATATTCATGGTCACTAATACTATAAAAATCTCCTTATCATTATTATCTTAACATAAAGTATATATTAAGGGTTATATTACCTCAATCACACGTTTGACAAAAGATCAAATTTCCAATGAATCACTTTTATGGGTACCATTCAACACACACTTTCAAATACTTAATGAAAAAGTACTACAATACATTCCATATATAATTCATAATTCTTACAACCAGAATATCATTGATTAATAAACTCTTATAAAATAATTATTGATTCCAAATGCAAGAACATTAATCATTCCACTTCATCAGTAGTAATAACATAAGTTTGACTTTGATCCTATAGATTCTTTTGGGGTATATTTCCTTGGTGATTAGGGAATTCATTTTCATAGTGCCCCATATCCTTATAGTTGAAGCACTGAATATTATAATTTTTTTTCTTGCCCTTACAATCTTGAACATGGTGTCCTTTTTATCCACACTTGAAGCAAAATCCTTTTCCTTTTAAGAAAGTAGAGGGGTGTTTCCATCCAAAATTATCATGTGCGGTAAAATCCTTCTCTCATTTCTTCCCTTTATTAATATTTTTCTTTGGTGTACTATTATTCTCTTTCTTCCTTTAAATGTCATAATAATTGGAGAATTATTTCTCTATCTTGATAGAAAATTATACTATATCCTTATATAATGATTTTTTGGAAGACTAGTTCCCTTTTAAGAATTGTCTTAAGAACATTGGAGAAATAGTCAATATTACTCCTTGGGTTACGTATGTAGTCCACAATATGACTTTTTAATCTTATAAAGTTGGATTCATATTTAGAAACATTATCTTCCTCCTTTTGTCTCAGACTCAATAATTGTCTTTATATATTTTCTCACAGTACACAAGGGAAATATTTTTCCAAGAAAATTTCCTTAAAATACTTCCATTCCATGTTTTCTATTTTCTCATCCTCCTTAGTGTTTTGAATTAATGACCACCATTGATCTGTATATATTGAGAGATAATAAACTTCAATGATAACATTCTCCCTTTTATTACTTCCCAAATTGAGAAATATCTTTTATAATGAACTTATCCATTGCTCAAATACAAATTTATTTTTATTCCCCTTTAAAGTTGGAGTTTTCTAATGAATAAAATAATATAACATTGTCACAAAATATTATGGATCAAAAAACTGCTCTATATAGGCAAGGTTATTGCTCATAACCTGGGCCAGCTATCCCAATATGGTTATAATTTTTTCCGCTCTATCTACAGCTCTATATCCAACATCATTATCTTGTATATGAGGATAAACCCTACATGGAATATGTGCATCAATATAATTTACATTCCTTCCACTAGGTGTCATTTCTAAATAATGGAATACACTAGATTAGATCATAACACTATGAAAAAATGTATAATCTTAGAAATAGTGAATCACATAATCCTAAATTGAAAATCTAGGTATAAATACTCTATAAATCACAAACTTTTTTTTCTTTTGGAATATTCCTAAAGTCAGTTATAGGGTTATATATCCCTAATTTATGTTTTCCTAAATACAGTTTCCAAAGTTTCTACTAAACTTTATCTGATACCAACTATAAGGACCCTAAACCTAGTAGCCTAGAGCATATGCCTTACTTTATTACATTGGAAATATGAATAAGTGATCATATCCCAAAGGATAGAATAGTTTAGTAGCTTTGTAAAACTAGATAAAAACATAAGTATTACATTACAACTTGAAATGAAATAAAACATTGTAACTCTATTGGAAACGCCCCAATCCTTATAGATTATTCCTATATGTCAATCATAATATACATCTTGTAATCCTGGAAAAAAATAAAACATTATAAAGGGGTGAGCTTAGATGCTCAATAAGGTTAATCATACAATGAAAGTTATCATAAATAAATATAAATAGCAAGTCAAGGTGAATAACTAAAAACACGTGCCATTAAAACATAATCTTAAGCATAATATGGTAGGAATAAAAGCTTATCAAAAAATTCCATATTAATAATCACATAATAATTAAACTCAACCATGGATATTCTACTATTCAAACAAACACATGAATTATCAATAATTTATCCCATAATGAGGGAATTCATAATGCGAGGCATCATAAACGCACTATCAAGTCCTCGACCAATAAGTCTACATATGTGGGTAAGGCCTCAACCAAAAATTGGTCCAATTTGTCTCATGAGACCTACTGATACATCTAGGGTCTATATAGGGCCTCACCCAACACTTACTAATTCCAATACATTCCTCATATGAAATGGGTGAAACATAATCAACATATACATTCATATTGAAACTAACACCTAAAATGTAAATAATGGACCCTCCTCATCTGGTACTCCTCTAGTGGTGAGGACCAAATGCCTCATAGTGGATTTGGAACACCTTTTGAAATATTAGGATCATAATCCCTTTATTTGGGGTTGCATGGATAGGGAATCCTAATCTACATCCCTCCCTACTCTATAGTGCAGAGGCACTGGGTGAGATCGAACCCTCCCCTCCTTGGAATGAAAATTAATGTTGATGGATCGTGTAATCTAGGGATTATGAAGGGGGGAGGTGTGGTGTGTAATCATAAGGGTTCAACAATCTTTTAATTCATTGGATTTTATGGGGTTGGTGACTCTCTTAGAGCAGAAGAAAATGAAATGCACCACGACCTTTCCTTATGTCACTCAAAGCACATATCTTTGGCTATTTTTGAGATGGACTCTAAGAAGATATGGAGCCCAATCAAAGGTATTTCTTTAATGCCATGGAATATCATCTACATTATCCAAAAATTAAAGAACCTAAACACAAATGGTATTGAGATAGTTTATACATGGTGTGAAGGAAACATGGTGGCTCATTTCTTGGCCTCTAAGGCCTCCCTAGGGTTCCCTTTATTGGAGTTCTCATGCACTGGGTCCCTTCCCCTAGGAGGTGTTAGTATTGTCATAGGTGATGCTCTTAGCCTACACCTTTACATGTCCCCTTGACGGTGCTTCTCATTTTTTCTCCCTCTTTTTTAATAAAAATTTTCTATTGAGTGAAAAAAATTAAATAATTTCTCTAATCAGTAAACATAATCATTAACTATCCAAAGTAATATGGTGAATGGTATCAAAATAGAAAATATCTAGTCAAAATGATCATAAAATGTTCAATAAAATTTGGTAGATAGTATCATAAGAGATCAACCACAATTAATCATAAGATTAAATAGAGGGTGTTGACATATAAGAATATATTCTAAAAAAATCATTCAAAATTTCTTGAGAGAGACTCCCTTTTTTACTTTGAAATCATTTATTTAAAAATATGTGTAATTATAAAAGAAATTTTTTTATTTTAAGATGATATTATAAAAATTAAAATAATAGTAAAAATGACCTAAAATAATTATAAGATAATAGTAAAAATAATTTTCCAAATAATTTTAGATAACATGGACAAGGAAGAAAAAGAGTGTTTTAAGTGAAAATTTAAAAAGATAATTTTTAAAAGAAACCCCTTACAAATATTGAAGTGGGAATTAATAAAATGAAACAAATATGTGCATCCACTATAAATACACATAAAAAATTTAAAAAACAACATAATATATTCAAAATTTATTTCACAAACAATCTTAGTATGAAATAATCAAGGAAGAAGAATTTTAACTCAAAAAATAAAAATTGGGTTAAGAATTCCCTTACCACTTTGCAAACAGCCGAACCGTATGCCCCATAAAAGTAATGATAATAAAATGAAACATTTAATACAATTAAGATAAATATATTCATCATATAATACATAAATAGGAAATATACATATGCCACACACAAGAAATAGTGGTGGATAAGGCATATCTCACAAAAATAAAAGTGAGATGAGAAACCCCTTACCTTATGTCCGAAATCATTCTGCACTTGTTCTTAATGTCCTGGATAATAAAAGTAGATTAATTAATTAATCATTTCATAACCTTTTTTACTTTTATTTTATTTATTATAATTTTACTAAGTTCATTTATAGCCATTCTGATGAGTTATATGATTTAATTTCATCGCCCGGGATTATTCTTTTCCCTAGTTTTCATAACTGGTTCACTTGTATACATGTATTAAAGATCATGTAAAGTGGGAATAGTTATCCAGAATTGAAATTATATGTTATTAATAAACTTATATAATATTAAATTGTATTACATATCATTTTTATATGGTATTATAATGATTCATTAGATAAACTTTAATTAAAATGATTTAATTTATTTTGGCAGTTTTTACGACCATCACTAACTAGTACCATTTTATTTAATAATATGATTATATACTGGTAAAATAACATATATTAAGTTTTAATACACATATTATAATCTTTTTTAACCATAAAAATGGTTTTATGAACATCCTTTATGGTGTTAATGGAAAATGAAAACGTATCATCCAAAACGGTTGTAAATCGACACATCATGGACCATTTTTTCATTTTTTTAGAATAAAAGGTAGAGAAGAATGGGTTTGATGATGGATATTACATTAACATAATAAAATTATATTATATATAGGATAATATATTTATCATTCATATTTGGATATAGGAGGTAATGGGAGGATAATAAAATAAAAATAAATTAATTAAAAATAAAAGAGAATGAAAGAGGATCTTACCTCTTGAACCTCTTCTCTTGAGAACCTCCTTAAGGAACCTAGGTTTGTTATTTTGGAAATAAAAACAGGTATTGGATGTGTGAAAGAGTATTGTGAGAGTAATTGGTATAATATAAACAAGATATAATGCTTATAAGGTGTGAGGAGATGGGGTGATATTTATAATGGAGGAGAGGGGGATTTTTTGATTATTTTATTCATTAGTTTATTATTTTGGCTCAAGATTATTAATAGTAATGATTATCATGAATTAATATAGTAAATAGATCATGTAAGTTTTATATAATGGTCACTTACATCATCCATGACTCAAAAATGACTCATAAATTCATTTATTTTCTTATAATGTTAAATACTGTAAATTACATTATTTCACTAGTCACAAAAATTCAACTATTTCAGAAAAATCCAAAAAATTCACCCTAATAAATTTTAAACATTTATATTCAAAAAATGGAATCCATTTTTCGAAAATAATTTTCCAAATAAGAGAATTTTTTTAAATGAAATCATCATTTATTCGAAAAATACCGATTTTAATATTATGAACGGTTTTATGACACTTTAAAAAATTAATTAAGGTATCATAAAATTATCTTATAATAATAATTAAACAAATTATTAGTGTATGAATATATTTTATGAAAATAAAATTTCTTTTAAATCATTATATTGATTATAAAATTGTAAATAAACATTTATGTTTCACAAAAATACCAACTCTTAATTTATCATTTTGAAAATATTTATTTATTTATTCCAAGATATAAGTGTATCATATTTTTTTGTTATAAGATACAAAAAATTTTATTTATACTTTCAAATTTGAGGTTACTATTCTAATGGCTGCATTACTATTCCCATTGATCACATTACTATTTATCAAAAAATTAAACTTACCAGAAAAATACCAAAAATTTAACCAAAGTAAATTTTGATATTATGATAAAATGAAGTTTATTTTGTCGAATAAAATTTATAAAAGTTTAAAAATTTATTATTAAAATAGGTACTCTATTAAAAGGCCATAAAAACTACTTTATAAAAATATATCCCTTTTATTCATAAAATTGGATTCATTATTATCTTATGCCTCTAAAATATTTTGGTTGAATGTCAAAATATTTGATGGAATATATAATATATTAATTTCATAATTTGGTTAATACCTTTTGTTACTAAAATTTTAACAACTAGGTTATAAAAATAATAATATTTCATTTTTTATTTTAACTAGATGTTGTGTGCAACGTAATCCATCAAAGATATTTAATTTATTTAAGAAGAGAAATACCATAAAATATTGGGGTGTTACACTTTTATTGAGTTTAAAGGATGCTGAACATTTTATTTTGTTATGTTATATATTTTATTCCCAATTTAAAATGGGTATTATGTATGTATCCTGTTATTTAAGACTACTAAACTGATCGGTCCTTCAGGATTAAATCCCTTGTGTCTTTACCAATGTAATATATCTGACATCGGTTTTGGGTTTCTGGAGTTGGGGCCGTTACAAAAACCAATTATGGATTCTAGAAAAAAGGATCTAGAACTACTGTTGGGTAGAGAAAATCCTATTAAGATATAGAAAAGTGAATGGAAAAAAATATACAAGAAAGAACTTAGATTAGTGAGGATTTCATTGGAAAAAAATGCAGCCTTCAACATCCAAGTGAAAAAGACTACCACTAAACTGATGGAATCCCCAATGGATATTTATGAGAAATTAACAGCACTAAAAAAGTGTTGCTGATGTGAAACTTTTTTAATATGAGGTTATTGGAATGATATTCAATGAAAGATAATGTGAATTATTTCAAATTTACCAAGAGTTAGCTTGAAGTGATGAAAGTTACTTTTATAGATGATATATGGACAATCACATTTCTTTCATATTTATCGATATCTTGGGATGATATGGTTACTGTGGTTGGTAATTCTTATAAAAGGATCGATCTAGAATTCAAATACATCCTGAATTTGATCCTAAATGTGAAACTCCATAGAAGAGAGGTCCAAATACCTTTCATCAATGAACTAATTGATAACAGAATGGGACACTCACCTCATAGAAGTAATTGGTGTTGATTAGAAGATTAGTTTACAGAGAGAATTAATGGGAATTAGACTATTCTAGGACTCACCTACTGGTATTGTGGTAAGTGAGGACACTTCTAGACGAATTTTAAGAATCTTAAGGAAGTCACCAGTATGAAAACTATTGGGAGTTCAAATTTTGTTGACATAATGGAAGGGGGCATTGATTTGTTTCTCAACATTAATTTTCTTGTCGAGTCATAGGTGGGTGACTTTGGTGTATCCTTTCATTCAATGGTAGATAAAAAATTAATGTTCAACTATATTTCTAGTAGCATTGGGAATGTTCATATATTGGATGATGAATCTTTATAATTGATTAGTAAAGGATATATAAATATACAAATATAGAATGGATTTTTCCTATGACTAAAGGATGTGAGAAATATTCCTAGTATCTAGAAGAACCTAATCTCTATGGGATAGTTGGATGACACTAGGTATAACACTATCTTTAAAAATGGGTTCTAAAAAATGTCTCAAGGGTCCATGGTTGTGGTGTGAGGAGTAAAGGATGGAACAATCCACTTGAATTGAAATTTATATGGAAATGGAATGGCTAAAATTTCAACCTTAAAAGATCTAATGGTCTGGCATTGTAGACTCAGTCATATCACTAATAATAATATGAATTTTCTAGTAGGGAAAGGCATATTGAATCTTGATCACACAAGAATCAAAATTTGTAAGATTTATGTGTTAGGGAAACAAAAGTGGGATTCATTAAATCTAAATGTAAAAAATATATTAACTTGAATGATATAATTAGTTCAATTGGATGTATGAGTTCCATCATTAATTCGATCACACCAAGGATATCTTTAATTTTCCCTATTCATCAATGATGCAATAAGGAAGGTATGAGTGTATTTCCTTAAACATAAGTATGATGTTTTAATTTCATTTGTACAATGGAAAGTCATTGAAGAAAGTAAAAGTGTCTAGAATTTCAAGTGCTTAAAGTCATACAATGGTGAAGAGTATAATGAATTAAACTTTTAGAACTTCTATTAGAATAATGGGATAAGGCTCAAAAGGAAAGTAACCAAAACAACAAAAAAATGGTGCGGTAGAGAGAATGAACCAAAATTTGATAAATAAGAAAAGATACATGTGTGTGAACTATGAAATGCCTAAGTCCATTTTAGTGGAAGTGATCAACACTATAGTATACTTATCCAACAAGAGTCCATCATCTATTATGGGACATAGTCTACCAAAATAGCTATGGTCCCATAATTTACTGGAATTTGAAAAAACTAAAGTATTAATAAGTTTATACTATCCTATTATTGATGAAAAGGAATGTGATAAGATGGAGGTAAAGTCTAAATACTATTTTCTCATGGGATATGGGAATTAAGTCTTTGGTTTCAGATTATGGGATGATGAAAAGAGACAATTCATTAGAATTCAAAACATCCTATTCAATGAGAATATATAATAGAAGTATTATAACTTGAATGGATTATAAGTTTATAGGAACAAACCAACTACTAATGTTAAATTTCATCTAGATAAAAGAATTAGAAGTTTCCAATTTTGATGATACCAGATTTCAGTATAGGTTCACTAGAAGTTTGACTAGTGGTAGATATTCTATAAGGCTAATGGTTTATTGAAGCTTGAGGGAGAGTTTTGGAAATTGAGTAATCCATAATCAGTTCATCAAAAGATAAGGCACTATATATAGTAGCACAAAAAAGATCAGAGTCTGAAATAGATTTGAGAATAACTTCTAGAGTTAGATGACTAGTCCATGGATATGGATATTATTTTAATATCTTAATTCTAATAAATATTGGGAAACCTGAATGCTTAGGAGAGGCAGTGGCATTTAGTGACTCTAAATAGTGGGTGTTAGCTATGAAGGAAGAAATAAATTCCTTGAAATTCAATGGAACTTGGAAGTTAAATGAACTACTAAAGGGAAAGTGAGCATTATAGAGAAAATGGATTTTGTATTTAAAGGAAGAATCTAACAAAAGAAAAAGACACAAGACACATATAGTGATTAAAGGATTCATACAAAAGGAAGGAATAAATTTCTTAGAAATATTTTCACTTCTACTTTAGAATAATACCATCCATATGGCACTGAGACTAGTTTCTTTCAATGATCTACAATTAGAGAAAATGGATTTCAAGACTGATTTCCTTTATGGTTAATTGGAGGAGGAGATATACATGAAACAACCCAAGGGTTTGAAGACCATCTGAAATAGGGTCTTTCTTATAAGTTAAAGATAAACCTATAGGTCTTAAAATAGATAACCTAAAAGTTGAACCAGATGTTTGACACTTTCATGACTAAGGAAGGTCACACACTATGTGACTCTGATCATTACTATTATAGAATGTTTTGGGATTATGATACTTACATCATAATCATTTTATATGTGGGTGGTTTATTTTTGGTGGGTCTAGAGAGTTCATGGATTCAAGAGTTGAATTATAAATTTCCAAGAAGATTTGAATTGAAGAATTTTATCCAAGCCAATAAAATCTTGAGTATTAGGATAGAGGGTGATATAAAGACTGATATATTGGTATTATCCTAGAATAATACATCTAAAAGATTTGAAAATTTTCAAATGACCAAATATAAATCTGTATCAACCTCCCTTGTCCAACACTCTAAGTTACCCAAGGAACATGAACTAGAATTGAAATGCGAGGCCTGCTAAATGGTGAAATCACTATATGCATCAACTATCATAATTTTAATCTACATGATTATTTGTACATGTCCAGACATTAAATTTTCAATGGGATTTTTAAGTTAATTTATATCAAACATCAAAAGGGGGAATTAGAAAGGCATGAATAGGATCATCTGATACTTCAAGGGATGAGAAGATACAATATTATGCTTTAGAGAAGAATACCTATTATATGGATTTGTGGATACAATTTTTTTTTGGGATTAAAATACTTATAATATAATTACAAGATTTGTGTTAATGTTTGGAAGAAAAAAATTTAGTTATATATATAAGATTTAGTCCATTATTACTTTTTCTACAAAGGAAGTAGAATATATTGTAGTTACAAATGCTAAAAAGGAGTTAATATGGTCAATACTCTTACTTAAGGGTCTTGGAAAGACATTGGAAGGAGGGGTGCTATTCTTTAATAGTCAATGAATAATTCACCTTTCCTAGAATTTAATGTTTCATGCAAGAATAAAACACATTAACTTGAAATTCCATTTTACTAGGAATATATTGGAAGATAAAGTATTATAACTGATAAAGATAACTAGGAAGAAAAATATGAATGACCTATTGATAATGATTTTAGTCCTAGAAATTTTGAGGCAACATTGTGCCTCATCTAGACTTGGATGAATAAAGGATTTTGGAGAACACTTCATTCATATTAAACAGGAAGTACAATTTCCTAATTGTTGGAGGATGTTGAAGGGATCCTTGAAGTAATTTTCAAGTGGGAAATTTTTTGTATTATGAAGCCTCTTATAATCACTAGATTCAACTTACTAGAAGGAGGATTTCCAGAAGTTTACTTTAATATTTTTTAGGAAGTGATAGTTGATGTCTTTAGTATGTGAGTACATTTATCGGAAGATGCTGAACTTCTGATGAGGGTATGGTGAATCCCAAAGGTGGTTTACTAGATATAATAGTTAATGTGGTGTTTGATATAGGAAATCATAGGTTTACTAACTCTAATAGTTGGTTGACCAAAAAACTCATATGGTTGT
The DNA here is from genome assembly GCA_963277665.1 of Viscum album. NCBI lineage: Eukaryota > Viridiplantae > Streptophyta > Magnoliopsida > Santalales > Viscaceae > Viscum > Viscum album. The sequence goes on from OY728127.1 coordinate 1,902,411,378, forward strand.
GAAGCTAATTATATCATATGAGAACCTATATAAAATTGAGGTGGGACTAGTTTATTTGAATAATGAATTAAAAAGTGTAAAAAATAGCTCCATATATATAATGTTTTTTTATCCTTGTTTTTTTGGTAATATAAGAGTATTTAGTGTTCAACTATGGATATAAGAAAAAAGTTAAACCACATAATATTTTCTATCCACTTTAATTTTTATTATTGTTTTCTTTAGTTAAATTATGCGAGTGAGAGTTTAATCTAAAGAGTGTGTGAGAAGTGTGGCTTATTGTGGTGAGTGAGGTGTCTAGTCTTCCCATATATCGACACAGTATGTTTAAGGGAAAATTTAATTGGTTTGAATTATGTAGTGTAGAATTTCTGGTGTGTGCAATCTTCTAATCTATTAAAGTTATATCTTATAGTGGTATCAAGGATGGTCCTTTCCACCATCATTTTTCACATCAAGAATACACCATTAATCATTATCATGTATTTATGTATATTAATGAATATGATCAAGTAATTTTCACTAGAACGTGATTGGTATTTGAGTCTCTATAATAATATTATCATAAAAAATTTGTAAAAATATTTTTTTATTAAGAAAAATTCATTATGTTTTTTTTATAATTTAAAATATGACACCCACATATTACCCCTAAAATATAAATATAATATCACTAACTTTACTTTTTAGGAAAAATCACTTTATATATCATGAGTTAGTTTAGTTTTAATAACACCTTGTGAAAATGAATCACATTCAATATTAATATCATTCACCACTTATTAGAATTGAACTTCATAATATCACCCCCCCAATTTCCCATACAATATATATCCCTTCTAGAAAAATACACCACATTAAGAAATAAATACTTTATACTCTAACGATTCAAAATAACCCATTATAACAGTTGAATTACAAACTAATAATCAAATTTTATTTAAGATAAAATTGAATTTAAAGTGTATTCTTCATTAAATTAAGTATTTATAAAAGGAAAATTAAGAAAATATAAATCCATATAACATGTAGAATTTTTACACTGCTTAATATGATATATAATTTTTTTGTGAATTCATATGTGATGGTTTAGGTTTTGGGTGATTGAATTATTTTTTTAAAAGTTATATGTTTTAGAATTTTCAGAAAGAATATTATTTTAGACATATCTATTGTAGAGGTTTGAAATTTATATATGTTTACTTTATGTGTTTTATAGGTGCTGGATAAGGAAGGGGAATATATAGAGTTAGATTTGGGGAGAAATTAATCCTAACATGAAAACCATGCAGTGTTGGATTAAAAACATATCATGTTTAGATATAGTGATGGATAATTATAGAAAAGTGTTTTTAAAGGGTTTGAATAATGATAAATATTTTTGAACAACACAACATGGAAAAATCTTGTAGTTTTTTTGTACATGTCAGGGTTTTGAAGAGAACATCATAGTTCTTGGATGTGTTTTAAAGATGATATTAGTAAAAATACTTGAAATTTTGATGTACAAAACATGAAATGTTTTATTCAAAACATGTCTTGGTGAAGTTTGAGGAGTTATTAAGGATTTAAATATAAAACACGGTAAATATAAAATGTCATGATTTCTTCCTAGGGGTTTTGGGAGATATTTTAAAACAAATTTTGGTTTATAAAAACACATTTTGTTAGTTATATTATATTTGTGGATTTAATTTAGTAAATTATTAAGGAATTTAGGGAGTGGAAACAAATCATGTCATTATTTTTGGATTAAGTATTCACTAGTGAAAACTCATTATGATTTAGGTTGACACACCATGGTTTTTTAATAGGTGGATTGAAAATATTAGAAAATAAACCAAAACTAATTATTTGCTCTTAATTCATTTCTAGAACCTTGAGATTAACTAGAAGATGACTTGGGGGATATTTTTTAGTATCCTAGGTATCCATTGATAGATTTATTCATTAAAGTGATTGAATCTATGCTTGGATTTAAAATGAGTAAAATATTCTGTCCATTTCTTATAAAGTCATAGGAACTTATTTATCTTTAATTCACTCAAAATATGGGATGTATGAATGATTTTATAATAGTATTGATAAAATAACATGTAATTAAGGATTCAAGAATTATATTCAATGATGATCATAAAAACTACCAGAATATAACGAGTTAGTGTATTCTAACATATATTTTGTACATATTTAGTGAATTTATATTGGTTATTTTATATAATGATGGGAAATTACCATTTACCACATGAAATTAATGATTTATAAACATAATTGATGTGAACACTTTGAAAGTGGAAATTGAAATCACATGGAATAATGAAACAATTGAAAATATGGTAATTATGATAATCAATGTGGTAAAAATTGGCATAAATTGATGATACTAATGAGAATAGAGGAAAAAGAGGCTGATATAATAGATAATTAATGGAAATTTAATTCTTGTTATTAATATTTATGATTTGTGGTTATGTGACTATGAATCTTTAAGTTGTTTGAATTCATAAATCTTGATAGAGTTGTGTGATTAATTTTTGGAAATCATGAAGAGTGTGGGGTTATGTGGTTATAAGGAGTTAGAATAATAGTAATGGAATATGGTTTGAATGTATATCATTTATGTATGTCACCCAAGTACATTTATATAACAGATTAGATGTTGGGATGAGTAAATTGAGGACATGGTATGTTTATGTGGTTAATGTGTTGTGATTCTTATCATGCGATAAACATTGGTTATATGTTGTTTTTGAGGTTTTGATTTAATATATGAATTCATTTATATAATGATGATGTTTATGATCTAAACTATGTCAATGATATTTGAATTTTTGATAATAAAAATGTTGGAGGGATGTGATATTATTTGATATTGATGTAATGTGAGGGATTTGGTATTCTAAAATGATGATGCGAAGGTGGGATGTGTCATTCCCACCATAGGTATAATTATTTTTATTGTAGATATACCACTATATAGTAGTATTTTTTGTAGTTGTATGATATCCATTTATAGTGTTAGATACCTTTTGTGGTTGTAGCTATATTTTCATTAGATGTGTGTTTAGTGAGAGATGGTGGTTAATGTGTTGAATTTTCAATCATGTTAGTAGCAATGGAGACATGGTGGTGGATAAAATATGGTGTAAGTTTACTTGTAGCAATGTTTCTCATGGAATATCTACATAATTGATTAATAATATGTATTTCATTTCTAAAATCATTTTTATGTGTATTCACTTGACACGATATGGTTAGAGGAAGTGTTTATTAGGTATACTTTTATACTCACTATACTATTATTTTCAATTTTTCAAATACACAAGATCATGATTTGGGTGGTATTAGATGATGATTTTTCAAGCATAAGGTGATCTAGCTAGTGCTAGAGTTGGTTCCCTAGAACCAACTACTTGTTTACTTTCATCCAATGGCCCGAAGGCCTTCATTTTTTATTGATTTTTGATAATAAACCTTTCAAGGGGTGAGGTGGAACCCTTACAAGGCCCGTAGGCGTAAGTATTACATGAACCGTAGTCCTTAGAGGAATTCAATGACCATAGGCTTCAAACATTACAAACAACCCAGACTAACTAATTGTAATTGCTCCTCCCTAGAATCTTAATTGTGAAATCAGCTCTCCACATTCGCATGGCTGTTCGGCTAGGATTTCCCATGAATACACAGGCTTGTCCTGATGGTAGGTGCCATACCCTCTCATTATTGCAATACATTTGGCTTCTACTATGGTGAAAACTCCTTACTCATCCTCCTTCTGTATTTCATTCCTAAAATCATTTTTAGGTGTATTCACTTGACACGAGATGGTTGGAAGAAGTATTTATTAGGTATACTTTTATACTCACCATACTATTATCTTCAATTTTGAAAATACACAAGATCATGTTTTGGGTGGAATTAGATGATGATTGTTCAAGCATAAGGTGATCTAGCTAGTCTTGGAGTTGGTTCCCTAGAATCAACTACTTTTTTACTTTCATCCAATGGCCTGAAGGCCTTCATTTTTTATTGATTTTTAATAATCCACCTTTCAAGGGGTGAGGTGGAACCCTTACAAGTCCTGTAGGCGTAAGTATTACATGGTCCATAGGCCTTAGAGGAATTCAATGCCCATAGGCTTCAAACATTACATACATCCCAGACTAACTACTTAGAACTACTCCTCCCCAGTATCTTCATCATGAAATCAGCTCTCCACCTTCGCATGGGTGTTCAACTAGGAATTCTCGTGCATGCACAAGCTTGTCTCGATGGTAGGTGCTATACCCTCTCATTCTTGCAATCCATTTAGCTTCTTCTATGGTGAAATCTCATTGCTCATCCTACTTCTGAAGATTCTTCCTTGTAGGTTGTCTGGTTTGCATCTGCACAAAGGTGGACTGAAGGCCTTGAGGTGGCCCAAAGGCCTTACTGAACCAAAGGCCTGGGTGGCCCGAAGGCCTTAAAGGACTCGGGGACCAAATCGGTGGCCCGAAGGCCCAAACAGGGGAATATTTCTGACTGCTATAGTGCCAAATAGGGCTTTCTACAGTTCCCACTACAATACATGCTACAGTGCCTTCTACAGTACTACTATAGTGCTGCTACAGTACTACTACAGTACCCCCCCAGAAAATTAGCCTCTGCCCGAATTTGATCTTGGGTCACCTGGATGCACTTAAGGAGTCCTCACCAACTAGGCTGAGGCTCATGTGCCTTTTTTTACTTTCAATTACCTATATATTTAAAGACTTGAATATTAATATATTATTATATGATTAGTGTTATTCTATGTTACTGTTTCCGACGCTTTCGCCGGGGCGCACGCATCCGTCTGTGGAGGACGCGCTGCTTGTTGCCCCGCATTCCCGCTTTCCAAAGGCGGGCGACATTCGTTCCTTGTTCAGGTACATCTGCTCCTTGATCGAAACAGGATGATGGGATGTCGGTTCTTCCTTCCGTGGATTCCTCCTCGGAACTCGTCACCTAGTCCGGGTCTCCCTCATAGATTTAATACGTTGTTCGTGAATCTCATTCCCAGTGCCATATCGTCATGGACGCTGGTTAATTACACTACTTCCGTCAAGACTTTCCATAGGGTCTTGACATGGTAGCGACCTTCAGTCGGAGTAGACGGCAACATCAGGAATGTCGGGGCATCTCTGGGTGCGTAGACATAGGGGAACCTGTATTCTTCCTCATAAGAGGGCATCTCAAGGGTGCATAACCCGAGGCATCCCGCGTCGAGTGCAGGGAATCATATGCCATAGGCATGTACCTGAGGTTTTCCTCAGCTTCCCATGTTCATCACGAGGTAGGCCGCGAGTTTAACTTCTTGCGGAGATGGAATGAGGGTGATCAGAACGTCCCATAGAGACAGATCAGATTGGTATATTCCGAGGAGAGAACACCTGGAAGATGGATGGATCAGAACGCCCAATGAGGACGGATCCGAGGTGGTGCACTCCCTAGAGGGGAGATGTCACACCGTAATGGCTGATCTGAACACCACTAAGGGCAGATCAGGAGAAGTGCACCCCAGGATGGGGTACACCACGGATTACCATTGGTTGGGATTGAACCTCTTGGAGGTTTCCTACGTACCCTGTTTAGAGGACAGGGGTTAAAAACCACGTAGTTCGAAGGGTTTCATCGGTGAACCGATGTGAAAGTAGACCCAGGGGTCCACTAGTGGTGGGCTTGAACCTTGGGAAGGTTTCCTACGTACCATGCCTTGACATGGATCAAATTCCTCGTAGTTCAAAGGGCTTCATCGGTGAACCGACGTGAAGGTGAACCCGGGGGGGTCCACTTGTGGTGGGTGTCAGCGAACTGACGTAAATGAGGGACCTTGGTCCGATTGGAGATGGGCTTGAACCTCTGGGAGGGTTCCTACGTACCATGCCTTGACATAGATCAAATTCCTCGTAGTTCAGGTAAAAATGGGGGGGGGGTTGGAACACCGACAAGGAGACGGTCTGGGCCAATGATTGTTGGGCCTGAACCTCGGGGAGGCTTTCCTACGTACCATGCCTTGACATGGATCAAAGTCCTCGTAGTTCGGGTTGTGGAATACAGTTTAACGTCATGCGAGACGGGGGTGAACTGACGTGAATGAGGTCGGAACGACCGGATGGTGGGTTTGAACCTCGTAGAGGCTTCCTACATACCACGCCTTGACATGGATCAAAGACCTCGTAGTTCGGGTTAGTCACAACGGCTTGACGTCAGACTGGAATGTCAAAGGCTTACCGCTGAATGGGGTCACAACGGCTTACCGTTGGATAAGGATTTCAACGGCTTACCGCTGCATTGGATCACAACAGTGGATGGGGCTTACGCATGGAAGCTGCCCGGGTGCCGCTATGGAGCGGCACTAGTGAATGGGGCTTACGCTAGGAAGCTGCTCGGATGCCGCTATGGAGTGACAATGGTGATTGGGGCTTATGCAAGGATGCTGCTCGAGTGCCGCTATGAAGCAGAAATGGTGAATGGGGCTTATGCAAGGAGCTGCCCGCGTGCCGCTAAGGAGCGGCAATGGTGAATGGGGCTTACGCAAGGAGATGCCCGGGTGCCTCTATGGAACGACAATGGTGAATGGGGCTTACGCTAGGAAGCTGCCCGGGTGCCGCTATGGAACGACAATGGTGAATGAGGTTTATGCAAGGAAGCAGCCCATAATGTCTTCCTCATGTCTGGCCATGAGGGAATCCGAACTCACTGGTGGGTTGAGGTATGCACCTATGCACAAGTGCACAAGCGGGATAATGCCAAGGGCGTTGGAATCAGACCGAACAAAGGGATATGAAAAGTGTGAATAACATGAACAACATTCGGAATGCAATGAGAGCAGCATGGCGATAGAGGATAGTTGCTGACCATGTTCGCAACACAGCATCCTATCACGTTAGCCTATAATGGGGACAAACAAATGAGGGGTCGACTGCTGACCGTGTTCGAAACACAGGACCTGACTCAAAGTGTCTCCCAAAGCCTTTCGGGGCGTTGGCCCAGGACAGCAGGCGGACCATAGGTCAATCATCCATACCGTTAGGGGGTACCTCCAGACTTGGAAGTGGATGCAGATCCAAATGAAGGACATGCAAAGAGTGGGGTGGAGTGATGGAATGTTTTAACGGATTCCAACGCTCTTGAAACTACGCCACTGTAATCATGGCATTAGGCATCTTATGCTTGGCGCACAAGGCATCTCTTATTGGGAACAAGAGGCATCTTATGCTTGGAGCACAGGGTTTACTACAGTTTATAGTCATGTAGATAGGACTATTGGCATCTCATTCTAGGAGCATAAGGCATCTCTAGTATAGGGAAAGATGCATCCTATCATTTGTTAGATAGGGAGTACTACAGTTTATATTCATGTAGATAGGACTGTTGGCATCTTATGCTTAGAGCACAAGGCATCTCCTGTTTGGAACAAGAGGCATCCTATCATTTGTTATATAGGGTGCACTATATTTTATAGTCATGTAGATAGGACTATTGGCGTCTTATGCTTAGATAACAAGGCATCTCCTATTTGGAACAAGAGGCATCCTATCATTTGTTAGATAGGGTGCACTACAGTTTATAGTCATCTAGAGAGGACTGTTGGCTTCTTATACTAGGAGCATAAGGCATCTCTTGTATTGGGAAAGAGGTATCCTATGTTTGGGACATAGGGATTACTACAGTTTAGAGTCATGTAGAAAGGACTGTTGGCATCTCATGCTTGGAGAATAAGGCATCTCTCGTATAGGGCAAGAGGCATCCAATGTGTGGAATATAGGGAGAATACTACAGTTTAGAGTCATGTAGGTTGGACTGTTAGGCAGAAGGTGCCTAGAAATGGTTGGTGTTGGGACTTACGCAAGGGCGGCCCTTTCTGGTTCAACCTGGCATAGGAGCCAAGTGATAGGGTTTGGAGGAGTTTCTTGAGGAATGGTTCGACTCAAGGTACTCGGGGAATTGATGATGAGAATCTAAACTCACAACATGGAATGAAACCCAGAGGAATATGTCAACTCAAGGTGTTTCATGGTGTGTGGAGGAATTTCTCTAATCATGGTATTACATAGGTGGAAGGTGGGAGCGCATAAGTGCACAATGGTAAATCCCGACGTCTCGGCCCGAAAAGTTCGCGGTGCGACTCTCCATTTTTCATGGGGGTCTGTGATGGTAGCGAAGGGACCGGCCCGGAGGGCCGGGACTGCAGCCCGGCACTGACCCCGAGTGGGGGTGCGGGGGCACAACCCCCGTGGTATGGACCGGTGGGCGCGAAGGTAGGATCCTTGCAAAGGATAGGTCTTCGCGAAGTAGCTTCGCGGAGCATGGCCTCGCGGAGCAATGGTCTCTCGCGGAGCAAAGGGGTCTCGCGGAGCATTGGCTCGTGGAGAATGGACTCGCGAAGAATGGTCTCGCAGAGCAGCATCACAGAGCATTGGCTTGCAGAGCATGGACTCGCGGATCCTCCGCTCGCGGAGCAGCAACACGAAGGAAGCTGCTCGCGGAGCATGGCCTCACAGAGCCGCAATGCGGAGCTCCGCTCGGCCGCCCAAGGGGCGAAGTGGCCGTGGCCGTCCTCCGGGGAAGGGGGGTGAGATGGGTATTTATAGGCAAGGGGAGCCATGAAGAAAAACTCCCGCATCGCCTCAGGTGCTTCGCGGCGCGCTCGCGAATGCCAAATTCGTTCGCGGAGAGGTACCGCCTCCGGAGCTTCGCGGTGGGCTTGCGAACGTCAAATGCGTTCGCGGAGAGTTACCGCCTCCAGAGCTTCGCGATGGGTCTTCGCGGCGCATCGCGAATGTAAAACAGGTTCGCGGAGCTTCCCGCCTCATTGCTTCACGGCGGCGCTCCGCGATCACGGAGGGGGCTTCGCGAATGGGCTTCGCGAACCAGATTTCCAGCCAAACTTCAAACATCCATAACTCCTAATCCGTAACTCCGTTCGGGACCTACGACCTACCAAATCGAAGCTTAAGAAAAGTTCTACGATCTTGGATCATGTATGGAAGCATTTGGAAAATTTTAGGAACGCGTTTTCTGGGGTCTACAGTTACATTAATATAACAATTTACTTAAAGCATATATCACATTGAAAGTTCATATCAGTTCCCCATAATGATGAGAACCTTGAAGATTTATGACAATATTCTTAAATACATGTACTATGGATAGATGGAACCTATCAAGAAAGAAACAAATTTTATTTGGGTATTAGGTGTAAAAGGCTCATAATACATTGAGACTTCTTCTCACGAAGTTCACAATTTGTAATATACATGATCAAAGATTATAAGAAAATACCCACCAGTAATAATTTCATATTCGATATTTAGCATCGGATATTTCTATATGCATATGTGTGTATTGGTCCTTATAATTGAGATTATTATTAATGTATATAATGAATTGTGTACTTAAATGTATTATAGAAAACTGTGATAAAATCTCATTGAAGTGAAGTATGATGTGTTGGGTGCATCATAAGTGATAATAAATTAATGAATAAGTAAATAAAGGATTTGTCCCTTCTAAGATAATGGAATTTGATATATTTTAACCTTTTATTGAAACATAATAGTCTGATTAAGTCCGTTTCCATGGAGTTTTATCAACGAGTTCACTTTAGGAATTCAAAGAAAGAAATATAAATCATATCATATAGATTGAAAAAACAAGTATGAAACTTGCTTAATTAGACATCGAGACAAAGTGATTATATTACAGAATGATCATTTTTTGGAGTTTGTTATTGTTGCAATACTAAAGTATTTCTCTATGGCTTCCTTAGTATATTTCTAGACATTGATCTTGGACTTTGGACTAGTTTACCTAATTCCATTGAGAAAGAGGCCTAGAGTTCCAAACAATAAGTATACCTATAACTTTAGATAAATTATTTTAGAATATAATATTAAAATAAATATTATTCACAAGTTATAAGGATTAATAATTATTTAGTTTATATTGATCACATATATTCAATCTCTAGTTATTAAAAAGAATAAATATGAGTTGAATATTAAATAAATATTTATATATCAGTTATTGAATATAATATTTATTGATTTATTTATTAAATAATTTGTGACATTTATTTATTTAAATAAATAATTATTATTTAAGTTTTGATAAATTCCAAGGAGGATTGATGGGCTGAGTTAAGGGTTTGGGAGAAATGATATTTAAATATTCATGAGTTTTACGCACATCAAGGAAATAATAATAATAATAATAATAATAATAATAATAATAATAATAATAATAATAATAATAATAATAATATCATTATTTGAAATGGGGTTTATTTAGGATTAATAGATTGGTTAAGGTCATTTCTTAAATAACTAACTTTCTTACCTAAGTATATAAAACAACTTATATCATTTTAGAGTATAGGTAGAGAAGTGTGTGCATGATGAATTATCTATAGAATTATCTTGATCCCTAGATATAACTTATCAAGAATGCTCTCAATAACCAAGAACAATGATCCTCCTCCTTCATACCAAGAATAAGAGAACTAAAATAGATCCTTTATGATTAGAGGGAATTCTTGTTGTGATAAATTATGAATAATGTAAGCGGTTCTATTTTTCTATGATATCACATGAAGATCCAACAAAGATGATTTGAGGTTCATAGAGCATATGTGGATACTGATAAATGGATTTTAACCTTTAATCCTTCATCTCAAAAATGGATTTACAAGAAAGGTTAACCAATTCAACACTAAATAAAGGACTATAAGTAAAGGTAATTATTATTTATATAAACTAATTATAAATTATATGTGAAAAGATACTATCTTGAAATATTATGAGGTTCCATTCATCAATTTATAAGGATTTAATTTTTAAAAACCAATGAAAAACATTATCATGTAGGGGATAAAACACTTTTACTATGCCTCAGAACCTTCGAGTGACATCAGAGTGGTAACATATTAATTTATAATTATTTATTATTTGTTGATCGAATTACACACTTGTTTATTAGTTTTTTATTTCCATTTTTCCATTAATTAATTTTTAAGTTGAGATAACATTATCATTTAGTTTCATATTATCAATAACATGCTAAGAATAGATAAAGAATGATCAAATATATCATCCGGAGGTTCTGAAGATTCTACTCAGATGACATAGATACACAACATGTAACTAAAAAGTACATGTTGTATACCCATGGTAAACCAGGAAAGTACGTGTTGCAAAAATTATGTAATGTTGTGTGGGAGAATAGTATGATATGTCATTACAAGGCATATATTACCAAACAGTTGGCATTTGGTTTTATAGGGTTACATAGCGTGTAACTAGTATACACACTATGTAACCCCACATAGTTTTCCCTATGAGAATTATAGAAGGTGTGTGGTTAAAGTACACAATATATAATTAATACAATTCAACTATTGATTTGTAATTGAGAAATATATATACCAATTTTGACTATAAAACATATAGCTGGCATACATGCCATGTAGCACATTAATTCTTGCACAGATTACATAGTATCTATAACAATTATAATAGCTCTAAATCCGTACTCCATAACCCATTGCTAAAAACATAATCTTTAAATTTATGGATTTTATACTGATAAACATGACCTAATTTTAGAAATCCAAAACATCTAACGTAAAAGGAAAATATTGAATCACTTACACACCAAATAACTATTTAGTTTTAGAGTTGTAGAGAATTAGGAAAAACTCTTACATAACAATACCCATTTCTTCAAGTGATCATTTTTCTTACTATACCCAACTTCTCTTATTTCATAGTAAGTATTCAACATCTCCCATAAAATTCTCCACACATTAAACCTTTCTATATATAATTAATTTAACATCATTATTTATAACTTAGGGAATTATAAAACATAATAAGGGTGATCTCAAATTCTCATTAAGGGTAAACATAAGCATTAAGAATTTAATGTCATCCATAAGCATAAGATGAGAATAAGGGTATGAAAATATATTCAAAGTTCATGAGCATTACATAAGATAATTCATACCCATAAAAACCTGGATTATTAAACATGTGACATGTCATAAATCATTAATAAAGGTAAGAGTCATAAGAATCAATAATAATGATCCATGTGATGTCAAACTTTATCAAAGTAAACATTAAAATTCATAGAAATGATAGAGAAAACATGTTGGTATCTTGAAAAATTATCTTCATAACCCATATTCATTCATGAAAAAAATAACTAGATCCTAGTTAAATAAATAGAAGAAACATCTCTATCTATTTCTCTTCTTCTTTACTTTAAAGAAAAAGAAAATTACCCAATGTATTAGAGATATATATCTGGATCACCCATCATATAATCTATATCGGGCTCACCAATCATATAAGTTGTATCGAGATCACCCATCGTATAAGTTATATCGGGATCACCCATAATCACGAATAATGTAAAAGTAACATAAATGAATATAACACATGAAAGCCTTCATGTTCAACATAAATAATTTAACAATAGCTTAAATTCCTTTATAACTTGATTTACTCATGAAAATGAAATGAGTTTCATGAAAATATATTTTAAAAAATCATCATAAGACACCCATATAAGGAAGATGGATGGTATTATAATATCATATTCCTAGTGAAATAGAGGAACCATTAAATTATATTGACATAGTTGAGAATAACTTAAAAGAATATTTAAAATGTTTCTTGGAAAATAGGTAAAATACCCCTTTCTATTTGTACCATTAAAAACTAAAAATTCACAAAATATTTAGAAAAATATTTTCTTTAAAAATAACCATGGAAAATTTTAAAATAAGATACAAAGAGAAGAACAATCATGATGATGGGAAAATTTCTTCATTTTGTATACATTAAAATAAAACATTCCTTTCACACTTTTATAAAAAGTCAAAAATGACTTATTAAGAATTTTTTTAGAAATATTCATTTTTAATTTTTTTAAATAAATTAAAAGGTAGTGAAAATGAACTTTTTTGAAATATTTCAATCATAAGAAATAAATTTCATAAAATTTTTTTTAAGAGTATGAACATACAATAAAAATTTCATTAACCAAAGAGGAAATAAAGTCATCTTTCCTTTAAGAACATTTTATTGATAATTTTAAGTACCAAAGAGAGGAAAATGGTAATAATACATAAAAAATCCATAAATAACAAGATTAGAATATGATAGATAGGGTTTAAAGTAAAATACCCTTATAATTTTCCTCAATGGAAATTCAAGCATAAAAATATCGATTAAAATGAGATTTAAATATAAATCCCTCACCACTTCAGTAACTTTCAAATCATAACCCCCCTGAAAGAAATAAATTTAAATAAAACTATAAATACCATAAACATAATGGTTTTAATGATATATCATTTAAAAATGGTTAGTAGATACACCTTATAAAAGGAGATATGTTTATAATATAACATATGTCCTAAAGAAGACAATTTGAGATGATAAAACCTTATAGAGATTATATCATTAAAGTTAGAATTAATCAATGAAATGATTATGTGTAAAAATTTTAAAACCACAAAAAAGTATAAATACAATATAATACAATTATAGTTCATTTAAAAAGTATTATTGGGATAACATAGTCAATATAGTTGAATTATAACCCAATGAATGTAAATTGTGTTAAGAAACCCCTTACTTCGAGTCCCTAATTTCCATGTTTGTCCTTTAAATCCCATATAATAAACTTATACAAATTATTTAATTATTTAATAACTTTTTAAAATTTTATTAATTTATCATTAAACCATTTATTTTATTTATTTTAATGTCATATTTAATTACTTAATTGGCAAAGTCCACATCAGGTGTTTTGAGGATATTCGATTAATAATTGAAAAATGACTTTGGTATGTTAATAACGGTCAAAGTAGTAATTATAAAAAATATATAGAATAATAATAATTAAATAATTATCATTTTTATACATTAATTATATTTTTTATAAGCAATTTTGTAAGGTGGTTATAAAAAATTAATTACGTTACAATATGGAGACATTAGTCTATATGTAAACATGATTATCATTTCCATTTTTCAATGAACATGAGGGAAAAAGGTAAGTATAATTTTTTATTTATAGACTTATTATTATATAATAAATATAATAATATATATTTAAATAAATTTATATATATCATCCATGGGAGGTGATGATTAAAAATGAATCACATCGGTTCGTGGAGGTGGCAATCCACACATACGCATGATCAACGTTGTTATTTTTCAATAAAGGGAAAGGTAAGAAAAAGATGATATATTTTATTTATATAATGAAATTTATTACAATAATATTATATATATACATTAAATCTATCATTATAACCAACCGTTAAAGGTGGTGATGGAAAATGAATAACATCGGTTCATGCAGCGGTAGTCTTCCATACATAAGAACGATGGTTTCATTTCCCATTTTATGGGAGAGGAGATGGATAATGGATATGAAATAAATATAATAACATATAATCATACAATAGTTAATTTTTTTATATTTTAATTTTAATAGTGTTTTAAAGGGGTTATAAGAAGAAATAAAATAAAAACACTTATTTAAGTGTTTTACCTATTATTCAGACAACCTCCTTAGGTTTACAACTTGGCCTTATAAGGTGGGAATTATGATCAAAACAAGTAATCTAGTAAATGGGTAGGTATATTAGAAATTTATTTTATCAGGTTTTATCTAATATAAGGGGCTCTTGAATTGTGGATAAAAGAGGATATAGGGTGGCCTTTTTAATGTGAGTGAGAGGACACACATGGAATTTTTCAAAAGATTTAAATATTATTAAGTCATTTTTCTAGATAATTGTCCCATAAAAAAATAAATTTAGATAATAAGGTAATAAGGGTATGAATACATTTATCTAATAAGAATTAAGATAAAATTTGGCAGCCTTACCACTTTGTTTTAATCTAGGTTAACCTGATTTACCCTTTTACCATGGTGACACATTTTTTTTAACAAAGTTATTATTCATAATTACCAAAAAATGAAATATCACTCATTAATGAATTTTTAGATTATTATTAAAAATATATAATAAATTTTATAAAATTAAATTTCTACAATTTTTAGAAATTAATTTTAAATAAGCACACAAAACCCAATGAAAACCTATTTTTATAAAAAAATGCATTTTTAAGAATAAAACTGAATTTAGTTTTATTCCTTGCCTAGTAAAAACAATAAAACGTTTGTTAAAATAATTGTTTGAATAAAAAATATATTAATTTAACTAAAAATATTAATCAATATATATTAATATAATTTGTTAAAATAAAAACACAGTGTGCATATAAAAATATTTTTTAGAAGAATGTGTTTTTAAGCCCCAAAATGAACTTATACCAAAATCAAGTGTAATGATAATTCCTATGTAATTAATTATATTATTACTAATAAAATTAGTATTATGTTACTTTAATATCAAATTCAATAAATAATGGTAATTTTCAATTACTTGATTTAATGAAAATAAATGACAGTTTTATAAGAATCAATATTTTCACTATTCATTGAAAAATCATTCATTTCAGAAAAATTCCAAAATTTCACCCTATGATAGTTTTGATTTAAAAAATTATATTCAATTAGTTAAATAAAATTACTAAAAATGGTATAAATTATTTATAATATTTTTTCATAAAATCATTAAAAACCTTTTATGATGAAATCAAATTTTAAAGTATAAAATAACTTCACTAAAAATCAAGTGAATATTTCTAAAGAGTTAATAAATAATTTTTCATTGAGTACGAACATTATACATATAATTCATACCATGTTCACTCCTATTCATACCCTATAATTCAATGGCTATCTTATATTAGTCACATTTAAATAATATTATTTTTATAATATACCACAATTTGCTTAAAGATTGGTGTTTTGTGTAAAGAAAGCTATCAAGACTAGTGATAAACTAAAATTTTAGGGTGTTAAATTGAATTAATAGGTGTGTTTTTCAAGTGGATAGAGAATAGAGTACACAATGAGGTGTGGGTTGTACACATTGTGTAACTTGTACTCATTCACATAAAGTAAACACCAAGACATGTTGTACTGTGTGAATTAATTACATGAAAGAAATATAATTATAACATTAAAACCAAACTACATGGTGTGTAGTTGGTGTACATGCTGTGTGATAGGGTTTTACATTGACTTACATGATGAGAAATTTTTAGTGGCTCATGTTGAATTATACACTTAGATTAATTATTTTCTAGGTTTTTATAGAACTACATGATGTGTATGGTCATCATACATGCAGTATAATTCACATGAATTAATTGTGATACACACTACATATATTAATTCCATTCCATATAGACATAAAAATCATGTTTAATACGCGACTTGAATCATGGTATTACATGATGTGTAATTTCATGATATGTTATGTATTCTACATACCATGTAAGTACACTGTACATGACAAGGACCATGTAGAGAATAGTTATATTCCATGCGAGTGATAATACATTCCAAGTAAAGAAGATGGGAACAAACCTTGTTTCCTCCATTACATTCTATGTTTATTAAATTACACTTTGAATTTAATACTGAGAATAAGGGTACACACAGTGTCCCTTTTTAGCACACTCTGTGTATAAATTAATTTTAATGAAATCAATTTATTGATTTATTTAAAATTTTAAAAAATCGGAATCTCAAAGACTACTTGGATAGAAAATTAGGATAAAATAATTAACTAATTAATAAGATAATTAATTTATTAATTCTAGGATTTCATCTTACTGAAAAGTGAATTGAAATTAATGATAGTTAGTTTTAAATTCATAGTTGTTTCATGTGTGGATAATAATGATTTTGACTGACCTATGTATGTGTTTAATTTATTTTAATTTAATTGTTATTTATTGAGTATTTATGATAATAATTTTTAAGTTGAAATGATGATTTGAGAATCATTTCCTCATTATGTATGGACATATGTGTCCATGATTTCTTTTATGTAACCTTAAAACCTGATTCACCTCAGTTATATGTGAATAAGCACATGTTAAGAAAGGATATCCCAATGAGTGGAGATGGTTCAGGATAAAGCCAAGGTGAAACCAACGAAGGAGATACACATGTGAAAGGTGGAATACTTCAACTTGAACTGGTCTTGGTTAAACGAGTTATTCCCATAGGGTCAAGGTTTAGTTTATTATTCACTCGATAAACTAACCAATAGTAAAATCTCCTAATAATTCTTTATATTTACTTTACATATATCTAGTTCATGGTTAAATATTTATGATTATTTTATGATTTAACGTGATCACTTAAAATAAATAATTTAACAAGCACACAAGATGGAATAAAATAAATGGATTATGATTAAATTATTTTATCAATAAAAGGTTAATTAATTATATATAATTAAAATAAAATTAAAAATCATATATAAAAATAAAATAAATAATTTTTTTTCATAAGATAAATATCCCTCAAATAAATATTAAGTTATAAAATGCCTTACATTACATGATTTATAATTAAACCATAGATAAAAGTGTTTGGTATATCCCTCATTAGGAAACTTTTATCTACTAGGGTGTTATAATAAAGGTTTTGGGTAGACTTAACCAATTTTTCATCAAGGGTTGATTGCCTTAAAAAGATGTGGTGTAACTTGGAGGAAAGTGTAGAGGAAATTGGAGTCCAGGATTTCAATATTTGGGAGTCCACTCAATCAATCAAGGGGCTATGAGTTAATATACTTGGAAATACTAACTACCTAAACAAATTAAGTAATTTGAATAGGCCCTCACTAGGTTTACAAGAAGGTAAATATGGATCCTTTCCACTATAATATCCATGTGATAGGATATTCTGAATCTAATAGTGAGAGATATTGGGATGTGATAAAATAGTGGAAGACTAATAAATAAAAAATTATCATGTTGTTTCTATTAATCATGTTAAAGTATTAAAACCCAATTTTATATTATTTTAGAAAATGTAAGGTAATATAACCTAGACATTATCCCTATGATAGATATTAAAGAAATATAATCTTTTCACTAGCATGAATTTTTAGGAGTGGAGTAAGCACTTTCCCATCGTACTATTCTAAGAGTAGACATTATATGTGTTGGAGTCTCCTGTTCCAGAGAAAGTTCCTTATTAAAAGGTTAGTGATGTGGGAGAAGCTATCTTATGGACACATGTTTATTATATATTGGATACCTAGTGCCTCATGTTATCATCCATGTCCAGTGATCTCCTAAATATTTATGAGGTTATGTATGCATATACCATGTTATCTTATCTCCATGATCTTTTTCAGGAGAAATATAGTCAGGAGAGGTATGAGATCTCTAAGACACTTTTCATGTGAAATATATGAGAATGTACTCTATTTTGACCACATATAGTCAAGACAATTAGCTATATTAAGCATTTGGACATCCTGGGTTTTGATATACTCGATGAGTTATGCACTGACCTTGTGATTTACTCACCAACCCAGAGCTTCTCTAGTTTTTTTTGTGAATTATAATATGAACAATATTTTTAATCCACCTTTTGATCTTATTACTCTAATTCTTAAGGAATATAAGGACATGATGTGTGAAAAACTTACATTCATTATAATTAAAAAGAGGAAGGGAAAGGATAAAGTCCTTGAGACTATTTCTGTGTCTAAGGATTCTTCACACAAACCTAATTATATAAGGAAGATCTAGAGGTAGACTAAGGAACAAGATACAAAATGTTTTTCATTGTCAAGAAGAGAATTTGGAAGAGGAACTGAACCTTAGTGAAGAATCATGAGGAAGATTCAGGTTCTTTTATTATCGAATGAAACCTTTACATTTATAAAAAATTAAGTATTAGATATAACATGTGGTTCTCACATTTTTATCCAAATATGAGAATCATTTATATTAAGGAAGGTTATAATAGTTGAGGTGGATCTTTAAGCTACTAATAAAGTAAAATTGGTTTCCCTAGATATTGGATACTACAATCTCAACATTCCAATAAGAATGATTATATTTTTGAAGAATACTTATTATGTTCCTGGTGTTACCAAGAACATTATACCCATTTACAGTTTAGACATGGATGGATTTGTATTTAAGTTTGGGAATAAAGGCTGCCACTTTTATAAAGATAACATTTTTTATGGTGTGACACATCTTAATAGTTGTCTTTATATACTAGAATATGAAAACCAAGTATTGGTAATCAATAATAAATCAAGTTCACCTATCTTATATCACACCCAATTGTGGCCTAAATGACATGGTTATGTAAATAATAAACACTTTATAAATCTATAATAAGGAGGGTATTTATATTTTTTTCAACTAAAAAAACTTTATATGTGTCACACTTGTTTACAAGGAAAAACGGCCACACCTTAATTTAGTGTAAATATTGAAAGATCAAATATCTTCTTATATTATTTAATACATATGTGTATAGAACTTTTTTATTTAAATTTATAGGTGCATAATTTTACTTCATAACTTTTACTGATGATTTGAGTAGATTTGGATATATCTACTTAATGTGGTATAAGTCTAATCCCTTCCAAAAATTTAAGGAATTAAAGAATTAAGTATAGAATTATATTTTTAAGAAGATAAATAAATTCCACTTAGACCTAGGTAGATAATATATTAACCATGAGTTCATAGACTATTTGAAGTAGTTTGACATTCTATCTCAAATCACTCCTCCTTATACGTCATATATAGTGGAATGGTGTTAGTGAAAGGAGGAACTGTAACCTATTATAAACGGGGAGGTAGATGATGGGATATATAGATCTTCCATTATATTTTAAGGATTTGAATTATATACTATTAATATACACTAAACTAATCCAAAAACATGAATACACTGAATTATTAAGTGAAACTAAGAAAAAATTGAATGTGTAAGTGGCTGGTAATCCAAAAAAGACTAATGATCCCATAAGTGTACTCTCGAGTCGAAATCATTGATGAGGGGAATATAGAATAAACCTTGGTCCTATATCCTACATGCCTTATATAAATTGAAAAATGTACCATAAATTCTCTTGATCTAATTCATTTAACACCCATCCCTTTACCTAGATCACAGATAAAAGAGTCTGAACTTGTCCTAAGAGGGGCTCATGCAAGGTATGAGTATCATATACCTAGTAGGTGATCATCACACGTCCCTTACCACCTATCATATAATAAAGTGTATGAAGTAATAGATTAGATATACATGATTTGTTAAATAGAGGAAAAAATATATCCACTGTACTTTAAAGATTAACATTTATAAACAAAATCATTAACTCCCTATACCAGGGAGGTCCTTACCACTAAAACCTAATTCATGATTAACCTCGAATCTGATATGATCCATAACTGAAGTTAGGGTGAACCCCTCATACCATTTTAGTGGGAAAGGGAATCATGTATAATATCATCAGGTCTACTGATCTAATTTTTCAATTAATGGCAGGGGAAAGGGTTATAATAACATCATGGAATTTCAACCAACCCCATTCCTTCAACCTGTATGATAATCAATGATGCACTTGTGAAGCTTTTATACATTCATAATAAACCCCTTTCTCATATAATTTACCAACTACAAACATTAAAGAATAAACAACACCATAATTTTTTTTTCATTACATTTGAATTGGACCAAAGTTATTGCAACCAAAGTATGTGGGAAACATTCAATGCAATATTCATGATTGATATTTACATCCTTTACCCAAAGTAATTAAAAGGAATTATTTTATCATTTTTTTCAATATGAATTAAGGAAATAAATTATAAAAAAAATGAATACATGGAATTAAAATTTGGAAATTACATTAATTATTTAAAGCTATACCTAGTTATATTTTTACAAAACCATTTAGAAAAAATTTATTATAAGAAAACCCATTGATTTTAATTAAACTCACTCAACCGTATTCCATTTATAAATCAAAAATTAATTAATATGAGAGGATGAAAGGGTTTTATTACTGAATTAATTTATGAGAAGATCTTTTTTAGTATAATTAATGAGTTTTGATGTCTCTTGATTCTTATAATAAACCTTAATATTTCATAATACAACCTTCAACTATAAATTGACTGGGAGAAATTTTAAGATTGTGGATGATCCAATAATCCCTTAATGAAGACGAGATCCCATGACCCAACAATACTTCATAGATTGATGTTTAAAGTCATATAGATAGAGATGATAAAATAGGGAAGAATAATATTAAATAAGAATAAAATGTGATCAAATGATGTTTAAATCCTGAAGGAAGTGATTAAAGGTGGCAATTTAAGGCTTTAAAATGACTAAAATAACATTTTTAAAAGGGATTTTACCTAGGGAGATACTGGGTACCTATTATAGAGCTACTAGGTACTTGTTGGTTCAAATATAACCCCCTTTTCACTTGGATCCCCATTAGGTTCCCTATCATAGGCCATTGGGTACTCAGTGGTCCCCAGACCTAAGGGGTCTTCCCTTTCTCCTTCTACCTCTTTCTACAAACTCTTCCATAATTCTTTTAACTCTACATATATCAAAGATACACTGAAAATATAATTAAAAATATGAAATGTAAGAGTAAATTTACCTAAAACATGTTTGTGTCTTTACAACCTCCCCACTTTTGGGCTTCTCATCCTCAAGAAGATTCAATCGGCTTCCCAAGGGAATAATTCTAGCCACTGACTCTTCATCTCATTATCCCACTCCTAAGTCTCATATTAGCGATTTTTTTGTTCTCAATAAAACCAAATTAGAGGAATATCATTACCCCATAGAACCTTATAACTCTAATTCATGATGAAAACTTGATGCTTTATATAGGCTTCATAATCCTTAACTTAACATCACCATATCAGATCATATGAATGGATCCAGGTACATATATTCTAAATTGAGAAATATAAAAATTATTATTCATAGAATTGAACTTTATCATTAAGTCTAGATGATAGGAAAATTCCCTAACCCTTTTTATGATCTCAAAAATATTTTCATACCTTAGGATTAACATCACCTTCTTATTCATTAATTAATTACCTGACGTTAGTGAAACTTAAAGGAAAACATGATCTACCTATTTTAATTCCAAGTTTAATATTTTTTTTTATTATGAGTAGTCATAATACATCTCTATATTTGATTCATACATTTCTTCATTTCTTAGAAAATATTAGGTTTGATCACTGAGGATCCTAATATCTCTATCCAACAAAGATGAAAATGACATAACTTTCAATAAAGAGCATCAAATTGTTCCATAAATATAGAAGAATGGTATATATTATTTTAGGATAATTACAATAAGGATAGGTTATCCTCCCATGATCTGTAGAGTTTTAAAATATGGGCTTGTGGAATATCCTATAGAATATGTATGACTTTATTAGATTGAACATTAATTTTATAGATGAAATTTTATACTAAGTTTCACTTGAAAACTAAATGTTTGTTGAATACCTTTAAAATAACAAGATTTGAACCTTGAGGTCCTATAAGAGAAAATTATTTTTATCACCCCATGGAGGAATTATTTACCTAATGAAATATTTAGCCTCTATATTTTTCAATTGGATCTTCAACATTCATAATTATGTCAGTTCCATTTAAAATAGAGGGATAACAATATGATCAGTTCTAGAAAGAAAATTGATGGTAAATTAAAGAATTTTTTGGGTGGTAATCTAGATAAGTCTTCAAGTAATATGTCTAGGTAGATACCCACTAATATATGTAAGACCATAGATCCTATAGGTTCCACCAAACCAAGGATATTACTATCTATCATTGTGTTAATATCCTCGATCTGTGCATGACTAGGACTTTACCAACTAGGATGAAGCTCTGATTCTCTTCAGAGAGTATAATGTGTACCATCTTGAGAAAATAAAGATACCCTTTAGGTATATAAATTAATGAAATCTTATAACTAATTTAGTTGGCCCATTCCCAAAATGAATTCAAATGATTCCATATTCATGACCATAGGATCCTATAAATTCTCTTAAGAAGTAATGACCAAGGCATATGAAATACACACACTACTCTATTCTATCCTCTTTCCCAGAGGAGTATCTAGAAACATATAGGATAATGAAGATGATTCCAATTTATCATAAATAAAATAATGTAATGCACCTTTATCAAATAATGCACATGCTAATGTAGAGGCAACTAGAATAGTACCACTAATAGTAAACGAACATATTCCATCATCAATGGTAGATGGATCTACCACATAAATCCTACATAAAACATTAAACTAAAAATTAAGTGAAAAATTATTCACTGATTAATAAACTATAGCTACTTGGTATTATTCACCACACCATCCTCCTTGAACAGACCTCCCAGATCAAAAGTTATGGATTTTTGAAGTTGAAGTTAGATTTTCAAGTTATAATAGAATAATAATATATTTATTATTATTAATTATTATAAAATTGTTATCTAATTTAATTGTAGTTATTTTTTAAAGTTTCTATTTTATAGGTCAAGGAGTATAAATGGACACCCAGATAAAAAGTTATGGTTATTTGATGGTGAATTCTTCTTTTCAATTTCCCTTAGAACTTAATTAATTTAGTAGAAGTTTTTTTTAATGCAACATCTTGAAACCCAATTTAATGTAATTACATAAGTTTTTTTGGCCATATTTTTTATACCATCTCTTAGGTTTTTTGGGTGATTTTTTGAAATTTTTATAGGTTTTTGTGCCTGTTCATGGTCGGTGCATGATTAGATAAAATCTCTTGGGTCAGAATAGGAAACCATGACATTGTGTTTGAGTTCTTGAGGAGGGTTCATAGTTAGGAACATGTTCAGTACTAATTTTACATCCTATAAATCAATCCTTGTGGGTTTTTATAGTTGGTTCATGCATGTTTGGTTCATGATTTTACAAATTATGTGGAAAAACCATGAAGCTCTTTCAATATTCCAGAAGGGGGCACATGATTGGCACACTATTTTCCAAACTGTGAGGTAAAACCATGTGATGTGAAATAATTTCCCTAAATTTTAATTTTAAGACTTGATTATCACATGAATTTCCTAATTATTCTCTCATTTGAATAGGTTATTGATCATGGATACTCCTCTTGGAGATTTTGGATAATCTTTGCTTCTTGGTGATCATTCTTAATAGATCTAAGGATGTTGAATCTAATTTTTTAAAGGTATGATTTTGTTTATTTTCATTATTATTCATTATTTTAGATCCACAATTATCTTCTTGAATGGAATATTATATTAGGGTTGTTGATGTGAGATCTAAGGTTTTTGGCATGATCTAACTGGGTTTCTTATAGATCCATCATGATTTTGGGATTTTTTTGTTCAGATCTCAGTTGTTTGTTGTGTGATCTTTGGGAATTGTTGTGGTACATGTTTCTCTCTATATACTATTATTATAGATATTATTAATTGAATATACTTATTCTATATTTTTTTCTAGTATCATTGATTTATTTTATCCCTTTGACTCTTCATTTGAGGATCCTATAATGGGTGTTCGTCGAGACCTTGTTTTAAGTAGGTGGTTTCATAAGGAAATATATATCAATTGAAACCATTGATTATTATTTATTTTGAATTGTATTTACAATTAATTTATGAATATTTATTTTAGTTTATTGATTAAATTTTTATAAATGGAGCGGTGTGTATGTGTTGAACCTCTTAGGTATGGATTTTCAATTAAAGTGATGATTTCCCTGAAAATGGATTCAAAATTGATAAATGATTTGATGGAAGAATTTAATGATTATTTATTGAGAAAATATGGCATTAAATGATTTGTGTTTTGAAATTAAATTATTATTTTAAAGGGCATGGGTTTTGATGAAAAACATTTGATATTTCTTTTTCAAATGAAATGGCATGTTTTTAAACATGAACTTGGGGTCGATTTGAAATAATTGATTGAAATAAAAAGATAGTCCCAAATTTGATTGATTTCCTTGAAGAACATGGAAAACTAGATAGTTAGGGGGAAACACACTAGGAATTTATTATCTCTACCTAGAAATAGTTTGATTATGACAATTCTAATTAAACTATGATAAGGGCATGTATTTCATTCTTCTTGGTATTCTCCTATACCCCGTAGAATTGATATCTAGGGATATATACACACTTGGATATATATTTCATAGAGATGTGGAAGAATCCTATACTAAACTAACCTCGAGACTCTTAACCATAATTCTATGATTGTAAATGATGTATATATTCTAGTTTTTTTATAGAAATTATTAATCATTCCTATTTTGATAAAAGTGTTTATTCATTCCTCTTTGATGAAAATTATTTTATTCCAATTTTATTATTTCTATTAAATTTATTTGGAAATTATATTTTTGTATGAATTGTGAAAATATTTCCATGAAATTTTTCATTTAAAATTTTGAATATTTCATTTATTTTTTATGGATTTCTTATGCAATTATTTATTAGATCTCACTGGGCTATTGTTTCTCACAACCTAATTTTGTCTTTTAGTGTTTGTAGACTCTCTTATACTAGGTCCAAAAAAAGGGAAAACACCGCTTAGAGTTTTTGGATGTTCTTAATTAATGGGATCTTGGGAGTTGGCAGTGACCTATGGAGTATATAATACACTTATTATATGGAGATCTTATGATGAAATATTTGATGTTTTATGTGGTGACTTGAGTTGAGATATAATTTTTGGTACTTTTATCTATTAACTCGCAGTGATTTTATCTTAGGAGTGTTTTGAATACCAAAAATTTATTGATTATTATATGATTCTTTATATTAATGAGTTATTGTTATTGTGAAATCATTCCCTCTTGACTATATTTGATGACCAGACAATAGTCACCAACCTATGAGGATTAAAAAATCCCTTTGGGCCATGTTAGTACTAGTTTGGGTTCCATTTAGGTGGGTTATCTAGGTCGATTTGTGATAGTTAAACTACCCCTAAAAAAATAAAAACGTAACATTTAGTAGTATTATTGAAAACCACCAATAAAAAAATACCATTAAATGCTTGCTTCTTTGTAGTGATTTCTCTATGCCCATATAACACCTATTCAATAGAACTAAGACAATTTTTGGCTATTAAGTTTAAGATAATTAATGATATGTT
The DNA here is from genome assembly GCA_963277665.1 of Viscum album. Lineage (NCBI taxonomy): Eukaryota > Viridiplantae > Streptophyta > Magnoliopsida > Santalales > Viscaceae > Viscum > Viscum album. Next base: position 1,902,437,542 of record OY728127.1, read on the forward strand.
AATTAATATATCAAATTTTAAACCTATAAACTACCTAGATAGTGTTAAATAGGATATCGATCATCACAGAAGGTGAAATAGCGTGTGTTCTAAGAAAACAACTCAAAAAAGAAAAAGAAACTCACAGGAAACCATGAACAGTCAAATAATGATGGGAATTATTTTTAAGAAAATAAACTAAAGCGGAAGTATGATAAATTTGATAATATGAGGCACAAATATATGTACAACAATAAGAAAATTGAGAATGAGCAATGATGAAATGAAAGGGGCATTTTGATTGTCGGGTAAAAATAATTTTCTTCATTTTCAAAATTATAATTGAGTTAAACAATCTAAAACATGTATAAAAAAACCTATGTTGAGATAATTTACTAGAAATTGAGTAAATTTATAACTCATCACTTACAAACTCCCTCAATTATAAAGGATGATGAAGCTGATTCAATTTTAAATTGATAATTCAAATGAAGATGAAGAAACGTGAAAAATTCAATATTATAACCTCACTCAAAAATTTAGTTGGAAATAATTTTTATATTAAAAAAAAATAATTTCAAATCAAGACAAAACAAAAATGACAGAAATAAGAATAAGATGACGATTTTTACATTGATATTCCATTACGGAATGAGATCTGTCTCTAGACTACGGTATCTTTACTAGCTCTCATTAATGTCAGCTTTGGAATTATAAAAAAATTAAATCCTATAAAATCTTTTATGCCTTGTTTTTTATTACTTCCTTTTAATTAGTTGATGATTTCGCTGACTTATCTAGGATAACCTCACTTTTTAATCATTATTGGAATCATTTTTTCATTTTTTCCTTCCATTAATACCCACATTATTTTATAAAAACTCTCTAATATACTCTACTACTAGCCTGCACATTCCCAATGAACCATTGAGTTCTTTCTACATTTTCCTTAATTGTGTCCAAATACAAAAAAAATCCCCCTCTATCTATCACACCACCTATCTTGAAATATGATTTATTAGTTTTATTTAACCCTCTACTAATTCTTCTTCCACAGGTGATCAACCATGTAAAAATTAACCAAGAATATAAGCCCATTCCTCTATTATTCTATGCACATATCATTAAGATCAGTCAACCTATATATAAATCTCCTTTAGTGGAGAAAAATGACAACCCTTTATCAAAAATGACAAAGGATTTGACAAAACAAAGATATTGAGATCATCATATCATAATAAGTAAGGAAATACCTTAATTTTAAGCTCCTATAATGTGAATTGATTTAGTATTTGGTAGTTCCTCAGGTTTTATAGCCTTCTTCAATGATCTATTGAACTAGTGAAAATGCATAGTGCGACAATCACAAACTAACTTAAACATCATCCTCTTGACTGAAACTTCATTGAGGCATTAAATTGAGAAGATGGAATACCCAATTCTATGAACTCACAACCATAATATTGGGTAATTTCAATAACCCAACTTATTCAATAATCATATCTGATCCACAAAATTCATTCATTTTTTATCATAACTGGTTCGTTGTCTTCGATAAGAAATCCTATAATCAATTTGTCTATGAGAACATCTTCAAATACATCTTGGTTCTGAGACAAATCCTAGCTTAAACACTTGATTTGGATTTATTTAAGTGTTATATTTCATATTAGACTTTATATCCTCCATGATCAGCTTGAGAGATCTCATGAAACATCAATATTTAAACTTAGCACCCTCAAGATTCTCTCAAAATATTTGGTCAATCCTTAGTGGTGGGAAAAATAGAGGAAATTATCATATGAGCATGAATCATATGATATTTATCCTATGATAATGAAACTAAAATATTATACAAGACACCATTTTCATAAATTTTAAAGGAAAAAGTCCTATGACCAACTTTAAATATTCATTTGGGCCAGCTTCACCCCAAAAAATTTCTTACGAGGCAGATTTCCAAATATCACATGGGGCTAAAAAAGACTAAAATCTTTTTAAATTATTGAAGTGATAAAAATGATTTTAAAAATCAAAATAAAACCCTTCAAAAAGATAATAAATGAATTTATATCTTCAAAATAATTTTAAATTTTTTCATAGTAAAGTATATTTAATTAAAATCGCATAACTTATAAATTTAAATTCCAGGACCCAAAAAAAATTCTAATTTCCTTCAAAATAAAATTCTAATAATCATTTGACTAAAAAAGTAATAATTTTCAAGAAAATTTTAAAGGAATAAAACTTTAATAAAAAGTAAAAAATTATCAATTATTTATCATAAAATGACTATTTAAACAAAAAAAATCATCAAGAAATCATCTAAAACATGTGACAAACATGTATTATTTAAAGTCCACATCAAATTACACCATACTTAAGATATTTTTTTTATCATCAAGTAATGAATTAGTCAAATTCATTGGAAAATAATAAATCCCATGATTGAATAACATAAATTCCATAAAGAATTAGTTTTCAAATTAAATTTCCCCATGGAATATCTCAAGTTAAAAATGTATTTTACCTCCTAAAAATGAATGATTTTAGTGAAAATTTAGTTTAATATTTTATAAAAATGATTGATATTGAAAATTTTAAAAATAATTAAACACACTTTAATTTTCATCCAATTAAAACTTCCAAAGTTCTCTTTACCTCTAGGAGAACTAAACACACTTAATAAAGCATAGAATAAATAGACACAATTGAAAGGATGGGTAAGTATAGTAATTAAAAATAATTAATAATTAACCCATATATCTGTTATAATGATAAAAAAATTCAACCAATATTTGGATTTTTGTTTTATTGTCTATTTGGATGCATATATTATGAGTTTAGTTCAAATTATAATTTTTAAATCCAATGATAATTGTAATACATACTCCTTAAAGTTTACCAAAACCAAGTTGTTTCAAGAAGAAAATAAAATGATGTGCTTAGTTAAAACCATGGTGTAATGGAAACTAACCTTATCAAAGTTTCATCACAACCTTAAATATTAAGAAAAATTTACACCCACTAAAAATGAAATTAGAAGATTAAAAAACAACCAATTTTGAGAAATTTTATAGGGTTTTTGATGTGTGTAACATTGAATTCAGATTAGCACATTAAAGACCCCTCCCCCACACTTAAAATCTAAAATTGTATCCAATGTTAAATCTCAAGGTGGGGGAAACATTTTAAAACAATTGATGTTAAAAAGGATTTTAAATTGAGTAATTACAAAGACTTTCATGGATTACAATATATTTAACATAGTATGCTACCACAATTTCTAAAGTGTCATTAAAATAGAATTTAAAAGGCACACGAATTTTTTCCTTTATATAAAGAGACATGAATTTTCAATTTAGATCAAGATTAAACATGTTTAACATTCATTATATTAGAAAAAAACATTAAAAAATAGATTTCAACCTCAATAAAGTTCAAAGAGATGGTGAATTTGAAGGATATATATCGTAAATACATATTTATATATGATATATTAAGGGGATTTATATCAGATTTCATGAAAATTATGATTTTAATGGATCGAGTATATTATTATTTGTGTACCGGACACCCGAACCATTCCCCACCTATGTTATTATGTAATTCACCATTTCATAAGATGAAAAATTTGGGAATAAAATCATATGGTGCATGAAATATAAATGGTATTTATTCATGTGTTTCAACGCATGAATAAATGATAGGATAATCAAAGAGAATACCTTAATTCCTATTTAACTATTCCCATGTGATGGCTGTGTGGGTGTGGATTTAGATCCTCATTCTTGGTTGATACTCCCTGACCTATAATTATATTTTCCTTCTTCCTTTACATTAAAATATGCAAGTAAATCATGGGAGAAAGGAGAATCCTGCTTCTACGACATGTGATTTAGTTTAACCCATGGATACACCATGGAGGTGGGATGATTTTTCTACTTAGTGATATTTATAAAACTATATGAAGATGATAAATAAGTAGCAAATTATTTTCTTTGTAAGGTACACATAGATTTAAAATTATTCTTCATTTTAGTTTTTATCACATGTTTCATTTATCTTTCATAGTAGATCCTCAGATTTGGATTTTTAATTACTTCCAATGATTATAATAATTATTATTAGAGTCTAATAAAATATAATAGTTGTATCATAGGGAGTCACATGTTTAAGTTTTATGAAACTTGTGATGAAATTAATAAGATAATTGGAAAATAGAGAAATTCCTTATTTCTATAAATTCAATTTCATAAAACTGTTTACACTTACGTAGATGGGCTGTATAAAGGTAACCAACACCTTATCCTTACATAAATGAGATGTGTAAGGGTAACCTAGGAATTACCCTTACATAGAGTGGTATGCATAAGGTTCATCACATATTACCTTTACATATATGGGTTTTGTAAATTTAACCAAGGAATTACCTACATGTAGATATTACTATTTGCATGAAGGTCTCCCTTTATGACCCTTATGAAAGTAAGGAAGCTCGAGGCTTACATTTACACGAAGGGTTCATGTAAAGGTAGTCTGTATAGTAACCCTCATGGAAATGGTTTTCTGGAAGGTATTATGTAAGGATATGTTATAGATTACCCTTACATTTAAAGGTAGTATAGGATTTTAAAAGGCTTTCATTGGGGTAACCCGTTTCCATTTAAAGGTAGTTGAATTTTTATAAAATCCATATAAAGGTAAACAACCACTTACCCTTATTCGAAACATGTCTATGTAAAGGTAACCAATTAGTTACCTTTACATAGGGGCTCCAGAATAAGAATACCCATATGTAGAGTGTTTACATATGGGTTTAGTGAGCTTACCTTTATGAAGGAATGAGTTCCTACATAAGGGAAAATAGAAAAATTGTTAAAAATTATTTTTAACATATAAAATGGTTTTAATGGTTTATAAAATGTTTATAAATAATTATAAAATGTATTTTGTGCATATTAAATTTATAAGGAATTTATAAATAAATTAATTAATTATAAATGGTTTATAATTAAATTAATTGAGTGTTTATGAAACATTTTATTCCCAAACATTAATTTTAAATATTTGAAATACCTTTTAACAAATTATATGTAAATTATTATGATATATAAATAAAAGTGTTTATTTATATATCATAAGAAAATAATTTATAAATGGTTATAAATTATGAAATAAGTCCAAAATATAAAATGTTTATATTTAAATTATAAATTGTTCATAAATAATTATTTTGAATTATTCAAAATAAAATGGGGCCTTATTTGGATATTATTTAGGACACATCAAAAAGTGTTTTGATGATTGATATGATCAAGGTTTAAATAATGATTAAGTATATGAAATTTAAAATATGTAAAATTTTTACATAATATAAATTGGATTATAAATTTATTATAGTTCATAATATATCATATATTTAAAATGAAAATTCCATATAATGATAAATATGAAAGAGACCATATTGTAATGAATATATAATGTTATTATTCATAATTATTGAATATCCATAATGTAAAAATTGAAAATTATAAAAGGGTTTATTATTATATTTGATTTATGAATTGTTCATAAATATTCATCTCATGTTTAAATATTTGAAATATTCATTTATTTAAAGTTTATTCCCTATTTATTCATAGTTATCAATTATTTATATTATGAATTTTTATATGATAAAATTTATATGATAAACTGCTTCTTGGATAGAGCCTTGTATTACATGTTAGGATTGATTCTATAATGAATTTAATTTTTCATCTACCTTGAAATTGGTTTGTAATTGAAATTATTAGCTTGAATTTAGTTTTTGAATATAGTTTTTACTTATTAGGTTTTAGAGTTATGATTAATTTCATTATCTATTGAGTAAAGTGTACCTAGGTAGAGGTACTTGGGGTCATACTACCTACCTACCTAGAGTCTTATTCCTTGTCTAGGATGGAGAATGGGGTTGGATATCTATCTCTCCAAGATTACTCATATGGATAACTCTAAGTATTTAAATGAAATTTTCTTTTAACTTATGAATATTATGCATATAGATATGTATGAACATGTTTTACTTCTAATTTTGGGAGACTGACATAAATTTGTGGGTTGTGTATGCAGTTACACATCAATATGGTTTGAACATATTGATTTGGTGGAGGTAATAAGATTCAAAACTAAATTAATAAAATAATGAATACATAAAATGGAATAACATAAGATAAGATGGTGAGATTAAATCCCCTTCAAATACTAAGTGTTATATTCCTTCCAAAGTGTCACTTGTCAATGCCTCAATCATCCAACTAGGTAGTTTCATGCCAAAGTGGGGAACATCTAGGTTATCTTGTGTAAGGAAAAAAAGTAATGAGTGATATTAGATCATTCTTGGGTAATATATTGTGAAATTGGTGTGCCCATATATTTTCTTGTGTTTAGATAATTTTTTATGTTTTCATTAGGTTACACTAGCTGGTAAACCCCAAGGGTTGGGATATTATAGGAATAGAGTTGGGTTTATTGATATGATGGATTGGAAAAAGGGTTTTCCACTCGACTATCCAAGAGTAATATATGATGTTATTGGGATGATGCCCTACCTAAATAACTAAGTGGAGACTTTCATTCCAAAGTGGTATTTTTTTAGTGAAATATATATCTTGTACAACTAATGGATATGGTGTAAATTTAAAGGGGATCATTATTTTAGTTAGATTCCATTTAATAAAATTCCATATTAAATGGTTAATAATACATGATACTCATCTAATAAAAGATTATGTTGTATATAATATCATCATCACCATTAAGCTAAACTTTTTAATTAATTATTTAAAAGGATAAGCATATTGTAATTAGCTCCTAAGACTAGTAAATTAAGAAAAGTTATTAATTAATATTGGTGATTTAAGACAAGTTCTTAAGAAAAATATATGTTTTATAAAAATTACTTCCTTAGTAACCAAGTTTTGAAATTTTTAAATAAGATAATCTAGATTCTTATGGAAGCATAAAGTGATTCATTTTAGGTTTCAAAGGCAATAGATAAAAGAGGAGTATTCTAGTTAATGAAATTATCCTATTTTCATCTATGGAATTTTTTTGATAATATGATTGAATTCAAAGAATTTTACCAGATATTCTCAAAGATTTGGGAATATATATTAACTAGGAATATGATTTCTAGGTTCTAAAGTAATATATAGATAATATAAGTAGGTAAAAGTTCAAACTGAAATAATAAGTTAGTAGAAAAAGTTCAACAAAGTTTCTTCAAGAAGCCAATCAAGGTAATTTAAACCCATGGTTATCAGTAAGGAAGAGTAATAATTCAATATTATTGGATTATCCAAGATATACCTAAAAGAGTTTATGAGAATCCATGATATATACATATTATGTATGGATGTTATAGAAAACAATTCTTCAATTTTGAAAGGTATGTGATACCAATTGTATATTTTACAAAGTGTTGTAAATATATAGGGGTTCAAAATAAATGAAATAATTGATTTAGATTATATTTTATATTAATGAGATGAAGAAAATAGTTACTACATCAAGTTTTTGAATGTAAAAGATTTTATCAAGCTCAAATGAATCTAGGTAAAAGATTTTTATCTTTATATCATTTACCTTATGTGATAAGTGAAGTTGTTCAGTTACAAAGTGTTATTGTAAACAAGTATGAGATGATTAATTGTATACCCATGGTTTATGATTTGTTAATTTCTATAACATGTTTTGAGAATTAGATATGGATAAAAAGTATTTTATCTAGAATAGAAATGTTTTTCCATGTATTTTTTTAAAAAAATATGGGAATGTATTCATTCCACCCATTGGTGGTATATTTTAATAAAATATTATTTTAAAATAAGAATTATCCTAATAAATAGAATAACATATATGATATGACATTAATAATTTATTTGTTAAATATTCCTACTAAAAGGAAATAAATGTTATTTACTACAAAAATTGGTTTTTGTATCATAGCAAGATATTATGAAAATAATATAGAGTCTAAGAGGCTAGTGGGAGTATGTTTAAACTTACAGAAGTTCAAAATTAATAGATAAAGGATAAAACTAATCTTAAGTTTAATTTTTTTCCACTTAATATCCTAAAATGTTTAGGATATGTGATGGTAAATAAAAATTTAAAGAGTTTCAATTATTTACCATTTAGAAAGTAGATATCACTATTATACGAGTTTAATATATATATTTTTTCACTAAATTTCCTAAAAGAGTTTAGGATATGTGATGATAAAGAAAAATGTAATGTGTTATAATTATTTATTATGAAAATTAAAGACACTATTTATTGAAGGATTATACCAATAAAAAATTAAAAGTGAATTACAATTGATATCCTAAAAGAGTTTAGGTTATGGAGGTAAAGATAAATGTAAAGAGTTACCTTATTTACTATAATAAAGTGTTATAAATTTATCCTAAAAGGGTTTAGGGTATGGAGGTAAAATTTAAAGAGTTGCATTAGTTACTATAATAAAGTAATTGTCACTTTATCCTAAAATAGGTTAGGATGATCGGTAAAAAACAATGTAAGTAATTACTTTATTTCAAGGAGAATTTTTTGATTGAATAATGTTCCAAGTATGAGGATGTTGAAAATAGAAATAGTTCCAAGTAGAAAATATAAGCTGACTTCATGACATTCGATGCTGTGAATTAAGATGTTTAAATATGTTCAATAAGTTCAACAGTTAGGAATATGATTCTTGAGTCTCTCTATTATTCAAACTAGATTACTTTATAGATATTTCTAACTAAAGATTTTGGTGGTAGAGTTTTGTCAGATTATCATCTAGAGATGCAACATGGATTAAATATGATGTAAAGAGTTGTAAAAATCTAGAAAATGTAGCAAAAAAAGGATGATCTAGCAGTTTATCATATATTATATGTTAAACTAGTGATTATTTTAGTTATATTAAATACTCTTAAAGAGTTTAAGAATATTAAAATGTATCAAATTGAAAGGAAACCTCCATATTATCATTATTTCACATTGGCTACATATGTTTATATATAGATATACATTTCATGAAGTGAAATAATAACTGACCTCTCAAAGTATGACTTTGAGTTTATCCCAAATTGATGTTCATTAGAGTATTATAGGTTATGATGAAATGTTTTGGTTAGTGTGAGTTGTATTATTATATCTAGATACAAAATATGATCATGAGGAATAAGACAAAGAATAAGATTCTTTGTGTGTGTTGGATGACCCACTAAGTATACTAGATGGAGTGTCATACTAATGTCTTTGGTATACTAGGGGTGAATGGATCATATTTAAGTGACCACTACTTGAGATTAGAGATATTAATAGCATGTGAAACTTCATAATTTGATACCCTAATTACACAAGTATACATATTAAAATAGCCAATACAAGGGTGGTTGGGTATTTTTTTGATCATGTCATCAGTTGGAGCTTAACCAAGATTCGATTTATCCTCTAGTATAACTAGTATGAAATTAGGGACCTTGATTTAGATATACTATGGGAGTTTGAGGCCAAACCTAGATATTATATATATATATATATACATGTGATGTACTTATCTATAAGGATGAATGATGTGGGATGTATTCATCGATCAGGTCAGTCTACACTTAGAGAATCAAGAAAATATGAGTTGGATATATGGTATTGACATATTGTTTCATGTCCCATGGTCACTCGATCTCATGTAAAAAATGGAAAATATGAGAATACACATTTTTATATGATATAGACTGGTGGACACAAGCATAGAGATACATTTGTTTAATGGAGATAATGCCAGACCCCTTTATAGCTTGAGTAGCATTGATTCTTTTATAGAGGCTAATATTTTCTTACATATATGGATATGGAGATTCATATTTATTATCAATGATCTAAAGTCTCGTGGGGTCACACTTTCTGGTTGACTGAATGGGGCCTGAGTTTGATTTATATAGATAATCTAAAATAATTTTAGATTTAATCCAAAGATTATTTTTACGTGCATTCATAAGGTACTACATATGATGTGATACACAATGAAGTTAATGGCATCTTTCCAAAAATGTTTTATAATATATTGAAAAGTATTTGTGGATATGGTTTCACAAGTTATTTTATATGATATAATATAAAGTGAAATAGTATAAAGTATTTTTTGATTTAGTGAAAGTGGGATATTGAAGGAGATATTCTCTAAATCTATATTTATATATGATATATTTATGGGATGTATATCAACTTACATGAAAATTATGATTTTCATGTATTTGGTTTATTATTCCGTGTGTATTTGACACAAAACCATTATTTACCTAGGATATAATTTAATGTACCATTTTATAAAATGAAGCATTTGGGAGTAAAATCATATGATGCATGGACTGACATTGGTATTTATTCATGAATTTTAATGCATTAATAAATGTGAGGATAATAAAAGATAATGCTTTATTACCTATTTAACTATTTCCATATGATGATAGTTTGGGTGTAGATTTAGATCCACATGCTTGGATGATATTCCCTATCCCATATCTCTCTTTTACTTCTTCCTTTACATTCTAGGCTCTAGCACATCATGGTAGAAAGAATAATATTTCAAGCATGACATGTGATTTAGTTCATCCCATGAATACAACATAGAGGTTGAATGATTTTTCCACTTAGTGATATTTGTCAAACCATATGATGATGATGAAGATGTATCAAATGATCTTCGATTTAATATATACACAAATTTATAGTTTGTTCTTAATTTTAGTTTTTATCAGATATTTAAATTATATTTCTTGGGAGATCATTAGATTTCGGTTTTTAATTACTTTTTCTAATTTTAATAATTGTTATTATACTCTAATAAAATCTAAAAAAATTTCCCCCAAACTTAGTATTAGGTAGTGAGGATAATTAAAATGTTAACAACTATCAATGAAGTATTGATAAATATCCATAATAAATATATTTTAAAAGAATAATGAAAAATATGACTCCCCTAATAGCAAAGGTTTAACCACTCGAGTTAATTATAACACTCCCATCTTTTTTTACATTGAAGTAAAGTACCCTTGCATGTAAGTTGCAGCTCCTAAAAAATGAAAATATCAACATGAGATTATAGAATCTAGAGTTCAAGAAAGAAAATAACCAGAGATAAAGTTTAGGGAAGTTTAATCCAAAAATATCTAACTCATAACTCCTCTTTGTAATGATAATTATTGGAAACACACCCCAAGTGTTTGAAATTTATACTCATGTAATAATTTTAAAATGATCTTAGCCTTCCTATAGAATAGAAGGGAAACAAGTGAAACCCAGGAAGAATCACTAGAAGATTTATTATTATTCAAAATAAAATAAAATGAACAGAATGACCATGGGTTTTCTCCCATGATGCACTAAGATTATAGTCTTTAGTAAGAATTAATGGATTCTCAATCTTTAAAGATAGAGATAACATCCAATACCTTTGTATGAACCTAAAAGTAATGCTTAATTCATTGACCATTAAATATGAATGGTATATTTTCTTCTCCTATAAGTTCCATAGCTCCATTATGGTGAAAGGTCTAGTCCACTTAGATTTAAGTTTCCTAGAATAAATATGAAGTCTAGAATAAAGAAACATGACCTTTTCAACATCCTTAAAATCTCTTTTTTGACGATGGAATCATGAAAATCATTAGTCATATCCTTGTAAATCCTAGAATTTTCATAGGAATCTCTTTTTATCTCATCAAGATCACTCAATTTGAGAAGTATCCATTCTACAATAGTTTTAAAATCAAAATTTAGGGCCTTTACCACCCAGAAATATTTGAGTTGTAACTCTATAAGAAGTTGACATGATTTCTCAAAAAAGAAGTCTATAAGGATACATTACTATGGGGGTTTAAAAGTTAGTTATTTAGTCCTAAAATTCCTTATCTAACTTTGAAGATCAGTCCTTACTAGAACTAGAAACAATTCTATCTAAAATTTGTTTAAGATCCTTATTTGATATTTCATCTTTCCCATTGGATGGTAAGTAGTTCTATATTTATGAATACAACCATATTATTTGGTAAAATATTTAAAATTAAAATTCTTAAAGTGTGTTCCATTGTATGTAATAAAAACTTTTGGAATACCAAATATAGAAAAGAAATTCTTCTTAATAAATTTGATTACACTATTAGTTTGATTGTTATAAAGTGACATAGCTTTAACCCACTAGAAAATATAATATAAAAACATAAATATTTACTCATTCCCATAAAAATATAGAAATAGTCCCATGAATTCTAACCCCCAAACATTGAAAATTTCATGTTCTAGAATTCCCTTTTGAGGTATGTATTTCATCATACCAACATTACTTAAACTTTAACACTTATCACGACCAAAAACCAAAAGATGAGCATCCTTAATGAGTGTAGGATAGTAAAAACTAGCCTGTAAAACTTTTTAAGTAGTCCTCGCTCTTCCATGATGGCCACCCCATGTTATATAATGGAAACTTTAAAGAATGGTAATCCCCTTCCTCAGGGAAAAACCTCATAAGAATACTATCAACACACCTCCTAAATAGAAAAGGGTCATCCAAAAAGTAATATTTTAACTCAACAATAAATTTATTCCTTTGGTTTTGTGTAAATTATTTTAAAATAACTCCATCAAAAAATAAATTAGAAAAAATATACACACCAAGAATATTGTTTGACTGACACAACAAGTAATTTTTTATCAGTAAAAGAATAATTAATCTCTATAGGATAATTAGTTTGAGTTCTAGATAACCTAGAGAAATGACCAAACAATAAATTTTCATCCCCATGTTAATCTTTGATCTCTAAATCAAGTTACTATAATAAAATTATCCATCTAATCAATCTAGGTTTGGCCTCTTTTTTGAAAAACAAGTATTTCAAGGTAGAATGGACAGTAAAGACTATGAAATTGGACCCTATTAAGTGATGTATAAACTTCTCTAGAGAATAAACTATAGCTAACAAATCATTCTAAATAATGGTGTAATTCCTTTAGGAACTATCTAGAAACTATATAGCATTGTACACTATTTTTAACCCCTTATATTTTCTTTATCCTAAAATTTCTCTAATATCCACATCACTAGTATCACACATTATTTCAAATGGTAACTTACAATTAGGTGTAATTATGATGGTTGAATAAGTGAGTTTTTATTTAAGAATATTTAAGTATTTAAGACATTTTTTATCAAACAAGAAGGGTTTACCTTTATCTAACAATGATCATAGAGGACTAGTGAATTTAGAAAAATATTTTATGAATCTCTAGTAAACATATTTGTGGACTAGAAAACTTATAAAACCTTTTACATTCTCATGAGGAGGGAACTTTCGAATGAAATCTATATTAGGATTATAAACCTATATACTCCTTTTAGACACATTATGAACATTTATAATGCCTTCAATAACCATGAATTTCCATTTCTCCTAATTAAGAACAAGATTATCCTCTAAGAATCTTTCTAAAATAAGATCCATATTTTTTTTAAATAACTTCAAAAATTACTTACAATAAAGGAGAAATCATACATAAAAACCTCTATTATCCTATAAATTATGTCAAAAAATATATCCATCATACATATTTAAAATGTGGATAGTGCACCACACAAGAAAAAGGGAGTTCACTTATAAGAGAATTTATCAAATGGGCATGTAAAAGAGTTCTTTTCCATGTTTTTTGGTTATACAATGTAGGTTTCGGGTATAGTGGAAGTGTTATATAGGTCATGAACAACATTTAGTTTTTTCATGATTGATGATTAATACGATATTTACATGATGATAAATTCTATGATCAATAGAATTTAATTAAAAAATCTAGATAAGGGATAAAATATGGAACCAAAGTGCAAGATCATCACATATTATTTATAATGAATTTAATTAATTAAATAATTACTTTGTGATAAATTATTTATTCATTTATGGATCTAACAATGTCTCTACATCATACTTCAATTTCACTATATGAATAAATAATAGATTCCCTCCAGTGATGATCCACATGTGTTCCATGAACATACAAATACCGCCTTTGGAATCTCCAAGTGAAATCATGGAAGATCCTAATGCTTGCATCATTCTCCTTTGAGCTCCCCAAGAACCGCTTTAAAGAAGAGTTCTATTTGATCTCTTTTGACTTGAGAGTGGTGGTGGAGGAGTATTGCACTCTTTTCTTGAGGGTTTTCTTAGAGAGAGAGATCACTAGGGTTTGAGAGGATTCTCTCTGGATCTTGTTGCTCACAACACAAAATGAATTGGCTCTGTTAAGAAAATAATATAATTGGGTTTATATACCAATAGGATTTTAAAATAATAATTGAACATGTTCCCTATATTATTTAATTAATACACAGAAAACCCCATGTCTATAATAATAATAGTAATATTATTTCTTGATATTCTATAAACTCATTAATTAATTTAAATATTATTTATTCAAATAATATTCAATATATATTATTTCTCACCAGACCATTAAAATCAGTCTTCTATTCCTCCAAAATATTTATTGGTCATTGAATAATGACTATTTATTTGATAAATAAATATCATTGAATTATTAACTAATAAATAGATAAATACTATATTCACTAAATAGAAAATAAATATTTATTAAATATTCTGCTCACATAATATTGTCTTGAATAACTGGTGAAAGAACATACACGACAAAGAAAAAATGAATAATTATTAAGCCATGTGTGGGAATAAAATTTATTCAACTTGTTAAATAATAAATAATAAAATATTATTTAACCGAGATTATGGATAAACTTAGTGTGTGACCCTCTAGACATCTTTCTCTGTGGCATTAGGTGAAGCGGTATAAAGTCCAAGGTTAGCATCTAGAAACATGCTAAAGCACCCATATAGAAATAAGTTAAAATCACAATGACATAATACCTCATATAGATGCTTATTTTTTAATATAACCCATTTATTGTGATATATCTAATAAAGAAGGTTGTATGCTGGTACCATCAACCTATTTTCTTGGTGTCTCTTTCTTTGAATTTCAAAAAATCAAACTTTCCTGTTGAACACCATGACCATGGATTTATTTAGGCTATGTCATTTCCATAAAATGTCCTAATATATCAACTCCCATTAAATAATAGAAGGGACAAATCCTTTTTCACATTATTAATTAATGAAATATTACTCATGAAACACCCAATGTGTCCTACCTCACCACATACATATTTCATAATGGTTTTCATCAATACATAAAATTATAAGAATTATAAAACCCATTAACAATAATATTAAATTCTAAGGAAAAACACACATTTCCATAGATAGGAACATCCAATGACACATATAAATGTGGATTTCCTACTAGAGGATCTCATTCTCATAATATCCTATACTGGATATTACTAAGGGTGTACACCATGAGAAGGTTCATAAAAGTCCTACGAGTCTTCACCCATGATATATTGTATAATTTGAGTCCCTAAAATGATTTAAACTATCTATAGAACATATATTTAAGAATAATATCATAGAACTTCTGGGTTATCATCATAGAAGGGAACTGATTTGACCTTTCAGGGTAACAACTAATCTTAGAAAATTATTACATACTATGTTATGTATAAGAAAAATCATGATGTGATAAATAGTTTATTAATATTAAAAACAATGAATATAGATTATTATAAAGTACATAGAATTTGGTTCTTGGGAACTGACTCCAAAAAAACAGGAATCTGGTTGTACCCAGAATAACCATCCAAAAATTGAAAAATTAATTTCTATCTAACCACTCAATAATTTTATCTAAGAATGACATGGGAAAATAAACCTTCATAGTGAAAGAATTTGACTTCTTATAGTCTATATAGACTCTCCACTTAATTGTTTTTATAACATGAATTTGTTTATTTTTCTTATTCATAATAATAGTGAAACCCCTTTTTTGAGATAACCTGGACAGGGTTGACCTAAGGACTATCAAAAATGGGATAAATGATCCCCATATATGGCATCTTGATCACATTCTCTCTAACAACTTCTTTCATCTTTTGATTTAATCTTCTTTGTACCTCAACTCCCAATTTGTGATTCGGTTCAATAGGGATCCTATACACACAAAATTAAATAATAATCCCTTTAATGTTATATATGGTATATAAAATGGAACATTTATATTTTTTAGATTAAAAACTTTTCATCTTGAATTTTATCTAGTTCAACATAGATGATGACACATAATGATGATTTCTCACTGAAAAATGAATATTTCTAGTGATAAGGTTAGGGTTTAAGCTCAAGTTATGATTTATCTTCACTACAAGGTAACATATTATGCCTAGGAGGTCAAATTATTCAACATGTTTCTTAAATTGGATAAAAAAATTCAATAGTTTTTTAATTTCAAGATCAGATAATCAATTTTCCTCACTACTATACAATATATATAGATCACTTAATTATGTGTCTTGATTTTATTTTTAAAAAATTTCCTCTCTAAAATTCATCAAAATGTTACAATATATCTCCCTAACATGCATCAAAATTTTACATAATTTTGTTAAAAGTATGAATTATATCCTCCACATCTCTTAGAAATTTCCTAAGATCAAGAACAAAAAAATCATCTTCTAAACAACTTTATAAAGATGGAAAAGAGTTTTTGTCTAGTGCTATAAGGTTTCCTAGATTCTCATTTTTAGCATTTTAAAATGTTGGAAATAATTATTCTCAGTATCCACCTAAGTTTCTTTAGTCAAATATTTTTTATCAAAATATTCTATATGACCAAATAAATTCTTAACTTCAACCATTTCAATTATTGAATATTTATTTCTAAATATTGGTTCTTTAATATTTTTAACCACATGAAACTCTTACTATTTCTCACTAAACATAAAAATCAACATTATTTCTCACACATTTATAATAACATATCCTACAACTAAAATGGTCCCACCAAGGATTATTAGTACTTTTTAGTCACACTCCATATTTAGAACTAGAAAATTAGTAAGTAAGAACAACTTAACAACCCCTACAAGTAAGCCATATTCTCTTCCTAAAGGATGTGTGGAAGATTGATTTTCCAGTTGTAAAATGATAGTGGTGAGTTGAAATTATCCTAATCCCAACTATTGAAATAGTGAGAAAGAAAGTATATTGATGCTAGTACCAAGATAAAATAAGAAATTTCACTGAAAATTATTCCCTAAGGTGAAAGTAATGAAAAAACCACATGGATCTTTGAGTTTTGGTGGGATGTTTTTTAAATGAAAACACTACACTATTAATTGAGTCTTTAAGTTTATAATTCCTCTAGTATTTTCTTCATTTGAAATAATTTTTTTTGCAATATTTCAAACATGATGAAATTTTAATTAAATATTAGATGAATGGAATATTTAATTGGATATTTTTAAAAATACCAAGTAATTAAGTAGTTTTGGTTTTCTATTTTTGGGTTTCAACCTTTGAGGGAGTGGGATGAGTGGAGAAAAACTATTTATAAATGTAGAAAATTCATCAATTAATTCTTCCCCTTATTTAATTTTAAGCATAAAGTATTAATTTTCTTTTTTAAGGTTAAACAACTAAATTTATTACATTTTTAGAAGTGTTTTCCATATTTGTAGATATATTATTACCCAGAGTTTGCTGTCCAGATTCTTCCAGATTCTCATTTTGGACTTTCCTAGGTTCATCTATAACCCCCTATTGAGTTTTTTAACCACTCATAGTAACTAAAACCATGATATTTTACCTATTAATGATTTCTATAGTGCTAGGAAGTTCCCCTTTGACTCTTGAAGTTAAATTTCTATTAAATTGATGAATTTTTAAATTAATATTATGAATTAAAAAAAATTCTCAACCTTTTGTGCCTCATTTTTAGATCTTTTTAAACATAAATTTGCATCTTGTGAGTCAAATTTTCCTAAAAAATGTTCGATCATACCATTTACTTCTTCTTGATAATTATAAGAATTTTCCCTAGGTTGATTTTGAATTTTTTTTGATGGTTGATTTAGGAAACCAGGGGAATCAGGTTGTCTAATAATTCCTTTTTCATTACAGGACAAAATGGGGCAGTTCTTATAGTCAAGATTATAGTTTTTAAAAAATGTATAATCTATTTTTTTCATCCTAGGACAATATCCCACAAAATTTTCATCTTTTAGTGGTTGGGATGACATGTAAATGTTTTTAAAAAAATTTATTGAGTGTCCAAACATACTATACTATAGGTATTTATATCTAATTGTTTGATTCTAGTTTTGATAACCAAATTTATTATCACTTTTCTTATCATTTTTATTTTTAAGGACTGGAGTTGATCATTAATTTGACTTAGTCGATAATATCATTTTATACCTTAATATAGTTGTATTTTATCCCCTACTAACCTTTTTTCTCCTATAATTTTTATGTTGTGAGTTTAAGGAAATGCTATTAGAAATATATATTAACACGTAATCTATTTTATCATTAAAATTTCCAACATTAAACTGATCAAAAAAGTTATATCCTGGGGAGGAAAATACTTCCTAGAAGATATCCATGTGGTAATGGGAAGAGAACTAATGGTGAGGGAACTACCTAAGTAGGTCTCTAAAACTATCCCAAGACTCATTAAATGATTCTCCATCCTATTGAAAAAATATTGTGATCTGATTTATTCTTTATCCTTTTAATTTTCTTGGGTAAAATTTTATGAAAAAATAATTAAAAATGTGTTCCTAAGTTTCAATGATGTTTTTATATAGACTTAAAAACAAGTTTTTTTCATTACCCTTAAGATAGAAGGGAAACACTTTCATCTTAAGTTCATCCTTTGTGATACCTTGTAGTGGAAGCTACCAAAAAATATTGTAAATCTCTCGAATGAAGGCCAATGATTCCTAATTTCCATTGAATTTAGTAAATAGTGAATGATATGAATGTTAGAGCCCATAATTTTAGGCTATTTGGGACAAGCTAATAGATGATATATTACTTAAAACATGAGGAAGTTGATAATACCTTATTTTAGTTCTCTCAAAGCCCTTTTTAATGTGTTTAAGTTGATATTTTCATTCATTATTTTTAGGGACTCTCTCTCTTAAGTCCTCAATTTAAAATTTTTATTTTCTTAGATCTTGGATAATTTTTTATATTTAAAGATTTAAAGTCTGTAACTATTTGTAAGTTGACCTAGTGCACATGAACAAAGTGATATTAAAAAAATTTCAATTCCACATAGTAGATTATAATTTTTTAAATAAAATTTATTATTTTAGTTTTTTTAGTTTATATTCTCTTTTTCAGTTTTTAGTTTTTTAGATAATAACTTGTATATACGATGCCTTCCTTGATAATAGTTCCAAATAATCAATGATATGTCATTGAATATATAAAATTTTAAACCTAAAAACTACCTAAACCTTGGTAAATAGAGTTTTTATCCTTAAGTAATGTTAAATAGTGCATGTATAAAGAAAAAAACTCAAAACAAGAAAAAATAAACTCATAGGCGAGTATGAATAGTTAGAAAATAATGAATATTATTGTTCGGAAAGGTAATTGATGGGGAATAATGATGGATTTGATAATATGAGGAACAAGTAGATGTATAATAGTAAGAAATACTAGAATGGAAAATTATGAAATGTGAGGGGAATTTTTATTGCATGGTTAAATTTTTTATCTTAATTTTTTAAAATATAATTGAGTTAAAAAATCAAAAACATGTAACCAAAAACCCTTGTCAAGAAAATTGACTAAAAATTTACTGAATTTGTAGTTCACCATATACAAACTCACTCAATTATAAAGGATTATTAATTTTATTCAATTTTAAAATGATATTTCAAATTAATATAATGAAATAAGCTAAATTCAATCTTATCCCCCACTCTAAAATTTAGCTGGAAATATTTTTTTAATTTAATAAAAACAAGAATTTCAAGTGAATAACAATATAAATGAAAGAAAGAAGAAGAATATGCGGATTATTATCTTTATCTTACATGGATGAAATAGATTTTTCTCTAGTTTATGGTATATTACCTATATATCAACAATGTACACTTTAGATTTTATAGAAAACTGACATCCTGTAGAATCATTGATGCCCCTTTTTTGTTGATTCCTTTTAGTTAATAGATGATTACACCAAATTATCCTAGTCAAACCAACTTTTTAGTCTTCAGTGTTAGTATTTTTTACTACTTCCTTCTATCATAACCCACATTAATTTATAAAAACTCTCCAAAAAACATTCCTACTAGCCTATATGTGCCCAAAAACCATTGAATTATTTATAACTTTGTCTTAATTGTTTCCATGCACCCAAAAAAATTATTTCATTTCCATTTTTCATGAAACTATATATTTAAATAAAATTTATTAATTTTAATTGAACCTCAACAAATTATTTTTCCTAAAGTGATCGACCAGGTAGAACTTAACCCAGACCGCAATTCCATTCCTCTATTCCTCTATGTACTCAGCTTCAAGATCGGTCAACTTGTATTGAAATGTCCTTTAATGGTTAATCTTGATAAAACATATTCATCATATATCATAAAGTATTTTACACAAAAATATCCTAAGCTCTACATCTCATTAAAATTAATGCACTCCATTAAGTCTGAAATCCTTTAATGTGAAGTGTTTCAGTACTCAGTGATTCCCCATGTTCGATAGCCTTCATCAACGATCCATTGAAATGGTACAAATAAATAATGCATAGACCCACTTGAACATCATCCTATCGACCAAAAATTCATTTAGGTATTAAATCAAGCACCTTGAATTAACACTTCTATGAACTCATATCCATAAAAGTGGGGAATTTCAATGCCCCACCATCTTCAATAATCAGACCCAATCCACACATTTCATTCGGTTCTGATTAGAATTGGTTCATTATCTTTAATAGAAAAGAAAAAAATTGATTTATTAGTGATAAAATATTTAAATTCATCTTTTTTTGAGAAAAATACCAAGTTAAACACTTTATTTGGCTTGATTTCAGTGTCATATCACTTATTGGCCTTCTAATCCTCCATGATTAACTCAAGAGATCTTGTAAAAAATCATTATCTAAACTCAAAAACCTCAAGTTTCTCTCAAAATATTTTGTTTTTTCTCAGTTTTGGATAAAAATAATAGAGTAAATAACTATATGAGGTTTCAAAAATGTCATATTAGCAAAACAAATATGATATTTATCCAATGATAATTCATCTAAAATATCATACATGCTACCCATTTCAGATTTTGTAATAAAAAAATTCCTACATACAACTTTAAATATTCATACATGCCATATTCTATAAGAAAAAATCTTATGAGGTATATTTCCTGTCACGCCCGGACTTTTTTTAGGTATGCGTTTAATTTTAAATTTTTATTTCATGAGTTTATGTTGTCAGTTTGATTTTATTGCTTTGATAAGTGTGGGCTGAGTCGTTGGGGAATAATTGCAGAGGCGCTGATAAGCGCGCACTTACTTCATGTCGATCGTCATGCAGTGCCGATGCTCGGACGACGAATTCTGGAAGGAACTTTCATGGTTTTAGTTATTATTATAACATGGTTATTTTATTATTGTCAATGTTATATTATTATTATCATTGTTATTATTATGATAGTATTATTGATGATATATTATTAAGTCATTATCATTACTATTATAATATTAGTATCATTATTTTATTATGATCAATATAATAATATTATTATTAACTTTATAATTGTTTTGATAACATTATTATTATTGATAATATATATATATTGTATTATCATTATTACTAATACTATATTATCATTATTATTATTATTATTTATTTATTTTATATATAACTTTTATAATGTAATTGTTATTATTGTCTTTAAAATTTTTATTGACTATTATAATTATTGTTATTTACTTTTAATTTTATTATAAATTTTGTAATTTGTTATTATTACTTTTGTTTATTTTATTTATTACTTTTTTTTTCTTTTTCCTTTCTCTCTCCCGTAACCAATTCTGTTACACCGTTTTTCTCTTTTCTGTTTTTTTCTCCCTTTTTCCTCATTCCCTTCCTCCTTTTTCCCCTCGGCCTCCCGCGCACCCGGCCTCACCCCTCCTTCACGCGGCGTGTACGCAGCCCCTCCGCGCTCACCCCTCCTGCTCCAGGCCGCCACCTCGCCTCAACCCCCAGCACCGGACTCGCCTTCTTCCACTCCCACTCCGGCCCTCGCTGTTCCGCTCTCCCACTTCAGCCGAAGCCGCTCCTCCCTGCCAGCCGGACTCCCCATCGCCCTTCCTCTCTTCTAGCCGGACTGACCAGCCGCCGCATCCCTACCTCTCGCCGGACAGCCCTTCGGCCGACCTGCTGCTCCCCTTGCACCCCAGCCGGCGCAACCCCCCCCGCCTGCACTATTTTCCGCCTCGGCCTGCTGCTCCTCGGCCAGCCGCCCCTGCTGCTCTTCTTCCCCTCCTTATTTTCTTCTTCTCTTCTTCTTCCCTCCTCCCTCTTCCTTCTCTTCTCCTTCTTTCTCTTCTTCTTCTTTCTCTTCTTCTTCCTCTCCTCTTCCTCTCCTCTCCTTCTTCTTCCTTTCTTTTTCTTCCTCTTCTCCTCTGTTCCAGCGCGCCTGTTCTGCCTCCTCCGCACACAGGTCCGTTTTTCTTTTCTTTTTTAGTTATTTTATTTTATTATTTTAAGTTATCTAATTAGTTATTATGTTTTCTTTTGTTAATTTTATTAATATTTTATTTATTATATCATTACTATAAATATTAATATGTTATTATTGTAATTATGTAAATAATAATAATAATAATATTATTACTATTATTATTATTGTTATTATTATTATTTATAATAATTATTATTAATATGTTATTACTATTATTATCATATTATTATTTTTTTTATTATTATTAATATGCTATTACTATTATTAATATTAATGTTATTGTTATTATTATTATGTATAATTATTATTATTATTACTATTATTATTACTATCGTTATTATATTATTATTATTATTCTATTATATTATTACTAAGTTTAATAACGATTTTCTGTTTTAGGGCCCCTTGACGGCTTCCTACAGTGACCGTTGTTCGTCGGGAATTCGGTGCCGCGTCGTTTCACGCACCCGTTTGAGGTAGGTGGTTCTGCACTCAAGTATGGGTTTATAATCCTTTGCTTGCACTCCTAGTTAATCAAATGTTTTATCCCCTGTTTACATACTATGAACTTTTCCCCTTATTTAAAGAAAAATGTCATGTGTTTATTACTTGGACCTAGTTAAAACTTTGAATGTCTTTCTTTCTCTCTCTTTTAAAATAGTTATCACCAAGTTTTAAAAGTACTGTTTTGGTTTACCTGATTGAAGAAAAGGAAAAGGATGTTGTTTATTTTCAAACTGTGCTACTGGTTTTATTTAGAGTACTTGCAATACATACTATGTTTTAAAATGCTATGGTGTGCGTGTGGTATTTTCAAAAGAAAGAATATCAGTGTGCGGGTGATATGGCAGGTGTTTTCTGAATTGGGTGAACACAAGGAGGGAAGCCTGGGTATTAGGTGGGTGGACTAGGACTAGTGAGCTGGTAGTCCGGAGATGACTCGACCCGGTTTCACTGGCAGGTTTGACGATTGCAACACTAACTAAACATATGATATCTGAGGGTCGTGGCCTTCTAAGCCACGTGTTCTGAGGGTCGTGGCCTTCTAAGCCACGTTTTCTGAGGGTCGTGGCCATCTAAGCCACGTTTCACTGAGACACGATGTCCTAGGGTCCCACTATTACTAGTATCCTTAGGGCATTCTCATCCTCTGGTGCTACTGATACTTGTGCGCACACTGATCCGTGATATTTATACCATTTGAATTTCATTCTGGTATGTGACTTGAACCGTCTTTCTTTAAAAGCATTTTGTGAAAATCTTTTATTTATTTTTGCACCTTTTACTTTATACAGCATTGCAAATGGATTTTTCTCTTTATACTTGTGCGTGGAATCTTTCTTGGTGATATCCTGCTGGGCGATTGCTCACACCCTACTTACACCTTTGGGTGTAAGTAGATCTGTTTACTTCTAATACAGGTAAGGGCCCGGCTTTTGGAGGCAGTGGTTCGGGTTGTTAGCTGGACTGACTACGTGACATTTTGGTGGTGACTTGGAGGCAGTGTTCCCACATTGAGCTGCAGCCCCTAGGTTGGTTGTAGTCACCTTGTTTTTTTGTCTTGTGTGAGTTTTGACTACTTTGTCTAAAAACCTGTATTGGTTAGATGGTTGTTGACTGTCACTTCTACTTTTACTTGGTCATTTTGGTTGGCTGCTTTACATTTATTCACTCGGGTAAATCGTTCCCAGGGTTTATTTTGATACCCGGGCACTTGTGCCAGCCCGTGGGGATCGGGAACGCCCTTCGGGACTTGCCGCGGGCCGGGTCGGGCGCCGGTTCGGATGGCGACCCAATTCGGTTCGTGACAAAATGGTATCAGAGGCGGGTTGGTTGTGTTGGTGGTTTATGTTATTTGGGATGAGTTGGGTCTGTCGGGGCTCAGAATTCATGTTGCGAGTAGAGTGCCTGGCCAGCACACCTCGTGACAGATACTGAGTCACCATGGGATGTTAGGGTGCTTGTTTCACTTTCTTTCTGGGTGGGACATGCAGGCTGCAGACTGTACGTGGACACCATATAAGGAAAGTAAAACTTTTATATGGATTCATTTTTGCATGTTTGGTTTATTGATGAATAATTATCTTGCTGGAAAATTTATTCCCTTTTTATTGATGGGTTTCTTTCTTGATTGCTGCTCTTTTTCAGTAAGATGCCTCCCCGGAGAGTTCCCATGCATCCACGGGAGGAAGCCGAAGAGAGTTCTCCCGCGCCGCTTGATCAGAGATTTGTTGAGGCGATGGTCCGAGCCGTTCAGGCTTTAGGACAAGGGGAGACTCCTGCCCCCGCCCCTGTTCCAGCTAGAGGGGAGGATTTTGGCTCCAGAAAGGATAGAGCTCAGGAGTTTCTGAGGAGCAAACCTCCTTCTTTCCGAGGTGGTTCAGAACCTCAGGAGGCAGAGGAGTGGCTTGAGAAGATAGAACGTATGTTTGATTTCCTTGAAACGCCTGAGGAAGTCAGGGTGAAGTGCGCCTCGTTCCAGCTGGAAGGTTCCAGTCGCAAATGGTGGGAATCAGTGGTCCAGGCTGGGAGGCATGAGCACATGAGCTGGAAGGATTTCAAGGGTATCTTTAACGAGCAGTATTGTCCAGAGTTTGTAGCCTATGCCAGATCTCGGGAGTTCATGGAGCTATCGCAGGGGAATCAGACGGTGATGGAGTATGCGAATCTCTTTGCTGAACTGGTACGGTACGCACCTGAGATAGTTTTGAGCGAATTCTTGAAGGCTCAGAAGTTTGAGAAGGGCCTTCGACCAGAAATTCACTCCCAGGTTTTCTTGTTCAAGCTGAAGACTTATGCTGAGGTGGTCGATCGTGCTTGTATGGCCGAGATTGACCAGAAGGGGAAGTCGGGGTTTTCTGGATCAGTGTCAGGGCTTGGCAGTAGCAGTTCATCTGAGAAAAAAAGGAAGCGTGATGAGCAGTGGAAGAAGGGTGATGGCAGCTCAGGTCATCCTCCCAGGTAGTTTTCATCTGGGGCTTCTGGTGCAGGGTCTGTTGTGTGCCATCAGTGCGGGAAGGCAGGACACATCCGACCTGTTTGTCCATACCCTCCCAGACCATGCCATGGATGTGGAGTGGTGGGACATCTACAACGCTTCTGCAGGACTGCACGCCCTTATCAGAGTGGGGCTGGATCAGTGGCTTCTAGAGGGGTATCAGTTCAGTCAGAGCCGACCAGGACGACAGGATCTCGGTTTGGTGGGCGTGGTGGTAGGACCGGATCGTCTTCAGGGCAGAGCCATATCAGGGCAGAGCCTCAGGCGAGCGGTCGCTCTCAGGCAGGGACCAGGCAACTGCATGCTGTGGATCAGGCACCAGCGGGATCTGATGCAGGGCCTTCGACGGTTCGAGGTACTATTCTGGTTGCATCTTCTATAGCTGCAGTTTTATTTGATACTGGTGCTTCAGTTTCTTTTATATCTGCTCGTTTTGTGAATCTGCTGAACCTACCAACCGAGCTGTTATCGTTTTCTATGGAGTTGGTAACGCCGTTGGGGAAAAAGAGGGAGAAAGGCCTCAAGTGCCGATCGTGCGCACTTTCTGTGTCGGGTGTCGAGATGGAATGGGATTTCTTGGTCCTTGACATGGACCTATTTGATGTGATCCTCGGTATGGACTGGCTGGTGCGCTTCCAGGTGCACATTGATTGCTATCAACGCCGAGTCAGCTTTACAGCACCAGATGGGACTCCTCAGTTTTTTCACGGAGAATGGGATCCTCGGTCGGGACGTGCGGGACCTCCACTCCCTGAGCTTGGAAATCTTGCTTATCAGTTATCGTCGCTCGCGCTGGAGGACGATGGTGGTATTTCACAGGGCGGGTTACCTCGTGTAGTGGATGAGTTCCCAGAGGTTTTTCCAGATGATTTTTCTGGCTTACCCCCAGAGCGGGACGTGGAGTTCTCAATTGAGTTGGCGCCGGGAACACAGCCTATATCTCTTCCCTCATATCGCATGGCCCCCACCGAATTGAGGGAATTAAAGATACAGCTGGACGATTTGGAATCCAAAGGATTCATTCGCCCGAGCGTCTCTCCTGGGGCCGCACCGGTTTTATTCGCGAAGAAGGCCGATGGAACCCTTCGATTGTGCATTGATTACCGGAAGCTGAACAAGGTAACCATCAAGAATAAATACCCTTTGCCTCGGATTGACGATTTGTTTGACCAAATGAAGGAAGCAAAGTGGTTCTCCA
Source organism: Viscum album (assembly GCA_963277665.1). Classification (NCBI taxonomy): domain Eukaryota; kingdom Viridiplantae; phylum Streptophyta; class Magnoliopsida; order Santalales; family Viscaceae; genus Viscum; species Viscum album. The sequence continues at coordinate 1,902,464,420 of OY728127.1, forward strand.
AGATTGATTTGCATTCGGGATACCACCAGCTCAGGGTGAGAGAAGCAGATATCCCGAAGACGGCTTTCCGAAGCAGGTACGGTCACTTCGAGTACTTGGTCATGCCTTTCGGACTGACGAATGCTCCTGTAGTTTTTATGGCACTCATGAATAGGGTGTTCCACCAATATCTCGACTCATTTGTCATGGTATTCGTGGATGACATCCTGGTCTACTCTGGATCTGAGGAGGAGCATGAGCACCACTTGCGCGTTGTTTTGGGCACCTTGCGAGATCACCGCCTGTATGCCAAACTCTCGAAGTGCACTTTCTGGATCAGGGAAGTGAAGTTTCTGGGGCACGTCGTCTCAGAACAAGGGGTTTCAGTGGATCCCGAAAAGATCAGAGCAGTTATGTCTTGGGAGCAGCCGAGAAATGTGTTTGAGATCAGGAGTTTTCTGGGCTTGGCTGGTTATTATAGGCGCTTTGTCTGGGACTTCTCGCGGCTTGCCTCCCCCATGACGGCACTCACCCGGAAAGGGGTGAAGTTTGAATGGAGCCCACAGTGCTAGAAATCTTTTGAGGAGCTAAAGCGGCGGTTGACCACCGCACCTGTGTTGACCTTACCGGAGTCAGGAAAGGGCTATGTGGTGTACTGTGATGCGTCAGGTACGGGCCTTGGATGTGTGCTCATGCAGGATGACCATGTTGTGGCTTATGGTTCTCGCCAACTCCGGCCGCATGAGAAGAACTATCCGACTCACGACTTAGAGTTGGCGGCAGTGATGCATTCTTTGAAGACGTGGCGCCACTATCTTTTTGGGGAGAAGTTTGTAGTCTATTCTGACCACAAGAGCCTGGCCTATATTTTCTCTCAGAGGGATCTCAATTTGAGGCAGCGCCGCTGGGTCGAGTACCTGCAGGGTTTTGATTTTGATATTGTCTATACCCCTGGCAAGGGTAATGTGGTAGCTGACGCATTGAGCAGAAAAGTATCAGTGCAGGCGTTGAAGAAGTCCAGCGATGAGTGGACTTTGATGGGGCTCTTCGCTCAGTTGCATTTGGAGAGCAGGGAGCACAGTGGAGGTAATTTCTTGGCTAGCATCCAGTTGACTCCTGCCCTTCTAGAGTTGATTCAGCAGGAGCATCCTGGTGATGAGTTTTGTCAGTGATCTATGCAGTTTCTTCATGGTGGGGAGACCCCTTCTGATTGGTCCTTGTCTTCCCAGAGGGTTCTATGCTTCAAGGGCCGTGCTGTAGTGCCGTCGTCTCTGCGAAAGGTGGTGATGCAGGATAGCCACCAGTCTCAGTGGGCCGTCCACCCTGGTACCACCAAGATGTACTACGATGTTCGCCGGCAGTTCTGGTGGCCAGGTATGAGACGGGACATAGCCAACTTCGTATCCCGATGTTACACTTGCCAGCAAGTGAAAGCAGAACATCAGAGACCATCTGGCCTACTCCAGCCATTGCCCATTCCTACCTGTAAGTGGGATGAGGTTGCCATGGACTTCATCATTGGCCTGCCTCGTACACCCCGAGGGAGGAATGCTATCTGGGTGGTGATTGATCGTTTGACTAAGTCTGCTCACTTTATTCCGATCAGAGACACATCGAAGGTAGAGGAACTGGGCCGCTTGTATGTTCAGGAGGTGGTCAGACTTCATGGTGTGCCATCAGCAGTTGTTTCTGACAGGGACCCCCGCTTTACATCACGGTTTTGGGGAGGCCTCCAGAAGGCTTTGGGGTCGCAGATTAAGATGAGCACGGCATACCATCCGCAGACCGATGGCCAGACGGAGCGGGCGAATCAGATTCTGGAAGACATGATCCGAGCCTGTGTGTTAGATTTTGGAGGCTCAGGGGATAGCCATTTGGGGCTGGTCGAGTTTGCTTACAATAACAGTTACCAGTCTTCCATCAGAATGGCACCCTTTGAGGCGCTCTATGGCCGGCCTTGTCGGTCTCCTTTGTGTTGGGATGAGGTAGGAGAAGCCTCGCTCTTGGGACCGAGTCTTGTACAGGAGACGTCTGAGAAGGTCAAGCTGATTAGGCAGCGGTTTTTGACAGCTCAGAGTCGTCACAAGTCTTATGCAGATCAGAGGCGGCGAGACCTTGAGTTTTCAGTGGGGGACAGAGTGTTTCTGAAAGTGGCACCTCGCTTGGGTCACCGTCGTTTGGGGAGACAGGGGAAGCTGGCACCGAGATATGTCGGACCTTTTGAGATTCTTGAGCGGATTGGCAAGGTGGCATACAGGTTAGCTTTTCCCTCGCAGTTAACGTCGATTCATGATGTATTTCATGTCTCCCAACTAAAGAAGTACAACCCCAACCCGTCGCATGTGCTGAATTGGGAGGAGTTGGAGATAGAGTCCGACTTGTCTGTGGTCGAGCGACCAGTGCGTATAGTGGATTCTCGGGAAAAGGTGCTGCGTGGAAAGTCCATTCCTCTAGTCCGTGTTCTTTGGCAGCACGGGAATGACGAACACGAGACTTGGGAGCGGAAGTCATGGGTTGAGAAGGAGTACCCATTTCTATTCTCTGATCAGGCTTTGAGCTGACTTTCCGAGGGCGGAAAGTTTTCATGGTGGGGAGAATTGTCACGCCCGGACTTTTTTTTTAGGTATGCGTTTAATTTTAAATTTTTATTTCATGAGTTTATGTTGTCAGTTTGATTTTATTGCTTTGATAAGTGTGGGCTGAGTCGTTGGGGAATAATTGCAGAGGCGCTGATAAGCGCACACTTACTTCATGTCGATCGTCATGCAGTGCCGATGCTCGGACGACGAATTCTGGAAGGAACTTTCATGGTTTTAGTTATTATTATAACATGGTTATTTTATTATTGTCAATGTTATATTATTATTATCATTGTTATTATTATGATAGTATTATTGATGATATATTATTAAGTCATTATCATTACTATTATAATATTAGTATCATTATTTTATTATGATCAATATAATAATATTATTATTAACTTTATAATTGTTTTGATAACATTATTATTATTGATAATATATATATATTGTATTATCATTATTACTAATACTATATTATCATTATTATTATTATTATTTATTTATTTTATATATAACTTTTATAATGTAATTGTTATTATTGTCTTTAAAATTTTTATTGACTATTATAATTATTGTTATTTACTTTTAATTTTATTATAAATTTTGTAATTTGTTATTATTACTTTTGTTTATTTTATTTATTACTTTTTTTTTCTTTTTCCTTTCTCTCTCCCGTAACCAATTCTATTACACCGTTTTTCTCTTTTCTGTTTTTTTCTCCCTTTTTCTTCATTCCCTTCCTCCTTTTTCCCCTCGGCCTCCCGCGCACCCGGCCTCACCCCTCCTTCACACGGCGTGCACGCAGCCCCTCCGCGCTCACCCCTCCTGCTCCAGGCCGCCACCTCGCCTCAACCCCCAGCACCGGACTCGCCTTCTTCCACTCCCACTCCGGCCCTCGCTGTTCCGCTCTCCCACTTCAGCCGAAGCCGCTCCTCCCTGCCAGCCGGACTCCCCATCGCCCTTCCTCTCTTCTAGCCGGACTGACCAGCCGCTGCAGCCCTACCTCTCGCCGGACAGCCCTTCGGCCGACCTGCTGCTCCCCTTGCACCCCAGCCGGCGCAACCCCCCCGCCTGCACTATTTTCCGCCTCGGCCTGCTACTCCTCGGCCAGCCGCCCCTACTGCTCTTCTTCCACTCCTTATTTTCTTCTTCTCTTCTTCTTCCCTCCTCCCTCTTCCTTCTCTTCTCCTTCTTTCTCTTCTTCTTCTTTATCTTCTTCTTCCTCTCCTATTCCTCTCCTCTCCTTCTTCTTCCTTTATTTTTCTTCCTCTTCTCCTCTGTTCCAGCGCGCCTGTTCGGCCTCCTCCGCACACAGGTCCGTTTTTCTTTTCTTTTTTAGTTATTTTATTTTATTATTTTAAGTTATCTAATTAGTTATTATGTTTTCTTTTGTTAATTTTATTAATATGTTATTTATTATATCATTACTATAAATATTAATATGTTATTATTGTAATTATGTAAATAATAATAATAATAATATTATTACTATTATTATTATTGTTATTATTATTATTTATAATAATTATTATTAATATGTTATTACTATTATTATCATATTATTATTTTTTTTATTATTATTAATATGCTATTACTATTATTAATATTAATGTTATTGTTATTATTATTATGTATAATTATTATTATTATTACTATTATTATTACTATCATTATTATATTATTATTATTATTCTATTATATTATTACTAAGTTTAATAACGATTTTCGGTTTTAGGGCCCCTTGACGGCTTCCTACAGTGACCGTTGTTCGTCGGGAATTCGGTGCCGCGTCGTTTCATGCACCCGTTTGAGGTAGGTGGTTCCGCACTCAAGTATGGGTTTATAATCCTTTGCTTGCACTCCTAGTTAATCAAATGTTTTATCCCCTATTTACATACTATGAACTTTTCCCCTTATTTAAAGAAAAATGTCATGTGTTTATTACTTGGACCTAGTTAAAACTTTGAATGTCTTTCTTTCTCTCTCTTTTAAAATAGTTATCACCAAGTTTTAAAAGTACTGTTTTGGTTTACCTGATTGAAGAAAAGGAAAAGGATGTTGTTTATTTTCAAACTGTGCTACTGGTTTTATTTAGAGTACTTGCAATACATACTATGTTTTAAAATGCTATGGTGTGCGTGTGGTATTTTCAAAAGAAAGAATATCAGTGTGCGGGTGATATGGCAGGTGTTTTCTGAATTGGGTGAACACAAGGAGGGAAGCCTGGGTATTAGGTGGGTGGACTAGGACTAGTGAGCTGGTAGTCCGGAGATGACTCGACCCAGTTTCACTGGCAGGTTTGACGATTGCAACACTAACTAAACATATGATATCTGAGGGTCGTGGCCTTCTAAGCCACGTGTTCTGAGGGTCGTGGCCTTCTAAGCCACGTTTTCTGAGGGTCGTGGCCATCTAAGCCACGTTTCACTGAGACACGATGTCCTAGGGTCCCACTGTTACTAGTATCCTTAGGGCATTCTCATCCTCTGGTGCTACTGATACTTGTGCGCACACTGATCCGTGATATTTATACCATTTGAATTTCATTCTGGTATGTGACTTGAACCGTCTTTCTTTAAAAGCATTTTGTGAAAATCTTTTATTTATTTTTGCACCTTTTACTTTATACAGCATTGCAAATGGATTTTTATCTTTATACTTGTGCGTGGAATCTTGCTTGGTGATATCCTGCTGGGCGATTGCTCACACCCTACTTACACCTTTGGGTGTAAGTAGATCTGTTTACTTCTGATACAGGTAAGGGCCCGGCTTTTGGAGGCAGTGGTTCGGGTTGTTAGCTGGACTGACTACGTGACATTTTGGTGGTGACTTGGAGGCAGTGTTCCCACATTGAGCTGCAGCCCCTAGGTTGGTTGTAGTCACCTTGTTTTTTTGTCTTGTGTGAGTTTTGACTACTTTGTCTAAAAACCTGTACTGGTTAGATGATTGTTGACTGTCACTTCTACTTTTACTTGGTCATTTTGGTTGGCTGCTTTACATTTATTCACTCAGGTAAATCGTTCCCAGGGTTTATTTTGATACCCGGGCACTTGTGCCAGCCCGTGGGGATCGGGAATGCCCTTCGGGCCTTGCCGCGGGCCGGGTCGGGCGCCGGTTCGGATGGCGACCCAATTCGGTTCGTGACATTTCCAAATATTATACAGGGATGAAAATAAAGAAAAAAATCTATAAAAATTCCTTAAGTGATAAAAATGATTTCAAAATTCAAAATAAATCCCTTTATAAAAATAATCATGGAATTTACATATTTAAAATAATTTTAAAATCTATCCCATAAAAATATATTTAAATAAAATCACTGAACTTGAAAATTAAAATTCAAGGACCCAAAATAATTCTGAATCCCTTCCAAATAAAATTCCAATAATCGTTTGGCTAAAAATAAAATTAATCATTTTCAAGAAAATGATCAAGGAATAAAACTTCAACACAAAGTAAACAATTATCAAGTATTTATCATAAAATTATAATTTAAACATAAAAAATCTTCAAGAAATAATTTAAAATATATAGAAAACATGCATCATTTAAATTCCACATCAAATATCATAAGACATTTAGGCTTCTTATCATGATGTTCTCACCTGGTATTCTCCAAGTGTAATGCCCCGACCCCATAATTCTGGAGCCAGTGTATTATTTTATTATATTGACATGATTATAAGGAATCAAATCTGGAAGGAATGATTAGTTTATCTGTCTTGGAAATCCATATTACATACATGATACCTATAATACAATGGGAAATAGGAAATACAAGCAAGATATATAAAAATAAAATAAACTAAATCCTTTAATGCCTATTCAAAGAGTTCTTCTTCATAACCTGGAGAAAGGAAACATAATAAGGGTGGGCTCAAATGCTCAGTAAGGGTAATTAAAGTGGAAAAAATAATGAATCTATATGAATAAATTAACATGTAAAGGTAAATAACCAATGACACATGCCATAAAAATAACTATATAAGTAAATATTAATATGTCAAGGTAAGAAACTAAAAACACATGCCATTAAATCAATGAACTGTAAATGAAATGCATATATAGATATGTTGACACATAATATCATGGATAAATAATAACTAAATTATCAATAAAGGAAATGCTTAATTATCAGACATCATGTTTCCCAAGCACATGATACCTTTACCATTAAGAGATAGTTTAACCTATTTGACCAACTAATTCATCTCATGAGACTACCAATGCATCGAGGGGCTTGTATTAACCAGTCCCCAACCCATAGGGATTTCCTTAAATGGTTCCCAACTTGTGTATTTAATCTACAAAGAATTACTCATATATCAAATAAATAATGTGCTTATAAAATATAAATATTTAATAAAGAATATAGATTTATCAATAATACCTCATAGCAGGATAAGTAACAATAAGAGTTTTTGACATTAAAACATTCTTTGGGAAAAAATAAACTTTAAACATTCCAAAGTGTCCCATACCACTTGAAACATTTAAATAGAAATTCCCCATGAATTTAATGAAACTTAAAATATCATGAGAATAATTATATTCATGATATATCATGTCAAAGATTATTATATTCACCAGATAAAAGTGAATTTGGGCATAATAAAATAAGTCTTAATGGAATGTAAATTGAGGCAAAATCCCTTGCCTCATCCTTCCTTTTTGTTGTGCGGTATTTATCCTAATTTATAGTGGTTTAAAATATGTTAATAACTAATATAATAAACATAATTATGTTTATAATACCATATATTAACTTCTTATAATATCTCATTACCTATTTGTTAACAACCTTCATTAATTTTACTATTTCGGGTGTTAATTTCATAGTTTTCTCAAGTTTTAACTTGTTATTTATTGTTATAATTAATTAAATAATGGTTTAATAATCTCCATAATTTAAACCATGACTAAATTATATTACATAATTAGTACATATGTATTTATAATAGTCCATAATATTTAAAGATAATAAATGAAGTGCACCTTTCATGGAGACGATAGTCCGTACGTACGCATGGACACTACTTTCCTTTATTTGTCATATTAAATGAATGAAAGATAAATGATACATATGTATATTATAATTATACTATAATATATATTTTATATAGTGTTATTAACACCATCCTTTATACGTTCTATGTATGGATTGAATGAGTCATATCGCTTTGAGGGGGCGACATACCACACTTCCTAAAACAAAATTATCATATTTATAGAAGATGTAAAGCATAAAGGTATGTCAAAAATAAAAATTAAATAAGAATAAAGAAATTATAAATATCATATATAATATATATAAACATAGTTTCCATCATATTGGACACCATGGGAGGTGGTAAGGGAAAAATTAACAATCATCGTTTCGTGAGGCAGTAGTTCGCTATATATAGAAACAATATGTTTGTTACCCATTAGATAGAGGTACGTGTAAGTTTAGGTAGAAAAATGTAAATAAAAACACAATAGTATATTAAGGATACTTTTTTTACATAAGAATATAATAAAGATATTTGAGTGGGTGGATAATGGAAATGAAATTAAAAAGCTTGAGAGAAGATGTTACCTCTTAATCGGGTAACTACTTTTGGTTTGTACCAAAAGGATTCCTTGGAAGGATTTATGAAAAAAGGTAGGATTCAAGGTCTAGTTAAGGGATTATGGGAAGCTATTTGTTTAGATATTGTCCAAGCTTAAGTGGTTTGATATGTGTGAGTAAGTGGGAGGAGAGGAGGTCCTTTTATAGTAGAGGAGGCGTCGCACTCTTGTAATATTTTTAAAAAGGAATTCCATGGATGTTTTTCTTGTTGAAAGTGGATCCAATAATAGACCCAATTAGATAAATGAGAGGATAGGTTTGATATATTTCCATACAATAGACTTTGGGAAAGTGTATAGGTCTTTTAGGCCTTATGTTTAAGGTTTAGTCCCTTATTAGGCTTAATTTAACCTTAGTCGTTGTAATTAATTTTAATGAATTTCACTAATATTTTTTTGTCAAAAATAAAGTTGGTACTATTATAAATTAAAAATTATTATTATTACAAATATGCAATATATTTTTTGAAAATTACAATCATATAAGTGACAAAAATTAATTTAAAATTCATCCCGCAAGTGGGATGATAATGTGAGTTTATAAACTAAAAACTTCCAAAGGTTTGCTATGTTTTTATAATCAAATTCAAAGTAAAATTGATCCCACTGACCTATGTTGGATTAATTGATAAAAAATTATCTAATTAAAATTTAAAACCAATCTAAAACATAATTTATCCTTATAAATAAATTAGATGAAAAAGTAGTTTTGAACTAAAATTCAGTATTTTTATATATTTATTAAAAAATGAAATGTTTCAAAAAATATCAAAAATTCTCTCTAAGCTAATTATTATGTTTTTATTTAAAATATGATGATAATTTTTACATATTAAATCAATTAAAGTGTCAAAATTTAGAATTAAAATGGGTTCTCCATTAAAAGGTGGTAAAATTGCCTTTATAAAAATATAGGGTTTTATCTGTAAAATAGGATTTGTTCTTATATTATGCATATAAAACATAATAGATGAATATAAAAAATATTTTATTGAATATATAACATATATATTTTATTAAAATGATTCTGTAATTTTAATTCACTATGTTTATTAAGACAAAACTCCTTTGGAAGCATATAAATAATAATATTTCTTTTTATATCTAATTGGTTCTTATTTTTGTTTCACATTAGAAAGTAACCAATGAATTAATTTTATATTTATATAAACCATGAATTTTCATAAGTTAGTTAATACAATTCATAATCACTAACATAATGGCTAGGATATATCATATTGTATTAAATAATAATATTTTAATAATACATTATTATTTGGTGAAACACAGTCTTGCGTGTAACGCAAGCTATCGAGGAAGGTTTAGCTTGCATGAAACACAAGATAACTCAGTTTTGTGTTCATTACAAGAAATATTATGTATTGAATATATTTAAAATATTAAATATATATTAGAGTCTTTGGATATTATATTTCCTTACATGATTGGTGATGCATGTCATGAATGCCATCAAATATATGGTTCTTACTTTAAAATTTTGTGGTGTTACATTCTCCCCACACTAATTAAATTGCATCCTCAAAATTTAAACACGATATCAGTGATATTGGGATTGAGAATAAACCCTTTTTATAATACCCACATCGTAAAAAGAGTTAATATCACATATTATTAATAATAGAGAAAGAAAAGAACAAATTTCACGCAACTAGGTTCCCTAGTAGGAGAACATAGGTGGGAAATGAAAACATGGATATGGTAGAAAAAAAATAATCCAAAAATCAAGTTCTGATAGAGAGTGATAAAAGGCATGTTCAGATGAAGGTTTTTTACCATAAAACCATAGACCATAGGTGTGAATAAAGGTCATCTATATCATTAAACCTGATGATAATAGGACAACATTTTTGTTTCAAAATCATTTTTTCCTATAATTAAGGAATTATTTCACTCTATAAGAATATAAGTAAATATAAATTTCTATAAACATAATATTTTCCTTTTATTATTCCCTAAACTATTTCTACTTCACATCTTAGCAGATGATGCATTATACGGTAAAGTAATACATTAACCTCTAAAATCTCATCCAATGACCATCTTAAACCATTTTATAAATAGTTAACTTTTCCAATAGATTATAATCTAATCACTTATGAAGGGGAGTCACTGAATTTCAAAAATGAACTTATCATTATACTTTAATCAACATGAAGTATCTCTATAATAATCACATACCAAATATGCGAACACCTTCATCATGAATCCTCTTGAAATATGATAATAACTAGAATCACCATAAAAACTTATTAGGATCATGAATTCTTCCTTATTCCTTAAGTAAGAAAAATTTTATTGGACATATTGCTTAAATCCAAAAGTTCTGTAAACTCCATTAGTGGTAGAATATACCACTTGTCTAAAAGTAATTAATCAATTACAGGGTAGTCATCACTTATCAAAATAAATCATTTCTTCATCATTATTTCAAAATCAGGAACATATTAGGGGTTGTATTTCACATAATCATGTGTTTTCTAAAAAGTTTAAATTTCTACTAAATAAATTTTCATGGAACCATTCAAAATATTATCTCAAATACTTAATGAAAAAGTATTGTAGTACAATCCTTACATATTTCATAAATCATATGATGAGAACATCATAAAGAAAATAATTCTCCAATAATTTCTTAGATCAAAATACAAAAGTAAATTAATAATTCCACTTCAATTATGTCAATAACATATGCTTGACCTTGATACCTTAGCTTCTTCCAAGGTATATTTTCTTAACGCTTGGGGAATTCATTTGTTTAGTGGCCCATATACTTGTAGTTGTAATATTAAATAGTACGATTTTCCTTCTTTCCATTGCATTATTTTTCCTGGTGACCCTTTTATTTACAATTATAATAAACTCCCAATCCTTTGAAGCATTTACCAGGGTGATTATTTCCATAGTTATCACATGTTAGGAAATAATTCTTTCAATTTATATTCTTTAACTCATTCCCCTTTTCATGGTGTTTAGGAGACCTCTTCTTATCTTGGTTTCCCTTGAATCCATATGACTTGGAGTATTCTTTCTCTATCTTGATAGAATGTATAACTATCTCTTTATATGATGTGAAATTTTGAGAAACTAGCTCACTTTAAAGATTTTACTTAAGACCTCTAAAGAAGCTGTCAATATTAAACTATGACTTATGTATGTAATCCATAGTATACTTGGATAAAATTGTAAAATTAGCTTCATAATCTGCAACACTCTCTTCTTACCCTTTCCTAAAGAAAAGGAACTTCCTATTCATCAAAATTTGTTGATCATAAGGAAAATATTTATAAAATAATGTCTCCTTAGAAGTTATCTATTCCCTGAGTTCAATTTCATCTTCCTCCCTTGTATTCTAGATCAAAGAGCACCACTTGTCAACATCACCTTGGAGATAATAGACTGCAAGTGTAACCTTTTCCTTTTCACTGCATTACAAGGCCATAAATATCTTCTCCAAATACTTAATCCATTACTCTACTACAATTAGATTAGTATTCCCACTAAACAATGAGGGATTATTACACATAAAGTGATCCAACGTAGGTGATTCTCTATACATAATAGGTTGATCCATTCGAGAAATGTTATTTTTCTTAACCTGACTAAGCTACCCTAATATATCCCTAACTTTATTAGTTCTAATACCAGCTTCATTGAATTTATTAGTTGGGAAACCTCTATATTATCTATGAGCATTGATACCATTCTTTCTTTTAGGCTCTATTTCTAAAAAATGTCATATACTAGATTAGATCCTAAAATTATGAACTTTGTATAACTATAAACATGGTATAGCTCATACATAAATTTATGCATTGTAAATCCTAGAATCATAAACTTTGGTTACTTTGGGGAAATATTTAATTTTTAATTCTTTATAATGGTAGGTATGGAAAATGTGAACTATCCTAAGAATATCCCCCAGAAGTGTCAAACTAGGTGCGCAGTAAGGCCTCTTGTCATATATGAGGTTACCCTAAGTCAAGCCCAGAACCCCTTGTTATCCTCCAATGGCCTGAAGGACTTCATTTTTTATTGATTTTGATAATCCACCTTTCAAGGGGTGAGGTTGAACCCTTACAAGGCCCGTAAGAGTAATTATTACATGGCCCATAGGCCTTAGAGTAATTCATTGCCTGTAGGCTTCAAACATTACATACAACCCAGACTAACTACTTGGAACTTCTCCTCCCCAGCATCTTCATCGTGAAATCATATCTCCACCTTCAGATGGTTGTTCAGCTAGGCTTTCCCATTCATTCACAGGCTTTTCCTAATGGCAGGTGCCATACCCTCTCATTCTTTTAATCCATTTAGCTTCTACTATGGTGAAAGATCCTAGCTCCTCCTCCTTCTGAAGTTTGTTCCTTTGTCGGTTGTCTGGTTTGCATCTGCACTTAAGGTGGCCTGAAGGCCTTGAGGTGGCCCGAAGGCCTTACTGACCCGAAGTCCTGGGTGGCCTGAAGGCCTTAAAGTAATTGGGGACCAAATTAGTGTCCTGAAGGCACAAATGGGGGAATATTCCCGGCTGCTACAGTGCCAAACAGTGCCTGTTACAGTCCCTCTACAGTCCCTACTACAGTCTAGATAGTTCCTGCTATAGTACTGCTATAGTACCCTACTACAGTACCTGCTACAGTACCCCCAAAAATTAGCCTCCACCTGGATTTGATCCCGGGTCTCCTGGATGCACTTAAGGAGTCCTCACCAAATGGGCTAAGGCTCATGTTCCCCAAAACCCCTTGTTAGAGTTATTACTACTAGGTATATCTATTCCATAACCATTTCCACTTGTAGTATCTAGATAGGGATATATTTCTAGGAATACCCACATAATCACTACCTTACCAAAATTCTAGGATGTTCTTGTATACTTATCCATAATGTCTATCTAAGGGTTGTACTCTCTAATTTAAGTTTTCTAAATATAGTTTCCAAGGTTTCTAATAAAATTCCTCTAATACCAACTATAACTTTCTAACCCTAGAAGCCTAGAGCTGATACATTATTTTATTACATTGGCATGATTACAAGGAATCAAATCCTGAATGACCGATTAGTTTAGAAATCTTGGAAAGTGAGATTACATATAGGATATCCATAATACATTGGGAAATATAAAATAAAAGTAAGATACATAAAAAGAAAATAAACTGCATCCTTGAATTCTCATTAAAAGAGTTCTTCTTCATAACCTAGGGTAAGGAAACATAATAAGGGTGAGCTCAAATGCTCAGTAAGGGTAAGTAATGCAGAATAAATAATTAATCGATATGAATACATTAACATGGAAAGGTAAATAATTGATTATGCATGCCATAAAAATAACTAGATTAGGAAATATAAATATGGAAAGGTAAGAAATTGAAAACTAATGCCTTTAAATCAATGACCTGAAAATGAAATGCATCCATAGATATGTCAACACAAAATATCATGGATAAATAATAACTAAATTATCAATAAAGAAAAATTTTAATTATTGGATTTCATATTTCCCAGGAACATGATACATTTACCATCAAGAGATAGTTTAAACTATTTTTCCAATTAATTCACCTCATGATATTATCGACGGATTGGGGGGCTTGCATTAACCAGTTCCCAACTGACAGGGATTTCCTTAAATGGTCCCCAACCCATATATTTCATGTACAAAGAATTACTCATGTATTAAATAAATAATGTTCCTTATAAAATATACATATTGAATAAATAATATGGATTTATCAAAAATACTTCAGAGTAGTATAAGTAATAACAAGGATTGTTGACATTAAAACATTTTTGAGGAAAAATAAACTTTAAACATTCCAAAGTGTCCCATACCACTTGAAACATTTAAACCATAATTCCCTATGGATTAAACGAAACATATAATATCATGATAATAAGTATATTCAAGATATATAATGCCATAGGGTATTACATAAACTAAATAAAAGTGAATTGGTTCCTAACAAAATAAGTCTTATTGAAATTTAAATTGAGACGAAATCCCTTACCTTATCCTTTATTTTTATTTTTTGATATTTATAGTCTTGTATAGTGGTTAAAAATATATTGAAAACTGATATAATAACCATAATAATGTTTATAATACCATATATTAACTTCTTATAATATCTCATTACCCATTTATTAACAAATTTAATTAATTTTACTATTTCAAGTGTTACCTGACAAGATCATTCAGAGGAAGACCCCTGACCATTTATTAAACAAAGGAAAAGTTATATAAAATAGAAAAGAAGGACATAGATGAACAACTTGACCACATCCAACCAGTTCCATACAAAAGAAGAAAAATACATGTCATAGTAATCATAACCTTCTCCGTATCCATAATAAGACGCTTCCTCCGTAGTAGATAATTCCCAATATGAAGATGTTTCATATTGCTTCAATATATTAGTGTACTTCTTTTTAAGATTCAACTTCTCCAGTGAGGGCTGCTCCACACAGTATTGCACTCGCGACACTGGGGTAGCCCCTCTTTATCGCTTAGATGAAGTTCTGGTGGCCATTGGATTTGGAAAATAAGAATAGTACTTCTTGGGTCTTCTTCTTGGTGGAGCAGTCATAACTCCATCACTTTCAGACACCTTTCTTCTTCTACTCTGAACAATTTCACTGAAAGAAGGTTGGACAACTCCACTATTTTCTTTATCATTGTCAGAAACATTTTCCCCATTTACCAAGGATCATTATAGAGACAAGATCCTTGTATCCATCATCCTTCAACACTAGAAAATCCTCTGCAATAGCCAAGATCCCTCATTCCATAATTTGAGAAAGAATTTTATGGTTAATTGGGGAAAGACAGTGAGAGTCCTACATAGAATCATGACCATCACATAACGCCCTCTCCAATACACCCTCAACAGCCTCTGCTGGCTTGGAAATAGTCTTAACACCATCAACCGAATGATATTATTCAACCACAAGGGGTACCTCCTCGACCTCCAGTCCTACGAACCAGTTGAAAGTCGTGACAACTTGAATTTCCCCAACTGCACAAGTTGTGCAGCCAACAGGCTCCACAAAACTAGGACCTGATTGACCCAAATCAGCAGTAACTTCTAGCAAGGGCTGCTGCCCAACACCAAGGTCACTCCTCAATCTATCGAATATTTTCTTAACTATTGGATTTGAGGACACCGAAATCTCCTTCATTCCAGTAGAGCATACCAGAGCCGATGCAACACCATCTTGGTTCACCCCCTGTATTAGAACTAGAGCCAATTGCTCTTCCACCACTGCACCACCAATTTGAGATTCTCCCACCCGAATGTTATGCTTAATAGCTTCTCTACACTCGACACATCCATTTTTCTCCTCAAGGACTGTATTTTCCCCAGCCTCACCCCTTATCACTATCAAACCAACTTCATTGTGACCCGTTCTCAAGTCCTGATCCAGACCAGTAACAACACAACCTTTACTGCATCTCTTCTCCACCACTTGTGAGCATCTACTCACCCTCCCGCTATAACAAATTGATGCCATATGACCAAATAGAACACAAGACATGCAATAGTGCATCCATGACTCAAAAACCACCTCCTGTTTCCAATGAAACTCTTGCTCATACATAATCCAAATGCAGTGGACCGGTAGGCTGTACGTATGCATGAACGCTACTTTCATTTCTTTGTCGTATTAAATGAATAAAATATAAATAATACATATGTATATTATAATTATAGTATAATATATATTTCATATGTGTTACATAGTTTTATTAAAACCATCCTTTATACATTTCATATATGGAATGAATGAGTCATATCACTTTGAGGGGACAATAGTCCACACTTACTCAAACGAAATTATCGTATTTACACAAGATGGAAAGAATAAAGGTATATCCTAAATAAAAATTATAGAAGTATAAATAAATTATAAATATAATATATAACATATATAAACATATTTTCCATTATAATATCCACCATGAGAGGTGGTATGGAAAAAATGAACAATCATCGTTTCGTGAGGTAGTAGTTCACCGTATAGAGAAACGATATGTTCAATACCCATTATATGAAGGTGTGTGTAAGTGTAGGTCAAAAAAATTACATAAAAACATATTAGTATATTTTGGATACTATTTTTGTCACATAATAATGTAATAAATATATTTTAGTGAGTCGATAATGGAAATGAAATTAAAAATCTTGAGAGAAGACGTTACCTCTTAATCAAATAACTACTTTTAGTTTGTACCAAAAGGCTTCCTTTGAAGGATTTATGACCAAAGGGAGGATTAAAGGTCAATTTAAGGTGTTTTTGGAATATATTTGGTCAGATATTGGCCTAACTTAAGTGTTTTGATATGTGTGAGGAAGTGGGAGTAGAGGAGGTCCTTTTATAGTGGAGGAGGAGTGGCACTCTTTCAATATTTTTACAAAGGAATTCCATGCATGTTTTTCATGCTACAAGTGGATGAAATAATGGGTCCAATTTGAGAAAATTGAGGATAGGGTATATATATGTCTATAAAATGGACTTTTTACAATTTATAGGTCGTTTTAAGCCTTAAGTTTAAGCTTTAGTCCCTTATTAGGCTTAATTTAACCTTAATTATTGCAATTAATTTTAATCACTTTCACTAATATTTTTGGTTAATTTTTTTTTGGTCTTATTAAAAATTAAATATTATGATGATTAAAAATATTTAATCCATTTTTATAAATTCCAATCACGTAAGTGGTGGAAATTAATTTAAAATTCATCCTGTAGGCGGGACGACAATGCGGGGCTTTAATGTAAAAACGCCCAAAAGTTTGCTATGTTTTTATAGTCAATTTCAAAGTGAAATTGATCCCAATGACATTAATTATATTAATAGTTAAAATTATAATCTAATTAAACTTTATAACCAATCTTAAAAATAATTTAACCTTATAAATAAATTTGATGAAGAAGCAGTTTTGAATTAAAATTCAGTATTTTTAACTATTCATTAAAAAAATGAAATGTTTTAGAAAGATATCCAAAATTCACCCTAACCTAATTATTATGTTTCTATTTAAAATATTAAGTTTATTTTTACATATAAAATCAACTAAGTTTTAAAATTCATATTTAAAATGGGTTCTCCATTAAAAGGAGGTAAAATTGCCTTTTAAAAAATATAGGTTTTTATGTGTAAAATTGGGTTTGTTCTTATCTTATGCATATAAAACATAATGGATGAATATAAAAAATATTTTATTGAATATATAACATATATATTTCATTAAAATCGTTTATTAATTTTAATTAACTATGTTTATTATGTCAAAACTCTTTTAGAAGCCTATAAATAATAATATTTCTTTTTTATATCAAATTGGTTCTTATTTTCATTTCTCATTAGTTGGTAACCAATGAAATCATTTTATATTTATATAAACCATAAATTTTCATAAGTTATTTAATACTATTCACAACCTTTAACATAACTACTATGATATATCATATTATATTAAACAATAATATTTTAATAATATATTATTATTTGGTGAAACACGGTCTTGCATGTAACACAAGTTATCAAGGAAGGTCTCTCTTATGTGCAACACAAGATAACACAATGTTGAATTTATTAAAAGCTATATCATGTATTGAATATATTTAAAATAGTAAATATATTGTAGAGTCTTAGTATATTATATTCCCTTACAATCTTGGTGATGCATGTCATGCACATCAACAAAAATAAGGTTCTTACTTTTGAATTTTGGGGTGTTACACAAATATAGAAGGTTATGAGAATTGAATATCTAGTAGGAATTCCACATACTATATGTTTCATTTAATATTACCATCTATGAACATGTTTATTAGTCCTTATACATGAGATTATTGTTAATATATATCATGAATCATGTAATTTGATGTATTGTCAAAAACCATGATGACATGTACTCATAGAGAAGTAACATAAGTTGGGTATTTCATAAGTGATATAAAATTAATGGATAAGTGAAGAAATAATTTTTCACTTCCAAGTTAATGGAATTATATATCTTTAGACCTTTTATTGAAATAAAATTTTCTGATTAAGTCCATGGTTATGAAGGTTTATCGATGAGTTCATTTCATGAATCCAAAGAAAAATATATCAAGTATATAGGTTTATTACATAATTATGAAACCTATTTTATGAGATATTGAGAAAAAGGGATGATATTACATGATGATTGTTCATTGGAGGTTGTTTTCAATGTAACACTAACTTCTTTCTTTATGGGTTCCTTAATGTGTTGCTAGATGACAATCTTAGACTTTAGGCCGGTTTTCCTAATACCACTAAGAAAGTTTCTTAGAGGGAAATACACTAAATTTATCCATAACTTCAATTAAATTATATTCAAATTTATTGTTAGAACAAATACTATTCTCAATTTTTTAGGAATAATAATTATTCTAGTTATGTTTATAGCTGAAATTCAATCAATATTTATTCAAAAGAATAAATATATGAGTTGAATATTAAATAAATATTCATTATCCAATTAGTAAATATAATATTTATTTATTTATTGAATTAAAATCATAGTGACATTTATTTATTTAAATAAATAGTAACTATTAAAGATTTAATAAATGCCATGGAGGATTGAAATATTGAGTTAAGTGTTTATAAGAAATGATATTTAAATATTCAAAAGTTTTGTGAATGTATAGGAAATAATAATAATAATAATAATATTATTATTATATATGGGGTTTATTTAGGATTAAGATATTGTTTAAGAACCTTTTTTTAATAAATATTTCTTAGAACTATGTATATAACCCAACTTATATCATTTTAGAGTATAGATACAGGATTGTACTTATAATAAATTCAATTGATATTATATAAATACCTAGATATAAATTCTCAATAATTCTCTCAAGAATATAGAGTAACAATCCACCCTCTCAATATCAAGAGAACTATAAGAAATCCTTCATGATCAGAAGTAATTATTGTTATAATTAATAGAGAATGATGCAAGTGGTTTGGTTCATTCCTAATAACACCTGACTGTTTTTAGGTTTTTGGATCAAATGTGGTTTCTTCTATTAGTATTCTACCCTTTAACCCTACATCAAAATGGTACTATGATAAGAAATATCAATTGATATAACAATGAAGAAATAAATGCAAGTGAAGGTAATTATTATTTACATAGATTAATTATTAATTATAAATTATATGTGAAAATAACATTTGTTTGAATCATTTAGGGTTTCATTTTTCAATTTATAAGAATTTAATCTAAAGTAATTGATGAAGAAAATTATTGTGTGTGGGCCCAACTGCTTCTACTACACCTAAAAACATTCAGATAAGAGTAAGAGTAGTCTTGCATTAGTATTATTCATTATGATAGTGGGATGGTTCTGCTTTGTGTGATAACATTACTCATATGTTTTTTATTTGACTTATTATGGAAGGTTTATTAATTTTTTTGGATATGGTTGTTTAATACCATATATGTTATTTTATACCCATGGGTCAAGCTACCACCTCGTGGACCATTGGAGATGAGATTTAGGGGCCACTATTGATCTTGTTTCTAGATCAAGAGAAGGATTAGTTGGGTAGAGACTTAAAAAATGATGTTAGGGAAAATAATATTAGAAGGAGTTTCAATTAAGAACTAGTAAGGGAATAATGTGTTAGAAATTCTATCATATTTCTTAAAACTTAGTATACAAAGTAAACTAGGGAAACCATTTAAGGATGTAGAAAACCCTTGTGTCTATAAGTATGGATTCTGATTGTTTATAAATTTTTACTAGAAGGATGGTGTATTTTTGGTGAATTAATTATATAGGTATGGGTTCATGTATCATATATTAATAGGTCATGATGTTTTTTCTTGTTTTTCATTTAACTATTTTTGTGATTAATTATGAGGTAGTGTAAATAGATACATCCACATTGTCGTTGGCCTAAGACATTTTTTTCTTACAACTATACCACATGTGCATCAAAATATTGAGGTATATGAAGATGGGCGTGGGAGGAACATGTTGTTATTTTTTAGTTGGTGAATCCAAAAATAAAAAAATCACGGTGAGTCACTTTGTGAGAGTTTAAGTGGTAGAACATAATAAAGAATGAGGAATTTTTTTTCCTGAAAATGAAATAGAGTTTTGGTTGGAGTGTAATAACCCTCATTTTATAGATCATGAATTTCCCTTTATTTCTACTTCATATGGTGTTAGATTGATGAACTTTATGATTGAGAGGGTATGGTAATTATTGATGGAAATGAGGAGGAAAATGAGTTTGTTTGAGGTGTTGTAGCTGGGTACCCAATGGTTTTTCACTTAGTACACAGTAGCATCAGGGTGTTGCTGGTGGTTCTGCTAGAGTCATCGATTTAAACCTATATTTTAACCTAAAAACCCATTGGCTCAAGGATCTCCCACATTCCAACAATTTCCTTTTCCCTTAGGTGCTCTCAATATCTTATCTTCCTCTTTAAGATTTCTCCCCTTTTAACTTGGTTTAGATCACTTCCTAGATGTATCAGGAGATCATATTCATCATGGTTTTCTTAATTCTTCCACTAATCTCCTCTAATTTATTGTTTCTTCATGAAAAAAAGTAAAAACTATTTTTGTCCTATTCTAGGTCATGTTAAATCTTATGATTCCTATGGATTTCCTTTTTCAACACTATTTTGGGGGTTGAAACTTGACAAAACTAAGGTAATCATGTTGTTTTTATTTTTGGTTTCCATATTTATGTTTTAGTGATGATTAAATCCCTAATATCACATATATTTGTTTGAATCAATCATTCTTGTTGAAACATATCTTCATTCTTAGGATCCTGAAGGATCATTCTACACTGGTTTAGATAGGACAATCCTTATTCCTCTCAAACTCATAAAGGGTCAGTTTTTAAATGATATGACTATGAGTGAATGTAATTATATTGAAATGTTTTAAACTAATAGAGGTTTTTCTTAAAATATTTTATAAATGTTGTGAATTTTTTAGCTAGTTATATTGATTATTGCTATGTTTTCATTCCATGGTAATTATGTTTAATTCATGTTTCCTATTTATATACATACATGGAATGTGTATATATTATTCATGTCGAGTTATACATTTGTGGATTTTTTCCACTGTATTATGTTGTTTCTAACATCATTATAAATGAGGTTTAACTTGTAACACTTGAATTAGCTATTAATTATGGTTAGTGATATGCATGTTCATTTTTTTTATCCATATCTATCTATCATAAAAATGTTTAGGACTATATTTGAGAATATTAGAAAGGGTTTTTTTGTTTTAAGTATCATAGGAAGGTTTATTTTATATAAAAGAAATGTTGATGGGGTGGGATAGGTTGTAATACCCTAACTCATTATACATGACTCCATTCCCCCCTGAGATGGTTTGTAATACCCTGAATCATTATACATGATTCCCTTTCCCCTAAGATGGGTTGTAATGACTTGAATCATTATACATTATTCCCTTTCCCCTTAGTATATGTGATACACCTTGAATCATTATACACATTTGTCACATATTCCATGTTGAGGCTCAAAGTAGGTAAATAAGCATGAGTCCTCCATATATTAGTAGTTATATGTGTGACTTATATTCCTATTAATTTATTTGAAATTCCATGTTGATTTTTTTAATCCTTTATATTTAAATTTTTCCCAAATACACTTTAGTTTATGATAGGTTTTAAGGGGTGTGGTGATGAACTCCTATTGAGTTTTTTTATGCTCACACACTTATGAATCCTCATAAGATGCGTGGAAACTCCTTTACATGTGATCTAGGTAAAGGAAAATCATCAGAGCATGAGTATTCATAGTATATGAAGTATGGAATTTTGGTGGAGTATTTTAGATATTTTTATAAACATACCAAGCGAGCATATAGAGGCTATCTATGGCTGTCTAAAATGATGTTCTTATAATGACCATGGATTGAATTACTAAAAGGTATTGGTCTGGGTCACCATAACATTTTAGGCACACATCCCAATTTCTAGAGGTTGGTGTAAACACTAAGAGTTGATATGGTTGGATGTTCACTTAAAATAATATGCATATAACTTAAGGATATATAAGTAACAATGAATCCTTAAGATTGATCCCAAAATTATTGGGGTTCCAACAAATCCTGGTTTCATGTGATGTAACCTGAGGCTACATTGCACCCAACATAATGAGTGCATGCATCTTTTAGCTCCATCCAATGCAGTTTTCTTTGGTTTATAATAAATTATTAATAGATTAAACAAGGAATTCATATTCATTTAATTTTTTCAGTGGATTCTCCAATGTGAAGTAATGTATGGGACACAACATGATACATTGTATATTGCCAACATGTTTCATTAAATAGACAGAATCAGGCATGAACTATAAATGGGAATGAGTTCCCTTATTGTTGGTTATGGTGATCATCAGTTTCATCCTAATTTCTTTGAAGTTATCTTCCTTCTTATAACACTGTTCTTCGCATATAGTGAAGGTGCTGACACCCCTATTGATGTGTGGGAATTATCACAACATGATCATGGATCCAAAGTTCAGTGTAATCCCTAAAAGGAATGAAGTCTTTGTATTCTACTTTAGTGATCATCATCAAGAACACTCTACCGAGATTGAGGCTTCTATAATAGTGATATAGATACACTTTGTTCTTTATTTTTCATTCACATTGATTTTATCTTGGTTAGATTGAGAATATATGGGTTTTCTTACACTTCCATCAATAATTATATGATCCCATCAAACCAATCAGTAGTATAAAATAATTATTCTCCAATTAATCAAAGTTTTTCTTTCATTTTTGATGAATAAAACATTTTATATAATGTAAACTTCCCCCCCCCCACTCGATGTTACTTTATATGATAATTTAATGATGAGAAGTATTAGAAGATACATTTGTTAGATGACATAATATGCACTGGGAATGTGACATTACATTAAACACTTAATGTAATATAGATCATGATGAGACATATATGTTATAGAGGTAACTTATCTTGCATCAAATATCATGGAAAATAGAGTATAGTTTTTTGATTTCCAAACATTATTTTGAGTTTCAATGCAATTTGTGTTACATACATGACATTATGTTGAGTCTAAACATAATTTAAGTAATGAACCCACTTAAATGATGAACAATACTTCATAAAAGGGAGTCCTATATTGGAATTTAACTCATATGTATTCCGGTTCATTACGCAAGGTGATCTATAGATGGTTGTTAAATTCTTACATAGCTTCCCCATTGTATGACCGAAACTATTGTGTTTCCCTGGACAATGGTTCAATCTTATAATGTTATCCTATGATCTTCTTACCAGTTCCAACCCATACTACTCCTATTCATTACAACACTACATTAAGGGTCAATGTAATGTTAAGAGGTAGTTTTATAATTTTTATAAAAGTTAATTAAAATTTTATATTTAGTTAAATATGCTCATAGTTTGTAAATTATTTATAAATGATAAGTGTCAGGAATTATAAAATGTGATTTTTATGCCTAAAATAAATACAAAAATTTTATATTGATATCTCATGTTTTAAAAAATAAATAAAATATTTATTTGTTTGTTAATTTCTAGATTATTTATACTTATATAAATTATTTATATAATGTGAATAATGTGTATGTTAAATTGATTCTAGGATATAGAGCCTTTCATTACATGCTAGGTATGACTCCATAAGTTTAGTTTTTAATATACATTAAACTTAATTTGTTTTTAGAGTTATAATATTGGGAATATTTTTTGAATATAGTTTTTTCATATTAGGTATAAGAGATATCATGAATCAAATTCTCTCTTAAGTAAAGTTTCTTCGAGGATAGAGACTTGGGGTTGGATTACCCATTGTCCAAGAGGATTATGTCTTGTTTTAGAAAGGTTAGGGGTTGTATATCTATTACCCTAGGCTTACTCATATAGATATTATCAATCTCATATAAATTTATTCCTTTACATTAAAAGTTATTTTAACTCACACATAAGATACATTTGGATGTGTGTGAATATGTTTGGATTCTATTTTTGGGTGAATAACACAAAATTTTGGGTTGTGTAAAGAGTTACACATTAATATAGTGTGAATATATTAATTTTGTGGATGAAATATGGATTTAAAAACTAAATAATTAGAAGAATATATACAAAAAGGGATCAAGCATGAGATAATAAAAATTGAATGAGATTAAATATTTTTAATATGCATGAGATTCATATTATAATAGTGATACTTTTAAAGAAAAAATTTAAAATAATAACTGCGACATTCTATAAAAATTAGCACTTATCAAGTCCTAAATCATTCAATTGGGTAGGTTTTAACAAATCAAGGTTCATCCATATTATATTGTGTAAGGAAATAAGGAAATATGTAACATTGTATCATCATACTGTAGTTTTTCAATAAGTATTTCCCCTTGGATTGTCTCTTGTTATCCCATTCATAACATTTTCTTTAGGTTACACTTATCTAGTAAACCTTAAGAGTTTGGATACCAGAGAAATATAGTTGAGTTTATCCTTGTGATGGATCCGAGAAAAGTGTTTCTTACTATACTATCCATGAATTGTAATTATTATGATTGGGATGATTCCCTACCTAAATAACTAAGTGGTGAGAGGAACACCAAAGTAGACTCATTTCTTGGTGAAATAAGGATCTTGTCTTACTGAATAGATGTGATGTTTGAGGTCATCATTTTTAGCGGGGGTAATATCATTAAACATACTTAATGAAGAGATATAATATATAATAATCATATATATATGTATGTATCTCTTATAGGTTATGATTTATTTCATGATGATAATATTGAGATCCCTCATAGGTATGACCTGTAAAACAGGTTGAGATTAGTATATTGGGTTAATAAATATTATTAAAGAGAAGAATTATGAGAATCTGAATGTGAATGTTATAGATGTTAATTTTTATAATTCTGACTATTGGGAATTAGATACCATTTTTTTGTCACACATTTTTTTTAAAAACACATACTCTGAGATATAAGATAATTAAAAAAGGGTAAAGTAGATCTTCATGTTGGTAATGGAGTAAGAGTTTTTTTATTATAAATAAACACTTACAATTTGATTTTACTAATTGAATTAGTCCTAGAATTGGAAAATTTTTATTACATTCCAACCATAAATAGAAATTTTATTTCTGTATCTTATTTGGAAAAGATGTAATTTTTATTCACTATTAAAAATAATAGTTGTTTTATAAATAAGAATGAAATGTTTTATGGTACCTAGAATATGATAAATGGTTTATACATTCTAGATACGGATAATACTACCTATAATGTTCAAAATAATAAGGTAAGGTTTGATTTAATCCCACCACCTTTAGTATTATCTCCTTGGATATATAAACAAGAAACACATCTAAAGACTCTATAAAGATGTATTATTGGAACCATTCAATTATGAATCCTTTTAAAATTTAAAATCTTTTTTATTAATAAATATAACAAAAGAAAATTTTATTATAAAAGGTTAAATGTCTATTAGAATGTTGAATATCATATATAGTAATGTATATAGACTAGTGAGTGATGAAAAAACAGTTGTTTTAGGTACTACATTACATTTAATGATGAATTTAATCAGCATGGATATGTGTTTCTCATGATACAAAAATATAAAACTTTTGGAAAGTTCAAATATTATTATAATAAAGTTTATAATCAACTAAGAAAAAGTATAAATATCCTTTAATTGAATCTGGGTGGTGAATACTTGATCTAGGAAATCATTGATTATCTGAGGGATTGTGAAATTGTTTCGCAATTCACTTATCCTTGAACAACACAATGTAATGGTGTGTCTAAGAGGATAAATCATACCTTATTATACATGGTTCAATCAATGATGAGTTAATGTAACCCTCATATTACATTTTGTGATCATGCTCTGAAGATTGTTTCATTTCTATGAAACCACATTCTATATACAGCATTCACAAAGACACCATATGGTATATGGATTTGGAAACATACCATTATGATTTTCATAAATATTTGGGGATGAAAATCATTCGTATAAATTTTTTTTTATGATAATATTTTCTTCAAATATGAAAAATTATTATTCATTGGTTATCCTAAGGATACTAAGGGATATTATTTCTATAAACATATAGAGCAAAAAAGTGTTTGTGGTCTAATTTTTTACATTCCTTGAAAAATAATTTATCGATCATTGATTAATTGGGAGGAATTTTGAACTTATAGAATTTTAATACCTATGAACAAGAATCATTCTTGAGATAGATATTGAGCTAGTCCCACAAAGAGTTATGGAAGAAGAACTAACTCCTAATACACAAGAACCTCAAAGATCTAGTAGGATTCCTTGGGAGATAATGAGATATTGATTTCTTATCAAAAGTTGTGTTGAGGTAATGTTTGCAAGAAATAAAACTACTAACTACTATGAGTCTATAGATACTTATTATTCTAATAAATGGTTTAGATTTATAGAATATGAAATAGACTCCATGTACACCAACCAAGTTCATAACTTAGTGGATTCTCTTAAATGGGTGGAACCCATAAGGTGAAAGTGGGTTACCTATAATAAAAATAGCATGGATGGTATAATATCTATTTATAAGTCATTAATAGTGGAAAAAGGTTACAAACAAATTTATAGTATTGACTATGGAGACTAATTTTCACTTTTTGTGATAAAAAATCCCATTTGGATTTTTCTTTCCATAACAACTTACTTAGATTATGCGATATATAAAATATATTTCAAAACTACTATCATTAATGATAATTTAGTTGAGGTCCTGTATATGATATAAAAATAATGTTTTGATGTTTCAAAAGACACTTCTAGGTTATGAAAGTTGCAAACAATCATTTATAGATTGAAGAAAGCTTCTCAAAGTTGGAATATCACATTTGATGATGAAATTAAAGAGTTTAGTTGAACAAAAAATATATATAATTCCTATATATTTAAGTTTATTAGTTGGAATATATTACAATTTCTGATATTTCTTATGGATGGAATACTACTTATCGAAAATGGTATCCTGACACTTAAATTTTTGAATCTGTATCTGGGTAAATGATTCTCAATGAAAGACATAAATGAATGTAACAAACCTGACCCCAGTAGCCTAGAGTCGATGATAATTTTATTAAAATGGAATAGATATAAGACACCAAAACTCCAAAGAATGACCATTTTAGTAGTCTTGAAGAAACTAGATATATACATGGTTCCTTTATTACACTGGTAATTAAACATAGTATATAATAAAAGAAAATAAACTGCTTCTTTTCACTTATTCAAAGATATCATATTCATAAACTAGGGATGGAAAAAAAATAAAAGGGTGAGATAAAATGATCAGTAAGGGTTAAATATATTGTAATAATGAATCAATAATAAGATAATAAAAAAAATTATACATAGTCAATATGGAATGGTGAATAATTGAAAAATACATTCCATCAATAAATTGAAAATGAAAATGCATCCAAAGATTTCATCATAGTGAAAACCTCATGGAAAGTAATAACTAAATACTGAATAAAGAAAATTATTATTATTTGGATGTAATGTATCTATAACATGAACCATCATACCGCCAATATGGTTTAAGTCTGTGGGTAGATACCTGTCTGATTCAGTTTGGAAACAAACATGAAGAGTTTGTTGCCAACTATTTTATCTCATGAGAACTATCGATGCATCAAGGGGCTATAACAGGCCCCTACCATCACTAAAATTATAAATAATTATTCATAAATATATTAAATTCAATAAAAATATTTCTTATTAATATCCTTATTGAGTAGAGGATATAAATTCATTAATATTTCCCAAGCTAAAACAACATTTAAAATAAACACCATATGTAAAATGGTATACGACTAAGACAATAATTATATCAATGATAAAATAATTTATATATTTAATAGAAATATAATTTCAAATTAAAAATTATATTAAGGGGAATTATATACACCACATAAAATTATTAGGTGCACAATACCAAGTAAGTCTCAATGAAATGGAAATTGAGATGATGTCCCTTACCACTTTGTAATCAATCGAATCGTATGGAAAAAAATTAATAATCATCAAATGAATAATTGGATATCATGAATATAAATAGATTCATGATATTTCATATAAAATGGAAATATAAATACATCACATACAAGAAATAATTGGTGAATAATGGAAATATCACAGAAATAAAAGTGATATGAGAAACCCCTTACCTTATGTTTGAATGTGTTTTGTACTTGATCTTAATGAACTGTGTAATCAAATTTAATTAATTAATTAATTAATTAAGAATATTTTATACAAGTATTTGATTTATTATAATTTTATTAAGTTAATTTATGGCCTTTTTTATGAGTTATAAAGTACAATTTTATCATTCAGGATCATTCATTTCATTTGTTTTCATGATCAGTTTACTTGTATATATGTATTGAAAATCATGTAAAATGATGATAGTTGTCCAGAATTGAAATTATATGTTATTAATGAAATTATATAATATTTAATGGTTATATATTTCATTCGTTTATATGGTATGAGTATGAATGATTTAGATAAAACATTAATGATAATCATTTAGATTATTTTGGTGTTTTTTCGATCATCATGAAATAGTTTTGTCTTATGAATTAATATTATGTATATATAATAGTTAAATAATCTTAAATAAGCTATAATATATATATTATAGTGTGGTTTACCCATAAAAATTGTTTTATGACCAGCCTTTATGGTGAAATTATAAAACAAACAATCATCCTTCAGGAAGGTGGTGAATCAACACCCCACGGAAAATGTTTCCATTTTTAGTAAAAAAGAAGAGGGGAAAAGATATGATGATGGATTATTCCATTAACATAATAAAAATAAAGTTTATATGTGATAATGGAGTTATAATTACACTTGTATAATGGGAGATGATGAGATAATAATAAAATAAATGAAATTAAAAGGAAAATAAAAGAAAAAGAAAGAGGAGTTTACCTCTTGAATTCTCCTCCTTGAGAACCTCCTCAAGGAAGTTGGGATTGGTATTTTGGTGATAAAAAAGGCTCTTAGACGTGGGGTATGGGCTTGGTAAGATTATTAGGAAAAACTTGGACAATTATTATAGTTTGGAAGGTGTGAGTAGAAGAGGTGGTGAGGGGTGGTATTTATAGTGGAGGAGAGGGGTGTTTTCTCATTCTTTTATTCACTAGTTTATTATTTTGGATCAATACTATAAATAGTTTAATAATTATGACTAAATATATTGAAATAATAAAGTATGGTTCGAGATTATGGGATTAAATAATCTATAAATTACCTATGACTTAAAAATTCATTTATTTAGCTTATACTGTAAATTACCATATTTCACTATTCACAAAAAACAACAACTATTTTAGAAAAATCTCAAAAAATCACCCTAACCATTTTTTGATGTGTAGAATTCAAAAATAAACTCCATTTTATGAAAATAATTTTATAATTATGAGAAATTTAATTTTTAATTAAAATAATCATTTACTCGAAAAATACCAATTTTAAAATTATAACTGATTTTATAATACTTTGAAAAATTAACTAAGGTCTCATAAAATTATATTATAATCATAAGATAACAAAATATTAATTTATGATTATATTTTATGAAAATAAATTTTATTTTAAATCATTATACTAATTATAAAATTGTGAATAAACATTTATGTTTTATAAAAATATCAATACTTAATTAATAATTTCTAAAACCTTTATTTACTTATAATATGATATAATTATATCATATTAACATTTATAATATGCATAAATTTTATTTATACTTTTGTAGGTGAGGTTAATATTACATTGGCCTAATTACTATTTATAAGGGTCACATTACTATTCCAAAGTTCAAGTTACTATTTTATTGGTATATGTTATTAATTTCTAGAAGAAGCCTCCTATTTTATTAATTCATCATTATAGAGTTTGTTTTGTGTTATCTATGTGATTTTATATTATCTATACTATATGAAATATTTTTTTGTGAAATGTAAGCTATTGAATGAATTGAATTTATTTAATTGGATACATACCATGAAATCTTGGGGTTTTATAATGAAGCTAACTACATACTAAGTATGAAGATATATTGAGATAGATCTAAGATAATTCATATACTAAGTTAGGAAACTTACATTAGTAAATTTATAAAGTATTTTAACATGGAGAACTCCAATAAGGGGTCTTTACCAGTTTTATATGACATGAATCTTAAGATGATTCAAGATCCTTATAAAGAGTTAGAAAGAATAGATACAATTCCATATGTATCTTCCATATGATCTATCATGTATTACATGTTCTGTTCTCAACATGATACTGCCTATACTCCATGTACAACCAGTATATACCAACCTAATCTTTGTGAGAATCACTATATTATTGTAAATAACATTCTTAAGTATTTAATAAGGACTTAGGATATGTTATTGGTCTTTGTAGGAGAGGTTGAGCTCTATGTAAAGGGTTACACAAATTCTAGTTTCCAATATAATTGAGATGATATGAAATATCAACCTGGTTTTTTATTTTTTATGAATAGTGGAGATATCATTTGTAAGAGTTCCAAAAAATCCACTACATTGGACTCAAAAACAAAGGTATAATACCTTATTTAATCAAATGTTGCAAAAGATGATTTTTTGATCAGGAAGTTTTTCTTAAAATTAGAGGTGGTTCCTAGCATCGAGGGAGTGATTGATATTTACTGTGATAAAAATACAACCATCTCTTAGGAAAATGAACTATAGTCTCACAAAAGTACCAAACACATCCTTCAAAAAAATCATTTCATATGAGAGATCCTTGATAGGGGTGATGTTAGTATCTTTTAGATGGCTACAAATGACAATAAATTAGATCTATTTATAAAACCACTACTGTAGTGATAATATAAGGCTCATGTGGAATATATGGGTGATAGAAACATGATAGATTGGTTTTAGTGGTTTAAAATGAATCATAGTTTTATAATAAAGGAAATTTATGATTATCATTCATTCATGTGTGATGAAATTAACTTTACATGAGTACTTGAATGATAATATCCCCTTAAAGTGAGACTTTGTATTTTACCCAATTGATGATCATTATGGAGTATAATAGGTCCTAATGATTTTTTAAGGTTAACTTCAATATAATATTTTACTCATTACAAGGTGTTATACGTAAGATATAGATAATAAATTCATGTGGTAATAAGTAGAGAATTATTACTTGGACTGTCCTACCAAAGTATATCTCAAGGAATGTCATAGAATCATTGATATAATTAAGGATGTAATATTATTATCAATCCCCATTACCTAAGGTTGGTGAGATACCTAGAATAAAAACATTCATACTTTTATACCTTTCTTATGTAAGTCATTGTGACATAGCTAATTAGGGTGTGGTTGGGTATGTTTTTGATTATGTCATAAAACCTAGCACAACAAAGATAATATTTCTCCACTTGTATGATGAGTAATTACATATGGACCTTGATTGAATTAGACTGAGGAAATGAATTCCCATGCTTAATTGAGTTAGATATGACTTGTTAAACTACTAGGATAAGGGTACATGTGATTTACTCTTATGTTAGATGAATTATATGTGATGTATTCATCAACATAGTTGGTCTTTTTTAGAGAATCAAGAAAGGACAATATGAAATATACTAGATTTATATTGTTCTATGTCTAGTGGTCACTCGATGTCATGGGAAAAGATATTATATAAGTATATATATGATGTATATGATTCATCTTGTGGTGTAAATGTTTATATAGATATATGAGTATGTTTGATGGAGATCACACTAGACCCATTAGTAGTTTTAACAACATTGATGCTTTGATTGAGCCTGCTATTTAATCACATTTATCAAATAGGAATTTCATTTTTTAAATGAAATAAGTTCTATAGGGTTAAAAATCTATAAATTTGGATAAATATTATGTTTTGGATAAAGTGTTTGTTCTAAAATGGAGATATTTTAATGAACCCATATCTAAATTGAGTTTTGGATGAATTTTTAGGTCCACAAGGCTAGATACCCTAAGGGGGGGGGGGTGAATCAGGGTATACCAGATTAAAACAATTTCCCCTTTTGATCTTGTTTCATTATTAAAAAAACTATCTTCTATCTCCTTCCCTTTGTAGAGTAAGAACAAATATTAAATCATGTACATGACACAACAATTTTACTTGGTTCACCCTCACTGGGATATGTCCAAGGAGTATACACCAGCGATCTTCCGATGTACCAAATCCACTATAATCCCACTGTTGTATAAAATTTTGAAGCAGACTCACTATCCCTCCTGGTTTATAAACAATCACAAATTGAAAGCTCACTGCTCTCTCTCAATACTGATGTGTGCTCACTGCTTCTTCAGATGATCCACTGAAAGTTTAAAGACTTGTTGGTCCTTTTGTTATCTCCAATTAATGCATCCTTCACTATATGTAGATGCTCTTTTTATTTCCAAATTTCATCCACTGACAAATACCCCTTTGCCACTAAACATTGGGAAACACCTTTTCACCTCTTTTCTCAAAGATCACTGCCTTCACATAGCTCCTTTTTCACGAAGCACAAACATGCCTTCGCGAAGCACCTTTCGTGCTGCAAAATCTGGCCTTCATGAATCTCATTATTTCCTTTTCTCAAAGCTCATTATACTTCGTGAAGATCACAAGTTTCATTTGGATTTTTAGGGCCTTCACGAAATCCTTACTATTGTGATGCTCAGAATATTCGGTTGGCTTATAGCCTTCACGAATGAATTTTCATACCACCTTCATGAACTCCTTTGT
Source organism: Viscum album (assembly GCA_963277665.1). NCBI lineage: Eukaryota > Viridiplantae > Streptophyta > Magnoliopsida > Santalales > Viscaceae > Viscum > Viscum album. Next base: position 1,902,497,516 of record OY728127.1, read on the forward strand.
GAACTCAATGAATTAGAATTTTCATTGAGTATCTATTAATCTCTTAAAATTTTGAAGGGTGTGGCCTCCTATTTAATGGCTCATCTCTTCAAAAAGCTCCACTTCCTCCATCACAATTTCTGGAACCACTAAAACCATCTTTTCAATGCACCTCTATTCACAAAGATCCAATGAAATTTCCCATTCATGAAGCCCATCGAAATCACACATATCTCCATCAAAAACTCATCATGATACCCATAAAAATCACAAATCCTTCTTTCAATGACCATGAATACCTCCATCACCGATCGTGAAGCTCTATTTTCTCGGAATCGCAAAGCTCTTCACTTTCTTGAAAACATCCTCCCAAAATATTTTATCCTTTGTGAAAAGAAACTCACAAATACCATCTTCATGAAAATAATACCTTTTCTAAATTATGATGTGATGTTATAGGAAATCCTCTTTCCATGATGAAAAACCAAACTCCAAATTTTGGACCCCAAAAATTTGGCAAACATTGGAAAACAACGCTAACTTTTAACTATTCCTTTTGTACCACCTCCAGATCTTCCATTCCTTCATCATGATTCTTTATCAACATGGATTTACAATAATATATCTGGAAATTGAAAATTCAACATGAAAAACTACTTTTTCAAGAAACACAACCAACCAAAAAATGATGTAATGTTACCTGAAGGGATTTTTCCCCAAAAATACCCCCTTTGGGTTTGTTAACAATTCTTTCATAATTTGATTCATTTTTGAAGATCATTCCATCCTCTACCACCATTTTCCTCATGCGATTCAGATAGTGATCAATGATTTAATCAACACATACTCTAAGCCCACATGAGCAATGCTCAGCATAAGAAACAAAAGTATAGTGAAAATTTCATCAATGAGTCACTTCATTCCAGACACCAATTGTTGATACCATTACAATACTACTCTTATGATTTCATCATGAACCTTAGTTGTCGTGATATCTAATCTTTGATCAATCACTTCTAGAATCTTCATATTGGAAACTCCTCATACTTCACTTATTGGGTTCTTGTGATATCCAAGATAAGATCTAGTTGATCACGTATAACTCTAAAGACTTCTCCCCCCATCTTGCTACTCCCCCTATCTTGTTGCTCCACCTGTCTGTGGGACCCCCGGGACACCCTGAGAGGGGAGGGGTGAATCAGGGTGTCAACTTTTTCTTTTAAATTAAAGGATCTTGTTCCCATGTTGGTAGAAACTAGTTGAACCTGTATGATGGATACGATCAGAAATCAAACATTCACATGAAAAAGAGACGACACACCAATTTTTACTTGGTTCACCACTAAGGGCTACGACCAAGGAGCATACGTCGACAAGTTGCCAGTCATACCTAATTCCACTAATCTTCACTAGATGTGGATTACAATGGTTCGAGCACAGTCACTCTGTCCCAGGCTCACTGCCATTACAACTATCCAGGGATAGCTCACTGTGTCCCTCGGGTCACTCCCATTGACTCCCCCTGACTCACTTCCGTTGGTGAAGTCCCACTCAGTTTATAGACGTGAAAGTATCTTCATCATTTCTCAATGAAAGCATCCTTTGTTATATGCAGATGCTTTGTTGAAGTCCAACTATCACTCGTTAACTGGTCTTTAACTTTCGTGCAGCTTCAAGACAATCAGCAAGACTCAACAAACACCTGGCGTGCAACACAAAGATGGCGCGCAACTTTTAGGGACGGCGCACAAGTTATAACTGGTGTGAAAGTCCTCCTCCAACACTTGCGTGACTCAACCTTCTTTGAAATAAAACTTGCACGACTCAACTTCTTTTCAACCCAAATTGATTTTGAAACCTAATGGAAACCTGTCACACTACTTCAATTCTGGCGCGCAAGTATCAGCAAATCACTTGCGCGACTACTGGATGGGCAACAAACAACTGCCGCGCTGCTCCACCTTGCGCGACCCACCAACACTTGCGCGACTTCAACACCTGCGCGACGGGAGCTCTGAATTTATTCAAGTCCAAAGTTCGTGTAGAATGAGGAGGGGTGGTCCTCTATTTATAGGCATTTGGATATCCTGCGTGGCGGCGCACAAGTCTTCCCTCAGTGCGCAAGTCTCGGCGCACAACCCTTCTGTCCTCCTAGACACTTGCGCGACCAACTTCCAATCTTGGGCGCCCCTATTTACTTTTCCATATTTTGATGATCAAAACACGATGGTCAAACGACGCGCAACTTTCCAATCCTCTAAGGTACCGGCATGCAAGTCCATTCATGGCACGCAAGTCACTTACGCGACCAAACCAATACTTGCACGACCCTCTTTCCTTTTCCATATTTTCATGTTCTCATTCTGAAAAACATCAGGCTTGCAAGTTTCCAAGCCTCTAAGGCCTCAGCGGCCAAGTATCTTTGCCAAAAACAAATTTCTTCATATTTCAAGTTTTGAGGCCCAAAAATTTGGCAAACACTGGAAAATGGCGCCATCTTCAATACTGTTGTCTGTTTGAACTGTATGATCACTTTGCTGGTTCACGTTCTGAACTTTCACTAAGGATTGACAACAAACACAAACCAAACTCCAAATCATGCACAGAACATCCATGGTTCAAATAATCTCCCCCTTTGGGTGTGTTGGCAATCAGAAAATAAATTCAATAGATCCACATGCAAACCAAAAAATGTAAGAATCAACTCAGCCAACACTCTAAGTCTACGTGAGCAATTCTCGGTGTAGAAAACAAGAGATGAGGCTTGAATTGGGATCCCGTGTTTTGGAATTCTCAAAGACGCCCTGTCCGCTGAGTTCCTGAGTTCCTTATCATCCTCTGAATCTAAATTTATTCCTTTCTCCCCCATTGGAAATAAACCCAAAGACCGATACTAGTTCATTGTTCAGCTCAAACCACACCCCCTAGATAGTATCTCCCCCACAAACCTGCATCACAACCAAAAATAAAAAAAACAGTTAACAAAAATGGGGAGAGGGGTATTGCATAACCTTCTTATACATTGGGAGGTGGCTGAACACCGAGGTTCAACCGATGCTTCTCAAACACAGCTGCTGATAGTGGCTTGGTCAGGATATCAGCCACTTGCTCATCCATTCCCACATGATCCATTCTAATCACACCTTGCTCAACTTTCTCTTTGATAAGGTGATACCTGATTTCAATATGTTTTGTACGAGAATGCTGAACATGATTCTTCGTAAGATCAATTGCACTCTTATTATCACCGTAAATCACCATTGGTTGCTTCACCTCATCACCAATATCTGTCATTTGCTGCTTCATCCATAGAAGTTGAGTGTATGCCTTTGTAGCAGAGATATACTCATCCTCAATAGTACTAAGATAAGTACTTTCTTGTTTCTTGCTCAGCCAGCCAACACATTTATTCCCAATATAGAATGCACCATCACTAGTGGACTTTCTGTCCACAAAATCGCCATCCCAGTCAGCATCAGAAAATGATGATAATTCACTGTTCTTTCCTGCAGCAAAGTATAAGCCAAAATTGTGAGTCCCTTGAATATATCTCATGATTCTTTTTACTGCTGCTATATGTTCCTCCTTTGGATTAATCTGAAAGTGGGATTCAAGACATATGGCAAAGACAATATCTGGCCGTGTCAACGTTAGGTATAGTAGGCTCCCAATGATCCTCCTGTACATGGTGGGATCAATAGAGGTCCCATCTTCATATTTCCCAAGTTTAGTTCCAACTACAATTGGAGTGGACATTGGTTTGGAATCTTGCATATTAAACTTCTTCAGCAGCTCTCTTGCATACTTTTCCTATGAAATGAAAGTGTAATCCTTCTTTTGAGTCACCGCAACCCCATGAAATATGTGAGCTCCCCAATCATAGACATTTAAAATTCTGATTTCATGTGATTGGAAAATTCGTCCACTGATTTCTGCTTACTACCACCAAAAATAATGTCATCAACATAGACTAGAACCATGAATTGATCTCTTGGAGAATTCTTCACAGACAAATTATGGTCTACTCTACCTCTTTTGAATTCCAGTTTCTTGAGATACAAGTCCAGTCGGGAATACCATGCTCGTGGTGCCTGCTTCAAACCATAGAGAGCTTTCTTCAGTTTGCAGACTTTTGTTTCATCAGAACCAAGAACAAAACCCACTGGTTGTTCAATATATAATTCTTCTTCTAGTACACCATTCAAGAATGCTGTCTTGATATCCATCTGGTATAATTTATATCCTCTTTGGAGTTCCATGGCAAGGAAAAGTCTGATTGACTCCAATCTAGACACTAGAGCAAAGGTTTCTTCAACATCAACACCTTCAATCTGAGAGTATCCTTTACATACCAGTCGCGCCTTGTTTCTGATGACACTTCCATTCTCATAAAACTTATTTTTGAAGATCCATTTGGTACCAATCACATTGTGACCATCGGGTCTCTGGAAAAGATCCCAAGTCTGATTCTTGTCAATCTGATCTAATTCTTCATTCAAGTCTTTCACCCAAGATTCATCCTTTGCAGCTTCTTCGAATGAGGATGGATCCACAACTGACAGAAATGAAGATTGCGCGTTATTACTCATCCTTCTTGTTTGAGTGGGTGCACTCTTGTCCCCAATTATGTTGGATGGATCAATCTCAGCTCTTCAATTTCTCCTATGAGGTTTAGATCCATTCTCTTCAGCCACAGTTTCTTCTTCAGATTCCTCTTCTGAGTCAACATCATGATGTGACTGCCGAGTGATTTGTTTACCTTCCTCTATTTCGGTATTTTTATTTACTCTATGTTCACACTCATCATCATCTTATATATCATCAGAATAGCTATTATTGGAAACACTTGGGGTTTTCCCTTCAATGATCTTAACATCATTTCTTTCCAAAATCCTCCCTAAGTTTTTATTGAGACACTTGTAGGCCTTGCTATTAATTGGATATCCAAGAAAAATTCCTTCATCAACACTGTCTCCAAACATCCCTTGATTTCCTTCTTTATTCCGGATGAAACATTTGCTTCAGAAAACACGAAAGTATTTCAACGAAGGCTTCCTTCCATGCCACAATTCGTATGGTGTCTTCGTTTCTCCCATATAAATCCCTGTTCGATTCTGAATGTGCACTGCAGCTTCAACAGCCTCCTTCTAGTAATGGAGAGAGATACCACTCTCAATCAGTATAGTCCTGGCCATATTGTTGACATGTCGATTCCAACACTCAACAACTCCATTTTGTTGTGGAGTTCTCACAGTAGCTACCTCATGCTGTATTCCATGTTTTTCTAAGTAATTTTCAAACTCGATGGATGTTTATTCCCCTCCATTGTCAGATCGCAGGATTTTTATTGTCTGTACAATATCATTCTTGGCAATCCGTCGATAAGTTTTTATACAATCAAGTACTTGTCTCTTTCTGTGAATCAACATTATACAAGCCATTCTGCTATAATCATCAATGAAAAGGACGAAGTACCTTTCCCCATAGGTTCCAGCAACATTTATTGGGCCACATACATCTGTATGAATGAGATCAAGAAGATGAAATTCCCTTTTCTTCTTTGGAAAATATGAACTACAAACCATCTTCCCACGAATACAAGCATCACAAGGCTTTTCCCGTTCACTTTTTAGAATGGGAATATCCATGACTATCTTCATCTTAGATATCTTTTCCACATATTTTTGGTTAATGTTCCCCAACCTTCGATGCCACAAATTGTTTTCTTCTTCAATAGACAAATAACAAGAGTTCACTTTGCTGTCAACCTGATATAAGTTTCCATCTGTACTACAACCTTTCATAAGAGAATTCCCTGTTTTTTCTTTTATAGTGCAGCCTTTTTGATTGAAGGTTAATATGAGCCCTGAGTCACAGATTTGACTTACACTGAGGAGATTGTGGTGTAGACCATCCACATAAAGAACTTCATTCTTCTTCAGCTCCCCGTTGGTGAGAGCAGTATTCCCACTGCCTTTAATCTTTAAATAACCATCATTACCAAACCATACTATTCCATCAACCTTATTTTCAATGTTCTTAAAAAGGTCAGCATTTTTCATCATATGGGAAGAGCATACACTATCAAGGATCCATGTGCTGCTGCTCTTTATAGCTTTGAGTGCTACTTCTACAAGATTGGATTTCTCGATCTTCTTCTTCTCTTTCCATGAGATATTGGATTGAGCATAGGATACTGATGGCCTTTTAATAATTTCTTCCACATAATCTGATTATTCATACCCATAATCTTCTTCTAGAGAGGAAAAACTATTTGTGAGAACAACATCATCAAGAGGATGAAAACTGGCCCGTCTTTGAGTGTTGAAGGAATTTCTCCTGTCGTACTGCTGCCTGCAATACATAGATTTATGGCCAAAGTTAGAATAATTAAAACAGTAACCATAAAAGCTATTTATTCTATAAGATGGAGGATATGAAATCGGTATCCTTTGTTGACTTCCCAGATCTTCCCCATTCAAGTAGCTCCTTTCCTATTCGTAGTATGACAAGGTATGACCCAAATAACCACAGAACTGACACTTCATGAGAGGAAATGTCTTTTCACTTGAATTTATCCTCATGCCTTCTTCCTTGGGAGAATATTTGAATTGCCTGTCATTTCTGAAAGTTTGAGGATAATTTTCAGTTTTTATTTTAGTTTGGATTGAGGGATTCTTTTTCAGCATTTTAGGTAATGTTTCAGCATGTCCAAATTTTATCTTGTCGTTCTTTTGGCTCTCTTTACTTCCAGCAGTTGATGTCTCAACTTCACATCCGATTCCACTCTTTCCCATGAAAGTTGGTCTTTGATCACTTAATATTTTTCCAACCCCATCTGAACCACACTTGGCTCTTGATAGTAATTCTGTATCTGAGAATCTTCCGAAATGAATTTTCTTCTTTCCCTAATTTGTCGTTGATTGACATTCAATTTTACTTCTAAGAGTAATAACTTCTTCCTCAAGTCCCTCAATAGTCTTGGACTTCTCTTCCAGTATGAATGAAAGGTCATTTATGACATTTTATTGTTCTTCAATTTTAAGATTTAGTTCCACAACATCATCTGTTCTTTCAAAGATTTAAGACTGAACTCTCACTAGTTCTTCTAGTCGTTCAATCTCTGCTTCAAGCTCATCAACATATTCTGATGATTCTTCCACCATTTCCTTCCACTTATTACATCTCTTACATTTATTCTGAATCTTGTAAAAAACATCCTTAATTTGAGTCTTTGAATCACCATTAGAAATAATATGATTATCTCTATCTTTATTGATCAAGGGTTATGACTTTTCAACCATAGCCATCATGGAAGCATGCTTTCCTGTTTTAAATTCGGGTTCTTCTTCTTCACAAAATTCATTATCCTCATCTTCCTCTTCACAGACAAAACTCTTCCTCTGTATTTTCTTTCCAGATTTGAAGTCTCTTTTTTTGAAAAATCTTTTTCGAGGCTTCTCGATGTTCTCATCTTCACTATCTTCATCATTGATCTTTCTTAAACATTGAGAGGCAATGTGCCCAACTTTTCCACTACAAAAACATGTGAGAGGTAACTTCACTTTGAATTTCCCTTTTCCCTTCTGGAACTTCTTTGCAATGATAGAAATAATCTCTTTTTCTGCATCATCTTCACCGCTAATATCTTTTGAGATTTTCAGTTTATCCATGGCCTTGAATGCCATTTCCTTGCTCACACGAGTAATAGCATCTTCTAGTTTGACTCTCATTTAGTATGCTACCAAGCTGCTCAGTAGATCATCCAAAGAAATTTTGGAAAGATCTCTTTCCTCAAGGGATGACACCTTTTCATTGTACAGGGGTGGAAGTCTTCTTAATGTTTTCTTTACAATATCAATGTCTTTGATTTCTTCGCCTAGACCCCGAATTGCTCCAACCACTTCAGTAATTCGATTGAAGAATGAGTCTGCATTCTCGTCTGGGTGCATCTTTAGATCATCAAATCGATTGTGCAGGACTTATAATTTTTCCTCCTTCACTTTTCTATCTCCTTCATAAATATTTTTGAGTTTATCCCACATGGATTTTGTTGAGGTGCAACTCATCACCTTTAGATAAATCTGATCAGAAAGAGCTGCGGTGAGTGCATTTTGTACTTTAGAATCTGCATCAAGAATTTTCCTGTTTGTGTCAGTCATAGCCAGGCCTGTTGGATCAATGACTTGTATTCCTTGCACAGTGGAAAAAAGAACTTCCATTCCAAGAGATCTTAGATGAGATCTCATCCCGTTCTTCCAGATCTGAAAATTACTTCCATCGAAGATAGGGAATCCCCTAACATTGACTTCATTCTCCATGGCGACAAAGGACAGATTCAACGCCAACAACCTTTACCCTCTGATACCACTTGTGGGACCCCCGGGACACCCTAAGAGGAGAGGGGTGAATCAGGGTGTCAAATTTTTCTTTTAAATTAAAGTATCTTGTTCCCACATTGGTAGGAACTAGTTGAACCTATATGATGGATATGATTAGCAATCAAACATTCGCATGCAAAATAGATGACACAACAATTTTTACTTGGTTCACCACTAAGGGATACGTCCAAGGAGCATACGCTGACAAGTTTCCGGTCATACCTAATTACACTAATCTTCACTAGATGTGGATTACAATGGTTCAGGTAGAGTCACTCTGTCCCAGGCTCACTGTCTTTACAATTGTCCAGGGATAACTCACTGCGTCCCTCGGGTCACTCCCGTTGACTCCCCCTGACTCACTGCCGTTGGTGAAGTCCCACTCAGTTTATAGATGTGAAGGTCTCTTCATCATTGCTCAATGAAATCATCCTTTGTTATATGTAGATGCTCTGTTGAAGTCCAACTATCACTCGTTAACTGGTCTTCAAATTTCTTGGAGCTCCAAGACAATTATCAAGCCTCAATCAACACCTGGCGCGCAACACCAAGACGACGCGCATCTTTTAGGGATGACGCACAAGTTATAACTGGCGTGCAAGTCCTCATCCAACACTTGCATGACTCAACCTTATTAGAAATAAAACTTGTGCGACTCAACTTTTTTTCAACCCAAATCGATTTTGAAACCTAATGGAAACCTGTCACGCAACTTCAATTATGGCGCGCAAGTATCACCAAATCACTTGCATGACTACTGGACGAGCAGTAAACAACTGTCGCGCTGCTCCACCTTGAGCGACCCACCAACACTTGCGCGACATAAAAACCTACGCGACGGGAGCTCTGAATTTCTTCAAGTCCAAAGTTCATGTCGAATGAGGAGGGGTGGTCCTCTATTTATAGGCATTCATATACCCTGCGCAGCGGCGCACAAGTCTTCCCTCAGTACGCAAGTCTCGGCGCGCAACCCTTATGTCCTCCTAGACACTTGCGTGACCAACTTCCAATCTTGGGTGCCCCTATTTACTTTTCCATATTTTGATGATCAAAACACGATGGTCAAATGGTGCGCAACTTTCCAATCCTCTAAGGTACCGACGCGCAAGTCCATTCATGGCGCGCAAGTCACTTGCTCGACCAAACCAATACTTGCGCGACCCTCTTTCCTTTGCCATATTTTCATGTTCTCATTCTGAAAAACATTATGCGCTCAAGTTTCAAAGCCTCCAAGGCCTCGACACACATGTATCTTGGCCAAAAACACATTTATCCATATTTCAAGTTTTGAGGCCCAAAAATTTGGCAAACACTGGAAAACGACACCATCTTCAATACTGTTGTCTGCTTGAACTATATGATCACTTTGCTGGTGCACGTTATGAAATTCCACTGAGGATTGACAACAAACACAAACCATACTCCAAATCATGCACAGAACATCCATGGTTCCAACACAGTCAGTTTCTCCCTATGTCTTGACTAAGACATCTCCCCCCCTTGAACGTGCACATTTTCCCTTGAACTTGCCCATTTTATCCCCCTTTATTAATGAACCCAAAGGACACTCCTTTGTGGTCTGTAATACTGGAAAGAACACAAATTATCACATTAGGGAAAAAAAACACCATACCTCAGGGAGAGGGGGTCCCACATCCACACTTTTTCATGTTATGGGAGTTAAATGAACTCTTAGAGCTAGTTGATGACTCTTAAAAGCTTCCTTGGGTAAGACCTTTTTCAGAATGTCTAAAACCTATAGTTTTGTAGGCACATACTCCAACGTCACAATCCCTTACTCCACCTTCTCCTTGATAAATTGATATTTGATCTCAATGTGATATGTACTTGAGTGTTGGAATATAATTTTTCTAAGATTGATAGAACTCAAATTATCACATTGGATTCCTATCAGATATTTCACTTCAACTCCCATATCATCAAGCTTCAGCTTCATCCACAATAACTGTGTGCATGCTTGAGTGGCTGCAATATAATCAGATTCTGTGGTGCTTAATGAAATGCAATGTTACTTCTTTCTTAGCCAATAAATACACAATCCACCAAGATAGAAATCACCCCCTAACATTGATTTCCTATCATCCACCGAACCGGCCCAATTTGCCTCTGTAAATCCCAATAGCTCTGTCTGAGATTTGTCATTATACATCAAACCAAAATCCATAGTTCCTTTAATATACTGAAGTATCATTTTTTACTTTAAGAATGTGTCTTTCCTTGGTATTTCTTTGATATCGTGCTTCTTGCCATGTGGAAAAAAAATATCAGGTCTTGTCGCTATCAAGTACAGTAAGCTTCTAATAAGTTTCCTGTATTCTGTGATGTTAACTATCTTTCCATCATCATTTTTTGATAATTTTATCCGAGTAGCAACCAGAGTCTTCATATCCTTGGAATTTTCCATTCCAAATCTTCTCAGAACCTCTTTGGCATATTTGTATTGAGAAATGAAAGTTCCATTTCTTCCTTGTGTTATTTGTAAACCAAGGAAAAACATCATCTCACCAATCATTAACATTTTGAACTCACTTTTCATGAATTCTGAAAATTGTCTGCACTGAGCTTTATCTAATATGCCAAATATTATGTCATCGACATAAACCAACACCATCATCCTTTTATTGCTATTTTTTTGAAATAGAGATTGTAATCAACTTCACCATGCTGAAAGACAAACTTCTTCAAATACTGATTAAGCCTCAAGTACCATGCCCTTGGTGCTTATTTCATCCCATATAGCTCTTTCTTCAACCAAAAAACTTTTTTCTCATATTCATGAATGAGAAAACCATATGGATTCTCAATATTCACATCTTATTCCCGAACCCCATTCAAAAATGAATATTAGACGTCCATCTGGAACACTTTGAAATTCCATTGCACTGCAATGGCCATGAATGATCTGATTATCTCCAGCCTTGAAACCAATGCAAATGTTTCATCACCATCAATTCCCTCTATCTATTAGTATCCTTTTCACACTAGTCATGATTTGTTTCGAATCACTATACCATATTCATTCATCTTGTTGTGAAAGACCCATTTAGTACCGATGATTTTCTTATCTACTAGCCTCGAAACAATATCCCACATCTGATTCTTCTCGATCTGATCTAGATCTTCATTCATATCCTGAACCCAGTTTTCATCTTCAGATGCATCAAAAAAGCATTTAGCCTCTACCTGAGATAGGAAAGATGTCCGTAGTAGTGAATTTATTCTTCTTGTCTGAACATGTGCTATTTGATCACCAATGATATTTTGACTGTCAATTTCAGCTCAACTCATTGGATTTTGTGTAGATACAGACTTTACTTCCTCCTTCTCATCATCAATATCTTCTTATGAATCAACATATACCACTTCTTCTCCCCCTGCATTACTTTCCTCCTTATCACTTTCATCAGGAAACTGTTCACTTATGTTGCTGAATTTTCTCTTCATTCTTCACTATAGTGACATAATTTCTCTCAACTACTTTTCCCAGCCTCTTATTAAAGAATTTGTATGGTTTTTTTCCAGAGTAGCCAAGGAATATCCCCTTATCTTATCATGACTCAAATTTCATGTGTTTTTATTTATTGAGTATAAATCACTTACTTCTAAAGATTCAAAAGTTCTTCAATATTGGATTCTTTACATACCACATCTCATATGGAGGTTTTCCTTCCTTTGGACATAATAAAGCCCTATTTGAAATGTAGACCAAATTCAAGACTACTTCCAAAATTTCTCTAGTAGGTATTTTTCTATAAGCATTGTTCTTTAAATGTTATCAATGATCCGATTTAATATTTTAACCAATCCACTATATTGGGTAGTTCTTAATAAATAAACATTATGCCTTATACCATGTTTCTCGAGAGAGTCTTCCACTTGATTTTTTTTGTGAATTCCGTACCATTATCTGTACGAAACATCATAATTTTCTGTCCAATTATCCTTTATGATTCCCTATAATACTGTTTTAAATAGCTGAACACATCAGAATTATGGGAAATGACAAACACACATGTCATTCTATTATAGTAATAAATGAAAATAACATAATACCCTTCCCATTAATGGACCTTGGTGAGATAGGTCCACAAAAATCATCATGCACCAATTCAAGCACTCTTGTTGACTTATTTTTATTTTATTTTTATGTATTTTTGATGATCTTACCTTGTTGACAGGAATCACATGTATGAGTACGATCACATGATAACTTAGGAAGGTCTCTAGCTGCATCACACTTCACCATATCTTCTATGGATGGTTGGAATAGATAACCCAGTCGTTTATGTCATAGCTTGTTTTCTTCCTCTCTAGACCAAAATCACATCTCTTTGTGTCCACTTACAAGGTAGAGATTTCCCTTTGTTATTTTTCCCTTTAGAAACACTACACCTTCTCTTCCTTTTACGATACATGTATTCTTAGTAAACCTTATAGAATGCCCTGAGTCACATAGTTGTATGATTCTAAGAAAATTTTGACTGAGACCTTCTACTACTAAGAAATTAGCATGTTTCATCTCTTTTCCCCCAAACCTGGCCTTTCCTGAGCCAATAATATTCAAGACTTCATCATTTCCAAACTTTAAAACTCCTTCTTTGTCATAATTTATGCCTATGACAAGATCCTTATTACCAGTCATGTGAGAGTGCAACCACTGTCAAGGATCCATACACCAGAATAGTCTGATTTTTAAGGGAAATTTATACCACTAGTACCTTCTCATCCTTTTTCATTTTGATCCATGTCTTTGACCTCACACTTGGTGTATTTTGAAAATATTAATCTTCCTCGGAGTGTAATGTCCTAGCTTAATCCTGCATAAATGCAAGTTGATTTTTCATTTTCAACTCACCTATTGGTTTTTTGATTTTCTTCTTGAGGCTACTTTGATTATACCTTGGCGCATTCCTCTTCATGGTTGATGTACAATATCTAGCCATATGCCCAAATTATCCGCACAAGAAAATGTCCCTCAAAGGATGTTCTATAATATTGAGATATGTTTGGCTGATACTGTTGTGCTTATGCCCTTCGGTATCTCTTGGATATGGAACACACATACTATGAATGTCCCATCTTTCCACAATAATAACACCTAATATAGGGTGCATTCCTACGCGTCACTTCTGCACTTCTAGTTTCCCCTTAGGATCTCTGAATAGTTTGATTCTTCTTTGTATCCAAATCAACTTTGAATCTTGGAATGGGTGCTTGCGGTCTGACTTCAACTTTCATAACTTTTTGTTTTTAGTTAAACCCCACACCAGTCTTAACATCTGAACATGATTGTTGCTTATTTTTTGCTGGACTGATATTCTTCACTTCCAATTTTTCTATCCTTTGAGTGATCTTCTTTGCTGATGTCATATTGGGAGTCAATATTTTTTCCTTGATCCTTAAATTTTTTTTACAGGATGACGAATTCTTCTTCAAGTTCTTCAATATGCTTGATTTGATCTTTCAATTTTTTATTCAAGCCATCGATCTCCCTTTTCTATTCTTTAACCTTGAGCTTATGTCTATCAAACTTTTTTGAGATCTATGGCTAGTAAGACTTAAGATTTTCAATTTCTTTCTTTAAATCAGACTACTCTTCTTCCTGCTTTTGCATATAGAGTTTTTCATCATGTACCAATTTGTTTTCTTTCTTCATTGTTGCTCTAAAAAAATCTATCTCCTTAAGAGTTTCTTATAATTTAGCTTCCGTATGAACTCTTCCTTCAACTTCTTATTCTTCTTCATCAGCGTCTGTTTCTTCCTTTTTATGAGAACTACTGACAAATTCCACTATAGCATCTTCTCCATGATCTCTTTAGTTCTTTATCTCTTAAACCTCCTCATCTTTAAACTCATAAGAATTGTCACATTATTTTGAATGAAGATTCTTCTTTTTAAATAAATTTCTCATGAACTATTTCTTTCATTTCACATAGGCTAAAGACTTATTCTTGGGAATTTTGGCTTCATCAATATCATCATATTCTTGGAACTTTTTTGGGAACCTTTCCTCAAGATGACCAACCTTTCCACATCTAAAGCAGACAAGTGGACGTTTTCCTTTAAACCTTCCTTTTCCTCTTTGAATATTTGAGAAAAAAATGACATCACCTCATATGTATCTTATTCTTCCTAAGAATCTTTAATAGTGAGATTCTTTATGGCCTTGAATTCCACCTCTTTGGATTTCCTCTTTTCCACAACATCATTATCATCATTTTACATTTTATATGCTACAAGGGTAATATGCATATTATCCAGTGTCATCTCTTTCGGGTCTTTGTCTTCCAATAATGAAACCTTTGGATTGAAGTAAGGTGAAAGTTTTCTCAAGATACACTTTACAATATTTATATCTTCAATGAATTCAGAAAAACCTATCATATCCTCTACTACAACATTTACCCTATCAAAGAATGCATCAATAGACTCATTTGAGTTCATTCTCAGATCTCTATACTTGTTCCACAACACTTGAATCTTCGCCTCTCTAACATTTGAATCTCCTTCATATATGTTCAATAGATTTTCCCACATATAATTTGATGTTTTTCATGACATCACTTTTGTATATATATCATTGTATAGGTATCTCCCTAAAGAATTGATTCCCTTGGCGTGAGTATCCAATTCTCTTTGCTCAGCTTCTGATAATGCACCACTATTTATATCAGCTATTATACCATGCATTGCTGCTGTAAACACATCTATTCCCAAAGATTAGAAGTATTTTTGCATCTGATACTTCCATAGCTAAAAATTATTCCCCTCAAAGATAAAAATCCTTTTATGATTGGATACCTCCATTTGAGAGAGAAACACTTATATCAACCTTTCGCTTTAATACCAATTGTTAGGTCCACTAGGCTAGATACCCTGAGGGGGGAGGGTGTATCGAGGTATACCAGATTAAAATAATTTACCCTTTTGATCTTGTTTTTTTGTTAAAAAAACCTCTCTTCTATATCCTTCCCCTTGTAGAGTATGAACAAATCTTAAATCATGCACATGACACAACAATTTTACTTGGTTCACCCTCACTGGGTTACATCAAAGGAGAATACCCCGACGATCTTCCGATGTACCAAATACACTATAATCACATTATAGTTTTCAAGTTTTAAGTGGAATCACTATCCCTCCTAGTTTACAACCAATCACAATTTGAAAAATCACTACTCTATCTCTCAACTGAAGTGTGCTCACTACTTTTTTAGAAGATCTAATCACAGTTTAAAGACATGTTGGTCCTTCCATTATCTCCAATAAATGCATCATTCACTGTATATAGATTCTCTATTGATGTAAACATTTCATCCACTAATGAATATACCTTTTCTACTAAACAATGGGCAATACCTTTTCACATCTTTTCGAAAAGCTCACTGCCTTCATGAAGTTCCTTTTTCGCAAAGCACAAAGTGGCCTTCGTGAATCTCCTTCTTTCATTTTTTCAAATCTCACTAGCCTTCATTAAGGAAATCTCTTTCACAAATAAAAAACTATCCATTTTTAAACTCACAAGTTTTAGTTGTCTTTTTAAGGCCTTCAAGAAATCATTTCTTTCGTGATGCTTAGAACATTCAGTTGGATTATAACCTTGGAGAAATACTTTGCATACCAACTTCGTGAAATCCTTTGAGAACTTAGAGACTTAGAATTTTCACCGAGTCTCTCTTCTTATTTGAAAATTTTTAAGGGGAGTGGCATTATATTTATGGGCTCGGCTCTTCATGAAGCTCCACCACCTCTAATGCAATTTCTGGAATTGCTAAAATGGTCTTCGCGACACACTTCTATTTGCGAAGATTCATTTAAATTTTCCATTCATGAATCCCATTGAAATCACAAATAGCTCAGTCAAAAACTCTTCATGGTGCCCATCAAAGTCGTGAAACCTTACGTCAATGACCACGAAGACCTCTGTCACCAATCAAGAAGCTCCATTTTCTCAGAATCGTGAATCTCTTCACTTTCATGAAAACCTCCACTAGAAATATTTTATCCTTTGTGAAAAGAAACTCACAAATAAAATCTTCACAAAAATCAGGAATTTTCCATATTATTTTGCGATATTTGAGGAAATCCTCTTTATATGATGAAAAACCAAACTCTAAATTTTAGACCCCAAAAATTTGGAAAACACTGGAAAACAATGACACCTTTTAACTATTATTTTTTGTGAAACATCCATATCTTCCATTCCTTCATTATGATTCTATGTCAACATGTATTGACAATTATATATA
The DNA here is from genome assembly GCA_963277665.1 of Viscum album. Taxonomy (NCBI): domain Eukaryota; kingdom Viridiplantae; phylum Streptophyta; class Magnoliopsida; order Santalales; family Viscaceae; genus Viscum; species Viscum album. The sequence continues at coordinate 1,902,514,146 of OY728127.1, forward strand.
TGGAACTCGACAATTCACCATGAAAACCTACTTTTCAACAAACACATCTAACCCAAAAATGTTGTATTGTTACCTGAAGAGATTTTTTCCCAACATGGATTCACAAAGATTTGTGAAGTTTTACATAAATTACTTATGGATTTTAGTTCAAGTGGAAGATTATTGGATGTTCACTTAATATCATATGAATACGAATTTAGGGCATGTTGGTTCCAATGTATCCTTAATCCGGATATTGACATTACATTGGTTCTGAGGTAGTCTGGTTACATTCGATTTAACCTGAGACTAAGTTTCACCCAACATAATGAGGGTATGCATCAACCACCTTACTTATAAATGGTTTAATTTGGTTTTTAATACATTATAAATGGATTAATAATGTATTACATATTTATTTAATGGGTTTAATTTATTCTCCAATGGGTAGTAACACAAGGGATAACCCCCGATAAATTGCATATGGACAAAATGTTTCAATAAATGGAGAGTGTCATACATAACATATAAAAGGGAATGAGTTCCCTTATTGGTGGTTAAGGTGATCATCAATTTCATGAAAATATTTTTGAAGATATCTTCCTTATCTTATCACCATTTTGTAGGTAAAGTGAAGGAATTAACACCCCTCTCAATATCTGAGAATCCTCAAGATACAACCATAGATACAATGGCTGGTGTAATCTCATAGAAACAGGAATCCTTTATTTTCTAACTCAATTATTATCATCAGTATTACGTACTCTATTGATATGGAGGATTTTAAAACCATGATATAGGTACAATTTATTCTTTATTTTTCATGCATGTTGATTATTCTGAGGATAGATTAGGAATATATAGATGTTATTCCACTACCATTGATCATTATATGATCCCCTAAAACCCATGATAGATTTGTATTTATGGAAGAAGTTTTACTCCTTGGGATAAATGAAGTAAGTTTAATAAGGTTCATGTATAAACTGGCACGACCAAATGGGCCTTTTGAACTTTTAGGGAATAACTCGACATTAGTATAAGTATAAATGATGAGGTTATTGATATAATATGTATGAAATAATATAAAAATACATTCACATACACTAAAAAAGTCCAAAAACATGAATAAAAAAATTATTAAGTGAAACTAAAGAAATGGAATACACAAGTGTTGAGTAAGCCAAATGATGACTAATAAACCAATTAATGGACTTTCTGAATGAAATACTCCATGAAGGACACATAAGAAAACCCATGTACATCCATAAAACATGAAATATATAAAGTAAAAAAGGAAGAATCCATGCTCTAGACTCTAAGTATAGATAACACCCATGACCTTTACCTGAATCACTGACAAAAGAGTCTGCACGTTTCCTAAGAGGGGCCTGTACAGGGTGTGAGTATGATATACCTAGTATGTAGTCACCACATGGACCTGAAATACTGTCATAAACATAATTGTATAAAACAAAAAACATGTCTAGAAGAGTTTATAAATAGGTAAAAACATTCTCAATGTACATTAAATATTAGAATTTATAACCAAAATCATTAAATACCTACACCATGAGGGTCCTTACCACTCAAACCTTCTTCAGGATTCACCTAAAATTTGAGATGATTCATAACTGAAGTTAGGGTGAACCCCTCATCCAATTTTAGTAGAAAATGGAATTGTTTATAATATCATCAAGTATGCTAATCTAATTTTTCCATTTAGTATAGGGTAATGGAGTATAATAAAATTTGGGAATTTTGGCCTATACCATTCCATAAACACATGTGATGATCAAAAATGTAGTTGGGTACCTTTTATACACACATAATAAACCCATTTTTAGTATAATTTATCAACTCCAAACATTAAATAAGAAAAAAACAATAAAATATAAATGAAAATTTTCATTACATTAGCATTGGGCGAAAGTTATTACAACCTAATCATGTAAGAAACATTCAAGAAAAGAGTCATTCTTGATATTTAAATCCTTTTCCCAAAGTAATTACAAGACATGATTTTATTATTTCTTTTGTAAATATGTATTAAGGAAATAAATTCCAAACAAAATTAATAAATTCCATTCCAATGTGGTAATAACACTAATTAATCAAAGCTACATCTGGTTATCTTTTTATGAAACCATTTATAAAATCTTTATTATAAGAAAACCCATTGGTTTAAATTAAAACCACTAAACTCTATTCCATTTATAACCCAACCCTTAATGAACATGAGAGAATTAATGGATTTTCATACTTAATTAGTTGATGATAATCTCTTTGGGGGTTAAATGAAAGAGTTTTGTATGTCACATGACTCCCAATATTAACTTTAATATCACCTAAGACAACCTTCCACCACAACTTGACTAGGATAAATTTTAGGATTGATGATGATCCAATAATCTAATGATGAAAAGTAGTGACCATGACCCAATAGAGCTTATTATATCAAGTTTTGAAATTATATGGAAATAGAGGAGAAAATAGGGAAAAATTTTTTTAAATAAGACTAAAATAATAGAAAATTGAGTTTAAATCCTAAAGGAAGTGATTAATTGGGGTACTTTAGGGATTTTAAATGACTAAAATAAACTATATAAACAAGATTTTTTATAGGGAGATACTAGCTGCCTCTTCCAGAGCTATAGAGTAATTGATGGTTTAAACAAAACCACCTAAACACTTGTATCCCCACTAGGTACTTGGTCCAGGTCCATCAAGTACCCAGTGGTCACCAAACCCAAGGGGTCTCCCCCTTATCCTTCTCCCTCTTTATCCAAACTCTTCCAAACTTATCCTAAATCTCCCTATATCAAATATACATCCAAAATAGAATTAAAAATATGAAATCCAATAGGAAATTTACCTATTTTTTAGGTATTTACAACCTCCCCACTATTGGGATTACCATCCATAAGAAGCTTCAACCAACTTCTTGAGGGAACAATTATTTGAATTGGATCATCATAATACTCTCCCAACCACAAGTCTCATCTCAGATATTTCTATCCTATCACATGTAACAAACTAGAGGATTATAATTACTTTATAGTACCTTCTAAATCCAATTCATGATACAAATAGGATGCTCTATATAGGTCTCATCATCCTCTATCTCAATATTTTCATATTGGATCATGTGAAAGGAGAAAAGTACATACTTTATCAATTGATAAATAGAAAAGGTGATATGCATGGAATTGAAATTTTGAATTAATTATAGATTATAAGACACTTTATTAACTATATTCATGATCTTGAAAATCTTTTCATACCTCAGGTTCAAATTCACCTTCTTACCCATTAATTGATGACCCAACATCAGTGAAAATTTATGGAAAACAAGATATACTAATTTGAATTTGAGGGTTAAACTTTATTAATCATGATTATTCAAAGTACATTTCTAGATTAAATTCATATATTAAGTCATTTACTAGAAAATATTATGTGCAATCTTTGAGGATTCACCTATCTCTATCCAATAAAGAGGACAATGAAACAACATTTAATAAATAACCTCAAACAGTTCCATCTAGATAGAATAATAGTATCTATTATTGTAGGATAATTAAACCAAGGATAGTTTTTCCTACTATAACCCATTTAAGTCTAAAATATAGGCATGTAGCATATCCTCCATAATGTGGATGACCTAATTAGATTAACTATCCATTTTAGATAAACTTTCATTCATAGTTTCACTTATAAACCTAATGATCATTGAATACCTTTCCAAATATGAGATGTAAAACTTAGGTCCCTATCATATAAAATGATAGTTAACACACCATGGTGACATTATTGGACTAATTAAATCCTTAGTCTCCATATCTTTCAACTGGATATTCAACTCTCGTAATTCAGTCAGTGCCATTTTCTATAGAGGGATATAAATAGGCTTAATTACAGGAATGAAATAGATGGTAAATTAAAAAATCAATTGGGTGGTAATCTAGAAAAGTATTAAAGTAATATGATTAGGTATATATCCACCACTAAAGGTAAGACCATGCATCCTATAGGTTCTACTAAACTAAGGAAAATACTAGTTATCTATGTGAGTAGCCTCGAACTGTCCATGATCAGGACTTTCTCGACTAGGTTGAATATCCCAATCCACACATAGAGTATACTATATACCTTATGGATACAAGAAAGACAGTCTTAAAGCATAGAAATTAATTAAATATTATAAATGAGTTATCTAATACATTCTTAAAATGACTTCAAATGACTCTACATTCTAGACCGTTGGATACTAAAAATTCTCATAAGTAATAAATGAGGCACATGAAATACACTCCCCACTCAATTCTATCATCTTTAAAAAAGGAGTATATAGACTCATATTGTATTATAGTGATGATACCAATTCAATATAAATAAAGGAATGTAATGAAATTAGACCAAATAATGCACATGTTAATGTAGAGGCAACTAGAATAGTACCTATAATAGTAGACAATCCCATTCTAGTATCAAAAGTAGATGGATAAAACATATACACCTTACCCATAACCTTGAAATTATCATAAGGTGAATTGTTTTTAAATAATGAATATAATATAACTACTTATACCTATATAACATTACAAAACCCTCAACAATACTTCCGAGAAGGTGGTTGACCACCTCTAGTAAACTGATCCACTAATAGAGCTTGTGATGCTTGAGTTAACTAGGATCACTGATCAATTATCATAGATGAACCATGATATGAAAACATTTGGAGATAACTATAATGTCTAAATAAATGAAATTTCTTTTATTTATAGGTGAAGTCTGGCTTAATTTGGATAAAGCACCCACATTGGTAACATAATATAAATGGCCTTCCCTAACTAGGTTTTAGAGGGACGCCATTGACCTGGTTCCCTTAGAGATATTCAACCTTGCTATTCTTCTCCTATTTCTATTTTTAACCACTATAGGGACTATCTAATGTGGTTTGGATGGAAAATGATCCACCTTCTCCAGATCCTCCCTTAGATCTAGTATTAACCAAAAAAACCTCCTTTATTACTTCTATGAATATAAGAAGATTGAATAATGTAACCTATATATATAATAGTTATTTTATGACCATTTAAAGTGAATCACTTGAGATTACTCATATCCACTTGGATATTGAGAAAAGAAAAGGAGATATATAAACTTGGTGATATAATCCATAGCTATCATTGAACCCTGCTGAAGGTTCACAAAATTTTTCACCTTAACACATTGTAGGGTGTCAGGATAAAGTTTCTTGAAAAATAGCTCTTCAAAGTCCTTATAGTTTTGTAATGATAAACATGATACCTCTTTAAGCTTGAATATAGTGGGACAAATCTTATGTCACTTGAGAGTTTTGTTTCTTTCTAAGATCTGCTGAAGGTGGTCGATTCATTATTCAACCTCTTTAAGAGACACATCTCTTTGAAAAATAAGATGATTTATAAATTGAAATTTTTTTATGATTTTAATGGTAGAATCCTCATTTAATGGGGCTCCCTAACCTGTAACTTATATCAACTACACATTCCCTTCCAATACCTGAGAGTCTACCACTTATCTTTCAGTAGGAACATGCCTTCCTACCCCTTCTTACTCGATAGGAGGTGTTTTTCAAGGAATAATTCTATATAATAAAGTGGATATCAATATTAAATCCACCTCCCAAAATAAATACAACCCCAAAGTTCAAGAACTACTCGAAAATATTAGGTTTAACCCTATTACCCCCTCTATTTATTCATTTATTCTTTATCTATCAAAAAAATTTATCTTTAAAATAATTTCTATCAAACTTTTAATTTGGTTTTATATTATTTCAATATATATTTAAATAAATATATGTAATGCTTTAAAAATATTTTAAGAGTAAAAAATAAGAATTCTTTAAATGTAACATGGAAGAGTAAAAAACATAGTTAGTAATATAAATAATAAAAAATTTTCAATCAGGGAACCAACAAGAAGTCCACACTGACTTACTTATTAAAAATAAACAAAAATTAAAATAATATCAAAATTTTTTAGGTTTTAATTAATTTGAATTAGAAACTGGTTCCAACCATAATATAACAATCCCAACCACACAGAGATTATGCCATGAAATCATGTACATTCTTATCCACTAATGTCTAATAGGATATATGATATGAGAGGTTTCTTCCTAAAAACCTCAATCAAGAAATTTATCCCCTAGATAAATAAAATATAGTAGTCTTTAGATTGTCTCTCAAGGAGGTTGTGATTTGAGTTTCAAAATTGTCACTTTTATTTTGTTTATTTTTTCAAGAAGAAAATATTTGGGGATTCGATTAAAATTTATAATATATAATATAAATATAAACCAAAGTGAATGAAAACTAAATATAAATAATTTTTTTACTAGAAATAATATGGTTTTGAAAACAAAATCAAAATAGTAATTGTTGTCAAGATTAAACCTCTCATACACTACCCTATTCCTTGTTTAAAAATATTTCCCAATTGAATTTCTCAATTACTACCCAAGGACCCATAGGCGAACACCAAAATTTTCATAGATATCATATCAAGACCTTAATATGATTTTTTTCTCTCCTATATAATTGATTCAATTACTTAAATACCTTTAAGAATTCAAACCTAATTGAAATCACTATGCTCAATGATAAGACCCCACTGAAGAAATTTAAATAGAGAAGTCAATTTTTTTACTTAATAGATTAAAAAACAATTGATTTTTTTGATGAAAATATATTCAAGACATAAAAAACTACATTAATTCAAAAATATAATCTCAAGATGAATTAAAAAATAGACTACACAAGAAAATCACAACTCAAAGGTGTGTCCGTTGGTTGTTGTCATCCAAAACCACTTGGTGATTAGCCTTGCATCACTTGAGCTTCCCCCATCCTCTCCATTATAGAATGAATTCAAAAACTATTTATCAATATCTCTATCTAAAACTTTCCATTTCTCTCTCAATACAACCCCCTTGAAATGATTATGATATGGAAATATAAAGAGATGGGGGGGGGGGTTGGAAATCTGCTGTCCAGTTTATATCCATCCAAAGTTAGCATGATTTTCTCCACTTTCCTGGATTAACATCACTAGTACTATTATATAGATTTGTTCTCATTTAAATCATCTATCAACCCTCAAAATTTTAGATAATTTTAAAATGTGTTTCAAAATATATGATTTAATTAATTAAGCCAACTTTTTTTTACCCAAAGATACCTTTCATATTCCTCTAGTTTGAATAACCCAAAGTATAACATAATGAGAGAATATTTACTTTAAATTTACCAAGAACTAAATCCTTTGAGTCCTATTTTATCTCAAGGTTGAATCATCTCATTTGGAGTCTTTTATCTCGAGTTATGGACCATTGAATAAGGTGGGGTCCATTCTATAGGCCAAAAAAGTGTTCCACAATGAATGATTTATTTGGGCCTCTAGAATATTGAATGAACACTTGGAAAATTTAACATAGGAAGATTGGAAAAAAATAAGTACTTGATTTAGATCAATATTGAAAAATATATGCCCAAAATATATATGTGATTGAAAACAATTAAAATTCCATAATTGTGAAATTTTCAATTTTAAGATCAAAACATCCCTAAAATCTAAAAAAATTCTATTCAGATAGAAATGTTAAATTTGTGGGGTTTAAGTCATTTAAATATACATGAAAAATAGTTTAAATATTGGCTATGTCAATTCCCCCACACTTATCACTTAGAATCCTGGACAAGTGAGCATCAAAATAAAATCAAGGAAAATTCAAAACACATACCAATGAAGTTCACCAATTTATCCCTAAGAAAGAAAAGATATAATGCCTCATCAATTTTTTTCCAAGTTATAAATTCATCTCATTCAATACATTTATAATTATTTTTTCCTCCCATTAACAAAACACACTTACCTCACATTAATTTTCTCTCAATACACAAATATGAATTTTCAACAAGGCTTTTCTCATCTAAACTCATGAAATAATCACCATAGGCTTAATAAATTTCTAAATCTACAAAATATGTGAGGTGCTAACTTGTGATTATCATGAGCATTTTAAAGGTTTTTTTGTGGATTTAGGTTGGTGGGTTTTGAATGTGAAAAATTCCAAGTCCAAATAAGGAGGTTTTGGATCTTTTTAAAGAAAAAATGCATGATTCCAATTTTTACTCAATTCTAGACTCCTCCTCACACTCCTTAGAAGAAAATAAACTCTAATCATCTTTGATAATCTCTTTTCCATCCCAATACATAAATATTTAGCAAAAATAAATGAAATTTTTCTCATTTTTTATAAGCACTAGTTTGGCACAACTTTCTTCCTTTGAGAGCTCCAGATAGGCACAACTCTTTTCTCCTTAAAAGCTCTAGAAGGGAAAACATTTAGCATAAAAACTTAATTTTTTTTAGAAAAAAACAAATATCATCAAAGAATACTTGTCTACCAAATGAAACAAAAAATGATTTATCAAACCACAAGTCCTGTCCCCCCATACTTAAGTTCAATTAGATCATGCATTTCTACTTCCAGAGTAAGTTGGAAAGGGAAAATTGGTTTGTATTGTGGATAACCTATCTGGATTTACATGGATAATAATGGATAAAGAATGATAAAATGTATAGGGAATTCCAAATTAAAGAGTATTCACTTGTAAAATGGGATTCAAAATCCAAAGTAATTCCTCAATCATTTTAATCCCAAGTACCCCAACCCTCAAGTTTTGAAAAAAATAAATCAATTTCTAGTTCAAATAAGCATGGATTGGTTCTCTCAAGAAATGAGTTGAATTTTAAGAAGTTATAAAAAAGGGTTTAGAATCCTCACAGGAAGGGAATTTTAAATATAAATACATTGCGATGCAGCATGAGATTTAAAAATCAAAGGTCTTTTCAAGAAATTTCCATATTTTTAAACTTAAAAAAATTTCATTTTCAGTATTCATTTATGTTCAGATTTAAGGGATCAAATGGTTCACTCAATGGAATAGATTTAAAAAGTGAAAATATTATCATTTAATATCAACAATTTTTTAACACAAAATTTGAAATGAAAACACACAAAATTTGCAAAAGAAGAAAATAAACACACCAAAAATTAAAATTAAAATTAAAACTAAAAAAAAATATAAAGGAAAACAAAAAAAATCCTAATCTACCCAGTATGTTCCTGCCACCACACTTATTTTTTACAATTTACACATTTTGAAATGGATTTATATGAGAATAAAATTAAATAAATTAAAGAAATAACAAAAAATAAGTGAGAAGGAATGAGACAACCATTCTTTAGTTGTATTCACCTTCATGAAGTCTGATCTCCTCCCTTGAAGGCTCTAGAAAATTCTCTCTAAATAGATTCAATATATTCCCATTGACTGTTAATAGTGTCTCTTTGTCTGGTTATTTTATCTGTATTGCACCAAAAGGAAAAACATGAGTTACAATGAAAGGTCCAGACCATTTGGAAGGAAATTTACCTAGGAACAACTACAATCTGGAATCAAACCGCAACACTTTGTCTCCTTACATGAAGTTTTTTTTAGAATAATCCCATCCTGAAATTATTTTTTTATTTTCTTGTATAACCTATAGATTTCATATGCATTATTTCTGATCTCCTCTAGATCCTACAAACAAAATTTTCTTTCCTTTCTAGTAGAAAATAGATCCTTGATACATGTTTTAATAGCCCAAAAAGATTTGTGTTCTAACTAAACCAACAAGTGAAAATCCTTACCATAGACTAATATAAATTGTTAAATACAAATTGGGGGTTTTAATTCAATCCTATAGTAACAAAGCGCATCATCTAGTCTCAAACTCTAATCCTTTCTATTTGGGTTCACATTTTTTTTTCTCTAATTTGTTTGATTTCTCTAATTGAAAACTCATCCATTATATTTTTTTGATGATGATAGGATGTATAGAACTTATGATGAACTCCAAATTTCTTCAAAATATATTCTAATTTCCTATTAAAATAGTGAGTACCATGATCCATAATCAGAAACTTTTTAAATTCCAATCTTGAAAACAATTTTCTTTCACAAAATTAGAACCAATTTTGTCATTATCAACTCTCGTGGGAATAGACTCTGCCCACTTGGATACATAATAAAAAACAAGACATATGTAAATATATCCAAAATATCTAGGAAATTGACCCATTAAATCCATACCCCATAAATAAATTAAATCAAAAAACAAAATAGGATACTGTAGAATCTCATCCCTTTTGGAAATGTTTCCCTAAAATTGACAATATTTATAGGTTCTATAAAATTACAAAGAATATCTAAAAATGTTGGACCAATAAAGACCAGAATAAATCACTTTTCTTGTAGTTATTTTTGGCCCAAAGTGTCCTCCATAGTTCAAAATGTGACTAAAATATATGATATATTGAAATTCAGGATTTATAATGCATCTCCTAATCATTTGATCACTACCAACATGCCAATAGTAAGGATCATCCCAAATTTAATTCTTTGAATCACTCAAAATTTTATCAATTTTTTTCTTAGAAAACCAGTGGGTAACATCATCAATAACCAAATAATTCACAAGATCATAAAACAATGGTATTACACTTTCACAAGTGTACAACTCCTCATCTAGAAAGGTTTCTTTAATTTTTGGAAAAATATGAAGTTTCCCATTTAAAATAGATGGTATCCTACTCAAATGATCGGAAAAACGGTTCTAAATTCCTTATTCCTTATTTATTTCAACATAAAAATCCTGTAATAGTTAGATCCATCTCAAAAGTAATGGTTTTTCATCATGTTACTTCATCAAAATTATGATTACAAAATGATCTATGAAAACAATCACCATGGAGCCCAACAAATGACATCTAAATTTGTCCAAAGAAAATAAAATGGTAAAAAATTCCTTATTAGTTGTTGTGTAGTTTTATTGGGCTGGATCTAAAGTTATAGATTCATATGAAATCAAATTATATTTCATTTACAACCTTTGACTCAACACAACACCAAGAGACAATCCAAATGCATCAGTCATGATTTCAAAGGGAAATTCCCACTTGGAAGGTTTAAAAATGGGAGGGGTTATCAGTTTTTATTTCAAATCCCAAAATTCATTTTTAAAATTCTCATCAAAGAAAAATTGGGTGTCTTTTTGGAGAAATATATATAATATAAGTGAAACATTACTAAAATAATTTATGAATCTTTTATAAAAACCTTCATGACCAAGGAAGGATCTCACATCCCTTACTATTTTTGGGTATGGAAATAAAGAAATGACCTCAAATTTGGATTTATCAACTTTAACTCCATATAGGGACACAACATAACCAAGAAAAAATCTCCTCACCCACCATAAAATGGAATTTTTCATCATTGAGATAAATATTCTCATCAATTAAAGTTTCAAGAACATCGACCAAAATTTTCAAAAAAAAAATCATATAATGATCCATATAGAATGAATTCATCCATAAAATCTTCCATAAACGTTTTTAGAAATTTAGATAAAATTATAATCATACACATTTGAAAAGATCTAGGATAATTACACAAACTGAAGGGCATCCTCCTATAAGCGTAGTTTCTAATGGGGCATGTGAAAGTGGTTTTATCTTTATCCTCAAGTGAAATGTGAGTTTGGAAATAACCAAAGAATCCATCAAGAAAACAATAGTAGGTTTTCCCAGCCAGTATTTCAAGGAATTAATCAAGTAATGGAAATGGGAAGTGGTATTTCCTTATAACAAAATTTATTTTCATGTAATAAATGAACATTCTCCATTTATTTGGAAGCCTAATAGAAACAAGCTGACAAAATTCATTCCTTGAGATTGCAATGACACCTTTTTTAGGAAAAACTTAGAATAGACACACCCATTGACTATCAAAGATGGGAAAAATAATTCCAGTAGCCAATAGGTTTGTGAATTCCTTCTTGAAAACCTCTAAAAGTATTGGGTTCAACCTAATTTGAAATTGTCTCACTAGTTTAGCATTTTCATCAAAAAAAATTCTATACATTCACACTGAAGGAATGATTCTATCTAAATTTTATAGAGTCCATCCTATATATTTCTTATGCTCTTTGAGGACTCCTAATAGTTGGTTATTCTAGTCCCTTGAAAAATCTTTTGAAACGATGATAGGGAATTGTTCATTATCACCTAATAAAGTATATTTTAGGTTATAAGGAAGTGGTTTAAAATCCAACTTAGGTGGATTATTTTCATTGATCAAAGGAAAATGATTATAGGTGTTATTTTCTAGTAAAGATCCAAATTTTAATGGACATTAATCATTTGATCAGTTTCCATGTTCCCAAGATTTTTTCATGTTCAAAATTGGCATCTTCTATAAGGATACCACTAACAGGTTCAAGGGTTCCCAAAAAATCATCTCCATCAATTATAAGATCAATAAACTCTTTTAAATTATTATCAAAATTACAAGAACCATTTAAATATTCCTTTTCACTCTTGTTTATTAAATTTAGAAGAAAAACACAAATTTACATCTTTTAAAACAGTAGTTGGTTTTTTATCATCGGAAAAATTGGGGAATATATCTGTGGAAAAACAATCAATCATCTTTATTTGGGGGGATGAATAATACTCAAAAAGGTGTTTCATGGACTAAAAAATATTGAAATAAACAAGATATCCTCTAAATTCCAGTGAAAGAGTTCCTTTTTTAACATTGATGATTGCTTTTGTAGTTTTCATAAATGGTTTACCTAGAATTAGAGGTGCATGGGTACTAAACTAATCATATACCATATCCAAGACATAGAAATCCATAGGAAAATCATTTCTATTACCTGAAAAAGAACATCCTCTATAACTCTACTTCGATTGGCAAGTTGAATGATAATTATAGAGGGTTTTGATTCTCTAACTTGAAGAGATGAGTAAACAAAATGTGACCTAACATTGATGGAGGATTTTAAATCAAGCATGAAATACTTAAATTAAAATTTCCCAATAGTACAAGGAATGTTAAAGGTTCATGGGTCTTTACATTTGACAAGAAACACATATTGAGTCATGAATGAAACATTCCTCTCTAAGTTAATTTTTTTACACCTTTGAATTTCATATTGTGGGTATACATATCTTTCAAAAATTAGCATACCTTGGATCTTTTTTTCACAACATCGAGAAAAGGTATATTGACTAGAAATTTCTTAAAAGTATCTAAAACCTCACTGTCCAACTCTTTTTCAGCACTCTACTTCACATGTGGTTCACTCTTAGGATAAGGTAGGTGTGGTTTGAATGTTTATAGTCTATTTTGAGCACTTCTTTGAAAAAAAGGACCAGAAATCCAGTTATGATCCTTATTTGTTCTTTCAAACAAAATTTATTCTCTTGAATTTATGTTTCCATTGAATGAAATTTCATAATTTCCATCATTTTCATTAGTGGTGGGATTCTCATTAATAGTTTCAACAATAGGTTTGTGTTTCTCAGTTTGAGGGTTATTCAATCTTATTCCACTCTTAAGTTTAATTTCACTCACATTTTCCTTCCATTTATCTCTCTGATTCACTTGAGTATGTGGGGGTAAAACTCCACTCATTTTATTTTTTATACAACTAATATCAGAGGAAAGTTAACCCATTTGAGTCATCAAGGTATTAAACATATTCTATTGTTGATATTGTGTTTATATCATTACCTATTGTTGTTTCCTCATTGATAATTCAATGTTTCTATTTTAATTTTGAGTCGGAGGGATAGGGTGAAAGTTTATTCCATAATGAGCATTGTATTTCTCATTGAAATATCATGGTTGATAATTAAATGATTTTCCTTGGAAGAAGCTTCTTAGTCGTTCGAGCAATCCAAATCTTTAATTAGAGTGGTTGTTCTAGCCCTAATTGAGATTTTGGTTAGTTTAAAATGGTATTTATTGGTTTTATTGAAGGGTTTTCAAGGAAAAAAACATTTCATTTCTTAAAAGGATCTTTAATTTTTGGGCATTGGTCACTAAAATGTTCATTGGAAGAACAAATTTCACAACAGACTTACATTTGAAATGTTGCTTCAAGTTTGGGTGGTGTTGGTGGGTTATTTGACAACATCATTGACCCCACCATGGTTATAATATTAGAAAGTTGACTGAAAATCATGTTGTTATCTGGACTAATAGTGGGGAATTATTTGGAATATTTCATATGAATAAGGCCTCTTGTTCTAAATTTTTTAGCATTTTGGGCCATGTTTTCAATTAATGTCCTAGAAATATCTGGTGTTTTTAACTAAATCCTCTCTAGCGGTAACATCAATAATTTTTCTATCAGTAATACATAATACTTCCTAAAAATATTGAATCAAGAGTTAGTCACTGATTTGATGGTAGGGTAAACTAAAATAGATTATTTTGAATCATTCCCAATACTCATGCAATGTTTCACCTTGAGTTTTCCAAATTCCGAAAATCTCCTTTTGAATGGAAGTAGTTCTAGAGGAAGGAACAACATTTTCAAGGAAAATTTTCTTAAATTAATTCCAATATCTAATCATTGTTGAATGTGAGTATAAAAACCATTATTTGGAAACTCATTCTAAAGAAAAAAGAAATGAGCTCAATTTAATTTAATTTTCATCAAATCATTAAGGTTTCATGTTGAAAAAAAGATAATTGAATTATTAAAGGTGTTTATGTGGATCTTCACCTGAAAAACCATTAAAATTTTGAATTTGGTTAATAAAACCATATTTAATTTCAAACCCAATAGGTTCATTAGGATATTCCATAGGATTTTCTTGATTTTAATTATAGGATGAAGCCAATTCTTTCAATGTTATATTTTCAACCATTAGAATTGTAGTTTCAACCAAGTTCCTTATATGTGTGTTAGTGGAAGATTAAAAACATGTTATAAGGGGATTTATAGTAGCTCTTAACCTATAGTGAAATGTTCTATCAATTTCGGAATCTAATGGTAATAAGTTCAGGTTAGAATTTAGGTTCATGCAATTTTTTTTTAAAAATAAATTGAAGAAACCATCATGGAAACAAAACTAGTTTATGTGAGAGTTTTTGTCATGAAAACCTCAATCAATCAATTTATCCCCTATATAAATAAAATATAGTAGTCCCTAGATTATCTCTCAAGGAGGTTGTGATTTGAGCTACAAAAATCTAACTTTTATTTTTTTTGTTTTTGTAAGAAGAAAATATTTGGGCATTTGATTAAAAGTTATAATTAAGAATATAAATATAAACTAATGTGGAATAAAATCCAAGATTAATATATAAAATTGATAGAAAAAATGGGTTTTTAATTTAGAATCAAAATAATTGTTGTGGACAAGATTAAACCTCTCAGACACTCCCCTCTTTCTTGTTTAAAAATATTTCTCAATTGAATTTATCAATTACCACCCAAGTAATCCCAAGTGAACACCCAAATTTTCATAGATATCATATCAATAGATCAATATGATTGTTTTCCATCCTATAGAAGTAATTAAATTACTTGAATACCTCCAAGAAATCAAACCTAATTGAAATCACTTTTTTCAATGACAAGACCTCACTAAAGCAATTTAAATAATAAAGTCAATTATTTTACTTCATAGATTAAAAAAACATCCAAAACAAATTTGGTTAAGATATATTCAATAAATAATATAACTTCATTCATTAAAAAATATAAGTTCAATATAAATTCACAAAGAGTTTACATAATAAGATTAGAACTTGGAAGAGAGTGTCAGTCGATTGTCGCCGTCCACAACCACTTGGTGCTTAGCCTAAAATCACTTGATAAATCCTCATCCTCTCTATTATATCATGAATTAATAACATATTCATCAGTATATATATCTCAAACTTTCCCTTTCTCTCTCAATATAACCCCATGAAATTATGAGGTGATGGAAATATAAAGAGAAGGGGGGGGGGTGGAAATTTTATGTCCAATTTCTTTGCATATGAAGTTTTCCTGACTTTATCCACCTTTAAGATGAATCTCCATATATAATCTTATACAAATTTATTCTGAATTAATTCATATATTGACCCTAAAAATTTTATATTATTTGAACACGTGGTTAAAGAGGTATGATTTAATTACCGAAGACAACTTTTTCTTTCTAAAGTGGCCTTTCATATTAATCTAGTTCAACTCGCCCAAATACTGATATAATGAGTGAATATTTACTTTAAAATCATTAGGAATTCCCAAATATGAGTTCTTTTTCATCTTCAGGTAGAATCAACTCATTTGGAGTCTTGTATCCTAAGTTATGACCCATTGAATGAGGTGGGGTCTATTCTATCATCCAGAAAAGTATTCCACAATGAATGATTTATTTGAGAATATATAATTTCAAATAAAAACTTTTACCATTTAAAAAATATCTATACCATGAACATAGGAATCCTAAAAAAAATTACTTGATTTGGATCAAAATTGAAAAAGATATGAACGAAATATAGAAGTATTTGAAAACAGTTAAAATTCCAGAATTGTGCAATTTTCATTTTTAAGATCAAAACATCCCTAAAATCTAAAAACAATGCTATTCAGCTCAAAATGTTAAATTTGTGGGGTTTAAATCATTAAAATAGACATGAAAAATAGTGGAAATAGTATACCTATTAATGCATGGGGCTCAAGAATTTCTGAATGGCTAAAGGATAAAGAAAGAAAAGATCCCAAACTACCCTTGTAACTTAGACTTGCATCATCATCATACTAGCCAGAAATATTTATGGGTTACTTATTGAGTTTATACAGACTTATCTCTTGGATACTATAAGGTACTAGAATTTATATCCCCTAAAGTGGTATCTGATACCATTTTATAATTACCATGACTCAACTACCCAAATAGTATCATACTGAGTCTCCACAACATCTCAGACAGACCTACCGATTGACATAGGTTGGTGTAAACACCAAGGGTTGAGATAATTTCATTAGGAGATATTTTTTCCACTTTTAATAAATAAATTAAGTTTAATGAGGTCCGTTCCTAAATTATCATGACCAAATAGGTTCTACGAACCCCGAGGGAATAATATCATAATAGAAGAAGTATAAAAGACGAGGTGAATGATATAAAATGCATGTCATAGTATGTACATACAATCACACACTCTAAACTAGTATGAAACCATGAATACACCACATAAATAAGTGATACTAAGAAAAAGGAATATATAAGTAGTTTTTAAGAAAAACATGGCCTAATGATCTCATAATTAGACTCTTCATATGAAATCCTCTTTGAAAGACACCAAGGACATCCCCTATACATCTATCCCACACACCCCCTAAAAAGTGAAAAAGGTACCATACATCTCCAGACTCCAAGTGTAACTAAAAACCATGATCAGGTGATTTTACTTTACCTATTTCATGGATAAATTGGCATATACATGTCTTTAGAGGGGATAATATAGGGTGAGATTATGATATTTCTAGTAGCTGGTCACCAACCACCCCTAACCACCTATTATAAACTCAAGTGTATATAGTAATAGAATATATCAAAAGGAGTAGATAAACATGAAAAACAACATGATCAATATACTTTAAAGAATATCATTTATAACCAAAATCATTAACTTCTTATACTGGGAGGGTCCTTACTAGTCAAACCTACTTTAGGCTTAACCAAAAATCTGAGATAATTCATAACTGAAGTTAAGGAAAAGAACCCATATCATTTTAGGGGTAAAGGGAACCATATATAATAGCATTATCATATCCATGATAACCAACCCATTTAGGGTAGGGGAAAGGTTTATAATAGGGCCATGGAATTTTATCTCATCCCTTTCCTTCAACCTATCTAATTATTAAAGGGGTACATGGGAACCTTTATGCATGCACGCAAATCTCTTTTTTTTTTCATTTTCATAAGCCGGTTAGAGGGATTCGGTACCCTAACCTGGTTTGAGGAAAAACCGGGAACCTCACATGGATGTTCCTCAGAATCAAATACGAAATTCAAACAACACAGAAGACATCACACACAGACGCCTCGAGACACGAGCCATGTGTCCCGCCTCGATCCGTGAACCATCATCATGCGTCAGTCGCCGCTCAGACGCCTCGAGCCGTGCCACCCATCATGTCGCCAGCAGGGCTTGCCGAACCGACCGCCGTCAACTTTACTGGCGACCGTCTACGTCTCCACCGGCCGCCATCATCGTCTTCACTGGCGAGCTTCACCGCTGTCAAAGAACTCACCGTCGGAGACACCACCTGACACCAGATCGCCAACCACAACACCCGAATCACCAAGATAACATAGAAAAGGCCTAAAACCTTCACCCCCATCTCGCATAACCGAATCAATCACAGAACCTTCGCGATAAAACAACAAAACACACAGAATAACGAAATGAAACGAAAAACAGGAAAATATCCTTGCCTCCATAGTAGCTTCAACGGCGAAACGAAATCAGCCGAATCATCCCCAAAACAGCAGCCCAACCCCACCAAAAACCTACAAACAGAACCAGAACCCATCGCCACCAACCAGGCAACCCGAGAAGACCACACCCGACCACCTGTTGCTTGCCGACGATAACGAATGGCTCCCTCAACCCGCGGAAACTGTGACTCGGTCTCTGAACGAATGCACCGCCATGAAAGGCTGAATCAAGCACACTGTGAGCGACGACCGAGCCAAGAGATCCTCCGCCACGTACAACAAGAAAATGGAGGCAAACAGGGGGCCAGACCAGGGCGAAACCCGGGGGCGGCGACGGGAGAAAACCCTCTCGAAGCTTCGCCCCTTACGGGCTCATGGAAATTGTATTAGCGGTAACTTTTATGCATGAAAAAAACATTTTCATGAAAAATGTACCAGAACAAAATATTAAAGTATAAAACAAACTATAAATAAGAAATTAAATTTTACATTATAAAAGCATTGGACTAAAGTTATTACAACTTAAGAATGTAGGAAACATTAAATACAAGATTCATTCTTCATGAGGGAAACATTCAATAAAATATTCCTTCTTGATATTTAAATCCTCATAATACATGTTTTTTTAAATTATTTTTTCAACATAGAGAAAGAGAAGAAATTATAAATAAAAGTATTACATGTAATTACAATGTGGTTAAACCACCAATCAATCAAAGATATACCAGGTTATCTTTTTTACAAAATGATTTTAGAAAACTTTATTAGAAGCAACCCATTACTTTTAATTAAAATCTCTTGAACTTATATCATTTTCAAAACAAAAATTATTGAATATTATAATTGTAAGGGGGTTTCCTACCTAATTAATTTATCAGTATATCTTTGGTTGTCTAAGAAAATAGTTTTAGGTTCCTTTTGAATCTCAAGAGAAAACTTAATATCACCTAAGATAACCTTTCACCACAACTTAACAAAGAAAAATTTGATGATTAAGGATGATACAATAATACCTTTATAATGAATAGAAATAATGACACAATTGATCTTCCCAGATCAATGTTTGTAGGTGGATGGATATAGAGGATAATCAAGGGAATAAAAATATTGAAAGAGACTAGATTGGGAGAAAATGAAGTGGAAATCATGAAGTGATAAATAAGGGTGTATTATGGATTCTAAATGACTAAAATACCCTTATTAAAAAGGATTTTTATCTAAGGATCTACAGAATAACCATTCAAGAGCTACCAAGTACCAAATAGTTCAAAAAAACCACCTAACCACCTAGAACCACACTAGGTACCCATTTTATGGCGACCAAGTACCCGATGGTCCCCAAACCCAAGGTGTTTTCCCCTATCCTTCTCCAAATTCCTCCAAACTATTCCATAATTCTCTGAACTATGTATCAACTCAATATACACCCAAAATATAATTCAAAATCCTAAATTCAATAGGAAATTTACCTAAAATGGGTTTTATTCTTTATGATTGTCAATTGTGGAGCTCCCCAATCTTGTAATTTATGTCATGTTTGGCTCACACTTTATGTATATAAAATATTTTTCCTTGGTTACACCTATTTTTTAGTCATTGTGAATATTTTGGACCATGATTATATGATATGATATGTTTATATCATTTCAATAATTTACTGTTGATTATTATTCATTCTCTTTTATTGGACACTAATTATATATGTGGTGTAATTAGTGTTAAAGAGGACATGAAAATTAGGGGCATGCACTATAATTTTTTATTAAATCATTTGAGGAAGTAAAACCATCTCCCACACATATGTCATTCTATCCCTCAAAATTTACACTAACCTCTATAAATTTAAAGGTGTTCTTGATATGTCATAGAAATTTTAGTTATGGTTATTAGAAGATGGGACTTATGAAACTCATGATATAACCCCAAAAGATTCATGGAAAACATAATTATAGTGGAATATTATGTTATCAGGTTAGTTTAGGATCTAATTTTATTTATTCATTGAGTTAGTCCTTGAATCTTGAGTCTCATGCATCACATTAAGCATTAGTAGGTAGAAAAAAGTATGGTATCATGCCATATTGTATGATTTATATCTCAAATTATTTACTTTATCATTGGAATAAATTGTAAATTTATATCAACTAAATCATAAATTATGAATAATTTTTTTTACATTTATGTTTTGTTATTGATGAAAAGGTTAGTATGGATTAATAATTTATTCCTTTTCCTGAGAAAACTCTTCTGATTTATTGATAATTAGTCTTTTCAAAATTATATTTATGGTATTCATTTAAAATATTATAAATGAAATAAAAAATCATATTCTTAAAGGATTTTGAATATGGTCATGATCCCCAATGATAAGATCATTCAAGCTTATATTTAAAATTATTTTTCTTTAAAAATATTGTAAATTGTATCTTAATGTTTAAGGTATTTTAATAAATGAATATAAAAGAGAGAGGTAACTAGTATAAAATATATAATTAAAATTTGTTTTTTAATATTATTTATATACTAACCAATTTTAATTTTTTTGACATCGATTATTCATATAACTTTCCATAAAATCCGTATTGTGGTGGTTTTTAATGTAGGTTATATAATAACCTATGTTAAAAACAGGTTTAATGTTAGTTATTTATATAAATAATGATAAAAACCTAGGTTTTGGCATTAGTTATTATATATATGATGTTAAAATGAGTCTTAACATCATTTATATGAATAAAAAATGTAGAAAATCATAATTTTACCACCAGTTATATGAATAACCGATGATAAGAAATTTTTTTCACACTGTTCCATTTCTATTTTTCATAACACACTTTGACGTAGTGGTTTTTAACATCAGTTATATAATAACATATGTCAAAAATATTTTAAACATCATTTAATATATAACCAATGTTTAAAACCTAGGTTCTGACATCGGTTATACAAATAACTAATGTTAAAATAAAAATTTCAAATCAGGATCCTGTGATGTTTCCTTTTTTTTCGTAGCATGCCTATTTTATTTTTATTTTCTCACATAAAAATTATCATACTGTGAGTGAACTCTTTCCAATACCATCTATATAATTCCATTCTCTAACTTTTAGAATTTTTAATCTACTCCACATTCATTATTTTAATACCTTTTCATTCAATCGATTCTTTATTCCACCAATTTACCATGGTATTTTAATATTCTATCATTATTTAGTTTTTTAATGATTTTTTCCTTTATAAATATATATTGATGATTTTTTAAAGAATATTAATTCTTCAAATTGAGTAAAAATAATGAAGCTTCAACATGATATTTTTGTAAAGGAGCTTAAAATTTTACATGAGTTCTTCTTTTTAAATAAAATGAATATCAATAAACACTATTTAGATTTGGAAAGAATCACCACTAGTAAGGAAACAAAACTAAAGCATTGATTTTATATTTATTATTTTTATTTGGATTCTATAATTTTTAATTTCTTCTATATTTTTTTTATTTCAAGAGAGATATATTTATTAAAATATTTAAAAAATATACAACATTCAACATTGGTTATTTTGTAAAATAATGCCTAAAGTTTCCTACAACATCAAAAATTTATATAACCAATGTTATAGGTATATTTTGACTTTTATTATAAAAATAAGTGATGTATAATTTAACTTTAAACTTTGGTCATTTTTATAATTGATTTTTAAAGTCTTCTATAAGGTCAATTATATAATTCAATGTTGATTATTTTTAGAACCAATGTTATATGTCACTTATAACATTGGTTATTTATATAATTGATGTATAGTTCATTTTAAATATCATTTATCAAAATAACCAGCTTCAAAATCCTTTAAATTAGTTGAAATAAATATTTAAACATCATTTTATATAACCCATGTTAAAAAATACTTACAATATTGGCAATATTTACATCGGTTAAAAAACTGATGTTAAAACACAAAAAAATAGATATTAAAAGGTATTATTAAATTAGTGGGGGATGGGTTTAAATGTAAACATTGTTGTTCCCAGTTTTATATGGGGTCATAATGATCCTATAAAACTTTTAAGGACTATTTCATTCGTTCCACTTTATTTTCTAAAATGATGTATTAAAATATGATCTCTAAGATTGTTAGAGAGTTTCATACATATTATCTATATATGGGATGTCATGGTTGAGTATAAGTATTCATGTAAGTATTTGGTGTTTTCTTGAAGACTCATATGGGAATTGATAAACTTTACCAAATATTTAGTTTCTTAAGGTAGGAAATTTCTAATTTCTAAAATCTTTTTTACATTCTAGTAATAAATTAGTTGTTGATTCATTATATAGGTATTATTGGGTATACTGAAGTATTCCCTATAGATTTATTTATGTTACCTTTATTTTAAATATAGTTTCTATATTATTTAGATTTTCTTATATTGACTAAAAAACACAAAAATTAAATAATTAAATCAAGAATAGTCATTTTGTTGTTAAAGTTAGTGGTAGATATGTAGGTATAGTCTCTATAAATCACTCCTATATAGGGAATATAATGAAAGTATAATTATAATTATTATTGAAGTGATTTTTATATGGTTTTAAATTTTAGAATTAAAATTTAATTTAAAACCTTGAATTAAATTAATAAAATCTAAATTTTGTTAACCAAGAATTTGTTTAACTAAATTGAAAAGGAGGAAATGTTGAAAATTATTTTCAAAATTATTTTTATTTAATAAAAATTTATGAAATGGTGATAAAGGGTGACCACCTTTAAAAATTATTTCTTAAAACTTATTTTTGAAGCTTATTGGTATTTCTTTTCAAACATTAATGATACAATATTAATAGAATTTATTTATTTTCATAGTTACATTATTTTGTTCTGTTTTAATGTGGGTGTGTTTAGGAATTAATTTTGTGCAATCTCACATTATTTATGATTTGATAAAGTTGTTTTTTAATGAACTAAATTATAATATTGATGTATTAAAATACTTAAAATTGAATTAATATTTCTTCAAATCATGGTTTCTTTAATTTAATTTTTAAAGCATTTATTCTTTGATTTATTTAGGCAAGTAGAAAATGAAATAATGGGTTTTCTATCATATAGTCCAAAAAATTATGAAAATTATTTGATAATTATTATACCACCTAACTTTAATTTTAATAATGTTCAAGTGTTTATTTTGATATATAGATTTGATTCACACTTGTATATAGGTGCATACCGTATAAATTGTAGTTAACATTTATTTTCTTTATTTAAAATTGGATTTTACCATGTTGAAAATGGTCTTGTTTTGTAATGAATCTCGTTGAGATATTCAGAAAAATTAGAGGATTATTTTATTTTATTTCCCAAGTTAGTGGATTTTATTGTCCAAGAAAAATATATTTTTTTAAAAATTTATGGATATATGTGTAGTGTTAGGAAAAGATTTTGAAAATTTTAGATGGTACTTAATTGGATGGTATTTTCAAGTTCTCATTATTTAACTAATGACAATACAATTATATTTTTTTTGTTATGAGATTTATTCTATGTTTCTTTGAAAGGGTTTATAGTTATTTAGTAATGTAATTTAAAAAAATGGATCGATAAATCTTGTATTTTTTTGAATGTTTTACAAAAAAGGAAAAAATATAAAATTTTAAAATATCTTAATAAAATACTTGGTTAATGAATCATTCAAATTTAAAAGGAAGTATGGTTTTATATACCATGAGATAGAGTTTTTAGGGAAATTTTTAAACCTTGGTATTATGGGGAAATGTGTGTAGTTTTAAATATATTTTTTTTAAAAAAGTTTTGGGCTATTAAGGTTTATTTGGGTGACTTTATATGGTTTTAATTAAAGGGTTTTTAAAGGTTTTAAATCCTTATTTCAGGTTTTATATTTGATTTATGATTTTTTAACTTAACAAAAAATTTCATTAAAATAGTTTAAATGCATAAGAATTTTTTAGTTTTCATATTTCTAGGAAAAATTTTATGATTATTTTGAGATATTTTATAGTGTAGTTTAGAACCATTGGAATATTTTAAAGCATTTAAATCCTCTATTATATGTTAAACTCATTTTTTTATAAATATTTCTCTTTTAAAGTACTTTATTTTGTTACATTCTTAGAGTAACTTTTTATTATTGTAATTTTTAGTTTAACTAATAATTTTAATTTTTTATATTTAACTAATTATCATAGGAAACATCTCTATAAGTATTTTTTACTAATAGGATTAATAATATTTGTTTTATAATGTAGTGTAATTATTCTTGATATATGATATGGTTGATGTAAATATAAATGTAACTAAAATTATTCTTCCAAAATAGTTCTATTTAGTTTGTGTAAAATTAATGTATTCGATTAATGTTGGTAGAATACATGACATAAAATATTAATGTGAACTTATAACGAGTCATATTACTAAGTTAAATTAAATGTTTTAGTTAAGGTAGTGAATTATAGGTAATTACATTTCTTTGTTTGATAAAATTTAAAGTATGGTTTTTTCGTTCATAATATAATCAAATTAGTTTATATATAAACATATTTACCAATCAAATGATTATATATTTTATTTAAATATTATGTTAATACCTAAAGATACTTAACCAAAGGAGTATATCCAATAGTAAAATTTATAGACATGGAACAATGATAATATCAAATGAATCCTAGACTATAAGTTTGTGTAATTAGAAATTAAGTTGAATGATAACATATCTTAATTTTTTAGATAAATTATATAAAAAATCCAGGTTATAATAATTGTTTTAAATTATGAATTGATAAAAATTAATCAAAGATTTTCTATTTGGAAGGATAATTTATTGTATAACTATAATATTATTGTATCGAGTTTCATTCCTATAATTTTTTTATTTCCTCTATGATATGTTTATCTGTATTATGACTCAATTAACATGTTCAAATCAAAAGTTTAGGTGAATAATTTTTTTTTGTTTTAAAAATGAAATTTAAACATGTAATTTTTTTGGTTTGAATTATAGATATGACAATCTCGATGCTTCTTTATTTCATTTCTTTTTCTAGAATTATTCCTTTTACCATATATCTTGATTGATTCATAAATCACTGAATAATATCTAATCATTAGTTAAAATCTTAATCAAGGGTAAAATGGTTGTCAAGATATATGGTTATAGTTCTGATAAAGATGACTATCATATTTATATATTTATATTTTTGATAAATTTTAGGCTCAGTAGTATTATAAAGTTCTTGTTATTTATAATCAATTATGTGATTAACCAGATCACCTATTTACTTATCCTTCTCCCTTAAGATGTTGATGAATATCTATTTTGTGTTTCAAATTAAGGATTTTTTAATGGTGTGGAGTATTCATTTATATATATTTTAGGTTTTCTTATAGAGGGTTAAAAAAATGCACTTGTTTATTAGTTTTTATAAAATCAAAATTCCCTGGATGATTCTTGAGGATGAGTCACCTAATAGCGAGGAGGTTGTGATGGAATTTATTTTATAGGTCATGAATTTGTCTTTATTTTTGGTTTATAGGGTGTTAAATTGAAAAACATTATGTTTGAGAGGTAATTGGAGTTAGTTTTTATGCACCAACTTATGATGCCCTTAGGCCGGGCGCTAGAGCTGACCCGCAACAGGACCTAAGGAGCATTCCTAATCACCTTAGGCTGGAAATTATAACTAGGGAATCAATAGAGGATACAATTGGGAATTATTTCTACCTTAAACTAAAAAATTTAAATATATAATTTCCTCATGGAAGTCCAACATGATCCCTCTATACATTGGTGGTCCGCATGCTAAGAAGAAAATAAATAATAATAATAATTTAAGGCAAAAGTAATCTCACATATCACCTCTAAATCCCATACACACAAAAAACCCTTTTATTTAACATCCATAACTCCACATATATAATGTACCACCAATTAAAGAAAATAAATATAAAAAAATAGAAACTAGGAATGGATGATTTATATGATATGAAAAAGAAAACTAAATTAAAAAAATCACAACTAATTTTTTTTTGATTTTAGGTAACCATCCAATATCAATGATAAACATACAACATGAGTGAATGAGATCTGAACTATAGGCCTAAAATTGGAATATAATAGGCATGATCATATACACGATCAGTATGTCACCACTCACCTTGTTAGATGACTAAAATTTAATGATAATCCCAATTCATGATAGTTTGAAATATAATATAAATAATAGGTTTTCTGTATTTAAGTATAATAAATCCAATAACATTCCGAAATACATTTAAAACCTTTCCTTTTTATTTTTATTAAATGAAAATAATTACTATGAAAACATTCCTTTTAAAAATATGGAAACGCTATAAAATATCCACGTTTTTTAAGAACTATTTTCATAAAAATCATTCCCCAAAATGATTTTGATAACCAAAAAATGCTTCCTAAATAAAAGGATAACCCAAATGGATATTTATCACAAACTAAAATAATAAAAAAAAATCAAAAAAAAAAAATCAAAAAATTGTGCCACACACGTCAATCAATTAGGGGTTATAACATGAAGTCAACAAAATTGCCTATATCAACCCACCAACCATGGAATGGGTGTAATGGGATATAACTAAGGTTATAAAGTGGGACAACCATAAAATTTATTGAGCACATACCAACCTACCAAACTATGATGAATCCTATAAAAAATACACCAGATGATCTTGTATCCTAAACCATCAAGGTAACAACCCATATAATCCTATTTCACACCATATGGTACACTACTAGTGTGAGAATAATTATTGTGTCATAAATCTAGAATTCCCACATAACTAATCCATTTCCCATGAGAAAACATACTTAAGGTGAGAAAATAATAACAGTGTTTGAAAGAAGCATTATAAAGAATAATAATAACTCACCCGCATATCTAATTCCCTCACAAGGAATAATACCTTCCCATTAATCAACTTATCACCACTTACATCAAACATCACCCATAAATGGAAATAGACATAAGGGGCACAAAGAGGGTCTCACACACCCATGTATTTGAAAAACCACATGAAGTGACAAATGGGCCTTTTAATAATCCAACAAGGAGGCCGAGTCTCTTTATAAAAATATGAAATAATTTATAATAAATTTATTAAAACATTACACATAAAGACACCCCTAAAACCAATTTATAAATCAAATCCTATTAAAAAAATATTTCCTTAAAAGGTTAAACAATTACTACCAAATTTATCATATTACCTAGATGGGGTTAAAAAATTATAAACCACACATTTTATTTAAAAAAAATATTGAAACACTTTATCAATACTCGGTATTACAAGTATCTCTTGAAATTACAAGTAAAATGATTAAATAAATTTAGAATTCACTTTGAAGAACAAAATACCTTATAAAGTATCAAAATTAATCCATAAAGGACATTAAACAAATTCCTCAAGCACATGGTGTGCATGGTTTATTAAAACATATATTTTTGACATGCTCCTAAATTGAGAAGTCCTCTACATTGAAATTAAAACCAAGTAAAACTTTATCTCCCTCTCAAATAATTCTTAAACACATTTAATACTGTCATTAGAAAATTAAAGCATGAATTTAAAACTAAATCAATCAATGGTTCTAAAATTAAGTGTTATGAAATGGTAAAAGATACCTTGAATCGATGAATAATGGAATAAAACTTCAAATATGGGGTTTATAGAGTGTGAAAAATGAATTTCACACTCTAAAAAGAAATAAATAAAAAATAAATTTCAGACTGTTTCCCTAGGGTTCAACTAAGTGAGGGTGAAACAGTTGGGGAATAAAAAAATAAGAGGAGAGGAAGATAGAAGAGGAGGAGAGGCCTTACCTTGGAGTTCTAAACTCAAGTAGTAAAGGAACAATCAAGAATCACAAAGAGGAGGGAAGAAATCAGAAGGGGTAAGAAGATACAAAGAGGGGGTTATTAATGGGTGTTGTGTGAGGTGTGGTGGAGGAAAAATGGGGATATAGGGATTTAAAATTGGGATGGGTAGAAATTTAATTTCAAAAATTAAAAATATGGGTGAACCACATGGTTTGGATGCTCAAATTAGTAAACCATTCAACAACCATATAGAGGCCACTAGACCCCCTAGACATATCACATGGTTTTCTAGAGTGTACCAATTCCCTACTACAAATCCCATGTTTAACATCATTTATATTTATCAGCACTGGAAGAAGACACTGATAAATTCCATATTTATTATCGCTAAGGAAAACACTGATAAATTTAACCTTTTTATCAGCGCTGATAAATATTTCTTTCATTAGTACCTTTTTAGCACTGATAAAGGTCAGAATAAATAAAATGAAATAATGAAAAAATAAAAAAAATAAAAAAAATAAAAATGCAGTTTATTAAAAAAATATTACAAAATTTATTAATTAAACAATTGTTGATAAAAATTAATAAATTGATTATACATTATTAAATATTAAAAATTTTATTAATTGGATAATTATGATAATTAATGCTATTAAATTGTATATATTAAATATATAGATATATATTAATTTATATAAATATGATTTTTGTATTACAAAATATTTATACACTTTACATTAAATATTCATATATTTATTAAATAATGGTTTGTAATTAAAAATATGGACTAATTTCATAGTACTCGACATATAATTGAATGTCATTTGATTTTTCAATTTAACATTGATCAAATCTGTGTTATATTGATTTCATATATACATAATTAATTCTTTTTTATATAAAATGCATGCACATAAAACTTATCCATTTTTTCAATATTGTTAAAGTGTAGTTATTCTTAATTTATTCAATTTCACTGATTTTTAACATATATGCATGCACTAAAAATTATATATTCATTAATAATGTTAAAAATATAATTTAAAAAAAAATTATAAATAAATATATTTATAAATGTAAATTTACTATATTTATATAATTATATATTTATAATTATAAATATATCAATATTTTTTTTAAAAGTATTTAAATAATTATATATATTTAAATAATTATTAAATTTTAATAAATTTCATTAAATAATGAATATATTTACTATATTTATATATATTTATTATATATATATATATAGTTATATAAATATAAATAATGATATAAATATTAAATTTTAAATGTATTTCTATAATTATAAATAAATAATTATAAAATTATAATAAATATATTTAAAAAGGAAGACATTTAATGTATTTATATTTATATATATTTATTATGTATATATAAATATTAAAAATTGTTTTAATTTATAATTATAATTATAAACCATTTATCAGAACTTAAGTAATAAGCACTGATAAAATCATATTTATTAGCACTTTTTTTAGACTGATAAAGATAAGGCTTTATCAGTGCTAAAAAAAGTGCTGATAAAATTAACATTTATCAACATTATAATTTTAGTGCTGATAAAGATTGATTTTATCAGTGCTTTTTAGCACAGATAAAGACATACCTTTATCAGTGCTAAAAAATGCTAATAAAGCATCTTTTTATCAGCACTTAAGTAATAAGTGCTGATAAAAGAACTCTTTATCATCACTTATTTGTAATCACTGATAAAAGTGTCCTAATCTAATTAAAAATACCTAACCATCTGTGAACCTGTCGTGATATCATAAGTTTTCAACAGAAGCCACCCACTGCCTATGCTCCTCCTCTGTGAATCGAACCTCGAATCACAACACTAGACTATCTCTCAAACATCTCATCTAACATCTAGTGTTTGATTGACATTAGGGTTTCAAAATAAGGTTTCATATTTTCTTCAACCTAAAGAGGTAGGCCTTCCAATTTTCTTTATGTATTTTTGGTTTCGTTTTTGATTTCTTCATTGATGATGTCCTTATTTGTGGTCTGGTGATTGTATACTAGCAATGCAGGCCTTCCAATTTTCTCAATTTCCAATTTTGATTCAACTCTTGTTCTCTCATGGAGTGTTTATTGTTTATGGACTCGATGGTGACACATGGTGTTTATTTGGTTGTTTTATTTAATTTACATTTTCCAAATTGATCACCCAAAGCTATCATACATATTTTTCATTCTTTATTTTATCAATGGTATTCCATACATGTGAAATTTTGGAAATAAAAACTGGGTATTTTTTGTATGAGTTAGTTTAAGGTTGGTTAAGGGATTTATTTTATATTATACTAATTCCTATATTATTTTTTCTACTTATCTGGGTTGGTGTGGGAATCCAATGTATGGATGAATCATAGTAGTTTTTATTTAAATTTTCTTTCTACTAGTTTTATTTATTTATTAGGACAAATCATTCCCACCGTGTTGTTTTTCATGCCCAAGTGCTTGTTTCCAGCCCAAGGGGAACCAATAATGTCCTTTGGACACTATCATGGGCCAGCTCAGCTATTTGATATATGGTTGTCTTGGGTTTTTTGGAAAGTATATCTATTGTTAAATGTGTTGTACCTTTTTCAATAATCCAACTTCCTATGTATCTACACTTTTAAAAAAACAACTATTTTATTTTTCTCCCTCATTAGATTAATCCAACATTATTTATTAATCCTTTCAATAATAATATATGAAATATTATACCTTGATGATATGTATTATTTTCTAACTACATTATAATTTTTCATCATCATCCTACTCCCACTCTGTCAATAATTTACAAAAAAATATCCTTGTGAGATTACCCCTTTCTATTTATACCACTTTTTTGATACCTATATACAACTATAAGACATTATAACTTCTTGCTCGAAAATGTAGATTTTCAAGAATTTCACCCCCATTTTGAGATTTTTTTAACTAATTACAAGTGGATTTCCATGGAATCACTTTGATACCTAGATATATGACTTGTAGGAAAATAGTATTTCAAACCTTTTTACTATAAAAAAGTTGGCATATAAAGAATCTCCCACACTCCTTGATATATATTGACATTCCATCCACAACATTTGAAAAATTTATTGAATTATCAATGAGTGTCAACATGGGTTTTCAATCTTCTTTTTGAAATCTATAAAATTATTTCCTCACATACATGGATTGGGAAATAAATATCCCATGAATTCCATGAGTCCCCTATAAACTATGGAAGATGTCAACTCACTAATGATCAACATTTAAACATTAGTCATTGTTAATGTAGAAAATTGTTATCATCATTCATATCTTAGACCTCTAAATATTATTTCATCCACATTGATAAACACTTTCAATCTATCCATAAAATTGTTCTTTATGTAATCATTATGATCAATTCCTCATTTTTTAAATTAAAGTTTCGTTAATAATTCATCTAACCTTTAATACCAATGACTTAGTTCTTGTTTCAATTCATACATCACCTTTGTCAATTTACAAACATTATTCTCATATTAAAGAATGAGAAAACTATCTGTTTGTTTGATGTAAACTTCTTATTCATGTAATCAATTTGTAAATGATAATTTTACATCCATTTGAAGTAACATGAATTTCCTTGGGATGGGTCGGTGTGGTGATATGACATCCCAAGAGTCTTGAGATGTTTTCAAATATTTATATATCATTAATTTTAAATGTAATAATTCCTTAGGTTTCTAAATCAGTTGTTCTAATACATTTTTATATCTTCTAGTTGATTGAATGAGAGTTTATTATTCTTATTTATCATATTTGGGTTTCTTATTACACCTTAATTGCCAATATTATATTTTCATTTATTTAGGGTATTTAAGAAATATTTTATGTGGTGTAATTATTTTCTTAAATTTAATTACCCATTTCCTTAAATATACTAAAATTCTTTGAAACAATCAAATGTTGATATTACCTTATTAGAATTATCTATAACTTTCACTTTTGATAAAAAATATCTTATGTGTATTTATTTATATATTGTATAAAAGTAATATTTTATAAGTCCAATAGGATGGATATGAACCAAAAGTAGATTCATGCTAATAGTTTGATAATCGAATATGAAGATGGAGTTAAAGAGTTCATCAAGTCTGCAAGAGAGCAGATAGATGACCCTTCTAAAATTCCATATATGTGTTTACGTTGTTGTTATTCAAGAAAAAATAGTCTAGAAGAGTTAGAATAAAATTTGATTTGTCACAGAATAGATGAAAGATTTAAATGTCGGACTAAACATGGGGAAAAACTGAATGTGGACATCTATTGGGATGATACTACACTTTATGAATCATTTTTTATTAATAATTTTGTAAAATATGATGAAGATCGCATGGAAGAAATGAAAATGATAATTAAAGATGACCTTTATGACTGTACAAGGTTGTTTAAGGAGTTAAATAGTTATTCTAAGAAACTATTGAATACTGATTGTACTAAATACAAAACATTGTCAGTTGTATTGAAGTTATATAATTTGAAAGCCGACAAAAGATGAAGTGACACCAGATTTATAGAACTACTTGGTCTTCTAAAAGATATGATTCCAAAAGAAAATTAACTTCCATGCTGAACATATGACACTAAAATAATGTTACGTTCAATGGGAATGATCTCTAAAAAAATACATTCTTGTCCAAATTATTGAATATTATTTTATAAGGACCTTGAATTACTCATAAAATGCCCTAAATGTGGTATAAACCAATACAAAAAAAAATCAAGTCCATTGAAATATGTATGGTAAATTCCTATCATTCCATAGTTTAGAAGACTATATGGATGTCAGAAAACCATGAGACAATTAACATGGAATGAAGATACAAGAATTAAAGATGGAAACCCACATCATCTAGTAGATTCTACTCAATGGAAGAAAATTGATTACGAGTTTCCTAAATTTGGATATGAGTTGAGAAACTTTTGTCTTGCATTATCTACACATAGAATAAATCCTTTTGGTGTACAGAGTAGTACCCACAATATATGGCCTGTCATGTTGATAAATTATAACTTTTTACTACGGTTGTGCAAGAAGAAAAAATATATTATGTTGTCTCTTCTTATATCTGGACCAAAGAAACCTGGTAATTATATTGATGTCTATTTGGATCCATTGATCAAAGATCTGAAATTGATGTGGGATATAGGTGTTACATTGTATAATGCTCATAGAAGTGAGGAATTCACATTGAGGTCCATGTTGTATGGAATGGAAAATTACTTCCCACTTATGGAAATTTATCAGGAAATAACATTAAAGGAATGTTGGGGTGTCCCATTTTTGAAAAACACACATACTCAGTTCGGTTGAAACATTCCTTAAAGAATGGATTTTTAGGACATCATAATTTTTTACCTCAATGACATAAATACCGATCCTGGATGACAACATTATATGGGAATATTGAACAAGGTACAACATCATCTCCAACAACGGGTAATCAATGATAAAAAAAGTAAAAAATATTGACATTGTTTTCAGTAAACCATTTTCTAAAAACCTTACAAAATTAGTTTGGAAGAAGAGATGAATTTTATTTTAATTACCATATTGGAATTGTTTGTATGTCATACATTTTCTTGATGTCATGAATGTAGAAAAAATGTATTTGATAGTGTTATTAGAACATTAATAAATGTTCCTAGAAAAACAAAAATGGAATCAAGGCTAGGTTGGACTTGATTGAAATGGGGATATGGGAAGATTTGGAACCATTGAAGAGTAAGAGGCATAATTTTCTTCCTCAAACTTCTTACACTCTATCCAGACGGTAAAAATTGAAAATTTTCATTTTCCTTACTAGTATAAAAGTTCCATAGGGGTATTCATCAAATATCAATAATGTTATGTAAATGACTAATTTGAAGTTATAAGAAAAAAATCAAACGACTATCATGTTTTTATGAAAAATTTAATGCCTGTTGATTTCCATTGCATTATACCTCAAAATGTACAACATACATTAACCAGACACTGATTATTTTTCAAATCCATATGCAGTAATTTTGTAGACTCAATGAAGTTTCCCATCACGAATAAGAATATTTCAATCATATTTTTTTAATTAGAGATGTTCTTCCCAACATAATTATTTGATATAATGGTCCACCTGATGGTTCAATTGGCCAGAGAGGTTCAACTATATGGTTCTATCTATTACATATGGACGTACCCCACTGAATGATATATGAATATTTTGAAAGTTTATGTCAAGATCGAAGTAGACTATAAGTTTTTATTGTAGAATGATATATTATTAAAGAATCTATTGAATTCTGTACTGATTACCTATCAGATGTTGAAATCATCGGTCTTCTAATGTCTCATCACAACAAATTCCTTATAAAAGAATGTATTTCTGGAAGAGATGTTGTTACAATTACCTTGACAGAGTAGGAGTAAGCACATATTTACATATTACATAATATTGAAGATGTTTATCCATACATTGAAGCCCACAAATAAATTCTTTGAGATTTAAATCCATTAAGAGGTGAAGGATGGATATCAAATACACATAATCAGTAGTTTATAAGATGGTTAAGAGATCAAATTTATAATGAGTTATCTAAAAATATGAATTTAATTGAGAATGACTTCAATGGATAGACAGACAAATAAATGCAAATATTATATCTTACAATGGTTTTGTAATCAATGGTTATACATTCTATACAAAAGAATACAATGACTTCAATATGATGCAAAACTATGGTGTTACGATTATGGATGAAGTGATTCAAAAAATCTGGATCCAATGATAGAAATTCAATTTAATGAAATATGTCATATTTTGGAATTATAGAACAAATATACAAGTTATAAAACATTTCAAGTGATGCTTTTCCATTTCAAATGGGTTGACAATATCAATGGAGTGAAAGATGATGAAATAGGCTTTATAAAGAATAATTTTAGCATGGAAGTGGAAAAATATGAGTCATTCATAATGGAATCATAAGCAGTGTATTAATTTTATAAGTCAAATCCAATAAAAAATATTTGGTCGATTATCTTATAGGTGGATAATTTTTTTTAAGTCAGATGAAAATTCAATCAAGGATGTCCACTTTATTGGGACATCACAATTAGTTCATGTCAGTCCCAATGCAAAAAATGTATTGTACATTATGGGGGACCGTAAACAGGGTATTTGGATTCTCAATAGGGGAACCAAATCCTTGAAACCTTTAAAAAAAGAAAGAGGGTTAAATGAGATGGTAAAAGTATTTTTAATATATTATGTTTTTCCACATAATATTATATATTCTCTACTACATTAACATATTATAAATTAAATGTTTGACTACTCATGAAGAAAAAGTCTTCTGAACATGATGGAAGAAAAAACTATAATGAAGGAAACCCTTTGTAAACATGTAAAGGTAATGTTACGATATACTTTATATATTTTACCAAAAAATTATACAATGAAACATTGATTTAATTTTCATTATTAATTTTAGAGTTTTTTTTATTTTATATGATTTATGTCCATGTTTCATGCCTTTGTAGGCAGAGAAACGATGCTATCTTTGCTCAATCATAGAGGTAATATTAATGTCTTCATAGTAAAATCATTATCCATAGAATTAATGTATTGTTTCATCTTTATGTTTAATTTATTTCTTTTTAGTTTTAATTATATAATAATTATTTTCTTATATATGTGGATTCTTTTTTTTGATTTGGGGTGATCTATCTAATTTTCATGACTCTTCACCCTCAAAACATTTTCACACCTATAGTGTTGTATTTATCACTTTCTTTCAAGTTCTCTTCACGGACTTTATAAGAAGAGAAATGATGTTTAATCTTCTCAATTACAGAGGTAATCTTGATGTTTTTATAGTAAAATCATTTTCCATAGAATTAATATATTATTTCATATTTATGTTTAATTTATTTTTTTAGTTTACACATATAATTATTATTTTCTTATATAGGTTGATTATTTTGTTTGAGTTGGGGTGCTCCGTCCAACTTTCATTATTTTTCACCATAAAAACCTTTTCACCTCTACAAAGTTTCATTTATCACTTTATTTATTGTTCTCCCCACTTCCTTTGTAGGAATTGAAATGATGCTACCCCTACTCAATTACAAAGGTAATCTTGATTTTTG
This sequence comes from Viscum album, assembly GCA_963277665.1. Taxonomy (NCBI): domain Eukaryota; kingdom Viridiplantae; phylum Streptophyta; class Magnoliopsida; order Santalales; family Viscaceae; genus Viscum; species Viscum album. The sequence continues at coordinate 1,902,550,570 of OY728127.1, forward strand.
CACAGTAAAATCATTGTCCATAGAATAAATTTATTTTTTCATATTTATTTTTAATTTATTTATTTTTAGTATTAATCACATAATAATTGATTTCTTATATAGAAGGATTCTTTTGTTTGAGTTGGGGTTCTCTATCCAACATTCACGCTTCTTCTCCCTTAAAACCTTTTTATCCTTGTAGTATTGCATTTATCACTTTTTTCAAGTTCTCTCCACTTACTTTGTTGGGAGAGAAATGACACTACCTTTACTCAATTACAGAGGTAATCTTGATTTTGTCATAGTAAAATCATTATCCATATAATTAATGTATTTTTTTATATTTATTTTTAATTTATTTCTTTTTAGTATGACTCACATAATAATTTTTTTCTTATACAGGGGGATTCTTTTGTTCGAGTTGGGGTGCTCTATCCGTATTTCATCCCAATCTTCCCCAAAACTTCTAGAGACTTATTCTACTACAAACCTTTCACCACTACAGTGTTGAAATTTATCACTTTCTTTCAAGTTCCTACCACTACTCAATCAGAGAGGTAATCTTGATATTTTCATAGTAATATCATTATCCATATAATCAATATATTATTTCATATTTGTGTTTTATTTATTTATTTTTAGTATTAATCATAATAATTATTTTCTTATACAGGTGGATTATTATTTTTTGATTTGATATGGTTTGTTCTAAGCTACTCATGTAGTGTTGGCAGTTCGACAAAGAAAGTCAATAGAAATTGTGATAACATTGACAGTTATGATTTTTGAGACTTTGAGACATGTAGGAATTATCCACACCACAATGTGACATATTACGTGACTATTATGACCTCAAGTAATTATTTCTTTTTTAAATTGACAATAATATTAGTAAAAAATATAACTAACTCAATGCATCTGTTATCAATTTAAAATCAACATTTGAATTTTAAAATTTTCACTCACTGAAAACCAAGAAAATGTGCTCCAATTTTATTGATAATTTATGGAATCAAATCATAAATCATTTGTGACGTGTAGGAATCAGCCTCATGTCAAACTGATACATGATGTGATCTGTATGAGTCAATGTGTGTGTTTCAAGTTTAAAATGACATTTAAATAAAAAAGACAATTGAAGTACTCAAAACCAAGTAAACACATTTATATTTTTTTTATACTTTAGTAAAGCAATCCATAAGTGATTTGGAATGTGTAGGAATCAGTCTCTCCTGAATCCTATGTACGGTGTAACCTATATGACTCTAAGTGCGTATTTATTTAAAATTGACATCAATTTTAGTTAAAAAACAAACTAACCTACTCAAAATTGAAAAAAAAAACATTCATATTGTTTTTATACTTTATAAAAATCATCCATAAGTGATTTGATACATGCATGAATTAATCATACCTCAATCCGATGCATGGTGTGACCTATATGACTCAAAGTGTGTGTTTTTATTTAAAATTGACATCAATTTTAGTAAAAAGGCCAATCAACCTACTCAAAACTGATAAAAAACATTCAAATTGTTTAAATACTTTAGGAAAATGATCCATAAGTCATTTTTGATGTGTAGGAATAAGCCTCACCTAAATCTAATGCACGATGTGACTAGTATGACTATGAGTGCATATTTTTATTTAAAATTAACATCAATTTTAGTAAAATTAACATTTTTTGATAATATATTTCTTTATATTATTACTAACATAAGAATTGTTTTCTTATTCAAGTGCGTTCTTTTGCTCGAGCAGGGTTGGTTTTTTCAGCAATAGCATGAGTCAGGTTAGGATTAAAAGATAAAGGAACATTGGTGTTTTTTAATGCATGTAATAATTTGTATTTATGTAATTTTATGAACCAATGTTTGAAATATATATAATATTTTGTTTTCTTCTTGTGTTTGTTTTGTAAATTTCATTTCATTTAAACCCTATATTGGGACTTATTTTTGTTGATATTTGGTGTGTTTCTGGTGATGCAGTGTGCTATTACAACACACTATAATATGTCCCTTTATCAATTCTTTTAAAAGTGATGATAAATGCCACATTTATCATTGATTTTAAATGTGCTAATAAAGTTCTACTTTATCAGTTCACCTAAAAGTGATGATAAAGGTTTGTTCTATCATAACTCATAAAATCACTGATAAAAGTTACTTTGTTAGCACTTCTATAAGAACTAATAAATGACCCTTTATCAGTGCTTTTAAAAGTGCTAATAAAGGTCCCATTTATTAGTGCTTTTTTAGCACCACTAAAGGACCCCTTTATCAGTGCTTTTTCAGTGCTGATAAAAGACCAGGTCTTTTAACCTCACTCATACAGTCAGTGCTTTTATAGTACTGATAAAGGCCATTTCTATCACTATTAAAGGATGGTTTTGTAGCAGTGCATGACTAGAAAAACAATGAAGAGACTGTGAAAAACCTCACTGTAATAACTAGGCACCACAAGCACCCTAGTTTCCCCATATACATGTTTTATACCCTCGTCGAGGTCCACCCTATTCTAAATGGGTCATCATACTAATGAAGGTCCCCACAAGAAAACACATATTCTTTCAGTGTGTTTTCCACACTTTCACTCACCATGGAAAACTTTCTAAGAGGTACCCCATCTTGATCAGTATTCAAGGACAAACCTCTTTAACTGTGGAATTTTAATCATGTAGGATCTTGAAAATAAAGTTTCACATTATTTACATGAGTAATAACATTTATACTTTTAACCCTTTAACATTATGTGGTTTTACATTCACCCCCTTCAGAGTATAAAGTCCTCATTGTGGACCCGATATCTCAACCTAGGTAGTGACACTACACTTCCAGCTAGGATCCTCATATGATACCAAATATAATAGTTTGTACTTATAATTAATGGTATATAATAGATACCTATCAGAGAACTCAATGGGAAGCTAAACCTCATGATCATGACTCTTACCACCATCCCTAGTGGCAACCCTTTCCTCATGAAGCCCTTGGAGAGAGAGATATACTTTCCTAATGTTCACAAGAAAAAGTTCCCTAAGATTGGATCCATTCCTTTTCCTATGATACCAACTGACAACTAATACCTACATGAACCATGGTTTCCCCATAGAAACATATTTTACCTTATCCGAGGCCTCCCACATGCCTGAATGGGACATCATACTAATGACTATCACTATAGGCCGACACATGTTCTTTCAGTGTGTTTTTTCCTTACTCGCACACACCCTGGTAAACTTCTTAGGAAGTCATGCATCCTAATCACTACTATAAGGAAAACCTATTTAATTGTGGAGTTCTAATTATTTAGGCTCCTAAAAATAAAGGTTTACCACATTGAAATGAGTAATAATATTTAGTCTTTTAACCCTTTATCATTTTGTGGGTGTTACACTCACTATCCAAATTTTTGACCCAAATTCATGGTTATCGTATAGTTAACCCTAACCATATGTTTTAACTTCATGACACCTAAAATAGCCTAAATATTCAAATTCCATGATCAAAATTTACTAAAAACTTAAAATAACTCATAATAACACAAAATAATATAAAATAAAAGATCACATTCACTTGTGGTTATGTCAATTCTCTCCAACATTCCACTTTCTACCCCATGAATATCTTCAGTCAAAGTAGAAGGTATTAGAATAAGATATTACATTCTACTTTAATTCATGAGGTGGCCGAGCTGAGGGAAAAACTACAGGGTGATCAAATAAAAGAGAACCACTCAGCATGACCCCTCATCCAAAATATCTATCCAAAATAAAAAAAAACTAAAATAATCTTACAAAAACACAAGAACTCTCCAAGAAAAACACAAACTAAACCAGATACCTTAGAGTAATAAGAGAATGGATACCAATCATGGGTCTCACAACTATTTATAATCTATTTAAATGGTGATATAAGGAATTAAGAGTCATAAAAGGATAAAAGTTACCAAAGAAGCACTATCTTCATAAAACAACAATAAGTAATAATCCACTAGAAAACAATCAAACTCCAAGAGAGGAGAAACCCAAAGGAACACCAATAAACTCATAAATAAAAGTGAAAAAGACTTCCAAGATCACAACCAAACCCAAAAAACAAAAAGGAATTTAACCTCAGGTCACTATACAGAAGGGTGATATAGGGTCACAACAACTGTACACCATCTCGTGGAGAACCTAACAAAACTAGAAAATACACCAACTAATATACAACCTGAACTAGTTCCATCCACACCCTAACCACCCAACTATATACCATAGTTTCTTATCATGTCCCTCTATCGATATCCAAAACTTATGAACTAAATAACAAAAAAAAATACACTAAAAAAACTTTATTACTAAATAAAAATAAGACTAAAATGAAACCAAAATCTCATAAAAACTAATCAAAGAGATACAAAAGGTAACATATAACCAAGAATTACCTCAAAATCCTCAATCAAATTCACACCCTTAGAATAAATCCATAAAAAACCATAATAAACTTTAGACTTCTTCTGATATCTAAACTCATTCTAATGAACATGTTCATAATAGCTCTCACCCATGAAGCTATAAGAGAGTTAAGAGAATTTAGGATTTCTCTCAACACTTCCTAATCACTCCAATAACATAGAAGAACATTGATCCTCACTGAAATATGTTATTTATTGATGAAAAAGGTCATGGGATAGGGTCTGAGAGAAAAATGTTTTGAGTCTACCACTCTATTAGAGTCTAGTTTGAGGCTGCAATGGAAGAAATCTTCTCTAAATAATAAATAACTCATTGAGAGGATAATCCTAAGAGACAATAATTATACTATTTTCCTCGACCATTAAAGGATTCATATGTGAAACACACAATGTATGAAAAGATTCAATTCATACCTCACAGTGCATACCCAACATTCTCATCATAAAGGGATACATTCAAAACATAGATCATTCCAAAAAAAAACACATCATGGAACTCATTTACTTTTTAAAACCACAAAATTTCAATAAATTATTTTAAAAAACCACACATGATTTGAAAACAAAATAAAAACCCTTTTTTTGTTTTTTTATTAACATTTGAAATAATTTTCATATTAAATGTATTCATTTTAAATAATTTCCAAAAAATCTCAACTTCCGTATTTTTTTTCAAAAAACCATAATGAAAATACCCACTTTATAAAAACTATTTTAAAAAAATAAGAAAACCCTTTAAAATAACCCACTAAAACAAAAAAAATTACTAGAGAAATTAAACCCCCCCTTCCACCAAAAAATGAACCTTTATGATTTATAATCACAACTAAAATTTAGGATAAAAAACAGAAAAATTAACTCTAGTAACACCAAAAATCACAAGAAACCTCTTTAATTTCCCTCCAATAAGTGATAATTAACATTAGAACTGATTTAGGAATAAAAAAGGTAAAAAAAAATTCCAAAATGAAATATAAGACCACTTTCCATTTTAGTGGATTCCCTAGAACCATCCACATGCATGCTCCATATGGTTGACCAGACTATGTGGAATAGCTATATAGCTTCATATCTTACTCTACCATCACCTCAAACTCAAGAAAACCCCAAATCACTTCTAAAAATTTTATAGAAAAAATTAAAAATCCCCCTTCCACAAAAAATAAACCTTTAAGATGTCCAATCACAACTAAAACATAACGTAAAAAACGACACCAAATTCCCTCTTGTAACATGAAAAATTTCAAGAAACATATTTAATTCCCCTAAAAAAGTGATAATTAACTCTATAAGTGATTAAAAAATCAAAATAGGTCCAAAAAAAATTCAAAAATGAAATATAAAACCTCTTTCTGATTTTAAGGAGTCCCTAGAACTATCCACATATAGGCTCTATATGGTTTTCCAAACTATGTGGCATAGCCGTATATCTCTTGATCTTCGTCTACCATCACCTCTAACTCAAGAAAAATCCCAAATAACTTCCAAATAATTGGTAATTTGTAACAAAATGGACTTATAGATAATAAAAACACCCTTTATTTACATGGACATTGGGTCTTGGCCTTCCAGGAACCACCAGTTACCCCGCATACACACGCTTCCCTAACTACGGTACACCCACATGAACAAACTGATCATCAGACTAATGAATATCCACACATGGAAAAAATTATTATTTTAGTGTTCTTTTACCTCACTCAAAGAAACCCTGAGAAACTTCTTAGGTGGGCACCCATCCCAACCACTAAACCAGTACACAAATGCTTAACTGTGGAGTTCTAATCATGTGGGATTATAAAAATAAAGGCAAACCTTGTTGAAATGAGTCAAATCATTTATCCTTTTAACCCTTTAAAATTATGGGGTGTTATATTAACCCATTTAGAGAGCAACATCCTCATTACAGAACCTATATCTCAACCTAGGAAATTCAACCACACCTATGACTAGGATCCTCATCTGATACCAATGTAACAAATGGGCCCTAAAGATAGCATAAAACCCCCACCTTAACATGGAAATCGGGTACTGTCCAGCCATGCACCACCAATTACCCCACAGACATGTGGTCCCCTACATGGGGCCTACCCATGTGCCCAAACTGATCATCAGACTAATGACTGTACCCATAGACCAACACTTGTTATTTAAGTGTTCTTTGTCCCCACTTACACACACACTTGGAAAATTCCCAGTAGGTTACCCATCTTTATTACTACTTGAGTCCAAGCATACTTAACTATGAAGTTCTAATCATATAGGCACCCAAAAAGAAAGTTTCACCTTATTGAAATTATTTATATCATTTATCCTTTTAACCCTTTAACATTATGAGGTGTTACAAAATTCAAACATTATTTACACATCAAACACATCAAACCGATCGTGAATGAAATTAAAATACAAGACTCGGGCCCAGACTCCCATAGAAACTTGTGGCTCCAAATAGAAAAGAGATAACATAACTCTATCCAAAACATACCTATTGAGTTTTAAACACCCTATCACCACACGAACATTACTTAACAAATAAAAAAGGGTGTATCTAATACCATTATTCTACAAACCAACTTCATATTCCCCTGGATTATGCACCCAAGTTGGCTCGTGATAAGGCCAGCGGTGTGTTCTCGACCTCCCTAGGCCAGTGACATGCGCAAGGGTATCTATATATTATACAAGTGGGAACCATTTCACTCATAAAATAAAATATTTAAAGACATAATTTCCCTATGTAAATTCATCCCAACCCTATCATACATCGAAATTACACACTCATAGAAGAAAAGGAACAATAATAAAAATTTAAAACAAAAGAAATCCCTAACTTACCTCTAACTCCCTCCCACAAAACAACCCCTTTTATTCAACATCTATAACTCTATATATATAATTCACCACCCAATAATAAAAATAAATATAACTGAAACATTAGAAACTAGGAATGGATCATTTAGACAATGTGAAAAAGTGAACTAAATTAAAAAGAATAAAAACATACCTATTCATTACTATAGGTCACCATAAAATCTTGAAACTGAATATGCCTTATGAGTGAAAAAGAGTTAAATTGAAGTCCCAAAACTAAAATATAATAGGAATGAGAATACACTTTCTTGGAAGGCCACCACCCACATTTACACAAGACAAACCTTTAAGGATAAACACATTTCAAGATAGTTTAAAATACAATATAAAAAATTAGTTTTTTCGTATTTAAGTTTACTAAAGATGTAATAATATATAATAGATTTATAATCATTCCCTTTTATTTTTATTAAATTAAAACAATTAATATAAAAACTTTCATTTAAAAAAACATATTCCCCATAAAGAAACCCATTTTTGTTTAAGAATACTTTTCTTAAACACTATTACCAAAAAGTATTTAGAAAACAAACACACACTACATGAATAAAAAGATCAACCAAATGGAACCAAATCCCCAAATGAAATAGTAACAAGAAATAAAATAAATCAACAAAAAGTTCCACACAAGTCAAAAATTTTGGGGATATAATAAGAATTCAAAGAAACCCCCCACATAAAACCACCACCCAAGTAATGGGTTCCATGGGCTCTACCCTTGGTCCTAAAGTGAGTGAGTTATAAACCTTATGGAACGCGAACCAAACTTTCAGTACATGGTGTATCCTATATATAAGACACCTAATTATCTAACAACCATAATAATTGGGGGTACAACTCATCTAGTTTTATTTTACACTAGAGATGAAACTTGTAGTGTGAAACTAACTAGTGTGTTATAAATATAGACTTCCCACATAGCTACCCAAGTTCCCATGAACAAACATTTTGAAGGTGTGAAAAAAATAACATTGTTTGATAAAAGAATAAAAAATAATAAAAATAAATCATCCTCACATACACCACCCTCCCAAGGAACAAACCCTTTCCATATATCACCTAATCACCATATACATCAAACTCCACACCCACACATTTTAACAACCACTTAAAGTTCTGAACTAGACTTTTAAAAATACACCAAGGAGGATGAGTTTATTTATAGTAATTTGAAACCATTTTTAAGAAATTTCATAAAACATTAAACTTAAAACTACCCATTAAACCAATTTATAAATTAACTCCTCTTAACAAATAGTTCCTTAAAAGCTTAAATCATTACTTCTTAACTCATACCATGTCCCAGATAGTGTCAAAAAATTTGTAAACCTAACATTTTATTTAAATAAAATTCTTGAAACACTTTAACAATAACTAAAATTAAAAGTATCACTTGAAATGATAAATAAAAATATTAAAGTAATGGATAATTAATTTTTTAAGACCAAAACACATTTTAAAATATTATAATTCATTTATAAAGGACATTTGGGAAATTCCTTAAACACATGGTCTGCATGATTTATTAAAATATATATTTTTAGCATGATCTCAAATTGATAAGTCCTCTAAATTTAAATGAAAATGAATTAAAACTTTATTTTAATCTTAAATAATGCTTAAACACATATAATCCTATCATTATAAAATTAAAACATGAATTTTACACTTAATAAATCAATGGTTTTATAATTAAATGTTAGTACATGGGAAAACCTACCTCAAATAAATGGTGAATGGGTTGGAACTTAAAATATAGGTTGAAATGAGTATAAAAAATGAATCAAATTTCATAGATATAAATAAATATCAAATAAATATCAAACCCTTTCTCTAGTTGTGTGGTCTAACCACACGACACCCAAAAAGTTCCCAAAATTTAAATTCTAAGACCAAAATTTACTAAAAATTAAAATAACACACAATAACATGAAATAATATAAAATAAAATACCACAATCACACGTGAGGTGATATTAGTAAAAAAAGGATTAGTAAAGTTGAGTGGCAATGATATATAATCATTGGGTACTCAGTTGATTTATACGATGAAGCTAATGGTAGTAGAGTGCTATACATGGTTTCATTTGGGCCACTGGGAACTTGGTGGATTTTTACTAGGCACCCAATAGACTATTTGGAGAAATCATTTAAAATAAATAAGTTTTGGACATTTTAAACCCAAACCTTTAACCTAAAAAAATTAGATCAAGTCTCACCCTCAATACAAAAGTTTATTCTTCCCTTAGGTTCTCTCAATCTCTTATCTTCCAATATAATAATTCCATCCTTCAAAATTGGTTAAAATCACTTCAAAGAGATCATGGGATCTCATATTCAAGATGATGATGATTAATTCTTACACAACTCTCCTATTCTTTGTTGTTTCTTCATGGAAACAAATCAAAACCCTTATTCTACTATTCTAGGTCACATTAAATATTATGCTTCCTTTGGATTTCCATCTTCCTACATATTTCAAGGGTTTACTCTAGGAGATGTTAAGTTAATAATGTTATGTTATTTTTTTGTTTCCTTATTAATAGATATAAATCCCTAATTCCCTCATACTAGTTTGGATTAATCATTCTTATTATGACAGACCATCATCCTTTATACCTTGAAGAATCATTATAAACTAGTTTGAATAGGTGAATCCTTCCTATTATACTCATAAAGGGTTTTTTTGGAAATTATATAAGGCCTATTGAATGTAATTATAATAAAATATATACACTTAATAATGTTTTTTCTTAAAATATTTTATAAATGATGTTATTTTTGGCTAGTTTGACTAATGATTATTATATTGACATTCTATAAAAAATATTCCTAAGCCTCACTTCGTGTTTATCTACTTAAATGACATTCTTATATACTATTAATTTATGGTTATACATGTTTGGATTATTTCCACTTTATTATGAAATTACTGTCATGTTTTTGAATGTGGTTTAAGTTATAACACTTTCCTTAGCTATTAATTATCTTTAAATATATTATTATCCATCCAATTATCCACTATGAGCTATTATATGAAGGTTGGGGAATATATTTAAATATATTAGAAAGGGTATGTTGTATTTCAAGTATTATGATCATGCTTCCCCCATTATATGGATATATTGATAGAGTGGGAATGGTTTTAATACCCCATCTCATTATACATGATCAACTTCCCCCCTAGGATGGGCTTTAAGACCAAAAATCACTATGTATGATTACCATTCCCTTGGTATGGGTGTAAATTCCATAACTCATTATACATGACTCCATTTACCCTTGGGATGGCTTATTCTCCTTGAATCATTATATACATTCATATCATATTTCAAGTTGAGGCTTTGGATACTCCCTATGTCAGGGGTTGTATTTATCACTTATATTTATATCAATATCTCTGAAATTCCATGTTGAATATTTTTATTATTTCACCTACAAGATCAATACTCCCTAAGAGGGGGGGGGGGTGAATTAAGGATTTCTATTATCCTTTTATTCAGGATAGATATTTTTCTTATGTTATAAATAACAACATGAATTTATTAATATTTAAGAACACATAGTATTCGAATATAGAAAATAAAATAGGGACATATGAGTTTCAAATTAATTATATGAAGGATAACTCATAAAAAAATCACTCTATACTCATGAAGTAAATATTATTGGGCATGTCAATTATTTGGATAGGCAGGTGTATCCTGCAAGAATTAGTAAGTCTATATACTTTATTATCGAATTATTATTGGATTTTTTTGAAAATAAGAATGATTTCAATAAAGGTATACAAAAAATACTCAAAATTACTGGGTATAATTATATAGGAAATGGGATATCAAGGATCTTTTTTTTGTATTAATAGTAGAGATGTGTAAAATTTTAAGCCGAAATAAGAAGATTAGATGGTCAAATTAGTCAACCTAGGTCATTGAAACCTAAAAGTGGTGTTAGGAAGTAATGAACAACCTTCTATTATGAAAATTATATAAATTGGACAAGGAACATAAAAAATACCTATATGGTATAATAAACTCAATGGAGATTCCATGTTATGTATTAATGTTATAAATATAATTTTTTATAATTGGAAAGGCATATGAAGCAAACTATACATTAATTTTTTGATGAATATTTATTTGAGTTAAAAAATAATGAAGGATGGATGGTTAAATATTTATGGATACATCTAAGTGTTGAATATTTGGATGTAGTGGAATACATTAAATCTCAAGTCAATCAGAATAAAGATTTTATATTTTTATCTTGAATTTCCCTTATGTGATAAGTGAAATTATTTATTTACAATGTTCTTAGGAATGATATGTGATGGATATTTTGATACACATGGTTATAATTAATCCATTTCAATAATATTTATTGACGAAAAAATAAGGATAAAAATGCTTTGTCATGTATATCAGAGTTTATCCATGATATGTGAGATATGATCCTTCTACCCTTTAGTGGCATATTTTAAATCATAATATTTTATTTTTAGAATACTTATTTAAAAACATAGAATACCATATAAGATATGGATGTTGATATTTTATTTGTTAAATATTATCACAAAGTAGATAAATTTTATTTCCTAACACAAAAGTGTTTCTTTCTTGGAAATATATTTTAGAGAAAACATATTTTATGCAAGACTAGTGGGAGTATGTTTGAACTTAGATAATTTCAAAGTGTAGTAAATAAATGATTTTTTTTTGGTTTGGAACAAAAGTAAATTTCACATTATATTAAAAATTAATTTTGGGTTTATTAGTAAAGAATTATCTTATTGTAAAGAGTTAAATTTATGTTTATTATAAAAACAGTCTCAAAGAACAGTTTTATTGGAAAAGTTCAAAGATGATGATGACGAATTTATAATGAGTTCTCAACAGAAAATAGAAGATGATATTAAAATATAAAATAAATAAATATTATTCTCAAGGTGTATAACATGATGATTATGAATCTTTATATCATTTTAATTTAAAAAACATTTTTTCATAGATGTTACTCAATAAAGAAGTTTAGTGGGAGGTTTTACTAGCTAGTCACATAGAGATATGAGAATAATTTCATAGTGGTATGATTAGATTAACAAAACTATAAAAGTGTAGTAAGCATAAGGCCTATATAAATGTATATCTTATGAGATATAATTATATGGGTTATTATGTATGGTCTTATTATTACCATTAAAAGAGTATAGGAATATAAAATTTATCATGTTTTATAAACACTATTTTAATTTTTTTATTCTATCTTGTTAGTTGAATGTATTCATAAAGTGGATTGGTAATTGATCTATAAAAATATAGATCATGTTTTTTGAAACTTCTTATAATATATATTTTAAATAACTAATAAATGGTCTTTAAAAATAGTTCTCAAAGTATATATCATTTTGATGTTTGATATATATAGTACAATATAAAAGGCTATGAGTTGATTTTTTATTTTTGGGGTTAAGTGTTTTATTGATAGCCTTATTTTTCTCCTGATTGTGGTTATTAATACTATTGTATGGTTGATTTTATTTATTGAATAAATTTCCAATTCCTTTAATGTAATTTTTATTTTTATGAAATATTTAATTAATTTACTATTTTAATATCAAATATTTTAAAGATATTTTTCATGTTTTATACTTATTCCTTTCTTTTGTACATTACAATTTTTTGTCCATAAATAAACCAAGACCCATGGAAAAATGTTTGTACCAAATATTTTATTTCTTAAAGGTAAATTAATTATATAAAATGATTTTTAAAACCCATCTCTTATGTTGAGAGTTTCTGTGTAGGTTTTTTAGATAGCTTTGTGAGCATGAAATATAATAAAATACCAACAAAAACATCTTAATAAACTAACTTGGTTCTTAAAAAATAAATAAATTTAAATTAGAATATATTTCATAAAACCATGTATACTTTACCATTTAATGTTTCTTAAAAACATTGGGCAAAGATGAGAAAAACATATGAGGAAATTAAGATTCGAATAACCTAATCCATTTTCCTAGTGTATGATGGAAAAGAAATATTAACCTTTTTTTATTATACTATTATATATATATATATATTATTTCTCATGTAGTATCCTTTTAGAAATATTTAGTCTGAATTGATCCAAAAAACTAGGTCATTTTCTCGACACTACACACTCAAGTTTAGTTATATTTTTGTATTTAATTTCACTTCCTTTCCTGAGTATATGACATCAATATAATATTACATAGATTTCCTTGTTAGTTTAATTTGTGTTATATATTTTACATTATTTTTATATCTTTAGAATATAGTTAAATCCATGAGTTACTTTTATTCATAGTGTCCTTTCATCCTTTGATGTTAAAAACATTTTATTTATAACTTATTTAATTTAGAAATATCTAGTTCATTGTGTATACCATTAATAATAAATATTCATTGGAAAAATATAATAATTTGAAATGTGTGTGATTTATTCCATTACTTATCTTATATTCTCAATTAATAAATTATTAATTGTTTATTTTATAAGTTGTATTTTATTATTCAAAGAACTATAAAAATCATGGTGGGGTGTCCAGGTATAACCATGGTTATGAATTTGACAGCTAACAAGCATAATATAAAGTGATTTCTTTAGGGGAATTGGCTATATTTTCTTGGTATTAGATGATTGATAGAAAGTTTCAAATACAACTGATTTTCATACTCTATTTTTGTAAATATATTTTTTAGTTTCTATTTTGATTCAAGAAGAGTTTTATATCATGTAATAAAGGGAAATATGATGAAATTGAATTCATATTTAGTGGATATCGGTAGTGTAATTATAGAATATTTAGTTCATATAGATCAAATATCTTGAAACTATTTTTTATTACTTAATTAAACATTTCTAAAACTTGCATCTTGTTTTCAAACCCTAAATAAGTAATAGAAACACAACATATAACCTATTTGATACATGATTTACATAATATGATATATTGAATTGTTTTTAAATCAATTTATAATTCATTTTTTCTTGAATATTTACTATCATATGTTCATGAAGGATACTAATGGGTTAGATGTTTCTTTAATGATAAAGAATTAAATGATTGATGTATGTTATTGGAGCTATGAAGAGTAGGGGTGAATCATTAATTATGGCTCTGATATTTTTGTGGTGATGAGATGATTTCTTTCTCTACACCTTTCTCATATTTGATTATTTCACATTAAACCCATTTCAAGGTTTTGACCATATAAATATTGGTTCTAGCTCAATTTTTTTCTCTTTAGTTATTATAGATGGAGGTAAATGTTAGAGATTAAAATATTTGAGTCATTTTCTACCACAATAATATTATGTAAGTGTCTATTGAAGGATTAAAATTATCATAGGAATCTTTATGTTTTTTTCTTCCAATATTTAACTTATAATCCCATTTTACATTTTATGCATATAATTATAGGTAATTGAATAGAGGTGGGGATGTATGGGATTTAGATACTTTTTACAGGTAATTTGGTTTCCCTATCACATCCTCATATCCATAAAATAAATAATAAAAAGTGGAATCTATTATATGAATTAGAAAAAATGTGGTAAATCAAAAAATATGGTTACTCTAAAGATATTATGTAAAAAAAATAAAAAAATTGATTAATTTTTATTTATTCTCTAAATTTATGGTCTTAGGTATCCTCTTTTATTCATAACTAATTTTCTAGTTATTATGGTGGTTGGATTTATGTAGAGAGATAGATATGGTGGAAGTTCTTGTACTAAGTTTGTGATTGGGTTATTTATGAATATTGATTATTTTTTATACTATGTTATGTCACATGAATATATTTTTTCATACTCTAGTTGATAGTTATTTTTGTCTAGACGCTAACTTGTGGATCCTACAAAAATATTACATATCTCATTAGTGTTAAGATATGTATGTAATAGGCTATTACCTCTACCTAGACTACTCTTAACACTAGTGATACTTTGGAATTGTGCCATGTGATATTTTTTCTATTAATATTGGTCCTTGATAAGGTTACCTATTACATTGAGTTACTCATGTTACTTTGATCTTATATAGTTATTCATGTTACCTACTCTACTCTAGGTATTTGTGTTACTTTATGTTGGTGTTTTATTTCTACCGATGTCTATTCAAGATTACTAGTATCTTTTCATACTCTCTAATGTTAGAGATATTAGTGGGGAATATGATTTATAGTTCAGTTAAACTTTTTTTAAAGTATATTTTTGGTTTTTTCAAGTAATGGTGATTTTTATTTGATGTTTTTGGTTTGAATATTCTATTTTTTATGAAGCAGGATATAGTGTGAAACCTAACCTATAATTTTATCCAAATTAGTTTTGAAATACATTTTAGTATTTATTATTAATTTTTTTTCTAAATTTTTATATAATTAGCATGTGATTATAATTTATTGTGATGTTATTTTTTAATTAAAATGTAATTATATTTTTTAATAAAAAAACTAAATGAAATTTAGGTTAACTATAAAACCTCGTGCCTTTTTTTTTGGTTGATAATTCCAAATGGAATTTTAATTTTTAAGCTGGTGAGGGATTATTTATAATAATTGGAACTCAGTTCAAGATTTTGTGTGTTTTTATTTCTTAAACATGTGTTTTTTACATAGTTTTCTGATCGATGGATGCCCCGAGTGTTTGAAGGGAATTCAAAGTAGTGGTTGGGTGGTCGGGCTATTGAAATTTTCAGTAGTTGGCCATTAATATCATGATGGGGAAATCATACCATGTATGGATTTCATGGAGTGATTTTAGGCTATGAATGGAGTGGAATAATAGAGGGTTATCTACCTAGGATCCTTTATTTGGTGAAAATATAGTTCATTATATGAAATACTCAAGATAGAGGGATAATCCTTCTTCTTAGGGGATGGTCATGGCATGAATCCCTTATTCATGATGTGAACTAGTGTTCTTACTATATTTTTTTTAGGGTATTTTTGGTAATTTAATAAGGTATATTCTTCTAGGAATACCATCATGTTAATTTATTCTTTTTAAACTAAATATATATATAGATACTTCTTTGGATCTCATCTCCCCCTTCATTTGTGTGCTTTGATCCAAGTGGTTCTGGGATGTTTCATTGAAACAATTAATGATAAGACCCCTTTGACCCATCCTCTAATTCCCCTTCTTTGTTTATCCCAAATTACAGGTTTATCATATAGGGTTCTTAGGAGATGATTTCACCAGATCATGGTGAAATCATCCCATTTGATGAGGCTTTTGTGTGCGATGAATAAAGGATGTCCCAATATAGTTCCTACATGTCCTTTCTTGGTATTTTGATTGAGGTATGTAGTCATATAGTTTTTCTTAGGGTATTTGATTAAATAAAAAAATAAAATTTCAGTATAATTTTTTTCTGGATATTAGGTATTTTGAGTGGGAATGTTTCAGAAGAATGCCATGGGACATTGGCATATGGTTGGTTGTAGTTTCAGTGTGGAAAGTGCACCAGGTGATTTGTTAGGTAGTTATGACTAATTGATTTAATTTGTAAATTAATTATAAATTAGTAAAAGTTATTTGAATAATTAATTATAATTGTTTATATTTAAAAATTTGATGTTATTATTGGATTTAGGTTCCCATGATGATAAGATATTGATAGATAGACTTGGATGAGCTCATGCGAGTGTTGTTGGGATATGATCAACAATAATAACCCCCACTTGAGGTAGTTGGTCCCTTTATAATACCCCAATGGTAATTGTATTAATTTATATATGTGAGAATGTGTTATTATATCTCACCACTAAGGTAAATTGAGCCTTTTAATTTAAGTATAATATTCATTTAAAAATGAAATGCCTAAATGATATGAATGAAGTACTAAGGCCATAAGGGACCCTTTGCACTATCTTGATGCATCAACCACCAATGGTTGGGGACTTAATTATAATTTTATTCTATGTGATGAATGGGACCTGAGGGGCATAACATTAATAAAATTAATGAATAATGAGTCCCTTAATATAGGTTCACTTGATTCATCCTTATCGAGGAGAGTATATGTTTGGTAATGATTGACTAGAGTAGGCCATAAAGGAATAATGAGATGAATTAGAGACATTGGGATAGTAAAGTGAGAATAAGGTGAGTGTTTCTTCCACCTTGAGATGTTAGTACTTAATTAGGTGTTCCTTGAGTAAGATTTGGATAAGTTGGGCTTAGGAACCAACCAAGGGGTACTTGGGTAACATATTATCTTGGGGTCATCTTCATTGTGTGACTATTCCTTATAAGGCTAGTGAGGATGTGATGTGATTATGGTGATGTTTAGGGACACTCCACCCCTTGAGTGATGGGTTATGACCTAAAATATGATAATGGGATAAAATAACCTAGGTTGGGTGACCTAGATATAGTTTAACCTAGGGGTCATGGTGAGTTCATAGAGATATGTTGACTCTAGAGAGGGTGTTCACTGCATCAATGATAGGTCATGTTCTTAAGAGGATGAACTTGGACTTGTGAGATAGTTTTGGGTATATGGAAAACCCTTATTATATGTATATGAAAGATGATTAATATGGGACACATTTCCCACCAAGATGTTTTGATATACATGAGATTCCTTGGACATGCTCCATGGATCTAAACTTCATGATTGATATCGGTTTGGAATTCCTTGGATTATCTCCTTGGATTCGTTATTCTATGGATTGAATTACCTTGAAACTATTACTTATAATTGGGTATAGGGGATGAAACCCATCCATCTAGCCTCCAAGATTTTCTTGGAATTAATTAGACATAAACCTTGGATTTAGATGTGATATGGTTTGGGTTTCCTTGGAATTATTCCCTAAAATCTTGGACATGGGATGACACCCATACATGCGGCCTTTGGGTATGATTTTATTTCCTAGTAAATTCTCCAATAAATTATCTATTAAGAAGGATATTTCTTTATTAACTAGGATTTTATCCTAGGAATAAACCATGATCCAAATAATGGTTGGCATGGTTGTTTTACATGGTCATAAACACTCTAACAATATCCAAAGTAGGTAATGTCAATCCTTAGTGTCATGTTAGAACCTAAGGATCAACAATGGTTATTTATTTATGATTCCATAGTTATGGTATTTATTTATTATAGGCATATAACATGTGTATGCTTTATTTTATATTAATATAAAAGATGATGTTGGTGGTGCCCTAATAAGTTATAATCACACTATTCTTAGGCGACTATGAAACGTGGGTACCTAAAAAGACTTAATTGGTTACATGTTCAGGTTGGAAAGGGGCCAGGTATATCATGATTGAGAGAGATAACTCGGAAGATAATAAATATTGTGAATTGGTTAGCCTTGGCGATGATAATAGATTCTTAATGTCATTTTATTCATTTATTTACTTCCTTATGTGATTTTCTTGGTATGAGATTAGTTTTTGGGAACTTTAATGACCTTGAGTTTGTATGATTGTAAGCTTCCACGTTTTCATATATTATTGATTATTTTGTTTTTTTCTTCCACATACTATGATTGTTTATATTTATATATTATGTTTGGTTATTTTAATTATTATTGTGCACTTTGATATGGGGGTATATTATCCCCACAATAACACTATATAACCCCATTGATAGTTGGATTCCTTAGTGTATGGGGAGGTGAACCTGAGGAACCAGTAGTGACTTCTACGGTCTAGGAAGAACTCAGTGGCTATGGTTATTGGGATGATATTACAAAGTTGTATTAAATCATTTTTGTGACTAATATCATAGAGTGTATTTGAGTTTTATTTTTTCTTACTATTTTGGGAGATGGTAGACATGTGACATTGGAATGTGTCATAACTTGTGAGGGTTATCAGATTAGTATACTATGAACACCCATTTAATTAGGAATTCTAGGTTACCATGGAGGTTAAATTACTATTCTTGGTTTTTCTATTATGATTGTATGATTTCACCTATTGTGACACACTTGAGTTCTTTGATTTAGGTTTTATTATTGTTTTTTCTCTTATATCATTGGTAAGAGGTCAATGTTAATGTATCATGTTTCCCACTTAGGGTTCACATTATATTCATGTTCTTACTTATGATTAATTTCACTAATGATTGAGGGTTTAGTTTTTTAAAGTGTTAGTAATAACTTATATAGAATTTTCCCATATTAAATTTTCATGAAATTTTACTTAGATGAACCATGATATATCTCTTTTGTTGATAGGTCTTGTGGATCTATGACGAGATGCTCCTTGATGATGAATATACAATACCTCTGTATAAGTGATGTGTGATGACCCTAGTAGGTTGGTATATGAATGTGTGACCTTGGAAATAGACCTATTGTGGGTGATTATGGTACGTGTTTAAAAAATAAATAAATTTAATTATTTTAAGTGTCAATAACAAAATATATGGTGTTTTACCGTATAAATTCTTGGTGAAATTATACTTAACCAAACATTATGAATATGGTATACTTAACATAGATTGTGAGAGGGTTATGTTGTAGGATATATATACATAGATGATATTTTTATTCACATGGGGTGGATTGTAACACCCGAGACTTTTATGTTATATAAATCATCAAAGGAATCTTTTTCTACACAACACTTTCTTGGCTTGCTTTACACGCAATCGCGACCTTCCTCGATAGCTTGCGTCGTACGCAATACCGAGTTTCACTAAACAACAATATGCTATTAAAACTAGCCGTTATGAATAGTAATAACCACTTTTTGAAATTTTATAAATTTTATTTTTCAAAATGGACTTCATTTTTGGACTCAGAATATCGAAATTAGCCTAGGGTGAAATTTTGGTATTTTTCTGAAAACTTTCAATTTTTGATGAATAGTGAAACCACTAAGTGGTAGGTTAAAAACTGAATTTTGCATAAAACTTAATTTTACCGCTTCTGTGAATGGAATTTCAAAAATCCGAGAGACACGGTTAATATCAAGGACTAAAATGTGGTTCAATGAGATGAAAATAATTTTTTGGTGAATAGTAACTTTTTACTATTTTTACCGCGGTTAATAGTAAATAGGGTAACTAAGGGTAAATATGATATTAATATTACCCTAACACATGTCCTAATTCTATTGGACAAGTGTAATTCGACTAAAAACAAACTTAGGAATAAAATATGACCATTTAGGCCCACTTGGATTAGATTAGGACATTTATTATTAATTTATTTAAAGAAGGGTTAAAATAGTTAAAATCAAAGTTTAATAAGTAAATCATTTTTAATATAGGGTTATACATAAGATAAATTCGATTGTAAATATTCATTAGAAAGCTAAAAAGATTTCCTACATGATGGTATTTTATTTGTAATTTTTAGACATCAAATAATTTAATTTCTTTATGACACAAAGATGATGCAGTAATTATCTTATTAATGAAATATTGACAAAATTGATAATATAAATACCAAAATAAATGTAATTTGAGACTTTTTATGAATTCCACTAATTTTCTAGGTTACTATGATATATTCGTATTGATTTAATCAACTTGGTTCGAACATATAATTCTGTTATGACTTTGAAAAAAATCATATATCAAATAGTGTCAAAATTGACACAAAATAGTTTTTAAATCAAATATTATATTATTAATTGTTATTTTATTCCTAAAAATCTAAGGCTCGGCCAAATGACTTAGATAAGGATATATATATTAATAATAAACAATTTGGGGTTCGTTTGGCATGTTATAGTAAGTGTATTAACCATATAGTGAAAGAAAACAAAAAGACATGGTAAAAGTTAAATTATTTAACTTAGAGTTAAATTTAATTGATAAGGTTAAAATAATACCCTAAACTTGTCTAAATCCTATTGGTTGATAGGATTTCGACCCATCCCCACTTTAGCTTCGAAATAAGACCCTTTGGAACCATTATAAACCGATTTTGACTTTAATATAAAATAATATTTTGAGATATTCCTAAGGTGCCCCTCTCCTCCCTTATAAAAGGGCACCTCCTCCCCCTCCTCCTCACACCAATTTGAGAACTCAAGCTCGGCCAACCCCTGCCATTTTCCCTTCTCCACTTCCCTAGAATAATCCTAGAGGTCCTGGTCTTCTCCAAAGACCAATCTTAGTTCCTTAAGTGGAGGATTCAAAAAGGCGTTCCAAAGAAGAGGTAATATCCATTACCGATCTTTTCAATTTCTTTCTTCTTCAACTTCTTCTTCTTTAGTTGTTTCATGATAAAGTAATAACATCAGTATTACTTACATACTGATATGTTATTATAAATATGAAACAACCCTAATTCACCTTCTATCCATCCTACGGAAAAATGAAATCACCGCGCGTGCGTACGTACGAAATACCGTCTCCACGCCGTGGTGTAATCTATTTTCCACCATCACCTTACAAGGATGGGTATAATGGTGTAATCAGTAACTATATATGATTATTATTAAGTAATATTGATACTGAAATAATATATATATATACTCCAATACAATTCCACGATCATAGGAACGATATCATCACTCGTGCGTACGTACGGAATACCGTCTCCACGATGTGATGCGACTCGTTCTACATGATCTTCATTTCATAATGATTATATAAATGAATTGAATGAATGAATATGGTATATACTACACTAATACCATTCTGGAAATGAATTATCTATAACCTAAAGATAAGAATAAGAATTTATTCGACAAAACACGCATAAGAACAAAAAGTTATAAAGACCCGAGTAACAAGTAACAATGAAATATTACTAACAAGAAGCTAATAATATGACCATATATGATCTCATATCAATATGTATGATTCTGGAATAAGTCAATAACATTATTTAAACCATTATACAGGAGCTTCGGACACGAACAAAGCAAATCGGACCTAAGGTAAGGGAAATATCACAATCTCATTTTTATCCGAGATTGTTTATTCGTAAGTATTTACTGGGGTGTATTTTATCATCCACATCCATGTTTCATAAATATGTAATATTATTTCCATACACCTACAATTGTTTAAATCCATTTTTACCCTTCGGTGAGTTTTTAGTAAAAGAAATGAAAGGAATCTTTTGTCGTTTTTCCGTACGAGGTACTTTTTGACTTTTCCGACAAAAGTACGAAGAATGTTTTTTTTAACTTATATGGCATGAATGGATTTTTAAAACATTACTTCAAAGAAGCTTCCTTTACAAGTTTTCAAGTTTATTTTTAATCAACTTCTTTTATTTTAAAGTTGTATGACATGTTATGAAAGGAAAAATGTTTTTGAAGAAGAAAGGATATTTTCCTCAAGAATTCAATTCAAGTGTTTTATCAAAATTATTTTCCATCTAAGATAATAAAGGGTTCTGTTTCTATCCATATTTTTACATTGGTTTGACTATGTTGTGATGGAATTATGTTTATGAATTCCTTTATCATATATGAATTTATTTATGATGTCATGATGTTTCAAGAATCCCATTTTTGTTACATGTGTTATGCGATGATGCATGTTTTATGATTATGTGGCACACATAAGAAAGGATTCATTATAAGATGGGTGGGACCTATATCTCCCTCCAATGCATTGGGTAATGATTTTATATCTCATGAGATAGACATGGCTGGAACGGAAGGTTATTTCGGTTCAGTGATACAGGACTGAAACGAGGAGTGAACTCGGTTCAGAAAGGGACTTTGTCCACTAAGATAGTCTTGGCAATGAGTCATGACTAACAAGAAATGATTTTCCATGATTATGTGTGCATGACACAAAGATTCAAGTTTTATGTTATGATTATGGGGATCTCATTTTCACTTCTATGATTTATTCCATGTTAAGATATTATGATCTCTTTTGCAGGTTTTGATTTTCATAAAGATATGATATGATTTTTATTTCCTTTATTTGCCCTTGCTGAGCATTTGAGCTCACCCTTTTATGTTTTCTTTTCCCCAGGTCAGGAAGATGGATATTAAGTAGAATATGCTAAAAGGGACCCTAGATATGATGAAATAAATGGGAGACACTGTAGAAGATTTATGAACCAGTTGTTTATGTTTCCCCAGTTTCTAAAGACACTATACCTATACGGTCCTTTGTGGTTTTGTCATATGTTGTAATAAGAGTGCTTCAATTTTGAAGTATTAACAATGTATGTAAAGTGTGGGTCATTATAGTTGGTATCAGAGGAAAGGTATAGTCAACCTTTGGAAACTAGGATGTGAAATCCTTAGTAAGAACCCTAAGGATAAGTCTAAGCATAGAACACAATCTTAGAAATGGCCATGAATAACCTAGGATAAGACCATAAGCATGAAAATTTTATTCTTGAATTATGTGGTTTCCTATTATAATTAGTGTTGCTCACACTATTCTTCTTGGTTTTAGTCAATGGCTGGAACCCGAAGGAACCGTGTTAATGCGGAATGCGATGGGCAATGCAATGATTGTCCCCCTGAGCAACCAAACGATATGGGAGCTGGAATGCAAAATCTTGTAGCCATGCTCACACAACTTTCTCAAGCTATGAATCATGCAGGATTTCCAAACGAACAGAGGAGGGAGCAACATTCTGTTGAATCCTTCATGAGGCAGCGTCCACCATCTTTCAGCGGGTCTACTGATCCATTAGTTGCTGAACAATGGATTAGTACTACTGAAAAGATATTTTCAGTTCTTCAATGTTCTGAGCATGATAAAGTCATCCTAGCAGTGTATCGTTTGGAAGGAGATGCGGATCAATGGTGGAATTTTGTTAAGAATACGAGGCAAAGGGATGAAATTGAGTCTATGGAATGGGACGAGTTCAAGAACTTATTTTTCAATAAGTACTTCCCTCGTATTCTCCGAACAAAGATGGAGAAAGAGTTCCTTGAACTGAAGCAAAGGGATGATGAATCTGTTAGTACCTATGAAGAAAATTTTACAAGACTTGCAAGGTACGCTTCTGGTATTATTATCCAACCTGAGAGTAAGATCGATCGATTCTTTAGTGGCTTAAAACCAAGTCTTCGAAGGGCGTTAGCCATAAGGGACTTCAATAGCTACGAGGAAATCGTTCGATGTGCTCTCAAAGTCGAGATGGAGATTGGAGTAACCCATCAGTCACATGGGTTTGATAAGAAGAGGAAGATGGAATTCAAAGAAAAATCTAAAGAGCACATGGAAAAGAAGATGAACTTTCCCTTATGCTCAAAGTGTGGAAAGAAACATGGAGGGAGTTGTCTTAAAGGGACAAGTAAATGTTTTAAATGTGGAAAGGAAGGTCATCGGGCATTTGAATGCCGTGATAATGGGAAGAAGATGTCTAATGATGCAAACAAAGGAAGGGATACACAGAATGAACCTGCTACACTTCAATGTTTCAAGTGCAAGGAGATGGGGCATTATGCCAATCAATGCCCAAATCCAAGGGTTGATGATGATGGTCGACGTCAACAAACTCTTAAGGCTAAAGAAAAAGGAAAGTCACATGCAATTTCTATCAGCGATGTGGAGTACGATAACGATGTGGTGAAAGGTACACTTACCATCCACTCTAAAGTAGCAAATGTTTTATTTGATTCTGGATCCACCCACTCTTTTATTTCTGAAAAATTTTCTAAGGGTATCACCGTATTACCTCAACAATTAGATGTTGAGTTAGTTGTGACAACACCTAATGGCACATCAATCGCATCAGAAGTTTATAATTCTTCTCCGATCGAAGTTTGTGGGAAAGTGCTTCCTGCAAATCTTGTGATCCTTCCTTTAGTGGAATTTGATGTGATTCTTGGCATGGATTGGCTTTCTCTACATGGAGCTCATATCAATTGCCAAAGAAGGGAAGTCACATTTCATATTCCAGATCAACCTACGATCGTCTATCAATGCAAGGATGAACATAACCTTCCAGTGGAAATTTCTTCCATCTTATGGGTATTGATTCCACTAAATGAAGGTTATTTATCTCAAATAGTTGGTGAGAAACTCACGATTAAGAATATGCCCATTGTACGGGAGTTTGATGATGTCTTTCCGGAGGAATTACCGGGTCTTCCACCAAATCGTGAAGTTGAGTTTTCAATAGAACTCGTACCGGGTGCTTTGCCTATTTCAAAGACACCTTATAGAATGGCCCCAATTGAGTTGCAGGAATTGAAGAAGCAACTCCAAGAGAATCTTGATAAGGGATTCATACGCCCTAGTGCGTCACCTTGGGGAGCACCTGTTCTATTTGTTAAGAAGAAAGATGGATCAATGAGACTCTGCATTGATTATCGAGAACTTAACAAGATCACTATCAAGAACAAATATCCTCTCCCATGCATTGATGACTTATTTGACCAACTACGCGGAGCTCAATACTTTTCCAAGATTGATCTTCGTTCAGGGTATCATCAATTAAGGGTCAAAAGGGAGGATATACCAAAGACGGCTTTCCGTACAAGGTATGGACACTATGAATTTATAGTGATGCCATTTTGTCTTACTAATGCCCCTGCTATCTTCATGGATCTAATGAATAGAGTCTTTAGAGACTATCTTGATCAATTTGTGGTAGTCTTTATAGACGATATTCTTGTCTATTCAAAGAGCAAGGAAGATCATGAAGATCACTTGAGAATTATATTGAAGACCCTGAGAAAAGAGAAGCTTTATTCCAAATTTACCAAGTGTGAATTTTGGCTTCAAAAAGTTGCATTTTTGGGTCATATAATCTCAAAAGAGGGGATATCTGTGGATCCAGCAAAAACAGAGGTTATCGAAAGATGGTCAAGACCAACAACAGTAACTGAGATCCGAAGTTTTCTTGGTTTGGCTGGATATTATCGACGTTTTGTAAAAGATTTTTCACGATTATCTAATCCACTCACCAAGTTGACTCGGAAAGGAGTTAAGTTTGTCTGGACAGAGGAATGTGAAGAGAATTTCAAGGAGTTGAAAAGAAGGTTATCCAGTGCACCTGTGCTCACACTGCCTTGTAGTGGAGAAAGGTTTGTGATCTATAGTGATGCATCCAAGAAGGGATTGGGGTGTGTTCTTATGCAAAATGATATGGTGATAGCTTATGCCTCACGACAGTTGAAAATCCATGAGCAAAATTACCCAACACATGATTTGGAGTTGGCTGCGGTAATCTTTGCATTAAAGATTTGGAGGCATTACCTTTATGGTGAAAGGTGTGATATTTATACTGATCATAAAAGTTTAAAGTATATTTTCACACAAAAGGATTTGAATATGTGCCAAAGAAGATGGTTGGAGCTGATTAAGGATTATGACTGCTCAATCCATTACCACCCTGGGAAAGCAAACAAGGTGGCAGATGCATTAAGTCGAAAAGACCATGCTAGTTTATCCATGATGAGGATCACAAAAGATCCAATATTTATGGATTTACAAAGGATGGATCTTGGAATTATAATGGAAGGGGAAAAATATTATCTTTCTCAAATGAATGTTCAACCATCTATACATATGAAGATTAAAGAGGCACAGAAAGAAGATGTCGAGTTACAAAAGAAGGTGAGAAATGTTCCTGAATTCAACCTTGATTGTGATGGGATAATAAAGTTCAGGAATCGGGTTTGTGTTCCTCCCATCCCCGAATTAAAGAAAGAGCTGCTGGATGAGGCTCATAGTTCTTCATTCTCTATTCATCCTGGAAGCACGAAGATGTATAGGGACCTGAAAGAGTACTTCTGGTGGGATGGCATGAAAAGAGATGTTGCTGAATATGTCTCTCGATGCTTGGTTTGTCAACAAGTTAAAGCTGAGAGACAGAAGTCTAAGGGGATGTTACAACCATTACCCATACCCGAATGGAAATGGGAAAACATCACTATGGACTTTGTCACAGGACTTCCTAAAACATCCAAAGGCAATAATGCTATCTGGGTCATAGTTGATCGTCTTACAAAGTCTGCACACTTCATTGCTATTAGAGAAGATTTCTCTCTAGATCAGCTTGCCAGGATATATGTAAAGGAAGTGGTAAGATTGCATGGAGTACCACTTTCTATTATATCTGATCGAGATCCGAGATTTACCTCGAAGTTTTGGCGAAGTCTTCAGCATACTCTAGATACAGAGTTGAGTTTCAGCACTGCTTATCATCCCCAGACAGACGGTCAGTCTGAGAGAACAATTCAAACCCTAGAAGATATGTTGAGAGCTTGCTCTATGGATTTCAAAGGAGGTTGGGATCAACACCTACCTTTGGTGGAATTTTCTTATAATAATAGCTTTCACTCCAGTATTCAGATGGCTCCTTATGAAGCTCTCTATGGAAAGAAATGCAGGACTCCAACTTGCTGGGATGAAGTTGGGGAAAGAAATCTATTAGGACCTGATCTCGTTGATGAAATGGCAGAAAAGGTCAGATCTATTCAACAACACATAAGAGCAGCTCAGAGTCGACAGAAAAGTTATGCCGACAACCGAAGAAAAGACCTAGAGTTTGAAGTGGGTGATAAAGTGTTCTTACGAATATCTCCCTGGAAGAGGGTTATGAGATTTGGAAAGAAGGGGAAGTTGAGCCCTAGATATATCGGTCCTTTTGAAATACTGGATCGTGTTGGGAAGGTAGCTTACCGATTGGCGCTTCCACCGAATCTCTCTCAAGTTCACGATGTGTTCCATGTATCTCTCCTGAGAAAGTACATACCAGATCCTTCACATGTACTCAGCTCAGAAGTTGTACCGCTGGAGCAAGATCTTTCTTATGAAGAACAGCCGATAGAGATTCTGGATCGTAGCGAAAAAGTCCTACGAAACAAGACCACTCGCTTGGTGAAAGTTTTATGGAGAGACCACCAACTTGAAGAAGCTACATGGGAGCTTGAGGATATGATGAGGGAGAAGTATCCTCATTTGTTTGTTGCAAAGTGACGAATTTCGAGGGCGAAATTCTTTTTAAGGGGGGTAGAATGTAACACCCGAGACTTTTATGTTATATAAATCATCAAAGGAATCTTTTTCTACACAACACTTTCTTGGCTTGCTTTACACGCAATCGCGACCTTCCTCGATAGCTTGCGTCGTACGCAATACCGAGTTTCACTAAACAACAATATGCTATTAAAACTAGCCGTTATGAATAGTAATAACCACTTTTTGAAATTTTATAAATTTTATTTTTCAAAATGGACTTCATTTTTGGACTCAGAATATCGAAATTAGCCTAGGGTGAAATTTTGGTATTTTTCTGAAAACTTTCAATTTTTGATGAATAGTTAAACCACTAAGTGGTAGGTTAAAAACTGAATTTTGCATAAAACTTAATTTTACCGCTTCTGTGAATGGAATTTCAAAAATCCGAGAGACACGGTTAATATCAAGGACTAAAATGTGGTTCAATGAGATGAAAATAATTTTTTGGTGAATAGTAACTTTTTACTATTTTTACCGCGGTTAATAGTAAATAGGGTAACTAAGGGTAAATATGATATTAATATTACCCTAACACATGTCCTAATTCTATTGGACAAGTGTAATTCGACCAAAAACAAACTTAGGAATAAAATATGACCATTTAGGCCCACTTGGATTAGATTAGGACATTTATTATTAATTTATTTAAAGAAGGGTTAAAATAGTTAAAATCAAAGTTTAATAAGTAAATAATTTTTAATATAGGGTTATACATAAGATAAATTCGATTGTAAATATTCATTAGAAAGATAAAAAGATTTCCTACATGATGGTATTTTATTTGTAATTTTTAGACATCAAATAATTTAATTTATTTATGACACAAAGATGATGCAGTAATTATCTTATTAATGAAATATTGACAAAATTGATAATATAAATACCAAAATAAATGTAATTTGAGACTTTTTATGAATTCCAATAATTTTCTAGGTTACTATGATATATTAGTATTGATTTAATCAACTTGGTTCGAACATATAATTCTGTTATGACTTTGACAAAAATCATATATCAAATAGCGTCAAAATTGACACAAAATAGTTTTTAAATCAAATATTATATTATTAATTGTTATTTTATTCCTAAAAATATAAGGCTCGGCCAAATGACTTAGATAAGGATATATATATTAATAATAAACAATTTGGGGTTCGTTTGGCATGTTATAGTAAGTGTATTAACCATATAGTGAAAGAAAACAAAAAGACATGGTAAAAGTTAAATTATTTAACTTAGAGTTAAATTTAATTGATAAGGTTAAAATAATACCCTAAACTTGTCTAAATCATATTGGTTGATAGGATTTCGACCCATCCCCACTTTAGCTTCGAAATAAGACCCTTTGGAACCATTATAAACCGATTTTGACTTTAATATAAAATAATATTTTGAGATATTCCTAAGGTGCCCCTCTCCTCCCTTATAAAAGGGCACCTCCTCCCCCTCCTCCTCACACCAATTTGAGAACTCAAGCTCGGACAACCCCTGCCATTTTCCCTTCTACACTTCCCTAGAATAATCCTAGAGGTCCTGGTCTTCTCCAAAGACCAATCTTAGTTCCTTAAGTGGAGGATTCAAAAAGGCGTTCCAAAGAAGAGGTAATATCCATTACCGATCTTTTCAATTTCTTTCTTCTTCAACTTCTTCTTCTTTAGTTGTTTCATGATAAAGTAATAACATCAGTATTACTTACATACTGATATGTTATTATAAATATGAAACAACCCTAATTCACCTTCTATCCATCCTACGGAAAAATGAAATCACCGCGCGTGCGTACGTACGGAATACCGTCTCCACGCCGTGGTGTAATCTATTTTCCACCATCACCTTACAAGGATGGGTATAATGGTGTAATCAGTAACTATATATGATTATTATTAAGTAATATTGATACTGAAATAATATATATATATACTCCAATACAATTCCATGATCATAGGAACGATATCATCACTCGTGCGTACGTACGGAATACCGTCTCCACGATGTGATGCGACTCGTTCTACATGATCTTCATTTCATAATGATTATATAAATGAATTGAATGAATGAATATGGTATATACTACACTAATACCATTCTGGAAATTAATTATCTATAACCTAAAGATAAGAATAAGAATTTATTCGACAAAACACGCATAAGAACAAAAAGTTATAAAGACCCGAGTAACAAGTAACAATGAAATATTACTAACAAGAAGCTAATAATATGACCATATATGATCTCATATCAATATGTATGATTCTGGAATAAGTCAATAACATTATTTAAACCATTATACAGGAGCTTCGGACACGAACAAAGCAAATCGGACCTAAGGTAAGGGAAATATCACAATCTCATTTTTATCCGAGATTGTTTATTCGTAAGTATTTACTGGGGTGTATTTTATCATCCACATCCATGTTTCATAAATATGTAATATTATTTCCATCCACCTACAATTGTTTAAATCCATTTTTACCCTTCGGTGAGTTTTTAGTAAAAGAAATGAAAGGAATCTTTTGTCGTTTTTCCGTACGAGGTACTTTTTGACTTTTCCGACAAAAGTACGAAGAATGTTTTTTTTAACTTATACGGCATGAATGGATTTTTAAAACATTACTTCAAAGAAGCTTCCTTTACAAGTTTTCAAGTTTATTTTTAATCAACTTCTTTTATTTTAAAGTTGTATGACATGTTATGAAAGGAAAAATGTTTTTGAAGAAGAAAGGATATTTTCCTCAAGAATTCAATTCAAGTGTTTTATCAAAATTATTTTCCATCTAAGATAATAAAGGGTTCTGTTTCTATCCATATTTTTACATTGGTTTGACTATGTTGTGATGGAATTATGTTTATGAATTCCTTTATCATATATGAATTTATTTATGATGTCATGATGTTTCAAGAATCCCATTTTTGTTACATGTGTTATGCGATGATGCATGTTTTATGATTATGTGGCACACATAAGAAAGGATTCATTATAAGATGGGTGGGACCTATATCTCCCTCCAATGCATTGGGTAATGATTTTATATCTCATGAGATAGACATGGCTGGAACGGAAGGTTATTTCGGTTCAGTGATACAGGACTGAAACGAGGAGTGAACTCGGTTCAGAAAGGGACTTTGTCCACTAAGATAGTCTTGGCAATGAGTCATGACTAACAAGAAATGATTTTCCATGATTATGTGTGCATGCCACAAAGATTCAAGTTTTATGTTATGATTATGGGGATCTCATTTTCACTTCTATGATTTATTCCATGTTAAGATATTATGATCTCTTTTGCAGGTTTTGATTTTCATAAAGATATGATATGATTTTTATTTCCTTTATTTGCCCTTGCTGAGCATTTGAGCTCACCCTTTTATGTTTTCTTTTCCCCAGGTCAGGAAGATGGATATTAAGTAGAATATGCTAAAAGGGACCCTAGATATGATGAAATAAATGGGAGACACTGTAGAAGATTTATGAACCAGTTGTTTATGTTTCCCCAGTTTCTAAAGACACTATACCTATACGGTCCTTTGTGGTTTTGTCATATGTTGTAATAAGAGTGCTTCAATTTTGAAGTATTAACAATGTATGTAAAGTGTGGGTAGTTATAATTTTTTAAATAAAATATATCTATTATGTGTATTCACTATATGTACACATAAATAAAGTACAAATACAAGATAGTACATAATAATATCATGATATAATTTGAAAGTAGGAGATTAACCCAAAGAATGAAAATTGGGTTAAGAAGTTCCCTTACCAAGATAATTTTCTAAATAAAATAGATCTATTATGTTTATTCACTATAAGTACACATAATTAAAGTAAACAATACAAGATAGATCATAATAAAATCATGTCATAATTTGAAAGTAGGAGATTAACCCAAAGAATGGAAATTGGGTTAAGAAGTTCCCTTACCAAGAAAATTTTCTAAATAAAATAGATCTATTATGTGTATTCACTATAAGTACACATAATGAAAGTAAAAAATACAAGATAGAGCATAATAATATCATGACATAATTTGAAAGTAGGACATTAACCCAAAGAATGGAAATTGGGTTAAGAAGTTCCCTTACCTCGTGTCCGACTTGAGACGATTGTTCTTTAACCTCCTAAATAATAAACTAGAGTTAATTTATATTTTCTTAAGAACCTTTTTTATGTTCATTATTCCTTTTATATCACTTATTACCATGTTATGAACATTATTTAATTATTTAAGTTAACAACGGTCATTTTTTCGATCTTTGGTACTAGAGTCAAAAATAAACTTCTTATAATTACAAGTTGTTCATGTGGTGAAATATACATTATATCCAGAATTATATTCATGATGTAGATATCATATATATAATATATATCCAGTATATACATGCATTTATAATATTACATAACATTTATAGGTTAGAAATGAAATTCACCGTTCATGGAGACGGTAAGCCGTACGTACGCATGAACGCTACTTTCATTTCTATTTCATATTTAATGGAATGAAATTATAATTATATAAAGTTATACTATAATTACAGTATAATATAATGTATAATACCATTTACTCCATCCTTTATACATCCCACATATGGCATTAATGATTCAAATCACTTTAATGGGGCGGTAGTCCGCACTTCCTAAAATGAAAATATCCCGTTTACCCATAATGGAAACCATAAAGGTATGCCATAAATGAAAAATACAGAAGCTTAAGTAAAAACTAAAAATATTATATATCATATATAAATATAGTGACATCTTAATGGCCACATTTGAAGGTGTTATATGAGTGTTGAACAATCATCATTTCGTGAGGCAGAAATTCTCCATCCACAGAAACAGTATGTTCTTTAACCCTTAGATGTAGGTGTGTGTAAGTGTAGCTCCAATCCTTCTTATAACAAAATCCTAGTTTATAGAGGATACTGGTGTTGTTACAAAAGAAATTAATTTAAAGAGTTTAGTGGGTTGGAGAAGTAAAATAATACAAAATAACATAAGAGAAGACATTACCTTAAAATCGGGTAACTCATTTTTGATTTGAGCCAAAGGCTTCCTTGGGAGAAATTGTACCCAAAGTGAGGCTACTAGGAGTAAGAGAGGGGAGTTGGGAGAGTATTTGGGAAGAGTTTGGCCGATCCAAATGGCTTGAAGGTGTGAATAAGGTGGTAGAGGTGGGGGCCTTTTATAAGAGGAGAGAAGGGGCACTCTTGGAAAGATTGAAATGTTACTTTATTATGAAATGATTTTCGGATTCTAAAGGTCCCAAAATGATATATTTCAGGGATAAGGTGATATGGGTTATAAATCTACTCATACAATAGGTTTTTGTCAAGTGTAAGCCTTAGATTTTACATTATCTTTTCATTTTATTTAAATCGTTAATTAATGAGGAAATCGCTGCATCATCATTGTGTCATAAAAAATTTAATTTATTTAATGTCTAAAAATTATAAAAAAAATATCATGATGTATGAAATATTTTTAGACTTCTAATGAATATTTATATACAAAAATATGACTTTTATAACCCCATTTAAAAATTGTTTTAGTAAAACAACTCTTGTTTATGACATTTTTATTTTAACATTAAATAAAATGTTTTTAATGTCATTTTCCTACCAAAGTGGCTCCATGGGGTCCCCAAGTTGACCCATGGATTGTCTTGGTAGGCCATGACCTATCCAATAGGGTCAGGACAAGTGTAAAGGTGCTTTCATAATTTTATAATAACATTTTTACCTTAAATTTCACTAATTACCTTTAATCGCGATTATTTAAACTTAAAAGTTACTATTCACCAAAAAAAATTATTTTAATCCCATTGAACCACATTTTACTTCCTAATGACAACCATGTATGTTGGATTTTTGAAAATCAAATCACAGAAGTGGTAATGTTTCATTTAAACGAAAAAATCAGTTTTTTGACTACCACTTAGTGGTTTCACTATTCATCAAAAATTGAAGCTTTTCAGAACAATGCCAAAATTTCACCCTAAGATATAATTGATATTCAAAATTCCAAACATATAAGTTTCATTAATTAATTTTATAGTTAATTCCCGCTCTCGCAACAAATAGCATGTTTTTAAGAAACAATATATATCAAAAGATTGACAATTGTTTATGTCCAATTTCAAAGTAATATTAATTCTAATGACCACCATTGGATAAAATGGTAAAAATATATTCTAATTACACTTTAAAACCACTCAATAGTATAATTTGTCACTATAAATTATTTTGATCAAAAATGTTCATTTTAAGTATTTTTCACTATTCATAAAAAAATTGGAAGTTCTCAAAAAATTACAAAAAAATCAACTTAGGATAATTTCGATATTATGAATACAAAAATGAAGTCCATTTTGAAATATAAAATTTCTATAATTTTAAAAAGTGGGTATTACTATTCATAATGGCTGCTTTGATTAGTCGCGGTGTGTTAGAACTCGAACTTGCGTACAATGCAAGCTATTGCATTATTGAAAGAGAAGTGTATCGTGGAAGCTCGGGGTGTTACATTCTACCTTCCTTCAATAAATTGTGTCCTCGCAATTTAAAATTTTTCTTTGAAAATAAAAGGATGAAAATAGAAAATACCTTTGTGGAAAACCCACATCGGAAATAAGGTTAATAAAATTGAGCCTTAATAAGAGGGAAATGGAAATGAGAAAGTCACCAATAAATTAGGGTTTCTAATAGGAGAAAATTGGTGCCAATTATAGACACATAATTAGAGGAAAAACGTAAATATTTATAGGGATTGATTGAGGTCATCAGTCACAAAAAAAGTTTAAAATTGAGGGCCTCAAATCCTTCAATCTATGGTGATTTAAAATATCATCTGTTCAACAAAACAGAAGGTATTTGGATAACAATTTTTTTAATGTCCCTTTCCTAAATTTTAAGAATTAATTTATTCATAGAATAAGAGATAGGTATATATATATATATATATATACTCGACAAGGAGAGTTTCAACCTTCAACTAATTTCTACCACAAACTCATCTTTCCCTTAAAAAGACAATAGAACTCAAAAATATTATATTTATCCTAATAGTACAAGGTTTAAAATATTAACACATACCATTTATATTAGGAAAACTATTTGGTAATAACTAGAGACTTCCTGTAGCCTAGTGGTAGGTAATAAAGGCCTGATGCACTATAGTTGTGGGTTCAATTCCTACATCTTTTTCTGATGCGACGGGTTATCCCCTGACCTACAGGTTGTCCTTTTCCTAAAACTATAGTATTATAATATTCCAAAAATAATATTAATAAATATATTAACCTTAAACAATACTATCCATGTTTCAACATAATCAATTCCAACCTTTATAGTTATCCAAAATACTTCTGTCCAACTCACAGTTGAAATTTTATAAGGAAGGTAAACATAATGAAGTTCCTTTTTTCCACGTAACAACAAGTGAACACCTTAATCATGTATTCTTTTAAAACACTACAACATCCTGAATTACCATAAATCCTTATTGATTACATTCATGATCCCTTATTCCTTATAGAATACTAGATATACTCTTTCTTTCCAAAAATGTATACAAATCATTAATCATTTTCAAGGAAGTTAAGAATATCCAATATAATTTATCCAAATAAATAATGTATTATTCCAAAATCACTATCTCGGTATCAGAACCATATTATGGTTTATCTTTCTCTCAACCATATATTTTCCAAAAATTTAAACTGCAGTGGAGTCACTTTTCTTGGTTCCACACAATATCAAGTCCTTGATGAAATAGTACTACAGTACAATCCTTATACACTCCATAATTATTATAACCAGTACATCATTTATACAACACTCAAATGACAAAATTATTTAATAACAAAATAAGAACTCCAATCATTCCTCCTCATCTGTGGTAGTATCATAACTTGATTATTATCTAATAACATAATTTGGGGCATACTCTGATGATTTGGACATTGGTTTGTGTAGTGTCCCCAATCCTTGCAGATGAAACATTGTACATTTGAAACCTTTTTCTTACCCTTGCAGTCACGCACTTTGTGTCCTTTTTCTCTACACTTATAACAAACTCCCATTCCCTTCAGGCAAGTTCCAAGGTTTTTCTTCCCATAGTTATCATATATTGGAAAATTCTTCTTTTCCCTCGTCCCTTTATCCATCATTCTATCTTCCATCCATTTCTTATCTTTCTTCCCTTCAAAGCCATAAGACTCAGATAATTCTTTACTTATCTTATTAACACATGATACTATTTCTTCATATGTTGAGAACACATAGGAGACTATTTCCCTTCTAAATGTTGGCTTAATACCATGAAAGATATGATCCCTCTTACTCTTTGGATCATACGTATTTATGGAGTTCACATTCCTTCTATTGGGTGCCATTTCAATACAATGGCATAAACTAGGTTAGTTTATGAATTGCAATGAATAATTCCAAACTTGTAAAATACTTAATGTAAATTGAATGGTTTATGTATATAATCCGTAATCATAAAAAATGTTTTCTTTGAGGAAGTATATACTCATAAACCCTTCATAATGGTTTGTAAAAAATGAGAATTATCCTAAGCATATCTCCTAGGAGAGTCGTAACCAATAGTGCATCAAGGCCCGTTGTCGTGCACCAGTTCCCATTCGAGTCTATCTCAAAGCGGTGTTTTCAGGTTTTACCCCTAGGTACATCTGTGCCAGAGCTGCCTCTACCTGTTCGTATCCAGACAGAGATGTATTTCTCGAAAAACACACAAAATCTCTACAACAACAAAATTCTAGGAAGTTCTTCTATACTAACCCTCAAAGTCTATCTTTGGGCTATATGCTCTAATCAGAGTTTATCTAAATCTAGCTTCTAAGGTTAGTACTAAACTGCCTCTGATACTAACTGTAACGCCCCGGACCTAGTTACCCAGAGTCGGTGCATTATTGTGTAACATTGGAATGATCACAAAAGATCAAGTCTCTAAAGACTGATTAGTTTAGTAGTCTTGCAAACACTAGATACATTCATAAGTCTTACATTACATCATAAAGTAAAAAAAAACTAAAAAAACATTCTGTCTTCATATACCCTGATACTATCCCTGCAGGTCATTCATAATATACTTCATCACATCTTGGAAAAATTAAAACATTGAAAGGGGTGAGCTCAGATGCTTAGTAAGGATAAAAATATAGCGGAATCTTTCATAAATAAACATAAACATTTAAGGAAATGTGTAACTAAAACAAAATCCTTTTAAACTTGAACATCGACATAATATGGCAAAAGTAAAATGAGATAATGCCATTTACTTATTCACATGGATATTCTACTGGTCCAATAATCACATGCAATATCAATAACCACTTTCATAATGAAGGAATGCATAATTCCATACTATCATAACCACGTAGCCAAGGCCTCGTGCCAAGACCACAAATAAGATTTTTTCAAGGCCTCGTGCCAAGACACTAGTTTGTCTCATGAGACCTTCCGATGCAATTTTTTTAGAAGATACTTATGTTTAAAATTGCTCAAATATACTCCAGTGTTTTTTTGAATACATTATGCAAGCTTCTGAAAAAAATATATCTAATTCTGAGACTGCTCGACTAATTACAGGCCATAATGGGCCCACGACCAATCCCTTCCTGTCTACCACACTGGAGAGTCGGGTTTTCTAAAAACATTTTTAAGCTTGCGTTAAATACGTATACATTTGCACTGGATTTTCATATATTTGAGAGAAATATATCTTTTTTTAAATCATTTAAAAATCACATAATTATAAAAGAAAACCTTTTGAATAAACGTAAAAGTCAAAGGGGTTTATACACCGTATAAAAGAAATTTGTGTATAAAACAAAATATGCCTCAATGAATGGAGATTGAGACGAAGTCCCTTAAAAAGATCATTTTTTAAATAAAATATATCTATTATGTGTATTCACTATATGTACACATAATGAAAGTAAAAATACAATATAGGACATAATAATATCATGACATAATTTTAAAGTAGGAGATTAACCCAAAGAATGGAAATTGGGTTAAGAAGTTCCCTTACCAAGATAATTTTCTAAATAAAATAGATCTATTATGTGTATTCACTATAAGTAAATATAATTAAAGTAAAAATACAAGATAGAGCATAATAATATCATGACATAATTTGAAAGAAGGAGATTAACCCAAAAAATGGAAATTGGGTTAAGAAGTTCCCTTACCAAGATAATTTTCTAAATAAAATAGATCTATTATGTGAATTCACTATAAGTACACATAATGAAAGTAAAAAATAAAATATAGAGCATAATAATATCATGACATAATTTGAAAGTAGGAGATTAACCCAAAGAATGGAAATTGGGTTAAGAAGTTCCCTTACCTCGTGTCCGACTTGACTCGATCATTCTTTAACCTCCTGAATAATAAACTAGAGTTAATTTATATTTTCTTAAGAACCTTTTTCTTGTTCAGTATTCCTTTTATATCACTTATTACCATGTTATGAACATTATGTAATTATTTAAGTTAATAACGGTCATTTTGTCGATCTTTGGTACTTGAGTCAAAAATAAACTTCGTATAATTACAAGTTGTTCATGTGATGAAATATACATTATATCCAGAATTATATTCATGATGTAGATATCATATATTTCATATATATCCATTATATACATGCAATTATAATATTACATAACATTTAGAGGTAATAAATGAAATGCACCGTTCATGGAGATGGTAAGCCGTACGTACGCATGAACGCTACTTTCATTTTTATTTCGTATTTAATGGAATGAAATTATAATTATATAAAGGTATAATATAATTACAGTATAATATAATGTATAATACCATTTACTCCATCCTTTATACATCCCACATATGGCATTAACGATTCAAATCACTTTGAGGGGGCGGTAGTCCGCACATCCTAAAATGAAAATATCGCGTTTACCCATAATGGAAACCATAAAGGTATGCCATAAATGAAAAATAAATAAGCTTAAGTAAAACATAAAAATATTATATATCATTTATAAATATTGTGACATCTTAATGGCCACCTTTGAAGGTGTTATATGAGTGTTGAACAATCATCGTTTCGTGAGGCAGAAATTCGCCATCCACAGAAACAGTATGTTCTTTAACCATTAGATGTAGGTGTGTGTAAGTGTAGCTCGAATAATTCTTATAACAACATCCAAGTATATTGAGGATACTGGTGTTGTTACAAAAGAAATTAATTAAAAGTTTTTAGGGGGTTGGAGAAGCAAAATAAAACAAAATAACATAAGAGAATACATTACCTTAAAATCAGGTAACTCTTTTTTGATTTGAGCCAAAGGCTTCCTTGGGAAAAATTATGCCCAAAGTGAGGCTTCTAGGAGTAAGATAGGGGAGTTGGAAGATTATTTGGGTAGATTTTGGCCGAGCCAAATGGCTTGAAGGCGTGAATAAGGTGGTAGAGGTGGGGGTCTTTTATAAGAGGAGAGAAGGGGCACTCTTGGAAAGATTGAAATGTTACTTTATTATGAAATTATTTTCGGATTATAAAGGTCCGAAAAAGATATATTTGTAGTATAAGGTGATAAGGGTTCGAAATCTACTCATACAATAGGTTTTTGAAAATTTTATGCCTTATATTTTAAATTATCTTTTCATTTTATTTAAATCGTTAATTAATGAGGTAATCGCTGCATCATCATTTTGTCATAAAAAATTTAATTTATTTAATGTCTAAAAATTATAAAAAAGTTATCATGATGTAGGAAATATTTTTAGCTTTCTAATGAATATTTATAGACAAATATATGACTTTTATAACCCCATTTTAAATTGTTTTAGTAAAACAACTCTTGTTTGTGACATTTTTATTTTAACATTAAATAAAAAAGTTTTTTAATGTCATTTTCCTACCAAAGTGGATCCATGGGGTCCCCAAGTTGACCCATGGATTGTCTTGGTCGGCCATGACTCATCCAATAGGGTTAGGACAAGTGTAAGGGTGTTTTCATATTTTTATAATATCATTTTTACCTTAAATTTCACTGATTACCTTCAATCACGATTAATTAAACTTAAAAGTTACTATTCACCAAAAAATTATTTTAATCCCATTGAACCACATTTTACTTCTTAATGACAACCATGTATGTCGGATTTTTGAAGTGGTAATGTTTCATTTAAACAAAAAAATCAGTTTTTTAACTACCACTTAGTGGTTTCACTATTTATCAAAAATTGATGTTTTTCAGAAAAATGACAAAATTTCACCCTAAGCTATAATTGATATTCAAAATTCCAAACATATAAGTTGCATTAATTAATTTTATAGTTAATTCCCGCTGTCACAACAAATAGCGTGTTTTTAAGAAACAATATATATCAAAAGATTAACAATTGTTTATGTCCAATTTCAAAGTGAAATTATTTCTAATGACCACCATTGGATAAAATGGTAAAAATATATTCTAATTACACTTTAAAACCACTCAATAGTATAATTTATCACTATAAATTATTTTGATTAAAAAAGTTGTTTTTAAGTATTTTTCACTATTCATAAAAAAAATTGGAAGTTCTCAGAAAATTACAAAAAAATCAACTTAGGATAATTTCGATATTACGAATACAAAAATGAATTCTATTTTGAAATATAAAATTTCTATAATTTTAAAAAGTGGGTATTA
Organism: Viscum album; assembly: GCA_963277665.1. Taxonomy (NCBI): domain Eukaryota; kingdom Viridiplantae; phylum Streptophyta; class Magnoliopsida; order Santalales; family Viscaceae; genus Viscum; species Viscum album. The sequence continues at coordinate 1,902,591,474 of OY728127.1, forward strand.
CTATTCATAACAGCTACTTTGATTAGTCATGGTGTGTTAGAACTCGAACTTGCGTACAATGCAAGCTATTGCATTATTGAAAGAGAAGCGTATCGTGGAAGCTCGGTGTGTTACACCAACACTCTGCAGTTCTGCTACGGTCACGCCGTGGTCACGCCGTGGTCACGCCGTGATTTGGCCCTACTACAGCCACATCCATCTCACACCAGCCCCCTTCCACCTTCATTTTAACCCGCTGCCACCGGCATTCCATCCCGCAACAACCCCCCATGCCACCTTCGAATAAGCCCACACCATCCCCCCATCACCTGCATCTATCCCCCTTCCACGACCATTCCAACCCCCTTCCACCTGCATTCGAGCCCGCACCAGCCCCCACCCACCTGGAATCCAGCCCGCACCAGCCACCACCCCCTAGTCTCCTACAAAACACTCATGCCAGCCCTTTTCCACCTATAACACAGCCCCAACCACTAGTTCCATCCCTCACCATCCCCTGGCCTCCTACATCCGAGCCCGCACCAGCCCCTTCCACATGCGCAATAGCCCCCAACCACCTACAATCCTGCCCACAATAGCCCCCTTCCACCTATTCCAGCCTGCACCAGTCCCCTGCCATCCCCTAATGCCTGCATTCCCGCCCGCACCAGCAACTTCAGCCCGCACGAGTCCCCAGCCTCCTGCATTCCAGGATGTGTGAGAAAAACTCCATGAAAATCACAAAAAGGAAAGGTTAAAGCGGATACCCTTTCTTGGTCCCTCTTTTCCCCTAAATGTACCCATGTAAACTATCATTAATGTTCACCAAGAAAATTGGGGTAGAGACGAATCTTTTAACCCAAGATGAGAACCTAGCCAGAAAAATGTGCAGATCCAAAGCATCCCAAACGAATTCCCACCTGACCAAATAAAAAGCCTTGAATAAATCGATCTTGAAGGCACACCTAGGAACCCCAGAATCAATATGGTATCCCCAAAATAATTCATGGGTAACAGGATTCTTAGGATGAATTGTTTTTGTATTAAACGTTGAGGATATTTTTATCCAGCTTTAGATTTATGAGTCTCTTAAGGTTATTTTTGTAACCATCCTAGTAGAGGGTCCTAGTTATAAGTGGTTGAATTATATTATTCATACTACTCCAGAAAAAGACTGTTCTTAGAAAAGATTCAAGGCATTGTTCATTTGGCATTCTTTCATAATGAAGTGAAGGTACTGATGGCTTTAGAATTTCCTAGGAGGGGTTGTCCAGGTGGGGTGTCCAAGGGCTATCTAGGGGGGGTTCTAGGCGGTCTATAGGGTAGGGGGTGCGGCTAGGGTGTCTAGGATGGGCTATCCAGTGGGTGTGTCTAAGGGCTGTTCGGGGGGGGGGGGTCTGCAGGGCAGGGTGCAGGTGGGGTGTCCAAGGGATGTTAGGGGGGAGGTGTTGAGGAGTATGCAAGGCAGGGGGAGGGTGAAGGTGGGGTGCCTAGGAGGGGTTGTCCAGTGGGGTTTCCAAGGGTTGTTCGGGGGGGTTCGGGGGGGGGGGGTCAGTAGGGTAGGGGGAAGGGTGCAGGTGGGGTGTCTAGGGGTTGTCCAGGTGGGTGTCCAAGGGCTATCCAGGGGCTGATTTGAAGAGATAAACCCATGAGAAATGGGACCTAACCTCATAGAAATAATTTTCCTAATGATTTTTGGAAATTTATTCCCAATAACAATAGGTTGTAAATCCTTTACATCCATAGAATTTTCCTTCTATTGGATCAGGGTAATAAAATTGGAGTTGATTCCATAGGGCATTGAGGAACGGTTAAGGAACACCCTTATAGCATTATGGAGGTCATCATGAACTATGTCCCAGTAGAACATAAATAATTAATTTTTGAACCCATATGGACCATCCACACTCTAAAGATTTAGAGAAAAAAGGGCACTCTTAACCTCCTTGTAATAAAGGGATGCAACAAGGGAGATTTTTGGATAAGTGTAGCCCAATCCGGTTGGGCCGAATTCTTGGGTCCCAAAACTATCGTGGGTCGGGCTCCGCGGTGAGCTCGTTGGGGATTATAGGGGGAAATGCACCCTTGATCTAGGGGTCCAGGGGCTAAAGGCCCCCAGTCCAAATTTTCGGAAACTGTAGAAACTTTGACAACTGTAGCAGTGCAGACTTTGTAGTCCACTTTACTGTTGCACTTTTGACATCCAGCCGGCATCCACTAGAGTATTGGATACATATTGGAAAGGATTCATAAGATTGAAAAATCCTATAATAATATTTCCTCATCTCTCCATACTATAAAAGAAATATTCTTTTCCATGAATAGCTTGAGTAGAGTTATCATCATTTTCAACTGGTCAACCTATTCATTGAAAACCCATTCTACAGAATCTGCCTCAATTGATCCTGATGAGATGAATGCACATCACCTATAACAACATGGAGATACTACTTGAAAATAGACTAGATCGAATCAGCATCAACTAAAGCCGAGGGAGGTGGAGCACTAGATGTAGATGCAACAACAGGAGGTTCCTGATAACTCAAAATTCCACAAAAATCTAAAATAATTATTTCATTGAAATATTATTAATATAATATGGATACAAAATATGAAGGTACCGGGGAGAAAATCTCTCAGCACTAGTTAAAGCAGCCTCTACAGGTTATGATTTGGTAGTTACATCTATGGGAAAATTCTGAAGCTCACCTGCTTGGTCAATCTTCTTAAATAAGGATCCCTTGGGAAATGTGCAAGGGATGTGTAGGGGGGCTGTTGTCCCGGGGGGCTGGGGCTATTGTACAGGGGGTCCAGTAGGGGGTGGGGGGCTACTGTCCAGGGGGTCCAGCAGGGGGCAAGGGGTATGAAAGGGGGTGTGTGAAAGGGGTGAAAGGGATGTGTGTGTATTGGGGTGGCTTCTATCCAGGGGGTGCAGGGGGGGGGGTCTAGTAGGGGTGAATGGGGGGTGTTAAGTAGGGGTGGAGCAAGGGGAGTCCAGCAGGGGGGATGCAATCTGTGGGGTTCAACAGGGGGGGTTGTTGTCCAGGGGGGCTACGATCCAGGGGGGTCCATTATGGGGGGGCACTATTCTTGTTTATTAAGTTATATTCATTGTGAATATTCTAAGATGTTTTTCTACCATAATTTTTCGGGATGAGCACTACTCTGTTCGACCTTGTGTTGTAGGTACTTTAGTGCAAGATCCAGACTTCTTTGATAGTTTTTCTTACAAGGAGACTCATGTAAGTGCAGTTATGTGTTATCTTATATTTGTATTTGTTTAATTATTATTATGTATGTAGATTTCATGTATAATTTAATTTGGTGGGGATTGGAAGGGGCAGGGGGAAACTGGCTGGGGGGAGGGGACTAGTAGGGGTGAATGTGGGGGCTGTTAGGGGTGTGCAAGTGGGGGATAGTAGGGTTGTACAAGTGGGGGCTATCATGAGTAGTGGGGAGGGGAAACGGGCAGGGGGTGGGGTGGGGGGCAGGACTGGGGGGTCTGGGGGGTTTAGGGTCTGCCCAGGAGGGTGGGGGTGGTTGTCCAGGGTAGTGCAGGTCTGAGCTATCCCGAGGGATTTGTCCCGGGTCTGGGGGTGTCTAGGGTCTCGGGGGGTGTGGGGGGGGGGGGGGTCCAGGGTATGTTAAGGAGGGTGGGGTGGTTGTATAGGGTAGTGGAGGTCTGGGATGTCCAGGGGGATCTGTCTAGGGTCTGGGGGTGTCATGGGTCTTTCTAGGGGGTGACCAGGGTCTGTCTGGGGGGTGTCTAAGGTCTGTCTGGGGAGGGGGGGTGTCCAGGGTCAGTCCAGGGGGTGTCTGGGGTCTGTATGGGGCAGTGTCCACAGTCTGTGGGGGAGGTGTCTATGGTCTGTATGGGTGGAGGTGTCTAGGGTCTATCTAGGGGGTGTCCAGGGTCTATCCGTGAGGGGGGATTTGCAGGGGGGTGTCCAGGGGTGTTGTCCACCGGGGGGAGGGGGCTATCCAGCGGAGGGGGGGGGGGGTTTAAGTAGGTTGGGGGTTTTCAGTGTCCAGGAGGGAGGGGTCTGTGGGGGGGGGGGCTGTGCAGGTGGAGCTTTTTTTAATGGGTTTTCAGACCCTATTGCCACGGTTTCTAACCGTTGAAATAAATTGTGTCCATCCTCTAGTATATACATGGTTCTAAACCATGGATATAGAGATATTACCATGGTTTGAACCGTGGCTATATACCTAGAGCCATGATTTGAACTGTGGCTCTAGATCTATATCCACGAAAAATATAACCATGGTTTCTTAAATCATGGCTATTACCTATAGCTACGATTTGAGGACCTATAACCATGATTTTAAACCGTGTCTATAGCCATAATTTCGAGTAGTGGGAGACTATACCCTTAATATCAGATCATTGGTTCAATAATATACAATAAGAAGTATAGTAAATAATAAAAGTAAATTGTATAAAGCTAACGATGACCTATATGACCAGTAAATGAAAAAATCTCCCAAACGTGGCTAGTCTATCTAAGGTAAATAATGTAGATGTGTAAATAAATGATAAACTAAAAGCCTCCTCGATGTTCATCCTATTCCACCACCAGATCTATTCTCCTTAGATCATCTTTCCACCACATGGAACATTCCCTTCATCATATCCATCATAAAATCTACAAGAACATTGAAATGTTTATGTAGGGTGTGATTACAAGGCTCAGTAGGATGCCACAAATGCTTCTTAAACCTAGTGAGATCAACTATAACTGCGCATGAAATAGTAAAAAAAAATAAATAACATGTTAAAACCAAAAAACAAAACCTATTTTTTGTGAGCTAACCAAGATGATACAAACTCTTTATTGTACCTAATTTAGCACTATGTTGGAAATTTATTGTTTGTTAATAAGTATACATATCCTCTACACAACTATTGGAAGCCACTTAGGATATATAAGGGATCCACTAAAAAACCCACCTGGAATCTACAAGGAATCAGGTAATACTAAAAATCCAAAAGGTATTGAGCATCTGTAAGCTCCCAGGAATCCACAATTCATCGACAAACACTCAGAATCCACTATTCATCATGTGTCATCCATCTGCTCGGAATCCAAAAGGAATCAAGAATATTCATGGTTACAAGGTTATCATGCTTTGTTTTTTTCATCGCTGCACAGCACACACACATCCTAGAAGAAGTAATCAGACCACGATGTCCACCAGTCTTGTATACACATACCAATTTTTTCAAGGAAAACCTGAAACATCATATAATGATAACAACCGTATAACACATAATAATACATTTAGTATCGTCATATATATCAACATGTGAATAAAACATCAACTTGGAATCAAACTATCACATTAATCACATGTAATCAAGACATATTATATCATGGGCCACACACAAACACCCACATGCATTCAAAATTCATGAATGAATATCAATCAAGCCAGACATAAATCATAATATTCAAATTCATGTGTAATGAGATACCATAAAGGTAAGGAACTTCATAAATCAATATTCATTGACATCATAGGGAAAAAAACCACCCTGGGTAGTTCACAAGTTGGAGTAGAAACCTCAATAGTCAAAAACACATCTTCATGGAATTATTATTGTAAACTTTTACACGTTAAAGAACAAGGTTCTCCATGTGTTTTGGAAACCCAAAATGTTTTTTTTTCAAAAAAATAAGATATCACATGAAATGATACAATCTATCTCTTAGATAATTTTTGAATTATTAGTATAGGCCAGTGTATGCACTCACAAAAATTCCCCATAAGAATAATTATGTATTGATAATTTCTTTTAATTACCCATTTATAATTATCTTTAAATGATTTATGATAGATTATATTTTATATTTATCTTTTGATAATTTATTTTAAATTATAAATTTGAAGTTTGAAAAATGAAAAATAAAATACCACATTTCCTTTACAAATAAAATTTTGATTCAGCTTCTGCTCATTGAGACAAAACCAATGGTACTGACAACACATCAATATGATCAGTATTGGAGATGATATCTAAGAAGGATGCTCAGAATAAATTAAAACAAAATTATATATAAAACAGTGGAGACATATTGGGGGAGGGAAACATGAGGGTGGGGTGGATTCCCCTGTGGGATGCATCGTAGCACTTCCCCATTCCGCCTTATATAAATATAAATATATTTTTATTTCATTAATTAATTGTTTCATCAACTAATAACTTAATTCAATTCCTCTTCTCTTTATTATTAACCAAGGTGCCACCCTTTTACAAGTTTTAATCTAATATTCTTATTTAAATTTTTTTAATGATTTATTAAATATATTTTTAAAATTCATCCATAAAAACATATAACCTTATATATATATATATATATATTTATATACAGCAACATATATATAACCCATATGTATATGTTATATATAAACACAAATAAACATCCATATATATATATATACCATTTAATTTTCCTCACAAAAACATTATTTTTACCAATTTAATAATAATAATAATATCGATAAAAATTATTATTATTACTTATATATATCTCACATCATGTCCATTATTATCATTATAAATGAAACCTTCATTTAATACTGAATAGTTAATAATTTTTTTATTGACCACATGATTGAATTTATTTGCCACAATTAATAATTTCATCATTATTTCCTTGATCACTAATAAATATAGATGCATGGTAAAACATAAATCATCATGTAATTTAATTTAGTTACACATGAAATTTCTATTTTAATTTAATCAACACAAATAATAATAACAATTATATAATTATTATTACCCTTGTGTGAGATATATCCAAACACCAGATGAACACAAAGCTTATGGCATGCCTAGGGTGAAATTTATATTCCATGCTAAAATGTGGTATGAAATTTCACATACGATACACTATTTAAGGGATATTACGTAATATTTGGAATGTATATAATAAAATTATTAAATAAATTTTCTTTATGTGATATTTTACCAAAGGATCAACGTGCACAAATTTTATGTCACTCCTAGGACAAAACCCAAATCTCAGACCTCACAGTGGTCTCAAATGTCCCATATGAGACATAATTTAGAATATATTTCATTATTTTGAAAAAATAGTATGAAAATACTATATAATATATATAATATTTTTATTAAAATAATATTAAGGCTCTATGTGCCTCATACGTCAGTGATGACTCTATGGATAACTCCAAAAATATTTCAATGAATATTTCAAACTATTAACATATAATTTACACTTACCTAAATCCTTTAACCCATTTATTGTGTTATTTTTATTGAAAATTTAAATTTTCACATAAAATACTCATAAATTATTTACAAAATGGTTTTTATTATCCTTAAAGTTTTTTCAATGTTATTATTATCCCCTCCATTCAATTCTCATACCTAATATGTATCCCTACCAGTTTTGTTTGAACAATTCAAACCACTGAATTTAAACATCAGACTCCTACTCTCACATATCCATTATTTGAGTATAATAGTTAACAAAATAGTTTCACTCTTTTATATAGGATCACACAAAGGATTCCATTTCATTTGACCCTGAAATCAAGGTATAACTCTCCATGAAAAAAACCTTATCCCCTCCCTTCACTCTAGTCACAATCATCATATATATATATAAATAGAACAACATGATCAGTTCAAGTAATTAATTCTAATAAATATATATCACAAAAACATGCGACAAACATATATCAAAAAATAAAACTATAATGAATATATAGAAAAAATGATCAAATCAATTTTACAACTTCTATGTAACACAAAAAAAAGTATATAAAAGGAATGTGAACCTACATGACTAGAAATGATGCATGAAGACACCCAAAATATCATAAATCACATATCAATACCACAAGTATCAATCAAGTTGAATTTAATCAACTATAATAGAAAAAAAGAAATTCGCACTTTTATGGAAACTCATAGGACCACTATATAGTGCTGGCCACACATAGTGATAGTTCCAATGCCTGAGTCCAAAAAGTTCTAACATGTCTATCATGTACCAAATAAAGGTAAGAGAAAATAAAAGTTAGTAAAAACATCCCTATGAATCCATTTTATAATATACTAACCCAAACACCTGGGTCCATGCTAGAATGTCACATGGCCTCATGCACACCTCCTCATATAAAAGTTGTTGTCGACTTGTACTGAGGGACTGAGTCTATTAGTGGGTAGACTATACACTCCATATCATTTCATAGGATCAATATTCAATAATAAACAATATAATAATTAATCTGAGTAATAATGAAAAAGGATAATGATGGAATACATGAAAAGTAAATAAAAGTATCTCCCCAATGTGGCATGTCCATCTAGGGTAAATAAATAACAAAATTAATCAAATGATAAGTAGTAAGTCCCATCGATGTCCGTCCTATACCACTACTAGCTCCACACTCCATTTTTCATCTATCCACCACATGCCCCTTTCCATTCACCGAATACCTCCTAATTTATATAGGTGCACCGAAATTATTGAGTAGGTTGTGAGTACCAGAATTAGTAGGACACCACCAAAGGATCCTCAAATAGGATTTCTCATGTATAACAGTGTATTAAATAATAATAATAAATGTTTTTCAAGTCAAAACATGAAAAACAAAACCGAGCAGTCATGCACTAACCAAGTCGCTACAAACCCCTAACAATACACACTTCAGATATATGCTAGAAATTTACTCATTTTCAATATGTATCCATACCATCCATATGTAATCCAACATTTTTATTACATAAATTGACATATCATTTTACAAACTTATGATCTTTTAATGTTTAGTGTCTTGGAGAAATGTACACAAAACATGAAATAAAAAAAATAAATGCCTTTTGAAAGGACTCATCAAGGTTCATGATAAGTAAATTTATTGAATATCATATCCTGGGGATATACATCAATGGAAAGGGTGAGAAGAAGTCCTGATAAGGGAAAACAAGAGAAGTAATTTACATGTGTTCTTGAGAAATATTGATAAGAACATGGAGAATATCAATATGGAATGAAAAAGAAAACATGAGTTATATCAAAAATAAAATAATGTGAATAATAACTTTTAAATGTGAAAAAAACATTTAATTCTGTCATTCATAATCATATCACCACGGTTTATCACCAATGTGTCATAAAAATTACCAAGGTTTTTCACCAATGTATTGTAAAACTTGTCAAATATTGAGATAAAATTAGATACCCTATTCGTTGGAGCACTATTAGGTATCACCCATCATGTTTATTAAATAATAAGATAAATATATATATCATAACAAGACATCTCATAAATAACTCATCGATAATAAAAGAAATGGGATTCATTTCGAAATCATGGTGTTTTAGGAAGTGCTTAAAAACAAGACACTTTAGTCATTTTAAACCCAAAAAAAAGGAAGGTGGGTTTCATGTATGTTAACCCAAAATTAAAATAGATAATTTTTACATTTATGTGAGTAGCTATAAAAAATATATAGGTTTGGGTATTCACAAATAAAATAAAATAATTTCATGAAAAAGGAGAGAAACTTTGAGGTGAAAATATGACAGCATAACACTTATGAATCACCATTTTAGAATAAATTAAAAAGAGATGGAAAAATGGTATACCATTAATAAATGAATCATAATATAGTAAAGGGATATAATATAATGGATTTAAGAATATGTTATGGAAATTGGATATACATACCTCATAAAAATGGCAACATGGAAGGAAAAAAGTAGTCGAGAGTTCCCTTACATTGAAGAGTGACTCCTAAAACATGAAGATAGAGACCTTGGGGTCCTAAGGATACCTTTGGAGGACTACTTGGGAGGTAATAAGATCATATATTTTTTTATTAGTAATTTCAAATTAATGTAAACAAAGGAATCAGTGGGTATTTATAGCAAAAGTGGGTGAGTTTTTGACTAATTTTTTAGGACACCTCTGTAATGGTATTTGAAAAACCATGGGATTGACCATGGTATTTGACCATGGTTTTGGACACTTGGGAAACCAACTATCATATTTCACTCTAAAATGTTAGACCATAATTACTAAATAATTATTAATTCATTAATGATTTCATTAAATATACCGAAAAACTCAAACTGGATTTTTACTGTTCACAAAACACTAAATTATTTTATAAAATTCACATAAATTCACCCTAACCTAATATAGATATCATGAATTAAAAAATGATATTTATTTTATCATAATAAATATTCAAATATGATAAATTTAACTTTTAACAATAAAAATCCTTATTTATTAAAAATATTAGCTAACCTAAAATGCATAGTAAAATTTTCATCACTGAAAAAATAAAACTATTTTAACATTTGTTATTAAATTAATGTGTTTGGATAATAATATTTCATAATAGTAAAAAATATTTATAAATAATTAGTTTATTAAATTAATTTATATCTCTCATAAATGTACATTTTTTATCTGAAAAATCAATTTATTAAATTCCATTTCAATTTATATGAAAAACTATTCTTAAAAAGGAAAAGATGAAATAAAAATTTTATTAAAACAAAGGGATTAAAATCTAGGAGATTAAGGCCTCAACACATAACCCCTTATAAAACTTTTATATGACCTAACATTAAGGTGTACGATGGTGATAGGCTCTTGGGGATGCTCAGATAACATCACCTGAGTGGTAATCTCTACTAACTTGAACTTCTCCCGTAGGTGATTTTGTTCTATCATAAAATGTTGAAGATCGGATTGGTAGTGGTCAATAGAGAATCCCAGTGATGCTACCTCCTTCCCATGCTCTAAAAATGGGCTTTTTATGACATAATTCTACAAGTGGAGGCCATCGACTCTTCTTTCTTCATTAATTAACCCTTACCGGTTCTATTTATAATACCAATTATAACATAAAAAATATTATTAAGAGTATTTTTTCAAATGTTCATAATGAAAAAACGTCATAATTGACCAACTATCATATAAAGGTCAAATCCCAAAGGTCTCATTTCAATTACATCGACTTTTTTAGTAAAGGGATATAGTTTTTTTCTGTTATAATATAACCCACATTTTCAAGAAACAAATATCATTTAAAAAGTTCCGGTTGATCTATTATTCCCCCTGAAGAAATTTTGTCCTCGAAATTTGAGCATGTTCTGTTATTTGAGAAGAGGTTAGGGTACTTTTACCTTATTGTTTCCTTTAGTTTCCATGTACCTTCATCATACATGTGGTTCCTCCATACCTCTTTGATGAGGTGGGTAGTTTTGATGCGTAGAACCTTGTTCTTATGGTGCAAGATATCCATCAGCTGCTCCTCATAAGAGAGAACATGTTCCAATTGTACCACGTCTAGATTCATAACATGTGAAGGGTCAGGTATGTACTTCCTCAAGAGATATTTACAGAGAAAATCAATAAGTTGAGATAGATTTAGTGGAATTTCTATACAATAGGCCACTACTCCTATGTGATCAATGATTTCATAGGGGACAATGTACATGGGGATAATCTTACCTTTCTTCCCAAATCACATGACACTCTTCCATAGTAAAACTCAAAGGAAGACTTTTTTTCCATCATCAAACTCCAAGCCCCTTCAAAAATTTTCAGCATATCTCTTTGGTCGACTCTGAGCATCCATAATGTGTTGTTGGATGGCATAATCATTTTATATCAACTCTTAAACATGATCAGGACCAAGAATCATTCTCTCACTAGATTCATCCCAACAAGTAGGAGTTTTACATCACTTCCCATATAAAGATTCATAGAGATACTTTTAAATACTTGAATAGAATTTATTGTTGTATGAGAACTCAACTAATTAGAGATTTTTATCCCATCAACCATTAAATTACATTGAGCATGTTCTCTGAATTTCCTAAGTAGTATGTATAATCATTTAATATTGTCCATCATTTTGAGGGTGATATGTCATACTAAAAATCAATTTAATTCCCATAGCATGTTGAAGAGATCTATATAATTTTGATGCAAACCTTGGATCACGATCAGATATGATATAAATTGGAACTTTAGACAGTCTAACAACTTCATGTATATCTTGGCATGTTGGTCATTAGAAAAAATGGATTAATAGAGATTAAATGGGATGTCTTTGTTAGAAGTTCCACTATAACCCGTATCACATTGTTTCTTTTGGATGTTTTCAAGAGACCAGTGACAAAACCCAAAATGATATTTCACCACTTTCATGCTGGTATCGGTAGTGGTTGTATTACCCTTTTAGGAAGTTGTCTCTCTTCCTTCAATGGTTGACACACTAGGAACCTTATAGTGTAGTCAGAAATCTATGTTTTATTGTTATCCCACCAACAATGATCATGAATGTCCCTATACATTTTATCTCTTCCAAATTGTATAGAGAATATAGAGCTATAAGCTTCATCCATCAAATCATTATTTATTTCTTGAATAAATGGAACACATATACTTGTATAAGATTTCAATACACCTTCGTGAACAATATTGAACCCAAGAAACTTCACATCCATCACGACCTCAAATATCTTCTACAATAATAGATTATATCTTTGATATTTCTTGATCCTCTCTGTTTACCTAGGTTGAGAAATCATTTTTGATAGGGTTGATGGTGTCCCTACATATACAGTTCCCATGTCCAATTTTACAATTTATTTGATCGAAGTGTCTCCTTGGATCCTCAACTTTGATAGAACAACATGGTCCTTCCAACCTAATGGATCTACAATTTTTTGGGTCTTCTGAGGTGATAATGAATTGAACAATCATAGTCTTTATTATGTTCTATCCATCTCCTCTATATCATATTCAATTGTTCTTTTAAGAAAATATAAATCAAAATTTGGTGGTCTGTGAATATATCACATTTCTCCCCATAAAGATAGTGCCTCCATATATTCACAGAAAAACAACTACAGCTAGCTCCAGATCATGTGTAGGATAATTCTTCTCATGAGACATTAATTGTTGAGATGTATAATCAATCACATTGTCATTTTTCATGAGGATGTACCCAAGCCCTTTTATAGATGCATCACTAAAAACAATGAACCCATATCCGATAGAGGGTAGAGTAAACATAGGTAAAGTAACCAATCACTTATTCATCTTTTGGAAACATTCCTCACACCCCTTTATCCAGGTGAACATAACCACTTTTCGAGTTAACTTCGTTAGTCGATTAGAATGTCAGGAAATGTTTTTCCACAAACCTCAAATAATATCACGTTCAACCAGGGAAACTATGAATCTCAATTACTATTTTTTGATGAGGCAACTCCTCTTCAACTGTTATCTTTTCATGGTCAACAATGATTCCTTCACTGGTTTCAATGTGCCCCATGAAAGGATCTTGTTATTACCAAAACCCACACTAGCTAAAAATTACAAATAACCTCCCATTATTTAGAGTTTTTATTATCATACTTATTTGACCCTCAGGCTCCATAAATTTTTAAAAAATATTATAATCACATCAATAAAAACTACCACAAAGTTATCAAGTCAGTCATTAAAGAAATTATTCATCAAATGCACAAAAATAGAAGGTGAATTATTTAATCCGAAGGGACTAACCAAAATTTCATAATGACCTTGTCTTGATAAGGAATATTTTGTTGGAATATATTCTTTGTTCACTCTCAATTAATGATAAAAATATCAAAGATCAATCTTTGAGAATAATTGATCCCCACGAAGCTGGTCAAATATATCATCAATTATTGGAAGAGGGCCCTTGTTCTTCATTTTTATCCCATCAAGTTCCCTATAATCAATTCCTAGTAGCATTGGTCCATCCTTCTTCTACACAAAGAGAACATGTTCTCCCTAAGGAGACCCACTTGGTCAAATAAACCCATTCTCGAAAATATCTTGGTGTTTCTCCATTAATTTATCGAGATCCACATTTTTCATTATATATGGGTTTTTTTATATTGGCTTGGAACCTATGATGAGTTCAATGGAGAACTATACATCTCTTTCTGGGGGACAACATAGAAACTTTTTTGGAAATAGGTCAATGTACTCATGAACAGTGGGTACATTTTTTATTCATATAATTTTATTCACATATTCATCTTCGCCAATAAACTCCATAAAGATGGTTATATGTGTTGCTTCTATAAAAAACTCAGTTCAATATATCTATTATTTGAAAAAAAATTGGTTTTCCATTCTAGACTACTGATATTTCCTTGGTTTTTCATTTGATCTTAGCATTATACTTTTAGAGCTAGTCCATCCCAAGTATAATGTCAAATTCCAACATAGGAATGAATATTATATTTTTAATGATAGTATTCTCTCCAAAGAGAATATTATTGTTTTAAAACAATTTTTATGCTTGGATCATCCCTCTAGGAGTATTGAATGATAACTGTACTTTTAGTGGATTAGGAATCAGTTCTATATTCTTTGAATACTTGGATGAAACAAAGGAATGTGTAGAACCAGAGTCAAACAAAGAACGTTTTAGCATTGAAATAATAATGAGAGTACCTTCCACAACATCATTTGGATATTCAAAATCAGTTTTTATTACAAAAAAAGTACTACCTTTATCCCTTATCCAATAATGAGGTTGAGGGTGATTACCCTCCACCTCGCTCATATTTGGATAGTATTTGGAAAAGTGCATGGGCTATCCACACATGAGGCATTGGAATTTTGGTAGGGCCTTCACCATATTACCTTGTTTGTTTATGTTAGGAAGTTGAGGCCTTACATCACTAAGACAGTTCTGAGTGACATAGCCATCTCTTCCACACTTATAACACTTCCTGCACCTGAGTAGGAAATTCCCCGAATGCTTCTTCCCATAATTATTTCATGTGGAAATTTGCACTTACTTTCCTCTTCTAACTTGATCAAATCTCCTGACAAGTTTATCTATATAGATCTCTTCCTCAAATTCAATTTTTTAAAGCACTATATCTCATCGAACTATAGTTTGACCTTTATTGCATTCTGTATGATTTCTCCATAGTTTTTAAATTATCGATGTGATAAATTCATCCACAAATAAAGTCTTACTTTAACATCCCAGGTTTTTATAAAATAATACTTTTTGATTTATATTAATACTTATGTATAAGATATTAATTTTATGTTAAAGGGGATGATTTTTTTATTGTGTACTGATCACACAACAATAAGTTTATTCTAAATTTTAGGTTGCACACAACCTTGAGTTATACCCAAAAATAATATAATAATACAATTATTATTTAAATGGTTGTTAACACCTAACTGTTGGAATGGAGAGATTAAATAGTATCAACCAAATTATAAAAATATTTTTTATATAGGATTATATAATGATTCATTGCGTACCAAATTTATTAGAAATGGAAATAAAAACCAAATGAATATAATGGATGCATTTTTATGAATATCTATTCAAACAAATAATTACTGTGTTTATAAAATCACGTCAATCTTTATGGATTCTTATTTAATGAATAATATATTTTATATACTCAATAAAATGTATTAAATTCATCTAACATGGTTTTTAGATATGATATAAGAATAAAGTTAATTTTTTTCGGATAAAAGAAGTATTTCTATAAAAATGTTGTTTTACAGCCTTTTGATGGTGATGAACTTTTTAATTTAGTTTTTGTCACTTTTATAAGTTATATTTGAAAAAAATAAAATTATCATATATAAGATGGAAACCCAAATTTACTTTGGTTATGTTTTCGGTAATTTTCTGATAAAGATCATTTTTAATGAATAGTAAAAAATACAGCAATTTAGGTCCAAACTACATTTTCATCTAAGTTATTTCTATAGTAATATTTTAATTTTAATTGGTTTAAAAGTATAATTGGATTATTTTTTAACCATTTAAGAAAATTATGTTCATTGGAAGTAATTTAAATTCCAAATTGGATATAAACACATGTTAATATTTTCATAGTTTTTACTTCTTAAAAACCAGACTGTTTGGTTTTGACAACAACAATTAAATTTAAATTAATTACTAAAACTTATGTGTTTTGAATTTGTAAAATTAAATTCCATATTTGGAATCAGATGGTCCAAATTTTTTAAATAAGTACCTTTTATTTTTAGATATTATGAATAGTTTAGTAATTATTTTATTTACCATGGTTAAAGGGAAAATCTAGTAAATAAGGGTAATAAATAATATTATAAAAATATTAACCTATCCTAACACATGTCTTAATCCTATTGGATGACATATTTCCAACCATAGGCACCCTATTGTCGATTCGGGGAACCCATGGAGCCCCCTAGGAGGGATAATGACATTTTATAAAAATTAATTTATGGTAAAGAAGAAAATAACATAAACATGTATCTTTTACTAAAACACTTTATATATGAAGTTATATAATAGATATATTAGACTATAAATATTTATTAGAAATATAAAAAACTTTCCTATGTCTGGGTATTTTATTTATAATTTTTAGATATTAAAAAAAAAAATTTAATAATAAAATAATGATGATGCAGTGATTGCTTCTTTAACGAAGGATTAAAATAAATGATATACTAAATTTTAAAAGAAATGTAATTTGATTTTTATTATGTCATCCACGAATATTATGGAATATATTAACATATTATATTTGATTTAATTCCTTAATTTCAAAGGAACCATGTTTTTATGACTTTAACAATGAATCAATTTGTTAATAATGTCACATTGGACATAAATGTGTTTTAAAAACAAATACTATTTTATTAAATGATATTATAGTCCTAAAAATGTAATAATAGTCCAAATGACTTATATGATGTTTAAAATGAAATTAATTATCCACTTATGGTTCTTTTTTTATTTTATAGTAAATATAGATACCATATATTATGAAAATGCTTGAAGACATGGTAAGAGTTATTGTTTCTAACTAAAGATTAAAGCTAAATGATAATGTTAATTTTGTGACCAAAACATGTAAAAAACCTATTTTTTGGGATTTTTTCGACCCATAAACATATTAGATTTTAAATAAATGATTTTGTGACCATTTTATCATCCGAGCCCCGTTCTAAAACCTGTTCTTGAGTGTTCTTCATCCAAAACTTCGAACGCACCAAATCTTGTCGGATCGACGAACGAAGGTGATCACTGCAAAGGCCTCGTCCAGAGGAACCTGAACTCACGTTCGGTTTTGAAATTAGGCCACCGGAGAAGTGGCGACGACCGTCGGAATTCCCAGCTCTGGTGAGGGCGGTGGCCGGAGCTCGGGGAGGCGCAGCGGGGGCCGGGCGTCTGGCCGCGGTTGCGGACGGAAGCGCAGCGCTCAGGTGAGGAGTGGTTTGGGGCTTCGGTGTGGTGTAGTATGGGCGACGACGAGCTTCGGAGATGGTGGTTGTGGGTGTCGTTGGGTTGTGTTCAAGCGGAGGAGGCGGCTGCCAGTGCGGCGGAGCGCGGAGCTAGGCGGTTGGGCGTGCGGCTCCTGCGGGAAGGCGAGGCTGGAGGGGTGTTCGGCGGGCCGCAGCGGAGCAGCGGACCAGGGTCACCAGGCGGCTGCCGGTGCGGCAGAGCATGGAGCCAGGCAGTGCAGGAGGCTTTCGTGCTCGACAGAGGAACACGAGGTGCTGACCGCCTTGGGCATGCGGCATGGACAAGGACCCGCTGTTTGCGGTCCTGCTGGTGCGACCTGAGGAGACCAGCCTTTGGTCGATCTTTTTAAAGAACCAGACCCGAGGGTCCGGTGGTTTGAGGCAGCCCGCGGAGGGTTGGAC
The DNA here is from genome assembly GCA_963277665.1 of Viscum album. Lineage (NCBI taxonomy): Eukaryota > Viridiplantae > Streptophyta > Magnoliopsida > Santalales > Viscaceae > Viscum > Viscum album. The sequence continues at coordinate 1,902,609,183 of OY728127.1, forward strand.
TGGACCCACGGCTGGGTTGCGGGCCGGTGGTTCGGACCGGGCCGGTCGGTCCGGACCGGCCCATTTTGCGCCCCCTTACATTCGGGGGGCCGTAATTTCCAAACGAAGCGTCTGTTTGACGCGTCGTCTGCGGAGGCGAGTTCGTATCGGCAGGGCGGACTGTTTGAAGTGAGTTATGGGGTTTTTGGGTTCTTCTCCTGAAGATGGGTGCCCCGAAACACGTTAATTTAATAATATTAAATTATTATTAAAGTTTTCAACGGACGGGCTTTGCGATCCGGATGTCCATTAGACGCGCCGTCAGAGGCGTTGTGGCCCTGGGGCTGACACGGTACTTCCAAAGTCGTTCGGAACCTTTTCGAGTTAATTTCGTTGCTATGCGGCACGAAACACAATGTGAATAATTAATTAATTATTAAATTAATTAATTAATTTTTGTGTCAGACCTAACTCTTGCTTGGGATGTCTGATTGACGCGCCGTCAGCGGCAGCGTGACCCCACTCCTCGTGCGGACTTTCTGAGATGCTTTCTAAAGCATTCGGGTTAGAGGCAAGGTGCGGGCCCCACATGGCCTAGTTAGAACGTTTTACGGTGAGACATCACTTTTTCACCCAACATCTGTTTAGGGTGTTCGAGTACAATTTTCTGAGTGTTTTTCCGAGGGGATTGCAACAGTGCAATCTACCCACCGGATTTCAGGCCCGAGGTGTGGGCCCCACTGTTCCCTATAATGCGGGGAATTGCAGCTTCTGCTTCCAGAGTCCATTTAAGGCGTCGTCAGTGGCATTGTGTCCCTGGCATCGAGACGAGGTTGGCCAGGGATGTCTCAGGCGATGAAGCCAGAGTTGAAGCATGGGCCCCATGAGCCATCTTTTGAGATGTGTGCAGCGTACTTCAACCTTTTCTTCTGGCATCCACTTCGGGTGTATGAATAGTTGATTTGACGTGTTTTTTCGAGAGCATCGCGATGGCGCGGTTCGCCCGGATTTTTTTCAGGATCGTGTTGTGGGTCCCACCCAGGCTGACTACAGTGAATAGTAACCTTTTTACTAGGTGTCCGTTTTGGGTGATTAAGTAGTCAATCCAGTGTGTTTTTCCGAGAGGATCACAGTGTTGTGATCCGTTTGTTCTGTTTCTAGATCTTGGTGTGGGCCCCAAATGGGATGGCTACTGTGAATAGTACCATATTCACCGGTTGTCCCTTTCAGGCGAGTAAATGTTCTATCTCGTGACTTTTTCCACGAGGTTTGCAATGGTGTGACCCGTTAGGGCATGTGGATCCTCGTTTGAGATCTTATTAAATGTGGAAACATGAAAGGGGTGTTGGATGGAGGTCCCTTTGACGCACTTCGAAACAACGCACGATAGCGATGTTGGTGATACTTGTGATATCTATTGCAGTGCTGAGTTATCAGACCCACTTCCAGGTCTACCCTCCAGCAAGGCTGGGAAGTGGGTCACCTGTCGACTTTTTTTTCCAGGTCTACCCTCCAGCAAGGCTGGGCAGTGGGTCATCTGTCGACTTCTTCTGGGTCTACCCTCTTGAGGGGATGGGCAGAGGGTCGCTTGTCGACATGTTCCGGGTCTACCCTCCAGCAGGGCTAGGCAGTGGGTCACCTGTTGATGTGTTCTGGGTCTACCCTCCGGAAGCGCTAGGATGTGGGTCACCTATGGACTTCTTCCGTTTCTACCATCCAGCAAGGCTGGGCTGTGGGTCGCCTGATGATGTATTAGGGTTTACCCTCCTGCAGGGCTGGGTAGTGGGTCAGCCATTGACATTTCAGACTCAGGCCTTCTTATGAGTCTAGTCGGTGACTTTTCTCCATGACTACTGGAGCGAGTCCCTTGGTTGTATGGGTCAGTGATTTGAAAACTTTGACATGACCTTAGGACATACGAGGACGAGGGGTGATTTTTCCACTGAGACGCATCCTTGCAACACAACCTAAAAGCTGTGCAGGCGAGTCAGTTCCACCCAAAGTGGATAGTATCGAGGTGCGGTGATTGATCCCCTTTGACATGTACCTCCTAGGTTGACGTGAAGGACGTTTGGGTTCAGGGGTTGATGTACATTGAACTATTGGTGACTCTTCTTGTGCTGAGCTTAGAGATAGAGATCCCCTTAAATAATCATTCGGGTTTCTCATTGAGCATATATATACACATCCTATTATTTTTCCCACTCCTTGGGTTCGGTTACTCTCCTTCTAGGAGGGGCAAAGACACGCGGGGTATGCCACGTGCTTTTCGTGTCTATCTCCTCTTGGTTTGGCGAGTCTAATCTCCTGCTATAGGCAGCGAAGACTCGATGAGAAGTTCGTCTTCTCACCGTCTCTAGCTCCTTGCATCTAGACGAGTCTGTTTCCTTCCTCTTGTTGGGTTGAGCTGCACTCTCTCTCTCTTTTTCACTCTTACACTGTTATTTTCTCTGTCTACTGCTCATTGTTTTAGTACCTCCCTTGTTTCTCCCTCGAGCTTTCGAGGCATCCTACTGAATATTTTTATACTCACCCCTGCTCGGCCTTTGCCCGCACTTGGTGTGCCCTTGCAGACGATGGACAGGTCGGTCAAGACTACTGAGGATCGTAGAGGACATAGGAGCTTGGGCTACATTCAGGGGCGGTAGTAAGACTTCTTGGGTGTGAGACTCACCAGTGGTTTACCATTGTTTTACCTATTTCTGGGTTGTGGCACCTTTCTGGTTGGGCGTGTGTTTTTCCCCTTTTACTATTCAGATTACTTTTCAGCACATATCTTGTACTGGTTAGAGGTTGATGCATGTATGTTGGTTCCCCTTTTGTAGCATTATTTTATCTTGATTTCTTTTATCTTCACTTTTTCTTTGATTTGCTGTGTGTGCATACAGTTTCATAGAAAAAGGCCTCCCCTAGTTTGTTGAGACTTCGGCGCTAGTCGCCAGCCCCTGGCCTATGGAGGTGGGCTTGGGGTAGTTGCGGCTCGAGCCCCGGTACGGGTCGGGTCGTGAAAAAGTGGTATCAAAGGTGTTTCATTCCTTGGGGTGTTGTTCGGACATCCCTAAAAAGGAATTGATTGAGTTTTGGGGTGATATTTTCAATGTGTCTCGAGAGCAGCTCTCAGGCCAAGGAGTCCGGTGATGGTGCAGCGGCTGACGTATCCATTCACGGGGACCCTGATAACCCGCTTGTCGACTCGGCACACTGAGACACTTGTTGCAGGGAATTTGATTCATGCATAATATAGTATTGAGTCCTTGAATTTCCTTCTTGAGTCAGCTCCCCATCGTTGTTGATATATATATGCTCATTTGACTACGGTGCTACTTGATCGGGTTCAGGATGTATCTATGATAATAGCCAGCCAGGATACTATCTCTGGTTCATGATGATGATTCTGTGAGCGAAGAGGCCTCAGTTCAAGATCCATCATATGATTACCCTTTCTCCAGGAGGATAGGCAGTATCACCTCCACCTATGGAGTAGTGGATGGTACCAGCAGCGAGGGTCGATGACGAGTGCAGGCTAGGAGCGCTACGTGAGTTCCAGTGTTAGAGACCACTGAGGTTCCATGGCAATCCATACCCTCAGAACGTGAAGGGTTGGCTAGAGTCGGTGGTCTGCATCTTCAGGCTTGTTCAGACACTGAGAGTTTAGATGGTGGCTTTGAAAGCCAGTCTTTTTCTCCTGAGCAGTTTGTCTCTAGTATAGCCAGGGTTACTCAGATACACAGTGGGTCAGTAATCCCGTGGGATGACTTCTAGCAGCTATTTCGTGAGGATTTCTACCCTTCTTACTTACGTTTTTGTAGTTTTGGGAGCTGCAAGAACTTCAGCGGGGAGTGATGGTAGTGGCTGGGTACGCGACTGGGTTCACAGACCTTACTCGGTACTCTCTAGACGTTTTCCATGATGGAAACTTCCAAGAATAGAAGTTTGAATGAGATCTCTGTAGAGGAGATTCATGTGAGCATAGTGCCCTTAGGCATCCTCACCCATCTCAGAGTGTTGGAGCAGGCACAGGTGAAAGAGAAATTTTTGGCAGAGGGATGCCGATTGGCGAGGCCTCGACGCAAGAGGTTTCCCCTTGATGAGCCTCCGACACATGGCCGGGGACAACGTATAACACCAAGATAGCCCAGGGAGGACTAGTTCTATGTTTGTGATGTGCGAGATCATGTGGCGTGGGACTACTCGACCAAATGTGATGAGTCTTTCAGAGTTGGCAGATGCACCGCCACGATAGAGGAAGTTTCGTGATAAGAGAACTCCAAGGTGAGGACAGGGTGGTCCCCAGGGAGGTGGTGTTGGAAGAAAGCAGAACGAACTGTGGTTAGTAGATGACATTTCGACGTCCTTCCACCACCACTATGCGGCCCATGTCAGGCTTAGGGTGATAACAGATGAGGTACTGGGCGGCTGTGTGCTATGGTTGTTTACAATCATGCAGTGCAAGAGATGATAATAGATATTCTCTGTTTCTTTTTCAACATTTCATAGCAGAACATGTTAGAAACTACCTAAGGTACTCTTTCATCTAACTCCTTGCTCGATGGGTTACCGAGGGTGACGCGGGGTTTCGGTATACCCTGTGTTGGTGCTGGTGGTGGTAGTTTTTCCCTAAGAATATGGAGACACTATCTTCGAGGAGAGTGCTTTGTGGTTTTCTCATACCACCAGTTTCTCAGGTGCATTCCCACATAGAGGGACTTGAACCGAAGACGACGATGTTGGCTGGAGTTTCTGTAGGAGGGTACAACTTGTCTGTTGTTGATGAAGCCGACTCCTTTGCTGGTTGAGAATGTAAGAGAGTCTCGGTCTTGATGCACCAACTGTGAAAACTGGTGTGACTGTATATGCTTGGCTACTTCACTAGATGGGTATTCAGAAGGATGGAATCACGAGACCATGTTCCATGAACAAACCGTGATTTCGGTCACGATGTGGAAAGTAGATTTGCGGCAGGGAAGGACCCTAGAGTTTCTTTGGGCTGTTTAGGAATCTTGAAAAAGGTTGAGAGGTCGTCTACCGTCTTGCACTACCCTCCCAACAATAGGTGTGGGCGCACGGTGTCTTCCACTTGTCACAGCAGATGAGGTGCGTGCGTATTCCTATGCATGTCCTCGAGAATAGAAGACCTTATAATAACCATCACTTTGGTTCGCGTGTTGTGTAAGCATGGTGATGTGCATGTTTTCTTGGGCACGGGAGATCTAGGTGTGAGCTCTGTATCCCGAGTTGTTTTTCCTAGTTTTTATTTTTGGGGACGAAAAGTTTGAAGGAGGGAATGATGTAAGATCCCATTTTTTGGGACTCTGAGACTTTGATAAATTTCTTGATTCCATTCCAGAGTAGGGCGTTCAGACGGCGTGCAATTCTGAGGACCGGTGTTCCCAGAATTAATTATATAAAAATGTTAGTTTTTTTATATTATGCACACGTGGTTAACTAATGAAAATGTGATATCTCTTAGACGGTTGATTGGATTGGAAATCTGAGACCATGGTTGGGTCCGGAACGTGGTTTTTACCCTACATGCGACATAAAATAAGTCATCATGGGACGTTCGGACCCCTAGCTTGCTAGCGGTGTGTTAAATGGATAAATTAAATTAAATTATTCATTTAATAGCTCAAACCTCAATAACTACCAAACATTTTCTTGGATGGGAAATCAGAGGTCACCATTGAGTCCGGAGCATGCCGTTTACCCTAGGCGGGGTGTAAAATTTACTGGCGCGGGCCTGCTGTGAGAAATGTCACCCAGGGGAAAAATGGTCATTTCGAAATGACCACTTAGTGATTTTTATTACTATAATTCTTTTTGAATAACTTTTAAATGATGTCTCAGAATGGAAATATGAGACTTCTGTTGCGTTCGAAATGGGGTGTTTTTCCTAGGCATGATATAAAATAGGCGGGCGCAGAGGTTGTGGAATCCGCGCCCATTGAGAGTGTTTCAGTGAATTTTTATATATTCGCATGAGAGGATAGAACCAATTTCACTCTCTCTATCTCTCTATCATGTTCTTCGGCGTTCTTCACCGTTCTTCGACGGATCGAGGAACGATCACTGCTGGAGCCTTGGCGGATCGGAGCGGGAGCGTTGTGGACGCATCGCCAATGACGAACGAGCAATCTGAGGTAAGATTTCTGATAAATTTCCACAGCCTCCTCAATTCTGGTGTTTCTTTTAATTTCATTGTTTATTCTCTGCAATTCTTGAATCAGGACGATGGCCGAACGAACACGGCCATCGTCCGAGCGCCGTTGTAAAACCCGTTCTTGAGGGTTCTCCGTCCAAAACTTCCAACATGCCAAATCTCGTCAGATCGATGAACGGAGGTGAGAGATGCGAAGGCCTCGTCCTGAGGAACCCGAAACCATGTCCAGTTTTGAAATCAGGCCACCAGAGTGGTGGCTACGACCGTCGGAAGTCCAGGATCCAGTGAGGGCAGTGGCCAGAGCTCGGGGAGGCGCAGTGGGCGTCGGGCATCAGGCAGCGGTCGCGGCCGGAAGCACGAAGCTCAGGTGAGGAGTGGTTCGGGGCTTCGGTGTGGTGCAGTAGGGGCGACGTCGGGATTAAGAGGTGGTGGTGGTGGGGGTCACCTGGTTGTGGTCAATCGGAGGAGGCGGCCACTGGTGCGGCGGAGCGCGGAGCTAGGAGGCAGGGCGTGCGGCTCCTACGGGAAGGCGAGGTCAGAGGGGTGTTCGGCAGGACGCATCGGAGCGGCGGAACAGGGTCACCAGGAGGCTTCTGGTGCGGCAGAGTGTGGACCCAGGCAACGCGGGCGGCTATCGCCCTCGGCAGAGGAACTCGATGTGCTGACCGCCTCGGGCGTGTGGCATGGACAAGGACCCGCTGGTTGTGGGTCCTGCTGGGGCGACCTGAGGAGACCGGCCTTCATCCGGTCTGTTTGAAGAACCGGTCCCGAGGGTCTGGTGGTTTGAGGCGGGCCGCGGCCAGCGGGCCGCGTTGGGTTGGACCGGACCCGCGGGCTGGCAGTCTGGACGGGGCCGGCCGGTCTGGATCGGCCCATTTTGGGCCCCCCTTACATTCGGGGGGCTGTAATTTCCAAACAGCGTTTCTGTTTGACGCTCCGTCTGCGGCGGAAAGTTTGTATTGGCGGGGCGGACTACTTGAAGTGAGTTCTGGGGTTTTTGGGGTCTATGCCCGAAGACAGGTTCCCCAAAACGTGTTAATTTAATAATATTAAATTATTATTGAAGTTTGCAACGGACGAGATTCGTGAGCTGGATGTTCATTTGATGCGCCGTCAGAGGCGTTGTGGCCCTGGGGCTGAGACGGTCCTTCTAAAGTAGTTCGGAACCTTTGCGGGTTGATTTTGTCGCTCTGTGGCATGAAACACAATGTGAATAATTAATTAATTAATTAATTAATTAATTAATTGTTGTGTTGGACCTAACTCCTGCTTGGGATGTCCGATTGACGTGCTATCAGTGGCAGCATGACCCCAGTCCTCATGCGGACTTTTTGAGATGCTTTCCGAAGTGTTCGGGTTGGAGGTGAGGTGCGGGCCCTACATGGCCTAGTTCGCACGTTTTATGGTGAGACACTACTTTTTCACCCGACATTTGTTTAGGGTGTTTGAGTACTCATTTCTGAGTGTTTTTCTGAGGGGATTGCAATGGTGAAATCCACCCACCTGATTTTGGGCCTGAGGTGTGGGCCCCACGGGGCCATGTTTGCGTATAACGCGGGGAATTGCAGCTTCTGCATTCGGAGTTTGTTTTAGGCACCGTTAGTAGCATTGTGACCCTGGCATCGAGACGAGGTTGATCAGGGTGGTCTTAGGTGATGAAACCGGAGTTGAAGCGTGGGCCCCACGAGCCGTCTTTTGAGATGTGTGCAGCGTACTACAACCTTTTCTTATGGTGTCTGCTTCGGGCATATGAATAGTCAATTTGACGTGTTTTTTCGAGAGCATCATGATGTCGTGGTTCGCCCGGCTCTTCATCAGGATCATGTTGTGGCTACCACCCGGGCTGACAACGGTGAATAATACCCTTTTTTTCGGGTGTCCATTTTGTACGATTGAGTAGTCAATCCCGTGTGTTTTTTTGAGGGGATCACAGTGGGGTGATTCGTTTGTTCAGTTTCAAGATCTTGGTGTGGGCCCCACATGGGATGGCTACGGTGAATAGTACAATATTCACTGGTTGTCTGTTTCGGGCGAGTAAATGGAATATCTCGTGAGTTTTTTCACGAGGTTTAAAACGGTGTGACCTGTTTGGGCATGTGGAGCCTCGTTTGAGATCTTATTAAATGTGGAAACATGAAAGGAGTGTTGGATGGAGGTCCCTTTGACAATCTTCAAACCAACTCACGGTAGCGATGTTGGTGACACCCGTGATATCCGTTGCAGTGCTGAGTTATCGGACCCATTTCCAGGTCTACCCTCTAGTAAGGTTGGGCAGTGGGTCACCTGTCGAATTCTTCCGGGTCTACCCTCTAGCGGGGCTGGGCAGTGGGTCTCTTGTCGACGTGTTCTGGGACTACCCTTCAGTAGGGCTAGGCAGTGGGTCACCTGTCGACGTGTTCTGAGTCTACCCTCTAGCAGGGCTAGGCAGTGGGTCACCTGTCGACTTCTTCTGGGTCTACCCTCCAGCAGGGCTGGGCAGTGGGTCCCCTGATGATGTATTAGCGTTTACCCTCCAGCAGCGCTGGGTAGTGGGTCACCCGTTCGCATTTCAGACTCAAGCCTTCTTATGAGTCTAGTCGGTGGCTTTTCTCCGTGACTACCAGAGTGAGAACCTTGGTTGTATGAGTTAGTGATGTTATATCTTTGATGTTTCCTTAAGACATATGAGGACGAGGGGTTCTTTCCCCACCGAGACGCATCCTTGCGACACGACCTAAAAGTCGTGCGGGCGAGTCAGTGCCGCCCAATGCGGACAGTATCATGGTGCGGTGATTGAGCCCCTTTGGCTTGTACCTCCTAGGTTGACGTGCATGACCTTTGGGTTCAGTTATGGATGTCCTTTGAACTGTTGGTGACACTTCTTGGGCTGAGCTTGGAGATAGAGATCCCCTTACATACTCATTTGGGTTTCTCGTTGAGCATATATATACCCATCCTATTGTTGTTCCCACTCCTTTGGTTCAGTTACTCTCCTTCTAGGAGGGGCGAAGACGCACATGGTATGCCACGTGCTTTCCGGGTCTATCTCCTCTTGGTTGGACGAGTCTACTCTCCTACTATAGGCAGAGAAGACTAGACGAGAAGTTCTTCTTCTCACCATCTCTAGCTCCTTGCGTCTGGATGAGTCTGTTTCCTTCCTCTTGTTGGGTTGAGCTGCACTCTCTCTCTCCATTTCACTCTTACACTGTTATTTTCTCTGTCTACTGATCACCATTTTTGTACCACCCTTGTCGCTCCCTCGAGCTTTCGGGGCATCCTGCCGAGTATTTTTATACTCACCCATGCTTGGGCTTTGGCCGCACTTGGTGTGCCCTTGCAGATGAAGGATAGGTCGGTCGAGACTACAGAGAATCGTAGAGGACACAAGTTCTTGGGCTGCATTCAGTGGCTGTAGCAGGACTTCTTGGGTGTGAGACTCACTAGCGGTTTACCTTTTTTTACCTGTTTCTGGGTTGTGGCACCTTTCTGGTTGGGTATGTGTTTTTCCCCTTTTACTATTCAATTTACTTTTCAACACTTTTCTTGTACTGGTTAGAGGTCTATGCATGTATGTTGGTTCCCCTTTTGTAGTAGTGGTTTATCATGCATTATTTTCTCTGCACATTTACTTTGAGTTGTTGCGTGTCTGTACAGTTTCTTAGGCAAAGGCCTCCCCTGGTTTTTTGAGCCTTCAACGCTAGTCACCAATCCCTGGCCTACGGAGGCGGGCATGGGGTTGTTGCGGCTCAATCCCCGGTATGGGTTGGGTCGTGACAATATTGATAAAGGGTAAAATTACTAAATTATATGAATAACTTTGATAAGGTGCACCTTTCATTTTGGGAGCCTACCTGATTAGAACTCAACATTTATGCCTCCTCGACAGAGAGTAGTGGTTAGAATGGGTGAACTCTGGCGTGTCTCCAAGGTTTTGTGTGAGTGAGGAAAAAACACACTAGAAAGAACATGTGTTGGCTTATGGGGACAATAATTAGTATAATGACCCATTCTAAGATGTGGGTGGGCCACATATTAGGGACCACATGTCTGTGGAGAAACTGGTGGTTATTGGAGGCAGGGGACCTGAAAACCATGTTAAGACACAATATTTGTGTAGTCAGTGGGGCCTAGCTTGGAAATGAGGGTGGTACACAGGTAGGGGACCATATGTATACATGGAAACTATTAGTGCCTGGTTGAATAGGACCTGAAGAATATGTTAAGGATAAGTGTCTATGCTATTTGTGTTACCCAGTTGTAATGTCGGTATCAATGGAGGAACTATGCCAGAAGTTTTTTGGAACTACCTGGGCGGATATATTGGGTCCAAAATGAGGGTGTGGTTCTATAATTGGCTAGTCAATATTACACCCTATATTGATATAGGGGTAAACAAATAAATTACATGACTCGTATCAATAAGGTGAACCTTTCTTCATGCGAGTCTACACGATTAGAAATCTATAGGTAAGCATTCTTGGCCTAGAGTACTTGTAAGGATGGGTTACCTCCTGGGAAGCTTCCAAGGGTGTCTTTGAGTGAGGAAAAAACACCATAATGAACATGTGTCTATGGGATTGTCTATAGTTATGAATTCTTCTCATAGTGTAGTAGTTAGGATGAGTGGTGTATTGGGATGTTTCACAGGGTTCTTGTGATTGAGGTAAGAATTCTTGGGCCATATTAGTGGTTAGGATGGGTGACTTCCTGAGATGTTTCTCAGGGTGTGTGTGAGTGAGGAAAATCAAACAAGAAAGACTGTGTGTTGGCCTATGGGAACATTCAATTGTCTCGTGACCCATTCGAGGATCTAGTCGGGCCCCAGGTAGGGGACCACATGTTTTTAGGGAAATTAGTGGTGCCTTTCAGGCTTGTACTCGAAAACCATGTTAAGGAAGGGTGATTGTGCTCTTAGTGGGGCCTATTTTTGGAAATTGGGTCGGCCTCAAGCCATGGAACATATGTCTTTGGGGTAACTAGTGTTTCCTAGTGGGAAAAGACCTGAACACCATGTAAATGTGGGGGTGTCTATATTATTAGTGTGGTAGAGGAAGAAAATGTTTTGGGGTGGTGAGTGAATACAAATCACACTAGAAAGAGTATGTGTTTGGATTTGGGGACATTTATTGTTCTGATGACATCTTCGAGAATATGAGTGCACCCCAGGGACACATATTCATACTTTGATGGATGAGGTTCCCCCTAGATGTGGTTTACTTAGTGATCAAAATTCATTTCCAAAGGTGGGGGTGGCTCAGAATACTCCCTTCTTCTCTCAAATTGTGATGGTTGGGGGTGTGGATAACAAGTGTCTTCAGCTGTACGTTCTCACCCCATTGTGCCAGTGGAACAAGTGATTGAACAAAGGGATGACAACCAAGAAAATGAGAAGTTGGTGAGATGGATTCCGGAGGTTCATTCCGAACCTAAGAGGTGTGAATGGGTATTTCTTATAGTTATTAGAGAAGTACATAAGGTGGATCCCCATGAATAGGGAGGTTATTTCGCTATTAAGACCAATGGATCTTGTGAGGGCGGGGTGATGGTGTCGGGAAGGGTGTCTCCAATGAGTTCTTCGCCTCCCATTACCATGTCCAACTTCTTTTGAGACTTCAAGGATTCATGAAAAGATATGGAACTAGATGAACTGGGCTTGCAGTCACCATTACAAGAGGATGATGATGAACCTTCCAGTCAAATCTCTATGGATAGTGTGGAGGGAATGTGAGTTAGAGGACTTCACAGTCCAAAGAAGAATAATGGTTGAAAGGGTATCCATGACGCGGGGTTGGGGGGTGCCTTGTGATTAAAGGGAAGAAGGAAAAAGATCAGAAAGAATGTTCCCAGCTTCCTAAGCCATTGGAAACATGATCTACAAAAAGGGCCAAGGAGATGGAAAGTGTATCTACAGTTCAAGACCAGAATCAAAAGAAGGGATCTATCCTAAATAGTGGAAAGGGTAAGGCAAGTTGTGGACCCTCTGAGTAGTAAGGGATTGGTGATATGGTGGGAAAATATGATGGGGAAAACAAGAAATACCTTTAAATTATTCTATATTCTATGATAGAGGTGCCAGAAAGGGTTTTTCAGATTAATGATTTAGAGGAGAATTTGATTAGAATTTTTGAAAGAGAGGTCCGAAGAGATGTCAACAAGGAACAAAAGTCCTGGGTTGATCAACAAGATCGAATTTTTGCATGAGGCTTCAATGAAGGGAGGATAGATGGAGAGGAGTACATTCAGACTTGGGACAAACTGATTGAATTTTTTTAAGATTTAATAAAGAAGGATCCACATATGAAGGTTAAGACACTTCAGTGGGAGCTATACCGGGTAAGTGAATCCAATAATCTTATCCTCATTTTCAATGATTTTGTGATTTCTTACTATGCTAATTGATTTTGTATGTTGAACATGTGCGGTTTACCACTTTTCCTTAAAAGTTATTTTGAAATAAAAAATTTAATTTTTAGTCAAGTAAATTATAAGACTCGTGTCAACAAGGTAAACATTTCATTTATGGAGACTATCCTATTATAGCTCTAGAGGTAAGCATGCTTGGCTGACAGTAGTGCTAATGATGGGTGACCTCCTGGGAAGTTTACTAGGGTGTGTGTGAGTGAGGAAAAAGAACATAAAAAAACATGTGCATGTGGTGATGTTCTATAGTTATGTGTTCCTCACCTAGAGTAGTTGTTAGGATTGGTGACCTCCTAGGATGTTTCTCTGTGTGTTTGTGAGTGTAGAAAAAGCACAAATTAAAGAACATGTGTTGTCTTGTGGGAACAATAATTGGTCTAATGACCCATTTGGAGATGTGGGTGGGCCTTAGAAAGGGGGCCATGTATCAATGGGCATCTGCAGCTGCATGGTGAGCTAGGACCTAACAACAATGTTAAGGTGGGTTGTTTATTCTGTTAGTGGGGCCCATTTTGGACATGTTGGTGGTCCCGAGAATGGGGCCACATGTCTGCTGGGTAAGAGGTTTTTCCTAGAGGACCATGAACCAATGGTCATGTCAAGGCGGGGTGTTAGTGTATTCAGTTTGGATGAGTTTTTTACATTGGTATCAAAGGAATAACTACGAATGAAGTGTTGTGGAACTACCTGGGTATAGATAAAGGTCCCAGAATGAGGATGTTGTTATATAAAGGGGTAGTGAATATAATACCCTAGAAGCACATGAGCCTCAACCCAGTTGGTGAGGTATCCTTAAGTGAATCCACAAGACCCATGTTCAAAACTAGGTAGAGGCATATTTCTGGGTACTGTAGCAGGTACTGTAGTAAGAACTATAACAGAACTGTACACTCTGCGGGTTATGTATCAAAACTGTACACTGTGCGGGTACTATTGTAGAACTGTACATTGTGAAGTACTATAGTTGGCACTGTTGCAGGTACTGTTCATTACTGTAGCAGCTGGAACTATTCACCTTGGGCCATCTGTTTGGGCTTGGAGTCCTTAAGTCTTTTAGGTCACCTATGTCTTTGGGTCAGTAGGACTTTTGGGCCACCTTTAAGGCCTTCGGGCCACCTCAAGGTCTTCAGGCCACATGTTGTTTCCCCAAACAGACACTACATAAAAGGAGCAACCCCATAAGAGGATTCAGAGCAGGTGAACTCTCTGGAGTAGATCCAAGTGGATTTTCAGAATGAGAGGGTATGGCTATGCCATAGAGACCAGCCTATGCTTGCACGGGAAGCCTAACCAGACAGCCATGCGATGACGAAGAGCTACTACCATGATGCAGATGTTGGGGATGGGATGTTCTTTGTAGGTAGCCTAGTTGAATTCCATAATACCTTCGGATCATGTAATCTCTTAAGACAATGGGTCTCGTAACCTCTGAGCCTACGGGCCTTGTAGGGGTTCCCCCTCATCCCTTAAAATGGGGGTTATCAAAAATCAATAAAAAAATAAGGCCTTAAATATAATACCCTAGAATGATAAAAGATTAAAAGACTAAATGTAAAAACTCATGTCAATAAGATTCCCCTTTAATTTCAGGAACCTGAAAGATTCTAACTCTACAGGTAATCATGCTTTACGTAGAATAGTGGTTTGGATGGGTGACCTCTTGGGAATTTTCTCGAGGTTTGTGTGAATGAGGAAAAATAATAACATAAAGAATATGTGACTATTGTAGGATCGAAATACTGATATATATGCTCAATATACAAGAGGGTGGGGGGGGTGAAATTGTACACTTAAAAAATTTCCTTAGACAAGGAAAAATCTATGTTTAACAAAGTTAAACTAAGAAAATTCACAACACCTCTAACACCAATTGGAAAATTGGAACTAATGTTTACAATATCAGATTCTACCCTAAAGTGTATATAATCTAAACTAATCAGAGTACAATTGTAAGGAAATATAAGAAGGTTATACTTTCCTTACAATACACAATGCAGCGGAAAAACAATTAGTAAAACTACAAGTAACAAGATATAAGTCTTTTAACCCAAAGAGAAGGGTATCCAAAAACCTTGGATAAAGGTCCCTTGATTTATACGTTCAAGCAAGTCTGTCTTACCCACACCAGGGTAAGCCCTCGATATGAAGATTAGTGTCTCTTTCTTGCTATCCCCACAATCCCTAAACTTCAGGGTAGTTGGAACCTCTGTCTTCCTCAAGAAGGAAGCCCTCGAACTTTAAGGTAGTCGGCACCTCTATCTTCCTATCCCCAGAAGTCCTCAAATTTAATCACCAACATTCGGAGTCGCACGAAGCAATCTGAACAAGCGGTTCAGTACGCACAAAGCATGAAATTCTTCTCTCTCTAGAAATCACCTTAACATCATGTGGTCTCTAGATTGATCAACTTGTTATTGAGATCTTTCAAATGAGATCCTATTTATAGGCTCGGTCGGCTCCCTCTCCAATGGTCATATTTTCCTTAAAATTTGGAGGGACCTGTACACGTGTAACTCAACCAACGATTAATTAGAAACCAAATGGATGACATCGATTTATAACAAAACATGTGTAACTGAAGGCACGACATTGTTTTACAATGAAACAAGTGTAAGCATAAGAAAATGTAGTATTCATAATGTAAGTAAATAAAAAGTTCAGAGTCTAACCAAAATGGAATTCAGATTCTATGTTAAAGAAATGTTCGGATTATGTTTTATAGGAATTCAGAGTCTGGTTTCACCAGAGTTCAGAATCTGAACTTGCAGAAGTTCGGAGTCGAACTTCATAAGATTTCAGAGTCGAACTCAGGAAAGTTCGGAGTCGAACTTTATAAGAGTTCAGAGTCAAACTCATGAATGTTAGGAGTCAAACATCATAAGAGTTTGGAGTCGAACTCATGAAAGTACGGAGTCGAACTTTATCAGATTTCGGAGTCGAACTCATGAAAGTTCAGAGTCGAACTTCATAAGAGTTCGGAGTTGAACTCATGAAAGTTCAATGTCGAACATCATAAGAGTTCAGAGTCCTACTCATGAAAGTTTGGAGTCGAACCTCATGAGAGTTCAGAGTCGAACTGATGAAAGTTCAGAGTCGAACTTCATCAGAGTTCGGAGTCGAACTCATGAAAATTCATATCCAGAATTCGGAGTGGAACTTCATTATAGTTCACATCCAGAATTCAGATCCTAAAAAACTAGAAAACTCCAATTCTTTGAAATTATATGATTCCGGGAATTTCAGTATGAATCCGGTTTTTGTACTTACGAAAAATATTGATATGTATAAAAAAATCTAGGTTAGGGTAAATTTCATTAAAGAAGAAAATTTTCCTTATGAAGGTAAAATATATATTTTCTTAAGTATAAGGTGTTTGTTATTTTCAAAACAAGAAGGAATGGAAAAGTCATAAGGAAAGCCTTATTGACTCAATAATCTCCCCATTTTTGGAAAGCCCAAACATCCTTATGAAAAAGAATATAAGGACTTTGAAAAATTTCATTAGACTTTGAAATTTAAAACTTATCTCCCGTTGTTCATGGATAAAATTGAATACAACTAACTCCCCCTTAGGCATTGAAACTCTAAGGATTGTATTCTCAATTTTCGGAGTGGAGTTTTCATTATCATGAAAATGAAAAGCTTCGTAGTGAGCAACTCCCCCTTACTTTAAGGATATCTTCACTTAGAAATTTTTCTTCTTCATTTTATAATTTTTATTTCTCCTCTTCTTAGTGGTTCTTTTTCCTTCTACCCTTTAGGAGTAGTTCTTTTTCCTTCTCCCAATTTGTGATTTTCCAAAAATATTTAATGGAATGGAAAAGAAAATATGGTACTTGAAACATTAGTATATAACAAAATACAACCAACAAAATTTTCATTAGTGTTGAGAAAATTTTACAAAGAAAGACAAATACAACAAAAGATTGGAGTGGGTTTATTTGCCTTCATTTTCCTTTGGGATCAGCTTCTTTACCAAAGTTTTGAGCTTCTTCAAGTCTCTTTGGTCTTCCTCAACTTGCCTCTCTAAGGATTTCACCTTTTCTTCTTGGGCTTTCAACGCTTCTTCTTGAGCCTCTATGACTTCTTTCTGCGTCTTTATTAATTCATCTTGCTTTTCTAGCTTCTCCTTAAAATCAATCCAAAAATCTCTTTCACTTTTCCAGTTCTAAGATACTGAGTTAAGCTTCCCATTCAGGTCCTTGACATGTTGATTATGAGAAGTTTTCTCTTGGGTCAGCTTTTCATGAAGATCGTTGAACTTTTTAGTCTCCATTTCAAAATCATTTTGAACTTCAGTCTGAAAATTTTCAAACTCCACTAAGTCTTCATCAACTCTCCTTGACCACTTTGTTACCTTTCTGTAGGACTTTATATGCACATCATAATCGATAAGGAATTTTTTTTTCAGCTTCAATCTTCACGCACTTATCCATGACCATGGATAAGGAATCTGATTTCTGATTCATACTCTGTTACAGTATCTGGCATCTGGAATCTATAGTTGAAAAAATCAAAATGGTGTCCACCAACTTCTTCAGAGATTCAACCACAAAATAGTGACTATGAGATGATGACTCTGAATCAGATAATTTTCTTATAGATTGCTCATACTCATCCTGGACTAGCTTCCTTCTAGATGAACCACCAACCTCTTTCTTTCTGATGATATCTTTTATTGGTGTATCCATGAGCACTTGATTCTCTTTATCAGATTTCTGAATTGGTTCCTCATTAGGTGATACTTCCTCGGATTCAGAAACTTGAATAATCTGGTCTTCATCAATTTTCTCCTTTTCTTGTCCTTCCTCTTGAAAATTATTTTCATAGGATTATTCCTCATCATACAAAATATTTTCCTATTGTTCTTCCTTAACCACATCTTTCTTAGCTTCTTCACCATTTCCCGGAGTGGATATTTTTGCGGATTCTACCTTCTCTTTAAAATCTTCAACATTCTTGATCAAGGCATCCAGATCTTCACTTCCTTATTCTTCTTCTTCTTCAACTTCTTCCTCTCCTTATTGCCCACCTGGTATTTCTTATTCAAAACCAACTCTTTACCCTTAGATTTTTTCAGAGAAAAGTACTTCTTAGCAGGAGTCTTTGGTAAAGGTTCTGAACCAGAAGTTTCCAGAACGGGAAGCATTTCAGAAGCTAACTCTGTAGCTTTCAGCAAAAATTTCCCCACTTCAGCTTCAAATACTTTCTTTTTAATTTTCTTCTCATTCTCTTTCTTCTCTAACTCTTCTGAAGCTCTTTCTTTTAAGGACATAGCCTCTACAGGGTCCAATCCGAATTGTGGATCCCCTGCTTTCCTCTTCTCCTTGTCTTCCCTCTACTTCGCAGCAAATTCATCAGGGTAAGTTTTCTGCTTCTTTGGCTTGGGGGGAGCAGACTGAGTTTCCTTAGCCTTGGAGGATTTATCATCAAAAACCACTTCTTTAAACTTTCTCTTCTTTATTTCCTTTTTAGATGGTTTCAGAGTCTGTGCATCTTCCTGAGCTGCCTCATCCTCTTCTACAGATAGAGGGTAAAATTTTCCGAATTCACTAGAAAAACCCATCTTCATCCTTTTCAAAGTATCATCACTTACCAGCATAATATTACAATTACAGACTTTTTATTTTCATGAAACCTTGAAATATTATAAACACAGAACTATCATCTTAGATAGTAAGGAAGGGTACATAATTATTTGAGCACTCAAGTTCCCTTATTTGATGTTCTTGATCGTAATCAAGACATGCCTCATCAAATTTATTTTCCTTAGTTTTACCAAGAAATCTAAGACATAATTATCACTCTTCTTCAGATTATCCTTGTCACCCCTTCTTATAACTAGAAATCCTTTCACCCAAAGTTGAAGAATCCTATTGTTCGGAGTGAGATGAGAAATCTTGGTTGTTGTAGCATCCTTAAGTCCAAGACACTTTAATGCCTTCACCTTATTGAAAGTACCTTTCTCATCTGGAAGTTTGTGTGAGAAAAACTTAGCTTCCCCTTAATAGATTAAACCAACCAAGCTCATGGCCTTGGTGTAAGATTACTTGTAAGTGTTTCCATAAGACTTAAAAGAAAACCACTCTCTTCCATCTTCCAACTAGAAGGAAACAGACTCGTAGAACTCAATCAGAAAATTAGTATAAACCAGATCCTGTTTATCTGACTTTGCTAAGAAAAAATCCACCCATTTATTCAATCTAATATTCATTGATATAATGGAATCAAACTTATAGAAATCAGGATGTACTAACTGTTACCTAAAGACTAACCACTTTGAGATTGGTTTTGAAGTAGACATATTTTGGGATGTTTCTTCAACAGACATTCGAAACTGAGAGATCTAAAGGATTCGGAACGGCTTCACAAAGATCGGAACTGGTCTTAAGAATAATAGCAGGGCTTTGAGATGTGATAGATTTGAAAAACCGATGTGGGGTGAGTCTTCGGGTCCACTTTATATAGGCGATGGATGTGACCTTTGGTCTTCCAAAATCCATCTAACGGTTGAAAAACTTTTTTATCTGATCTGAAGGTTGAGAAAAAATCCTGCAAGGAAAACTTGACTCCGATATTTTTAGGTTTTAAGAAAAATCTTTGGATTTAAGGAAAAAAAGAATCCAAATTTTAAAACTCAGTAAAATACCAGCAAGAAAAATATGATTACGAAAATTTAAGTAAGGAAAACAATCCTTTCGGATTGGCTAGAAAAATTGTTCGTAAATGGTAATATTCTTTAAAAAAACTCATTACGAAAAATCCAAGTACGAAAGTCTTATTAGGAAAATTCTCATTACGAAAATTTCATTATGAAAAATTCTCAGTATGAAAAATTCTCAGTACGAAAAATTCTTAGTACGAAAATTCCGTTACGAAACTTCTCAGTACGAAAATTCTTAGTATGAAAATTCTCATTAGGAAAATTTCAGTTCAGAAAATTTCCATTCCAGAAATTTCATTTCCGAAAATTTCCATTTCGGAAATTTCCAGTTCTGAAAAGTTTAAAAAACTGACTAAGAAAAATTTTAGTTACAAAAAGTTTGAAAAACAGATTATAAAAATTTTAGTTACAAAAAGTTTGAAAAATAGATTACGAAAATTTTAGTTATGCTAACAATAAAATGTACTCCCCCTATGAAAAGGAGTTTATTACTATTAGGAGAATTGTTCAACAAGAAGTTAATGAGGAATAATTACTTCATGGTTATCATTCCTAACTTTTGTTTAATGTATTCAAATCTATCAGAGGGTAATGATTTTGTGAAAATATCATCAAGTTGATATTGTGTTCCGATAAACTGAAGAATGATATCGCTTTTAAGTGTGTGATCCCTAAGAAAATGATTCCTAATACCTATGTGTTTTGCACGAGAGTGATGTGCAGGGTTCTTACTGAGGGAAATGGGACTTGTGTTATCACACAAAATTCGAGTCTTAGTAAAACTCAATCCATAATCTGTGAGTGTGTGTTGCATCCACAGGTCTTGAGCACAACAACTTCCAGCTGCTACATATTCAGCTTTAGTAGTGGAAAGTGCTACTGAGTGTTTCTTCTTGCATTACCAAGAAACTAACGAATCTCCTAAGAAATGACATGTTCCGGGTGTACTCTTTCTATCCATTATACATCCACCAAAGTCAAAATCTGAAAAGATTTATAAAACAAAATCATTTTCAAAAGTATCAAATAATCCTAGATCCATGGTTCCCTTTAGGTAGCGAAAAATTCTTTTTACCGCCTTTAAGTGAGATTCCTTTGGATTGGATTGATATCTTGCACATAAGCATACTGAAAACATTAAGTATGGTCGACTAGCTGTTAAGTAAATTAAACTTCCTATCATACCTCTAAATGATGTTTGATCTACTGGTTTCCCAACTTCATCATGATCTAAAGAGTTTGAGGTACCGATGGGAGTACTTATACTTTTATTGTTGTCATAACCATATTTTTTTAAGAAGATATTTAATATACTTATTTTGGGATATATAGGTTCCTTATGGTCTTTGAGAAATTTGAAAACCAAGAAAAAATGTTAACTCACCCATCATACTCATTTCAAACTCATATTTCATTAGACTCGCAAAAGAATCAGTTAAAGATTGGTGAGTTTAACCAAATATGATGTCATCAACATAAATTTGAATAATCAAAACAATTTTTTTATCTTTCTTTATAAAAAGGGTTGGATCTACATTTCCCTTAACATAGTTATTTTGAATAAAAAATCATGTAACTCTATCATACCAGGCTCGTGGGGCTTGTTTAAGGCCATACAAAGCTTTGGTAAGTCTAAAAACATGATCAAGATGTTTTGTGTCTTCAAAGCCAGGAGGTTGTTCAACAAAGACTTCCTCTTGAACATAACCATTAAAGAAAGAAAATTTCACATTCATTTGAAAAATTTTAAAATTAAATAATACTGCAAGGGCAAGTAAAATTCGGATAGATTCAAGTCTAGCTACTGGAGCATAGGTTTCTTCATAGTCTATTCCCTCTTGCTGATTATAGAATTTTGAAACAAGTCTAGCTTTATTTCATATAATGAATCCATTTTCATCACACTTGTTTCTAAAGACCCACTTTACTCCAATGATAGAAGTTTCCATAGGTCTTTCAACCAAGGTCCAGAATTTATTCCTTTCAAATTCATTTAGTTCATCTTGCATGGCTTTGATCCAATCATCATCACCTAAAGCTTCATCAGTGCTTGTTGGATCTAATTGGGAGAGAAATGCCAGATGTTCTACATCATTTTTAAGTAACTTCTAGTCCTTACAGGTTTATTTACATCACCAATGATACTATAACTGGGATGATTCTTAAGGAAAACCTGGTTTGGGTTTTGAAAAACCTGTTCATCAATATAGGGTAGAAAGTCTTCTAGGGTAAATGTTTCAGAAGTATCTTCATGAAAATTTTCCTTATTAGAAGAATCTTATATCAAAGGTTGATAATTAGTTTTTGAAAACACATCCCAGGATGTAGGTTGGAATGGTTTAAAAACAAAAGGATCAGATTTATCAAATTTTACATGTACTGTTTCTTCAACAGTACAAGTATTTTTTATTGAAAACTCTATAAGCCTTAGAAGTCGTGGAGTAGCCTAAGAAAATTCCTTCATCAGATTTTGGTACAAATTTTTTAAGATTATCTGTAGTATTCAAGATAAATACCTTGCAACCAAAAACCTTGAAGTAGGAAAGTCTAGGTTTTCTACCATTCCAAAACTCATAAAGAGTTTTATTAAGAAAAGGTCTAATCAAAACTCGATTTATATTATAACAAGAAGTACATAAAAATTTAGCCCAGAAATGTCTAGCTATAGAATATTCAATCAACATGGTTATAGTTATCTCTTGAAGAATTCTATTTCTTCTTTCAACTACACCATTTTGTTGAGGAGTTCTAGGTGCTGAAAAGATGTGAGTAATACCTTTTCTACTACAAAGAGTTTCAAAATCAGAATTTTGAAATTCTCCTCCATGATCACTATGAATAGTTTTCATTGGAAGATTTTTATCATTTTAACTTGGGCTCTAAAACTTTTGAAATAAGAAAAAGCTTCAGACTTCTTTGCTAGAAAATAGACCCATGTAAATCTAGTGTAATCATCAACTAGAACAAACACATAGTATTTGCCTCAAATACTTCCAGTTTGTGTTGGACCAAAAAGATCCATGTGCACTAACTGTAATGCATCAGTTGTTGAGACTTCACTGATTGATTTAAAATTTGATTTATGTTTCTTTCCATATTGACAAGGATCAGAGACTTTAGAAGAATCGAATATAAGCTCTGGTAAATCCTTAATGAGTTTCTTCATAGAAATTTTACATAAGTTTCTAAGGTTACAGTGACCTGGTCTTCTATGACATAAGCAAGAATGATCTTCCATTGAACTAAGGCAAGGTAGGTCTTGTCTCCTGAGGTCTTATAAGTTTAAAGTGTAAACATTTTCTTTCCTATTGGCTGAGAGAATAAATTCTTCCTTGGAATTGTTAACTAAGCATTTATCATTCCTAAAATTCACAAGGTATCCTTCCTCACATAACTAACTTATGCTAATGAGGTTGTGCTTAAGACCCTTAACAAATAAAATATTTGAAATCAATGTTTTACCAAGAAGAAAAATATTACCTATACCAAAAATTTCTCCCTGAGTATTATCTCCGAAAGATACATTTCCTACTTTTGTCTTGATAATATTTTCAAAATAGCTTTTGTTACCAGTCAAGTTCCGAGAACATCCACTATCCATGTACCATGTATTGTTGTTGGCACTTACTTTATCTTCCTGAAAACAAGAAAAGAGTTAGACTTTCAGAATCCAAACATGTTTGGATCCGATATTTCCAGATAACAAAATTTTAGGCACCCTCATCTTCTTAGAAAATTAGGATTTATGAAAACCTAGAGATTGGGTTTTATTTAAAGAACAATTATTTGCCTAGTGACCACCACATTGACACTTGGTACAAAATGGGGCACTTTGTGGAACCAAATAGTTGTTACTAAAAGATTATTTTTCAGGGGTATAACCAAATCTGGATTTGTTTCTTAAAGGTCGTATTTGTGAATGCATTTTATCAAAATTTTCTTTACCATTGGTAAAGATTGATAAACACTTCTTTAAGGAAAAAATTTCATACTTGAGTTTTATAACTAAGTTTTTATCTTCAAAATCACTATATTTAGAACTAGTTCTAGGCTCGAAAACACTTTTCTTAGAAATTAATTTTTCTAAATCTTTAGAAAGTTTGTTCTTCTCAGAGCTTACTTCCTCAAGACTTTTCGAAATACTTTCAAAATTAGCATTTTTCCTATCAGGATCTTTAGAATGATCTAATATTTATTTCGTGAGAATAGTATTCCTAGTGTCTGCCTTATCACATTTTTTATTGAGTTTGGAATTCTCAATCTCAAGTAGTTTAGAAAACCTAGAAACTTCTTCATAGGTAGGTGAATTATTTTCTTAATTAGAAGATGATTCTTCATCTGAAGAATTATAATATTTACTATCATTAGAATGTAAAGACACATTGGTCAATGATTCAGCATTGTGTACCTTAGCCATGAAGCAATGATTATTAATAGGTAATCTTGCTATAAGACCAAGATTCTTCTGTCCAGAAGATTCATAATCAGATGATTCATCTGAAGAGTCACCACCACTGGCCCTCCAGGTGTCATTTTCTTTCAGAACTTTCTTAGGTTTGGACTTGCAATACTTCTTTCTGTTCCTTTCATAATTCCTTTCATTCCATTCTTTATTTTTTAGCAAAGGACAATCTGGTCTAATATGTCCAGCTCTCTTGCATTCATAACAAGTAACTTCTCTATCTTTCCTATCTTTCCTTTCCTTTTTCTTATACTTAGATTGGAAATTTCTCTGGCCAGCTATCTTGTTCATCCTTCGAGCAAGATTTTCCATCTCATTCTCTGAGACTTCACTATCACTGGATTCATATTGAATAATAATCTTCTTAGACTTGGACCTAGTTACTCTCTCAAAATTCTAGGATTTTATATGATTTGATGTTCTAGTAAAAGAAACAGTTCCATTTCCATTCTTCTTTTTGATGTTGTCGGCATCTCTCTTCATTCTTGATTCATGTTGAAGAAGAGTTCCAAATAGATCATCTAACAAAATTTTAGTTACTTTCCTATTCTCATCAATTGTTGTTCTCTTTGATTCCCACTCATTAGGCATAATATCAATAATCATGTCAACAAGGGCTTCATCATCTAACCATTTTTCTCCCATAGACTGTAACATGTTGACTATAGTCATAAATCTCTATTGACCTTTACAGATTGGTTCTCCATATGGAAAATTGAATCCATGGTATTCTGCTCTAAGAATAGATATCATAGTTTCAATCACTTTAGAAGTTCCAAAGTGTGTAACCTCTATCTTCTTCTACATACAATTAGCTTCTTCACAAGAAAACATTTGGCTATATATATTTCTAGTCATTGAACATAATAAAGTATTGCATACCTTATAATTGAGTTGATACTCTTGCTCTTCCTGGTTAGTGAATGTTCTAACTTCCTTATCAGGAATTTTATAATCACTAGTAAGCATAACGAAAGTATCCAATTCAGTACTGATAACGAAAGTCTTCATTCGATCTCTCCAATACTCATAGTCATTACCATTAATTATTGGTTGTCTTGTAGGGTTTAGATTCTCAATAGAACCAAAATTTATTCCTGCCATTATTATTAAAAAACTTTGGCAACCAAACTTGTTAGTAGAAAAAGTTTGTAACCATAAAGTTAGGAATGAACAATTTGGAATGATAATTCAGAATGACAAAGTTCGGAATGAAAAAGTCTTTCTGAGCAAGAATGAAGAATAATGAAAAAGTGATCATGAAAAACTTATATGTGAGTATAAGTATTTCAGAGACCTGCTCTGATACCAATTGTGATATTGGTATAGAGTATGAGGTTTCCAACCTCTGATACCAATTGTAGGATCAAAATAATGATGTAGATGCTCAATATACAAGAGGGGGTGGGGTGAATTTCACACTTTAAAAATTTCCTTAGACAAGGAAAAATCTAAGTTTAACAAAGTTAAACTAAGAAAATTCACAACACCTCTAAAATCAATTGGAAAATTGGAACTAAATTTTACAATATGAGATTCTACCTTAAAGTGTATAGAATCTAAAATAATCAGAGTACAAGTGTAAGGGAATATAATAAGGTTATACTTTCCTTACAATACACAATGCAGCAGAAAAACAAGTAGTAAAACTAAAAGTAAAAATATATAAGTCTTTTAACCCAAAGAGAAGGGTATCCAACACCCTTGGATAAAGGTCCCTTGATTTATACTTTCAATCAAGTCTTTCTTACCCACACCAGGGTAAGCCCTTGATACGAAGATCGGTGTATCTGTCTTGCTATCCCCACAAGCCCTCAACTTCAAGGTAGTTGAAACCTCTGTCTTCCTCAATAAGGAAGCCCTCAAACTTCAAGGTAGTCGGCACCTCTGTCATCTTATCCCCGGAAGTCCTCGAATGTAATCACCAACATTCGGAGTAACACGAAGCAATATAAACGAGCGGTTCAGTATGCACAAAGCATGAAAAGATTCTATCTCTAGAAATCACCTTAACAGTGTGTGGTCTCTATATTGATCAACTTGTTATTGAGCTCTTTCAAATGAGCTCCTATTTATAGGCTCGGTCGGCACCCTCTCCAATGGTCATATTTTCTTTCAAATTCGGAGAGACCTGTACACATGTAACTCAACCAACGATTAATTAGAAACAAAATGGAAGACATTGTTTTATAACAAAAAATGTGTAACTGAAGGCAAAACATCATTTTACAATGAAACAAGTGTAAGCATAAGCAAAACTAGAATTCAGAATGTAAGCAAATAAAAAGTTCGGAGTCTGACCAAAATGGAATTCGGAGTCTTTGTTAAAGAAATGTTCGGATTCTGTTTTATAGGAATTCGGAGTCTGGTTTCACCAGAGTTCAGAATCTGAACTTGCAGAAGTTCGGAGTCAAACTTCATAAGAGTTTGGAGTAGAACTCATGAATGTTCAGAGTCAAACTTTATAAGAGTTCAGAGGCGAACTCATGAAAGTTCAGAGTTGAACTTCATAAGAGTTCGGATTCGAACTCATGAAAGTTCGGATTCAAACTTCATAAGAGTTCAGAGTCAAACTCATGAATGTTCGGAGTCGAACTTCATAATAGTTCGCATTCGAACTCATGAAAGTTCGGAGTCGAACTCATGAAAGTTCAGAGTCGAACTTCAAGAGAGTTCAGAGTCGAACTCATGAAAGTTCGGAGTCGAACTTCATAAGATTTCAGAGTCAAACTCATGAAAGTTCGTATCCAGAATTTGGAGTGGGACTTCATTATAGTTTACATCTAGAATTCAGATCCTAAAAAACAGAATACTCCAATTCATTGACATTATATGATTCCGGAATTTTGGGTACAAATCTGATTTTTGTACTTAAGAAAAATATTGATATGTATAAGAAAATATAGGTTAGGGTAAATTTACTTAAAGCATAAAATTTTCCTTATGAAGGTAAAATATATATTTTCTTAAGTATAAGGTGTTTGTGATTTTCAAAATAAGAAGGAATGGAAAAGTCATAAGGAAAGACTTATTGAATCAAAACCTATGTGGGCTTTCATTAGTCTGATGGCTTGTTCAGGGATGTGGGTGGGACCCAGGTTGGGAAACACATATATATGGGGAAACTGGTGGTTCATGGTGGGAGATGGCCCAACAACCATGTTATGGATGTGTTTTTGTGCTACCCATGGGCCCCAATTGTAACATGTAGTATATACACCAAATAATAAAAAAAATGCTGAATATGAAATGTGTATCATAGAAATAATAGGCAAGAATAAAACCATTCCTCGAGTCCAAAAAATTCAGGAATATGACATTTGTTTGATGACCTATTTAAGGATCTCAGTGGACCCAATATAGGGGCCTCATGTCGACAGGATAATTAGTTGTTCCTGATAGGCTAGGACCAAACAACCGTGTTAAGGAGGGGTGTCTATACAGCAGTGTGTCCTAGTTGTTATAGGTACTATAAACAAAACACAACAAAAACGCATTTTGAATATGTCATATGTCTCACAGAAACAATAAATGAGACGAAAAAACTTTTACCTTGAGTCAAAACAATCCTTTTATGTCTTTCAACTCTTTTTTCATAATCTAACATTAATTATTTTATTTCTTTAGAACCTTTTTCATGTATAATAACTTATAATTAAATCATTTAATTTATTTCTTTTTAATTTCATATTTCAATATTTAATCAGTTAAGTCCATTTTAGGTGTTTTGAGTACATTCAACTAATTATTTCCAAATAGATCTAGTGTACATACCATGTTCAAAGATATCATAATTTAATAATATAAATAATAATAATAAAGAAACATTTATAATATCTGTACATAAATTATTTTTTAAAAACTAATCATGAAATATGGTTATGAAAAATGAACTACATTTTGATCATGGAAATGTTAGGTTGTACATAAGCATGATTAACATTTCCATTTTTAAATTATTAGTATTGAAAGAAGGTAAAATTATTTTATATTTTGATAATTATAATAACTTCATAAATACAAAATTATATTTTTATATATATTTTTATATAACATCCTTGTGTTTTGGTGATGAAAAAAATAATCACATCTGTTCACAGAAGCGGTAGTCCACACGTGCACACGAAAGACTTTATCATTTTTTAGTGTGAGAAAAAAAATATATATTTCATTTTAAGGAAGATATATATGTCATTAATCTCTTATTTATTCCATTTATATCAAATATATTATTAAAATTGTCCTTATTTCCTTACATATTCATCTTTACTTAAAATAGAATCACATAGATTCACGAGATGGTAGTTTGTTGTACACACGAGAGAAATTATCATGTCCACCACAGAACAAAAATTAAAATTGTGTATGTGATATCATATTATCAGAAGTATAAATATGTAAAAATATCATATATATTATTTTAATCAATCGTTTCATCAATTCATGATATGTTATGATGGAAAACAAATAACATTGGTTCGCGAGGTGATAGTCCCCTATACAATCAAATGATGATTTTATATCCCATTAGATGGAAGATGAGATGAATTAGGGTTATTAAATTAACATAAAAAAATAATTATATTTTATATACTGGTTTTTATAAATAATAATAATACTTTAATATTATTTTATTATTTTTTAAGAAGAAATAAAATAAAGACGCCCAGATAAGCACAATATCTATTCTTAGGACAACCTTCTTAGATAAAAACCTAAATGACTATTATGATTGTTTTATGAAACAAATAAGGTCTCTAGGATGTGGGGAAATAATTAAATAATAAATTTATAACCATAGTGGATTAAAAAATTGTACTTGAAGGTATTAAGAATAGAGGATAGGGGGTGATATTTTATAAGTTAGGTTAGTGTCACACTAATAATTTCTTAAAAGAAAAAGGTGTATCCACATTTTTCACATGTAAAATGGATCCAAAATGGACCATTATAATTATTTAGACATGATAAGGTTGATATATTTTCATAAAATATAGTTTAGACATGTTTTTAGTTAATTTGGACAATTTTCATATTAGTTTAACCCCTTATAAACCTGTTTTCACCTTAACCGTAGTAATATTTTTTTTTCTATTTTCACTATTTATTATGGTAAAATACTAATCTAAAATTATTAGATAATAAATATTTCTATGAATAACAATTTTAAATCCATTTTACCAAATTCAATTTATATAATTGGAAAAATAAAATTTAAAATTAATCCCATAGACAAGATGAAAAAGAAGGTTTTGAAGAGGAGTATTTTTCATGAAAATGATGATTTTATATTTACAATATTACTAATAATATTAATTTTATTATTATAAATTTTTATTATTTTATATATGATTATAAATTTATTTCAAAACATTCCTCATTAGGAGTTGTTTTAATTAATTAAAACGAGATGCATTAAACACCTTAAAATAATTTTTTGGAAAACCCATTTTAAACCCAAAAATTGACATATAATAAAACACAAAAGAAAGATAATTAAAATGTAATATTTTTAATCAAATAAAATTAAATATTCCTTATATTACGTTTAATCCTATTAAAAAATTAATTGTACTTTAAAATTTCCAAATTTATTGATAATAAATAATAATTTTAAAAAATAGAACTTTTCACTATTTAAGGAAAAATCAATATTTCTAAATAAATACAAGAATTTAACCCTATGATAATATTGATATTATGATTTAAAGATTAATTTAATCTTATCAAATAAATTTTCTAAATTTTCTAAAATGTAATTATAATTTTTCTCACAAAAAGCAATAAAAATCATTTTTGAAGAAAACATATTTTTGAAGAAGACAATAACTTTGCTAAAATTTGATTGATTATTTAATAATAATTTATCAATAATTTATATTTAATAGGAAATATATATATATATATATATATGTATATATTATAAAGTAGTTAATACTATTCATACCCATCAATTTAACGACTAGGTTATAACGATTATATATTTTGCGGGTCTTTTAAGCTCAGTGTTGCGTGTCGTACATGCTATGAAAAAAATATAGGGGTTTTATATACCAAATGATATAAAATATATTTAAAAATTATAATATTAGAATGTATCAGGGTTTTACATTCTCATCTAAGCATGGTCTTATGTGTCATATATGATGTCGAACATTATTTTCTTCTTTTAAAATCATGATGTTTTACATCAACCCAATTTAATAAATTATGTCCTAGAAATAATAGCTTTATCCCACTAATTAAAGTTGGTAAATTTGAAAATAAAGAAGTTTTATACCCACATAATATAATGGATAATAATTATTTCTCTTAAAATGAGGGAGAAGTAAAATATGATGGTCACCACATAACTATGTTTCCACAAAAGTGAACATTGGTGGAGAGTAAAGGCGTGGGAATGGAAGGAAAGAATAAATAATTTTGAAGAGTTTTAGATATAATTGATCATATTAAATTTAATGATCAATATAATGTTGACAACCACAAAACCATTAACCAAATAATTACGAAAAATATGATTGATATCATCATAAATGATGGTGATATGACAAAATTTTGTTTCAAGTTCATTTTACAAGTGTTGAGGAATTTATTACCATATCTACTAAGGAGGAGAGGAAATAAAATTACATCATAAGTTTAAATTCAATTATTTAATCAATTTCCACCATAATCACGTATTTTCCTTGAAATGGTGATTATTCTAGGTGACGCTTTCTTGCCCGTAGCACTAAAATAAAATTTTAAAGACCACATAACAATAAAAGGGATTACAATCTATTCCTTCTATCTTTAGACATTAACCAAAACCAAAATGGTTAACACATTGTAATATAATTTACAAAATAAATAAACCATAATATGATACATTAATATCAAAAATTAAATAGTAATACCAAATGTTAATACTAAATAATTCTATAAATAAATAACCTTATATCCCAAATAGAATCCTTTACCTCAACATTAAAGGGTATTTTAACTTGAAATCTTATCTCAAACCATTCATCTTAAATGAAAATAATATTATGTTCATCTTATGAAATAAAAATAATAAATTAGTCATCAAATAACTATTAAAACCCATGGTCATAGATACAAAAAACATATATTCCTAATATTACATAAATATCCAAGATCATATAAACTCAAAGGTTATCAATACCTTAAAAAATATGTATATAAAATTTAAATTAGTACTTCAAATTAAACAAAACCTTTATATATACTTCAATATAAGAAACATCTCTTAATATTTTATTAATCACTTTAAGATCTCATCACTTAAAACCTTATAAGGGGTTTTTGAGACATTTAACATATGATAAAATTTAATATAATATAACTATGATTGTATCAAAAAATATTAAGATAAACTCATATGAAAACAAACAAATATCCGAAAATATTTAACCCTTTCATTTGATACAAACTATAATGACCCCAAACCTCAACTCTTGGATCCAATTATAAAAAAATTATATTTAAATTTTCAGCACAGATAATGACAAATGTGACCCATGTTTTTTACATCCAAAATAAAAATGAAATATTAGATCCCTTACTTTCTCAAGGACCATTTAGGTTTAATGTTTTAGAGAATTAGGAAAAACCCTTACATAAATAATACCCATGTATTTAAATGATAATTTATTTAACTTATCAAAGATTTGATTATTTAAAATTATGTCATCACCACCATCCATATAAAATCCTTTAAATACATAATTCATTTAACCTAAATATTTATAAAGTAGATAGAAGGAATCATAAGAAGGGTGTATTCAAATGCTCAGTAAGGGTAAATATAAGCATTGACAATTTAATTTAATCAATTATAATAATAAGAGAATAAAGGTATGATGACATAATAAAAGTGCATGAGTATAACATAAAAATATTCATATCCATTAATAATTTCAACAGTAGACATGAAAACATTTCATAAAGCTTTAAAAAATTCAAGACTCATCAAAATCAATAATAAAGAGTAATACGATATTTTTCCTGATCATAAGAAACATTATAAACCCATATAAAACAAAAATAAAATTTTAGTGTATCTTGGAACATAATCATCATAGAACCCTTATAGAACCCTTATAGTGGGAATAACTGTATGGTATATTTAAAATATAATTATTTAGATAATGTAATGACTACCTAATTCATTTAAGTAATATCTGGAAGCACCCATCATATAAGATATATATGGATCAACACACACAATAAAGGAACACCCATCATATAAGCTATATTGGGCTCACCTGGAGCTATCTGGGTTCACCCATCATATACGCTATATCATCCTCACTTGGAATTATCTTTGAACACCCGTCGTATATGATATATCGGGCCCACCTGATGTTATCTAGGATCACCAATGAACATCAATAATAGACATGTAACATTCATTAATAAAGTTTATAAGGAATCAAATTCATTATAAACTCATAAAAACAACATTTCTTCATTTCAGAACATTATTAACCTTTGTAAAAGAAACATGTTCCATGAAAATCTCTCTGAAACATTATTAACCCATAGAAATTAAATAGATACCACAAAAATATCTTGAAACATGATCAACTTGTGGAAAATAAATAGATTCTATGAAAATATCATAATCCATATATAGAAATAACTTGGATGGTATAAATACCAAATATCCCCGGTGGAGTGTAGTAACATCACGTTTTGTTATCATTGAAGAATGGAAATAACATTAAAATATCAATTAAAAATTTTTTGAGGAAAATTTTATTTTTAATTTAGAATTTCACTATTAAAAACTAAAAATTCAAGAAATATATTGAAAGGAATTTTTTTTGAAAACAATATTAGAAATATATAAAGGAATATTCCAGGAAAATAATATAAATGATGTTGGAAAATCTATTCATGTTAAGAACTACTAAATAAAAATTATTTTCAAAACATTTTTTAAAAGGGAGTCAAATGTGGAACGTATGGAAAATTTTAGGAAATTTACTTTTAAAATCATTGTTAAATAACATAAAATATCTTGTAAAATGGATTTAGGAAATCAATAATATTTAGAGAATAATATTTTTGAAAGCATTTTAGAAAACATTGATATGGAAGAGAATGATACTCGATCTAAATGAGAATACAACCTCAATATCACTTCAAATTGACTTACTTAATGTTTATTTAATCAATATGGGAGAAAATTAAAAAAAAGTGAAAAAAAACATAACAAGAGGATAATGAAATATATTTGGTTAAATAAAATAATATCACATTATTTCCTCCAAATTAACCTTGATCCTAAATAATCCATAAAGAAATTATACTGTAACATAAATCCTTTTCCACTTTGGAAAATATTTAACCGTAATATCCAATAAATAATAACATAAAATTATAATTTATATATCATTAGCATAAGGAGTTTTATGATTTAAATTATTAATGGGATGTATATACACCTGAGAAATTTATGTTGTTGTATATTATAAACATATGTCTCAATGAAAGAAAATTTGAGACGAATAACCCTTCAAAAAATCATACCATTGAATTTGATAATTAATCACTGAATAGACTATGTGTGTAAAATATAAATCCCAAGAAAAAAGGGAAAATATAAATTAATATAATTAAAATTCATTTCACACAAAATCCTACAGTATCAAATACAATGAAGATGTAATATAACTTAATGAAAATGAACTGTCTTATGAAATTATTTACCACTTGGTAACTTTCAATTGAAAAAAAACATGGATGAATTAATTTAAATTGAATCATAAAATAACATTATGTATGATGTATCCATGTTATTAAATTTAAATGGGTACGTATATATTCCATATAAGATAAATTAGGTCCATAGCAATAGAATATGTCCCAATGAATGAAAATTCAGACGAAATCCCTTACATATTTGGTAATGTTTGGATCAAAACCTCATGAAAGGGAGAGCCACATATGGATTCATAAATACAAAAAATTGAATGAAAATAAATTCATGTAAATTATATATACAAAAAATAAAAACAGGTGGTAAATATAACATTTTTCTTACATAAATAAAAAGTGATACAAGAAAACCCTAACCTCAAGTACATAATTTCCTTGTATATCCCTTTACTCATGTATAATAAGATTAAATATATTGATTTTTATTTTCATAGAAAATTATTCATGTTTACTATCTTATAATTAAATAATTTATTTTCATTACATTTTATGACATATTTAGATATTCAATCAGTTAAGTCTGTATCATGTGTTTTGAGGATGTTTGGTTTATTGTTTCAAAACAAATTTTTTGTGTTGACCATGATCAAATAGATCATTATTTAAACATAAATAGATTATAATAATTATATATTTATCATTTTTTTTTCATAAATTATATATTTAAAACAAATCATGATGATGGTTATGAAAAATAAACTACATTACAATATCGGAGATGGTAAGTCATGCATACACATGAGTAAAGTTTTCACAATGTAATTATCATTATTGAAATAAGATATTATTATTTTATCTTCCTATATTAAAAATAATAATATTATAAATAATATATTATGTCATTATATATATTTATATATATATCATCCATGTGTTGTGCTGATGAAAAATGAATCACATTGCTTCGTGGGGTTGTTAGTCCACACATGCACCCGATCATCAGTATCAATTATCAATGTAACAAATAAAAATATATATTATCCTTTAATAATGATAAATATTTCATTAAGATAATAATTATTTCATTTATTTAACTTATATTATCTAACATTATCCTTTTTTACTTTCCATGTTTAGTGATAGTGAAAAATGAACCACATCGCATTATGAGTCGATAGTCTATCGTATATACGAGTGACATTATCATATCCCCCAAAGAATGGAAGGTAAAAATTTATATGTGATATAATATTTCCATAAGTATAAATATGTTAGATATATAATATATATAATTTTAATCAAACATTACATCACTATGTGAGAGTCGATTATGGAAAACGAATGACATTGGTTCGTGAGGGTGCATCCCACCGTACAAACGAATGATGATTTTTATTCCATTCGGTGGGAGTAGATATGGATAGATATTATAAAATTAACATAATAAAATCTTGTTATATTTTATATACTGTTGTTATTATATAATAATAACATAATAATATTTTAAGGATGCAGATGAATAAAAAATACAATGATGACTAGTTATGAACAATACATCTTCTTCAGACAACCTCCTTAGGTAAGCACCAAAAGGATTTTTAAGAAGATATTATAATAAAATAAGGGATGTAGAATGTGGGTATGGAATTTTGGAAGAAACATTTGATGTTATGTTTTTGATTCAAATGGATTGTAATGTGTGAATAAGAGATGATAGGGGGTGGCCTTTTATAAGTTTTGTGAGTGGCAAACTGGTAATTTTTTAAAGGAAATGGTGTATCCATGTTTTTCACAATACAAGAGGATCCAAAATGGACTATTAGAAATAATTATAAATTATAAGGTTAAAATATACATATATATTAGATTTTAGAAATATTTTGTCCATTTGGACCCTTATCATTTTAGTTTAACCCCCAGATAAACCTATTTTGACCTTAATCCCAATAATTAATTTTTAATATTTTCAGTATTCATTTTGGAAAAACATAATATGAACTTATTAGATAATATAAAATATTATTTTGAAAATATTAAATCCATTCTACCAAATTAAATTCAAAAAATTGAAAAAAATTAAATTTAAAATTAAACCCCTGGAATCCATGAAAAAGTGAGTTTTTAAAGTGTATTATTCATGAAAAATATGATTTTATATTAACTACATGATTAATAATTATTATTATATGAATCTAAATTAACATGAATTTATATATAATATATAAATTTCCTTTAAAAAATTCATAAATAGGGATTTTTTAATTAATTAAAATGGAGAAATGTTATGCACTTTAAAATAAGTTTTAGAGTAAACTATTTTAAAAAAAATATTTAGTTATACTAAAATCCAATATAAATATGATTAAAATGTAATAATTTGGATAAAATATAACTAAATAATAATTATTTTATTTCAAATCATATTAAAAATATAATTGTAATTTAAAATTACTCAATTAATTGAAATGAAGTGAGAGTTTCATAAAAATGATTATTATTCATTATTCACTGAAAAATAAATATTTTCCCAAAGATCAAAAAATTACACCCCAAGATAATTTGGATATCTTGATTTCAAAAATTAATATTATTTTATGAAATATATTTTCTAAAATTTATATAAACTAGTTGTCATATTTTTTCACAAAAATAAATATAAAACATTTTTGAAGATAACATATTTTCGAAGAATAAAATTACTATTCTAAAAATTGATTATTAATTAACTAAGAGTTTGTAAATAATTTATATCAAGTAGGAAATTATATATATATAAAAATATCATATTTTATTTAATACTATTCAAAACAACAAATATAATATCTAGGTTATAACAGTTATATATTTTGTGCATCTTTTAAGCTCTGTGTGTTGTGTTGTATATGATATTAAACACACAAATATTAGGGTTCTATGTAATAATCCATTAAAGTAGATTTGAAAAGAAATATATTTCAATTTCTCATGGTGTTAAATTTTCTTCTAAAATTTTTATTTTGTGTTGAATACGTTATCAATCATAATTTAGTTCATTTAAAATCTTAGGGTGTTACACACAAAGACACATTATTCAACAAAAATGTATCTAAATCACTCCCCAAAATTTCCAGACATATCCTTGTGGTTATGTTATATTAAATGTACTACCCTTAAATGCCATGATAATTTTTTCAAAGTATTGTTCCGAGGAGTAAGTTTAAATTTCTTATATACCCCTTTTGCATTTCAATTATTTTATTTCTTATTCAATCTTCTTACAAATTATTTTTTCCATTATATTACAATAAAAAAATATTAATATAATAAAATTTTATTATGATGACGGATGAATAATTTTCTACCCTTTCCATTTTTTTTAGAAAAAAATGTTGCCTTACAAACATGGAGACTACGACCACTATGAACAACATGTTTTATTATTCATAACTACCTTTCATGGATGGTTTGAAAGGGACATATAATTCATTAATATGAAAATTTCAACGTTATTATGATTCTAAAATTATAAACCATTCCCTATATTCCTCCAATTATATTGAAAATGATTATGTCAGTCGTGCACATGTATAGACTAATATCTCCATTAGTGTGATTCATTTTTTTCATCTAGTCTTTTTATATTTCTAAATTTCTCTAAAAATATGATAAACCACATTAAAAAATCTATATAATATCATTATTATTCAATAATAATGATATTTTCCAATATATTCACTTGATTAAAAATACTAATGCATATATTATAACTTGTTCTTGTTAGGGCCTGTTTAACCACCTACCTGAATAATTCTATAAATTTTCACCATAGATTGAAATGGAAACATAATTATTGGTAATAATAGTAATTAATGAGTTAATAATTTTTTTATTATGTTTTTATAATGGTCATAAAAATATGTAAACTCATTATTTATATAAATATTTCATTTAATAAAAGTAACCAAAATAAGCTTTTGCGAACTTCATCATTAATAATCACAACTAAAATACTTATAAAATGAAATTATAACTTTATAAATAACCAAAAAACATATATTCTAGTAATTATAATGATCTAAGAATGATGAAATTTGAATATATAAAAAATAATCGATGCTACCAATATGAAACTCGTACTAACAAAAACAATTGAAACTGATAAACATCAAATCATCCTGAATATGAAAATTTTATTAAAAGAGACACACCTTGAACTCAGGGGTTTATGAAGTAGTGAATCCCTGAGGAATTGTATTTTATAATGATTAAGAAATATAGTATAAGTGAACCGATGTGGAAAAAATAAAAATAGGAGTGTCCTCTTGAGTCACTTTAGATGAAATATTATCATTTTATCTATTCCCCTCTATGGACGTGTGAGTGATTGAAATATGTGGACTAATGAGGCCCCCAAAAGACCGGGTATGGTAGGAAATAGACTAGTGAGGGGATGATTGACCAAGAAGGGATCTGTGATAAACATATGATGATGAATATAAAATATAACTAACTAGTATAGTTTTAACAAGGTATTATTAAGGGATATTATAATAGGTTATAGATATGAATAAAATTTTTAAATAAGTAATTAATATTTCTATTTTTTTTACATTTGGTTAATGGGATTTTATGGAATTCAGGATTTAAGGAAAGATTTGTTGAATCACATTTTTTTTCATTGAGATATGATGTGTATTCACCTCTTTTTTCATTTTTATAGTGTATCTATCACCCATTTATTTTTTTATTATATTTTTATTGAAATATATAGGATTTACTAAGTCATATCATGTTAAGAATTTCATGATTTTTTAATTAAAATATAACAATAATGTATGAGTTTTTTCTTGAGCCTATTTTATTTCATTGAGTTATAATAAATATTATTTAACCACACTATTATATGTTTTATTAATTTTTAATAAATTTTTTCCACTTTAATTTCTATGGATATAAAATTATTTTTTAGGTATTTCATTATGAATTATTTTCCATTAAATATTATGATATTTCTTTGGGGTTTCATCTCAATTCCCCATAATTGAGGCATGTTTTCATGTTGTGCTAATAATCATAGTTAATATAGTGTACCTACTATACCAGTATCTTATATTATTTATTATAATGTTTATTCCATGGTATTTACAATTATTTTTCCATAATCCCCCTCCAAACCCTTTTTCCAAGTTTTATGTGTTCTGTTAACTCTATTTCCATTCTATGAGTTATGATGATTCTTTTTGGAAATTTATTCTTATAAGTTGTGTACATTATACCTTATGGTTGAATTACATTTTCCTTCCACTTAATTTTTCTATATTTTCATTTTATCCTCATGAATTTTTTTTTAAAGAAATATTTCCTATTTATAACTTTATGATTTGAAATTACTCTTTGTTACTACCTTGCTATCATTCTTTTGATCAGGTAACATTCCACAACATTATATATATTACTATTGTGATATATTTACCAAGTTAACCACATTATAATATTTAATTTGGAAATATTGGTAATCCCTATATTTACTTATATATGTGGATAAATATCACATACATGACGTATTTTAAATGTATTTTTCATTTAATTTCCATTATTGCTTTGTTTTGGGGGTTTCCCATTTTTTTGTGGAAAGGGGGATTTTTCATGATTTGGGCCCAACCTTGAGTCCATTTCCAGTTTTAAAAACCATTGTTATTTCTTTTATAACTATTTAATTTTTTGTTATTTAGAACCCATTCCACTTCTAAAATGGTATCCCCTAACCTATTAACACCACCATTTCAATTTGTAACCTTTAATAATCCATAATAATGGTGGAGTTTGGTTTTTATTTAAGGAATTGGGCCATCCCGAAGGCCCATTTCCATTTTTTTATTAAAAAATTGTTTATTTAATAACATATATAGTTTTTACGATTTTTCAATTATTCCAAGTGTCACCTAAGCCCACTAAACCTAGAAGAGATCCCATCCTCTTTCTCCCCCTTTTGGATCTCGTATTTATCATGAATTAGTGCAGAACTTCATAGGGTTTCTCAAATTGTACAGAGTTGAATAGGTAACTTCATTCCTTTATAAATCTCTCAATTCTTACTCTTTATACTCCCTTCCAATTCCTAATTCAACCCTTCCTCCTTCTAGTCGAACCTAACATCTATTTCATCCTTCCATGTCACTTAAATTCTATTTGGAACCCCATTTTAAAGGGTGATTTGGTAGAGGTATTTCAAAGTATCTAAAGTAAGTGTCTCTCCTCCTTAGTTCCTCCCAATTCCATGAAGTTTCTCTCAATTTCCATTAATTCCCAAATGACCAGGGGTAGGGTTTCTAACCTAGGTTTTATCCTTGGGTTTTATTGGCCAATAATGTGGTTTTAGGTTTGATCTATGTTCCTCTTGGTGTGGCGGTGGTGTGACTTGATTTTGACAAGGTGACTCAAGGGTTTCCTTTGATTTGGTAGGTGATTCCAATGATTATGAAATATTTGTGTATTAGCATGTTGTATAAATTATATTTTAAGGTTTATCTCATTTTATTATTGCTGCCAAAATTATTTTTAGTGGTGTTTTTATTACAATTGAATTTTACTTCCCAATTTGGTGTGAAATTGGGGGTTTTCCAAATAAATGATTTTTTTGTTTATTTGGGGATGCCGTATAAATAATCAGTTGTTTTCATTGAACTATAATTTGGTGGAAAATACTATTTTGAATATTTATCCCCTTTTTTTGTTTCTTCAAAAATGGGTTTTAATGGTATTTGTGGAACATGTGAACATTTAGTGCCATATTTGTGTGTAAATAGAGGTTTTAAAAAGTTATCATTTCCTGGATGACTTGGGGATGCACGAAAATTGATTTTTTGGTTTCACTGAAATGTATTGGGAAGCCTTTTCTATTTTGGTAACTTAAAATTGTGCACATATTGTACAAAGTGGGGTTTTCAAGGAGTTTAGGGTGAAAAACAACACTGGATTTTGAGAAATTGTTTCATTTAAAAATCAGAGTGTTCTGTTGTGTGTTTTAAGAGGTTTGAAATGTGTATAGCTACTATACTATTTATATGTTACCATTATAGGTGGTTTATAAGAAAATGGATTTATGTAGCATGCTGAAATTGATTAAGCACAAAGGGAGATGCCTAGGTACCTAGGTGGGGCCGATATATACTAGTATGGCTA
This sequence comes from Viscum album, assembly GCA_963277665.1. NCBI lineage: Eukaryota > Viridiplantae > Streptophyta > Magnoliopsida > Santalales > Viscaceae > Viscum > Viscum album. Next base: position 1,902,649,677 of record OY728127.1, read on the forward strand.
GTGTAACAAATGAGTTTTGTCCATTTTTCACTTATAATTTGGATAAAGACAACTCTAACTAAACAATATGGATTATGATTGGGGACCACTTGGTTATGGGTAACTTCCTTAGATGTGGCATGCATAGAAGAACAAATTTTACTATGGTTTCATTACACTGAGGTATGAGGTATATGTGGCCCAAGACTGTCTAGTTCCTAGGGGTGTTCCCGATTTTGTTGCTCATTGGATTTGTGGTATTTTACATTGTATTTTTCTATGTACAGAAGTATATTTTAGTATATAACATTACCATTTAAATGTGTTATCATTCTAAATGTTTTATCATGAAAACTAATTTCAATTGAATGTTGCATTTCTTGGAATTTTCCAATGCTTTTCATTGCGTATTAAAACTATTTTATTTTTTCACATTTTACTGCATTCTCTTTGAAATCATTGGGTGGTATCCTATTGGGGTTAGTTGTACACCCTATATACACCCCTTGGGTGTAAGTAGACTTTATTATTCTTTAATCAGGTAAATGGAAGGCTATGCGTGTTGGCGGTTCAGGGTGTTAGTTGACATACTTGGTGCGGAGTTATAGGGACAACTTGTGGATGATGATGTAACGACCCATCCCGGTGGGTCCTGCGCCATGACTCCCCAAGCCCGCCTCCAATAGGCCAGGGGCTGGTGACTAGCACCGAGTAGGCATGTCACTAACATGGGAGGCATTTCCTAAGTACCTGTACACACACACACATCTCCAAGCCCACAAATGCTGAAATGTAAAACGCTAAGGAAAAAAATGCATGGAAACAACTAAACCCAACCAATAGAGCACAAAGAAAGGTAGAGTACTGTAAAAGTAAACTGGGCCAGAATACAAGCCCACCAAAAACAAGAGTCTGAAAAACTACAAAGTCCAACCTGTAAGCACAAAGGTACTAGGACTACTGGTCATAGCCGTAGGAATGCCTCGGCCTGTAGGAAACTCAGAAAGCTCGGTCCTGTCCTGGTCTGCCCTGGACTCTGTCAAAATGATACTCATCTACACAAGACACCAGACATGCGGGCAAATCCCGTGCAGGGGTGAGTATAACAATACTCAGTAGAGGACCCCGAAAACAACAAAGCAGTACACAATGTAAAGGTAGAGTCAGCTATGCATAATATATGTTTACAGAACAAATAAAACAAACCAGATATACTCAAAACCTAGGCATGTGGTCTAGAGACAAGTCACGGAACCACAATTCCCCGCAAGGGATTCATTTTGAAGATTCCGTGATGCGCTCATTCTAGGATAACGCACTCCACGGGTCTTATAGTTTTGATGACATCCGTTCGAGAAGTGATGTTCATCGGGAACTATCACGAGATATAGCTACACTAATTATGGGAGACACACTCCTGAGTGGAAGGGTTACGATAGATAGAAGCACTCATTACGGGAGACACACTCCTGAGTGGGAAAGATCTCGATACACAGATGAGGATCAATGCCATGGCCATGGCGGATACCACGAATCATCCGGAATTCACCTTCTAGGTAGAGAATCAATGCCCAGTAAAGTGGGTCAAGTCGATGCCTGACTCTACCTAGGGTCTAGAATGGATAGAGGATCCCGATCTGGGCCTCTCGGATGGATGCCTGACTCTATCACAGAAACGTCCTGCTGAAGGGATCATAATCTGGCGTAAGGGAATGATTCCCAACCTTCAGGGGAAAAGAAGAAGGGGAACTAACCCAAACAAAATATGTTCAAGGAACGGTGAACAAAAGGACCAAGTTGTTCTCTAAAAAGTACACGACGTGTAGAAATGATACAAGCCGTGTTGTCCAATCCTGGGTACTGCCCGTGTACAATGGCCCGTGTCGTGAGGCTGGTCATGTAGAAAACTTTATACAAGGCGCGTAGTAAGGAGTACACGCAGTGTCTGGGTCACTGGGGCTGGCTCCGTGTACTCTGGCCATGTGCCCGTGCACGGTCACCAACCCGTGTACTCCAACCTGTGCAATCTGCACACAGGGTGACCTGCGTTGGTGACCTCGCCTAGCCAGGTGTGGGAGTACACGGTCATGTACTACATCCCGTGTCCGTGTATCCCCAAGATACACGCAGAGCTCCGCGTAGCCGCCTCTGTCGAGCTATACACGTCGTGCTGTCTGAAGCCGTGTAGAGAATCTCGTGTCCGTGTACCACTAGAAGTACACACCGAGCTTTGGGGAAGGTCCAACATGTCGTGTGACTGGGGTCACATGCTGTGTGATCCTTCTACGACCCCGAAACCCTAGCTGCCACCATCAGAACTACACAGCGTGTTCTTCGGACGTACACGCCGTGTATTGTGGAAATTTCCAGAAATACGAACCTCCGCTGTCACGCCTCCCATGGTGCTCCGATCATTGATCTGGTCATCCGATTTCCACGAAACCTTTAGGTTTTGGTCTCCCTGACACCACTATGTTGTTTCCTTCATTTTCGGGCCTCCAATCAGCTCCGAAAACCTGATTCATCTTCCCTCGTGAAGAACGTTCAAAGAACTCCCTTTCTGATCTGGTCTGATTTTTCATCCGCCATCGTCGCCACACCTCCAAAATCACGTTGCGATGTCTAACCTTCAGTTTGGGATCATTACATCACAGAACTAATGCACAACGATCCGTTGTTCGTCGCGCCACGAAGAACGCAAAGAACGCGCGGGGAAAAAGGAGGAAGAGATCCAAATAAACAAATTGAGGAACGATCCTCCGCCGTCGTTCGCCAAAGCATTGATCCGCTCTCATTAATAGGTTTAAACAGAGCAGAGATCAACATGAATAAAAATCATGGATTAATTCCCCAAAATCATCCCAAATAAAACCCTCCCACAAGAACGTATGAATTCGCGGATCAACTTCTTCGTGGTTGATCCGCATTCGACGTTTAAATTCAAATACGGGGAAATGAAAATCAAAACAACAACCCCTACCTTTTGAAAGGATCGATCATTGAAGAAGGTGTCGTGATGCCGTTGTCATCGCGATCCTTCAACGCCGGTGCAACGATCCTTGGTTTCGATCTGTTGTCGTTCATCGTCGATAATTGCTCCAATGCCTCGCGGATTCGGCAGAGGTTCTTCTCAAGCGTTGCCAATGATCAACATTTTGTTAACCCATTAAAAAGGGGAAAATTTTGACATTTAATTAAGCTGTAGCATTAATGATGTTGACTTTCAATTTTGAAGTTATTATGACACGTCATTAATTTAGGAAATAGCTGCACCATCGCAAAGCTACAGTGTATGCTTCATTAAATGAAATAAAATAAACTGGTTAATTTAATTTAATTTATTTTACTTAAAACGTCCGAAAATTAACTTCTTTCCCTCGACCTGTGTCGGTCGAGGTTAGCCTCAGTATTAGGTAAAGTCGTCATCCCAGACGCAATGGTGCACTCATATTTTTAATCCGAGAATCCATTTGGAAACTGCCACAACCGCGCACAAGTGCCAACTCACTTAACTAAAAAAAGTTCAAACCACCATTCCGAGCTCACTGGACCTCAGAATGTTGTGCTGTCTTCACGCCCAGTCTCAAAATAATTCCATATAATATTTAAAAATAATAAACGGAAAATATGAGACATTACATTCTCCCCACCTTGGGGATTTACGTCCCCGAAAAGCCAAAAAAAGGCTACTAAAAAAGATGAGGGTACTGGGTACGGATTTGGGACTCCCACTCCCACATGCTCTCTTATAGATTCCCGTGCTTCCACCGAACGCACACTATGTGAATCAATCTCCCACAAAGGATCCTCTCATACCGATCCTCGATCTCCACTGGTTACTCAGCAAAGGTCACTTCATCCTGGACGTCCAACTCGCCCCAGTCGATGATGTGTGATTGGTCATGCACGTACCTCCTCAGCTGCGACACGAGGAAGACATCATGTACCCGATGAAACTGTGGCGGTAGAGCCAGGCGGTATGACACCTCGCCAACTCTTCCCAGGTTCTGGAAAGGTCCGATGAACCTTAGAGAGAGCTTTCCGCCTTGGCCAAATCTCCGTAGCCCACTTTGAGGTGAGACTCGAAGAAAAACGTGGTCTCCCTCCTCGAACTCCAGAGGCCTTTGTCGTCTGTCAGCATAAGACTTCTGCTAGATCTGTGTAGTCTTCATCCGCTCCCGGATGATCTGCACCTTCTCTATGGTAGCTTGCACTAACTCTGGACCCATGAGTGCTGACTCTCCGGGGTCGGTCCAGCAAAGCGGTGACCGACAGGGTCTCCCATACAAGGCCTCGAATGGTGCCATACCAATGGTGGAGTGGTAGTTGTTGTTGTGCGTAAACTCCACCAGTGGCAGGTGGTCCTCCCAGCTACGAACAAAGTCCAAGATACGGGCCCGCAACATATCCTCCAGACCCTGAATGGTCCTCTCTGTCTGACCATCTGTCTGGGGATGAAACATTGTGCTCAAGCGTAGATGAGTCCCAAAATCCTCCTGCAATCCCTCCCACAACCGGGATGTGAACCAGGTGTCTCGGTCTGAGACTATAGTCGAGGGGACGCCATGAAGACGAACTATCTCCTATACATAGAGGCATCCCATGCTCTCTATGGAACTCTTCTCCCTGATAGCTAGGAAGTGGACTGACCTGGTGAGTTGGTCAACGATCACCCAGATGGAATCGTGCCCCTTGGACGTCCGTGGTAAGCCTATCACGAAGTCCATCGATATTCCATCCCACTTCCACTCTGGAACTTCCAAGGGGTGAGCTAAACCTACTGGAACCTGGTGCTCAGCCTTCACCTGCTGGCATGTGAGGCATCGAGAAACGAACTCTGCTACTGCCTTCTTCATGCCTGACCACCAGAACTGTCGTCGGAGATCCTGGTACATCTTTTCCACTCAAGGATGTACCTCCAAAGGGAATGTATGAAACTCCCTCAGGACCTCCTCCTGGAATTCCACTGGTACAATAGTTCATCCTCTGAAAAGAAGTACGTGCTCCCCACCTTGCTAAAATCTATCAAGAGCATGTACTGTGGTTAACTGAGCATGTAAAGCCACACAGTTGACATCCCCAAGCTATTCCTCCCTAACTCACTATAAGAGTAGAGGGGTGACAACCATAAATTGTAGGTAAGCTGTGTCCTCACCATCCACGAAGGATAACTGCAACGCGACTAATTGTTGTGTCGCCTCACTCAACAGTTGTGAGCTCGACCTTCTGCTAAGAGCTTCCACCACCTTGTTCCCCTTCCCAGGAGTATAGATGATCTCGAAATCATAGTCCTGGAGTAACTCTAGCCAATTCCTCTGCCTAAGATTCAGATCCTTTTGTGAGAATATGTACTTGAGGCTCTTGTGGACAGAGTAGACAATAAACCGCTCACCCATAAGGTAGTGTCGCCATATCATCAATGCGAAGACTACCGCTGCCAACTCGAGATCATGGGTCTCATAGTTCTGCTCATGTGGCCTAAGCTGGCACAAACCATAAGCAATCACTGCATGCCACTGCATCAGCACACAACCAAGCCCGGTCCCTGATGCGTCACAGAAAACTACGTACCCGACACCCTCCTACGATAATCTCAAGACTAGGGCGCTCGTCAAACTCTGTCTCAACTGCTCAAAGTCCTTCTGGCACTTTTCTGTCCACAGGAAGGGTTTCCCCTTCCTGTTCAAGGCCGTCATCGGTGTTGATATCTGAGAGAAGTTAGGAATGAACCTTCGGTAATATCCTTCCAACCAATGGAACCTTCGCACCTCCGTTACGCTCCAAGGTGGCTCCCATGCAAACACAGCCTCCACCTTGGCTGGGTCCATAGCCACTCCATCTGCTGAGATAATATGTCCAAGAAAGTGGACCTCCTGAATCCATAACTGACACTTCGAGAGCTTCCCATAAAGTTGGTGCTCCAAAAGTACGTCTAGAACCATCCATAGGTGTCTCGCGTGCTCCTCCTCTGATGCTGAGTACACAAGGATGTCGTCGATGAAGACCACTACGAACTGGTCCAAGTACAACTGTAAGATCTGGTTCATTAGTCCCATGAACACCGCAGGGGTGTTCGTCACGCCGAAAGGAATCACCAAGTACTCATAGTGACTATAGCAGCATCTGAAATCCGTCTTCGGTATATCCTCATCCCGCACTCGTAGCTGGTGATAGCCTGATCGAAGATCAACCTTCGAGAACCACTGAGCCCCTCTTAGCTGATCGAAGAGGTCATCAATTCTCGGCAGTGGATACTTGTTCTTCACCGTCACCTGGTCCAGGCGACGGTAATCCACGTACAACCTCAGACTCTCGTCTTCCTTCTTGGAAAACAAGACCGGGGCCGCCCAGGGTGAAACGCTGGGTCTCACGAAACCCTTGCTCTGCAAATACTCCAACTTCACCCCCATCTCACGAAGCTCTTCAGGAGCCATCCGATAATTAGATGAGGAAATTGGTGTCTTCCCGGGGTGTAAGTCGATGTAGAAGTCAATTTCCCAGTAGGGAGGTAACCCTGAAACACCTTTCGGAAAGACATCCTCATACTCCGCCACCACTGCTGGGAACTGAGAGCTCACAACATCTACTGCTTCGAGGGTAAGGCTAGCCAACTCATGAGTGATCGGCTGCCCCCTCATATGCATGAGCCCATTTTGTGCTGCCTGGGTTTCCTTTTCACCGAGAAAGGAAAACCTTGTTCCATCATGGTGGACACACCACACTCTTCGCCTAAAATAGTCAATCTGGGCATGGACCGAAGATAACCAATCCATACCAAGAATGACGTCGTAAGGCCTCGATGAAACCACCAAGAGGTTCCAACCAAAACTCTCGCCTCCAAGGGTAAGATCACAATGTTTGCAAAGGTGCATGATCGTTGAGTCTCCTCCCGTAGGTGTCTCCAAGCGTAAGGATCGAGTCAACAGTTCTACCGGAATCTCGAGGTTTTGTACAAGACATGTGGCTATAAGGGAATGATAGGAACTTGTGTCTATGAGTATGGAGGCTAAGGTAGAAAAGACCCAGATCGTACCTAGAATCATCCCTGGAGCCCATGGGTCGTATGCCTCGACTGCATGCAGTTGTCTCCGTCCCTGTCCCCCAACTCCCTGAGCTTGGTGCGGACCTCCTGGGGGTGGTGGTGGAAGTAAGTCGAAGTGTATGCCACCACCTACAGCTCTCCCATCTCCTCTTCCACGTCTTCCACCTGGCGGATCTGCCTGCTCCATTCTCTGCCTCTGTCTCGGTGGTCCATCCACCACTTCCCTATCAGCGGCCCAACATGTCGGGCAATCTCTAGCGAGATGCCCCCTACCATCGCATGTGTAGAATCGCTTCTCCCCGGGTTGACTGGATCCATCCTGAGAGCCCTGGACTGTCGATCCCCTGTCCTATGTCCTCCTATGACGTCTCCCATGTCCAGATCCCTGCATCTGACGTCAGCTCCCTGCTGCCAGTGTCTCTGCACCTGTCTGCCTGCTGGTGACTGTCGGTGGCTGTCTCTGCTCTACCAAGAAGCTCTCGATCACCAAGGCCTGCTCGAGCACTCCAGCATAGGTCGATATGCATAGAGGCACGACACTAGCTCAGATGTCTCGTCGTAGACCTCACTCAATGGTTCGAGCCCTGAAGTACTGATCCCTGACCATATCCATCGAGTACCTGGAAGGGTTGGTAAACCATGATGAATAGTCATCCACCGTCATACTGCCTTGCTGGAGCTGAAGAAGCTCTTGGATGCGCACAACTCTCAGCATAACCGGAGAGAACTCCTACCTGAAGAGTCGCTCAAACTCCACCCATGAAAGAGTCTCCTCGTCATGAGTCTGCGTGGTCAGACTCCACCATCATCTGGCAGAACCCTGAAGAAGGCTCGCTCTTAGGATCACCATCTGGTCTGCCAGTGTCCTCACTAGACGGAAAACTCTGGTCACCACCTCAAGCCAGTCCTCAGCCGCCTGAGGCTCAGGCTCGCCTCAAAACCTGAGGGGCCTCTGTCTCTGAAACTCATGGAGCACGCTAAACCTGTGATCCTCGCCATTCGGTACTGCAGGTACCACTAGCTTCTCCACCGGTGGAGGTATAGCAGGTGGAACACCTGGGGGAAACGCCTAGGGAACTGGTCCCTGTATCGAAGCCTCATCACTGAGGGGGTCATCCTCGTGATCGTGCTGCTGAATCCTAGAAGGTACGCGTCGCGGAGGCATCCTGTAAAGAAAAAATATGTGTCACAGTCAATGAGTATATCGGGATAGCTGACAACAAGGATATGGAAGGCACAACCCAATCCTATATGATGCATGTAACTTTTATTTCCCCGCAACCAGTGTTTTCGTGAACGGAGTTGAAAAGCAGGTTATCAGAGTCCTGGAGTATGGATACGTTGGCCGCCGCACCAACACTGGAGTCTCTGGCCTGAAAGCCGAACCCAAAATAGTCAACACTGTTGCCCCAACAAAACTCACAGACTCTTGGTCCTAAGGTAGAACCGACCACCTTTGATACCACTCTGTCATGACCCATCCCGGTGGGGCCCGCACCGTGACTCCCCAAGCCCGCCTCCAATAGGCCAGGGGCTGGTGACTAGCACCGAGTAGGCATGTCACTAACATGGGAGGTATTGCCTAAGTACCTGTACACACACACACATCTCCATGCCCACAAATGCTGAAATGTAAAACACTAAGGAACAAAAATGAATTCATACAACTAAACCCAACCAACAGAGCACGACGAAAGGTAGAGTACTGTAAAAGTAAACTAGGCCAGAATACAAGCCCACCAAAAACAAGAGTCTGAAAAGCTACAAAGTCCAACCTATAAGCACAAAGGTACTGGGACTACTGCTCGTAGACTTAAGAACGTCTCGGCCTGTAGGAAACTCAAAGAGCTCGGTCTTGTCCTGGTCCACCCTGGACTATGTCAAAAGGCTTCTCATTTGCACAAGACACCAGACGTGCGGGCAAAGCCCGTGAAGGGGTGAGTATAACAATACTCAGTAGAGGACCCTGAAAACCAAAAAGCAGTGCACAAAGTAAAGGTACAGTCATCTATGCATAATATATGTTTACAGAACATATAAAAAAAACCAGATATACTCAAAACCCAGTTCTGTGGTCTAGAGACAAGTCACGTAACCGCATACCCCCACACGGGATTCCGTTTGATGATTCTGTGATGCACTCGTTCCGGGAGAACACACTCCACGAGTCTTATAGTTCTGATGATGTCCGTCTGAGAAGTGATGTTCGTCGGGAACCATCACGAGATATAGCTACACTCATTATGGGAGACACACTCCTAAGTTTAAGGGTTACGATATATAGAAGAACTCATTACGGGAGACACACTCCTGAGTGGGAAAGATCTCGATACACAGATGAGGATCACTGCCAGGGCCATGGCGGATACTGCGACTCATCCATAATTTACCTGCTAGCTAGAGGATCAACGGCAGGTAAAGTTGGTCACGCCGATTCCTGACTCTACCTAGGGTCTGGAATGGATAGAGGATCTCGATCTGGGCCTCTCGGATGGATGCCTGACTCTATCACAGAAAAGTCCAGCTGAAGGGATCATAATCCGTCGTGAGGGAATGATGCCTAACCTTCAGGGGAAAAGAATAAGGGGTACTAACCCAAACGAAATATGTTCAAGGCATGGTGAACAAAAGGACCAAGATGTTCTCCAAAAAGTACACGGCGTGTAGAAATGATACACGCCGTGTTGTCCGACCCTGGGTAATGCCCGTGTACAACAGCCCATGTCGTGAGGCTAGTCATGTAGAAAACTTTATACACGGTGTGTTGTACGGAGTACACGCCATGTCTAGGTCACTGGGGCTGGCTCCGTGTACTCTGGCCAAGTGCCCGTACACGGTCACCAACCCGTGTACTCCATATCGTGCAATCTGCACACGGGGTGACCTGCGCTGGTGACCTCGCCTAGCCGGGTGAGGGAGTACATGGTCGTGTACTCCATCCCATTTCCGTGTATCCCTAGGATACATGCCGAGCTCCGCATAGCCGCCTCTGCCGAGCTGTACACGCCGTGCCGCCTGAATCCATGAAGAGCATCCCATGTCCGTGTACCACCCGAAGTACACACCGAGCTTCGGGGAAGGTCCAATAGGCCGTGTGACCGGGGTCACATGCCGTGTGATCCTTCTCTGACCTCGAAACCCTAGACACCACCATCATAACTACATGACATGTTCTTCGGAAGTACACACCGTGTATTCTAGAAATTTCCAGAAACGCGGACCTCCGTCGTCGCGCCTCCCATGGTGCTTCGATCATTGATCCGGCTATCTGATCACCATGAAACCTTCAGGTTTTGGTCGCCCCGACACCACGAAGCTGTTTCCGTCATTTTTGGGCCTCCGATCGGCTCCAAAAACATGATTGATCTTCCAGCGCGAAAAAACGCTCGAAGAACGCCCTTTCCGATATGGTCCGATTTGTCATCTTCCATCGTCACCGCACCTCCACAAGAACGTTGCGATATCGAACCATTGGTTTGGGATCATTGCATCGCATAACGGATGCGCAACAATCCGTTTTTCATCGCCCCATGAAGAACGCGAAGAACGCACGAGGAAAAATGAGGAAGAGATCCAAATAATCAAATTGAGGAACGAACCTCCATCCTAATTCTTCACGGTGTTGATCTACTCCAGTTAATAGGTTTAAATGGAGAAGAGATCAACATGAATAAAAAGCACGGATTAATTACCCAAAATCATCCCAAAGAAAACCCTCCCGCAAGAACGTGCGAATCCACAGATCAACTTGTTTGTGGTTGATCCGTGTTCGTCGTTTAAATTCAAATACGGGGAAAAGAAAATCAAAATAACAACCCCTAACTTTTTAAAGGATCAATCATTGAAGAAGGTGTCGTACTGCTGTTGTCGTCGTGATCCTTCAATGCCGGCACAATGATCCTTGGTTTCGATCTGTTGTCGTTCGTCGTCGAGAATTGCTCCAACGCCTCGCGGATTCGGCAGAGGTTCTTCTCAAGCATTGCCAATGATCAACAATTGGTTAACCCATTAAAAAGGGGAAAAAGTTGACATTTAATTACGCGGCAGCATTATTGACGTTGAATTTCCATTTTTAAGTTATTATGACGTGTCATTAATTTAGGAAACAGTTGCACCGTCGCCACGCTACAACGAATGCTTCCTTGAATGAAATGAAATAAACTGGTTAATTTATTTTATTTTATTTTACTTAAAACGTCCGAAAATTATCTTTTCTACCTCGACCCACGCCGGTCAAGGTTAGCCTCATTCTCAGGTAAAGTCGTTGTCCTGGACGCAACAATGCGCTCAGATTTTTAATCCGGGCATCCATTTGGAAACTGCCACAACCACGCACAAGTTCCGACTCACATAACTAAAAAAAGTTCAAACCACCATTCCGGGCTCACTGGACCTTGGAATGATGTGCCATCTTCGCACCTAGTCTTGAAATAATTCCATATAATATTTAAAAATAATAAGTGGAAAATCCGAGACATTACAGATAACCCCATGTCATTTGGAGTCCTTGGGTCTATTTTGATATTGTTTCTTTGTGTCTTTTGACCTTTTTTAGTGCAATTGATATTATGTATTTAGTTCTGGATTTTTGTATAAACCTTGTATGGTATTAGTTTTTCAGATTAATTTTATCAAATGTTTTTATTGTTTTATGTATACATATTCAGGTAAATCATTCACAAAACTAGATAAATGATAACCAGACACTTGTTCCCCACCGTGGGGATTGGGAAAGCCCTTCAGCCCATGCCATAGTCCAGGATTGGTGCCGGTAATAGTGGTGACCATATCCGGTTAATGACAAAATTTTATCATAAGATGACCAATGTTTTTGGGTTATATTGCTATTTTGGGATGAGTTGGGATAGAAAGGAGCTAGGACTGTTGGGGCACATGGTTTTTGTTGTGAGTAGGATTCATGGCCCTTATCTCTTGTGGAATACCATGAGTCACCATTGGATTATGGAATTTACAGATTGACTTCCCTTCTAGGTGAGACGTGTGGGCTGTAGACCACACATAGTAATCAGGCGGAGGTGGACTAGTTGTTTCTTTTATTACTAGAATGTGTTTAGATTATTTATATTTGATTGAAAATTTTATAATTGTGGTATTGATTATTTATTTGTGATTGTTTCATTTTTTAGCAACATGCCTCCCCAGAAATATCCCACTTACCCACAGGAGGAAGCTGGAGAGAGTTCTCCCACAATGATTGATCAGAGGCTAGTCAAGGATGTGGTCCAGGATATCCAAGATTTGTGGTAGGAACTGACTACCTATCTTATTATATATAGGAAAGAAGAGATGGGTCCTAGAAAATATAATGCTTATGATTTTCTAAAAAACAAGCATCCTACCTTCTGAGGTAGCTCTGAACCCCACGACGAAGATGAATGGCTTGAGAAGATCGAGATTATGTTTGAGTTTCAAGAAACACCCAAGGAGAATAGGGTGAAGTGTGATTCCTTTTTATTGGAGGGTCCCAACTGTAAGTGATGGGATTTAGTGCTTCAGACTGGGAAGAATGAGCAGATGCGTTGGGGAGATTTCAAGGTCGTCTTCAATGAATAGTACTACCCTGACATCTTGGCCTATTCCAGGTCATGAGAGTTCATGGACCTTGTTCAGGGGAATCTTTCTATGATGGATTACACCAACTGTTTCACTGAGTTGGTTTTGTATTCCCCTTAAATTGTCTCAAATGAACAATTTAAGGCCCATAGATTCGAGAAAGGCTTGTGACCAGAGATATACTCCAAGGTTTTCTTGTTCAAGATGAGGAAATATGCTGAGGTCATTGAAAAAACATGTTCCGTGTAAATTTATAGAAAAGGTATGGCTGGTTTCTCTAGTTCAGTATCAGTAGTGGGATGTGGTAGCTCCTGAGAGAAGAAAACAAAGTGGGAGGAATAGATGAAGAAAAGAGGTGGCAGTTCAGGACACTCCTCTAGGAAGTTTTTATCTGGGGCTTGTGATGAGAGATCAGTCGTGTTCCACCAGTGTGGGAAACCAGGGTACATCCGACCTGCATTCCCACTTCCTTCGAAGACCTATTACCAATGTGTACGTCCAGGTCATTTTTAGTGCTTTTGTAGGGTGGCACATCCACATTCGAGTGGGGTAGGGTCAACGGCTCCAAGAGGAGTTCCAATACAGTATGAGCCGTCAAGGACAGGAGGATCTCGATTTGGTGGCCATGGTGGTAGGTCTGGGTCATCTTCAAGACAAATTCAGCTCAGGGCACAACTACAGACTAGAGGTCGTCCTCAGGAAGAGACCGGACATCTCCATGTGGTGGATCAGGCACCAAAAGGATCAGAGGCGAGGCTGTCAACATCTCGAGGTACTGTTTTGGTCATATCTTCTATTTCTGATGTTATTTTCTATACCAGTGACTCTATTTCATTCATTTCTACCCATTTTTGGACACACTAAACATGCCAACCGAGTTGTTGTCTTTTGTGATGGATTTGGTTACGCAGTTGGGAAAGAAGAAGGACCAGGGTCTTAGTTACCCGTCGTGTGCACATTCTGTGTTAGGGGTCCATATGGAGTGGGAACTCTTGGTTTTAGACATTGAACGTTTTGATGCCACACTTGGAATGGATTGGATAGTACAATTCCAAGAACACATCGATTGCTACAGACGGCGATTAAGTTTCACGACACCTTATGGGAGTCATTGGGTTTTTCATGGAGAATGGGATCCTTAGTTGGGTTGCGCAGTGCCTCCACTCCTAGAGTTGGGAAGTCTTATCTTCTAATTATCTTTGATCATGCTAGTGGACAACGGTCTTTTCCTTTATGTTGCACTACCTCATGTATTGAATGAGTTTTCGAAGGTATTCTCAGATGATTTTTCAGGTTTCCCTTGGATAAGGATGTGGAGATTTCGATTGATCTGGCACTGGGAATAGAACATATATATCTTCCCTCATATCGTATGGGATCCACTGAGCTGAGGGAATTTATGATACAGTTCGATGAATTATAATCCATAGTATTTATTTTCCCGAGCATCTCTCCTTGGGCCGCTCCTCTATTGTTCGTGAAAAAGGCTAATGGATCGCTCAAGTTGCGGATTGAATACTGGAAGCTGAATAAGGAAACAGTAAAGAAAAAATATACTTTTCCCAAAATAGATGATTTGTCTGATCATTTGATGGGAGAAAAGTTGTCCTCTAAGATAGACCTGCCCTCAGGGTATCATCAACTCAGGGTGATGAAGTCAGATATCCAAAATACATTCTTCCAAATAAAGTATGACCACATTAAGTATTTGGCCATTCCCTTCAGGTTGACCAATGCTCTAGCAGTTTTTATGGCACTCATGAATAGGGTGTCCCATCAGTATCTTGATTCCATTGTTTTTTATTCATGTATGACATTCTAGTATACTCTGGATATGAGGAGGAACACGAACACCACTTGAGGATCTTCTTAGGCACATTGTGGGATCACCACCTCAATGTAATGTTGTTAAAGTGAACATTCTAGATCAGAGAAGTGACATTTATGGGGCATGTCATCTTTGAGAAAGGTTTTTAGTGGACCCCGAGATGATTAGTGAGGTTATGTCATGGGAGTGGCCGAAGAATGTGTTTGATATCATGAGTTTCCTTGTCCTGTCTAGTTATTACAAGCGATTCGTTCAGGAATTCTCTCGGTTGGCTTCACCGATGACTATGCTCATCCAGAAAGGGGTAAAGTTTGTATCAGGCCCAGAATGTTAGGAATCATTCAAGGAGTTTAAGAGGTAGTTTACTACCACCACCATTCTAATTTCTCTAGATGCTAGAAAGGGATATGTGGTCTATTATGGTGCTTTAGGTATGGGTCTTGGGTGCGTGCTTCTGCATAATGATCACATGGTGGAGTATGGATCTTGCCAGCTCCGACCACATGATACAAACTACCCGACCAATGTGTTAGAGTTGGAAGTGGTGATGAATGGTTTGAAGATGTGTCATCACTAGCTCTTGGGGGAGAAGTTTTTGGTCTACTCAGATCACAAAAGATTGGCCTATATCTTCTTGCCGAAGGACCTCAACTTGAGGAAGAGTCGTTGGATCGAATAATTGTAGGGGTTAGACATTGAAATTTTATATACCCCGGGAAAGGGTAATGTGGGGGATGAAACATTTAGAAGAATATTTCCAGTGAACGAATTGAAGAAATCTATTGTTGAGTGGACTTTGATTGGGATCTTTTCTCAAATGCATGTAGAGACTAGGGAACAAAGTAGAGGTGTGTTCTTGGAAAGTGTCTAGTTGACTCCTTCTCTATTGGAGTTGATTTAGTTCGTACATCCCAATGATGAGATTTTTTGATAGTCAATGCAGTTTCTTCATGGTGGGGAGACATCCTCTAATTAGTCATCATCTCCAGAGGGAATCTTGTGATTCAAGGGCTGTTTAGTAGTGTAGTTTTCTCTGGAGAAGGTGGTGATGGAGGAAAGACACTAGTCTCAGTGGGATATTCATCCAGGTGCCACCAATATGTATTATGATTTCCATCAGTAGTTATGGTGGCTGGGTATGAGATGAGACATAGCGGGCATTGTGTCGAGATGCTACACATGCCAGTAGGTGAAAGCAGAGCATCAAAGGCCCTCCAATTTTCTCCACCCATTACCCATTCCTACATGGAAGTGGGATGAGGTCCCCATGGAATTCATTTTCAGCTTACCTCATACACCTTGAGGTCAAAATTCCATTTGGTTGGTGATTTATCATCTTACCAAATCGGCCCACTTAATTCAAATCAAAGATACAACTAAAGAGGATGATTTGGGCCGTTTTTATCATTTTGAGATGCGGAAACTCCATGGATTTCCATCAGTAGTTGTCCCAGATAAAGACCCCCATTTCAATTCTTGGTTCTAGGAATGACTTTAGAAGGACTTGGGGTATTATATTAAGATTATCACAATATTCCATCCTTAGATGGATAGTCAGATAGAGCAGGTGAATCAAATTTTGGAGCACATGCTATGTGCATGTGTCCTAGACTTTAGAGGTTCTTAGGATAGAAATTTGGGATTTGTTTAGTTTTCTTATGATAACGGTGAAAAATCCTCAATTCGAATGACTCCCTTTGAGGCGCTCTATGGTCAGCCTTGTCGGTCCGCCCTATGTTGGGCTGAGGTAGGTGAGACCTCACTGATGGGGCCGAGTCTAGTGCAGAAGACATTTGAGAAGGTCAAGTTTATCAGGAATCATTTATTTATATCTTAGAGTCTCCATAAATCACATGATGACTGGAGGCATTTAGACCTAGATTTTTCTGTGGGTAGTAGGGTATTCTTGAAAGTGGCCCCTCATCTGGGCCATCGTCGATTGGGGAAGCAAGGGAAGTTAATGCCACAGTATTTCGGGAACTTTGAGATCATAAATCATATTTCAAAGGTGGAATATAGGTTGGATTTAACTTCTTACTTAACATACATCCATGATGTCTTCTATGTATCCCAATTAATGAAATATATCCTAGATCTGTCCCATGTGCTGAGTTGGGAAGAACTAGAGATCGAGTCTGACATGTTAGTTTTTGAGTGGCTAGTGAAAATAGTGGACTCCTAAGAGAAGGGGATTCGAGGGAAGACTATTCCGTAGGTCCAGGTTTGTTGGAAGCATGGGAATGATACACAAGAGACATGGGAGCAGAAGTCATGGGCCGAGGAGGAGTATCTATTCCTATTTTCTGATCAAGTTTCAATTTTTCTTTCCAGGACTAAAAGTTTTTAGGGTGGGGATAATTGTCACATACATGACATATTTTAATGTTATTTTTCATTTTTTTTCAATTGTTTCTTTTTTGGGGGGGTTTCCCATTTTTTGGAGGAAAGGGTGCGTGTTCATGATTTGGGCCAAACCGTGATCCCATTTCCTGATTTAAAAACCAATTTTATTTCTTTTATAACTATTTCATTTTTTAATATTTTCCACCCATTAAACGTCCAAAATGGCATCCCATGACCTATTAACACAACCATTTAATTTTGTAACCTTTAGTAATTAATAATAATGGCAGTCTTAGGTTTTTATTTAAGGAATTGGGCCAGCCCGAAGGCCCATTTCCAGTTTTTTTATTTAATAATATATTTAGTTTTTAGGATTTTTTGGTGATTTTAAGTTTCACCTATGCCCACTAAACCCAGACGAGAACCCATCCTATTTCCCCCTTCTTTGGAGCTCTTATTCATCACGAATTAGTGTAGAACTTCATTGGGTTTCTCAAATCATCTAGATTTAAAGAGGTAAATTCATTCCTTTATAACTCTCTCAATTCGTACTCCTTTTCCTCCATTCCAATTCCTAATTTGACCATTCATACTCCTCTTCGATCCTAACATCCATTTCATCCCTTCAAGTCGCTCAAAACCACTTGGGAACCCCATTTTGAAGGGGTATTTGGTGGAGGAACTTCAAAGAATCTCAAGTAAGTGTCTCTCCTACTTACTTCCTCCAATTTCGATGATTTTTTTTCAACTTCCTTGAATTAACAAATGACCAGGGGGTTTGGTTTCGAACATAGGTTTTAAAATTGGGGTTTCTTGGTCAATTTGTGTGGTTTTAGGTTCAATATAAGTCTGTCTTGGTGTGGCGGTGGTGCAACTTGATTTCTGCACTATGATTCGAGGCTTTCCTTTGATTTGGTATGTGATACCAATGTTTATGAAATCTTTGTGTATTATCATGCTATATTTATCATATTTTGAGGTTTATTCCATTTTATGATAGGTGAAAAAAATTACTTTTAGTGGTTTTTTATTGCAATTTAATTTTAAAATCCAATTTGGTGTGAAATTGGGGGTTTTCCAATGAAATGTTTTTTTGGTTTATTTGGATCTTCCCTATAACCATGTAGTTTTTTTTATTGAACAGTAATAGGGATGAAAATAATATTTTTAATTTTTATCCCCCTGGGTTTTTTGCTATGAAAATGGGTTTTAATTGTATTTGTGGAACATGTGAACATTAGGTGCCATGTTTGTGTGTAAATAGAGGTTTTGCGAAGGTATCATTTCTTGGTTCACTTGGGGCCACCTTAAAATTTATTTTTTGGTTTTATTGAAATATATTGGGATAAATTTTATATTTTTGTAACTTAAATGTGTGAACATAGTATACAAAGTTGGGTTTTCTAGGAGTTTAGGGTGCAAAACAACGTAGGATTTTGAGAAATTGTTTCATTTAAAAATCAAAGTGTTTTGTTGTGTGTTTTAAGTGGTTAAAAATGTGTATAGCTACTATAAGGTTTGTATGTGACCATTAGTGGTGGTTTATATGAGAATGGATTTATTTAGAATGATGAAATTGTTTGAGCACAAAGGGGGATGCCCGGGTACCTAGGTGGGGTAGATATGTACAAGTACAATTAGTGGACCGGATGGGTTTTGTCCTTGTTTCACTTATAATTTGGATAATGTCAACTCTAACTAAACTATACGGATGATTATTGGGGATCACATGTTTATGGGTATGTTCCCAACTAGTGGCCCGTGCATGAGAACAGATTTTACTATGGTTACTTTACACTGAGATACGAGGTACATGGGGCCCGAGACTATCTAGTGCCTAGGGGAGTTCCCGATTTTGTTGCTCATTTTATTTTTTGTATTTTCCCTTTTATTTGGGTTTGTTTGGATGTATATTACAGTACCTAACATTACCATTTAAATTTTTTACCATTCCAAATGTTTTATCTTGAAAACTATTTTCAATTGAAAGTTGTATTTCTTGGAATTTGTCGCCACTTTTCATTACGTATTAAAACTGCTTTCTTCTTCACATTGTATTGCATGATCATTGGAATCATTGGATGGTATCTTATTGGGCTTAGTATCACACCATACATACACCCATTGAGTGTAAGTAAACTTTATTATACTTTATTAAGGTAAATAGAAGGCTATTGGTGATGGTGGTTCAGGGTGTTAGTTCTCATCCTTGGTGTAGAGTTGTGGAGAAGTCTTGTGGGTGATTAACCCATGCCGTGTGGAGTCCTTGGGACTATTTTTCTGTTATTTCTTTGTAACCATTAAACTTTTTTAGTTTATTTGAACTTATGTATTCAGTTTTATATTTTTTT
Organism: Viscum album; assembly: GCA_963277665.1. Taxonomy (NCBI): domain Eukaryota; kingdom Viridiplantae; phylum Streptophyta; class Magnoliopsida; order Santalales; family Viscaceae; genus Viscum; species Viscum album. The sequence continues at coordinate 1,902,668,794 of OY728127.1, forward strand.
TACAAACCATGTTTGGTATGGATTTTTCCGATTAAGTTAATCAAATGTTTTTGATGTTTTATGTATACATATTCAGGTAAATCATTCCCAAACCCAGATAAATGATACCCAAGAACTTGTGCCAGCCCCATGGGGATAGGGAACACCCTTCAGGCCTTTCCATGGGCCAGGTTTGGTGCCGGTAATAGTGGTGACAAGATTCAGTTCGTGACAATAACCATTGAATACATATCCATGATTATGAATGATCTTCCTTAAGGAACAATAATATATGTGTTATTTAAATTTCCACCTTCATTCTGGGGATAGAATATGATCAATTAATTTCAATTATTTAATTCAGAAGGCATTAAAATCCCATATGATTATTATTTATATCATTTGTTTTTATTTATTACATAGGAATATTGACTATGTGTTGCATTGTTATTTATTTCTTTCATATGGTGAATGAATTAGACATAGTAATTGACGAGTGGACCCAAATATTAGATATCCCCTCGATGAATGAAAATGTGTCACAATACCAACTAGACTTGTTATTTGGTGTATGAATGTCCATTTATTTATATTTATTCATTATGGTCTTTACAATAAGTGGATGACTTAGAACAAGGCCTTGAATGTATATAATTTCTTGGCATAAGGCCTTGACAAGCTTGTTATTACGAATTCCATCATTATAAAATTAGCAATTAGTATCCATGTGTTTATTTATTTTATCATTCCATGATAGATGTAACATTAATTGTACATTAATATCATGATTTATATTATTAATCTCACAACAATGACATAAAACAGGGACCGAAAGGTTTAATGTCTTAGATATTAGCTACAGAGAAATCTAATTTTATTACACTTGTTATTTTATTTAATGAATCCAGTTTCTAAAGTTTTATACTTCAAATATTTTTATATACATATATATATATGAATATTTCCATATCGTTATAACTATGTTTTGGGTGTCATAGGACCTTTGAATTAATTTATTAAAAATATTAATATAAATTAAATCACACACAAACATTTTTGAAATAATTGTTTTCCCTATTGAACGGAACATGAGATAGAAAATATGAGTATATGTTAGTTTCAGAAATAAAGGGTTTATCTAATTTGTGAAAGTGAGTTTTTCAAAATAAGAAAATCAGTTAAAGGTTGTCATTATGAGGTGTGTTGAGTAAAACAAGTGATTTATTCATTTTAGTTAATGGATAAAAGAATATATATATTTATAAATATTTTGTTATGATGTATCTACTAAGATATATTTATAACCCTAGTAAATTATAGAGGATAAGGGGTTAGATCTATTGGGGTTGTTGCATTAAGAATGTGGATCAATAATAAATGATTGAGGGGATTCATAAGGTGGTTGAAAAACACATTGGAATCTTCATTATCATCATTAGAGGATGTGTTATTCACCAATGGTCAATCCATTATTAAGGTAGGGATCATTGATTTATTGATTTTATACACTCTCATTTAACTTTCTAGAATGGATTTTGAATCTTATTTATTTTTGTGATTGTCATTATTCAAATGATCTTGGTTTTAATTACTATTATTGAATAAAAAAATTATTTTTTTCACCCACATTTCAATGCTTTATGTTTCCAAAATATGTGGTCATTGGATCGGATTTTATGGTGAATGATAATCTTATTTTTACCTTATTCTTTCTCAACACCAATCATCTCATTCGAAATTTTTTATTCCATGGGGTCACAATTCAACATTATCGAGCTGGATTTAAGGAAGATAAATCCCCTAGACTCAAGATGAATTCAAGAATAAATTATGGATTAGTGATTTTTATATTTATCAAGTTTTATTTTCAAGTTGTGGGTGACCTATTACAGGATTTGGAACCCATTTTGGAAATACAAGTTGTGGTGGATCCTGAATGCACAACTAGAGTTCCATTTTCTAGCCACTAGAGGTAAGGAAATGATGATCTGGGGCTCCATCCTTTAAATTCAATGACATTAGGTCAATATAATAGTGGATATAGAAGTGGTATTTGTGTATCTAACATACTTTTAAAGAAAATTATCTCTATTTATGAAATCAATCACTATATATAGTTTATTTTATAAGAACATAAGCCTAGTTCCTTGGGTTCTAATAGTAGTTAGGGTTTCATCGCAAGTTACGTATCACACACCATGTGTAAGGGACTACATATCTTGTTACTCTACCTTGGTAGTCGAGCTATGTGTTGGAGTCACATGTATTGGACCCTAGGTGAGTTTACATACCATTTCCCCATAGGGACACACCGTGTTGAGAGACTTGCATTCACATACCATGTCTAGGGAGAGTCATGCCTAGGACCCTTGGTCAACATAAATACTGTGTCCCCATAGAGGCATTCTATGAAGATCTACATGGCTCGAAAAGATATATACATGGGAGGAAACACCCATGTGTACATGTGATGTCGCACACTGCGTGAAACTATATAACCATGAAGAACATTTATTGAGAAATTATACCTTGTTTATCTCCTTCCAAGAGACTCATTTGTAGGCTCACACATATCTTATCAAGGGTATTTTTATACATGGGTTGTGATAGTAGCCTTTTTGCCATCATAGATTCTAAACAATGTGTTTCATGTTCAATACTTCTTCAAGGGATGCTTTTATGATGATTATGATTTGGCTTGATCACTATAGTGATATTGGGATCGAAACTTCCCTATTGTAACAGAGAATATTTCCCCTGTGATATTTTATAGGTTGAGTTAGAACTTCCCCAACATCCAACAATAAGGGGTCCTCTATCTTTGGAGTGGTACTCACCCATCATCAAGCTCTGAGGGGGAGCTATTCCTCTAATGGAGTTATTTCACCCTCGGTTGTGGAGAAAAATAGAAAGGAGAGGGCCCTCTACTCCAATCCTAGTGAGGTTGCACAAAAAATTCAGCATCATGGTTGGGAGAATTAGAGGTAAAAGAAAACTCATTATTCTTATCTATCTATGAAGATGGAGATAACATTTCTCTCTCCACTTCAGTTTATTGATGAATACATATTTTTTTGGGTTTTATTTAACATATTAAATAATGGTTTGAACTAAATTTGAATTATTTTATTTCATCCCTAATGTTTTTATGAATTCATACTAGGTATGTGTATACCCACCCCAACATGTGTTTTGTGTTATAAATATGATAGATATATTGACAATGGTCGGGTTGGACATGGTTTCAATGGATCATAGTCGTACTCGGTGGCATTGAAGGTGTTCATTGGTCAACCCCGGAGGTTGTGACCTAATCTCACTTCATCTTTCCTTCATTTACCAGTTTTTTGTAGGTTGAGGACACTTTTTTGGTTGGGCATGTATTTTACATTTACTTGTTTTATATCACCATACTATAATTTTATGTTTTCCCAATAGGTTGTTGAATTCATTTATTAAACATTTGATATTTCAATATTTTCTCATATCATTACACTATTTCATGGAGCTGGTTCTGTGCACATGTACATGTACATTAGAACAATGCCCCCAAATATTAGTGACATTCCTACTCAACACTTTTTTCTATCCCCATCCTTTTGAAGGTGGGTTTGGGGTGTCACCCTCATCTTACCATCATCTAAGGTGGGGTCGTAGTGGGTTGGGTCATGATTAAGTGATATCGAAGGAGCTTATTCCTTGGGTATGTTTTTAGAGTATGATTTTTTATGTGTTTTGGTTTGGGTTCTTAAGGAAATGATGCTGGAATGTCATTAGTTCAATTATTATGCAAGGGAACCCAATAATATGGAGGAATATGATATATGCATAGAACAAGACATTGGATATCTATTTAGTTCTTGGGAATTTTGACTTCTATGTCCTTCATGAGTCAGATACCTAGACATGTTTATGTTATCATGGTCTATATTATTATCATTTAGGATTTCACAATAATGATACCTATTTTGGGTACTAATAAATGGTAATGATGACGACTAATTGAGTCTTGAGGCCTCAATGTAGGGACTTATTCAATATTTGTTTCACCTTAGCGGGCATATGGTAGTTCTTCCACAAGGAATGTTGCTCGTGATCCCGCCGCCAGTACTCTCAGAGGATGATCGACTACATGTTGGGTATTAGATAGCTCTTATAGGTTAGGAATAAAATAATCAAATTATTAGGGAATTATATTACTTCCATAAATAAATACCTCTCATGTTTCTTGGTGATCTATACCCTAAGGCATTAGATAATTGTCTTGAGGTAGTGGTCTAAGTTTTTTGGCTTGTTCAGACCCTATCTGGTTATATGGTTAAACATGGGACCAACATTCTTCATAGATAAGTTGGGTTCTATAGGGGTCTGATCACTTAGAAAAATTATTATACAATTATCCCACATTCATAATTTCACCATGTCTTCCATGAAAAGTATATTCCTTTATTATTTAGATATTTTCGGATATAAGATATTCTTGAGAAACAATTGGGGAGATTTTAGTTTTAGTATATACCTCTATGGTTTTCAACCTAACATGTTACTATCTTGATATAGTTTTTCATCGATACTTTTAGGAATAAGGAATTGAGAGGGCCCTTCATAGTGAAATTCAATCTAGAATGGTCTCATTAAATATTCCCACTTATGAATGAGAATTGGAGAGGGCCTTGGTAATAGATAAAATTCTAAAAATCAGGACATCATGTGGATGGATCCGATAGTTGACATTGTGTGACAAGTTCAATTGAAACAGCTAGAAAGCATCAATTATCCTGGTATTGGTACCAGAGGAACGCTCATTATAGGACTCAAAATCAAGAATCTACAATAAAAGGTTCACATGGAGGATCCAGTCATCCTGGACAAGGAGATGATATTCTTGTGAAGGGAAAGGCCACATGGGTCACATTTTCCTGAATTGTTGCACAGCATATAATGGATAGTTGTTTGATGGACCTCAATGAAAGTGGAAACAACATGATCAAGGATCTACCAGGCTTGGTTAGGGTGGCCTCTTGGGAGAAAATACATATAGAGTGTGTGGATCTACAAAGGGAGGAGCTATATGTGGAGGGTGATGCTAGGATCTAATCCCACCACCATGACTAGGTGGACTATCCCATGCTCAGAGGGCCTATAGTCAAGGGTGTGTCCAGTTGTAGGCTAAAAGGGATTTGGTTAGGCTTCTCATGAGATGATTCGAGGTATGATTTTTTACTCTATAATTTGTATATAGTAATTTTAGATATATGAATGTGCCAGTAGTTTATCATTGTATCTTTTGTGGGAGAACTAGATATTTAGTAGATTTATTGGGATGTCAGCTATGGCTGTATGTTCATACATGGATCAATTCCCCTAATTTTCAAATCTATCGGTAGTGCGAGTTGGAACTGAGTGGTGAGGGTTCCACATGTTATTCTTGGTCATTGCAACGAAACCTTATGAAATAAAAATATTTGTGGATTTGTTGTTTTTAGTTCATTACAAGATAAACTATCATTATAGAATATTTACATGCCTTCATGAACATGTGATGAGATTCTCCATTGTGTGTGATAGGGATCTTATGGCTATGTGAGTGGGGCTCATAAGTAAAAAAGTTGAAACTATCACGCATTAGTTATCAAGTGTGAAACTTGGTGAATCATTATACTTAGGTGTATATCTTCAAGTAGAAGTGGATTATTTTTTTGAAATCATTACTTAAGATGCTTTAGGACTAACTCTGATATATGAGATTGAATTTTTCATTAAATTTTACCTCGAGACCACAGCAATATCTTATAAAGTATGTTAAATGTTCCCTAAAAAGCTCTGGTAGCTGAGGGTGTAATTGAAAGATAAATGTGAGAAAGGTTTTATCAGATATTGCGTGTCACCTAGGGGCGGCTCCAATGATGTTCATGAAAAAAAGGTAGATGCATGTTTTAGGATTTTTATTAATTATCAATGCCAAATATATGGGAAAATCAAAAATAAGTACCCATTTATTAGGATTGAAGACCTTTTCAACCAGTTGAAATATGTGAGTGGGTTTCCAAAGAAGGATATCAAGTTTGGGTACCATCCATCGTGGGTGCACAAGGATGGTATTCTATGGACAAAATTTTGATGTCACTATGAATATTATAATTTTCGGGTGATATATTTTTGTGTGAAAAATTCCTCCACTATGTTCGTGGAACTTATGAATGGGATATTATATCCATAAATTCATGAATTAATAGTTTTCTTTCTTGATGTCATACTAATATACTATGTATCTTAGGAGGGGCATATAGACCATTTGAGGATGGTCCTAGACGTACTTTGGGTGGAACATCTATATAGTAAGTTCTCAAATTGTTTGTTTAGGATTGTATACATGAACCTTTTGGGGAATCTAATATCTAAGCGTGGTGCATATATGGATCTAGTGAATATTGATACAATTATTCTTAGGATCCACCAAGGAGAATGTTAGTAGTGTATAGTTTTCTATGTTTTCTGTGGTACTATCATATTTTCATGAAATTTTTTCCAAGATTACATCCCCTTTGACTACCTTATATAAAAATTTAATAGTTTTATAGGAATGAGTAATGTCAAGGATCTTTCAAAGAGTTGAGTCATTGTTAGGAATATTCTCCCTTGTTGAGACTGCAAAATGAGGGTGTTGAGTACATGGTGTTTTATGATGCCTCTATATATAGGCTCAGATATGTTTTGATGTCGAAGATGGTAGTGATCACTTATCTATTAATGAAGTTGAGAACCCTAATAGGAACTATGTGAACCTTGACTTGGAGTTGGTAGTGGTAGTATTCACCTTGAATATATGGAGGAATTATCTTCTAGGTGAGTGTTTCTTCATTTACATGGGCCACTAGAGATATAGGTACATATTCTACTATATATATCTCAAAACAAGATGGATGTTTTGTTTGGAGTTTCTAAAGGACTACACATTGATATTATATATGATCCATAAATAAAAACATGAAAATGGATTCCATTACCATGAAATCCCATTCTAAATTTGTGGAGTTGGTTTTAGATCAGTTCGAATCATTGCAGTTGACCAAGATTGAGGAGGGGTGAAAATTATCTCTAACTTATAGTAGTGGCTCCATCACATCTGTACCATGTGAGAGAGGCTAATTTTGGAGGCCTAGACTATATGGATCTACGTAATCAAATATCCTCATGATACACACTAGATGGTTTTTATGAATGAGTGGAGAACATCATCCTTTTCTAAGGATGAATGGTAGCTATGGTAATATTACATGAGGAAGTGTTGATGGAGTATCATAACTCCCACTTGGATGTGTTTTTAGGTTTTTAAAATGTGTAAAGGGACATTAATTGGTAGGTTTTTTGGGTTTTCTTAAGGAATTGTGTTTCCATGTTTATTTCTCAATGCCTTACATGGTAGTAGGTAAAGGAGGAACATCACGTTCTAGTCGGTTTGAATCAACACCATTATTTCCTAGAGTAGAAGTGGTATGAAATATTAATATACATTGAGACTATGATTCCGTATAATGTTAAATTACATGACCCAATTCATGTGATTATCGACTGACTTAGAAAGTCAGTTCACTTCTTCTGCATCAAGTAGACGAGTTTTATTAAACGTTTAGGGAATGTGTAAATTATTGAAATCATATGGGTATATGGTGTACCCATGATGATACCCTCATATCATGATGCTCAGTTCATATCATTATTTTGGATAGATCTTTGGGAGGATTTTGATACCTAGTTTTGGATGAGAATAACATTACAACCCTAGATGAATGATAATGTCGAATAGACAATCACAGTTTTGGAGTATATGTTGATAGCCTTCAATTTGGACATTATTTAGAGATCATGGGGTCACATAAATATATGGAGTCACTTATAATAATATTAATAACTCAAGTATTGTTATGGACATTTAGAGGCCCTATTTAGGAAACCCTACAATTCATCCCTGTGATGGACTGAGATTGGTGTGACTACTCTAGTTGAGACAGTGCTACTGCAAGCAACGATAGATAACTTCAAGGTGATCTATGAGAATAATAGGAATGAACATATTTGAGTGAAATATTATACATTAATGTATCATAGAGCATTGGAGTTCAATCAAGGAGAGTATTCTTTCTTGAGAGTCTCCCCACGATGAGGGGTGGAGATATTTGGTTGGGGAAGTAAGATATCCTCGAGGTTCACAAGGGTGTTATAGATTCTATGGATGGTTTGTGAGGTTTCATATAAATTATCCTTACCCCTATATTTGGATTGGGTTCAAGAAATCTTACTTGTGTTATATATGAGGAGGTACTTACACATACCATCACATGTTATTGAATTCGGAGAGCTTGACATTGGGTATGGTGGTACCTTCTCGAGGTACCCAGTTGAGATCAAGGATTGATAGGAGAAGATAATATGTGGATATACCATTCCCACGGTTTGAGTGCATTAGTGGCATGAGAGAATGTGGGAGAGAACTTGGGAACCTGAGATCTAAGTGCATGGTAAATATCACCACTTTTTATGTAGTTTGTGGTTTTTAGTGAAAAAAACTCCTTGAAGGAGGGGAGAAAGTATTGACTCTAGTTTTTATCCTTTGATGATTTAATTATTTCTATGTATATCTCTAGATTTTCCCTTAGAACTGTCATTGTGTTCTTGGTGAGGAAAGACCTAAAAACTAACATATTGAAAATATTAATATATATTAAAGAACGCACATGAGTATTTTCATAACAAATGGTTCTCTCATTAATTAGAATCTCATATGGAAAATTCGAGGCCATGATTTTATCTAGAGCATGGGGTTTACCATATACACAATTGTTTTTGATCTTTGGTCATTTGGGAGAATAAAACCATTTTAAATTGTGTTAAATAAAATAAATGATTAATTTATTGGTTTTTATTTGTGGATAAAACCTAATATCACACTATAAATATATCATTATATGGAATCTCTAGGGTTATTTTCATAATCCAAGGAGATTAGAGTGGATAAATGGAGAGATCCATTAGAATTGATGACATGGGAATGTGGATCGACAATGAAAAAACCTGAGGATTTGTGAGATGGATGAAAAAAAAGAAATCATTATAAACATAACTAGAAGATGTGTTCTTCATAAAAAATTGATCCCTTCTCGAGGTATAACTCCTTATATTGTGGATTTCCACCCTCTGATTTAATTTCGAACCCAATATTTTGTTTCAAATTTATAACTTCATATTACATTCATCTCATGATCCTAGTATTAATTAGTATTGAACTAAACTATTTATATATATGTCATCCAAATACCATGACTTTATATTTCCACAATATGTGATCATTGTATAGTATTTCATCAACCAATGATGATATCACTTTGAAAATTTTCTTTTCACATCACCAACCTTCAAGTTATTTATCATTAGACAATGCAGTCATAATTAAAAAAAATTGGCTATATTTTAGAATGATTGAACCCATAGATTCTTGATGCATGTACAAAATAATTAGGGATTTTCTAATTGTGGATGGATCGATTTAGATTTAAGGGTTAACAGTGATGGATTCATGGATTAAGACCCAATTTTAGTGATGGGAGGCGTGACAGATCAGGATTAGGAGACTATAGTTACATTTTCTAGCCCCCAATGTATTAGAAATGATGATCTAGGAATCTATCTATTGACTTTAGTAGATTAGGTTAAGTCAAATGAAAGATATGGTGTTGGGTTTGGCATATCCAATGTCCATATGAATTCAATATTCTCTATTTGTAAAATTGGAAAATACACATCATGTATCCCATAGAAACACTATTAAACCTTGATATTTTATGAAATATTTTATTTCAATGAAATTCAATTTCATTAGTAACTTGTGTTACGTGAAACACCGTGTTTTAACATACCACGAAAAACTATTAATATAATTTGAACATGACCATTATTACCTAGAAATTAAAATTGGCAGCCTGAATAAGAATAAAAAAATGTAAATATTAAGTATAATGGTTTAAAATAATGAAAACATACTGACAAAAAATTAATAAATATTTAGTAAATTCCTTATTTGTTTTGAAAATATGTTTTTCTAAAAAAGGTTTTTATTGTATTTTTATTACAAAAAAGTTATTTTCTTTTAAAATTTTGGGAAATATATTCTAAAATGTAAATAAAATTTCTAAAATAATCATTTAAAAATTTAAAAAGGGTGAATTTGTTTGATTTTTGGGAAAATATTTTCTTTTTAGTGAATAGTGAAAATACCTATTTTCAAAAAAATCATTTAATTTTTGTGAACTAAGTAAATAGAAAGTCACATTAGGTATTGAATATGATTTAAAGTAAAATAATTATTCATTACTTATATTTAGATGAATTTATTACTTTTTAATAAACATTATGTTTTACTTTAGTAAAAGATTAATTTTTGGATTAAAAATAAGATTTTTCTGAAAACTATTTTAATCTGTATAATGTTTCCTCTTTTAATTAAATAAAAAACCCAAAATTAATAATTTTTAAATTTAAATGTATATATTATATATAAATAAATTTTATCTTAAATTCATATAATTATTATTACTAGTCATATAGTTTATATGAAATCATCATTTTTATGAAAAACCCACTTCTTGAACAAATGTTTTTCCATCATGTCTGCGGGTTTAATTTTAAATTGATTTCTTCCAATTAGATGATTTTAACTTTTTTAAAGTGGAATAAATAATTTTAATCAGAATAATTTATATAATATATTAATTTCAACATAAATTCTGATCAAAATTAATAGTAAAAATATTAAAATTTATGTACCATAGTAATGGTTAAAATAGGTTTTTCTGAGGGTTGAACTAAAAGGATAAGGGTTAAAATGACCTATATGATTTTACAAAACCAATTATATGGAAATATTTTGACCTTATAAGATCTAATGTTTTATAATTACCTATTTTTTATCCATGTGGATTTGGAAATAAATGTGTGCACTTTATTCTTTTTATAAATTCCTTTTGTTCCCTCTCCCCCACTTATAAAAGGACACCACCTCTCCTACCCTATAAACACATCCAAAACCATTTTTACATAATAATTAATACGAAAATATATTCTATATATCTATCCATATGTTCAATATTTCTTTTTTTATTAAAAATACAATCTAGGAAGGCTTTTGGTTAAACCTAAAGAGGGTTTCTAAAGAAGATGAAATGTTTTAAACTATTCATTTTTTTACTTCTTCATCTAACTCCATTAAATATTATTATATAATTATTATATAATAAAAAATTATTTACCATATAATTAGATGTTATTATATTAATGTAATAACCTAAATATATATCCTCTTCTACCATATGTGATACAAAATCACCATTAATGTGTACGAAAAACTACAACCTCATGAACCGATGTTATTTGTTTTCTATCACCACCAATCATAGATGTATATAATGAAGAATTTTTTATTTATATATTTTATTTATGATATTATTATACCTATATAATTATATTACATCATCTACCTTTTAACCTTGTAATCTGTTGAAAAACGATAACTTCTCTCTTGTGTAGGACAGACTACCACCTTATAGTCAGATGTGATGTTTTTTTAATTTATTTATTACAAGGATGGTAATAAGGATTGATTAAATTAATATATATGATATTTTTAAAATAATTATACTTATGGAACTATTATGTAACATATAATTTCTTACTTTACAATTCATGGGGGATAAGACTACGTCATTCGTGTGCCCGACAAACTACCGCCTCCCGAAGCAATGTGAATTGTTTTTCACTAACGCTATGCATAGAAGGAAATTAAGATAAATTTAATAAATATATGATATGTATATGAAATAAAATTATTATTAAATAGAAATATTTTATTTAAAATTCATTCCTTTCATCCGATAAGAAAATGGAAACAACAACATTGCATTTATATGACCAATCATCACGATAAACTATGTATTTCATTTTTTATCTGTAACATTTAGGGGTTACTCTAAATAAATATATACTAAATATATATGATATTTATATAATGTTTAAAATTACATATATTATGTATCCATGATAAATTTAATAGTATCTAAAACAAAAAAAACAAAACATTCACAAAAAATAAAGCATTTATTAACCGAAATATGATTTTAACAAGGATTTCTTGATAAAAGAGTAATAAAAGTCATAGGTAAATCATATATTATATGATAAATATGAGAATGTTTATTTAATTTAAGTATAATAATATTATATATATTATCTATGAGTTTATAATGTTTATAAATGAATTTGATACCTAAGGTAGGATATTTCCATCTAACTTTTTACATATGTGAAACACATGTCGTATTCCCCACTTCCATATTTTTATGTGGTGTATATACTATCCATGAATTTATTTTATTATTTTTATCCGAATTTTTTTTTATAAATAAATCCATTTTAAGATATACCATTCATGGAGTTTATGGGTCAAAAGCTACCAAAGAAGTAAAATAACATTATTCTCAATTTGTCTCATTTGGGAATATGAAATGTTATGAACCTATCTTATTATATGAGTTGTATTTATAAACCATTTTACATTTAATATCATTAATTTACCAATTCTCATGTTATTTTAATTTACATTTCATGTTCTTCCATCATGGGGTTTATGATTTAATGTAACCAAAGTGGTAAGGGTTTTATTATACAATCTATACTTTTATCAGGATTGTTTATGTTTATACTTTCTATGATTAAATATTATGATATATATCTAAATAAACTCATGAGTTTTTTTATACTTTTTTTATTTCTATATTATATATTTTCCCCTTAATTTTCACTATTTACGCATACATGATTCCAAAAGAATATTTTTAATTAAAACTGGCTTTATTTCAATCTTACATCAATTTTTTTATATAGATCAATGTTTGATATTATTTTTCAAAAATGTTTTAATGTTAATCTGGTATTGTTTAAATTCATTTATACCCATGATTTTTTAAAAAGTTTTAAATAGAATAATCAGGTCATTTTCAATGTAATCAATTTTTAACTTTTATCCAAAATGTGAAAGGAATAATTATTTAAACATGTTTGACATTTACCAAAATTATGTCCACTAAATTTCTTAAATATTACTTTATATGTTTCCAAGATTTTTTTCATGTAAAGGTATTTCTAAACTGGTTTATGAATTTTGAGTTTTAAATTTTTATTTTTAAATAAATTTTATTTTCCTCAAGTAAATTTTTGAATGAATTTAAAATATTATTTTATAAGTTTCTATGGTTATTTTGAATGAAATGGATTTCAAAAATATTTTCTGTTTTAAAAAGTGTTTTAAAATTTAAAATGTTATTTTACTCAAGAAATATATTAAGTGATCATTCAAAATATTTTCCATCTTTGATGGAATACTTTGATGTAATTTGTTTCTTTCACGTGATATGATCTAAGGATATAGTAAGGAACCAACCTTAAATATTACAAAATCTATTGTTTTTAATCAATAATTCACATTAGAGGATCTTTTTTAGTATGGATTTTTAGATAAGTAGGATAAAACTACACAGTAATACCATATATAACAAGTGGATAGTTTTACTCAGTATCCATTTTTCCACCAAACAAAACATTTTAAAAAAACATGGTTTCATTCCAAGATATAACATAAAAAATTTCATCTTGTTCTCATCCATGTCTCAACTGATCCTTTAATCCAATAAAAACATTTTAAAACATGGGATGATAAAAAAAATCTCTATAAGGGGAATAAAAGAAATAACAAATTTATTATAGTGAAAAACATGAAGAGAAATTTTATATTCCTTGAGATAATGAAACAAAACATTTTCTCATGAAAATATTCATCGGTTTTTCACAAAGAAAATAATTAAAACCAATATAATGAAATTAATTCTTCTTTAGGTGACTTAGTGAATCATATTCATAAAACCCTCTCAAAGACCATTAAATAAAAACTTTACGAGATACATCGAATACTATTAATACCCAATGAAATTGAGATCTATAATGAGGATCACCCTTTTTATATTCTATATCGGGCTCACCTATGATCTATAACGTGGTTTATCCCTTCGTATAAGATATGTCGGACTTGCCCATTATTTATAATGGGTCATAAACCTTCATGTAAGTTGTATTAGGATCACTCTTGAGCCATAATGTGGATAAAACCTTCACATAAGCTGTATCGAGCTCATTTGTGAGCAATAATGGGGATCAACCCTTCATATAATATATATTGGGATCAACCATTATATATAATTATGAAGTAAAATATCATGAATAAAACACTTATATCATAAAAAATTTAAAAAATCTTCTAATCCCATATGAAAAAACTTTTATATAATAATCCCATTTTTCAAAAGAATTAATTTTCAATAAAAAACACAATTTTCATTAAAACCCCATTTTCAATAAAAAAATAACCAAAAAGTTAAATATTTTATTTCATTTAATGAAAAATTAAATCTTTAAAAGGAAAATAATGTCAATAGTGGAAAAAAATTCATTTCTTCCTTGTATGTTAAGAATAGAAAATTCCTTTTTTATTTTATCAAAATGATCCGTATAAAACATGTAAAAAGGTTATTTTTTTAAAATATTTAAACAAAATTCAAAAAATTAGTAAAATACCTTTTATAATAACATTATACAAATAAATATATAAAATAATATTAAGAATATTGACATTGAAGAGGAATTTTTATATTAAATCCTAACATTTCAATGTGTCCATACCACTTTGAATATTTAAATCATAATCCCCGTGAAGGAGTTACATTTAAAAAAATGTTAAACAAAATTAGAATAAATAAATTCATGATTTGATATGTCGACAGGGATATATTTACACATCATAAAATAAGGTGGATGTATTACATCATGATATGACTCAATGAAGGGAGATTATATTAAAGTCCCTTACCTTGAGTCTGGTTTGTCATGTATCTCCTTTATCTTTATCTTTTTTGTAAGATCTTTTTTTATTAAGACATTAAGCCCACCATGTGTGGTATTATTCCCAAAATAGGAGACCTATAATGTGGGGATTTATTATAAGGAGGAAATTTGGTACAATTATGACTAAACTAAATCAGTTTTGAAGTGTAAAGAAAAGAGAAGAATGGAATCCCTTTCATAAAAGAGGGGAGGGGAACTCTTGGAGTGCTTCATAATATTAAAATAATATAAATTAACTTTCTTTTAAAAATGGGTCCAATTTGATTTATTTAGAATATAGAATTATTATGGTTTAATTCTATCAATCAAATGAAAATTAGAGATGTTTTGATAATTTTGTAATCCTTATCTTTTTGTTTTAATCCTTATTTTACACATTCAATTCTTTTGGTGATATCATGTAATTTACATTTTGAGGGTTAATATAGTTACTATAAAATACCAAATGGAAAATAAATGAGTAATTGATGACATTTTGATCCTTATTCAAATTATTTGGATGAATTTTATATTTTTATGAATTTTATATTATTTAATAAAATATTATTTGTTTTCAAATATCATTAATGTCAATTTTGATACTATTTATTAGTTAACTTTTAAAATATATCATATAAAAATTATATCTTGTAAAAAATCCTTTTAACTCATAACTAAATGGTCAATGTCATCTAGTAATTCATGGATGACATTAATTCTCCCAAATTTACTTATTTTAATATTTTTAATATCATTTAATTGATATTTCATTTAGTTAAACAATTACCGCATCATCATTGTATATGTATTTAATTTAAATATATCTATCCTGAAAATTAAAAATAAATTATCATGATACATATAAAAAATTTATCTTTAAAAATAATATTTATTGTCAAAGATATACATTATATAACCACATATTAAAAATATTTCACTTGTTAAGAACAACAGTATGATAGAATTGACTTTTATTTATATAAAATATTATAAATGGATTCAAGTCATCCAAGTGGAAACAAGAGATCATAAAATTTCCAGAACAGATATTTTTTCTATTAATTGATCATACAATTAAATAAGGACAAGTTTTAGGGTAATTGAAAAATATTTAAAATATAATTTTTACCCTTAATTAACTAATTTACCCTTAACTTTGGTAATAAAATTAGTATATAAGTTAGTATTCATATTGTGAAAAAATAATAATAACTTATATACATAATTTTTAAATTATTATTCGAAATGTGGAATCCATTTTTCAAAATACAAAACACATAATTAGCTAAAACAAATTTAAAATTAATCTCGTTGATAAAATGAGAAAGGGGGTTATTAAAGTAAAAACGTTCAGAAATTTACAAATATTTTATATCCAATTTCAATATGAAATTTATTCCAATGACCTAAATTGGATTAAATGATAAAAATTAGAACTAATAATAATTTAAAACCAATTAAAAATATAATTTTTCACTATAAATAATTTAAATGAAAAATCTATTTTTAATTAAAAATGAAATCTTTTTTCACTATTCATCAAAACATGAAACTTATCATAAAAACACAAAAATTCAAACAAAGTAAAATTTGATTTTTTTATTTCTAGGATAATATTAACTCAATAAAATAATATTTAAAAAATTATCAAAATCAAGATTTAAAATAGGTTCTTCATCAAAAGGTGTTGAAACTTCTTTTTTAGAAATATACATCTTTTATGAGTAAAATTGGACTTGTTCTTATATCATATCAAGAGAACACATGAGATAAATTTTAGACACTATATTGAATATATTATATGTATATATGTTATTAATATAATCCAAAAGAGTGATTTTTCTATTTATTAGTATAAAACACACTTGTGCACATTTAAATAGTTTTCGGAAAAACTTTTCCTTTTATTTTAAAAATGGTTTTACAGTCATTTATAATTAATTGTTCAATGAAATATATATAATAGTGTAAAAAATATTTTCATAATTTAGCTAATCCTATTCATACATATTATTCTAATGGTAATGTTGTAATTGTATCATTTAAATAATAATATGTAGTTGTTTTTGCTGTACTATGTGGTATATCTTGTATGCCATCAAACATAGTATTTTTTTAATAAAATTGAGAGGTTATATTCTCCCCCCTTTAAGGAAGTTTTTCAATTAAATTTTTTCTTTAGGATTAGTAACTACAGTTTGACTTTTTAAAATACCTTTATTGAAATCCCATATATGAAAAATGATTAATGGGAATTATACAATAAAATAATAAATGTGAAATAGTTTTAAAGTTTGAAATTATGAATTTTTGTTTTACATATTTTTATAAAGAAATAAATTTTTTAAAGTGGAATAAATATTTTAAATTAGAATAATAATTATTTAATAAAAAGTTCAACATAAGTTTTGTACAAAAAGAAAGGTAAAATCAATAAAAATTAATTACCACAGTTAAGGTTAAAACATGTTTATTGGGGGGGGGGGTTAAAATAGAAATGTTAAGGAGTAAAATGACCTAGAAACTTATCCGAAACCCATTATATGGCCATATTATGACCTTATAACATTTTTTTTAGATAGTTTCTCATTTATGAACCTTGTGGTGTTTATAAAACATGGTACACTTTATTCTTTTAAAAAATTTCATGTTTATCCTCTCCGCCACTAGTCATAGGTCACCACCTCTCCTCCACTATTAACACTTAAAAATACCTTTGGATAACTTACCAAATAATTTCCTTATATCACTAATCACATAATAGAGAAATTTTTTTATATCAAAAATATAATATTGTAATGATATAGTTTAAACCTAAAGAGGATGTTCGAAGAAGTTGTAATATTTGAAATTATGAATTTCTTTTACTTATTATTATAATGAATTAAAATATTATTCACTAATGATGATATAATTTAAATATAAACTCAAATATATAAATATTTTATTATTTAAAATAATGACCAAAATAAATCCCATAATGAATTACATGAGATATGAAATAAACATTCATGTGTACGATAGACTACCGCCTCGCGAACTGGTGTTATTAATTTCCAATAACCACCTCTCATGGGTGGATATAATCATGGAAAATATTTATATATGATATTTATGAAATTATTATACCCATTTTATTATAATACTACATCTTCCTTCTAACTTCTAAACCCACTAGAAAAAAATTATTTCACTCGTGTGTTTAGAGCACTACCACCATACGAACTAATGTCATGTATTTTTCATTTCTAGTTTACATGGATGATAAAAAGTATAAATTAAATTAATATATATTATTTTACTAAAATAATTATACATATGTAATTTTTATATCATATATATCTTCTTACATTCCATTGCATTGTTGGTACGATAACGTCGTTCGTGGGTACAATTAACCCCCACCTAACGAAGTGATGTGATTAGTTTTTCACTAAGGAATTTCTTTGAAGGAAATGAGGGTAATTATAATTAATATATGTGAAATATATTAAATAAATTTTATCTTTAATTGTAATATATTATTTCCATTTCTTTCTTTTCATCTGTTTATAAAATGGAAAAAATGTTTAGGTGTACTTATGACCTATAATCTCTATAAACCGTGTATTTTATTTTATATCTCTAAATTTTATGAATTAGTATAAATAAATTTGTAATGAAAATATATGATATTTTTATCATGTTTAAAAAATTGGATATAATGGAACCATTATCAAGTTAATAGAACCAAAAATAATTAATCAAAACATACATGACAAACAAATTTGTTATTACCAGAAACATGATTTTTACAAGGAATTATTGATAAATGGGTAATAAAATGTCATAAGTAAATAATATATGGTATTATACATATGATTATTGTTATTTAATATATTTATAATAAAATTATATTTATTATACATTATTTTTGGACATGTATGATGGATTTTTAAAATTTATGTAAGGGATTTTCGTCACACATTTTTACTATTGTGAGACACATGCCATATTCAGCACCTCTTTATTTTATGTTTTGTATATAATACAATTAATGTGTTTTTTTATTATACTTAAATTTTGAGGGGTTTTAAATAACCATTTTAGTATCTCACTTTCATGTGGTTTATAGTTCCAAAGTTTCCAAAGTGTTAAGATATTTTGTTTCTCCAATTTTCTTCTTTGGGACATATGTTATGTTGTGCACATATCTTCTTTTATGATGTGTATAAACATACCCATTGACATGTAATATCATGAATTTAATTATTATCATGTTATTTTATGTCTCCTTTGATTTTATTCCTTTATGGGTATTATAATTTCGTGTTAACAAGTGGTAATGTTTTTATAATATAATCTCAACGTTTACTAGGATTGTTTATGTTTATGCTTTAAATGATGAAATATTAGGAACAATATCTAATGAAAATCGTAAATATTCTTTTACTATGGTTATTTCTTGAGAATAAATGTTTTAACATCCTTTCCCTCCCTTTATTTACTCATCATTCCAAATGAATATTTTTAAATAAAACTGACTTTATTTCTCTTTTAGGTCAAAAAACATTTTTTAATTCCATATCCATGTTTTCTAAAAAACTTTTCAAAATTGTTTTAAAATTCACCTTGGATTGTTCTATTCCATTTTAAAACATATTTTCTTTTATGTTTTTTTAAAATATTTTTCATCTCATTTTCAAAATATGGATCATTTTGCTTTTACCAAAAATGTGAGGGGAATATTCATTTTTACATGTATGGTATTTCCCATAGTCGTGACCACTGAATGTTTTAAAACTTTGTTTATAATTATCAAATTTTATTTTCAAAGAAAAGGATTTAAAAAATGTTTTACAATATTTATAATTAAAAATTTATTTTAAAAAAATATTTACTTTCTTCAAGAAATGTTTTAAATTATTTTTAATATTTTCTATATTTATTCCAATATTATTTGAAGGGTTAGAGGAAAGATACTTTATTAAAAATAACAAATACAACAAGTGTCCCTTTTGATCTGTGTAAGGGAAAACCCATTACCATCCCACAATCCTAGAGGGATGAAGCCTCTTATAGAGTAAAAAACCCATTATAATGCACTGAAAGAGAAGAGGGAAAAAGCCCATTACAAAATCCAAATCATCCTAATAAAAACTAGGACCACTATAGAAGTGAGTGCCTACACCACCATCCATCACTATCCTATATAGCCTCCAAGCTTGCTAACCATCTTCCACCACCGTAGTATAGTCACCTTCCACTGAGGGTCACCCATGACCCGATCTAGGACAAAATCAACCATATGTCGACCTAATCATCTACTGTCACTAAGGGTTACTCACACCATCCACCATAGAAAGATCCATATTGATGCACATAGACCACCATAGAAAGATCACCCTACTGTCTAACCGCTAAGGACCGTATGGACAACCAATTACCATTGGGAAACTGGTATTTACCACGAACTCTTTCCAAAAAACCCATAGCCAATTAAATATGATGATCAAAACCATCTCTTCCCTTCTCCTCGACTTGGAAAGATCTAAAATAGGTCGAATATAGAGGATAACCCCTTTGAAAAATCACTTCCTCTTACCCATGAAACTATTGGAACTCCAGATGTTACTACTTGCCCATGAATTTATAGATCCTTTCCACTGTAGATCCTCACTACTGCAGATCCTCACCATCTCCTTCCCACAACTCCACCATATCACCAAATCTAGATTTCCTCACCACAGATCCACACCCCACCTAAAAGTACCACTGTCTCACAACTGTTGAGGGTCGAAACCTAATAAAACCTGAGAGGTCTCCCCTAAAGTGGAGATCCCCCCATTTGTTCCAATTTTATTTTCAAACAAAATTATTTTTAAAAATAATTTGTTTTAAAAAGTGTTTTTGAAAGTCGAAAGGATATTTTCCTCAAGAAATATTCCATGTGATCTTCCGAAAACAATTTCTATATATGATAACATCATTTAATGTTATTTATTATTTATTGAGGATATGATCCAATGATATAGTTATTATTAATTATCTGAGGGGTTTATATTTATTATTATTATATTATTATGAAATATATTTCTCATCCACAATTTATACCATGATAAAATGATTATGAAAATTTCATTTTTTTCCATGGGATATTCTATGATGAAATGATTATGAATCTAGTGTATTTTCCACAGGTTATGCAATGGTGAAATGTTTATGAACCCCATTTATTTTTCATGGTTTCTAATTTGATTGATGTTTGATGATATTTTGGAACACATATATATTTTATTTTCATTATGTGATAGGTTGGAACTATATATCCATCTAATGTATTGGATAACGATTGATAACTCATGAAATAAAAAAGACTGGAATGGGGAGTGAACCCAGTTTAGTAAGTTACCTTTCCACTATGATAGTATTGGGAACGAACATTGACAATAATGATGGTTGGGGGGGTGAACTCATTCTACTATGTTATCCATGTAAATGATCCCTATCTAAAACTGAAATGAAATTCTACGAATATGTGTATGCCATAATTTTAGGTATTATGAAAATTTTATGCTATCATGGTTTGTGTTATTTGATTACTTTATTATTAATGTCTCATAAACTACCAATATTTACCCCATGGATCATTTTTATGATCGTTTATATACATTGTATTTTTATCAAATGTTATGCTCATATAGTCATACCCTTATAGTCATGTTATGATTACGTATCTCCCTTGTTTACCCATACCGATAATATGAGAACACCCTTTCATAAGATTATTTTCCACAGGTTATGATGATTGGTATTATATGTGATATTTCAAATAAGGGAGCTAGTTATTACGAATTAAGTTGGAGAAATTGTATAACTCTTATAAACTAGTTATTTTTGTTTCCAAGTCTCTAAAGGCACTATAAGTTTTTGATATTCAGTAATGAGTTTGTTTAATGTAATAAATATTAATTAAAAAATATGTAATATTTATGTATGAGAGGTTTGGGTCCCTACAAACACACATCATATTCCTCATGTTCCCATAACAATTACAGTTTTGGCCCATGTTGAATATATCATGCCATGTGGCTATGACAAAACATCATGTGACTATGCCTCTGTAGTTGATCCATATGTTGAAGGAACACATCCAATACCCTATGTAAGATTACACACTATGTCCCCATAGGGATACATTGTGTGGAGAGACATGGCTTTATAGACCTTCTCAAGGAAGGGACACACCTAGGACCCCAAGTGCATATACACAACGTGTCCCTATTGGGACACATCATGTGGAGGCACATGGATATCCAATCCATTAATATGGGAGGACATTACTCATAGTCCATATGAATTCACATGTTGTATTACCCAATGTACATGTTACTTCCTTTTCTGAAGAAATTCTACATTGTGTATATCTTTCTACAAGACATGGATTTGGGCCCACAAGTAGTATTTCTTGAGTTTTTTTCTTCATATTTCATGATGGTAGACTTCATTTTGGAATTAGATATATTACATGTGGTGTTATGAGTTAGAAACTTCTTTTATTATTCCTTGTCTAATGATATTTATTGAGATTTCACATTAGAGAGATGATAGTGTTGGAACTCATCTATCATACCAAGGAGTGGGTACCCCATGCTCTTTCATAGGTGATCCAACACGTTCACATATTTCAAATGGTGTGGGTAATCTATTTATGGAGTGGAACTCCCCCATCATTGATCTCTCATGGTGATTGATTACTCCACTGATGTTTGTGATCCCTTGGATTTAGACTGCATTAGTGTGGAACGATCCTCCACTCATATACTTGTGAAGTTACCCCCAATGTTTAACATCAGATATTGGACCTTTGTATTTTTAGGATGAATCACCATTAATAAGTTCTTATAAAGGTGTATTTCCCCTTTCTCCATTCTCTTGAGTTTCATTATGAGAATATATTTTTTTTTGATTTTCATTAAACTATTTCTTTATGTGTTGTGATGAATTTGTCTTATTATATTTATTTCTAATTGGGTTTCAGGACATCCTAATGGGTAGGTATATACTAAACCTTTCATGGACTATTCCTATAGGTTTCATGTATTATGATGATAATAGTAATATCAGTAGTGACTTTGGATGACCTAGTTTCAAGGGAGAACAATGGTACTTAGTTTCATTGACCTTCTTTGGTGGTTCACCATAAACATTGTTTGTAGAGAAATATTTATTTTTACTTCCTTTTCATGTTTTTGTAAGGATTGGAACTTTTTTTTGGATGGATGTATATTTTTCCTTTATATATTTTATATCACCTTTCCTTGCTTTGATTTATTTCCTAGAGTATATTACATGCATTAATTACACTCTAGATGTTCTAGTCATTTATCATATCCTGGCACTATTTCATGAAGTTGGTTGTTTGTGTGTATATAGGTACAATAGAATAAGTCCTTCCATTTTCA
Organism: Viscum album; assembly: GCA_963277665.1. NCBI lineage: Eukaryota > Viridiplantae > Streptophyta > Magnoliopsida > Santalales > Viscaceae > Viscum > Viscum album. Next base: position 1,902,692,199 of record OY728127.1, read on the forward strand.
ATTATATGCATACTTTGTTCTTGTTTTCATCTCCCAACATATTAGAGGTGCGATTAGAAAATCACCCTTAGCTTACGCAGGGCCTAGGTGGGGTCCTAGAGGGTTCATTCCACATTGATTGGTATTAGTGGAGGTTCTTCATTTGGTTTGTGTTAGATTGGATTTGAGGTTTTGTTTTATAACTTAGTGAAATGATTTTTGAGTGTCTTGAGTTTAGATCATAGTCTAGGGAACATGATGATTGTGTGGCTACAGATGTATCCATACACTTGAACTCTAACTACCTACTTGTCAACTTGTAATACTAAGGCCCTAGTTATTGGGAATCCAATGGTACATGAATCATATAGGATTAATTCCTTTGACATATACATCCTTATTATGTTATATCCCTTGATATTATTATCATACCATGGTAAAAATTATTAGGTTTTAGTATACCTCTAAAATAATTTCCAACTAGGATACTGATATTGGTTAATGACAACAACCAGTTGAGTGATACACGTAGGCATAACATGTTACATGATTTCTAGGTTGATTAGAACCTATGTACATTATGGGTAACCAATAGGTTCAGTAGTTCAGGTTGGTGATACACGTAGTCCTAGTATGTTATGTTAGTTGTAATGATATGTACCTGTTATTTTTTTGGGAGATAAAATATCAAGAAGCACAAGATTTGATCGGGGATGTGGTCTGAGTTTTTGGGCTTGTTCTATACTCAGATGACCATATGGTTTCATTTTTAGTCAACCTTTTTTATAGACTAGCAGGGTTTCACTCAGACCCATAATTAATAACCCCTCATAGTCAGGCTTTCACTAGCTATTCATTCATTAGTATTTTTCTTCAATATTTTGATCTATTTGGATTCAAGATCTCTTTGATCCACAGAAGTGGGATATTTTATTTTGATGTTATGCCTTTAGGTTTACCAACCTCAAGTGTTACTCTCTAAAAATGGTGGATGATTGGGAATTCTAGGCATGTGATATTTAGTAGGACCTTTGTAGAGACATATGATCCTATATGGTCTCCTAATGTAGTACCACTTATGTTGGATTAATTGAGAAGTAATTAGTCATAGATAAATATATAGAAGATGGATGTTAGGAAGCTAGATATGGATTTAGATAATATGTGGATGAGTTGTTTGTAGATGTTAGTGGGTGTAATTATTCAAGGTCTCAGTGTGTGAGGCACACTCATTCCAAGACTATGATGCAAGCATTTGTAGCCTAGGTTTCGTACATAGGATCTAATCAACCTAGAGATGGGATATGCTATTCTAGGGATGGGTGAGTCCATATATCACTTTTTTATGACTCATCATGCTATGAATGGTTGATATGATTTCGAAGTACATTCACTATGAAGTAAATGATTCCATCAAGGATCTCCCATGCTTGACTAGGGTGGACTACAAGGAGGTGGTACTGATTGAGTAGGTGGACCTCTAGAGGGAGGAGATTCAGGTGGTGGAAGACTCTATGATCTAATCCCACAACCACCACAAGGTTTCCTATTCTTGGATCATATGGATGGTGTCCTAAGGCTTGAAATTTGTTTTCTATGGAGGGATATGTTCAGGATACTCATGATATGATTCATGGTATGATCTAAGTCTTATATATTGCATATATAATATTTGTAGAAATAAACAAGATTCAATCCAATATATTTGTATAATGTTTGTGAGAAATTGACTTTTTGGTAGAGTTATTGGGCCGTCATCTATGTATAATAGTTCCTACATTTTGTGATTCCAATATATTTCACATATACTTGTAGTGTGAGTTAGAACATAGTGAAGAGTGTTTTTTATACCTCTTGGTCATTGCATTGAAACCTCATTACCTATTCTTGGGTATGTAATACCTGTTTATGGTGTGTCACTAGATTTTCTATCATCGTTGGTGAGTTATATACCTTTGTGTCGATGGCATGACAATATAATTCATTGTAGATAGGAATATTATGGCTGAGTGAGCGGGGATCACAAATAGGAAGATGAAACCTATCTCTCGTCAACTAGTTATTTTATCCCTTAGTTCAATGGGATCCCCAGTCATCTGGATTTTTATAGTAGTGTAGATTTATATGGACATCCCTACAAAAGATATTTTTGGACTACCTATGAGATTAATGATTGAATTATTTATAGAAATGTACCCTAAGATCAGATCAATAACTCCGTGGAATATCATATGGCCCCTACAAAGCTCCAAGAGTTGATGGTCTAGTTGAAAGACCTTCGGAGAAAGGTTTAATCATACCTATTGTGTCCCCCTAGGCAGATCCAGTGTTATTCATGAAATAAATGACTTGATTTTAAGGTATTGTGTTGATTATAACAACCTAAAATAGGTGATTATTGAGAAAAAATACCTATTACTAAGGATTTATGGCCTTTTGGCTAGTAGAAAGGTGCAAGTTTGTTTTCATGGACCAATCATGGGAACATATACCGTTAGTTGATGCTTCAAAACGCTGATATTTATAATATAAATTCTGATTTTTCTATATACATTATGTGTTTCTAGTGATTTATTTTGGTGTGACTAATGACCCAACTATGCTTATGGAACTAATGAATATGATCTTCCAGCTATACTTGGATTGATACGTAGTCAAATTTACTGATGACATACTCATATACTCTAAATTCTAGGAGAATAATATAGAATATTATAGGATTGTATGGTAATTAATTTTAGAGAATCAACTACATTGTATGATCTTGATGTGTTTGTTTTGGATCATAGATTTTCACATTCTAGGGAATGTCATCTCTGAGGATATTGATGATGGGAATCTGGAGATGATGGATATAGTTATTTCTTGTTAGAGGTGTATATTGTTTTAAATTTAGTGGGATATTATTAAATTATTATGTTAGAATACTCTAGGATTATATCCCCTTTAACTTCCTTAATATGAAGGGGTTTCCTTTTTTCTTTCAAAGAGTAGTGTTGGGGAGCCTTCATAGAGTTGATGCATAGGTTGAATAGTGATGCTATATTGAGACTACCAATGGAGAGAATCGAGTACATGGTTATTTATGATTCCCCTATATATAGGATTAGATTTTTTTTATGTAGAGGTAATCAGTGATAGCTTATGGGTCGAGGCAGCTGAGACCCCATGAGTGAAACTACATAACCCTCAACATGCAGTTGGTAGTTGTAGTCTTAACCCAGAATATGTGGATGAATTATATAATGGGTGAGAATTTCATAATTTACTCATGACACCAGAGTATTAGGAACATCTTCACCTAGAGAGATCTAATACTCCAATAGATATGTTTGATAGTGTTCCTGCAGGACTACAATTTAGACATTGTATACACACCATGGTAAGGAAATGTTGTGAAAAAATATAATAAAGTAAAATATCATTATAGATTTGTGGACGATGTGTCCATGTAGTTGGCCTCACTGATGATAAACGTATTAAAGGAGTGGGTGATGCTTATTTTTAATCAGTAGTAGTGACTCATTTGATTATATAGTTTGTGGGAGTGTCTCAGTTGAGAGACATTAACTGTGATATTTTACATGACCCGATATCCTCAAGAGATGTGCTATATGTATTTTATATAAGAGGAGAGCATGTAGAGACCCAAGCTTAATGTACATGGAAATTAAATTAATTTTTAGGAATATATAAAATATAACAAAAATAGACACCCAAGGACATTAATAGTTTAGAGTATTTGGAAACTCGGAACATAATCTTCTAATCATGGTGAACGATCTTCAATATCTCCCATAAAGATATTCCCCTTTTTTTTCTCACCTAAAACCATTCTTTATATCCTGGGTAAAAGAAAAAATATAAAGGGTGAGCTCAAATTCTCAGTAAGGGTAAGCATGGAGAAAATAAAACAAACCATATACATTTTAACTTAAAAATCATGAACATAAAGTTTAAACCTCAAAATCTTGAGTTGTGAAATAAATCTCAGTAGTACGTAAGGAATAGATCATAACGGAACATTAATCATGATAAAATAGCATGGGAATAAAACATGAAATTTTGGCATCCATTAAGAAAATGTTATGATTTCAATATTAGCCAAGGCATTGCTGCCAAGACCATCATAGTGGACAAAGTCCATTACTGAACCGGGTTTACTTGTCGTTCCATCCCTATATTACTGAACCAGATTCCCTTGCGTTCCATCCATGTCTATCTCATGAGATATAAATCATTACCCAATGCATTGTAGGGATATATAGGTCTCACCCATCTCATAATGAAACCATTCCTATGTGTGCCACAAAATCATAAATCATACATCATACCATAACCCATGTAATAAAAATTGGATTCTTGAACATCATGCCATCATAACATAATCCATATAAGATAAAAGGGCTTCATAAAAATAATTCCACCATAACATAATCAAATCAATGTAATAATAGGAATTGAAATAAAGCCCAATATTATCTTAGATGTAAAATAATATTGATAAAACACTTGAACTCCATTCCTGAGGAAAATATACTTTTTTCTTCAATTTTTTTTCCTTTCTCAACATGTCATACTATCTCAAACTAAAAGAAGTTAATTGAAAATAAACTTGAAAACCTATAAAGGAAGCCTCATGGAAATAATGTTCTATGAAATCATAAAAATCCATTTGTTCTTTAGAAGTTAAAAAAACTATTCTTCTCGTACTTTTTACCAGAAAAGTCAAATAGTACCTCGTATGGTAAAAAAAGAAAGATTCCTTCCATACTACAAAGTAAAAGTCATAAAAAGGGGGTAAACATGAATTTAAACATACATGGAAGAATAGTAAACACTTTATGATTTTTTTTATAAAACATGGACATGGATGATAAATATAACCCTGTTAATACTTACGTATAAGCAATCTCAGATAAAAATGAGATTGCAAAATTATCCCGGACCTTATGTCCAATTTCTTCTGTATGTGTACGAGACTCCCATATAGAGGTTTTAAACATATTATTAACTCCTAAGTTAACCATGATAATATTTATGATATCATATATGATTCACTTATGACTTTATATTACCCGTTCATTTGTTAGTTCCATGTTAAAGCAGTGTTTTGGTAAAATTGTTTCATTTGTCGTACGTGTTTTGACTTTTAATTATTCATATGGTTACATAGATAACGATTAATTACTTCTAGAATGTAAAAAATGAATTATATATAATATATTCATAATAATAATATATATATATATATATATAATTGATCGATAAATGGAATGAAATACATCGTTCATGGAGATAGTAGGCTGTACGTATGCATGAACGCTGTTTTCGCATCCTTATTAAATTTAATGGAATTAAGTAAATTACATATACATAAATCCAGTATCATTATTATGAAACATATTTCATGATTATTTATTATATATACATTATATTCATTCTCTAATGGTTAACATAGAGAATTAATCTCATCGTGTCAGGGAGACGGTAATCCGTACGCACGCACGAGCGATGATTTCTTTTTCCATAGGATGGATAGAAGGTGAAATTGGGTTTTTTAATATTTATAATAACAAATAAGTATATTAGTGATACTTATGTTATTAATTTATAATGTAACAAATATATAAGAGGAAGTAAAAGAAGAAATAAATTTGAAAGAATCTGTAAAGGATATTACCTCTTCTTCAACGCGCCTCTTATAAACCTCCTCTTAGGGCACTAAAGTTGGTATTTGAAGAAGACCAGGACCTCTATTATGTTTATAAGGAAGTGGAGAAGGTAAATGGGTTGGGTTTGGATAATAATTAAGGCTCAAAATGGTGTGAGGAGGAGAGGGAGGAGGTGCCCTTTTATAAGAGAGGAGAGGGACACTTTTGGAAACCTCTAAAATATTAGATAATAATAAAATCAAACCCCACTTAAAAATCTCCAAAAATGAATCAATTAGAATATTAGATAATATAGGGTTGTAATATCATCATCCAATAACATTTATACATGTTTTATGTTTATTTTAAACCTTATAATTTTTATTTATTCTTATTTAATCTATTTAATTTTATTTGTGGTAATAATATTCTAAATTTTAAATTATTATAAATAATTACTTATGTGTTGTGAATTAATCATAATTGGATACCTTATGAAATTTTATACCATTTAAATTCCAATTTATAATTTATAATTATTTTTGTGAATTTTAAACAATTTAATAATATGTTATTTTTATGAAATAACAACAGTTTCAATTTTGACACTGTTAAATAATTTAAATTTAAATAAAATCCCTACAGAAGATATATTCAAAAAAAAATATTTAATAGATTATTAAAATGTCATATTCCTCAAAAAAAATTCATGGAGTACATTAATTTGTTCATATAATATTTATTTTTAAATTTTTAAAACCATTTATTTGATATTTCAATCGATAAACTAATTTCTACATCACTATTGTTTCACCATTAATGAAAATTATTTAATCCATAAAAATTATAAATAAATTCACATGATTTAGGTAATTTTATTATATATCTGTGGACTATTTATTATCGATGTTTTATTAAGTTCATCACTAAATTAAAATTATTACACTAATAAGATATAAGATAGTGACATGTGGTCACTTTCTTTGGTTTTAATAATAATTACATCATTTTCATGGTCAAAAGTCCATGAAATGAATCTATTCCGACCCTTAGGTGATATGGATCTACTTTAATTCATCTAATCGAATTTTGGAAGGTGTTAAGGTGATTTTATAATCTTATTTTTACCCTTAATTACCTGATTTATCTTTAACTGTAGTAAATAAAATTTACCGTAGTTACTATTCATAATGTATAAAAATAAAAGTAGCCTATTAGAATAATTTGTACCTAATGATTCAAAATCTAGAATCCATTTTTTCAAATTCAAAAAATAGAAGTGACAGTATTTAATTTAAAATTAATCGTGCTATTGAAAAAATGGGTTTTTAAAGTTAATACGTTGCAAAAGATTGAAATATTATTACATATGAATTCAGTGTAAAATTATTACTAATGACTTACATTATATTAAATGGTAAAAATATATTCTATTTTTACTTTAAAACCATCCAATTTTGTAATTTAACTATATAAATTATCTTGATGAAAAAATTTGTTTTTAATTACAATTTAGCGTATTTTTACTATTCATCAAAATAAGAAACTTATCAGAAAAATATCAAAAATTTATCCAAAAAAATTTATATCCTGATTCCAAATAAGAATATTATTTTGTCATATTGAACTTATAAACATGTCAAAAACTATATTTAAAATGGGTGCGCCATCAAATGGCGGAAAAAATGCAATTTTTTGAGAATTACTTATTTTACCTGAAACATTTGTTTTGTTATCATACCATGATCTAGAAAATATGTAAGATGAATTATAATGTTATAAAATTCAAATTTTGGTTAATACTATTCATAATGGATAGTTCATCATAATATTATAAAATATCATTTTTTAGTGAAATCCGATATTGCGTACAACACACACTATCGAGGAAGGTCGCTATTGCGTGTAATGTAAGACAAGTCGAGGTTGTGTGTAGTGAAAGACTCATTTGGTGTTACGTATAAAATAATCAAAATATATTTCATTTATACATTGATCAAAATCTAAACATGGTGTTGTGTAAAAATGAATTTTATTCGAAAGAACTTGAAATTGTGTGTAACACAAGCCAAGAATAGTGCTGCGTGTACTACAAGTTAATAAGATGTTGCATATAGTGCAATCTAATAATGATGAAGCTTAAAACACAAGACATCAATGAAAGAATATTTCTCATAGAAGCTCAGGGTGTTGCATTCTACCCCCCTTAAAATTAATGTTTTCCCTCTTAATTTGTCGAGGTTATAAATAATTTAATACTTTAAAGTTTCTTTTATAGAAACCCACATCATAAAATGTAATACCAAAACTTAATTTTAAAAACTTAAGTATGAAATTTAGCGGTTACCCAAACTAACTCATCACTGGGATTCCACATAGGAGAACATAGGTGAAAATATGGAAATGGAAGGGAAATATAACCATCAAGTTTGGATGGAGTGTGGTAGAGAACATGGCTATGAAAAAGACAACAATCACAAAGCCATAAATTTGTGACGATCTAAGGTCCCATTTGATTCATCAGATATGAGGGTACTAAGAAAAAAAATTTGGTTTTCAAGATCCTTTCCATAAATTTGAAAATTTTGAATTAGAATAAATACTTACTCGATATTGATACAACCTCATCGTTGGTCGTTCCTTGAATAATTTCCACTTCATATCTTAAAGAAATGAAGTTGAATTTGTCATTCGTGAAGTGTTAGCAGATCATGTGATAGAATGATGGGTCATTCCATCTATCTCAAACAAAAGGTTAAAAAAAGTTATTAAATATACATAAGTCCATATATGGTGATATTAACCATATATAGTTCTAAAAAATGGACTTATACTTCATATATCACACCACTTATTAAAATAAAACCAATTTCAACAAACCAGGGACTTCCTGAAGGACATTGGTTGGAGATAAAGGCATGTTGCACTTCGGTTGTGGGTTTGATTCCCACATCCCTGTCCGACGTGACGGGTTGTCCCCCATCCTACAGGTTGTCCTTTTTATAAAACTATACTATTATAAAATTACAGAAATAATATCGAAAAACAAGTTCTATCCTTAAACAATACTATCTTATGTCTTACTTAATCCATTAAAATCTTTAGTCTTATCCAAAATAGTTCTGTCCAATCTCATTGTATAATGAAAAATATTACTAGAGAGGTTATCTACCAAGCATGTAAATACCATCATTTATCCCACATATATCATAATATATATCTTGTTGGTCACATTCCAAACATGTGAATACCTTAATAATATATTTTCTAGAAACATGAATTACTATAGAACCTTAGTGAAAACATTAATACTGAGAAAAGTTAACACTTTACACATACCAAAATCCCAAAAATTCTATATACTCATACCATGATATCACTTTGCCCTTATATCAATCATGATCTCATTAATACTGTCAAACATATTATTTTCTCTTTATCCTATCATTATGCACATATCATCTGCTTTCCAAAAATATTTCAACCACTTTTCATGGTTACCGGTACTATTCAACATTTAATTTCAAATACTGAAGGAAAAACAATAGTGTAACAATCCTTATATTTTTCTTTATTCCATAGTACCATATATTATTCTTGATCAAAATGAAATCATACTACTACTCTCTTAAACCATTGACAGAGCTTCATCATTTTATTTTTCAACACTTCTTTCATTTCATATTTCATTTGTAGTCTCTTCATCATCATCAACATAAATACTACCCATACGACCATGCTGATTCTCTTCATGATATTTTCCCCAAGGGAATTGGTTTGGATAATGCCCGTACATTCCACATTTAAAACATCTAACTATTTTTGATGTCTTATAAATACCAGTATCCTTGTCCATTGTGTTAACGAAACCTTTTCCATTGAAATTACATGCATTGTGTCCTTTTCCCCACCCAAAGCATCTTCCAGTGCCTTTGAAACATTCTCCCAGATGCCTCTTCCCACATGATTTTCAAGAGGTAAATTAAACTTTCTTTCCTCTATGATCATCATGAAACTCCATCTCTATCTTATAAGATGAGTTAGGAAACTTACCAATGTTGAGATTATTGATCATATTATGATATTGCTGATCAGGCATAATAACGACATTTTTCCTTCCAAATACTGTTTCATTTGGTTTCTCATGAAGAATATCATTCCATTGTCTATCATACTCTCCATTAACATGAATCTTCCTCTTTCCAGCCATTTTCTAAAACCCAAAAAGAATACTGTGGGAGGAAAAAATCTTACTAGGAAAACACTATAATCAAGGGGAGTACTTTCAATATCTAACATATTAGTTTTAATCCTAGGACATTCAGGACCGTTATCATAATTATAGGATTGTAACCTATAGTTATACTTAACCTTTGTGACATCCCTAGACATGACATAGAAATATCTTCAGGGATCTCACTAAAGTTTTCGCATCCTAGTTTCCAAAGATTAAATAATACTATCCTCTGATACCAACTGTAGAGACCCAAGAGTGACTTACATGTACATTAAATTACTTTTGTGGAATATGTAATACATAAAAAAATAGACACCCAAGGACCGTAGTAGTTTAATGTCATTGGAAACTCGGAATATAATCTTCTAATCATGGTTAAAGATCTTCAACATCTCCCATAAAGATATTCCCCTTTTGTTTTCATACCTAAAACCATTCTTTATATCCTGGGGAAAAGAAAAAATATAAAGGGTGATCTCAAATGCTCATTAAGGGTAATCATGGAGAAAATAAAACAAACCATATACATTTTAACTTAAAAAACATGAACATAAATTTTAAACATCAAAATCTTGAGTTGTGAAATAAATCTTGGCAGTACGTAAGGAATAGATCATAATGGAACATTAATCATGATAAAATAGCATGGGAATAAAACATACAATTGTGGTATCCATAAATAATATGTTATGATTTCCATATTAGCCAAGGCATTGCTTCCGAGACCATCATAGTGGAAAAAGTCTATTACTGAACTGAGTTTACTTGTCGTTCTATCCCTGTATTACTGAACCGGATTCCATTGCATTCCAGCCATGTCTATATCATGAGATATAAATCATTACTCAATGCATTGGAGGGAGATATAAGTCCCACCCATCTCATAATGAAACCACTCTTATGTGTGCAAAAAAATCATAAATCATATATCATAGCATTACCCATGTAATAAAAATGGGATTCTTGAACATTATTCCATCATAACATAATCCATATTAGCTAAAAGGGCTTCATAAAAATAATTCCAACATATGATAATCAAATCAATGTAATAATAGGGATTGAAAAAAACCCAATATTATCTTATATGGAAAATATTTTTGATAAAATACTTGAACTCCATTCCTGAGGAAAATATCCTTTCTTCTTCAAAAACATTTTTCCTTTCTCAACATGTCATACTATTTCAAACGAAAATAAGTTAATTGAAAATAAACTTGAAAACCTGTAAAGGAAGCTTCATGGAAATAATGTTCTATGAAATCATAAAAATCCATTCGTTCTGTATATGTTAAAAAACTATTTTTTTCGTACTTTTTACCAGAAAAGTCAAATAGTACCTCATATGGTAAAAAAAGAAATATTCCTTCCATAATTCAGAGTAAAAGTCATAAAAAGGGGTAAACATGAATTTAAACATACATGTAAGAATATTAAACACTTTATGAATTTTATTTATAAAACACGGACATGGATGATAAATATAACCCTGTTAATACTTACGTATAAGCAATCTCAGATAAAAATGGGATTGCAAAATTATCCCTGACCTTATGTCCAATTTCATCTGTATGTGTCCGAGACTCCCATATAGTGGGTTTAAACATATTATTAACTTGTAAGAGAACCATAATAATATTTATGATATCATATATGATTCACTGACGACTTTATATTACCCATTCATTTGTTAATTCCATGTTAAAGCAGTGCTTTAGTAAAATTGTTTCATTTGTCGTACGTGTTTTGACTTGTAATTATTCATATGATTACATAGATAACGATTACATACTTATAGAATGTAAAATAAGGGTAATCATGGAGAAAATAAAACAAAACATATACATTTGAACTTAAATAAAACATGAACATTAATTTTAAACATCAAAATCATGAGTTGTGAAATAAATATTGGTAGTACGTAAGGATTAGATCATAGAGGAACATTAATTATGATAAAATAGAATGGGAATAAAACATGTAATTGTGGAATCCATTAAGAACATGTTATGATTTCCATTGTTGCCACAGAATTGCTTCTGAGACCATCATAGTGGACAAAGTCCACTACTGAACTGGGTTTACTTGTCATTCCATCCCTATATTACAGAACCAGATTCACTTGTCGTTCCAGCCATGTATATCTCATGAGATAAAAATCTTTACCCAATGCATTGGAGGGAGATATATGTCCCACCCATCTCATAATTAAACCATTATTATGTGTGCCACAAAATCATAAATCATACATCATAGCATAACCCATGTAATAAAAATGGGATTCTTGAACATCATGCCATCATGACATAATCCATATAAGATAAAATGACTTCATAAAAATAATTCCACTATAACATAATCAAGTCAATGTAATAATTGGGATAGAAATAGAACCTTATATTATCTTATATGGAAAATAATTTTAATAAAACACTTGAACTCCATTCTTGAGAAAAATATCATTTCTTCTTCAATTTTTTTTCCTTTCTCAAAATGTCATACTATTTTATACTAAAAGAAGTTAATTGAAAATAAACATGAAAACTTGTAAATGAAGCTTCATGGAAATAATGTTCTATGAAATCATAAAAATCCCTTCCTATCATATAAGTTAAAAAAATCATTCTTCTCGTACTTTTTACCGGAAATGTCAAAAATTACCTCGTATGGTAAACAAAAGAAAGATTCCTTCCATACTACATAGTAAAAGTCAAAAAAAAGGTTAAACATGACTTTAAACATACATGGAAGAATATTAAACACTTTTGGAAAACATTTTTATAAAACACAGATATGGATGATAAATATAACCGCAGTAAATACTTATGTATAAGCAATCTCGGATAAAAATGATATTGAAAAATTATCCCTTACCTTATGTCCAATTTCATTCGTATGTGTCCAAGACTCCAGTATAGTTGGTTTAAACATATTATTAACTTGTAATAGAATCAGAATAATATTTTTGATATCTTATATGATTCACTTATGACTTTATATTACCCGTTCATTTTTCAATTCCATGTTAAAGCATTGTTTTGGGCAAAATTGTTTCATTTGTCGTACATGTTTTGACTCATAATTATTCATATGATTACATAGATAATGATTAATTACTTCAAGAATGTAAAACATGATTTATATATAATATATTCAGAATAATATATATATATATATATATAATAGATCGATAAATGGAATGAAATACACAGTTCATGGAGAAGGTAGGTCGTACATACGCAAGAACACTGTTTTTGTGTCCTTATTAAATTGAATGGAATTAAGTAAATAACATATAAATAAATAAAGTATCATTATTATGTCACATATTTAATTATTATTTATTATATATACTTTATATTCAATCTTGAATGGTTAACATAGAGAATGAATCTCATCGTGTCATGGAGAAGGTAATCCATACGTACACACGAGTGATGATTTCATTTTCCATAGGATGGATAGAAGGTAAAATAGGGTTATTTCATATTTATAATAACATATCAGTATATTATTGACACTGATGTTATTACTTTATAATGTAACAAATAATTAAGATGAAGTAAAAAAAATAATTTCAAAGAATCGGTAAAGGATATTACCTCTTCTTTGACGCGCCTCTTCTAATCCTCCTCTTAAGACACTAATGTTGGTTTTTGAAGAAAACCATGACCTATAGTATCTTTCTATGGATGTGGAGAAGGTAAATGGGAAGGTTTTGACCGATATTGAAGGATCAAAATGGTGTGAGGAGGAGAGGGAGGAGGTTCCCTTTTATAAGAGAGGAGAGGGGCACCTTTGGAAATCTCTAAAATATTAGATAATAATAAAATCAAACCCCACTTAAAAATCTCCAAAAATGAATCAATTCGAATATGAGATAATATAGGGTTTTAATATCATCATCCAATAAAATTTAGACATGTTTTAGGTTTATTTTAAACCTTATCATTTTGATTTATCCTTATTTAATCTATTAAATTTAATTTGTGGTATTAATATTCTAAATTTTAAATTGTTATAAATAATTACTTATGTGTTATTAATTGTCCATAATTGGATACATTATGACATTTTCGACCATACAAATTTTAATTTATAATTTTGAAATGTTTTTGTGATTTTTAAACAATCGAATAATATGTTATTTTTATAAAATAACAATAGTGTCAATTTTGACACTATTCAATTATTTGAATTTAAATAAAATCCACACAGAATATATATTCGAAAAAATATATTTAAAAGACTCATAACATGTCATATTATTCAAAAAAATTATGGATCACATTAATTCATTCATATAATATTTATTTAGATATTTTTAAAACCATTTATTTGATATTTCAATCAATAAAATAATTTCTACATCACTATTATGTCACCATTAATGATAATTATTTAATGTTTAAAAATTCTAAATACATTCACATTATGTAGATAATTTTATTTTATTTCTGGTGACTATTTATGTTTGATGTTTTATGAATTTTATCGCTAAATTAAAATTATTACACTTATAAGATATAAGAGAGAGACATGTTGTCACTTTCTTTGGTTTTAATAATAATTACATCATTTTCATGGTCAAAATTCCATGAAATTAATATATTCCGACACTTAGATGATATGGGTCAACTTTTACTCATCTAATAGAATTTTTGAAGGTGTTAGGTGATTTTATAATCTTATTTTTACCATTAATTACCTTATTTATCTTTGACTCCAGTAAATAAAATTTACCATAGTTACTATTCATAATGTATAAAAATAAAAAGTAGCATATTAGCATAATTTGGACCTATTGATTCCAAATATGGAATCCATTTTTTTAAATTCAAAACATAGAAGTGGCAGTATTTAATTTAAAATTAATCCCGCTGTTGAGAAAACGGGTTTTAAAAGTTAAAACGTTGCAAAAGATTGAAATGTTTTTACCTATAAATTCAGTGTAAAATCAATGATAATGACTTAAATTATATTAAATGGTAAAAATATATTCTATTTATAATTTAGAACAATTAAATATTATAATTTTTCCATATACATTATCTCAATGATAAAAGTTTTTTTTAATTAAAATTTAGTATATTTTTACTATTCATCAAAATAAGAAACTTATCAGAAAAATATCAAAAATATTCTAAATTAAATTTTTATATCCTGATTCCAAAGAAGAATTTTATTTTGTCAAATTAAACTTATAAACATGTCAAAATATATATTTAAAATGGGTGCGCCATCCAAGGGCGGGAAAAATGCAATTTTTTGAAAAAAACTTATTTTACCCAAAAAAAATTATTTTGTTCTCATACCATGATCTAGAAAATGTGTAAGATGAATTATAATGTTATAAAATTAAAAATGTATTTAATACTATTCATAACGGCTAGTTCATAATAATATTATAATATATCATTGTTTAGTGAAACACGATATTGTGTACAACACACTATCGATGAAGGCCGCTATTGCGTGTAATGCAAGCCAAGTTAGGGTTGTGTGTAGTGAAAGCTTCCATTGGTGTTGCGTATAACATAATAAAAATATATTTCATTTATACATTGATCAAAATCTATACTTTTTGTTGTGTAAAAATGAATTATATTCGAAAGAACATGAAATTGTGTGCAACACAAGACAAGAATAGTGTTGTCTATACTACAAGATAATACAGTGTTACATATAGCGCATGCTAATATTGGAGAAGCATACAATAGAAGACATCAATGAAAAAATATTTCTCATAAAATATCGGGGTGTTATAGAGTATGAAATCAATTACTATGTATGGAGAGTAGTTTCAGTCATGTTACATGATAAGGTGTTGAGTTAGTTTCATACATCCACCTTGGCTATGAATTTAGGTCTGGAAAAGATATACAAGGACCAATGGGGAATGTTTTGGTGGGATGACATGTGGTGGAGTGTTTTTAATTGTTTTTCTTGATACCTTAAATTGGTTTTAGTAGGTTTTATTATGCCCCTTGAGATCTTATAGTGGAAGTGGAATGGCCTATCAATGGATTTTTTATGGGAATTCTAAAGACATTGAAAGACCACAACACTATTTGTGTGATTTTGTACCGACTTACCACGGCTACACACATCCTTTATATCTAAAAGAAGAGTTCTGTTGAGAGCTTGGGGTGTTTTTACTTGCATGAGTTTATATGAATCCATGGGGTACCCATGAAACTAATCTATAACCATGACGCTTGATTGAAATCATTATTTTTGAGAGGTATGTAGGAGCCTTTTAGGATCCGGTTATGGATGATCACAACAATACATCCCTAGATGGATAGGTATAACAAATAGAACATCCATGTTTTGTAGTATATGTTGAGTTCAAACATGTTATAATTATAATTGATCTAGAATTACCACTTTCCATTAGTGGGGTTTTCTTATAATAAAAACGGTCACTCTACAACTGGTATGGAACCTTTTGATGCCCTACATTGGAGACTCTACAGGTCACCCTCATGATTCACCAAGATTTAAGAGACATATATTCCTGGGTTAGAGCAAGTATAGGTAGCACTACATATCTTCTAGGTGATCTATGAGGTTATGAGGATATCCTATTGTCGATACAAATATTTCATAGACTGACGTTTGAGATATTTTGAGTTTGATTAGGGGAAATCATGCCTTCCTAAGAGTCACCCCATGAAGAGTGATACTAATATTAATATATAGAATAAAGTTATCCTTTAAGTTCATTAAGTTATTAAAGATCTTGTATAGATTCATAGAGGTTCCCTACAACTTGGAATTACCTCCACAGTTGGACAAAGTACATTACATCTTTCATTTGTTGGGGATGAGGACTTATGTGTGCAACCCATCACACATTATGGACTAGGGTGAGCTACACAATGAGGATAGATCCAATTTATTGGGTTACCCATTGGTGATCATAGATTTAAAGGTGAATATATTCTGTGAATGGACCATTCTCATGGGTTGAGTTCATTGGGAACATGGTAGCATGCTGGAGAGGTCCTGGGAATTTGGTTGCCAGATGCTAGCTCAATATCCCCACCATTTTGTGTATCTTGTTATTTTTCAATAAAATCATAAATGAGGGTAGAATATATTGACTTATGTATCTATAATTCAATCCTATATATATATATATATACATTTTTTTCATTGGAGTTGGAACTGTGTTTCTGGTGTCACATGACATTATAATTAATATATTAAAAATATTAATATATATTAAATCATATGAATTCATACTTTTATAAGAAATCATTTTCCCATTTATTGTGACCTTGAACGGAAAATATGAGTCCATGGTTGTTTCTAGAAATTTTGGATTACCTATGGCGTGATATTAAGGTTTTTAGAGTCAGGATTTCGGTTGAAATCATCCATTAGAAGATGCTTTATTTAAAACAAATGATTAATTAATTTATTTTATTTAATGTATAAAACCTTATATACCTCTATAAACACATCATTATGAAGAATCCCCATGTCATATACATAACTTTGGGACATTATAGAGGAGAATGGGAGTACTTTGTTAGCGTTGATCACTCACAAACGTTGATTGAAAATAGATGAGCAAGAGGATTCATGAAATAGATGATAAACATAGTTCTATATTCATTATCATCTCTAGTGTACTTTTTCACCACAAATGGTCAATTAGTTATTGAGGTAGGTAGCATTATTTTTTTATTTTATTCCCTTTCATTTCATTATAAATCAGGGATTTTGTATCCACTATATTTCTACGATTTCTATTCATCATATAAGACATGTTTTAAATATTTTTCTTGAAAATAATTGTTTATTTTGGTTTTCACCACATTTCACACCATTATGTATAGTAAATACATGATCATTGTTTTGGATCACATCATCCAATGAAAATATCACTTCAATCTTGTGATTTTCTCAAAAAAAATCTTCATGTTCTTCATTCTTAGACCATACGATCAAAATTTGACATTTTCATGCTAGATTCGAGTGCAGTAGAACCCCCATATTCATGAAATATGAGTGAATTACTGAGTTATTAATGATTTATGGATGAATTGAGATATATTTGTGGGTTTCAGGTGATGGATTCAAGGATTGGGACCCTGTTTTGGTAACAGGTGGTGTATCACATCATGATATGGGAATTAAAGTCCAATTTTATTTCCCCTGAAGGCTAAGAAATGAAAATTTAGGACTCCTTACATACACTTTGGCATGTTTTGGAAAATAAAATGGTGGATATATAAACGAGTTTTGTATATTCTGCATCCACATGAAAACCAACCTCTTTTCTGTGAAGTCATATACTACACGTTATGTATCCTATTTGAACACGCGTTGTGTACCTTAGGTTATTAGAAAAACTTGGATTTTGTCCCAAGTTAAATATCACATTCTATGTTATTGGGACCACACACTATTAGAATTTTACCAGGTAGCTGATCCATGAGCCGAAGGCGCATGCGTAGGACCCCAGGTTGTCCCACAATCCATTTCCCAATAAGAAAACATCAAGTAAAGAAATATTTCTTCCCAATAATTATCCCGGGAGGCACATTAAAATTACTCGAGGTTAATATACATATTACATCCCCATAGGGTCACACCATGGGGATACAAATTTCTAGCCATGTCGTATCCATGGTAGGACACCCAGGTCTCTAATCGAAGTCACGTTCCATGTGACACTATGTACATGTCATGCACTTTTCAGAGAAACTTCTAACAAGTTAATAATCATCTATGGATTTGTATTTTGGCCCATGAGTTACCAATATTGATAATTTTTTATATAGGATACAATGGTAGCCTTTGTTTTGGTGACAAAGATACATCACGATGTGTTATGAGTGAGGTAATTCTTCTAGAAATACTTGGATGATGATAGTGGTCAAGATTTATCACCATAACAAATAAGGGGCTACAGATCCCCTATCATGCCATGGCATGGGTCCCCCATGTTCTTTTAGATGTATAGTTAGGGGTCCCCATCAATAAGTGGGTGTAGGAATTAAATCTATGAAGTAATACTCACCCATCACCAAGCTATGATGAAGAGTGTGTCCTCCCCTAAAGTCAGTTCACCCTTGGTTATGGAGCATAGTTGAGAAGAGAAGGCCCTCCACTTTGATCCACGTATAGTTGTACGTGATATTAGGAAATGGTGATGAGACCTTTAGAGATATAGGGAAACTCATCATTATTAAATGAATATAAAGATCGAGATCCCCTTTCTCTCTTTTCATATATTTTTTATATGAATACCATTTGTTGGGTTTTCAATAACCTCTTTCCTTAGGGGGTTTTCTAACTTTTTCCAACAATTTTACTTTTCTATGGTTTTTTGGGGGGCTTACTAGGTATGTATATACTTACCACTATAGGGGATATTACTGCACTTTTCATTTCTTATATAGATGATATGAGTACCAATGGTGATCATGGCAGACCTAGTCTCAGTGGGCCATAATGTTACATAGTGTCACCGACCATTTTCAGTGGTCAGACCCATATATTTTGAGTCAGAAACACTTTAATTTTCCTTCCCATAGAAAATGTTTTTTAGGTTGGGAACTCTATTCTATTTGGGTGTGTATTTCTACTTTATATCTTATAAATCAGCTAGATGCACATTTATGTAATTCAAATATTTTGTAACATGCATTGATTACACTCTAGATGTTTCCATTATTTTTTATATCTTTTTTCCATTGAATGGAAATAGATGTGTGTGCACATTAATGTATAGTAGTTTAAGGCTTCCCATTTTTAGTGATATTCTAACACAAAAAATACTTCTGGCCTCAATCCTTTTCCATGCATGTTCGGGGTGAAACCCTTAGGTTTCTGCAAGCCTAGGTGGGCTCCACGTGAGTCATTTTGAGACACATTTATCCACAAGTTTTCTCATTTATACCCTTTCTGGATATCACAAAATATATTATCATCTTCATAAAATTGGAACTAGAAACATAAGAACCGGGTGAACTAAAATTATCAATATGGGAAAGATATATCATAATGTTTTAGATCATAATAAATAATTATAAAACTATTTATACATAAATATGTTTATAAAATATCAATATACTATATATGCACTACTAAAAAATTGGTCATTAGCGACTGCCAATGGCGGTCACTATAGACCTATAGAGACCGCCCAGCAACCGCCAATGGCGGTCGCTATAGGTGGCCAAAATGCCGGCCTTAAGCGACCGCCTAGCGGTCGCTACACTGGGAAATTTTTTTAAAAAAAAAATTCATACTGAAAGAAATATATATATATATATATTAAAGAAATATATATATATATATATATATATATATATTAATGAAATATATATATATAATATTAAATAAAATATTTTTCATTTTTTAATGAAATGTACAAATTGAGTTTTTTTCTTCACGGTGCAAAATCAGAGATAAAACAAGGTAACAATCATAAAAAATGGAAAACAATTTCAAACAGCATAAACATAAAGATCATCATAAACGATAAACATGCTTCAACGATCCGAGCAGGTCCATCTATTTCAATCTTCTACTTCAATAAACCTACAATAAGACAAATAAACAACAAAACAAAACAAACGTAAATTGAACATAATTATTCAGTTATTATATACATATAATAAAATTAAATCTGACATTAAATCATGGTGCTATAATAATTTAAAACCCCCACTTTAAGAAATGCTATCATTTCAGGTCATTCGGAGCACGTTTGCTCCGAATTCGACCGTCTCACGCCGTTTTTGGTGTTTTATGACACCGGAAACATGTTTCCGGTCACCGCGGTCAAACGACAAATCCGATTGACATTCCATCTACCTGACCATTCCAAAAATCACACAACGGCTGATGTCGTATGGTTTCATTGCATTCTGAGGTCGTTCGGGTGGTTTTGACCCACCAACGCGCCGTTTTAGCGCGGGCCGAGCAGCTGAAAACGACACAATCGGCTGTACCGCGCGCACCACATCTCCGATGGGCGCTTCGTCTACTCCTACACGTCAAAAATAATATTACTAATGTTTTCGTGTGGTTTCAGGTCATTCGGAGCACGTTTGCTCCGAATTCGACTGTCTCATGCCGTTTTTGGTGTTTTCTGACACAGGAAATGTGTTTCCGGTCACTGCGGTCAAACGACACCTCCGGTTGACATCACGTCTGCCTGACCATTCCAAAAATCACATAACGGCTGATGTCGTACGGTTTCATGGCATTCCGAGGTCGTTCGGGTGGTTTTGACCCCCCAACGCGCTGTTTTAGCACGGGCCGAGCTGCTGAAAACGACACAATCGGCCCTACCGCGTGTACCGCATGTCCGATGGGCATGCCATCTCCTCATACACATCAAGAATAATATTAATAATCTTTTCGCGTTGTTTTAGGTCAGTCGGAGCATGTTTTTTCCGAATTCGACCGTCTCACGCCGTTTTTGGGGTTTTATGACACCAGGAACGCGTTTCCAGTCACTGTGGTCAAACGACCCCTCCGATTGACGTGTTGTCTACCCGACCATTTCAAAAACCCCACAACGGATGATGTTGTACGGTTTAATGGCATTCTGATGTCGTTCGGGTGGTTTTGACCCCCCAACGCGCCGTTTTAGCGCATGACGAGCTGCTGAAAACGACACAATCGGTCGTACCGCATGTACTGCACGTCTGATTGGCGCGTCGTCTCCTCCTACACGTCAAAAATAACATTACTAATGTTTTTGTGTGGTTTCAGGTCATTTGGAGCACGTTTTCTCTAAATTCGACTGTCTCACGCGTTTTTTGGTGTTTTATGACACCAGAAACGCGTTTCTGGTCACCGTGGTCAAACCACACCTTTGATTGACATTCTATCTGCCCGACCATTTCACAAATCACACAATGGATGATTTCGTACGGTTTATGGCATTCCGAGGTCGTTTGGGTGGATTTGACACCCCAACACGCCGTTTTAACGCGCGTCGAGCTGCTGAAAAAGACACAATCGGCCGTATCGCGCGCACCGCACGCCCGATGGATGCGTCTTCTCCTCCTACACGTCTCGAATAATATTCCTAATGTTTTCGTGTGGCTTCAGGTCATTCAGATCACGTTTGCTCTGGATTCGACCGTCTCACGCTGTTTTTGGTGTTTTATGACACCAAAAACGCGTTTCCGGTCACTGCGGTCAAATGACATCTCCGATTGACGTGCCGTCTACCTGAACATTTCAAATATCACACAAAGACTAATGTCGTACGGTTTCATGGCATTCCGAGGTCGTTCGGGTGGTTTTGACCCCCCAACACGTCGTTTTAGCGCGTGCCGAGCTGCTGAAAATGACACAATCGGCCGTACCGCGTGCACTGCACGTACGATGGGTGTGTCGTCTCCTCCTACACATCAAGAATAATATTCCTAATGTTTTCGTGTGGTTTCAGGTCATTTGGAGGACGTTTGCTCCAAATTCGACCGTCTCAGGCCGTTTTTGGTGTTTTGTGACACCGGAAATGCGTTTCCGGTCACCGCGGTCAAAAAACACCTCCGATTGACGTGCCGTCTACCCGACCATTCCAAAAATCACACAAAGGCTGATGTCGTACGGTTTCATGGCTTTCCAAGGTCGTTCGAGTGGTTTTGACCCCCCAACGCGCCGTTTTAGTGCGCGCTGTGCTACAAAAAACGACACAATCGGCCGTACCGTACGCACCGCACATCTGATGGGCGCGTCATCTCATCCTACACATCATGAATAATATTCCTAATTTTTTCGTGTGGTTTCAGGTCATTCGGAGCACGTTTACTCCGAATTCGACCGTTTCATGCCGTTTTTGGTGTTTTATGACACTAGAAACGCGTTTCCGGTCACAGCGGTCAAACGACACCTCCGATTGACGTGCTATCTACCCGAAAATTTCAAAAATAAAAAAACGGCTGATGTCGTACGGTTTCATGGCATTCCGATGTCATTTGGGTGGTTTTGACCCCCCAACGCGCCATTTTAGCGCGCGTCGAGCTGCTGAAAACGACACAATTGGCCGTACCACACGCACCGCACATCTGATGGGCACATCGTCTCCTCCTACACGTCAAAAATAATATTCCTAATGTTTTTGTGTGGTTTCAAGTCATTTAGAGCACGTTTTCTTCGAATTCGACCGTCTCACACTGTTTTTGGTGTTTTTGTGACACCGGAAACGCGTTTCCAATCACCGCGGTCAAACGACACCTCCGGTTGACGTGTCGTCTGACTAACCATTTCACAAATCACACAACGGCTGATTTCGTACGGTTTCCTGGCATTCCAAGGTCGTTCGGGTGGTTTTGACCTCCCAACTCGTCGTTTTAGCACGGGCCGAGCTGCTGAAAATGACACAATCAGCCGTACCGCGTGAACCACAACTTCTATGGGCACGTCATCTCATCCTACACACCAAGAATAATATTACTAATGTTTTCGTGTGGTTTCAGGTCATTCAGAGCACGTTTTCTCCGAATTCGACCGTCTCACGCCGTTTTTTGGTGTTTTAGGACACCAGAAACACATTTCCGGTCACCGCGGTCAAACGACACCTCGGATTGACGTACCGTCTGCCCGACCATTCCAAAAATCACACAACGGCTGATTTCATACGGTTTCATGGCATTCTGAGTTTGTTCGGGTGGTTTTGACCCCCCAACGCGCCGTTTTAGCGCGCGCCGAGCTGCTGAAAACGACACAATCAGACGTACCGCGCGCACTGCACGTCCGATGGGTGTGCCGTCTCCTCCTACATGTCACGAATAATATTCCTAATGTTTTCATGTGGTTTCAGGTCATTCGGAGCGCGTTTGCTCCGAATTCGACCATCTCACGCCGTTTTTGGTGTTTTATGACACCAGAAACGTGTTTCTGGTCACCGCAGTCAAACGACACCTCCAATTGACATGCCATCTTTCTCAACCATTTCACAAATCACACAACGGATGATGTAGTATGGTTTTATGGCATTCTGATGTCGTTCGGGTGGTTTTGACTCCCCAACGCGTCGTTTTAGCGCGAGCCGAGCTGCTGAAAACGACACAATCGGCCATACCACACGTCCGATGGGTGCGTCGTCTCCTCCTACATGTCACGAATAATATTCCTAATATTTTTGTGTGGTTTCAGGTCATTCGGAGCACGTTTGCTCTGAATTCGACCGTCTCACGGCGTTTTTGGTGTTTTATGACACCAGAAACGCGTTTCCGGTCACCACGGTCAAACGACACCTCCAATTGACGTGTTGTCTGCCCGACCATTCCAAAAATCACAAAACGGCTGATGTCATACGGTTTCATGGCATTCTGAGGTCGTTTGGGTGGTTTTGACCCCCAACGCGCCGTTTTAGCGCACGTCGAGCTACTGAAAACGACACAATCGGCCGTACTGCTTGCACAGCACGTCCGATGGGAACGTTTTCTCCTCCTACACGTCATAAATAATATTCCTAATGTTTTCTTGTGGTTTCAGGTCTTTCGGAGCACATTTGCTCCGAATTCGACCGTCTCACGCCGTTTTTTGGTGTTTTATGACACCGAAAACGCGTTTTCGGTCACCGCGGTCAAACGACACCTCCGATTGACGTGTCGTCTACCTGACCATTTCAAAAATCACACAAAGGCTGATGTCGTATGGTTTCATAGCATTTTGATGTCGTTCGGGTGGTTTTGACCCCCCAACGCGCCGTTTTAGCGCGGGCCGAGTTGCTGAAAACGACACAATCAGTCGTACCGCGTGCACCACACGTCAGATGGGCACACCTTCTCCTCCTACACGTCACGATAAATATTCCTAATGTTTTCGTGTGGTTTCAGGTCATTCGGAGCACGTTTGCTCCGAATTCGACCGTCTCACGTCGTTTTTGGTGTTTTGTGACACCAAAAACGCGTTTCCGGTCACCGTGGTCAAACGACACCTCTGACTGATGTTCCCTCTACCCAACCATTACAAAAATTACACAACAGCTGATGTCGTACGGTTTCATAGAATTCTGAGGTTGTTCGGGTGATTTTGACCCCCCAACGTGCCGTTTTAGCGCGCACCGAGCTGCTGAAAAGGACACAATCGGCCGTACCGCGCGCACCGCATGTACGATGGGCACGCCGTCTCCTCCAAAAAGTCACGAATAATATTCCTAATTTTTTTGTGTGGTTTCATGCCATTCAAAGCACATTTTCTCTGAATTCTACTGTCTCACGCCGTTTTTGGTGTTTTATGACACCGGAAACGCGTTTCAGGTCACCGCGGTCAAACGACACCTCCGATTGATGTGCCGTCTACCCGACCATTTCACAAATCACACAAAGGCTTATGTCGTATGATTTCATGGCATTACGATATCGTTTGGGTGGTTTTGACCCCCCAACATGCCGTTTTAGCGCACGCCGAGCTGCTGAAAACGACACAATCGGCCGCACCGAACGCACCGCACCTTCAATGGGCACGTCGTCTCCTCATACAAATCAAAAATAATATTACTAATGTTTTCGTGTGGTTTCAGGTCATTCGGAGAACGTTTGCTCCGAATTCGACCGTCTCACGCCGTTTTTTGTGTTTTATGACACCGGAAACGCGTTTCCGGTCACCGCGGTCAAACGACACCTCCGATTGACGTTCCGTCTACCCGAACATTTCACAAATCGCACAATGGATGATTTCGTATGGTTTCATGGCATTCTGAGTTCGTTCGGGTGGTTTTGACCCCCCAACGCGCCGTTTTACCGCGCGCCGAGGTGCTGAAAACGACACAATCGGTCGTACCGTGCGCACCGCACGTCCGATGGGAACGCCATCTCCTCCTACACATCAAGAATAATATTCCTAATGTTTTCATGTGGTTTTAGGTCATTCGGAGCACGTTTTCTCCGAATGTGACCGTCTCACGCTGTTTTTGGTGTTTTATGACACCGGAAACGCATTTCTGGTCACCGTAGTCAAGAGACACCTCCAATTGACATGCCGTCTTTCCTGACCATTTCAAAAATCACACAACGGCTGATGTCGTACGGTTTTATGGCATTCGGATGTTGTTTGTGTGGTTTTGACCCCCCAACGCGTCGTTTTAGCGCACGCCGAGCTGCTGAAAACGACACAATCGGCCGTACCGCACGTCCGATGGGCGCGTCGTCTCCTCCTACACGTCACGAATAATATTCCTAATATTTTCATGTGGTTTCAAGTCATTCTGAGCACATTTTCTCTGAATTCGACCGTCTCACGACGTTTTTGGTGTTTTATGACACCAGAAACGCGTTTCCGGTCACCGCGGTCAAACGACACCTCCAATTGACGTGTCGTCTGCCCGAACATTCCAAAAATCACCCAACGGATGATGTCGTATGGTTTCATGGCATTAAGAGGTCGTTCAGGTGGTTTTGACCCCCCAACGCGCCGTTTTAGCGCGCGCCGAGCTGCTGAAAACGACACAATCGGCCGTACCACGTGCACCGCTTGTCCGATGGGCGCGTCTTCTCCTCCTACACTCCATAAATAATATTCCTAATGTTTTTGTGTGGTTTCAGGTCTTTCGGAGAAAATTTTCACCGAATTTGACAGTCTCACGCCGTTTTTAGTGTTTTGTGACACCAGAAACGCGTTTCTGGTCACCGCGGTCAAACAATACCTCCGATTGACATGCCGTCTACCCGACCATTTCAAAAATCACACAACGGCTGATGTCGTACGGTTTCATGGCATTCTGATGTCGTTTGGGTGGTTTTGACCCCCCAACGCGCCGTTTTAGCGCGGGCCGAGCTGCTGAAAATGACACAATCAGTCGTACCGTGCGCATCGCACGTCAGATGGTCACACCGTCTCCTCCTACACGTCACGATAAATATTCCTAATTTTTTCGTGTGGGTTCAGGTCATTCGGAGCACATTTTCTCCAAATTCGACCGTCTCACGTCGTTTTTGGTGTTTTATGACACCGAAAACGCATTTCCGGTCACCGCGGTCAAACGACACCTCTGATTGATGTTCCGTCTGCCCGACCATTCCAAAAATCACAAAATGGCTGATTTCGTACGGTTTCATGGAATTATGATGTCGTTCGGGTGGTTTTGACCCCCCAACGCGCCGTTTTAGCACGCGCTGAGCTGCTGAAAATGACACAATCGGCCGTACCGCGCGCACCGCACGTACGATGGGCATGTCGTCTCCTCCAACAAGTCACGAATAATATTCCTAATTTTTTCGTGAGGTTTCAGGTCATTCAAGGCACGTTTTCTCTGAATTCGACCGTCTCATGCCGTTATTGATGTTTTGTGACACCAGAAACGCGTTTCAGGTCACCGCGGTCAAACGACACCTCCGATTGATGTGTCGTTTGCCCGACCATTTCAAAAATAACACAACGGCTAATGTCGTATAGTTTCATGACATTCTTGATATCGTTCGGGTGGTTTTGACCCCCCAACGCGCCGTTTTAGCGCATGCCGAGCTGCTGAAAACGACACAATCGGCCGTACCGTGCGCACCGCAAGTCCGATGGGTGCGACATCTCCTCTTACACATCACGAATAATATTTCTAATGTTTTCGTGTGGTTTCAGGTCATTTGGAGCACGTTTTCTCCGAATTCGACCGTCTCACGCCATTTTTAGTGTTTTTTGACACCAGAAACACGTTTCTGGTCACCGCGGTCAAACGACACCTCCGATTGATGTTCCGCCTACCCGACCATTCCAAAAATCACACAAGGGATGATTTCGTATGGTTTCATGGCATTCCGAGGTCGTTCGGGTGGTTTTGACCCCCCAATGCGCCGTTTTAGCGCGCGCCGAGCTGCTGAAAACGACACAATCGGTCGTACCACGCGCACCGCACGTCCGATGGGCGCTCTGTCTCCTCCTATATGTCACGAATAATATTCCTAATGTTTTCGTGTGGTTTCAGGTCATTCGGAGAACGTTTTCTCCGAATTCGACCGTCTGACGCGCGTTTTTGGTGTTTTATGACACCGGAAACGCATTTCCGATCACCGCGGTCAAACGACACCTCTGATTGACGTGTCGTCTACCCGACCATTTCAAAAATCACACAAAGGCTGATGTCGTACGGTTTCATGGCATTCCGATGTCGTTCGGGTGGGTTTTACCCCCCAACGTGCCGTTTTAGCGCGCGCCGAGCTGCTGAAAACGCCACAATCAGCCGTACCGCGCGCACCGCACGTCCAATGGGCGCGCCGTCTCCTCCTACACGTCACGATTAATATTCCTAATGTTTTTGTGTGGTTTCAGGTCATTCGGAGCACGTTTTCTCCGAATTCTACCGTCTCACACCGTTTTTGCTGTTTTATGACACCGGAAACGCGTTTCCGGTCACCGCAGGGAGACTGTCTGGGGTGCGTGGGGGCTGTACGGGGTGTGGGGAGGGCTTTCCAGGGTGCGAGAGGGATGTCCGGGATACGGGGAGGGTTGTACGGGGTGCGGGGGGCTGTCCGGGGTGGGGGGGGGCATGTCTGGGGTGCGGGGAGGCTGTCCGGGGTGCGCGGGGGCTGTCCGGGGTGCGGGGGGCCTGTCCTGGGTGTGGGGGGCCTGTCCGTGGTGCGGGAGGGCTGTCCGGGGTGCGGGGAGGGCTGTCCGGAGTGTGGAGAAGGCTGTCCGGGGTGCGAGAGGGCTGTTCGGGGTGCGGGGAGGGCTGTCCGGAGTGCGGGGAGGGCTGTCCGGGGTCCGGGGGGGCTGTCCGGGGTGGGGGGCGGCATGTCTGGGGTGCGGGGAGGGCTGTACGGCGTGCGGGGAGGGCTGTCTGGGGTGCGGGGGGCCTGTTCGGGGTGCGGGGGGGGGGGGGATGTACGGCGTGCGGGGGGCCTGTCCAGGGTGCGGGAGGGCTGTCCGGGGTGCCGGGAGGGCTGTTCGGAGTGCAGGGAAGGCTGTCCAGGGTGCAGGAGGGTTGTCCAGGGTGCCGGGAGGGTTGTCCGGGGTGCGGGGTAGGCTATCCGGGGTTTGGGAGGGCTGTCCCGGGTGCGGGGAGGGCTGTCTGGAGTGCGGGGAAGGTTGTTTGGGGTGCGGGAGGGATGTCCGGGGTGCGGGGAGGGCTGTCCGGAGTGCGGGGACGACTGTCCGGGGTGCGGGTGGGCTCTTCGGGGTGCAAGGAGGGCTGTCCGGCGTGCGGGGACGGCTGTCTGCGGTGCGGGAGGGCTGTCCGGGTTACGGGGAGGGCTGTCCAGAGTGCCGGGAAGGCTGTCTGGGGTGTGGGAGGTCTGTCTGGGGTGTGGGGAGGGCTGTCCGCGGTGCGGGGAAGGCTGTCCGGGGTGCGGGGGGGGGGGGGGGGGGGGGGGCTATCCGGGGTGCAGGGAGGGATGTCCCAAGTGCGGGGAGGGCTGTCCGAGGTGCGGGGGGGGGGGGGGGGGGGGGGTGTCCGAGGTGGGGGGCATGTCCAGGGTGTGGGGAGGGCTGTCCGGAGTGTGGGGAGGGTTGTTCGGGGTGCCGGGGGCCTGCCCGGGGTGCGGGGAGGACTGTACGGAGTGCGGGGGGGGGGGGGGGGGGGGGGGGGGGGGGGCTGTCCGAGGTGCGTGAGGGTTGTCTGTGGTGCGGGGAGGGCTGTCCGGAGTGCGGGGAAGGCTGTCCAGGGTGCGGGAGGGATGTCCGGGGTGCAGGGAGGGCTGTCGGGAGTGCGGGGAAGGCTATCCGGGGTGCGAGAGGGCTATCCTGGGTGCGGGAGGACTGTCCGGGGTGCGGGGAGGGCTGTCCGGGGTGCGGGGGGGGGGGGGGGGTGTCCAGGGTGCAGGGGGGTTGTCCGGGGTGGGGGGGGGGGGCTTCTCCGGGGTGCGGGGAGGGTTGTCCGTAGTGCGGGGAGGGCTGTCTGGGGTAGGCCGGGGACTCCAAATAGTGAACTTAGCTCATTAATCAAAAACAAGTTTATTGATTTATATTAGGAATCACGTGTTTTTTTCAAAAATATTACAGAACATGCCATTCTAAAATTGAAAATTAAATGAACAAAAAATATCCAAATCAATAATCAGTTTCATGGATACTTCTCAATTCGTGCACACAAACATTGCATGAGGCCAAAACACACATGATACCCCAAATCAAAAAAACTCACTAGAAACCCAACATAAATAACAATAAAAACCCCATCATTAAAAGCAGAAACACACCTCGTGAATATGATGTGTCATGTGTGTTCATCACTGACCTCCATCCGGTGGTCCAGGGGCCTACAACAAATAAACATTATGAATATTTTCATAATAAAAATAATTTAAATTAAATAAATAAAAACAGTATAAACCTGCGTCGTGTGATCCCCTGCACCATCACCTGGACACACATATTCTCATAGTGCTCTAACCTCAGCAGCCAATTGTGCATTTTCCTCCTCAGAAGCCCGCAACCGTGCCTCGAAATCTGACAACTGCTGTGTCATCTGAGCAACGGCAGGACCGACAACCGCATCGTGTGACACTACAGAATGAGGAATCCATGTTCCATAGGTCAAACTATATCCATGCCCATCCCGACCAATGATGCGATGAAAGATCTCATCCTTTCGCATGGGAAGCTGTCGCTGGTCCTCTGGCAGATGTTCTAATTCAGCTTCAAATTGAGCCTGTGAAATATTTAAATATATATACATATATTAGTATACAGATTTTATGTAAGTATTGGTAATGAGTACAAACACTTACTATCAATGCTGCAGCCTCTGGATCATTGCGATGACGAGTCCTCATCCACACCGACATTTTATTAGTTGGTGCACCTTGCTCTCGCAACTATATATGAATAGAATATAAACACAAAACCGTATTAATTAAAAAAATTAAAAAATGAATAATAAATATCTCATGTCGGATCTGAGACACGTGACGAGTCCCGAGCCTGTGAGGTGGTCCCTACAACGCTCGATTCTCAGAATGGCGTGTAGACACCTCCTACATTCAATTCATTCAAATATCAAACAAATCACACATTCTTGAATATATATATACCAAAATAAATATAAAAACCGCAACACCCTTAGTAGACCAATATGCAACTGAATCACGCCACTGAGCCAGTAGGACACCTCTCAGGACTTTTTCTAGAATGTCTGGGGCACCCACATTTGGTACCCAGTGGTCCCTTTTGACTTTGCCTTTATAGTCTTTCCACATATTACAACATTTTCTCATACACACTGGCCGAAACTCATCGGGACATACTTTCAAATTTTGCTATTAAAGAAAAAAAATCACATATGTTATTGTTGTTTATACATAGGGAATAAAGTAAAATGGTCTTCTTACCCGAGCCTTCCTCCAATGACGATCTAATGTGTCCTAAGGGATAGAAGCCCAGTCACGTGTAGTCAATGGAAATCGATGTGGATCACGTATGGTATAACCCAACTGACGAATAAATGTTGGGGTATTCCATTCCATAGGATGAAATACCTCATAAAATGAAACATCAAAAGTCGTGTCAGAATTCTATGATAATATTCCACGACCAGGGCCTCTACTGCGAGAGGAAGAAGCAGTCGAGTCTGATCCTGATGAAAAAGAATTTATATACAAATTGACAGATGTTATAAAGATATATATATATATATATATATATGTTTATTAATTACATAAAAAATAGAGACAATGACATTACAACATACCTCGACCCTGAAACGTAGATGCCTCAGATGGATGATGTGGATCTTCTGCCTCTTCCCCTGACATGCCTGCAGTCATGGAAAACATTAGTAAGGGGACTATCCAAAGTGTCCAAATGATAAATTGGATTGTTTTTAAAAAAAATCAAACATGTATATTTGTTAATCAAACAAGAAGGGATTGAATAATTAGTTGTGAATGAATTTTAAAAAATCAGAAAGTTCACAAAACAGATATACAAATTATGTACAAAACCAATCAATGCATAGCCAAATTTCAAATTGAATTAATAAAAACTCAAGCAGTACATGAACCAAATGAAGAATACCTCAATGGGAAGATACACTGACAATAACATCAATATAACATGAGTTAAATCACCCTAAATATTTATAACTGAATAAACATCCAAAAGTGAGGATTAAAACTTACAAGGATTTATAAAATGTTTAGATAATTTATGATATCTTAGGCTGAATAGCGGGAAAACAATTATACCTTTCATTAAGCATGAAAATCGACCGTTTCTCCTTCAACAGCCGGTCTAACCCAATAAATATCTTCTTCACGTTGAACTACGGTATGTTGATAAAGCTGTTTGGAAACAAAAGGAACAGTCTTGGGTTCATCTTGTTCAAATACAAACACTCCTCACCGAGACATTTTGACAACAACTTTCCAACTTGGATTTGAAGGCAAAGTAACGAAGAATACTTTTTTCTATTGTGATGTCAAAATGAAAGGTTCGTTATCAAATAATTCATTTCTGTATAACATATAGTTAAAATTCACCAATGAAAACTGATATTGATCGACTTTACATCCACACACTCGATCAACCCAATTACACTTTAACAATATGTACTTCAACCCGTGTGTGTATACAACTTCAATGATGTCTATCAATTGACCATAGTAATAACCATAATTGACAAAAGGACAACTGATGACACTGTTTTGTGTTGATAGTTTGTCGTCAACATCTTTAATGCGAAATCGAAAACCATTAGCATCTATAGATTTATAACGACGAGCCATTATAGATGGACCCTCAGCCAGTTGGATAAATTCTTCAGTTAGCGTGGGGTCCCCTAACTCCCTCAGCTTATAAACCTACATAATTCATAGAATTAAATAACGATATATGATGAAATAAATTAGTATAATACTTCAATCATAATTAAAATCAATTTATACGTACATAATTCTTGAACCAGTCATGAAATGACGCATAATGAGACTGTTGAATTTGCAACTCAGTCGCACGATACATATCTTCATTTATCTCATTAATGTGTTTTCTGCAAATGATAATGCAATGTTTAAATGATCAAATTATGAAAACAAAACATGTAAAAGTTAAACAATAAAAGTGATAAGATACTTACTGCATTTATGGTGCAACTGATGGAGTATTGAACAAGATATATCGATGCGCTTGTATCCACTCGATGTTGTCCATATCATATGTGGTTCCTTCTCCAACTAGACCATCCTAAATCTGAGAGGGCTTATCTAATTTTGTTTCAACATCCATAAGATATTCTTCACAAAATTTAGTAAACTCATCCATCAAATAACCATTGGCTATTGATGCCTCCGGATGAGCTCTGTTGCGTACAAATCATTTCAATGTACTCAAATACTGCTCAATAGGATACATCGACCTGAATTGCACTGGACCGGCAGCCATTAATTCATCAGTTAGGTGCACTGTCAAGTGGACCATAACATCGAAAAATGAGGGGGAAAATAGTTTCTCCATGTGACAAAGCGTAAGTATAATTCAGTCCTGTAAACTTTTAAAATCACTCATTCGTTGATTTCTTAAACAAAGCTGTCTAAAAAAATTACTCATCTCAATCAACGACTGAACAACATTGGGGGATAAACAATCACAAATTGCAATTGGAATCAACTGTTGAAGTAGTATGTGATTTTCATGACTTTTCAACCCTTGCAATGTCTTGCTCGTCAGATTCACACACTTTGAAATATTAGAAGAGTAACCATCAGGAACCTTGAGCATCTTCAAAATGGAAAGAAATGTCTCTTTCTCCTTTTTAGTCATCGTATACTATGCACCAGGCATATATTCCTTGTTTCCCTTAGCTAACTGTAAATGAAACTGTTGCCTTAAACCCATTTATTCCAAATCACGGCGTGCATTAACATGGTCCTTTGATTTCCAATGACACCTAAAATGGTCCACAATATGTTATCACAATCATTTTTTTCAATGTGCATGACATCCAAATTATGCCTCAGCATGTTAGTTTTCCAATATGGAAAACTATAAAAAATACTTTTCTTTTTCCAATTGTGACTGCGCTGCCTACCCGCGGCTCGAATATTACATACCGGAGGAGCCACCAAATCTTGAATTTAATATACTGTGTGGATGTTTTCTTCCTCAATCTGTGATAACATTTCGACTCCTGTCATGATCTTTGGTGTTGGGCTTAACTCTCTAGAACCATCAAATTCCACTATGTCCTTTCTAAACCTATGCTGAGGGGGGAGAAAACGTCTATGACCCATGTATGCCCATTTTTTGGAATACTTAAGCCATACAGATTTTTTACTTTTGTTTCAACAAGGGAAAGAAAATTCTCCTTTCGTACTCCAGCCTGATAAATTTGCATAAGCTGGGAAGTCATTGATTGTCCACAATAAAGTAGCCTATAATTTGAATATTTCATTCGTTTCACAGTCATAAGTCATCACACCATCTCCCCAAAATTCATTCAACCCATCAATCAATGGCTGAAGGTAAACATCAATCTTATCCCCTGGACTTTTAGGTCCATCAATTAGAGTGTAATGTAATATAAATTTTTGCTTCATACAAAGACACAGAGGAAGATTATATGGAACCAACCCCACGGTCCATGTGCTATGAGTTGCACTAACCATAGACATGAATGGATTGAAACCATATGATGCCAATCCCAATCGGACATTACGAACATCTTTGGAAAAGTCAGGATGTCTCTTATCAAAATCCTTCCATGCATGAGAGTCTTCCGGGTGGGTTAACATATCACTTCATGAACTCTTTCTGCATACCATCTCATTAAATTAGAAACTTTAGATGACATAAAAAATCTTTTCAACCTTGGTTTAAGGGGAAAGTAATGCATTTTCTTTACGGCAATCAGTTTCCCATGTATCACAATCTGACTTTGATGAGTCTAATTTCACCTGTTCTCTTTCCACCTGGAAGCACCACAAAGCATACAAATATCCAAATGGAAAGTTTCCTTTCTAAACAACATACAGTTTTTTTCACATGCATCTATGGTCTCATATGTAAAACCTATGTTCTCTTTCAGCTTACGAGCATGGTAATACAACTCGGGAATCTTAGCGTCGATAGGAAGAACCTTTTTCAATAACACCAACAGCATGTCGAATGATGTGTCTGACCAATGATTCAAAGTCTTCAAATGAAACAACTCCACGATAAACGACAATTTATTGAAAGAAGTACATCCGGGATATAATTCTATTTTTGCACCATCAATTGCTTCATAAAACCTCCTCGAATCACGATCTACACCAGAGAAAAGATTTATCTCAGCGGTCTCAAGATTCTGGATGTCAATGCCTTCAGGATCCAACCCACGTACCATTTCAGTAAGCATTTCATGCATTGGATCATTCATCCTTGCATCAATATCCATCTGAACTCTATCCTTATTTTCACAACGAACATATTCTTCTCCATGACGAGTCCAACTCTTATAATTTCTCAGAAATCCATTAAAGAATAGGTTCTCCCTCATAGTATCTTGTGTGAATTGATATCTGTTAGCACATTTTCTACATGGACAACTAATATAGTCACTTTCAAATCCTCTAGTGAAGTCAATAAACTGCATAATGCCATTGAAATACTCCCTAGATGTTCGATTTGGAAGATCAATCCAACTCTTATCCATAACAAGATCCCTATAACAAACATTTACACAAGACTTATTATATTTTCATTTTTCATATCAAATATATTTAAAATAAATACTAAATAATTGTTTGTGAACCATTTATAAAATAATAATTTAAGTGAAAGCCCATGTCATACCTGATTGCGCTACCAACCTAGAAGGGATGGGAGTCGAAGGCAGTGCTGCATGGGAGAGGAGAGGTAGCGGTTGGGAGCCGGAGCCGGAGCTGGTGCGGTGAGGGAGGGGACAGTGAAGGTGGGGATGGGTGGCGGTGGTGCGGCGAGGGAGGGGACGAAGACGAAGGGGACGAGGGTTAGCGGGGTGCGGGGGGGGGGGGGTGTTCGGGGTGCTGGGAGGGAGGGACGAGGGGGCGGAGGGCCAAGGGCAGAGGTCGGAGGCCGGAGGGGCTAGAGGCCGAAGGCCAGAGGGTGGCTGGAGGGCGGTCGAAGGGCTGATCGAGGGCTTCCGGGCTGCCGGAGGTAGGTGACGGGAGGCCCGAGGGAAGAGGGAGGCTGCAGGGCGGCCGTAGGGTGGAGGGAGGCCGGAACTGGAGGGCGGAGGGCGGCCGGAGTAGGGCGGCCGGCCGGAGGGCGGGGCAGCGGAGGGCGGGGCGGCGGAGGGCGGGGCGGCGG
This sequence comes from Viscum album, assembly GCA_963277665.1. Classification (NCBI taxonomy): domain Eukaryota; kingdom Viridiplantae; phylum Streptophyta; class Magnoliopsida; order Santalales; family Viscaceae; genus Viscum; species Viscum album. The sequence goes on from OY728127.1 coordinate 1,902,728,250, forward strand.
AGGGTGGGGCGGCGGAGGGCGGGGCGGCTGAGGGTGGGGCGGCAGAGGGCGTGGCGGCGGGGAGGGTGGGGCGACGGGGAGGGCGCACAACGACGGGGAGGGGGTAAGGGATCAGGGGGGCGCTTCGCGAGAGGAGGGAGGGTTCGGGGGGCGCGAATGCATTTTTTTAGGGAAACGTAGGAACCGCCATTGGTGGTCGCTATAGGTAAAGGGGATCAAAAGCCCATATTTCTAGTAGTGATGATAATTATAAATCAATATGGAGTAACGACAGATCATAAAAATATCATTAAGGAATCATAAAATTTTTTACATGGCTAAAAATATATACCAATAACTAAAAACATGTGACCATGGTATAAAACTTCCGAATATATAAAAATATATGGCATAATCAGAAAAATATGGCATAACATGATAAAAAATATGAAAATTTGGCACATGAATAGTAAAAAAACTATTTTATTGTGAACAAACCAAATTTCCAGACATCATGTTGTGAAAAAACAAAATATCCCCACTTCAAGTTGTGAAAATAAGCCCACACTTCATGTTGCAAACAAAAAAAATCCCTCACTTCATTTTTAGAACAAACAAAATTGATACACTTCATGTCGTGAATTAAATGTCCATGATTCATTCTTTGAAAAAAATTCACTTGATTCATTTTGTGAACAAGAAAAGTTTTCAAACTTTTGTGAAGAAAAAAGGTTTTACGAGTCATATTGTAAAAAAAATTCCCAGGATTCAAATTCATAACAAAAAAATCCAAATGCTTCATATTGGGATCCAAAAAATTTCCTAGGATTTGTATTGTGAAAAAAACTTACATTGATTATATTGTGAATAATACAATTCCCATGAATCATATTGTGAACAAACAAAGTTCACATGATTAAATTCATTTTCTCGTGAGGTATGAATTCTTAACCAATTAATTATAGGGTTAAAAAAATTCTCCATTCATACATATTAGTGCTATATAAAATCAAACCTAAATCATCAAATAAATAAACCCTATAAAAAGATTGGGTTTCTTAAAACATTAAAAAAACATCACATAATGTGAACTAATGAAATTATAGGATTGGAAAACCCTCATATTCCTTAATAAATCTTATCAAAATAATATATAAAGGGTGATATAAACATATTTTCATGAAATAAAAACCTTTTATTGTAAATATATGTGATAATATAAACGTTTTCAAAAATCCTTTTCAAACATTGAAGTTAAAATTACTTTTAAAACTAATATGTGAATGGAAAGAGAATAATTTTTAAAACCTTATCTATTAATAATATAATTGAAGATACCTAAGGGTTTTAAAATGGATAAGATAAAATAATATTAAAATAACATTTGATAATTATGACTTTAAGAATACATAATTATTTTAAATCGAGGATGTGAAAATTCTTTGAAGACATTTAATTTTAAACAAATATTAATAAGGGAGACTTTAAAAAGTCATAACTTTTTCAAAAAAGAGAAATCAAAATACTTTGAAAACCATTAATTTCAATAAAAATATTTATTAATTGAACGGTGAAAAGTAAATAAAGTTTTAAAAATTGGTATGTAAATATATTTTGAAAACATTTACTTTTGAAATGAATTTTTAATAAGGATACATTGAAAAAGACATAAAATTTTAAAAAAAGTATGGGACAAAAATTTTAAAACTATTACTTTTAAAAAAAATATTTTGTAATAGACACATAAAAAATTTATACATTTTATCAAATTAATATTTCCATATGACGATAAAACCATTAATTTTTCCAGGGTAGTGAAGAACTTTTGTTTCTTTGGAAATAAAACTATTTAGAAACCCACGTCATTAAAATCATGAGAACAAAATTATTTAAAAATTAATAAAGGTGAGATCAAGGAACATTTGAGATAAAAATTTTGAGTTTCCAATTGGGAAATGATAACATTTTTGGGAAGTAAAAACAAATATAGGGATGAGAAATATGTTATAATAAATGATAATTATTGTTAATAAAAATGAATTTAAATGAAAAAATAGAATCATAATGATAGAAGCCATAGGTGTGAAACAATAATTACCCTCGAACATAGGTTTAAATAAAACAAAAATTATTATATTATTGAATATATCAAACATGAAGGATTATATTTTATGAAAAGTTTATATTTACCAAGGAAAATATTTGAGTCACAAAATTTCATTACTACCTTTTTAACTTTTTTATAAAATAATGATGAGAAAGATAATATGAAATTGAACATTGAATATCACGAAATATTAGATAATAATTATATAAAAATTACAATGTTTTGGTAACTAAGAAATATAAATGTAAACAATGTGTATAACATAATCATGTCTCAATAAATGGAAATTGAGATGGAAACCCTTAGGATAATAAAAATTATGAATCAAAAATGATTAAAAAATGGTGTTTATTATTAAATTTGAAATAACATGATTAGAAGAAAATTAATGATATGATATATCAAATAGTTACTATATAAACCACTTAAATGGAACTAGATTTTAATACCAAATATGTCTCAAAGAGAATAATTTTTAGATGAATAAAACCTTATAATCTGGGTAAAAAGTTAATCAAAATCACCATTAAAGGGAGACCTTGGAATTAAATTTCAAATACCATTATTAAAAGATAATTTTTTAAATTTAATACCAACTAGTAAGTATTAATACCAATTAAATAATAATTGTTTCATAAATACAATGTATCAATGAAGAAAAATTGAGATGAAATCACTTACCATATTTCCTTGTTTAGTTGATCAAACTATAAACTCTTGTAAAAAACCTAGAAAATTTATTAAAACATTTAATAAATTTAGAAATAATTGGTATCATTTTATAATCCTTATTATAATTATATGTCATGAGTAAGTTAATTAGTTATAGTGTATTATTACCATTGAGTGTTAATGTCTTAAACTTTTTTGCGCATGTTTAATAATTTTGATATCATTGACCATAATTTGATACCAAGTTTATTACTAATATTTTATTTAGGAATATGAAATATAAAACATTCAATGATTTAAAATTTTCTTATTTCATTCCCTATATGTTTTGGTTATGTTATGCGAAAACCGAATTGATAACGGCTTATTTTTGTAAATTTGAGCAAACAAAAATGTCACTTTAATAATATTTTATTACTTAATATAATATTTTGAAAATATATAAACATAATTATTTTAAAAACATGTATTTAGAATATTATTTTTTATGTCCACATAGTCATCCCTAATCATATTTTAAATCATTGTTCACATAGGTCGGTAAATTGAACCAAACTTGAGCACGCTTTATCTCGGTTGGTTAGTATAGTTAAGGAGGTCTATATTTAGAAATAATATCAATATATGTTAATAATAATGATATTATTTATATTATATAATTATTTTTAACAATATTTTATTATTTTTAGGCAATTTATGAAAATATAAATGAAAAAAGTGTACATCATCGTGGTTGTAATCCTTATGTTAAAATGATTTGTGTTCTAGTTTCACGACACTTGAGAGGGGGTGATGGTGGATATTAAATTTAAAATTTTGAATAATAATTATTTGAGAAATAAAATATATATTCACCATTAAAAACTATTAATAAAATTCATTATAGTCAATAATTAAAAAAATGATGTCACTTCATAGAGGTGGTATACCGTGCAAAGCCGTAATGTTGTTCACTTAATTTTTTTGTAAATGGATTTAAATGAATAACTAAGGGATGTAAAATTAAAGTAAAATCTTATAATTTTAAAAATTATAATTAATTAGTCACATTATTATAGTGATATGATATTTCAAATTGTAATATTATGAATAAAATCAAAAAACAAGGAAATAGTTTGCCGGATACTTTATTTTTCCTTAGAAGTTCCATAAAAATTAAAGATATTATAATAAATATGAGTTAAAAGGGGGTTTTTGTTTTTGTGATATTGTTCTAGGGATAGTAAAATGGAAAAATTTTGGGGATTAATTCAATGGTGATTTGTATATATGAAAGGGTGGGAGTGATATACTTTTATAAGAGGAGAAATGAGATCTTTTTGAAACACTCACTACTTTTTCAATAATTCCATGACATTAATCATGGTTAAACGGTGAAAAGGTAAAAAAGTTTTTTTTAGGACAATATAAAGTATATAATCATATATACTACTTATTTTGAAAAATATTTTTAACATGTTTTGGTCATTTCGCTTAAGTAAAATTCTTTTTTCCATTTTATATTTTCTCTGGGATACTATTTTTTAAACTTAGTAATTAATTTTGATAAGTAAAATTTGAACTCATTAAATGATTCTTCTTCATATCATGGGTAGGGGAATACATGAGTGTGATCTCATATTCTTGGTAAGATTTATGTAAAATTTATGATATCAAGAATAAATAAAGAGTAATCGGTAGGGAATAATCAGTATAAAAGGTAAATATCTTAACACACAATCCATTTATTCAATAACATAACTGGTATTATTAGATAAGGAATAATAAAAATGGAATGGTAAATAAAAGAACACCTATTACATTTAATCAATAACATGAGTACACAATTAATCCAAGTATATTATATATATAATAAAATCATAGTTAATAATAACTAAATTAACAATAATTGGAAAAATTAATATTAGACATCATGATATCTATAATTTCAAGACATTTCAAAAAACGATATGAAAAATTGGGTAAAAGGAATTTAATATTAGAATACTTATTCAACTCATGAGACCATCGATGCATTGAGGGTCTATATAATTCCAGGCCACACCAATCACCCCATGTCCAATGCATTCCTCATATATCAAATGATAAATTTAATTCATGATCAATATGCCTGAAAAAATTTCTGTATTGAATAAGGAATATGTAATATCAATATTTCCCAGTATATTATATAACATTAAATGTAAAACAATATATGTAGAAATGAAATAATATTTAAGTAATATGAATATATATGATAAGTAATATTGATATTTAGGGTAAATTTAAAGTACAATGATCACAATAAAGTGAATAATTTATTTTAAAGATAATTATTACAAAAATTAATCAAGAAATTGAATTCTAATACATTTCCTTGGAAAACTGATCATAAAACATCTAGAGAAATAATAAGGATGTTATCATTAAAACATATCTCTAGTACAGTATATGAAAAATAAAGGGTTATTTTTTTTATGAATTAAAATAACATAAATATATATTTAAAACATATTTGAGTAAAATATACATTTGACATTAAAAAAACATTAAAAAAAATATAAGTATCAAAAATATTAGAAAAAAAATTATTTAAAAAATAAACATTTAAATTTATTAAGGAATCTTCAAATAAATGAGTGTACAAAATGGTAGGAAAGTTCCATTCATTCGATGTATGTTAAAAAATGTCACTTTAATATTTTTATAATAAAAGTAAAAAGTAACTTGTTTGTAAAATGAAAAGAATATTACTTTTAAAACATATTGTAAAACTGTAATTATGGGAAAAAAATTGTTGGAACCAAGGTTTTCCATTGTGGTAAATAGAGTATGGTTTTTGTTTCTTATCAATCCACTAATGGATGACTGCGGAGATTATAAGGAATGGGATTATACTGTTCAATATATAATCATTATTGAAGGTGACTTTGTTTCCTTGTGTTATCCAAATTTTTGGGGTCCAAAATTTGGAGAATGGAATGAATTGAGAAAAGATGTTTCTATGGAATATCTCATGAAAATATGGATAATAAATGAGTTTCACAGATATGGGCCTTATGAAGTGTGTTTCAAAAAGACATGAAGATTGTGATAGTGTGCTCTGTGATTACGAGAATCTGAGATTTGAGAAATATATTCTTCTAGAATCAACATTTCACAAAAATGGAAAAGGTGTGGATTTCATGCAGACTGTATTGAGGATTTTTTAAGAAAGGAGGCATTGTTATTTGAGGCATTGTTACTTCACTATTACGAGAATTTGTGCATTGAAGTAGTGTGATGGTTTGACAGAATGATTTTTTAGTGGGGCATTGCAGCGACATGAAGAGATTTAATGGAGAGCTCCATGATTACGATGAGCACTGTGAACGAGGAATTGTCAGGGAGCTTCATGAAGGGAGATGAGACACAAATACATTTTTGATAGATCCAAAAATTACACTGGTATAAGTAGAGATATTTTTTCGCCATTACCTATAAATAATAGGCCACCCTCTTTTTTCTGTTGAACTTGGGAGAGAAAATCCAGAGTCACTAAGATTTTATGAAGAAAGTAATGTTGTGCGGAGCTGGTTGTCTATTCAAGCTTGTTATTTGAAAAGAAGACTACATTGGTATTTAATGAAGTCAATGCTTTTATGTATTGAGTACTTTGATAAGATGGGGAATTCTATGTTGGCTCAGTGAGATTTGATGGTTCCGGGCATAATGGAAGCCTGATTAGGACGAGACCCAATTTGATTTTTACAATGATCAATGATTACTCTGGGATCAATATGAAGAAGAATGCCAGTCTCCATAGAATATAATCAAAGATTTTTATAAAGAAGAAAGAGGATCAAAACTATTATATAGGATCTTAAACAACATGTTTATAATAAATTTAATTACTTTCATAAAAAAAACTTCTAGTACCTTTGGTATTTTTCTCTATTGATGATTTTGATCGTTTGGAATGACCTTTCAGATTATATCATTTCTCTTGTAACGATCAAAAATAGAATCCCTCTAGCAGTGAACCACACATGATCCAATGGCCTCCGATCAACCCCGCTAGTTCTCCAGGTGCTAGCGTGGATAATTGACTATCTTGTGTCAGTTGTTCTTGATCCACTGTTCTTAGGCCTTGAGGAATGTCTCTCATTCTTAAGAGGGGAGAGAATAGGATTCGATAGTGAAATTTTTTGGCTCAAAAATTCTCAATTCACCAGGAATGTGGTGTTGTGTATGGAATAGTAGGAGTACTTTCCTATTTATATAAATGGAATTTAATTACAATATTTAATTGCATAGTTAAAATTAAATACATTCATGAACTTATGGAAAACCCATGCATTTAATAACAATACTGTATCATTATTTATGGTGTGCCAACTTGCGCAAAATTAAATTATAAATAAAATTTTGCATCACAAAATAAAAGCAGTGTTATTTTAATTTTATCAATCTAGTTAAATAATTATTTACCATCTTACAAATAATTATTTTACTAGAAGACCGACCTTGGTATGCTCGAACTACACTACCATTTATTGAACACCCGAATAAATAAATAAATAATTTATTTTATTAAATATATATTTTATTTATAAACTAGTAAAAAATATTTATTAAATGTTGAATAAAATAAATAAATATATTTTATAAAATTTATGCGATCATTTTAAATTGAATAAAATATTTCCAAAGTCTTGAGAATAATATTTATATCATTAATTAAATTAAAATAGAATTTAATTGAGACCTCAAAAAACACTTAGTGTGTGACCCTCTAGGATTATTTTTTGTTGGAATTAGGCGGCCTTGCCTAAAGTCTAAGTGTATTGTCTGGAAAAGGGTCTAGGTACCCAAAATAAATAATATAAAGTCGCAACAATGACATCCACATACGAACTCTCACTGTATAATACAATCCCTTTGTTGTAATATCTCATCAAGAAGGTTTCATGACCGTGTCATCAACTTTTATGCTTGGTACATCATTCTTTGACTACCTGAAATAAACTCGTCGTTACATCGTGGCCATGTAATTTCTCATTATGGTTCTATTTCAATCAAAGGGCCGAGATATCAACTTCCATAAATGGAAGGGAAAAATCCATCCTCGACTTATCTATTAATTACATGCCCCTCATGATGTACCCAATATACCATACTTCCCTCCAACTGTATGCATGATGGTTTTCATTAGTAAATCAAAGTGCATATGTTGTGACACGTATTAATGATAATATTAAAGTCTAAGGATCATTACACACACTCGTAGATAGAAATATCCAATGACACCAAAACATGCATAATTCCTACTAGCGGGTCTGTTCTCATAATCTCTTATCTTAGAGATTACCAAGTGTGAAATCCATGAGGGGAAGTCTCATCTGCTTAGGATTACTCGTACTCGATGGTCTGTATGTTATGTGTCCCATCATAGTATGTCATACAACCACATAACTATATTTAAGAATATTGTTAGAGCATTTCAAGGTTCTCATCAAAGAGGGGAACTACCAGGACCTTATAAATGCAAAAAATACTCTAGGACATTATTACATCCTAATAATGCAGAAAAATGAAAAATATTTAATAATACATTAAATATACATGTAATAAAAGTAAAACCATTTGGTTCTAGGAAACCAACATTTACAAACTCCAACTTGGAATAGAGCCAACTACCTATGAATTGCAGTCCCCAAGACCTCACATGATGATCATGTTTCTACTGAGTCAGGGCTTTAGTCAATGGGTCCGCCACGTTGTCTCCCTTGGAAGTACTGCTCACTGTAACCTCAAATCTCTGAGAAAAATCCCTCAAGAGATGATACTTTCGAAGTATGTTCTTATTCTAATGATGTGACCTAGGCTCTTTTTTTAGAGCCACCACTACAGTATTATCACAGTATAGTGTGATGGGATTTTATTGCTAGGTATCACATCTAGCTCCCAGATTATGTTTTGCTTCCAAACTGCTTCTTTAGCAACCTTAGAAGCTGCTATATACTCAGACTCTACTGTAGAATCTACGACCGCACTCTACTTTGTGCTCTTCCGGCTCACTGAACCTTCATTAAAAGTGAATATGTATCTTGTTTGCGACTTCATGTCATTATGATCAGTCTAGAAACTAACATCTCTGTATCCTCTGAAGACTAGTTCCTCATCTCCTCCATAAATTAGGAATATATTCTTAGTGTGCCTCAGATACTTTAGGACAGTCTTGACTGCCATCCAATGGCATTCACCTGGGTTAGCTTGATGTCTACCTACCACACTCAATGCTTAGGCGACATCTATCCTAGTACATAGCAAGAAATACATGACTGACCCAATACCTAATGCGTATGGAGTCCATTACATTATCTTTCTTTCATCATATGTTCGAGGACAAATTTTCGTAGAAATAAGATTTCCTTGTGATGTTGGAAACAATACCCTCTTGGATTATTCTATACTGGATATCTTCAGTATCTTATCAATGTATGTACATTGACATAGGCCCTTCATTCTCATGGATCTATCATGATGTATCTTTATCCCAAGAATAAATGATGCCCCACCCAAGTCTTTTAGGAAGAAGCATTGATTCAACTATGCCTAAACAGACTATAATACTGGTATCTCATTTCCAATAAGTAATATGTCTTCAACATATACTATTAGGAAAATAACTACACTCCCACTAAACCATTTTTAGATACAAGGATCACATTTATTCTTGATAAAACAAAATTCTTTTATGGCTTCTTCAAAATTAATGTTCCATGACTCAGATGCTTGATTTAATCCATAAATTGATTTCTGCAACTTTCATACCATATTATCATCCTTTAGAGTCACAAACCCATTAGGTTGTGTCATATAGACAAATTCCTGAATGTTCCCATTATGGAATTCTGTTTTAAATTCCATTTGATATATCTCATAGTCATCGTAAGTCGTAATGGCATGTAGAATTTTGATTGATTTCATCATTGAAACTAGTGACAAGGTTTCATCGTAGTCCATTCCTTGATGCTGTTTAAAACCTTTTGCAACTATTCATGACTTATAGGTACTGAATTTTCTTTCCATGTCCATTTTATTCTTGAATACCAATTTTCAACTAACAAGATTTACATCAATTAGAGAATATACCAAAATCAAAAGTTGGTTTTGGTTCATGGAAACCATTTCATATTTCAAGGCTTCATTCCACTTGGAAATATCTATGCCACATACTGCTTCCTTGTAGGTTAGAGGATCATTATTATCAACTAATAAGGAGTCACCATCCTCAGTAACTATAAAATTGTACTATTCTAGTTCTCAAGCCTCTCATGTACTCTTACATAGTACCTATGTCTCTGGAACAGATTCTTCTTCCATGGGGCTTTGTGGAATCAGTTCTTGTATCAACTCTTGTGTACCTTGAGCCTCGAATTCATCGAAGTCAATCTCCCTCCCGCTATCTCTTTTGGAGATGTGCTCACTCTCAAGGAATATGGAATGTCTTTCCACTATAACCTTTTTGTCCAAGGGGTTGTATATATAATATGACCTTTTTCCCTTGAGGTATCCTATAAAGGAACACTTTGTGACTTAGGGTGCGAGATTATTACCTAAAGAGGCCTTAACAAACGCTTTGCTACCCCACATAAGTAAATTTGATAACATGGCTTTTCTTCCACTCCAGAACTCGTATGGAATACAATTTATCAATTTAGTTGGTACTTGGTTTAATATGTGTACCGCTGTTTGTAATGAATATCCCCAAAAGGATAATGGAAGCCTTGGATGACTCGTCATTGATCTCACCATATCCAAAAGGGTGCAGTTTTCCCTTTCGATCACACCATTCCACTAGGGCGTGTTTGGAGGAGTGATTTGGGATAAGATCCAAAACTCCCATATGTAATCAATGAGGTCTTGATTAAGATATTCTCCACCTCGGTCTGAGCAGAGTTTCTTAATCTTCTTAACAAGCTGGTTCTCAACTTCATTATTGTATTCTTTAAACATATCAAAAGAATCTGACATATACCTCAATAAGTAGATATATTCATATCTACTAAAATCATCAGTAAAACTTATCAAGTATGAGTACCCTCCCCTTGCTTCAACTAGAAATGGTCCACACACATTGGTATGAACCAATTACAGAATTTATTTAGCCCTATCACTTTCCCCACTAAATAGGGATTTGGTCATTTTTCCTTGTAAACATGAATGACATACACCAATTTGTTTAAGTTAGAAAGAATCTAAACATCCATCTCAATCTAACTTTGTCAAGCATTTCTCGTTTACATGACCTAGCTGGTGATGCCAATGTTGGGTGTGGTATGAGTCATGTGAAGTATCGTTCTTATCGATTACCATTACTTGGTTTGTGTAATCCAACATGTAATGTATGTTGTATAAATGTGCCCTACTATAACAAAGGATATCTTTATAAAAGAAGCAACATTCATTTCCAAACATGAAAATAAATCCATCTGTATCTAATCTAGATACAGAAATAATGTTTTTAGTAACAGAAGACACATAATAACAACCCTTTAATACCCGGATCATCCCAGTTGGCAACGTGAGGTTGTAGTCCCCAGCAGCTAAAGTAGCAAGTTTGGCTCTGTTGGCTGCTCGTAGATCTACCTCCCCTCGGTCAATCTTCTTGAATCTACTTGGTTCCTGTATTTGGATACATATTTGAGAACCATAAGCTATATCTAATACCCAATTTGTAGAAATAGATAGATTTCATTAAATAACAAACGCACCAGAAGCTTCCCCTTACCTCTTAGGCTAGGTTCAGTTATTCTTCCAGTGGCCCTTATCACCACATTCGAAGCAAACAACCTCATGTTCCCTTGCCTCCCCTTTTATCTTCCTTTTCTTGGAAGGCATGAAGAAGATTTGGACTTAAAGCTCTTCACCTTCCCTTTCCTCTTATTTACCATAAGGACAGAAGGATTTTCACACTTCATATCTTTTTCCACTTAGCGAATGAGGATAAGAAGATCAGATTGAGATTTCTCAATGTTGTTAATATTGAAATTGACAATAAATTTAGAGAATCTTTGAGGGAGTGATGCGAGAATGAGATTGGTGCCCAGTTATTTGGGGAGTTTAAACCCTAGAACCTCTAAGAACTCAATGTATTCAATGAGCATGACAACATGAGTCCTAGATGGGGAACCTTCTCCCAACATACTCTGAAAGAGTTCCTTAGAGATCTCAAACCTTTTCAGTCTTGATCTCTCCTAGTAAAGACCACGGAGGTGCTCGAGCATGCTATAAGAATCCATGTTTTAATGAGGCTTCATGAGATGACTAGACATTGGGGATAACATCAAACATTGAATGTCGATAGTGTCGTTCATATGTTTCTCGTAGACTAGGAAATCCTCATCCATCGCATCTATGGTAGGCATATCAGGTGATTCTGACTCCAGCACAAAAGACTTCTGTTCATGGTGTATGATAACCTGAAGGCCCCTAAATAATTCCTGGAAGGTACTACTGGTGAGGATATTGTCTTTATCCATAATTGATCGTTGTGATAGTGTGGTTGACGAGTTCTTAATTTTTATTATACAATTAAAAGAGTAGATCATTTGTAGTTTCTTGATTACATTTTATAAGAAATAATAAAATTTATTATGTCTCCCACTATTTTATCAAGTCTCAATAGCCCTCACAATTGAACTCGAAATGCCCAGTTTCCATGACATTCTAGTGTCAAGGATCCATATTCCCCTTCTCATAACCCCCAAAAGGGTTCGTCAAGTTATTAGAAGGTATTAAAGTAGGTGGGTGTTCTCCAACAATAGTATTACAACTCCTTGATATGTTGAGTGGACTCCCCAATCCTGAAATCATGAATTTGGATTTCCTCCACTCATGCCTCCAATATTACACCATGTCTAGTAAGGGATACTCCTCTTGATGTAATATGGTTAAGTCTACCTGAAAAATTTCATAAGGTCTTCATATATAAATGTAGGTGTCCCAACAAGGGTTGGTCAGACATATAGTTTTATTCATTTTTCCCTCAATCAAGTAACAGAATGCTTGTTCTGACTTAATATTTTATTTGAGGAATTTTTATCTCCTAAGCGTGAATTTCTTATTATCATTATAACATGCTAGTTAATATTAGCAAGAACCTAATTAAGTGATTAACCATGTCTTGATAATATTTAAGCATAAGTCTAGTTTATTTTAGTTCCTTATTGCATGATTATTTAATTCATTAATTATGTGATCGTGAAAACACATCCATAATGATAAACCAGGAAACTGATAAGAATAAAATTAAGTAAAATTAATGATCATGAGATTTTAAAATGATTACTTTTTCCAGCAGTTGATAAACTAACCCTGAACTAGGGGAGAAACACCTTGAACCTTTTGGGTTCGTGTTTACAGCTTCCACCTATCCACCTCCGTATCTCATATAATTAGATTCATCTCGGCTCCAGCTTGAACTGCCTAAACTAGATTGGGAGTTCCCTTCATTACATATGCCTTTTTAACTCACATGTAGGTGAGGGGTAAAAGGGGTTTTACATAAAAGAAACCTTGGGCATACATGCCCTACATATTAATGAGGAGAAAGCTCATAGACCAAAAAATTTAATTCAAATAAATAAATTAAAAGAAATCATCCACATACAAAGGTCTTGGTCATGATCATGATCATCCATACATGCAAAGATATTTACGCATAAATAAAACTAGCAATCAATTTATTAATCGTTCTTGTTTAAGATAAATCGTGATTGAATCAATTAATTATCATCTTTAATTAATAAATCTTTTATCTGAAACACTTTTCTGAATTTCCTTGAGATTCTCATCTATCACAATTTTAAACAAATAAATTCATTTAAAATTGTTTTAGTATGTAACTCTTACAATAGAAGTAATCCAGTGAATTCCTATTAATAACTACCACAATGAGTAGAAATGAACATTACACTGATGTTAAATTAAACACAAATTTATAAAACACATATCATGGGTTTTGCCTCAGCTTTATAACCACACAATGGAACTCATCTCAAGGTTTTGTATAATATAATAACAAATTTTAATAAATCTTTGTAATTTGGATGAGTACATGAAGTGTAGTTCCAACTACATGGCATGTATTATTTTTTACCGTCTATCTGATGTACAAGCATGAGGAAACAACGTATGAGTATACTTCAGAAATCTTTGGAGTACATGGAATGTCTAGTGGGCTACACACCGTTTAGTTCCTCATTACACGGTCTCCATCCAGGAAAGCCATATATGGGGTACACGGTCCAACCCTAACCCGAAGGGATTACACGCCATGTCCATCAGGCCACATGGCGTGTAATCCGGAAACTGCATGATATCAATTCTTGGTCAACACACAGAGTCATTTAAGACATAGAAAGACTATGACACATGGATTGGTTTGGAAAACTGGTCAGTTGCATTGAATATTGACTACACGGCATGTACTGCCGAATACACGCCATGTGTTCTAGTTCTGTAAGTCTAGGAAGATTTGGAACCTCCGAATTAGATCCTCTATTTTATTTTAATCAAAATTAAAAGAAATGATTATTTCTATAAGGTGAACAATAAATGATAGAGAATGAATAGATCTCGAGATTCAGGTTTTCAGAACCATTAACTTGAATTGAAACAACTAAATTGTTAAATGCGTAATTCATCAACAAAATATTTAAATAACTATAAACTATGATGTAACCCCTCTGATACCACTTGATGGTTCTGGGCACAGCAGAACCATGGTTCCGACAAGACCCAATTTGATTTTTACATTGATCAATGATTATTCCAGGATCAATATGATGATGAATACCAGTCTCCACGAAATATAATCAAAGATTTAGATAAAGAATAAATAGGCACTAAACCATTAGAGAGGATATTGCACATCTTGTTTATAATTAATTTAATTAATTTCATAAAGAAAAATAATACATAGTGCTTTGGTATTTTTCATCGTTGATGATGTTGATCTTCTGGAATGACCCTTCCTGGTTATTTTTTTTCTCTTGTAAGGATCCAAACTAGAATCCCTCTAGCGATGATCCGCACGTGCTCTGATGGCCTCCGATCGACACTGCTCATTCAATGGGTCCTAGTGTGTAGAATCGAGTGTCATGTGTCGGTTGTTATTGATCCCATGTTCTTTGGCCTTGAAGAACATATCTCATTCTTGAGAGGGGAGGGAAGAGTATTCGAGAGAGAAATTGTTTGGCTCAACAATACTCAATTAAGTGTGCATGTGGTGTGGTGTATGGAATAATTGGCTTACTTGCCAATTTATATATATATGGAATTTCAATTAAAATATTTAATTTCCTTGAAACAATTAAATAAATTAATGAACATAGAGAAAACCCATTCATTTAATAATAATACCTCGTCATTATTTATGGTGTGCCAACTTGCACAAAACAGAATTAAAAATAAAATTCAGCATCACAAAATAATAGCAGTGTTATTTTAATTTTTGTTAAATAGTTAAATAATTATTTACCATCATACAAATAATTATTTTACTACCAGACCGACCTTGGTCTGCTCGAACTCTACTTTTATATTTTTAACACCCAAATAAATAAATAAATAAATAATTCTCTTAAATAAACATTTATTAAATGTTCAATAAAATAATTAAATATATTTTATTTAATTTATGCGATCTTTTTAACTTGAATAAATTTTTTCTACAGTATTGAGGACAATATTTATTTCATTAATTAGATTCAAATAGAATTTAATCGAGACCACAAAAAACACTTAGTGTGTGACACTCTAGGATTTGTTTCTGGAATTAGGTGTGCTTGCCTAATGTCCAAGTGTATTGTCTAGAAAATGGTCAAGGTACCTAAGAGAAATAATGTAAAGTCACAATAATGACATCAACATACGAATGATCACCGTGTAATATAATCCCTTTTTCTCAATATCTCATCAAGCAGGTTTAATGACTGTGTCATCAAATTTTATGCTTGGTACATCATTCTTTGAATACCTGAAATAAAATTTTCATTACACCATGGCCATGTAATTTCGTGTGATGGTTCTATTTAAATCAAAGGGATGAGATATCAACTTCTATAAATGGAATGGAAAAATAATTCATCGACTTATCCATTAATAACATGTCACTCATGACACACCCAATGTACCCTACATCCCGCTAACTGTCTGCGTAACATTTATTGTCAGTAAATCAAAGTGTGTAAGTCAGGACAAGAATTAATGATATTTTTAATGTCTAAGGATAATTAAACTTGTTCATAGATAGAAATATCTGATGACACCAAAACATGTGGAATTCTTACTAGTGGGTTTGTTCTCATAATCTCTTATCTTAGAAATTACGAAGTGCGAACTTCCTAAGAGGAAGTATCATCTACTTATGAGTACGCACAACTGATGGTCTTCAGGCTATGTGTCCCATCACAGTATGTCATCCAACAACAGAGCTATATTTAATAATATTTTTATAGCATTTCAAGGTTCTCATCATTGAGGGGAACTTCCATTACCTTATCAATGAAAAAAATACTCTAGGACATTATTACATCATAATAATGAAGAACAATGAACAATATGTAATAATACATTAAATATCCATGTAATCAAAGTAATACCAGCTGGTTCTATGACACCAACTCTTACAAGAATTCCCAAGTTAGGTGTTCCATGAAGGAAGTTTTCTTCGTGACCACAGTGGGTTTTGTAGTGGTAGCCGAGCTTTGCGATGGTATTTTCTCTATGAAGGACTGAACTCTACGAATGGTTGAGATCTATGAAGTAGTGATCTATGAAAAGTAGTGTATTCTGGGAAGGTTTGTGCTTTGGGAAGGGTTGTGCTTTTTTAAGGGTTGGGATTCCCTAAGGAGGTTCACAAAGGACAGTATTGAATATTTGGTTTAAGTAAATAGGGCTTTTAGTGTACATATACTTAGGTCATTGATGCAAGTAGTGTCTCGTGCGGAAGGTAGACAAATACTTTAATGACAATATATTAAAGTGACCATCATGTCGATTAACTGAGTAATAATTCTCTAATTGTAGTGAGATAAGGGGAGTCAATGAAGGTGTTCCTTGGGAAGCATTGAGTTATCCCTAAACCATTGTAAAGGATGTGGAACTAGTACAAACTACCATGACTGATCCTTGTAATCTACAACTAGTGATGATTTTTTGTTTTTGGTACAACCAACATAGAGTTGGTGTATGCTCCATCGACATAGCCCTTTTTGGAGAACCATGTAAAATTTTTATTTCTTCTCTTTGCAAGCTTTTGTATTATAGGTTTAATAGGTTTCTACCAACGCGGGAACAAGATTCATCTATTTAAAAGAAAAAAATTGACACTAGGACTCACCCCTCACCTATGAGGGTGTTTTGGGGTCCTTCAAGTGGTATTAGAGAATAAATGTTACTAGTGTTAAATCATCCACGTGACATCATGGATAATTTAGTCAATTTCAGGGGAGTACACCTCTTCGATGAAAGTAATATTCAGATTTGGAATAACAGAATGAGATCTGGTCTGAGATATCTTGGAATGGAATTCCTCTTTTCAACTTTGTAAGGAATTCAATTTATTGATCCAACATGGCTTCATTTGACAAATACATACATGAAAATTCATGATACATATTCTAAAGCATAGAATGCTTTCACTGCAGATCTTTCTGATCAGACCTATGTAAATGTGATGAGCTACACCTCAGAAAAGCTTATGTAGGGAAAAATTAAAAATATTTATTAAGGAGATAGTAAATTTAAGGAGGAGAAACAATAAGTCATGCATATTAGGTTTGAAAATATAATGATTAATCCTGATGAGAATGTGGATTACTTCTTTAATCGAATTACTGAGGTGGTAGGAGCAATTCGAGGGTTGGAGATTAAATCAAAGACATTGAAATAGTAATGAAAATATTGAGAATACTTCCACCCCTTTACAATGTGTAGGTGTCAGCACTTGAGGAAAAAGATATTTCCAAATATTCCCTGGATGATCTACTAGGAATCCTGGTGGCGTATGAGATGAGTATCAAAAAAAAAAGATTTGACGAATCATGTACGCAAGTAAATTGCATTGAAATCTATAGAAAAACCAAAAATCACAGGATATAGTGGTGATGGAGGTAAAGGGTAAAAAGGAATTATTTCTCTTATTTCCAAGAATCACTATTAGGGAAAATGTAAATATAATTGTATATTACCCCTCGATTGTTTTTTTGTGGTAGAGTTAGGCACATTACCTCTTAGTTCTCAAGAATGTTCGAGGATGAAGAGGGCGATGCTGAAAATATCGAGAAGCCTAATAATTTTTTATTAAAAAATAATGACTTCAAATATTGAAATAATGTATAGAAGAATAGTTTTATCTATGAAGAGGGAGATGATTACGAAGAATTCTATGAAGAAAAATAACACAAATATAAAACTAGAAAACATGCCTCCCTAATGGATACCATAGAAAAGTCAGTACCAGTGACAGATAAAGCCAGAGGTAATCAGATTAACACTAATGTCATCCAAAGTTACAACATAAGGATGAATTTGGTAAGGTTGAGAATAAATATAAGAGATGAAATAAGTGGAAATCAATGGTGGAAGAATCATCAAAATATTTTAATCATCTTGAATCCAATGTTGGATGAGTGAAAGAACTAGTGAAAGTGTAGTCATCAATCCTTGAATGAACTGATGATGTAGTGGAACTAAAGATTGGAATAAAAGAATAAGCTAAGGTCATCGATGAACTTAACTTGAGACTCATGGAGATGTCCAAAACTATCTAGGGACTTAAAGAAGAAGTTGTTACTAATAGGAGTAAATTCAAAAGTGAATCAAATTCAAAATAAGAATAGAAGAAAATACAATTTTGATGGTTCTTAGATCCTAAGCTGCTGGAGAGAGTAAAATGTGGCTTTGATGGAGTTGAAAGGATTTTTAGTGATCAAAGACCCACTTTCATGGGGAAGAGTTTAATTAGTTTTGATTTTGAAATATAAAATGCAATATATAAATTGGACCAGATTAAAGCCAAATTAAATGTTGATCATATTGAAAAACCACCAGATGTACTGAAAAAGAGATTCTTCAATCGAACTGAAAGGATAACTAAATATTATCCTCGAGCATTCAAAAATGATAGTTATTGAACCTATTATCTTGAGGAAAAATTATTGAGTAGAAATAGTCATGAGAAGATATTTCCTCTCATGAAATGTAATTTCTACGGATATTTGGGTCATACCATGTCATATTACGAAGAGGAAAGAATATATCAACATAGGGAAGATCTAGGAGTTAAAATAATTAGAAAAAATTCATATCCTACATAATATAGAAGAAATACTTTCTATGGATACTGTTTTCATTGTTCTAAATTTGGACCTAAATTTATACATTGCAGGTAGAGGAATGATATGAGATATACCTACAACACTCAGAGATAGGTGGATACATGCAAACTAGAAAATGTAGTTATCTCAAACAGGTTTTCTCCATTGGAAGAAGAGTATAAATATGAAGAACCCATGTGCATGGAAGAGATATTTTAAAGGACATCAGTTCCCAACACTCAATCCAATATCTCATGAAAAGAAAAGAAAAAAATATGAAAATCCAATCTTGCAGAAGTAGCCCACAAAGCTTCAAATAACAATAGAACCTGGATTCTAGAATGTGTATGTTTGTCCCACATGATAGGTAATGCTGATCTATTAATGGATTTCAATAAAAGGGTCGATGTAATAGTTAGGTTTGGAAATGATGGCGCTTTGATGATTAAAGGAAGTGGAAGTACAGAGCCAGCTAAAGGAGAGACGATGAAAATTGAAGTCCTTTATGTGGACATTTTACGTCAAAATCTCCTCAGTGTGAGAAAGCCCTATGACTTAGGACTTATAGTGACATTGAATCAAAAGGGATGGACTATAAAGGGGAAGACACAGAATTATATAATGAAAGGATGTAGAACATATGTAAACTTATATTAGGTTGATAGTAAAGAGAACATTTTCAATCAAAAAGTTGATGAAGAAAAAAACTTGTGGCATTAGAGATTGGGTCCCATCAATCAAAAAGACATGGAAAATATATCTAAGATAAATATAGTCATGGATATAGAAAACCTAAAGTGTGATCGAGAAAAGTCATATGATGCTTTCATTTGAGGGAAGATGGTCTACAGTTTCTATCATCCAAAGAAGAAAAGAGAATCTAATCTTCTTGAACTCATTCAAACAGACTTATGTGGAC
Organism: Viscum album; assembly: GCA_963277665.1. Lineage (NCBI taxonomy): Eukaryota > Viridiplantae > Streptophyta > Magnoliopsida > Santalales > Viscaceae > Viscum > Viscum album. The sequence continues at coordinate 1,902,748,276 of OY728127.1, forward strand.
TGATAAATGTCTCTTGAACGCATAGATAAAGTTACTTTTTTCCTTTTCATATATTATTATAGTATAATGTATTGTGTGATGGTTATACACAGGAAACAACACGTGCTTTATTTCATGAAAACATATCACTGGATCACCGAGAATGATATTGGAAGTATAATCAAATTTTAGTGATCTATAAATGGATAGGTAATAAACATTTATCGAGTGTGAACATTAACTCAAGACACATGGAATTTAGAATGAGGTGGCAGTTGTCAGAAATCCACAAAAATAATGGAATTGTTGAGCGCTGAAATCGACAGGTGAACAAAATGTACATGACTATTATGATTCAGAGTTGTATCCCTTTCCATTAATATAAATTAGTTGTTGAATTTTTAGTGCACATTCCAAATCTAATGGGTATTTAAATTGGGAAATGAATAAACCATATGAATTGTGGCATGGAAGGAAAACTTCTTTGAAATATTTTCATATTTTTTGAGGTAAATGTTACATCCAAAATAAAGAATGAAATCAAGTAAATTATGGTGATAATGCAGATGAACGAATATTACATGGAAATACAGTGAACAAAAAACCCTACAAGTGTTTCAATAAGCACATGGGAAGGATTTTGACAAGTAGTGATGTCAAAATCATTGAAGAGAAAACCAAAAATTCTTCAAGGAATTCATATGCTGATGAGATAGAAGGTGAAGAAGAATGCGAACACTGATGAAATAGTAATATAGAAGTATAGAATGGTGTAAAAAACTATAAGGAGTCACATCACGCTATTGACTCAGAATAGTATTCAAAAGAGGAAACCATAGCTAAAGAGAACTTGACTGAACCACATAAGCGAAATCAAAGAGAAGAGACTGATCAATACAACATAATTGGGGATAGGAATGAACCGACACCCATAAGAAGAATGAGTAATAATTAAAAATCTTAATTCTTATCAATTTTGAAACCATCCTCATGTGAAGTGGCTGCAAATAATTAATTATGGATGAAAGACATGAATTAAGAGTTAGATCATATTTTCAAGAATCAGACATTAGATCTAGTTAAGAGACCCAAAGGTCACAATGTGATTGGTAGTAAGTGGATCCGTAATAACAAATATGATGAGAATGGTAATGTGATACAAAATAATGTGTGACTAGTATGCAAGGGATATTCATAGATTGAAGGTGTCTATGTTGAAGAAACATTTTCTCGGATGGATAGACTGGGGTAAATCCGTATATTTCTTGCCATATCAATATAACGAGGGAATAATGTGTATCAAATAGATGTCAAGACATCATTCCTAAATGGTGTTCTTGAAGAATAAGTCTATAATGAACAACTTTTTGGTTCCCTATTTGTAAATGATGAAATGAAGTTATATAGATTAAAGAAAGAACTCTATGGACTGAAGCAATCACCACAAGCATGGTAATCTTGAATGGATTCTTATTATAAATAGATTTAACTAAAAAGGGAAGGAGTGGATCACAATCTCTATGTGAATAATTATCATATGGATCATTTCATGTTATTTGTATACACTAATGATATTATTTTCAGTGGAAGATGACTGGGATCAATGGAAGAATTTTCCAATCACGTGAAATCAAAATTTGAAATGATGATGATTGGTGAAATCACATACTTATTAGGGATGCAGGTGATTCTGAGGAAGGATTACACTTTAGTTTCTTAAAAACTTATGCAAATGTTTTACTGATTAAATTTAATATGAAAGATTAAAAACCAATGGTGACTCCGATTGTGGTTGGAACAAAAATCAGAAATCATGATGATGATAAGTCTATGGATCCCACAATGTATAGGAGAATAATTAGAGGGTTAATATACCTAACATTAACATGACCATATATTGTCTTCCAAACATTCTTAGCATCCCGTTTTCAGAGTAATCTAAAGGAAAAACATATGGTGGTAGGGAAAAGAATCATGAAATACATTCAAGGTACACATTATTATTGGTTATACTATGAAACAAGAAGAGATAGTGAACTATCAAAATTTTGTGATGCTGACTGGGCTGGAGATGTAGTGGATTGAAAGTCCACCAGTGTTGGAGCATTATATATTGGGAGGAATGTTGTGGTTTGGCTGAGTAAAAAACAAAAATTTACATTTCTTAGTTCATCTTAAGCTATTTATATCTCTACTACCAAGGCGTGAACTTAGTTACCTTGGATGAAGAAGCAACAAAATGTCATAAGCGATGTGGTTAAACAACCAATGGTGATTTAATATGATAACAGGAGAACAATTGATCTTATTTATAATCATCTTTAACATTCTCATATGAAACATATTGAAATAAAATATCACTTCATCGAGGAAAATGTTGAACAAGGCATGATCAAAATGGACCATGTGAGATCAGATGATCAAGTAGCTTACATTATGACCAAGATACTATCAACAATGGTGTTTGAGAAACATTGGTTGAACCTTGATGTTCAACAACCTTTTTTTGCATGAGGAGGTAGTGAATATTCCCCTCTCCCTATTTTTTTTAACTATGTTAATCTATTTTTGGATGTGATGCAGGTTTATGGGGGAGATATGATCTAGGGGGAGTACATTCTATGCTCTAAAATTTTAAAATACTATTCTATGGGTTTATTTTTAATGGGGGGAGAAAGGGATAAATTCAACGTGAAAATGGAGAGGATGAAATTTTTTTATGGTTGTAGGCTGGTTGTAGGAGTGTAGAGATTTTCAAAGGAGAAAATGTGAAGGGAGAAAATAATTTGGTGTCATATGGAATTAGTTATAACATTTATTTGAACACATTATAAGATGATTCATGTCTTGCCTCTTGTTTTATACAATTAGAATTGCTCATGTATACATAGATTGTTGGATAAGATGATTCTTGTGTCTCAGGTATTGACAGTAGCTAGTAATGTATTGAATTTATCTGCAGATTTCCATCAAACCCAAATTGGGAGATTATTGGAACCAAGGCTTTACTTTTTGGTAAATGGAGTATGGTTTGTGTTTCTTATCAATCCACTAATGGATGATCAGGGAGATTTCAGGGAAAGGGATTATATAGTTCAATCCTTAATCAATATTGATGGTGACTCTGTTTCATTGTGTTTTCAAAATTTTTTAGTCCACAATTTGGAGAATGGAATGCATTGCAAAAATTTGTTTCTCTTAAAGATCTCAAGAAAATATGTCAATGGAATGATTTTATAAGATATTATCCTCATGAATTTTGTTTCTCAAAGACAAGAATATTGTGATAGTGTGCTCTGCCATTACGAGAATATGAGCTTTGTTAAAGGTATTCTACTAGAATCAACATTTCTAAAATATGGAAAAGGCATGGATTTTATGATGACTGGAAAGAGGATTTCAAATAAATGAATCATTTCTATTTAAGACATTGTTACTTCATGATTACAATAATTTGTGCATTTAGTTAGTGAGAAGGTTTGATGGATGGAATTGAGAGCAGAGCATTGTGGTGGAATGGATAGATTTGATAGAGAGAACTATAGTTACGATGGGCATTGTGAATGGGGAATATTCATGGATATTTTCAAAGGGAGATGTGCATCGAATTTGTTTTTAACCAATATGGAAATTACATCGAAAGAAGAAGAGCTCCACATTATCCCGGACCTATAAAAAATAGGCTACCCCTCTCTTTTTGACATGAAATTGAGAGAGAAAATCCAGAGACACTGATTTCACAATAAAGGTGGTTCTCCAGGGTGCTAGTTGTCTAGGAAAGCTTGTGATTTAAAAAAAAACTACACTGTTCTTGAATGAAATAAATTCTTCTAAGTATTGAGTGCTTAATGAAGATGGGAAGTTCCACATTGGCACAATGAGATTCACAAAGTAAGGTGTTTCATGAAGGTAGTGTGTTCCGCGAAGACCTTGGGATCTGCAATGGTAGCTGAGCTTTGCAAAGCTGTTTTCTTTACAAAGGCCTGAGTTTTGCGAAGGTTTGACCTCTTTGTAGAATTGAGATCTGCAAGGCAGTGTGCTCTATGAAGGTGTGTTCTTTGTGAATTGTTTTGCTTAGTTAAGGGTGGAGCTTCATGAAGTGAGTTCACAAAGGACAATATTGAATATCAGGTTTTTGTAGATAGGGCTTTTAGCGTGCATCTACATAGTTCACTGAATCAGGTAGTGTCTTGTGATGAATGGAGACAAATACTTCAATAAAAATCTATTGAAGTGAACATCAATTAAATACACTATGTAAGACTACTCTAAAGTAAGTGGTCTAGGGGGAGTCAATAGAAGTGTTCCATGGGAAGAAGTGATATATTCCTAAACCATTGTAATGGTAGTGAGATTATTATAGAGTGAATCTAAAAGATCCTTGTAATGCATATCTAGTGAAGATTATTGGTCTTTGGTATGACTGACACGTTGTCAGTGTATTCTCCTTGGATGTAGCCCTTTGTGGTGAATCAAGAAATTTTTTTGTGCCATCTCTTTATATTAATTTGTCTGACATGTTTAATAGGTTCTTACCAACATGGGAACATGATCTATCAGTTTAAAAGAAAATGGTAGCACCTTGATTTATCCTTACTCTCTCATGGTGTTCCGGGGTCCTTCAAAAATGAATTTAAAAAGCATAGTAATGAATTTCTAAAAACATTTTTAGAAAATAATGATTTGGAATAAAATGATTTTCTACCAAATAGAGAAATGAAGTAAGATTTAATTGAAAACATTTTATGAATTATTTTATGTACCAAAGAGTGGAAAATGGTGTTATAAGTTGAAAACATAATGAATTAACATATGAGAATAAAATTAAATGGGGTTTATTATAAAATGATCAAATAATTTATTCAATGTAAATTCAATTATAAACAATCCTGACAAAAATGAGATTGAAACATAAATCTCTTACCACTTTGTTAACATATGAATTGTAATACCAATAAAAAATAACATAAAATGAAACATTAAATAAGATTATTGAAAATATATTCATGATATAAAATATAAATTTTTAATTAGATACACATCATAAAGAAGATATGTGTATAACATGACATATGTCCCAAAAAACACAATTTGAGATGAGAAACCCGTACAATGATCATAATATTTATATTAGATTTAATATATGAATTGATTATTTGTGTCAAATGTAAATCCATGTGATTGAATTTTATTTAAAACATAAGTTAATAAAAATTAATAACCCACTTAATCATAGAATAGTTAAATATAATAAGTAAGTAATATAACCCAAGGAATAGATACTGAGTTATGAAATTCCTTACATTATTGAAAATTTGAAATCTAATCTACTTGGATGAGATAGTAAAAATAAAAAATAAATTTAAAATAATATTAAAGGATTCATGATATTACATATAAAATGGGATGTGTATACACATTATAAAAAAAAATCAGATGCATAACCTTACAATATGGTTTTATAAATGGAAATTCTGAAAAAAAAATCCATTCCCATACCCTTAATTTTAGTTAAACATGCTTAAACCTCTAGTAAAATGGTTCTAATCATGATATTAATTAATAATAGAGCCATATGTATTTTTATAATATCATATATTATCCTGTAATAACATCTTATATCCCCTTCGTTAACAATATTTTATTATTATTATTATTTGAGGTGTTAAGTACCTTGTTTTCTCATTCGTGTTTTGTCATGAAAGTTATAGATCTATTGAATAGAATATTGTTACATAATATCTAGATTTATATTAATGTAAAAAATATAATAATTAATTATTTTATTAATTTATAAATCCATTATTCAATGTTGTACATGGAAAATCAATTTCTTCGCTTTGTGGAGACTATAGGCCATGCATATGCAAGAGGAACGATATCATTACCTTAATATATGAAATAATATTGAAGTGTATGATATATTTAATATAAAAATTATTATCATGTTATATGTTTTAAATATATTAATTATTTCCCTCATTTCCTCTATACATGGGATTCAGTAATGGAAAACAAATTATATCAGTTTACGAGGCGGTAGCCTACCGTACACACGAGCAAGGTCTTTATTTCCAATTTGATGAGGATTAGATGGATAAATATTATAACATATTAATAATAACAAAAAATTATATGGTATATACATTATTTATTATACTATAAGTTTTATATAGAATTAATGGTGGAAAAGGATAATAAAAATGAAATATCTTAGTGCCTTCGCTCAGAAGAACCTCCTTCGGATCTCTTATTAATAACCCTAGGGTTGGGTTTTTAGGAAAATAAGAACCAATATAATTTGTATAAGGATAATGGGTTGATATATTATGTGTATTTGGTAGATAAAAATGGCTTGAGAGGTGTGAATATTTTTGGGGAGGTAGTTCCATTTATTAATTAAAGAGGAGTGGTTTTTTTGTAAATCCCCAAAACTAATAAATAATTAGAAGTAAATCTAACAAAAGTTCCTAAAAAGTTGATAAATAATGTATTTTGGGGATTTTATGTTCAATAAAAATCTCCATCACATAAAAATATTGTTACATATATGTTTTTCACTGTCCGCTATGTTTTCTTATATTTACAATTTTATTTTTCACCATGGTAATCAGTTTATTTGACCAAGTAATTTATCATTTAGCCCTAAAATAAAATGAGACTTATAAGATATTTTTTCATGTTCATTATAAATTTGAAACCCAGTTTATCACATAAAAATTCTATGTGTGGAAAATTAATTTAAACATAATCACGTGTAATGGGTAAAACTTTATTTAAACTATAATTGCATCAAATAAAATTTACCCTCTTAACAAATAAATATGATAAAAAATTAATTCTAAACTATTATATATTATTAATTATGATTTTTCAAAATATATAATCCATTTTAGTAAAATAAATTCCCCTAAGTGGTGGAATTTAATTGAAAAATGTACCTACAAATCGTGTTGAAAAATGAATTTTCAAGAAATACATTTTTAAGAATCATATGATCATACATTAACTATAAGAATAGTGATCATAATTATATAGATTTAAAAAAACATAGTTATATATATAATCTATAAATTTTAAATAAATAATCTATAATTAGGGGTTTTTTTATTTATTAAAATTGAGAAACATTATGCATTTAATAATAATTTTCAGAAAAATGTATTTCTAAGAATGAAAATAATCTTATACCAAAATCTCATTTAAAAATGATTAAAATTTAATAAATTATACTAAATATAATTATATAATACTTATTTCGTGTTGAAATAGAATTCAAATCATAATGGGACCTTGAAATTACGTAATTTAATGAAAATAAATATAATTATTGGAACAATCGGTATTGTTCACTATTAATTGAAAAATAACCTTTTGTCTCAAAAATATCAAAAATTCACCATACAATAAATTGGATATGATAATTTATAAAATTATATAATTATTATACAATACAATTTATAAAAGTAGAAAATTATTATTCCCAAACTAAAAATGTAAAATAAAATCAGTTTTGAAGAAAATGAAACTTAAAGTATAAAATGAATTTTCATAAAATTTCATTGATTATTTACTTAAATGTTCTCAGTAAATATGTATTTATTAATACCTATTTACATATATTTCATAATATGGTTAATCCTTTTTATAACCTCCAATTTCATGGTTAGATTATAATGGTCATATTTAATTAATATCTCATGGTTCATTTAGGCTCGGTGTTGCATATTGTATTTTCTATAAAAAATAATGGATTTATTTTAAAATATCAGGGTTCAATGCACTAAAATGAATCAAATATATTTAATTTATTTAAATTATATATAATTTAAAATATAAGGGTTTTTTATTTTATTATAACTTTTCAACAATAACTCATATTAAATATTTATCCTCTAATGGTAATATCTATTATTGGTTTACCATCTTAGTGTTCATTAGGGATTTATTAATAATATATTCTTAATATGTTGTGGTTTTTTGACATTGAGTGTATCATTTGACAGACGTTATAGAACATAGTATGTATTTTAATGAATCTAAATTATTAGGGCGTAACAATTATATTATTAAAAGTGGACTTCTTTCAAGATACTGTGATCAGTCATATATAATTATTTGATTGTTATTTTTTTCCAACCATAATATTAATTCCTTATATACTTTATGATAGGTTATGGTATAGGCTTCCCCTTACTGAGTGTTTGATCTCTCCCATATAAAGTTTTCATTTCCCTGGTCATGAATAAATTATTACACATGATATTTATAGAAGAATATCATATATGGTGAAATTATGGAATTTATGGAAAAATTAAAATGGATTAAATATTTCATAATATTGTCGGAAAATTTCCATTTTATGGGAAATATATGTGATTTATTAGTTAATGATGTCTTTTAATTCTCTCAAACGCTAAATATAGAAGGTTATGAGAATGCATGTAATGTAATAATTTCTATAAATAAATTAATTAGTGGGTGGATATAACTAGAGAATCACACATTAACTGTGATAATGGGTAATCATTTTGGGGATTTCACTCCCATTTTCATAGAGGCAGTTGACCTAAGCCCACAACACTCGAACTCTATGTGTTATTCCATGATTTTACTAACCCAGATTTTTATTACAAATTCAATTTTTGTTTTTTTATTTACATTAGGTTCCTTAATTATAACTTTACTATAGGTGGACATAAGTCTTCCTTAGATACCTTAAAACACACTTTACTGTGGTTTTTTATCATTTCATTCTCTAGAATCCAAAATTCATCAAATAGGTTAATTATTCCATGTTTTTAATTCTTTATTCTTCTTCAATTAATCATCATCATCATCATCATCATAATATTTATATTATTTATTCATTCTCAAATTAATAATTTTTGATTCATGATTTTGGTTTTTGTATAACGGGGATTTTTGTGTTATAGGATTGATGGGAGATCCTCACGAGTTCGTTTTTGTTGGGTCGTTGGGTTCCTTTTCTGGTGTTTTATTAATGAAGATTCTTTATTTAGAATTTAGAATTTTTTATTATTTTTAAAATGTTGAATGATCATTATATTATTTTCTTTTTGAGGAGATTATTAATTTTCCTAATTAATTTAACAATCTAGGCAGAAATAAAATAATGGCGATATGTAATTGGCATGATTTACATGTTTTTTCTTCTTATTACATTTGTATTATTTGAGATTGTTTTTGGATTTTTTTATGTTATTGATATTGTCTTTGAGATAATAAATCATATTCAAATTTAAATTAATCAAATAAGTATTGTAATATGTAAAAAGAAATTAATGATGAAATTATATAAATTGATATTTTTATGTTCTTATACCCAATAAATTGATATAGATGAAATAAGTCTGTTCTTTTCAAGACTACATGGTCAATTTTTTTCTTCATATATTTATAGTATTAGTGTGGTATATTTATATACTATTTATGTAGCATATGTTTTTTTGTTATAGTAGTAGTAGTAATACCTTAACAATGGCTTGTTCAATGTTCTTGGGGAGTATGAGGTAGTGGTGTGGTTATTTTCAATGAGGTTTTCATGGGATGTCGATGAGGATATGTGTGGTAGTTTCCCTGGGACATTGATAATTTTTTATTAATCAATTAATTAAATAAATGTTAAATGGGAATATTTTATGATGTAAAAAAAATAAGTGCTAGAATTAATTTTGTGATGTGGTGAAATAAAGTGGGTACATTAATCTGGTAAAAAAATTATTATTACTAAGGAAAATGGATGAGAAAGTTGAAGTGTGGTTCCATGAATTAAATTATATTAATATAAATAATGTTGTTGAACACTTATTAAGGTGGTTAGAATTTGATAAAATATGAATTTGAGAGGAATATGAAATGGGTTGTTGTGCGACTATTGTGTGGTTTTAGGTGGGTTATTCTGGTATTTGTAATGCACCAAAAATTTTAATCTAGAAAATTTCCTTCGTAATATTTATATGTGTGTGTGTGGGTCATATTTATATATAAATTATGATATAAATAAATCACTAGAGTCCCATAAATATGAACACTATTTTATATAAATAATACATAACAAAAAATTTGAAGGAAAAATATTCTCCACAAATATAAAAAATTACAATGGGTTAATAAAAAATATCACATGACAAGAATGGGGAAATACAAAGGTTCATAGTTTCTTATAAATATCACACTCATGAAAATCAAGATTAAATGGAAACCAAACATCATAAATATTATTGGAATCTCTTAAATGAATTATATAAGACCATGAAAGAAAAATGAAAGAATGATTAATGATATATATAATAGATATTTATACAATGTGAAAATATTATATGACTATTGCAAATGTGATTTTTAGAATATTAATTTGGCAGCTAGAATAGTAACTTAATCATTGTAATAGTAAAATAACCATTATGGTAACTATTGAAGCAATATTATATATAATGATGAATATGGTTAAATGAAATCTATATAAGTACCAAAATAACATTGAATTGTTACTAAATCAATGATTCATAATGTGTACATTTTTATTAAATCAATTTATTCCTTATGCAATAAAATATTAAATTTTATACAATAAATAAATATTATTATTTCATAATTTAGAAATTTATTTTTGAAAAATGGATGTTTTTCTCAATCATCAGGTCAAAATTATGTAAGGATAATGTTGGGTTATTTTTAGGAATAACAAAATACAAATGTGAATATTAAAATACCATAGAGATACTATATTTCCAAATATAATATATGAATATGTTTTGGGATTTCTAGAATTTAGATAAATATTATACTGTTATATTTAAAATAATTCACAAGACACTTACTATTGAATCAGAGGTTTGATAGCTATTTAGAGAAATTATATTTTATTTTAATATTTCATTATTAAACTCACTTTTTCACCTCTTATAAATACCACCTAACTTATCCTGAAACATTATGATTTATAACGTGAAAATATCTTCCAAATTATCTCAAAAATCATTATCAGTATTGGGGATATTTTTGTCTCATTGAAAGACCATCATTTGAAGGACTAAGTTTTTTATTAATGGAGTCATCTGAATGTGTATGTTAAGAGATACTAGTCATTGTCTTTATTTATATTCCTCTATTTATTATTCGTAAACTTTATAAATATGATAAAAAATTAAACTCCACAAAATAAATGAAATTTATCTATTTAAATTGTGCATTAAAATAATATAATGAACTTTATAAATTTTTAAACAAATAACAATCCATGGTCGGTATGACAACATATATGGATGTTGTTACTATGAGACTATTACTGTCTCCATGGATAGTTAAAATAAAATATGATATGGTTGAATATGAAATTATTAATTTATCTATATTATGATTGATTCTCTGGAATGGGTAAATATTGATAAATGTATTTAAAAATATTATGTTCTTGAAGGCTAGTAAAATGACCTAAATGAACATACCAGTATACGATAACTTTTATAACAAATTTTAAAAATATTTATTGTAAAAAATTTAAATATTTTTAACCATTTTGAATGCTATGAATACATGAAATCCATATCCTAACACTTATATAATTATTTATTCTTTTAATATGAAGTTTTACTATTACTGATATATCATTGAGACTATGGAACTGTGAAACAAACATCACCCATATAATGGAAATAAACAACATGTTTTTACAAAACAATTATAAATGAACAAAAAATAATAATAAAACATTATTTAAACATGAATATATTTGTTTATAAATTATTCAATAATATTATTTTTGTTAATATGGAGGTTATAAAAACATGCGAAGTATATTAAGGACTTAACTTAAAGAAACTCCACCAATTTCCTTTTTTTCTTCAGTTCACGCCCTCTCTAGGTCTCACTCACTCTATATATCTTTTACTATTTATCATCACCACAAATGTAGTTTTTATTTTGTATATTCATATTCCCTTAATGTATTGTATTTCATTTTCATTGTATTTTCTTGGGATATGTACATTATTTAAGTTCACAATCCACTATATTCATAAAATCAAACCATATAAATTTGTATTTAAAATTCCCTATCATGAGTCACTATTATAAATGATATTATTTTTTTAAATATATTTAATTAATCATAAAGTCTTATAGTTCATTTTTTTGTTTTTTGGAAACCCCTGATATCTTTTCTCCTCAAAGGTTTCTCATTATTTTTTAGAACATTATTTAGGTGGTCCATTTCAATACCTACTTCTTAACCCATTAATTAGGTTTTTCATTGAATGAAATATATATTCATGACCTATCTATTTTTATTAATTAATAAACATTAAATATTCCTTAATTTTTTATTTTCATATGGGAAATATGATATATAATTGGATTAATCTTGTTATATTATCAATTAATAAAATTCCCCCTCATGGGTTTTTCAATATTTAGGGTTTATGCATGAATTATTTTCTATGTAGGAAATTTATGAAGGAAATGTTATGATGAAATGGGTTTTATAAATTATACAACCCCTTAATTGGGTATTCTGTGTTTACATATCATGAGATACTATGTATACTGAACAAATAATGAGTTTAACATAGTGTGTTATGATGTATTGGTAGAGAGATTGTATATTTTTTCATAATATCATATTTTATGCTTCTTCCACATTCGTATGATTCTTATGATTAGAACATATATATTCAATTATTACTCTTATTGCATTTCCCGTATTCTACATTATCATGTATATATGTTATATTCTTAAGCGTGTGCCAGTCATCGACCATCTGAGGGTTACACTCCCCTTATGACCTAGGTGGTCTCAATTATTATAACTCATGTAGCACACTCATCCTAAGTGTATCCTCATCATATCCCACATAAATAATCATGTACATTGAACATAAAAAAAATTTCCACCAACAATATGAGAGTTGTTCTACCCACTACAAATGAGTAAATATATCACTCCATGCACACCCAATGGAACCATTTCATGATTTTATCCTTTATATAAGACCCATCACTCAGATAGTTAATGACATGAGGCTCAATTGTGTGGAAAGATACATCATGATCCCACCCTGAGATCCTAGATGGCTATCTATTTGGATACATCCTAAAATTTTATAAGACAAACCTAGATCATTAAATCATATATGTGGAGATTTGTAACGACCCACAATTTTATTATTGAAAATTACTCTTAATATAATTGAATGTATTATTATGTAAAATGAATTTATAAAACATATTTGCTTCCTTGTATTTATGTTATTGAATTTTAAAATACCGTTAAGAATTTTTACCCTTTCTAATATAGCCTTTTAATAGTCCCCACATGATTAGTATAAATATAGGGATTTAACAAATCCAATCTAGTTAGAAAAAGTAAGTGATGGACTCATCCTGAAGAATTTCTCAATATGAAGTCCATTTTTCAAAGCTCAGAAAGGAGGTGGTGTCATTGGGCTTCACTCTTGACCACGCCCAAGCCAATCTTTAACATGTTAATCTTGAATAGAACCTCCTAAGGGAGAAGTGGAAGTTAATAGAGATTACCACCAGGGTGATGTTATCCGAGCCACCCCAAGAATCTATTACCATCATACACCTTACCCTTAGGTTTTATGTGGGTGTTGTAATGGGATATGTAACAATACCCTAGCACCATGATTTTTTGCATTATTTTTGTATAACGAATATACCTTTATTTAGTTATTACTTTGTAAATGGGATTTAAATCCGAAATAGTATTTATAGTTAATATTCAATTAAGAAATGTAATTTGATTAATTAATGAATTTTTTAATTAAATATTATTTTGATATAATATTGTTACTAAATCACTTTTTATTAAATATAAATGATCTTATAATTTTTATGAATACAAATGTAATTTTTAAAAAGGTTTGAAAGTTTTTTTTTTCAAAAAAAATGAATTTTATATAAATATTGGTTTTTATCTAAAAAGTTAAAATTCACATATTCAGAATTTTTTTAGATAAAATGAATATCATTTTTGGAATTAGGACGTCAAAATTATCCAATGGTGATTTTTTCATTATTTTATGAGACAATCGTTTTTTTGGGTAAAAATTAAATATCATTAAATATATAATGTCTTTTATGACATCATAATGTCCCAATAGAAATGTAATAAAATACTATAAATGGTATGTTTGGACAATATATGTTTTACCTTTAAAATAATTTCATTTTAGGTTTGTTTGATTTAGTTTACAAAGCTTTAGTGGACACTCCATGACTTATAAAACATTTTAGCATTTTGAAATGCCTTCCATGAGAGTGTAACCCACCTCCACATAATAAAGCCTAATATTTTAATAACTTATACCATTTAACTTATAAAATAATGTTCCCAATATCCTTTTGCAAAAAATATGGGGAAAAAGCATGTGTTGGTTTCTGGTTTTGATTTGTTTGAAGTGTGGTGTCCAAAACCTAAATAATAAAGAATTCCCTCACCTTTTTTGTATAAACCCACTCAATCTCCCATTCCTATTCACTCAAAACATTTGTAGCTTGACCAAACTCTTACCTCATCTCTCAAGAATCCTCCCAAGGTGCCCCAATCTTCCTACAATCCTCTATTAATCCTATCTTATGCCTTTGGGATCACATTTCCATGTAAGAGATTTCTTCCTTTCTCATTTTTGTCCAATTTTTTTTTATTTTTATAAGATTTTTTTCAATTAAAAATATTGGGGTATAAATTTTCACCTCCCCTGTAATTCCCTCCTAATTTTTTAATGGTGATATACCACTTTCTCTATCATTAATTTCTCCCATGCACTCCTGTTACCATGCCGAAATTCTATAATGAATTTCTCTCTTCTCATTTTCATTCAAGAAATTATTTTATATTATGAATCTAAATTCAATTACATATGTTGGGACATGTATATATACGAACCCATTAATTTTAATTTAATTGAAATTTTATTTTATACCCATTTCTCTCTCATCAACCATTTTTATGAAATTTTATGTCATGTCGTTATGCTGTCGAAATTGCACCGTGATTCTCTAAGCCAACGTCATTGTGTAGTGAATACCATGCCCATTTCTCTATCAAGGGAATTCATATTTATTCACATTTTATTATTTAAAATATAGTTTCATGTATGAGATCCACATTCCTGTATCATGTAGTAATTAATTATGTTTAATGAATTCATGTTGTAAGATCTTTGGGTCACACTTATACATGAAATGAAATCATTAATAAGGGTGCGCCCTGATTGCACTCCAATGCGTTGGGTAAAGAATAGTATCATTATATTCCATGTGAAATGACAGTTTACTCATGATAATTCATTTGAAATTTGGTTTTACTCATGATCCATGTTCAATGAGCCTCGACTCATTCAAATATCACGTTAAATGATGTTTCCACATTTCCATGTTATGATAATCATGTTATATAATTCCTTTATGTTCATGTTTTTCTGGTGCACCATTGTTATGCATATTTCCTAGAATATACTATATTCTAAATTTTTTTTCCTTTTTACCCCCTTATGAGGCTTTGTAGCTCACCCTTTTCTTATTCATGTCCACTGGTTATCCCATGCAATGTTAAGTACGAAAGAATGTTGTGGTCATGTAAAAAAAAATTTCAAAAAATATGTTGTGTTTTATGTTTTATTTTCTTATGGAATGTTACTAATCCCCAAAGACACTATACCTCTCAATCTCCTATGGTGTATGAAGTGAAAAGTTTATGTAATAAATCGAGTTTACGATTAAAATAAAGAGCAGGGTTTCTATAGTTGGTATTGGAGGATAAGTTTAGTTATTTTTAGGATTATGATTTGAAAAACCCAGTGAAAGACTTAAGGATAAGACTAAGTATAATAAAAACATCCATAATTTTTTGTGAGTATTGAGTAAGTGGTTTATCAATAAAATCCATGACTTTCAAGATATGAGTAGGTTGAGGTGGCTCTGGTATAGATGTATCTAGGGGTAAAACTCAAAAACACCACTCTAATCTTGATTCAAATGGGAACTGGTGCAAAAAAATAGGCCTAGCTGCACTCTTGGTTATGACACTCCCAGAGGATATGATTTGGTAAATTCATAATCATAGTATGAACCATTTTTAAGGGAAGAAAAAACAATCACCTAAGAATATATATTGGGAAGTAGATCATGGATAACATAACTAACTTATGGAAATAAATAAAATTTATAAGTTATCCATTTTTGTCATTGGATTCCAATTTATGTGTTACCCCTAAGTTTTATTTTATTCCAACCAATTTTTAGAAATAGGAGGACTCCGGCTAACAACCGATGTGAAGATCAATGTGATGACTGTTCTAATGAGATGCCCAATCTAATAAAAGTGGGAATCACATGATTTTTCATGATAATATAACATTTAACTCAATTTCTGAATACAAACAATGTTCAATGGGAACATTCACCCCCCCTAAGAATGAACAATCCACAATAGAGGGATTTATAAGACAAATTACTTATACTTTTAATGGATCATTTGATCCCTCAATTGGATAACAATGGATCAACTTTATTGAGAATATCTTCTACATCATTAAATGTTCTGAACAAGAGAAGGTATTTATCGATGACTATCATATATAGGGATAATCTCATCGGTGGTGGACATTGAACAAAAATATGAATTCTGAGGAAGAGATCAAGGTTTTGGAATTGAAGGATTTTTAGAAAATGTTTTTTGATAAATATTTTCCTTGCACCCTCTGACATAAGGTGGAAAGGGACTTACATGGCCTCAAGAAAAAAAGGCATCAAATCCATCGAAGCGTATGTGGAAAACATTAAAGGATTTCATGATACAACTCCAACAATGTCATTATCCCCAAATATAAGGTTTACCGCTTCTTTGGTGGGCTAAAAAATGGCCTATGGAAATCCCTAGAGATCCGTGATTTTGGGAGCAATGAGGTAATTGTCTGATGTTCCCTCAAGGTCCAAATAGAGATCAATGAATCTCAGGGGTATCACGAGGATACGAAGCATAAGGAGGACATTAATTCTATAATTCTAATGGGTAAATCTAGTGGTTCCAAGACAATCCAGCACCCCACTTTCCAATGGAATGGAAAGAATCACCCCAAAAATTAGCTGAAGGGGGTGAGGAAATGATTTAGGATTTGAAGAGTATGGAACTTGTCCATTAACTGTAGACATGAAAAACCCACAACTGTGATAGAGAAAATGAAAACTCTTTTTGACCCTCAACACATTGTTCATTTCTTCAACTAAAAAGAACCATGGCAATTTGAAAACCAGTTCCCTAAGACAAGGGTTTTTTGAGGCAACCAACAACCTCCAAGGTAGAAAATGAGAGATTTTTCCATCAATACTGCCGAAGTGAACCCAGACAACAATGTGGAGATAGGTATGCTATATATTCATTCAATAATGGTGAATTTATTTTTTGATTCTGGTTCTATGAATTAATTTATATCTCAAAAGGTTAATAGAACAATCCCAACACCACCACAAATCATGGAAGTAAAGATGTTAGTGAGAATGGAAATTGGGCAATCATTTCATACAATGAATATAACTCCTCCCTTGTCATAATTTTTGGATTTAACATCCCATTAGACCTCATCATACTCCCTTTGGTGAAATTTGATGCAATTATTGGCATGGACTGGCTTTCCCAATATTGGTCCAACCTAAATTACCATGAGAGGGAAATCACTCTTCATATTGAAAATCGACCCCCATTATAAACAAGTGTAAGGAGGAGGATGAATATTCTTTAGTACCATAATCTCAAGAATAGATATTACTACCATATGAGAACACATATCTTTCTCAGATGATTGAGTCTAAAGAAGAAACCATCATTGAAGAAATGCCTATTCTGAGGTAATTTTCAAAAGTGTTTCTCGAGGAATTAATTGGACTTCCTCCTTGAAGAGATGTTTAATTCTCAATTGATCTTATACAAGTGGACTTTCCAATATCCAAGAATTCATGTAGAATGGATTTTGTGGAGATTTAGGAGCTGAAGAAATAAGTAATGGAGAATCTGGATAAAGGGTTTATATTCCCAAGGGCTTCACCATAGGGTGCACCAGTCCTATTTATCATGAAAAAGTATGGGTCAATGTGCCTTTTCATTGATTATCATGAGCTCAACCAAATCAGGATAAAAAACAAGTATCCTCTTCCAAAAATTTATGACTTGTTCGATCAGCTACATGGAGCAAAAATTCTTCTCCATGGTGGATCTGTGGTCAGGATATTATCAAGTAAGGGTCAAGAAAGAGGATATCCCCAATATTTCTTTTCATACAAGATATGAGAACTATAAATTCATAATAATGCATTTTGGACTTATTAATGGTCCAACAATATTCATGTACTTGATGAATAGAGTCTTTATTTATTATCATGAAACATTTGTGGTAGTATTCATTGATGATATTATAATATACTCAAAAACCAATAAGGAGCATTAGGAGAATCTATACAGTGTACTAGAGACCTCGTGAAAGGAGAAGTTCTATGTAAAGTATAGCAAGAGTGAGTTCTGTTTGAAGTAGGTCTCATTCATGGGTCCCATAATCACAAGAAATAGTATATCTATAGATCCCTCCCAAATAGCTACAACTGAGGGATGGTTGAGGCCAACATCGGTGACATATATCCATAGCTGCCTGGGGTTACCTAGATATTATCGCCGATTTGTGAGAAATTTATCACGATTGGAAAACCCTCTTATCAAGATAACTCGGAAAGGACTCGTGTTTTTTTGGAGTGATGAATGCGAAGATAAATTTATGGAGTTGAAAATAAGGATTATCACTGTGCCTATGCTCACACTACCCACAACTGGAGAACTTTTTGTGGTATTCAATGATGCTTCGAAGAAGGTCCCGGGAAATGTGTTGATGCAAAATGACAATTTCATTGAATATGCTTCAAGGCAATTGAAAGTTCTTGAGAAAATCTATCCAACACATTATCTATATTTGGCGGTAGTAATTTTAAATTTATAAATTGGGCGACATTACCTATTTTGGGAGAAGTGTGAAATATATATGAATAACAAAATCCTCAAGTATATATTAACATATAAAGAGTTGAACATTCACCAACAATGATGGTTTGAGATGATCAATGAATATGATTGCTCAATCCATTACCAACCTTGGAAATCGAACAAGGTGTAGGATTCCTTATGTTGAAAGGACCCAATAATTCTATCATTGATGAGAATAAAAAATGATCCAATATTCTTAGATTTGATGAATATGGAAATGGGAATCACAATGAAGGGAACACCATATATCATTACACAAATGATTTCTCAACCACCTATTCTGGAATGGTTAAAAGTTTCTCAAAAGGATGAGGTGGTAATTCAGAAGAATGTGGAAACTCTTAGATAAGGGAAATCTGTAGAGTTAATTGTTAATGAAGAAGGAATTGTGAGATTTGGGACAAGACTATGTGTTCTACAAAATCCAGAGTTAATGAACAAACTTTTGGATGATGCACATAGTTCATATTTCTCCATTCACCCATGAAACAAAAATATGTATCAAGATCTATGAGATAATTTTTTGTGTGATAACATGAAGAAGGAGATCACTGAGTATACATCAATGTGCCTAATATGTCAACAAGTGAAGGAAGAGTGGAAGAAGTCTAAGGGAATGATGAAACCATTACCCATAACAACATGGAAATGGTAAAATATCACCATGGAATTTGTCACTAGGCTTTTGAAGACATCCAAACCAAACAACGATATCTGGGTTGTTGTGGATCATCTTACAAATACTATAAAATTCATTGAAAATCAGAAGGATTTCTCATTGGATCAAATGACACAGATATATTTCAGAGAAGTGGTAAGGCTGTTTGGAGTACCACTATCTATTATATCTAATCAAGATCCATGATTTGCCTATATGTTCTGGAAGAGTCTTCAACATGTTCTGAATATTGATTTGAACATCATTATGACTTATCATCCTCAAACTAGTTTCCAATCTGAGTGGACTATCCAAACACTCGAGTAAATGTTGATAGCATGATTAATGTACTTCAAAGGAGGATTGGATCAATATCTTCCTCTGATTTAATTCTATTATAATAACATTTTCTAGTTAGGAATCAAAATGGATCCTTATAAATACCTTTATGGGAAGATGTGTAGAACAACGACATGTTCGGATGGAGTTGGTGATCGAAAACATGTAGGTCCAGAAATGGTCGATGAAATGGTGGAGAAGGTTAAGACCATATATTATCACATTAAATATGCTCAGAGTTGAAAAAAGAGATATGCTGATAATAGTATACGAGGCCTAGAGTTTGATGTTAGAGACATGGTATTACTCCACATGTCACTATGGAAGATATTTTTGAGATTTGGGTAGAAAGGAAAACATAGTTCATGGTACATTGTAAAGGAGGTGGAATCACTGGGTTTTTTCTCTTGACCAAGGCCAAGATGAGCATCAACACATTTATCTTGAATGGAACTGCCTACGGGAGATGTGGAAGATAATAGAGATTACCACCCGAGCGATGTTATCTGATCCACCCCAAGCGTCTGTCACCATGTCAAACCTTACCCCTAGGTCTTTGGCCGGTGTTATAATGGGATTTGTAATAAGACCCTAGCACCATAATTGTGTGCATTATTTTTTTATAAATAATATACATGTATTTTATTGTTACTTTGTAAATGGTTTTTAAAGAAAAAATAGTATTTTTAGTTAATATTTAATTAAGAAATCTATTTTGGTTAATTAATAGATTTTTGAATTAAATAAAATTTTGATAAAATATTTCTACTAAATTACTTTTTATTAAATATAAATTATCTTATAATTTTTATGAATACAATTGTAATTTTTATTAAGGTTTGAAGGCTTTTTTTGTCAAACGCCTGAATTTTCAACAAATATCAGTCTTTATCTATAAAGTAAAAATTAGAATAATTAGAAATTTATTTGATAAAATGAATATCATTTTTCGAATATGGACTTCAAAATTATCCAATCGTGAATTTTTATAATTTTCTTAGATAGTCAAATATTTGGTTAAAAATTAAATATTATTAAATATATAATGTGTTTTATGACATCATAATGACCCAATAGTGATATAACAAAATACTATAAAAGTATTTTTCTACGTATGTATGTTTTAATTTTAAAATAATGTTATTTTTGGTTTGTTAGATTTATTTTACTAAGCTTTAGTGGACCCTCCATGAATTAAAATATTTTAACATTTTAAAATGATTTCCTTGGAAGTGTGGCTCACCTCCACATAATAATGCATAATATTTAAAAATTTTAGGCCATTGGACTTATAAAATAATTTCTTCCACTCCCGTTTCGCAATAAACATGGGAAAAAACCATGGGTTAGTTTGTGGTTTTGATTTGTTTAATGTGTGGTTTCCAAAACCTAAATAATAAAAAATTTCCTTTCCTTTCCTATATAAACCCACTAAATATCCCATTCCTCATCACTAAAACCATTAGGATCTCTACAAAACTCTTCCCTTCTCTCTATATAATCCTTATAAGGATCCCGAATCTACAAACACACCCCTCTCAAGCCTCTCCCAAGCCATTGTGATCACACTTCCATGTAAGCGATTTCTTCCTTTCTCATTTTGGTCCAAATTTATTTATATTGTCAAAACATATTGCTTTCTATTAAAATTTTTGGAATATTATTTTTCACCACCCCCATTCTAAAATTTTCATGTTTGAATAATGATATACCTCATTCTATCTCATTAATTCTTCCCATGCACACCTATTACCATGCTGAAATTCCGTTCGAAATTTCTCTCTTCTCATTTTAATTCAAGAAATTCTTTTAAATTATTCATATGAATTCCATTAAATATGTTGGGAAATATATTTATATGACCCCCTTACTTTCCATTTCATTTTCATGTGATGATATACCCATTTTTCTCTCATCAACTTTTTTTATGAATTCTTATGTCATGCTGTTATGCTGCAAAAATTACACTGCAATTCTCCAAGGCTAAGTTATTGTTTAGTGAATACCATGCCCATTTCTCTATCAAGGGTATTCAACTTTATGCACATTTTCTTATTGATTATATAGTTTCATTTATGAATTCCACATTCCTTTATCATGGAATAAATAATCATTTTCAATGAATCCATGTGGTATGATATTTGTGGCAAACTTATTCAGGAAATGAAATGAATTGATTAGGAAGGGTGTTCCCTAATAGCCCTCCAATGAATTGAGTAAAGAATAAATCATTATATGCCACGTGAAAGGAGGGTTTAATCATGTTAATTCATGTTTAATGAGGATTTACTCATGCTCCTGGTGAAATGAGCCTCGAATCATGCTAATATCATGTTAAATGTTGTTTCCATGTTTCCATGTTATGATAATCATGATATATCATGTATTTTTGTTCATGTTTATCTTGTGATCCATTGATATAACTATTTCCTATCATGTACTGTATTCTTTATTTTATTCCTTCTTTACTCCCTTACTAGTATTTATATATCACCCTTTTCTTATGCGTGTCCTCAGGTTATCCAATGCAATGCCAAGTACGAAGGAATAAAGTGGTCATGTAAAAGAAGTTTTCAATAAAGATGATGTGTTTTATGTTCTACAATGTTATGTAATGTTCTTAATCCAATTGTAAAATAGTACTCTTGATCTTTTATGTTTTACCATGTGAAAATTTTGTGTAATAAATCATGTTTAAGTGTGATATAAAGAGCAGCGTTGCTATAAGCTTCTTCAAGAAAGACATGGAAATCAGTGACCCAGTAATATATGATTCTTGTGATGTTTATTTTTTCTGTGCAAATGATATTTAGTGTAGTAACTTGATATATTTTTTTATCAAATTATTTGTGAGTTGAAATTTATAGATTCCACACCATCACTAGGTTCCATGGCCTGAAATCCTAACTGGAGGCCCTTTAACACCAGTACCCTAAATCCTAAAAAATATCCTTATCAGACATCTAACTCCAAACTCTATCTTGAAGACTCACCTACTTTGATACCACTCTATCATAACCTGACCAAAACAGACCCCTCTTTGGTGGTGGAAAATCAATTTTCTAACACTATGCACACCTCTAGTTTCCCTAGGGTCACTGACAAGAACAGAGATGGCATATAACACATATGGTAAGCCTTAACCTAATGATATTACATAAAAAAACATCTCTAAGAAGGAAATCATAATTAATGACAAAAATAGGAAACTAACTATATTATATACAATTTGTGCATAAACCTTTTAGATCCACGAACATAGAGTCAACAAATTGTACTGGAAACCATTCCATCTATAGAGACCCTATTAGTTAATACACACATATTACATATTTTTGGATAAATACTTTATACATTTCCAAAATACATGCCTACGAAACAGAACGGTTCAATATCTTTAGAGACTAGATATGACATATTTTTATTTCAGGAATGATCTTCAATATAACCCATAAAGATCTTCCCACTTAGTACTCTTAATAATCATACCCTACTTAAACCTTTTTCATAACATGGGGAAAGGGAACATGATGAAGGGTGAGCTTAGATTCCTTGCAAGGGTAAACATGGGAGATATCAATCGATGATTATATTAAATAATAAGATAAGAATATGGGTATCATATTAGTAATAAAACGTACAATGTTCACACACAATCTATCATGGATTGTAATCATTTTGCAAGGAATAAAACATTGTCATTTCAAAATACATGGATCATAAGAGTGAGAAATGATCATAAAAAATCATCAAACATAATTTCATTTCATAAATGTTTGGAAAAATCATAATTTTGAAAACCATTTCATATGGAAAAAAACACTGAGACCATCAAATCATAACAGGTCTATAATCAATAGTTGTATCCTATAGTAGATCAAACACATTGACTTGTTTCCCAAAGCGGATCAATCATGTCATGACCCCATAAATCTAAAGATAACGCAATGAGGGGCGAGTGAAAATTCCCCTTGAATGCTACCTATAATAGGCCCATAGGTTGGTGACTAGCACTGAGTGTATAAAATTCTAAGGGACTGGGAGGCGTTACCTTATAAAATATAAATATTATTGGGAGGTAAGATAATATTCCACAATAAACTCCATAAAATAACATAAAACAAACAAAAAAACCATCGCACATTCATGGATTAATAAAACTGATATAGATAAAAGTATCAAATGGAAATACTCAAAAACAAAGATAAAGTAGAGACACAATAACTATAAAAATGTCTGAACTAGTAATGTCCAACTTGATCCACCTAGTCCTCCTAGAAACCTGAAAATAGTTTTATATACATAGGGTAGGCAAGAAATTATTCATTGTATGAAAACAGAAGTCTCTCATGTACATGTGAAAGAGGAATACAAATTCACCTATGAGAAAGTAGTATAACCAAAAGTACCTAAATATGTCAACTATCTACCCCAAACCCCACCAAGGCATGCTCAACAAATAATTCAAGCCATGTAACATAATATAAAAAGAAGAATGTCAATAAAAGGTACCTCACACAACATTCTATATAGTATGCCTCTCACATAAAAAACATCATATATCTTGGTGCTACCATATATTTTGTATAACACACCTACCCACAAGCATGATCACATCACAGCACACATGTAGTCACCTGAGCTCACCACCCCACAAGAATGACCATATCACATCTTGAATGTAGACATCTGGGCTATCACATAACATCCACTACTATAAATAGAGCAGCAGGGTATCATGAACATGTTGGAAATAAACCTAGTTCCATCCTCCTACCAAGGACGACCCCTACCATAAGCTGACCCATAAGAATTTTCATGTCATATCTCACCCAAGAAACACCTGGGCCACTTCCCACAAGCATTGTCAAATATCCTCCGAAAACACCTGGTCCATCACATATTTCCTAAAAACACATGGGTAATCAAAACCACCATCTAATTGACTAAAAACCTATAAAAATCAATGCATGTACAATACCTACCTCCCATGGAAGAGATAGTGTGAAATGGTGGGGTCCCAACCATATTTCCTCCTTAGTAAATGTCGGTAAAAACAACCCCCATGTGACCAAGCAGGTGTCGCAACAAAGCGATCGACATTGGCTAGATTCATATAAAATTGAAAACTATATGTATATATATAAATATATCTAGACAAAATCCCCATCTATGAGTCCACAACAAATAACTAACCAACTCACAACATTTCAACTTTTTTGAAACCTCTATATGTAGAACACCACACGAGCCACAACCACAAGTCACATCACCAACCAGTTCTATTTAATCAACCTATAATTTTCATTATTTATTAAAAAATACATTTTACCACACAACCCACCATTAAATTATTCATCATCCTTTTTACCTATTAACCAAACCGGACCATGTTATTTCAATTATTATTAAACTAGTCAAGTATTCTATCACTACCTAGGAATCTAAAACAAAGAAACCACACAACACAGGAAACTCAACATTCACATCATAACATTTCCCCAAAAAACCAAAATCATGACAAAAAAACCTCACCACCCAAAAATCACCACCATAAAACCATCACCTTACCACCCAAAAAGCATGACCAGTAAACCATCACCTTGTCACACCAAACAAATGGACATCAAAACATAACTTTACAAACCCAAAAGTTAAACCAAACGAAAACCACCTCACCTCTACAAAAGCACAAAAAACAAACCATTACCTCACCACCCCAAAATAACAACCATCAAACCATTACCTAGATACTATAAAATCAAAACCATAATACCTTCACCTCACTACCCCATAATTATACCCATCAAACCATTTCCTCACCACCCAAAAAGCACGCAAAAAAAAATCAAACCCCACATTCCCTAATCACAAATCAAATTCGCATCAAATCCATTTTATATTTTAACAAAGGGGATTGTATCACATTAAAATTTATTTTAGGGGTTTTATCAAACATGCTCGAATCTTTTGGAAACCATTTTATTTTAAAAAATATAAGTGGTTAGACATATTCCATTTTTGGATGATATCAAAAAAATCACAACAAAAGCAGCTGTCACATCACATAACATGACGCATAAAAAATATTCCAATAAGAAAGGAATTCACACCCCTACAGTCAAAATATCACAAACATATCAATGCTATGAAGTAATTGGAATTACTACACTCGCCCCTTTAAATTTCAATTTTCCAATTTTTTTCATATTTGATCAGGCCAACAGAACCATAACCCACAAATGAAAAAATTTAATTCCCTCCCACATGATACAAAATAAATATAAATGAGGTATTCCCTACCTTAAATAATTTTTCTAACTTTTTTCAAACCATATGGTAAATAATAAACACCCTCAAACCACAATCTCTTCATAAGAAACCATGGATCAAACTACACTACACCAAAAGAACATAAAAACGTAACAAAAAATACAAACAAAAAACAATAACTACAGTGAATCCCTAAGAGAATAATTAAATAAAATAAATAATAAAAAGGGAATAACTCACCAAGTATTGAAGATGGGAAACAATGAATTAAATCATGTCGAATGGAATCCCAGACACATGAAGAGGGAACCTCTGGATTGTGTGAAGGGAGAGAAGGTAGTGCCAGTCGTAGGGTTTGAGAAAACCCTAGAGAACTCTAAAACTTATTACCACACTATGTAGGGGATTTAACTAATGTGTATTATGTTTTCTCTTCATGCAATTTTTTGATTTTAAGTCCCACTAAAAATGAATTACCTAGAAGGAATAATCACCTGAATTATTGCAGATCATGAAATGGCCCTGAAAAAGACTTAAACCCCACTGTCACATAATTTATAAAATAAATGACATGTATTTCATGAAGTACCTATATGAATAATATATCATCCACTAAAAACTCATAGAACCTCCTTCAAATAGCACAAACCACCAAAACTAGAAAATTAACAGACTAGAAAGGTACAATCCATTACATTAGAAACCTCTCAAATGATTATCATGATCGAGAATCAAAAAACTAACCCAAAAGGAAAGGGGTAAGAAAAACCACCCCATGATATACCTCTCAAGGATGTTACCATACAACAAACACTACCACCGACCATAAAATGACAAATCAAATAGCCACAAAACATCTTAGACAACCTCATCATCACACAACCACAAACTGCCTCCTTTTGGACAACCACACTTCCAAACAAACACTATAGAACCATCACTAACTCCATGAATCCCAAACCAATAACCACTATAATTAATAAATAGAACCATCTTGATCCCATGAATCATAGAATTGTATCATCCATGTTAAGAAACCATCTTCTCTAGGTGACACGGAATCACCCGCATGGGTATAATTGTATAGTAGTTAATTCATATCGATTTGGAATCAGGTCCTCCCCTTTTCATATGTCATGAATTTATCACATATCATACCACACACATAATATCAAGGGAAAAAAACACATCTCATAAAATAGAAGGATACAAACAACACATCCCAATTAAAAACAGCGAAAGAAAAACTCAATGAAATAACTTTGAGTACTTATCATGAATCTTCATCTATTTCTCGCAAGTACTCTCATCTAAAACACCATTCCTCCTGAAAAAAGAACCAATGAAATTCCCTATCCATGAAACACCTTCTCCTGGTGATTTTGGATCTCTAATTTTTTTCTCCATAAATCAAACTTTTTTTTCAAAATCCGACTCTCCCTTGTGAGTGAAATGGGAGTCTCTGTGAATATATCGATGGAGCTGAGAGGTCTGAATGACATCGTGGATCCCCTCCAGCTGTGGTGGAAATTCCAACTGATAAATAACCCCACAATATCAACCCATGACATCAAAGGTACTAACACACCCTGGAAAAAGATTACTACCAAGGCCAAACCTCTAATTCTCATGTCGAGGGGAAACCTTTAAAACACATGGTCCCAAAAATAAAACTATAAGGATATCCTCTTAAATATGCATAATATTTCTACTGGTCCAGTACTTCTTTCAACCTATCTAAAATAATGTAAACCTTCTCTATTGTTATCTAAACCACATGAGGTCCAAGAACTGCTACTTCCCTATTGGACACTGGAACACCCTAAGAGGGGAGTGGTGAATCATGGTGTAAAATGATTGTTTTTAATTAGATCAATATTGATCCAATGTTTGTTGGAACTAGTTTTACCTATATAATGAAATCAAATAGTAATTAAACACTCACATGTAGAGTGACAGCACAACAGTTTTACATGGTTCAACACCATGTTCAGGTCAAAGGAGCATAGACTGATAGTTTTTTGGTCATTACAAAATCCACCAATCTTCACTAGTTAAGGAATATCGATGTTTAGACAATTTCACACTATTATAGGAACACTAACTTCATAATATTTTAGGGATATAACACTACCTCCCTTGGAACACTTTCATTGACTCCCCATAGCTCATTGTTTTTGGTGAAGTCTACTAGATTTTTTGAAATTTAAGGTCACATCAGTATATTTTAATTTAATTCTTTATCTGAAATTTCACAAGACCCTTCTTACACCGTATCGTAAATTGATGCTCTAAAAAGAACTATTAAGATAAACTAGATGTTCAAAATTCGTGTTTGAGAAGATTCTTCCCAAATACACTTCACAAAGCTTCACCACGAATATCACAAGCATTATAAAGCACACAAACTCTATAGAACACTATGTCATCACAAAATTACTTGTCATTACAAAACTCATTTTTTATGATATATCTATGTATTGGTCAACACTAAGACAATCCTTTTTTTGGGTAAAAATCCCTTAAGATATCATTGCAGCATTTTTGAGGGGATTGTGTTTGTTGACAAAGTGGGCCTCCGTGTTGTGTTTATTGACAAAGAAAACCATGATGTACAAATTTCCTGAAAAATAGGATTTCATTATGGTTTGTAAAGTTCAAGGGATGTTATTAATGATCCATGATTGATTCAAGAATGTATAAAAAGGAATGGTTGAACTGGAGGTGGTTCAAAAAGAGATGATACAAGTTGGCGCCATTTTCTAGTGTTTTCCAAATTTTTGGACCTCAAAATCAAGAAATGGAGAAAAGTGTTTTTGGAAAAGGGACTTGAACTCCAGGGTATTGGAGGATTTGAAACTTATGAACCATATGTTTTTCAATATCATAACATAAAAATATGGAAATGGGAAAAGGGGAACCCAAGTTTTATGTTTGGTCGCAAAAGTGACTTGTGCGGTAGTGACTAGGGCGGCTAGACTTGCACGCCGAGAGGAGACTTGCATACCCGTCACACAGGGTGTTCAAATGCCTATAAATACAGGTCGACCCCTCCTCATTTTGTACGATTTCAACACTTAGATAAAATCATATCTCTCATCGCACAGGTGTTGTGGTCTCACAAGTGGTGGTGTGGTCGTGCAAGTAGAAGTTGTGCGACAGTTTATTGTTGAGCGTCCAGATTGGTTTGGCCAAGAAAGGAAGGGAGTCACCCATGTTTTGAGTAGAAGAACGTGGTGTCGCACAAGTGGTTTGGTTATACTTGCGTGCTAGGTTTTGAAGAATCATGACAATTGATGGTTGCACACCAAAATTGGGTTGGGCGTAAAAGGGTGTGAGTCGCGCAAGTTTGGAGTTGAAGAAGGGAGTGTCACACAAGTGGTTGAGGTGAACTTGGGAACCAGTTTTAACATGGGTGCTGAGACTTGTGCACCAACTTTGAGAAGGTTCCAGGTATGGTTAAAGCACAACAGTGATTTAGGGCTGCATGAAAGTTGGAAGACTTCCTGATACCTTCGGTGCAATGTGAGATTCATCTACGGGTGATTGTTGGACTTCAACAGAGCATCTACATACAACAGAGGATGAATTCAGTTTTGCTAATGAAGAGACCTATAGGTCTATAAACTGAGAGTGGATCCTTTCCAGAGCTGTGAGAAAAGGAAGAGGAAGAAGGGGATACTTCCACCGGCAGTGATCCAGAGAGAGAAATAGGGAGTGACCCTTGGGAAAGAAGTGAGCTGACCCAAAACATTGTAAAGGCAGTGAGCCTAGGAATAGAAGTGATCTATCCAGAACATTGAAAACACCATTGTGCTTTTAGTGGATTTGGTACATTGGCACGTCATCAGTGTATGCTCCTTGGACGTAGCCCAATGAGGGTGAACCAAGTAAAAAATCTATGTATGTTCCTACTTTCTTCCCTGTATTGCATTCAATGCATCATCCTCAGATAAATAAGAAAAGAAGTGATCATAATAAACACACAAGTTCAAAAAAAGTGACCCATGTTATAAAGAGGTCAAGATCCAGTGG
This sequence comes from Viscum album, assembly GCA_963277665.1. NCBI lineage: Eukaryota > Viridiplantae > Streptophyta > Magnoliopsida > Santalales > Viscaceae > Viscum > Viscum album. The sequence goes on from OY728127.1 coordinate 1,902,778,632, forward strand.
GGTAGGAACAATTTAGAAAAGAATATCCATACCCTGATTCACCCCCCTCTCATGGTATATAGACCCTTATTGGTCATAACACCTTTCATGATGCTCATGATCACATTATATAATTTATTATTGAAGTGTAAGTACTTAATTAATTGCAATAAATAAATAATTTTCTCCAAATACATCCATGTGTAATGAAATAGGTGTATCAGCCTATTTATAGGATCATCCTTTCATGAAGTTCCTAAGTTCTCAGTTGATTTTTTTTGTGAAACACAAAAATATAATTCATGAAGCTATTCTATTCGTGTAGCCCTAGTGAGAGTTCACATATATGAAAAAAAATTCATTATCACAAGGAATCATTGTAAAATCCTTGTGCACTCACAATTCTCTTCCATATTCATGAATAATCATTCTCAACTTATCACTAACTTGCAATGAATTATCATAGTTTCGAAAAATCATTGGCTTTCCCTCACGTGTTTAGGAAGTTTATTCACGATGCACCATATCATTCTGAATTTAAACAATCAAAAAACAAAATCTCATAAAATCATTATTTTATAATATTTTGAAGGGTCAATACCAAAAAAACACCTTTCATGAAGCTTTCCCCTTCCTCCTACTTTTGAGACCAAATTTTTTGAAAACACTAGGAAATGATGCAACCTTTAGCACTATAACCATCTTATACTGTATGATAATTTTCCTTACAAAATCCTTGATCATCATAGTGTGGATTGTCAAAAAACACAATCAAAACCCCATTTCCTACAATAAAAGGCCTTGGTTCCAAAAATATCCCGCTTTGGATTTGTTGTTAATATATGGATTAACTCAATAAAGCACTAGCCACTACCAATACTAGATATGTGGGATAAAACTCATCCTACATGATATGTCTAAGTGAGAAATGATCAATGTAGAAAAAAAGATAGTATGCAGGAATTGGGTAATCATGTTTTGGAATCCTTAAGGATATACAAGATAAGCTCTGATAAATATGAAAATTTTCACATAACACCAAAAACTTGTCATGTCAGAGAAGCATTCCATTGTCTCTGAAAAATATTGAAACTAGAAAAACCTTACAACATTGAATTTATATATTACGCCCTTTTTAAAATAACCGAAAAAACATATATCTATACTTTTAGATATAAAAAAATCCCACAAGATTGTACCCCCATAGACCTTCATCACTTCCAAAAAAAGATTAATAAAATTTAAAACACATGGGGAGAGGGGGGAAATTGTAAGAAACTAATTAATTGTGTGGTGGTTTGACAGAAAGGATCATGATTTGTTTATTGAACACATGTGGTTCCAATGGATTAGTCATGGTGTCTTCCACTTGGTCATTAGTTACAACATGATCCATTTTAACCACACATTGTTCATCTTTTTCCTTGATAAAGTGATATCTAATCGCTATATGTTTTCTACTATAATTATAAACTAGATTATTAGTAAGATTGACCACACCCTTTTTGTCATATTGAATCACCAATGACTATTTCAACTCATCACCAATATCATTAAATTTTTTCTTTATCCACAATAGCTGAGTACAGGCCTTTGTAGCATAGATATACTATACTTCAGCCTTATAGTAGAATTTCATTCTCCTTTCCTACTCAACTAGCTAACACATTTGCTGCCAATGAATAATTCCCCAACACTAGTGGACTTATATCCACCAAAAATTTATCCCAATAAACATATGAAAATTTTTATAATTTAATATATATTCCCACATCAATTTTCAAGGAAAAATTGAGGGTACATTGAATATATCTCACGATTATTTTTTCTTCTTCCAAATGATCTTAATTCAAATTACATTGAAATTGTTCCACTAATCATGTTGTAATGAAGATATCAAGCCATTATTCTTTCACGAAAATTACAATTTCATTGATTCTATGGTATAGGGTGGGATCCAAAAAGTTTCATCCTCATGATTTATATGTTTTTATCTAACCATAATTGAATTCAACATTTGTTTGGAGTTAAACATATAGAATTCATCCAAAATATGTCTTTCATATTTTTCGGGATAAATGAAGGTTTAATCCTTCATTTTAATCACTAGTACCTCCATAAAGTATGTGAGTTCACTAATCATCGACATTTCAATTTTTGGTTTCATATTATTAAAAAAATCTTCCATTGATCCCCACCTGATTCCACAAAAAATAATATCATCCACATATTCAAGAACCATTAATTGATCTTTATAATAGTTCATCACATAGATATTGTGGTTGAAAACTCATATTTTAAATATGATCTTCATCAGTTAAGAATTTAGTCCATAATACCATGATCAAGGTGCCTACTTCAAGCCATAGAGTGGCTTCATTAATATAAAAATATTCTTTTCATCACTACCTATCATGAAACACATTGATTTTAAATGTAAACTTCTTATTCTAGAACACCATTTATGAAGAGTGTTTTGAAATCCAGTTGATAAACTTTGTACTCTGTTTGATCAAGTATATCCTCTGGAGAAAATGTTTCTTCCACACCAACACCTTCAATATGTGCATTGACATTAAAAACCAAGAAAACTTATTTATGGTCACATTTTCCAACCATTCAATTTTTTTAAATATCCACTTTCTTCCAATCACATGGAGATTCTTCGATCACTTAATAATATCCCATGTTTGATTCTTATCAATCTGATCCAATTCTTCATTCAATGCCTTAACCCATGATTCATCCTTCAATAATTCTTCAAATGATGTTGGTTCCATAATTGATAGGAAGGAGGAATGTGGTTCATTCCTCATTCCCCATGCCTTTGTGGGTGAATCGAATCCCCAATAATATTGGATTTATCAATTTAGTATCTTCTATTTCTCTTGTGAGTTTCTAATAATTATTCTTCATCCAAATATTTCTATTCTAATTTATCTTTTTAATAATCATCATTTTGTGAGCCTTTAATGTCATGAAAGACTTACACTATTTTTTCATTTGAATCTCTCCCTTTTCCACTTTATTCTTCATCTTATATCATATCAATATATTGGGTCCTTAGGGTATTTATGGTTTTATCTTTAATGATGATGACATCCCTACATTCCAAAATTATTGGAAGATGATTATTGTAATATTTTTATGATTTTCTCTTCATTGAATATCCATGGAATATACCCTTGTCTGAAACATCACCATACTTTCCTTTATTTCCTTCTTTGTTTCAGATGAAACATTTCCTTCAAAAACATGAAAATAATTTAGATAGGGCTTCCTTCCATACCATAACACATATGGTGTCTTGGTTTCTCCCATAAAAATCTCTATTTGACTTTCAGTGTGAACAGTTACTTGAAAAACCTCTTTCTTGTAATGATGAAAAATAGTACTCTCAATCAGTATGTCTAAGCCATATTGTTCACCAGTTAATTTATATGTTCAAAAACCGCATTTTGATGTGGGGTTCTCACTATAGCCACCTCATTCAGTATTGCATGTTTTTCAATGTTATTTTCAAATTCAACATATGTGTATACTTATCCATTTTCAGAATGTAGAATCTATATTATGTGAACAGTTTCATTCTCAGCAAGTCGATGATAACTCATTGTGAAATAAAGCACTATTTTTTATTCTACATAATAATTACACATTCCATTATACTATAATCATCACTAAAAATAATTATTTACCTCTCTCCATATATGAGAGTCATATTTTTGGGACCACATACATTTTTGTGGACAAAATAAATAATATTTGATGCCCTTTTGTTCATCAGATGATATGAACTCCTAGATATATTTCCTCATATTCAAGAATCAAATATCATTTATCCTTTACAGTATATATTGAAAATATCAATTACTATATTAATATTAAATATATTTTAAATTATTTTTTAATTAATGTTTCCAAACCCCTAGTTACTCAAGATGTTTTCTACTTCAACTATTAACAAACAAATATTTTCATTACTGTCAATTTGGAATAAAATACCATCTATTCTACATCCTTTATTGAGATGATTACCAATATTTCCTTTAATAGTGAAATCATTTTGATTAAATAACACTATAAATCTTGATTCATATATTTGACTCATGTTGAGGATATTATGATGCAAACCATTCACATTTAGAACTTCAGTTTTCATATGCTCATAATTTTCTAGTTCTGTACTTCCACTTCATTTGATCATTAAAGCACTGTCATTTCTAAAAAACACTATTCCATCAACACTATTCTTAAATTTATTCAACTAATCTACAATTATTGCTTTGTGGGATGAGTATCCACTATCAAGAATCTAGGATCTACTGTTCTTTGTAGCATTGAGATCTATTTCTAAATATAAAATTTATAATATATTTTCAATATGTATGGATTAATCATTGTCATATTCTTCTTCTAGAAGAGAATACCTATTTACCAGAGTATGTTCTTGGGGTTGGTGGGTATTGAATTTTTTCTGAGCTATATTGGTGATGATCCCGCCTTTCCTCCACAAAGAAAGAATAACTTTATTACCATAGTTATAATAGGAAAAAAATATCAATAGAAACTATTTATAATATATGTTCAAGGGTATTGTTTCATTCTCCATTATTGTTTTCCAAGTGCTTCCACATTTAGATAGATCCTTGCATCTTTACAATACAACATGGTAAGGCCCAGAAATCCAAATAATTGACATTTCATTAGAGGAAATGTATTCTCACTTCCATTCCTCTTTATGTTCCCATCTTTTGTAAAAGTATTTGACTAGTGATTTTGTCATGATACTTGAGGATAATTTTATGTTATCATTTCTGTTTGAATTGAATCTTTCTTCATTAGGACATCAATTTCTATTATGATTTTTCAACTTTCCACTCCCCTATATTTTGACTCATATCTTTTATGGCCTTTGATGTTTCATAATCAAAATCAATTCAACTTTTTACCATAGTGGTGAATCTCTGATCATTAATGTATTTCTCTACTCCTTCAAAACCTCTTTTATCTGTTTATAACATATATACTTATGATAATAATACAATCATTGATTTATTATTATATTACATGATTTTGATTCAGTTTTTAGTTTAATTCTTTGAGTAACAACTTCTTACTCATGTACCTCAAGAATCTTGTCATTCTCCTGTAGTATGGATGTAAGTTCATTGATGATTTTTTTTGAACTACCATCCTGAGATTAAATTCCACATCTTCTTCTAACATTTTACATGATATTAAATTTTATTATCCACCATCATCTAGTGGATCAATTTTTGATTGAAGTTGATCAAGATACTCTGATGAATCTTCGATAATGGATATCATCTTTCAATTTTTTTCATTGAATAAAAAGCTTTTCAAGAACACTATTAGTTTCCAACTCATGATCAACAACTTTAATAAACTGATTATCTTTATCATTTGAAGGTTCTACCTTTCCAACTGTTTCCACCATGGATTCTTTGGTTTAATATTTAATCACGAGTTCATCATCCTCCAAAAACATATTATCATCTTGTTCTTATTTATAGTTGAAACTATTTCAATGTAATTTATTTCTTGAGTTGAAGTCTCCCTTTTAGGGAACCATCTCTGTGACATCTGCATGGTTCCTTCTTCCCTTTCTTCATCATCAAACTTCCTCATTCACAGAGAGGAAATGTTCCCAAATCTACCACAACAAAAACTAGACAGAGGAAGCCTTCCTTTAAATATCCATTTTCATCTGTTGAAATTCATAGAAAAAGGAGAACAAAAGTTCATCATCCTCATTATCTTAATCCAAAATGTCTCTAGAAACCTAGAGTTTTCCATTTCTTCGAATTCCATTTAATTTCAGACATGAGTTGTTGCATATTTGGGGTTCATTATAATTTCACAATACATCAGACAACTCAGTAGACCATGAAGATAGTTTTTTAATTACATATCTTTCCTCAATGGATAAATTTTTTGGATTATATAGAGGGGGAATCCTTCATAATATTTTCTTGACAATGTAAATAACATTAATTTCCTAAAAAATTCCTTGATTTTCTTCAACGACTTCAGTAATAATACTAAAAAAGTCTTCCATGTTATCACCATGAAGAATTTTCAAATCATCATACCTATTGTGAAAAACATGGAGTTTGGACACCTTCTCTTTGTTAACACCTTCTTATATATTTTTCGGTTTTCCCACATAGACATGGATAAAGTGAAACTCACTACCTTAAAATATATTTGATCAGATAGACACTAGAGGAATTTTATTCTTTAGAATCTGCATCAAAAAATTTACAGTCAATTTCTATGATAGACAGTCATCTTGCATCAGTGGCCTAAATCCCGTGAGTAGTGGAAAAAAGAACTATAAGGACCCATAATTATAAAATTACATAATCGTGAATTAAATGAACAATTAAGATTGAGGAGCTTTTCAAGTTTAGAGTCATAGAGAATTAGACCATAACTATTACAATACATCTCAAAAGTAACAAAGTAGACACTTTTTCTCAGTTCCCATTTTTTTGTTAAAAAAATCTTAAAAAAGAGTCATGTTTAGTTCTAGGTTTTTGAAAGTATGAATTTTCCATGACACCATCCTCAACCCTATTCATCATTAAGTCATTTGAAAAACATTTCAAAACTTGGGATGAACATAAAAAGCTTTGTAAGGGTTATAAAAAAAAGAAATAAAACATTAGTTCATCATTACATTAATAATATAAGCTCTTTAACATACCTCGAGAAATCATAATATTTATGAATAACACATAGAAATCATAAATCCTAAAGGTAACTTGGGGAATCCATATCATACATACATTGTAGCTTTCACAGCTACATAGGGAGTTTCATTTAGAATACCCATCGCAGTATATTCCATAAATATATTAGGAGAAACATTCACGTTTACCTCTGTCACGTTACCCAATACATTGGAGAGCAACCTTGAGCTCACCTTCCCTTGGTTTATCACGAAACCACACATATATGTAACCAATTCCTATGAACCATAATTTATTAATAGTACATAAAACAAACATAAATGAAAGATAATATTTCCACATTTCAATCACAATATATCATTTAAATATATTGACATAAAAAATCCATTAACAAAACCATTTTTAATAACAAAAAAATTAAAAGAGTATATGGTATTTATTTTCGTTTTTAAAAACATTATAGCAAGTTAAAGAAGCTAAAATATCAAATAATACTCATGGCGGTGGAAAAGGTCATTGTCACCGCTTACATTAAAAGAAACATTATTTTTTGTCATTTAGTAAAATTATTAGTACAGAAAAGATTCATTTTGAATAAAATTATAAGCCAAAGGGGTTCATACACTGTATAAAAGAATGTCATCTATAAAACAAAATAGGCCTCAACTAAAAGGAGATTGTGATGAAGTCCCTTACCTCATGTCCGACATGACCCGTTCATTCTTTAATCTCCTTAATAATATACTAAATTTAATTTCTACTTGATTAAGATACTTTTTCAAGTTTATTTTTCATTTTATATCACTTATAACCTTGTTATAATAAATATGTAAACATTTAAGTTAATAACAGTAATTTTTTTAATATTTGGTACTTTAGTCAAAAATGAACTTCTTATAATTACAGGTTATTCATGTGGTCAAATATCCATTATCTCCAAAATGATATTCATGATATATATATATATATCATATTTATCATATTTATCATATTTATCCAGTATATGTATGTATATATAGTAGTACATAACACTTGGAGATAAAAAATGAAATGCACCATTCATGGAGATGGTATGTCATACGTACGCATATATTTATTGTTTAAATGGAATTAAAACATAATGATAAAAATGTATATTATAATTCCAATTTAATATCAAATATACTATCATTAATTCTATCCTTTATATGTTCCACATATGGCATTAATGAGTCATATCACTTTCAGGGGGCGGTAGTCCGCACTTCCTCAAATGAAATTATCGCATTTACCCGTAAGGGAAACCAAAAAGGTATGATATAAATGGAAAATATATAAGAATAAAGAAAACATAAAGATAATATATATATCATATATAAATATAGTGACATCATAATTTTCACCATGAAAGGAGGTAGAAAATAATTAAACAATCATCGTTTCGTGGGGGGTTAGTTTGCCATCCATAGAAACAATATATTCTTTACACATTAGCTGGAGGTGTGTGTAAGTGTAGTTCTAATACATATCATAACATAATCCTAGTATATTGATGATACTTTTTTTTGTTATGAAATAATGTAATAAAAAGAGTGTAGGGGGTAGGAGAAGTAAAACAAAACCAAAGAACTTAAGAGAAGATGTAGCCTTTAAATCAGGTAACTCCCTTTGGTTTGAACCAAAAGGGTTCATTGAAGTGCCTTCTGCATATTTTAAGGCTTATAGGAGGAGTATAGGGATGTAATGAGCTTAATTGGGAAGAGGTTGGATGAGCCATGGGGCTTGATAGGTCGGCGGAATGGGTTAGATGTGAGGTATTTTTATTAGGGGGAGAAGGGGCTATTTAGGAAGGTGTGAAAATATTATTTTATTACATAATGATTTTTCGTTTATAAATGTCCAAAACTTATTAATGTTGAAGATAAGAGGACTAATGGTTGAAATAAAATCATCCGATAAGAATTGGATTGGTTTTGGATATTATTTTAATCTTTATAAACTAATTTATTTAATTCTTTTATTAATGAGGTAAACACTACATCATTATTGTGTCATAAATTATTTAATTTATTTAATGCCTAAAAGTTATAAAAAAATACCATAATGTTTGAAATATTTTCAGATTTACATAGAATATGTAAAGTCTGAATGATAACTTATATAACCCTATGTAAAAATTAATTTACTAAACTATATTTGTTTATGTCATTTTTTTGTTTACTTTATGTTAATTAAAATAAAGTGTCATTATCTCCCCCAAGTGGCCCCATGGGGTCTCTAAATCGACCCAAGGATGATCATGGTTGGAAGTGTATCAACCAATAGGATTAGGAAACATGTTAGGGTAATTATATATTATTATAGTAATATTTTTTTACCCTTATTTACTAGATTTACCCTTTAACCATGGTAAATAAAATATTTACCGAAGTAAATATTAAAAATGTCTAAAACTAAAAGTCACCTATTTACACAATTTAAACCTCTTGATTCCAAATATGGAATCTATTTTTCAAATTCAAAACATAGAAGTGGCAGATTTTAATTTAAAATTAATTCCCACTATCAAAACAGAAGGCATGTTTTTAAGAAATAATAACTATCAAAATATTGACACATGTTTATGTCCAAATTGAATGTGAAATTAATTCCAACAAAGCTAAATTGGATTAAATGGTAAAAATAAAATCTAATTACACATTAAAAACAATTAGAAAGATAATATAACCATGTAAATAAAAATATATTAAATGGCAGTTTTGAATTAAAATATAGTATTTTTCACCATTCATCAAATATTGAATTTTATCAGAAAAATACCAAAATTTTACCCAAAGTGAATTTTGATCTCCCAATTCTAAAGAATGATTTTATTTTGTCAAATAGAACATATAAAAGTGAACAAAACTTTATTTAATGAGGGTTCACCATTAAAAGGTAGTAAATCAACCTTTTAAAGTAAATTATGGTTAAAATTAGATAAATTCACATTTTATGCCTCTAAATTTTATTATATAAATGTAAAAACATTTAAAAAATATATATAATAATATTGTAGTTAGTTATATTTATTTCCTCCAATACAATGACTAGGCATTAACAACCATTTAAAATAATAATATTATATTATTATTGTGCAACGTAAGATTTCAACGAAACATGTTGTTGCGTTTCGGGTACGCCATCAAACATAGAAACCCGTTTAAGGTAAAATTAATATTTAATTCACAAAATATTAATTAAAATAAAATGTATTATATCTTTGTTTACCTGGGATGTTACATCCTTCCCCCCTTTTGGAAATTTCATCCTCACAATTTTATTCAATTATCAAACAAATGGGGGTATTTATCACTCATATCATTTTCAGATTCTAATGTTGCCTCTTCCACCGTATTGTTTTTCCACAAAACCTTTACCTGGTGAATCACCTTATTCCGTAGTACTTTCTATCTTCATTCAACAACTTGGACATGCTATTCCTCATAAAATAGATTCTCTTCCAGCCAAACTATCTCTGGGCTCAAAACATGGGATGGATATGGCATATAATTTCTCAACATTGTAACATGAAAAAAATGGTGTACCTGGGAAAAACATGGAACTAAAACTACTCTTTACTCAACTGATCCTACATTCTCCAGGATTTCATAATGTCCAATGATCCTCAGACTCAACTTTCAATTATTACAAATACTAATCACACATTTCCTTAGAGAAACTTTTAGAAATACATGATCACCTGCGTCAAAAGAAAAATCCTTCTATAGGTTTTCTACATAACTTTTCTGCCCGCTCTGAATGTTCTCATGTGCTTCTGAATCAACTGAAATTTATCTTCCATCTCTTTAACAAATTCTGGTCCCATCAACTTCCTTTCCCCAACTTCACCACAAAAGGTGGAGTTTGACACGACTTCCCATATAATTCCACAATTGGAGATATCTGTATACTGGAATGAAAACAATTATTAGAAGAAAATTCAACCAAAGAATGATGTTGGTCCCAAATTCCCTGGTAATCCAGTGAAAAAACACATAGCATATCCTCCAAGGCCTTTATTGTTCATTCCAACTGCCTGTCTGATTGCAGATGAAAAGCAGCACTAAAATTTAATTCAGTACCCATTGACTTTTGAAGGCCTTTTAAAAAGTTAGAAGAAAAACTAGGATCATGATCAGATACAATGGAGAGGGGACTACCATGCAACCTGACTATCTCTTTAACATAAAACCAAGAAAGCTGATCTAGAGACAAAGTATCTCAAATAGGATGTAAATGGTTAGATTTAGTTTATTGATAAAGAATACCCCAGATTGCATTATTACAAAAAGATGTCTTTGGTAATCCCACAATGAAGTCGATGGATATATTTTCCCATTTCCACTTCAGCACTGGTAAAGACTGAAGCATCCCTTTTGGTAATTGCCACTCTGCTTTAACCTTCTGACTAGTCAAACACTTCATAAGAAAAATCAGCAATATCTCTTTTCATTCCATCCCACCAGTAATACTCTAGAAGATCATTGTACATCTTAGTACTGCCAGGATGAACTGAAAACAGGGAAATATGAGCTTCACATAACAACTCATTCTTCAACTATGAATCACAAGGCATGCCTAATCTTTTCCCAATCCTCACAACACAATCACTATCGATGTTAAATTCAGGAAACATAATCTTCTGAACCAACTCTAAATTCTTATGCAACTCACTATCTTCCTTATGAGCTTTCTTTATTCTATCTGATAGAGATGATTTTACTAACACCTAAAACAAAATAAAGGAATTTCCTACACCAACAACTTCTATGACAAAGTTCATCAAATCAAAAACCAAAGGATCTCCTTCCCAACATAGCATGGTCAATAAATCATTACATTTTCCACTCAAAGAATCAACCACTTTATTTGCTTTTCCCAGATGGTAAAGGGTCGTGAAATTATAATCCTTGATTAATTACAACCATCTCCTCTATCATATGTTCAATTATTTCTGAGTGAGTATATACTTCAAACTTTTGTGGTCAGAATATATTTCACATTTTACTCTATACAAATGATGCCTCCAAATATTTAAAGAAAAATCTGCTACAACTAATTCTAAATCATGTGTAAGGCAATTTAACTCATGAGGTTTCAACTGACGTGAAGCATAAGCAGTTACCTAATTATTCTGCATAACGACACATACATGTCCTTTCAATGAAGCATCACTATAAATTACAAACTCACCATTTATGGAAGGTAGCGCCAAAACTAGAGCATTCACCGATCTTCATTTCAATTCCTAAAAACAATCATTACATTATTTTTTCCAAATGATCCTAAATTTTTTTGACATATCTTAGTCATTGGAATAGATAACCACCCAAAATATTCAAAAAACCTCAGGTAATAACCTACCAAACCTAGAAAACTACGGATCTTAGTTATATATATGGATCTTGGACATTCTTCAACAAATTTTGTATTATCATGATCAAGAGTTATGCCATTTTTTGAAATAATGTGACCAAGGAAAAAAAAAATTTATAACCAAATATCACACTTCCTGAATTTCCCATATAGTTTCTTTTCTTTTATGGTTTTCAAGAAAACACATAAATTACTTTCATGCTCCTCTTTACTTTTATAATAATCCAAAATATCATCAATTAACAAAACCAAAAACTTATCCAAGAACTCACAAAAAATTCTATTCATAAGATCCAAGAATATAGTAGGTGCATTGGTTAAACCAAATGGCATAACTACAAATTCATAATGGCCAAATATAGTACAAAATGCAGTATTTGGAATGTCTGCTTCCTTTACTTTCAACTGATGGTACCCCGACCTCAATTAAATCTTCGAAAAATACTGTTCTCCCTGGGGTTGATCAAATAAATCATTGATATGAGGCAAAGGGTACTTTTTCTTCACAATGATTTTATTCAATGATCTATAATCAATGCAAAGTCTCAATGAACCATCTTTCTTTTTAACAAATAATATAGAATCACCCCATGGTGATGTGCTAGGTTGAAGGAAACCTTTATCTATAAACTAATGCAATTGCATCTTTAACTCTAAGTTGTCAATTTGAGCCATTCGATAAGGGGGTTTTGAAATTGGCTAAGCATCTGGAACTATGTCAATAGTAAATTTAACTTCTCGATCATGTATAATACAAGGATAGTCAACAGGAAAAACATCAAGGTACTCATTTACCACTGGCACATCATTAATCTGAATAGTTCCTTTTTTAAACAATATGTGCAAGGTAATATTGATTCCCATCTTTTACTAGTTTCTCATACTTGAAATATGTTATAAAAAATAAAGGTTCATTATTGTAAACAAACTAAAAATAATTTTGAAAAGAAACCTCTTTAGCTCTGTAGTAAATCTTAGCATGATAAATAGAAATCCAATCCATAACCAAAATAACATAAAACTTTACTAGAGGAAAAACAATAAAGTTTGTAGGTAGATTCCTTTCGCACCCAAGGACATGAAGGTTCTTATAATTTCTTTTTTTTCAAAATTTACTCTAGGTGTTTTTACCATAATTTTAGGATTCGTATCTTGATATAGAATTCTAAATTTAATAGAAAACTTCTCAGAAATGAACGAATGCATAGACCCTGAATCAAAAAACACATTTGAATAATTTGGACAATAAAATAGTGTAGATAATACTACATCATTTGATGGCCCAACATCTGTTGAAGTAGTTGCAAAGGATTTCACCACCCCTTTCTACTTGTTATTTGGCTACTACCCCTCAGATAGGTTCTTCATTGGACACTCATTTTCATAATGACCCATTTCATTGCACATAAACCATTTTACTGAATGTAAATCAGATTTTGTATTACCATTACCCTGATCTTTTATCAGTGCAATGAAGAGACTTATGTCCCATTTTAACACATCAGTATCACTTACTAGAATTAAAAATACATTCCCCAACATTCTTTTTACCACAATTTTCACAAACTGTAAACTTAATTTTCTTACAATCATACTTTTGGAAGAGTTTTTACCTTTCGTCTTCCACCTCGACCACGCATTCAATTATTTTTCAAAGAAGGCCAGATCATCGACAAACTCCATTTCCACCATCTTCGCACATCAAAGAAGTTTTTCACAAGTTTTTAATTCATGAGAAGCTAAATCCCTTCAATAATTTGGCTTTAATCCAGAGTAAAAATTCTTGATTTTATTATCAAGATCTCGTATGAAATTGGGAGCATAACTTCCCAATCAAGTGAAGTTTTCTTAATAAGCATCCAATGATTCATCCTCCTACCTCAGTTCCAGGAATTTTTGTTCCATCCTAAGACAAAACTCCTTAGGAAAATATTTTTCAAGAAACATACCGTTGAAATCATCCCATTCAAGAGCATCAATCTCCTCATTATCCCTGATATTTTTCACCATCGACAACCACATATCAGCTTGACCTTCAAAATCGTAAACAATGAGACTAAAATTTTGATGTTATGAATGCCCCATGATATCAAAATGTTTTTATAGTGATTAAATCCACCCTTCATCTATAAAAGGGTCATATGATCCTCTGAATGATGGAGGATGTTGCCTCATGAAATGCTCCACTACTAACATGTTCCTATGTGGTTGATCTATCTGATCTCGTGCATGGATACCTCCACTATTTATAACCTGAGTCAACTATTCCATCCCTACAATAAATTGTTCAGTTACGATTCTGACCATCTCGGGCTGCTGATTTGGAAGGTTGTCTTCTTCTAGATTTCATCCCAACATAGTTTCCCTGTTTCCTCTATAGAAAACCATTCTTAATTCATAAATATCTTAGACAAAGCAACTTGGTAATATGTAAATGCTATATCATTTCTATATTAAAATAATTTAATTTATGGATATTAATTTAACAATACCCTAACTCCTAATGTTGTCTAAACCTACCTCTAATACCAACTATAAGGACCCACCCTTAAAACATTACATAATCATGAATTAAATGAATAATTCACATTGCAGATCTTTTCAGATTTAGAGTTTTAGAGAATTAGGACATAACTATAATGTTCCATGTTCTGAACTGGATGAAAAAACACAGGAAATAAATTTTTTTAGTTAACTAGGAAGTTTGGTTTTAAAACCTAGCATCATAACATTTTGATTCCATTAGTCGACACTTTGGCATTGATAGAATAAAAATATTAAGTTCGTTTAATTGATATGCATGTTTGTTTTTTTAAAAAAATGAAATAAATCTCAAATGGTGCGTCTTACAAGAAATCTGAGACCACATTTAGGTCTGGAATGTCGGGTTTACCCTATGTAGGGTATAACCTTGATTCCCATCTGGTGTTTGACACCCTCGCGCATGATAATTCCATCTTTATTTTAAATTAATTATCTTTTCCTATTTTTTTAAATAATAAATAATTATTTTCTCTCAAACGGTACTTCGTATGAAAAATATGAGACCATCGTTAGATCCGGAATGTCGGGTTAACCCTAGGTAGGGTATAACCTTGATTCACATCGGGGGTTTTTTACCCTCGCACTTGATAATACCGTATTTATTTTTAATCAAATAATTATTCTGATTTTTAAATAATAAATAAATATTTTTTCTCTCAAACAGTGTGTCGAATGAGAAATCTGACACCACCAATAGTTTCGATACGTGGGTTTTACCCTAGGCAGGGTATAACCTTTGCGAGCATTGGGTGTTTGGTCATATCGCACCGGAAGATAATTTATTTGTGTTTTAAATATTTTATTGGCAATTAGATTTATTAATAATTTTATTATTATTATTATTATTTAGTTTGAAAATAATAAATGAAAATGCACCCCCACAATTAATAAATTTGTCACGGTGTAAATAATTACCAGGTAATGTAATTAATATGATATTATTAATTATTTGAATTAAATATAAATGCGCAATCAATATTTTTTTAATAACCATTATCCTTTTTTATGGTTATTGTTTTTAATTTATTAATTGTGTAATTGATGGGTTGAATTAAATAATTATAATAATTATAATTATTATTATTATTATTATATTGGGACAAAAACCTTGATGTATATATATATGAGGTATATCTACATATATTGGATTAAATATATATATATATATATACAGTTATATATACATGTGTGAGTGTATATACATGAATATGCAGATGTTTATATATATATATAAGACATATATACATTGAGGGATATTTACTGTTAGGAAAGATAAAATATTATTAATTATCTATATAAATATATTTAACAAGTCGACTTAAATAATGTTGTGGAATTTTATGTTTTAATCCAAATCTTCAAAGAAACCATGGGCGCGTGCCTGCACACCCTTTTGCGGGTCCCAGAAAGCTATTAAAATTAATTAAATGATTGTTTAGACATTATGTAAAATTTAAAATCATGCTGTTGCGCATTGTTCGGGTTAAAAATAATTAAAAATTATTAAAGGAAATTAATATAATTTAAAGAGGGATAAAAATAAATAATAAAATAGATACGGTTGGAGAGAAATTAAATATAATTAAGATGATGTAAACCTGTTTTAATTATTTATTTAATTTCTTCCACTATTTTATTTTTATTATTTTATTTATTTATCTCATTTTTATTTTTTCCTTTTTCCTTTCTTTCCATTCATTTTTATTTATTTTTTTCCTCTCATCCACCCCTCCACCTCTCCTGTGCATGGCTCACCTCTCCTCCCTTGGTGTTGCACACCACCTTCTCCTCCTTTTAGAAGATCATCGTGCCTCTGTTCATCATCTGTTTTATTTGCCGTCAGGTGCGTTGTAAACCTCTCTGTAGGGTTTATTGCACACACCAAGAATCATGCAATCTTAGTCCAAATCCTTTGCACAGTTCGTCGTGGAAGGATTTTACCCTATTTTGGGGTTTTTCTAAAAACATTCATTTTATTCTGTTTTAGGTAAAATCAAAGGCTACTACGGATCAATGGATCATCTACGACCATAAGGTAGTGCGTCTACTCTCTTTCCCTCTGTTTCATTGTGATTTATAAAAACCCAGTGTTGTGCTGTTCGTCGGTGCCTACCAGCTTTGTGCAAATTTACCTAAATTTACTAATTAATCTGTTTCATCTAGTTGTTGCATCAATATTGTTCAAAAATTAATTTTTTTATTTGGTTTCAACCTGGTTGGAAACCCCTTGGGGTGTGCCGACATGGTCAGTATAATTTTTGGTAGATGAAACTTTTAATTTATTTAATTTCATGTGTTGAACAACTTATTTTTGTGTGTGTTCAATTTGAATAAATAATTTTGATTAATTATGAATCTTTAATTTTTGAATCTTTGGTAGTTGGTTGTGCTGGTTTATTTGTTATAAAAAGTGTCTTTATATGCATGTTGTTCACAATCTATTTTTTTTGTTTAATTTAAATAATTAATTTAGATTAATTATGAACATTTTAATTTTTGGATCCTGGTAGTTGGTTGGTATAATTTAATTATCTTTTAAAAGTGCATTTATCTGCTTATGTTGATGTAGTACATTGGTTTGTTAAGATTGCTATGCTGAAATATTTAATTTTTACTATGTGATGAATGGGTGTACCTATTTGGTTTTAAGATTCAATTACATATATTGATATCATATCTGATACTGTGAAAACATTAATTAAATTTAGGTCAGGAAAAGGAGGTGGGTCCCGTATTAAGGGTCTCTCTTAGACCCTTCATTCCTAAAGATTTCCTCTATGTTCTGGGGGGAGGAGTTCTTCGATTTTCTGGACTGAGACTTCCCCGGGCTTTCTAATACTTATGAGTGACACTGGTTCCAAAAAGTCACATTGGGAAATATCCATTGGAAATGTGGCTAAGCCATCCTCAGATGACACTCGACCCCTTTTTGCAAGATCGGGACAGACTCAGGGTAATGCCATGCCACGAGGGATACATGGTCTTTCAAAAGACTACCTTGGATAGGTTCTGTGGTATTGGATAATTGAAGAATGTTTCGTAGCGATAACTTTAGGATGAGCTCAGACTCCAACTCTCAACTTGAACCTTAATAATGATTCACTGAAGGTTTATGTTAATGTCACTATTAGTCTCTTGAGATTTGAGATTTTTTCTGGTATGGTGAAGCACGCCATGTTGACACCTGTCGTAGACTCCAAGTTAAAGCACAAGCTTGGGGGTTATGCCTCTTCCTTGTTTTACCATACTCTTCCAGGCTTAATATATATGCATATCTACATTCTACTTACAGGTACTCCTTTCAGATTTTTCGGCTTAGGCCGAAGTAGGTGATTAGCCACAGGTGCTGCTTGGAACCTAAGACAGGTTATTTATTTCATTGCACTTAATAAATTATCTACAATTGTTATATAATGGAACACTTCATTTTATTATAGCACTAAATGGAAAGTTTTAGACACTGTGGGTGCCAACATACTTGGATTTTTTCTCACACCCTTCTTGAGCATAGTTGACACCCGAGTAGCTTATATGTTTGCAGGTATTGACAAAGGGAAGTGTGATGCTTCCAATTATTGATTGATTATTGCTGATTAGGATGGAGACTGGGGCGGAGGACCAAGCCATTCTTGTGATGCAGTTGTCACACTTTGTTTTTTTTCTTTTTAGTTGATATCATGCTTGGGTTCTGTTTTCTGTACTTTCAGTTTAGACATACATCATGGCATGACATCGTTTTGTGAGCTTCCTCACTTGATTATTATTTACTTTTATTATTTATATTTCCTCTTCTGTTGTTTATTCACTCATATTCTTTCACTAATTATTACTAATTGTTGTTTACATCCACTACGATAATACCTATTACCTATGAGGGCATATTCTCCCCCTCGAAGACAAAAAGGCCCTCACTGCTAGTCGACAGACCCTGGCACTTGAGGAGATGCGCTTGAGATCATGTAACCCACCGGTCTGACCACTGTCTTAGAGGTGAACTGGGTTGAGATATTAGAAAGTGGTATCAGATGTGGTATTTTTCCTTTGTCTTACTATTTTTTCTTGGTATACAGGAGACTAGGAATTTGTCGGCCCTTGGTTAATAGCTGTTCTTGGAATTGATCACCCCCATGTACGGGAAACAACCAAGTGTCCAGGGTTGGGATTATTGATTCATTCTATTCGTTGTTACAATTGATATGATTTCACCTTGAGTGATTGGTGTAATTTCCACTTCTTATGAATTTATGAAGTTTATGATATTCTTCCTTGGCTTTCTATGGTAAAGATGAAGCACTGCATGCATCATTATAGGAACATAGGAATTCCCATTCCATGCATAGATCCATGCCACATAGTTTTATTTTAGGTTTCCTCTTAATTCAAATTATTTTAATGGAATATATTCCATGTATTGTAATTATTTATAATGACTTTTTGATACCATGATTTGGTGATATATTTATCATACTATCCTATTTTCATACTTCCTGTTTAATTCCATGATTGTCTTGTATCATGTTTTTGTTCCTATTATCATGTCTCTATGATTAAAATTGTAGGATTATTTTATTACAATATGTCTCTCGATTAGATTTTTGTGGTGACCTACTCGCTTGTTTGTTATGTAATTGGTTACATTGCTAAAATTTATTGGTTTTTTTTAATGGGAGCCAAATTCCAAAAACTATAATGTGTATAGTCACTTTATAGGTAGATAGCCACCAATATATCTAGTTTGATATGTATTGGAGAATGTTATAATTTAAAATGAGTTGGTTAACTAAAAAAATGAACAACTACGACCAAGTAGGTTAGTTGGTCTACGTTCCTTATGAGATAACCTGGTATGGGTGTTGTGACTCTTAATAATTAAAAAACTATTTTTCGGTTGCATTATAATGAACCCAGGTCAGCTTAGTGGGATCCATATAGGTCACCTTATATGCTTAAAATACATTCATGTGATAGACTTCCTAATTAAGGACATGATGTCAATTAATGTAAAATGTTTTAAAATGGAGTTTTATAAATCATTCATGTTTTCCCATGAGGTATTGGTGAAGATCAAGTACCTTGAGTTTTGTTTTGAAAAATTGTACTTAATGTTTTGATTAAATATTTTGATGTTTAAAGATTAAATGTCATTAAATATAAAGGGCTTGGATATGGAACCTATAGCTATGTACTCTGTTTAAGACCATAGAATAAGGGTAGTTTGAGTTTCTCCTTGAATAGCTTTGGAATATAACCTTTTTCATGTAGTTGTCCCTAGTTGGACCCCATTTCTTAAAAAAATGACACCCTTATTTGGTTGGGTGGACATGTTTTCCTCGACATTTTTTGGGTTAGATCATCAGGTAATTATTTCTTCCATCAGGTTAGGAATTCCTTAAGAATGGTCGGTTGCTTTATAGGTCATTCAACCCTCCCTTCTCCATAGTGATAGATGACTCATAACATTTTCATTAGAGTTAAAATTTATCTTGCTTCTATATCTCCTCAGGGTAGCATGAGTTCACGTACTTGGTGAAGTCAAGTACTTAATGTTGTGATGAACTGGTTGAGTTTAGTGCAGTCATCAAGTCTTGTGCTATTAAATATTTTCCGGGTCATCAATTTAGTATATTGAATTCTCTGTTACATGATTCAAGTTTATCCCAGCGCCTGATATGACTTCTAGAGACTCAGGTGTTTTGAAACACCAGTCTATTTGGTAGGGCTTTTATTCCAGTTGTTTAATTTTTTACCTTATGATAATCTTATAATCCTCTTAGTGTACTCTTTCTTAAGTGAAGAGCATGTCCCCTATCTTTCCTTCATCCATGATACACTAAGAGAGCATTTTTATTACGTAATGCTGAAGCATTAAAAGTTGTTAGGCTTTGTTAGGGTGGGTTTTCTCAGTGTTTCACGTTGATGCGTCATTCTTATCCAGGCTTGATTAGTCTTGAGTGACCTTTGGGTTTCCATGTTGGAATTCCTGACGAACTCTTCTACACCAACCATTTCATCTAACAAGACTGCCAGGCTAATGATGTTGTGGCTTCGGTCAATGTCTTGATATGGCCATCTTTAACTTATACCAATGTCTCACTCATAAAAATGGAGTATGAACTACCCTGCTTTAGTTCCTTTCACTCCTTTTGTGCAAAATCCAAGATTACCCTAGACTTATTGTTGGGCTCAGTGATGCCTAAATCAAAGAAGGTCACTGGAGGTCAGGTATGAACTTCGATGGATGTGTTCATGGTAAATGTGAGATACCATTGAAGAATACATCATAGTTTAGTCTATAAACACCTTCCATCTAAGAAGATAAACTTCTTAAATGGTCAGTCAGAGTGGCTTGACTAGTTATCTCATTTTCTCAATGAAGCGGTCAGTGAAGGAACTTTTTCTGACCCGTCATCAGGTGAGACAAGTGCGGTTTGGGTCGAACAAGGATTTTCATAAAAATCTAGCTCGACATGGGGTTTAAGGGTGATGGGAAATTTACCATTTTATCCGTTTTATAAATCAAGTGACAAGAATCGCTAGAATTCTTAAGGGTGTGTCTTGTATGAAATTCTGACGGTGGAAGGTGTCGTGACCCGGAATTCTCCATCTTCTAACTTCAAAACATAAGGTGGGAAGTAACTTTGATTAAACTTTTAATGATATGATGACATGTTCGTGTCTCTAACTAAACATGTTTGGTAATGTACCGTCTCAGTGGTTTCATTGTAAAATAAGTGTTGGCTCAGATCTTAATGGCTCATGTGCCACTTTCCTAATGAATGTTTGAACGTTCTTTGAGCGTTTTGAGGTGAAACATGACCTTTTGTATGAGACTGCATGACCCTGTTGATCGGGCGATGGTTACATTGTTCTAGAAGACTTCTTGAGTATGAGAAGTTCTATGATAGTAAGGTTTTAACATTTTGTGCTTTGAACAAGATGAAAAAATGAAGGAAATAAATTTTTTTAGTTAACTAGGCAGGTTGGTTTTAAAACCAAGTTTCAGAATATTTTGTTTCTGATAGTAGACAATGCGGCGTTAATAGAATAAATATATTAAGTTTATTTAATTGATACACGTGTTAGTTTTCTAAAAAAATAAATAAATCTCAAATGGAGCGTCGTACAAGAATCCTGAGACCACCGTTAGATTCGGAACGCCGGGTTTACCCTAGGTAGGGTATAACCTTGATTCACATAGGGTGTTTGGCACCCTCGCACATGATAATTCCATATTAATTTTTAATTAATTAATTATTGAGAATTTTTTAAATAATAAATAATTATTTTCTCTCAAATGGGGCTTAATAATAAATATGACACTACCGTTAGATCTGGAACACCGGGTTTACCCTAGGTAGGGTATATGCTTGATTTTTATTGGGTGTTTGGGATCCTCACACTTGATAATACAGTTTCAATTTTCATTAAATAATTATTCCAATTTTTAAATAATAAATAATTATTTTTTCTCTCAAACAATGCATCAAATGAGAAATTTGATACCACCAATAGTTCCGGGATGTGGTGTTTACCCTAGGCAGGGTATAACCTTTGCGAGCGTTGGATGTTTGGTCATATCTCACCCGAAGATAATTTATTTGTTTTATAAATATTTTATAGGCAATTAGATATATTAATAATTTTATAATTAATATTATTATTTATTTTGAAAAAAATAAATGAAAATGCACATCCACAATTAAAAAATTTGTTGTGGTGTAAATAATAACCAGGGTAATTTGATAAATATTATATTATTAATTATTCGAATTAAATACAAATGCACAATAAATATTTAATTAATAACATTTATCCTTTTTTATGGTTATTGTTTTTATGTTTATAATGGTGTAATTGATGGGTTGAATTAAATAATAATTATTATTTTAAATAATGTTATTATTATTATAATATTGGGAAACAAATATTGATATATATATATATATGACGTATATCTATATATATGGGATTAAATATATATATAGTTATATACACATGTGTGAGTTTATATATATGAACATGAAGATGTATATATATATATAAAATGTATATACATGGGTGGATATTTATTGTTAGGGTAGATAAAATATTATTAAATACCTACATAAATGCATTTAACATGTTGACTTAAATCAAGTTATGGACTTTTATGTTTTTAATCCAAATATATAAAGCAATACAGGGGCGTGCCTGCGCACCCTGTTGCAGGTCCCTGATAGCTGTTAAAATTAATTAAATGATTGTTCGGGCTTTATGTAAAATATTGCATCGCACCATAGAGCATTGTTCAGGTTAAAAATAATTGAAAATGATTAAAATAAATTAATGGAATTTAAATAGGGATTAAAATAAATTATAAAATAGATAAGGTTCGAGATAAATTAAAAATAATTATAATGAGGAAAAACTATTTTAATTATTTATTTCATTTCATCCACCATTTAATTTTTATTATTTTATTTATTTATCTCGTTTTTATTTTTTCCTTTTTATTTTCATTTTGTTCTTTTTTGTTTCTTTTTTTCTTCTCCTCCACTCCTCCTCCTCTCCTGCGTGTGGCAAACCTCTCCTCCCTAGGTGATGCCCACCACCTTCTCCTCCTTTTAGAAGATAACCACGCCAACGTTTGTCGTCCGTTTTCTTAACCGTCTGGTCTGCTATAAACTTCTTGGTAAGGTTTATCCCATGAACATGGAATCGTGAAATCTCATTCCAAATCTTTTGCACAGTTTTCTGTGGAAGGGTTTCCCACTTTTTGAGGTTTTTGAAAATTTTCCTTTTTCTTCCATTTTAGGTAAAATCAAAGCCCATTGCGGATCATTGGATCATCTACGACCATATGGTTGGGTGTCCACTCTATTTCCCTTCGTTTCTGTGTGCTTTATAAAAATGCTCCGTTGTGCCGTTTGTCAGTGCATACCGGCTTTGTGAAAATTCACCCAAATTAATAAATTAATTTTTTTCTCTTAGTTGTTGCAGCCATATTGATCATCAATTAATTTTTTTTATTTTGTTGCAACAAGGTCGGACACCCCTTGGGGAGGGCTGATGTGGTCAGTATAATTTGCATTAGCCCAAAATTTTATTTTTTTAATTACATGTGTTGCGCAGCCTATTTCTGTCTGTGTTCAATTTAAATAATTAATTTAGATTAATTATGAATCTTGAATTGTTGATTATTTGGTAGTTGGTTGTGCTGGTTTATTTATTATTAAATAGTGTCTTTATCTGCATATTTTATAGAACCTATTTTATTATGTTTAATTTAAATAATTAATTTAGATTAATTATGAACATTTAGAATTTTTGGATCCTGGTAGTTGGTTGGTCTAATTTGTTTATTTATTTAAAAGTTCATTTATTTTCTTATGTTGATGTTGCACCTTTCTTATTAAGATTTCTATGCTGAAATATGTAATTTGAACTGTGTGATGCATGAGTGTACCAGTTTGTTTTCAAGATGCAATTACATATGTTGATATCATATCTGATACTGTGAAAACATTAATTAAATTTAGGGTGGGGAAAGGAGGTGGGTACCATATTAAGGGCCACACTTAGACCCTTCATTCCTGACGGTTACCTCTATGTGTCAGGGGCGGTGTTCTTGGCTTTTTCGGACTGAGACTTCCCCAGGATTTCTAATACTTTTGAGTGATACTGGTTCTGAAAGGGCCCATTGGGATGAATCCATTGGCAATGTGGCTAAGGCAGCCTCAGATGACACTCAACCCCTTTTTGTGAGATCAGGATGGACTCAGGGTAAAGACATGCCACGAGTGATACTTGGTCTTTCGAAATATTTCCTTGGACGGGCTCGGTGGTATTGGATAATTGAAGGATGTTCTATAGTGATACCTTCAGGACGGGCTCAGACTCAAACTCTCAACTTGAACCCTAATAATGGTGCACTGAAGGTTTATATTAATGTCATTGTCAGTATCTTGAGATTTGAGATATTTTCTGGTATATTGAAGCACACCTGGTTGACACATGACTTAGACCCCAAGTTAAAGCACAAGCTTGGGGGTATGCATCTTTCTTGTTCTACCACACTCTTCTAGGATTAATATATAAGCATATGTGTATTCTACTTACAGGTAATCCATTCAAACATCCTGCTTAGGTCGAAGCAGGTGATTAGGCATGGGTGCCGCTTGGAACCCGGGCCGAGTTATTAATTTCATCGCACTTAAAAAATTACCAGCAATTGTTACATAATGACCCAATGAATTTTATTATTGCATGAAATGGAATGGTTTAGACACTGCGGGTGCTAGCCTAATGGAATTTTATCTCACAACCTTCCTGGGCATCGTTGACACCCTAGTGGATTATATGTTTGTAGGTATTGAAAAAGGGAAGCGTGGTGCTTCAAATTCTTGATTTATTTTTTTTGTTTAGGATGAAGACTGGGGTAGAGGTCCGAACCTTGATCATGATGTAGTTTTCTCACATTGTTTATTTTCTTTTTTAGTTGATAGAATTCTTGGGTTCTATTTTCTATTCGTTCAGTTTAGACATACATCATGGCATGACATCGTTTTGTGAGCTTTTGTACTTGAGTATTATTTAGTTGGATTCTTTATATTGATTCTGCTACAGTTTATTCATTTCTATTTTTCTGCTAATTATTATTAATTGTTGTTTACATACACTATGATAATACTTATTACCTCTGACGGAATAGTCTCCCCCTTAGACACAAAAAGGCCCTCACTGCTAGTCGGCATCCTTTGGTGTTCGGGGAGATGCGCTTGAGGTCATGTAACCCACCGGTCTGGCCACTGTCTTAGAGGTGACCAGGGTCGGGACATTACAATAACTACTACATTACATCTCAAGAGTTACAAAGTAGAAACTTCTACTAAATTCCTATTTTTTCACAAAATAAAAACTCTTAAAAAAAGAGTCAAGTCTAGTTCCTTATTTTAGATAGTATGACTTTTCCTTGATCCCATCCTTAACCCTATTATTCATTAAGTCCTGTGAAAAACATTTCAAAACATTGTATGAGCATAAAAAGCTTTGTAAGGGTTATAAAAAAATGAAAGAAAACATTAGTTTATCCTTACATACATAACATAAGCTCTTTAAAAACATCATGAAATCATAATATTTATGAATAACACATAGAAATCATAAATTATAAAGGTAACTTGTGTCATTGATATCATACTTACATTATAGCTATCACAGCTAGGTAGGGAGTTACATTTGGAATACCCATCATAGTTTATTCCCTAAATAGATTTGGAGAAACATTCACGTTTACCTCCGTCACGTTACCCAATGAAATGAAGAGATATCTCAGGCTCACCCTCCCTAGGATTATCACATAACCACTCTTATAAGTAAATAATTCCAAAGAACCATAACATATTCATAACATATAAAACTAACACAACAGAATTGTAAAATTTCCACATTTCAATCACAATATATAATTTAAATATATTGACATAACAAATCCGTTATCAAAACCATTTTCAATACCAAAATACGTAAAAGAGTATATGGTATTTATTTTCCTTTTAAAAACATTATGGCTTGTTAAGGAAGCCAAACAAACAAATAATACTCATAGCGACGAAAAAGGTCATTGTCACCTACTACATTAAAAGAATCATTTTTTTGTCATTTCGTAAAATAATTTGTATAGAAAATATTCCTTTTGAATAAAATTAAAATTCAAATGGGTTTATACACCATATAAAAGAATGTTGTGTATAAAAGAAAATATTCCTCAATGAAAGAAGATTGAGACGAAGTCCCTTACCTCGTGTCCGACTCGACCCATTCATTCTTTAATCTCATGAATAATAAACTAAAGATAATTTCAACTTGCATAAGATCCTTTTTCAAGTTTATTTTTACTTTTATATCACTTATTACCATGTTATAAATATCATGTAATCATTTATGTTAATAACAATTATTTTTTAAATATTTGGTACTTGAGTCAAAAATGAACTTCTTATAATTACTAGTTGTTCATGTTTTCAAATATCCATTTTCTCCAGAATGATATCCAGGATGTATATATCACATATATCATATATATCAAGTATATGTATGTATTTATAATAGTACATAACATTTGGAGATAAGAAATGAAATGCACAGTTCATGGAGATGGGAATCTGTACCTACGCATCAACACTACTTTCATTTATATTTCTTATTTTAATTGAATTAAAACATAATGATACATAGGTATATTATAATTACAGTATAATATCATATATAATATCATTAAATCCATCCTTTATACATCCCACATATGGCATTAAAGAGTCATATCACTTTGAGGGGGTGGTAGTCCGCACTTCCTCAAATGAAATTAGCGTGTTTACCCATAATGGAAACCATAAAGGTATACCATAAATAGAAAATACTAAAGAATAAAGAAAACATAAAAATATTATATATCATATATAAATATATTTTTATCATAATGGACACCATGAGAGGTGGTAGGAGGTAATTGAACCATCATTGTTTTGTGAGGCATTAGTTTTCCATCCACAGAAACTATATGTTCTTCACTCATTAGATGGAGGTGTGTGTAAGTGTAGTTCGAATACTTCTCATAAAAACATCCTAGTATATTGAGGATAATATTTTTGTTATAAATGAAAGGAATAAAAGTAGTTTAGAAGGCTGGAGATGTAAAATAAAACAAATGAACTGTAGAGAAGACGTTACCTTTATATCAGGTAACTCTCTTTGCTTTGAACCAAATGGGTTGGTTGAAGTGCCTTCTGCCTAAGTTAATGCTTCTAGGAGTAGTATAGGGATGAAGGGAACTTAATTGGGAAGAGGATGGATGATTCAAGTGGCTTTAGAGGTCTGAGGAATGGGTTAGATGTTAGGTCTTTTTATAAGGGGGAAGAGGGGATCTTTAGGATTGTGTGAAAATATTATTTTATTACATTATGATTTTAGGTTTATAAATGACCCAAAATTATTAAAGTTAGAGATAAGATGACTAATTGTCTAAATAAAACCATCCAATAAGAATTGGACAGGTTTCAGATAGTATTTTAATCATTATAAAATTATTTATTTAAATCATTTATTAATGAGGTAAACACTACATCATTATTGTGTCATACATAATTTTATTTATTTATGGTCTAAAAATTTTAAAAAAATCCATGAGGTAGAAAATCTTCTTAAATTTCCAAATAATATTTATAGTCCAGAAAATAAATTATATAATTCTATGTAAAAATTAATTTACTAAAAGATATTTGTTTCTGTCATTTTGCTCTTTACTTTAAGTAAATTTAAATAAAGTGTCATTATCACACCCATGTGGCCCCATGGGGTACCAAAATAGACCCAAGGATGATCATGGTTAGAAGTGTATAAACCAATAGGATGAGGACATTTTTAGGGTAATTTTATATTATTATAGTATTATTTATTTACCCTTATTTTTATTATTTACCCTTTAACCATGGGAAATAAAATATTTACTGAAGTAATATTCATAATGTATAATAATAAAAGTTACCTATTAACACAATTTGGACCTCCTAATTCAAAATATGGAATTTGTTTTTCCAAATTCAAAATATAGATGTGGGAGGAATTAATTTAAAATTAATTCCTACTGTCAAAACAAAAGGCGTGTTTTTAAGAAATAATAACGATCCAAAGAATGACACATGTTTATGTGAAATTTGAAAGTTAAATTAACTCCAACAAACAACATCAGATTAATTGGTAAAAATAAAATCTATTTACAAATTAAAAAAAATTAAAAAGATAGTCTAACCATTTAAATAAATTATATTAAAAGGCAGTTTTGAATTAAAATACAGTATTTTTTACTATCCATAAAAAATTTAATTTTATCAGAAAAATATCACAATTTTACCTAATGTAAATTTTGATGTCATATTACTAAAAAGGAATTTTATTTTTTCAAATAAAACATATAAAAGTGACCAAAACTATATTTAAAGAGGGTTATCCATTAAAAGGCATTAAATCAACCTTTTATATTATATTATGCTTAAAATTAGATTCATTCACATTTTAAGCCTCTAACATGTATTGGATAAATGTAAAAACATTTAACAAACTTGTATAATCATATTGTAGTTAGTTTTGTTCATTCCGGCCAACGCAATGGCTAGGCGTTAACTACCATTTAAAAAAATAATATTATATTATTATTGTGCAACGTAAGATTTCAACAAACACATTGTTGCGTATCAGGTATTCCATCGATCATAGTAGCCCCATTAAGGTAAAATAAAAATTTAATTCAAAAAATGTTAATTAAAAAGAAAATGTATTATTTATTTATTTACCAGGGATATTACATCCTTCTGCCCTTTTGGAAATTGCGTCCTCGCAATTTTATTCACTTATCAAATAAATAGGGGTATTTATCTCTCATAGAATTTTCAGATTTCCACGTTGCCTCTTCAACCATATGGGTTCTCCAAAAAACCTTTAACTGGTAAATTACCTTATTCCGCAATACCTTCTCTCTTCGGTCAAGAATTTGGACCGGTTATTCCTCATAAGAGAGATTCTCTTCCAACCGAACTATCTCTGGGATCAAAACATGAGATGGATTTGGCATTTAATTTCTCAACATTGAAACATGAAAAACATTGTGTACCTAGGAAAAACATGGAGGTAAAGACACTATGTACCCAACTAATCCAACTTTCACCATGATTTCATAAGGTCCAATGAACCTCTGACTCAACTTTCCCTTTTTACCAAAACACATCACACTTTTCCATGGAGAGACTTTGAGAAAGACAAGATCACCTTCCTCAAATGGATGATCCTTCTCCCGATTATCAACATAACTTTTCTTCCTCCTCTAAGCTGTTCTCATGTGCTTTAGAATCAACTAAACTTTATCTTTCATCTCTTCTGCCAATTCTGGCCCCATCAGCTTTCTTTCCCCTACTTTATCACCAAAAAATGGAGTTCGACACGGCTTCCCATATAATGCCTCAAATGGAGCCATCTGTATACTCGAATGAAAACTGTTATTGTAAGAAAATTCAACCAAAGAAAGATATTGGTCCCAAATTCCCTGGTAATCCAGTGAACAAGCACGTAGAAAATCCTCCAAGGTCTGAATTGTTCGTTTTGACTACCCATATGATTGCGGATGAAAATCTTTACTAAAATTTAATTCAGTACCCAACCACTTATGAAGGCCTTTCCAAAAGTTAAAAGTAAACCTAGGATCACGATAAGATACAATGGAGAGGGGAACACCATTCAACTTGACTATCTCTTTAACATACAACTGAGAAAGTTGATCTAGAGAAAAATAATCTCGAATATGAAGGAAATGAGCAGATTTAGTCAATCAATCAACAATAACCCAGATTTCATTATTACCTTGAGATGTCTTTTGTAATCCCGCAATTAAGTACATGGACATATTTTCCCATTTCCACTATGGCACCTATAAATACTGAAGCATCTATTTCAGTAACTTCCTCTCTACTTTAACCCACGGAAAAGTCAAACACTTCATAGTATAATCAGCAATATCTGATTTCATTCCATCCCACCAGTAATACTCTTGAAGATCTCATTACAAATTTTTACTTTTAGGTTGAACTGAAAACGGGGAACTATGAGCTTCACATAACAACACATTCTTCAGTTGTGAATCACAAGGAAAGAATAATATTTTCCCAAACCTCAAAACACAATCATTATCAACATTAAATTCTAGAAAATTACCCTTCCGAACCAACTCTTCCATTTTCTACAACTCATGGTCTTCCTTCTGCACTTTCATTATTTTGTCAGATAGTGATGATTTCACTAACACATGTAACCAAATAGAGGAATTTCCTACACCAATAACTTCTATGCCAAATTTCATCACATCAAAAACCAAAGGACCTCATTCCAAACATAGCATGGTCAATGAAGCATTACTTTTTCGACTCAAATCATCATCCACTTTATTTGCTTTTCCAGGATGTTAAGGGATCTTGAAATCATACTCCTTGATTAATTCTAACCATCTCCTCTCTATCATGTTCAATTATTTCTGAATGAATATATACTTCAATCTTTTTTGTTCAGTATATATTTCACATTTTACTCCATACGAATGATGCCTCCAAATTTTCAAATAAAAAACAACAGCAGCTAATACCAAAACATATGTAGGGTACTTTTACTCATGTGGTTTCAACTGACGTGAAGAATAAGCAAATTACCTGATCATTCTACATAAAGACACAACCGAGTTCTTTCAACGATGCATCACTATAAATAACAAACTCAACATATTTGGAATGTTGTTCCAAAACCAGAGAATTCACCAATCTTCTTTTATATTTCTGAAAACAATCAAACTACAAGAAAACCACCGTTTAGCGGCGGTTTTTTCGCGGCGGTTTTTAAAACTGCCGTGAAACGCGTTTCAGGCCGCCATTTCACGGCGGTTTTAAAAACCGCCGCTAAACGGCAAAAAAAATTATAATTATTTTTTAATTTTTTTAATTTTTTTTTAATTTTATTCGAGGTGTAGCGGCGGTTTTTTAAAAAACCACCAGGAAATAGCAGCGGTTTCGGTAAAACCGCCGCGAAATGAAATGAAAAAAATAAAAAATGCGAGAAACCCCGAAATCACTAAAACGACCAAAACTTTTGATCCGGGCATTCGTTGAAGCGCCACAACCAGTCAAATCGAAGCTCATAAAGAGATCTAGAGGCACATATAATCAAAACTGTGAGATGGTCTAAGGTGTGGAAGATATTACAGTTATAAGAAAGTTTAAAAAAGTTCTCCAACTTCAAACGGCCATAACTTTCGCTCCGGGTGTCCATTTGGGCTCTACCACATATCCAATCGAAGCCAGCGAAGAGAGCTACACACCAGTTCGACACAAAAAAGCTTCTATCATGTTTTTTGACCCCAAAACCCCTCGGAATGCCTCCAAAACCCCATTTCCGTCACTGGTGTCCCGTCGAACTTGTCTTCAAACATACCTAACTTTCGATCCGCGTGTCAGTTCAGCCTCCTCCACCTGCCAGATCATAGATCGTTCCATGAGCTTCAGTTTGACTGGTCGTGGCGCCCACATGCACTCCTAGATCATATGTTATGGCCTTTTTAGTGAGTATCGGGTTTGTTATGTTTTTCAATGCCTCGTTTCTAGCACCCATTCCCTGTCAGCTTTTTTTTAAATGGTCATAAATTCCGATCTGTCTGTCCATTCAGACTCTTTCACCTTTAAGGTCGAATATCGTTTCAGGATCTTTGATTTGACAGGTTGCAGATCTAAAATGGACTCTCGGATCATAAGTTATCTTCGTTAATATGAGTCCAATGTTTTTGTCTCTTTTTGACCGTTTTGATGGGTTTTAACGGTAGCTCCATTTATTACTGTTTATTTGGGTTTCCATGACTTGTTATCTTTACCAATGATTTTTTATGGGTTATTATGATGATTTTGTTGAATTAATAAGGAGTTTTCTAGAGTTGTCATGAGTTTTCATGCGTTCTCATTTTTTCTAATGCCTCATTCTTCATATGCTTCTCCATCCTTTTTCATGCGTTTTCATGATTTTTCATCCCTTATCACGTCTTTTCATACTTTTTCATGTGTTTCCTTAATTATTTATTATTTATTATTTATAATATACTTTAATTTATTTATTATCTATTATTTCTAACTGGTTATTTATTATTTATTATTTATTATTTATTATTTATTTTTATTAATTATTTATGTTTATTTATTATTTATTATTTATTATTTATATTTATTTATTAGTTCTTATTTATTAGTTATTATTTATTATTTATTATTTATTATTTATATTTATTTATTATTAATATTTATTTATATTTAATATTTATTATTTATTATTTATTATTTATTATTTATTATTTATTTATTATTTATATTTATTTATTATTTATATTTATTATTTATTATTTATTATTTATATTTATATTTATTATTTATTATTTATATTTATTTATTATTTACTATTTACTATTTATTATTTATTATTTATATTTATTTATTATTTATTATTTATTATTTATTATTTATTATTTATTATTTATTATTTATATTTATTTATTAGTTATAATTTATTAGTTATTATTTATTAGTTATTAGTTATTATTTATTATTTATTATTTATATTTATTTATTATTTATTATTTATTATTTATAATTATTTATTATTTGTTATTTATATTTATTTATTATTTATTATTTATTATTTATATTTATTTATTATTTTTTATTTATATTTATTTATTTTTTATTATTTTTATCTATTTATTATTTATTATTTATATTTATTGATTATTGATTATTTATTATTTATTAGTTATTCTTTATTATTTATATTTATTTATTATTTATTATTTATTATTTATTATTTATTATTTAATATTTATTATTCATTATTGATTATTGATTATTGATTATTGATTATTGATTATTTATTATTTATGATTTATATCTATTATTTATTATTTAATTATTTATTATTTATATCTATTATGTATTTATTATTTATTGTTTATTATTTATTATTTATATTTATTTATTATTTATTATTTATATTTATTTATTATTTATTATTTATATTTATTTATTATTTATTATTTATATTTTTTTTATTATTTATTATTTATTATTTATTATTTATTTTTTATTATTTTTTATTTATTATTTATTATTTATATTTATTTATTATTTATTATTTATTATTTATTATTTATATTTATTTATTACTTATTATTTATATTTATTTATTATTTATTATTTATATTTATTTATTAATTATATTTATTTATTGTTTATTATTTATTATTTATATTTATTTATTATTTATTATTTATTATATATATATATTTATTATTTATTATTTATATTTATTTATTATTTATTATTTATTATTTATATTTATTTATTATTTATTATTTATTATTTATATTTATTTATTGTTTATTATTTATATTTATTTATTATTTATTATTTATTATTTATTATTTATTATTTATATTTAATTATTAGTTATTATTTATTAGTTATTATTTATTAGTTATTAGTTATTATTTATTATTTATTATTTATTATTTATTATTTATATTTATTTATTATTTATTATTTATTATTTATATTTATATATTATTTATTATTTATTATTTATATTTATTTATTATTTATTATTTATATTTATTTATTATTTATTATTTATTATTTCTGTTTATTTATTATTTATTATTTATATTTATCTATTATTTATTATTTATATTTATTTATTATTTATTATTTATTATTTATATTTATTATTTATATTTATTTATTATTTATTATTTATATTTATTTATTATTTATATTTATTTATTATTTATTTATTATTTATTATTTATTATTTATTATTTATTATTTATATTTATTTATTATTTATTATTTATTATTTAATATTTATTATTCATTATTGATTATTGATTATTGATTATTGATTATTTATTATTTATTAATAATTATTTATATCTATTATTTATTATTTATTATTTATTATTTATATAGATTATGTATTTATTATTTATTATTTATTAATTATTAATTATTAATTATTAATTATATTTATTTATTATTTATATTTATTTATTATTTATATTTATATTTATTATTTATTATTTATATTTATTTATTATTTATTGTTTATGTTTATTTATTAATTATTATTTATATTTATTTATTATTCATTATTTGTATTTATTTATTATTTATTATTTATATTTATTTATTATTTATTATTTATATTTATTATTTATTATTTATTATTTATTATTTATATTTATATTTATTTATTAGTTATTATTTATTAGTTATTATTTATTAGTGATTATTCATTATATATTATTTATTATTTATTATTTATACTTATTTATTATTTATATTTTTTTATTATTTATTATTTATTATTTATTATTTATTATTGATATTTATTTATTATTTATTATTTATTATTTATTATTTATTATTTTTATTTATTTAATTAATATTTAATATTTAATATTTAATATTTATTTTTTAATATTTATTATTCATTATTGATTATTGATTATTGATTATTGATTATTGATTATTTATTATTTATTATTTATATCTATTATGTATTTATTATTTATTATTTATTATTTATTATTTAATATTTATTATTTATTATTTATTATTTATTATTTATTATTTATTATTTATTATTTATTATGTATTATTTATTATTTATTATTTATTATTTATTATTTATTATTTATTATTTATTATTTATTATTTATTATTTATCTTTATTTATTATTTATTATTTATTATTTATTATTTATTATTTATTATTTATTATTTATTATTTATATTTATTTATTATTTATTATTTATTTATTATTTATTATTTATATTTAATTGTTATTTGTTATTTATCTTTATTTATTATTTATTATTTATTATTTATTATTTATTATTTATTATTTATTATTTATTATTCCTTATTCCTTATTCCTTATTTATTATTTATTATTCGTTATTTATTATTTATTATTTATTATTTATTATTATTGAGTTTATATCTATTATTTATGTATTATTTGTTTTTTCAATTTATATATATAAGTATATTAAATTCTTTTTATTAACCACATGGCGAGCTTGCTGGAGTGGTAATGTCTTTGAAAAATATGCAAGAAGTTAGGGGTTCAAATCTCACCGAACGTAGAATTTCTTTATATTGCATGGGTATGCATGTGCATGTGCATGTGCATGTGCATGGGATGTGGATGCATGGATAAATAAAGTAAATAAAATAATACGAAATAAATAAATAAATAAAATAAATATGAAATAAAATAATAAATAATAAATACGAAATTAAATAAATAAAATAAATAAATAAAATAAAATAAAATAAATAAATAAAATAAATACAAAATAAAATAAATATTAAATAAAATAAATAAAATAAATAAATACGAAAAATAAATAAATAAAATAAAATAAATAAAATAAATAAATAAATAAATAAAATAAAATAAATACATAAAATAAATACATAAAATAAATACATAAAATA
Source organism: Viscum album (assembly GCA_963277665.1). Lineage (NCBI taxonomy): Eukaryota > Viridiplantae > Streptophyta > Magnoliopsida > Santalales > Viscaceae > Viscum > Viscum album. The sequence goes on from OY728127.1 coordinate 1,902,814,379, forward strand.
AATATATAAAATAAATAAATGAAATAAATAAATAAATAAATAAATAAATACAAAAAATAAATAAATAAAATAAATACGAAATAAATATATAAAAAATACAAAAAATAAATATATAAATAAATAAATATATATATATATATATATAATTAAAAATAAAAAAAATTAAAAAAAATAACAAAAATAACAAAAAAAATAAAAAAAACCGCGGCTAAAAAACCGTCGCGAAACGTCCTGCGACGGTTTTGAAAACCGCCGCGAATAGTTTCCCGACACACGATTTAGCGGCGGTTTTTCAAAACTGCCGCCAATCGATTTTGCGGTGGTTGAAACCGTCACGAAATGAAGAAAAACTGCCGCTAAATGCCTTTTTTGCCGTAGTGTCATCACATTCTTTTGTCCAAACGAACATAACACCATTTTGAGTTAATGTAGTTATTGGACTAGATAACCATGAAATATATTCAACAAACCTCTGGTAATAACCTGTCAAACCAAGAAAACTCCGGATCTCGGGTATATTTGTGTGTATTTCCCATTCTTCAAGAACCTTTGTATTAGTAGGATCAACAATTAGGCCATTTTTTGAAACAATGTGACCAAGGAAATAAATTTTCTGTAACCAAAACTCACACTTTCTGGATTTCCCATAAAGTTTATTTTCTCTATGTTTTGCAAGAAAACCATTTAATGTTCTCTTTACTTTTAGAATAAAGTAAAATATAATCAATTACCACAACCAAACACGTATCCAAGAACTCACAGAATATTCTGTTCATAAGATCCACGAATACAACATGTGCATTGGTTAAACCAAAAGGCATAACTACATATTCATAATGGACATATCTAGTACGAAACACGGTCTTTGGAATGTCTGCTTCCTTTTCTTTCAACTGTTGGTACCCTGACCTCAAGTCAATCTTCAAAAAATACTGAGCTCTCTAGAGTTGAACAAAAAAATCATCGTTATGAAGAAAATGATACTTGTTCTTAAAAGTGATGTTATTCAATGATCTATAATCAATTAAATGTCTCATTGAACCATATTTATTTTTAACAAATTAAACAGGAGTACCCCATGGTGAGGTGCTAGGTCGAATGAAACATTTATCTAATAACTCCTGCAATTTCTTCTTTAACTCTAAATTTTCAATTTGATCCATTCGATAAGGGGTTTTTGAAATTTGCTTAACATCAGGAACTAATTAAACAATAAATTCAACTTCCTGATCAGGTATAATACCAAGCAACTCATCAGAAAAACCATCAAGTTGCTCATTTATCCTTGGCACATCATCAATTTGAACAGTTCATTTGTTTTAAACAATATGTGCAAGGTAACATTCATTTCCATCTTTTCCCAGTTTCTCAACTTCCTGATATGTTATCAAATGTAAAGGTTAATTCTTGTACACAAACTAAAAACTTTTCTGAAAAGAAACCTCTTATGCCTTCGGGCCACCATAAGGCCTTCGGGCTAGTTGATTCTCAAGGCCTTCGGGCCACCTTAAGGCCTTAGGGCCACCCCAAGGCCTTCGGGCCACATGAATGCAGGCCTAGACACACTACAAAAAAGGAGCAACCCTAGATGAGGATTTGGAGCAGGTACAATCACCAGAGCAGAGCCAAATGGATTGTCAAAATGAGAGGGTATGGATATGCCATCGGTACCAGCCTCTTCTTGCACGGGAAGCCTAGCCAGACGGTCATGCAAAGGTGGAGAGCTACTATCAAGATGCAGATGCTGGGGAGGGGCAGTTCCTTGTAGATAGTCTGGTTGAATTCCCTAAAGACCTTCAGGACATTTAATCTCTTAAGCCTACGGGCCTTTTAATCTCTGAGACTACGTGCCTTGTAAGGGTTCCCTCTCATCCCTTGAAAGAGGGGTTATCAAAATCAATAAAAAATGAAGGCCTTCGGTCCATTCAGGCAGTCCATACCAAAACTAACATCAAACTTTATTAGAGGAAAACAATAAGGTTTGCAGGTAGATTCTTTCTGCACACAAGGACATGAAGGTTCTTATAATTTCTTTTTTTTTCAACATTTCCTCCAGGTCCTTTTACCATAAGTTCAATATTTATATCTTTATATAGAATTCCCAATTTACTATAAAACTTCTCAGAAATGAACGAATGTGTAGGCCTTGAATTAAACAACACATTGGCATAATCTAAAAAAAAACAGTGTACCTGATATTACTTCATTTGATGGCCCAACATCTATAGAAGTAGTTGCAAACGATTTCACCACCCCTTTCTTCTTGTAGTCTAGCTTCTTTTCCTTAGTTGAATTCTTCCTTGGACACTCATTTTCATAACGACCCATTTCATTGCTCTTAAAACATTTTACTGACTATAAGTCATATTTTGTTTTACAATTACCATGATCTTTTTTTAGTGCAATTTAAAGCCTTATGTCCCATTTTACCACATCGGTATCACTTACTATAATTCAAAAGGCATTCCCTAGCATGATTTTTTTACAACTTTCACAAACTGTAATGTTAATTTTCTTACCATCATACTTTTTGAAGAGTTCATCCCTTTGGTCTGCCACCTCGACCTCTTATTATGTTTTTTTCCAAAGAAGACCTGATCATTGGAAAACACCATTTCCACCTTCTCCACACATCGAACATGTTTTTCATAACTTTTGAATTAACGAGAAGATAAATCCGTTCGATACATTGTCTTTAATCTTGATTAAAAAATAGTTGATTTTACTATCAAGATAATGTATGAAATTTGGAGCATACCTATCCAGTCGAGTAAATTTTGCTTCATAAGCAGCCACTTAGTCATCTTCCTACCTCAATTCCTGGAATTGTTTTTCCATCCTAAGAAGAATCACCTTAAGAAAATATTTCTCAGGAAACAAACCTTTGAATTCATCCCAATCAAGAACATCAATCTCCTCACTATCCTTGATATTTCTCACCATCGAACACCACTAATCAACATCAATTTCACAATGGTAAACAACGAGACTAACCTTTTGATGTTATAAACACCCCATGACATCAAAAAATTTCTCCAGTGCTTTAATCCAAACTTCATCTAGAACAGGGTCAGATGATCCTCTGAAAGATGGGGGATACATCCTCATGAAATGCTCCAGTACTGACATGTTCCTCTATGGTTGATCTAGCTAATCTCGTGCATGGATATCACCACCATTTATAGCATGAGTGAAATATTCCATCACTAAAACAAACTATTTAGTTCCGATTTTGACCATCTTATGTTACCGATTTGGATGGTTGTCTTCCACATGATGTCGTCCCAACATAGCTTCCTTATTTTCTCTGCAGAAAACCAATATGAACAAATAAATATCTTAGGGGATGCAACACGATAATATGTAAATGCTATATCATTTAAATAATAACACAAATTAATTTAAGGATATTAATTTAACAATATCCTAACTCCTAAAGATGTCTAAACTGACCTATGATACCAAATATAAGAACCCGGCCTTAAAACATTACATCATCTTGAATTTAATGAATATTTCCCATTAAGGATCTTCTCAAGTTTATATTTTTAGAGAATTATACCACAACTATTACATTACATATCAAAAGTTACAACGTATATATTTCTACTTAGTTCCAATTTTTTCAAAAAATAAAAACTCTTAAAAAAAGATTCATGTCTTGTTCCATGTTTTAGACAGTATGACTTTTCCTTGACCATATTCATCTTTAAGTCCTATGAAAAAAATTTCAAAACATGGGATGAGCATATAAAACTCAGTAAGGGTTATAAAATAATGAAATAAAATATTATTTCATCATTAAATACATTACATAAGCTCTATAACATACCTCATGAAATCAAAAGATTTATGAATAATACATAGAAATCATAAATCATACAGATAACCTTTGGCATCCATATCATACTTAGATTGTAGCTATCATAGCTACGTAGGGAGTTACATTTGGAATACCCTTCATAATATATTCCCTAAATCTCTTAGGAGAAACATTCGCGTTTACCTCTCTCACGTTACCCAACGAATTGGAGATCTATCTCGGGCTCACCTGCCATTGGTTTATCATAGAACCACCCGTATATGTAAACAATTCCCAAGAACCATAACATATTCATAACACATAAAAAACATAAAGGGAAGATAAAATTTCCTTATTTCAATCACAATATATCATTTAAACATATTGACAGAAAAAATTCATTATCAAAACCATTTTCATTACCAAAGTATCTAAAAGAGTATATGTTATTTAATTGCCTTTAAAAAACATTACGACTTGTTAAGGATGCCAAAAGATCAAATAATACTCACGGTGGTGGAAAATACTGTTGTCACCACATACATTAAAAGAAAAATTATTTTTTATGTTTAGTAAAATGCATAGTAGAGAAAATATTCCTTTTCAAAAAAAAAATTCAAAGGGTTTTATACACAATATAAAATAAAGTCGTGTATAAAACAAAATATGCCTCAATGAAAGGAGATTGAGACGAAGTCCCTTACCTCAGTCTGACTTGACACGTTCATTCTTTAATCTCCTGAATAATAAAACAAAGTTAATTTCTACTTACTTAAGATCCTTTTTCAAGTTTATTATTCCTTTTAATTCACTTATTACCATGTTATAAACATTATGTAGTCATTTAAGTTTAAAATGGTCATTTTGTAAATATATGGTACTTGAGTCAAAAATGAAGTTCTTATAATTACAAGTTGTTCATGGGGTCAAATATCTCTTATCTCCAGAATGATATTCATGATTTATATATCATAAATATCATATATATATCCATTATATGTATTTATTTATAATAGTACATAACATTTGGAGATAAGAAATGAAATGCACCGTTCATGGAGACGGTAAGCCGTACGTACGCATGAAGGATACATTCATTTCTATTTATTATTTTAATGGAATTAAAACATAATTATACATATATTTATTATAATTCCATTATAATATTAAATATAGTATCATTAAATCCATCCATTATAGGTCCCACATATGTCATTAATGAGTCATATCACTTTGAGGGGGTGATAGTCCGCACTTCCTCAAATTAAATTATCAGGTTTACAATAATGGAAACCATAAAGTTATGATATAAATGGAAAATAAAGAATCATAATGAAAAAATAAACATAATATATATCATATATAAATACAGGTCCATCATAATGGCCACAATGAGAGGCGGTAGGAGATAATCGAACAATCATTGTTTCGTGAGACGCTAGTTTTCCATCCACAGAAATAGTATGTTCTTTAACCATTAGATGGAGGTGTGTGTATGTGTAGTTGGAATAATTCTGATAACAACATACTAGTATATTTATCATAATGGTTTTGTTATAAAATAAAGTAATAAAAAGAGTTTAGGGGGTCAGATATGTAAAATAAAACAAAAAAACTTAAGAGAAGATGTTACCTTTAAATCAGATAACTCTCTTTGGTTTGATCCAAACGGGTTTGTTGAAGTGTCTTATTCTTATGTTAAGGATTATAGAAGGAGGAGAGGGATGTATGGAGCTTAATTGGGTAGAGGTTGGATGAGCCAAGTGTCCTGATAGGTCTGAGGAATGGGTTAGAGGTGATGGATTTTTATAAGGGGGAGGAGGGGCTCTTTAAGAATGTTTGAAAATATTATTTTATTACATAATTATTTTTGGTTTCCAAATGTCCCAAACTTATTAATGGGGAAGATAATATGACTCATGGTCGAAATAAAATCATCCAATAAGAATTGGACTGGTATTTATATTATTTTAATCTTTTAATCTTATTTATTTAAATAACTTATTAACGAGCTAAACACTACATCATTATTGTGTCATAAATAATTAAATTTATTTAATGTCTAAAAATTATAAAAAAATAACTTGATATATAAAATAGTTTTATATTTCCAAATAATATTTATAGTTGAAATGATAACTTATATAACACTATATAAAAAATAATTTACTAAAAGATATTTGTTTATGTCATTTTGTCTTTACTTTAAATTAATTAAAATAAAGTGTCATTATCACTCCCATGTGGCCCCATGGGGTCCCAAAATCGACCCAAGGATTATCATGGTAGGAATTGTATCAACCAATAGGATTAGGAAACTTTTTAGGGTAATTTTCTATTATTCGTGAAATATTCCTTTACCCTTATTTACAAGATTTAGCTTTTAACCATGGTAAATAACATATTAACTGTAGTAAATATTCATAATGTCTAAAAATAAAAGTTACCTATTTACACAATTTGGACCTCCTAATTCCAAATATGGAATCCTTTTTTAAAATTCAAAACACAAAAGTGGCATAAATTAATTAGAAATTAATTCCCACTGTCAAAACAAATGACGTGTTGTGAAAAAACAATAACTATGCAAATATTGACATTATTTTATGTCCAATTTGAAAGTGAAATTAAATCCAATAACCGCCATTGCATTAAATGGTAAAAATATAATCTAATTAAACTTGAAAACCAATTAAAAATATAATCTATCCATATAAATATATTAGATTAAAAGGCAGTTTTGAATTAAAATACAGTATTTTTCACTATTCATCAAAAATTGAATTTGATCAGAAAAATACCAAAATATTACCCAAAGTGAATTTTGATGTCCTGATTCTAAAGAATAATTTTATTTTGAAAAATAAAATATATAAATGTGTCCAAAAATAGATTTAAAGAGGGTTCTCCATTAAAAGGTGGTAAATCAACTTTTTAAAGAAAATTATGCCTAAAATTAGATTCATTCAAATTTTAAGCCTATAACTATTATTGGATAAATGTTATTTTTTTAACAAACATGTATAATCATATTATGGTTAGTTCTTTTCATTCCTACCAATACAACGGCTAGGCGTTAACTACCATTCAAAATAATAATATTATATTATTATTGTGCAACATAAGATTTCAACAAAACCCGTAGATGCATATCAGATACTCCATCAAACATAGAAACCCCTTTAAGATAAAATTAATATTTAATTCACAAAGTATTAATTAAAAAAATGTATTATTTCTTTATTTACCAGGGATGTTATAAGAACTTCCATCTTAAGGGACCTCTGATGAGTTCTTGTCATATTCATAAAAATCTATAATTTTCTTCCATCAATGATAAGTAATCCCATGATATTTACTGAATTATCCTCAAAATAATAGAGGATATATTTAAATCTAACTAATTGTATAATCTGATACCACTTATAGGACCCTGAAACACACTAATAAGTGAGGAGTGAATGATAGTTTTATATATTTCCTATTAAAGAGATGGATCTTTTTCCCATGTTGGAAGGAACATGTTAAATGTATCTCATAGAATCAAATTGTAATTAATAATTCACACATAGAGAGAACACACAATAGTTTTACATAGATCACCACTAAGGGATAGTCTATGGAGCAAACACCAACAGTTTTTCAGTCATACCAACTTCCACTAATATTAATTAGTTGTGGAATATATATGATTAGACAAAACTACTCTGTTCGAGGAAAACCATATTTGTATGATTTTTGGGATAACACATTGCCTCTTTCAGAAAACTTCCATTGAATCCTACAATAACACATATTTTGATGAATACATACATATTTTAGCGACTTGAAGGTCCCATTAATAGATTTGAATTTAAGTCTTTGTCCCTAACTAGCATGAGAATATTCGTTCATCATATTCCCGAATTGATGAATCTGAAATCACTATTCACATAAACTAGATGTTCAACATTATTGTTCACAATGATCCTTCATGAAGTCCCAAAACCTCAGAAAGAAAACTTCTTCATGAAACACTGTGTCGTCTCATAATAACTAGTCATCATGAAACTAATTTTTCTGAGATATTTATGAATTGGTTAAGACAAAGATAGTATTTTCATGATGCTTAGGCTCATAATGAATACCTGTGTCACGACCCGACCCTACCCGGGCTCGAGCCGCAACTACCCCAGGCCTGCCTCCATAGGCCAGGGGCTAGTGTCCAGCGCCGAAGACACAACAACTCGGGGAGGCATTTTCCTAAGTACCTGTACACACACATGCAGCACACTCAAAGCAACAGTGCAGAGTAAAATAAAATACAAGAAAAGAAAAAGGGAAACTACTATATATAAACCACAGAGTGCATCGACCCCTACAATTAAAAAGTACAAGCTGAAAAGAAAAGGGAAAAAACACGCGCCCAACCAAAAAGTGCCACAACCCATCAACAGGTGAACAAAAGAAAACAGCTGGAAGGTTCCCCCACCTGGAACCCGACTACGACCACCGTACGCGGTCCAAGCTCCCAAACTCATGTGATCCACTGAAGTCACGACCAACCTATCCGTCGTCTTCAAGGGCACACCAAGTGCGGGAAAATCCCAAGCAGGGTGAGTATAAAAATACTCAGTAGGATACCCCAAAGGCTCGAGGGAGCAACAAAGGAGGTACCGAAGGGTGAGCAGTAGAGCGAACATGGAAAGTAAAGGAGGTACAACAGAAAGGCAGTAAGAGTAACAACAGAGATTCCAGCTTAACCCAACAAGAGAAATGAGGTAGACTCATCGAGACACAAGGAGATGGAAATGGTGAGAAGATGAACTTATCGTCAAGTCTTCGCTACCTATAGTAGGATAGTAGACTCGTCCAACCATGCGAAGCTAGACACGGAAAGCACGTGGAATACCCCACACGTCTTCGCCTCTCCTGGAAGGAGAGTAGCCAAAACCCAAGGAGTGGGTACTCATACAAGGTATATACATATATATGCTCTGCCAAGATTCCCGAACAAGCTCGTAAGGGGATCTCCGTCCCGTAGCTCAGCCCAAGAAAAAGTATCCAAAAATCCCAGACCTAACCCCATCATTGATGCCCAGCATCCCGCACGTCTACCCTGAACCGCAAGCCAAGGGTCTCAATCACCGCACCTTGACACTATCCGCTTTGGGTGACACTAACTCGCCCGCACGGTTTTAGATCATGTCACAAGAACGCGTCTCGGTGGGGAATGTGCCCCTTGTAATTGTGAGTTCTAGGGAAAATCGAACCACACCTCGTCACTTCCCTACAGTCGAGAGGTCTCCTCAAAGTCGAAGCCCATCACAACACTGACCCATATAACCAAGGGTCCCACTCCGGTAATCACGAAGGAAAACCACAGGCTAGCCTAGTTTAAAGGAATGAGCCTGGAATGCCATCTAGTGTCCCACTGCCCAGCATACTGGAGGGTAAACCCTAATACATCATCAGGCAACCCACTGTGCAGCCCTGCTAGAGGGTAAACCCTAACCAGATATCAGGTGAACCACTTCCCATCCCTGCTGGAGGATAAATAGTAATACATCATCAGGCAACCCACTGCCCAGCCCTGCTGGAGGGTAAACCCTAATACATCATCAGACGACCCACTGCCCAGCCCCGCTGGAGGGTAGACCTAGAATAAGTCGACAGGCGACCCACTCCCCAGCCTTGCTGAAGGGTAGACCTGGAACTAGACGACGGGCGACCCACTTCCTAGCCCTGCTAGAGGGTAGGCCCTATGAGGTCGTCGGGTGACCCACTGCCCAGTCTCTGCTGGAGGGTAGACCCTAAGTGCATCGGGTGACCCACTGTCCAGTCTCTGCTGGAGGATAGACCTGAAGAAGTCGATGAGTAACCCATGGCCCAGCCCCGCTGGAGGGTAAAACTCAGAACTTCTCTGGCCATCTCTACTAGAGGGTACAACAATGGCCAATTGAACACGGAGTGGGTATCGCGCAACCACCCACTCCAGAACAACTCTCCCAAAAGAGTTCATCACATGTTCCATCGCGGGGTTTCACTAGCACCGCTACTGGCAGATCCATCGAGAACGAAACCAAGGGGAGACCACTCAACCCTGCTGGTCGACAAACACACAGAGGGACCCTCTACGTCATGAGAGGTCAAAGTACGCAAAGCAGAACACGACTTTCACATGGGGCCCACACAACGTGTGGCCCCATCTCATCACTAACTGAACGCACGAACGTCTCAGGTACGAACCATACGTACCTCCAAGTGCTCTCGTATACTCCCAGAGTATACCTCATCCCGGCCCAAAGGCTATCGTGCACACGACACCCAACATCAATGTGAAGGCGTGACATAATAGCTCCACCTCAAAGGACCAAGCACGACCAACCACAACTTGTGAACCATTTACATCACTCTCCCAAGAGTGCGCGATCACACGCCAAGGGTCCGCTTCAAACGAGGTAGGGCGAACCACCACTAGAGCACCTTACATGCTCCACATTCAATAAGGTCATGCAAGAGGGTCCATAGGACCAAACAGATCACTCCATTGTAATCCCCGTGAAAAAACACACGAGATCGACTACTTACTCGCCTACAACGGATATCCGACGGAAAAGTCACCAACACCGCCTCACACCCAAACGGCGTCCCGTGATCACGAGTCTCAGCCCCGAAAACAGTCGGGCGCATCGCACCATTGTGATCCCCTCTAGAAAACACGTCAAAAGCACTACTCACTTGAGTGCAACGGATATCCGGAGAAAAAGGTGCATCCCGGCGCACCGCACATGAGCGGTGCCACGTGGGACCCACATCCCGGTCCCAAAAATCAATAAACGGATCGCACAGTTGCGATCCTCTCGAAAAAGTAAACAAAATGGACTATCCACTTGTCTAAAACGGTCGCTCGGTGATTAAGATGGAAAATCACCGTCGACGCCCAAACGGCCCTCGTGGGCCCCGCACCATCGTGAAAAATTATAGCGAGCAGACTGCGCCAACGTGATGCCCTTGGAAAAACACCCAACATCGATTGCTCGCACGCCCCGTACGTATGCCCGAGGAAAAAGCCGTTAAAAGCTGCACGCAGCTCAAAAGACGGGCGATGGGGCCCACGCCTCAAATTCGGCCTCAATGCCTAGAACCGCCGTGGAAAGATCCGCCTCGGTGCTAGGGTCCCAACGCCGCTGACGGTGCTTAAATCAGACGTCGGACGCGTCTGTGCCGTCCAAAACAAGATCCACCGCAAGAAATGACAAACCACTTAAAGACGCGTCTCACCTCCTCGGCCCCTCATTTCCGGAATTAAAAATTCCTGAAACCATCTCAAAAGATCCTTCTCTGTTCCAGGCCCGCGCCGCCATAGACAGCGTGCAAAATGGACATCCGTAGAGAAAGCTATGGACGTCGGAAGTTAGAGGGGGGGGGGGGGCTTGGGCCGGACCGGCCCGGACCGGCCGGTCCGCCCACAGCCGGCCCGCTGGGACCGTGGCCCAGCCGACTCCCACAAGGCCGCCTCACCCACGCGCCGCGCGGGCGCCTCTTCCACCGATCGGCCGAAACGGCCGGTCGGCTTTCCACACGGAGACCCGCGTCGCGCGGGTCTCTGTCCAGCTGCGGGGTCCGCGCCTGCGACCCCGCCGTCTCCTCTCGCCGGCTCCCGCAGCCGGCGCCCTCAGCCGGCGAGCAGAGCCGCCCCGCACCGTGGAGGTGCCGCCCAGCCATCCAGATGGATGGCCGGCCTTCCGCCGCGCCCACTGCCGCACCGCCGTCCCAGAACCACTGTCCACCGCCAGAAACCGCCAGAAACCCGGAATTCCGGCCGGAACTTCCCGGGACTGCCCCGGGCACCCCAGGACTCGGATTTTTGATCTGAGAAGAGAGTCGGAAACCTTAGAACATATACTACACAGATATGGGCTTGAATATAATATCAGGCAGCAATTATACACTAAATTAAGGATTCAAATAGGGGTTCGGAATTTAAAACGCAAACAAACACCGCCTACCTCGCTGGGCTTTGCCCGGAGCATCGCGTCGATCTGCCGGCACCACCACAACTCACTGAAGTCACCTCGCTGGATTGTCTAGCCAGATATGAAGGAGGGGGGAAGGGTTTGAGGAAGAAGAAGAAGAAGAAAAAGGTGTGGTGGGGGTGTTTAAGTACAAATCACTTAAACGCCCGCCCGACAGCCCCGAACCCGAACTCCCGACGGGGTCAAGATTTAGCCTCCCCTAGGCTAAGAACCACGCTCTGAGCGCAACGACAGTCTCAGAATTTTATTCCGAGACCCCGTTAAAAAGTTATTAAACTTAGCGCCCGAGGCCGCCAAATTACCTAAATGCCCCTGGGATCATTTTTCACAAACGGCCCGCGCCCGCGAAACTTATACCCCTACTAGGGTAAACGGCACGCTCTAAACTCAACAGTGCCCTCGGTTTTCCAATCCGAGCCACCGTTTATAAGATACTCAAGTTTCACCACTAAACAAATAAATTAATTAATTAATTTATCCGTTTAACATTCCAGAAGCGGGCGATGGGTCCAAACGTCCCACGCCGACAAGTTTTATGTCATACCTAGGGTAAACACCCCATTCCGGACCCATCCGTACACTCGGATCTCTGATTTGAAGCTCATTTTAGGAGTAATCCCATTTATTTAGCATTCCCAGTGTGAACGCACTGGAAATTTAATTCCGGCCACTCTGGGGCTCGGAATCTCACGCCGTCTGAAGGCGCTGCTCTGGAATATCATCAAGAGTATTCCAGTGTCTTTTTTAGAAAAAACCGGGTTCTTACATCATTCCCTCATTCAATATTTTCGTCCCCGAAAAGCAAAACTAGGGAGCAACACAGGGTACTAAGCCCACACCTGGCATTCCCATACCCAGAAAAACCCACGCACATCTCTGCGTCAACGCACACAGACCAAAGGATTGATCCATTCACGCTAGGTCGGCCCTTGACGATGTCACGCACCCACTCCAGACTTTGGGGTTAGGGAGAGGCGATAGACAACCTCGCCATCCCTTTGCACGGTCTCAAATGACCCGAAGGCTCTCGAGGGTATCTCACCTCCTCGAACGAACCTCTACATCTCACGCTGCGACTGGAATCACCGCCCTCACCTGAAACAAGGCCCGGTGATTCCCTCCTTCAGAATATCCATATGGTGAAAACCCCAAGGATATTTGGTCACACAAGGTTCCACAGTCGATGCTCTCTTACACGCTCAAAAGGCGAAGGAGTCAACACCATCGACTAAAGGAAAAGGTATCACACCTTTTCCCTTACCAACACAGGGTTACACCCGACGCCCTGCGTCACCCTGGTAACACCTCAAACAAGGAGCCGAGAGAAAAGAATTTCACCCACAGAGCCTAACAATTCTACTGCAAGAAGTAGAAGAGTCCCAAGGGGTACCTCTCACCATCCCGTGCTCTGCAGGATCGTAGACATCCAAAGCTCGCGGCTACCCGCGGTCCCAACCATCATCTCCCGGAGCCTGACGTGGACCGCCTAGTGGTGATGGGGAGATATCGTAAAGTCTTCCCCCCACTACCAACTCATCCCGCTCCTCTGCTAGCACCACCTCTCTGGCCACTACTCTGATCACGGTGCTGCCTATACCATGGTGGTGCGCCTGCTACCTGTCCGAAGCTCTCAGCAACTCGGGTCGGGCAGTCTCGGGCCATGTGACCTCGCCCATCACAAGCATAGCACTGACACTCTCTGGGCTTCCCTGGTGCCGTCCGGCCCCACTGTGGTGTATGAGCATGGCCCGGGATCCACTCACGGAAGGGCATCCTCGACTGAGGCCCAATGCCTTTTCACCACAGTGGTATACGACCACGTCTCCGAAACCGGCAGTGGGAAGGCCACCTACATCGAGGTCCTATCCTCTGATGCCTGCTAGCTACGACAGACGTCCCGACTCCATCGAGCCCACTGCCACTACCAACCGCAAAACACGACAGGAAGCCCCCTGTCACCAGCACCTGCTCTAGCACCCCGACATATGTGGAAATTACCAAGGGTATTATGAAAACACAAATCTCTTGGTGGAGACCCTGATCAATCTTCCGTGCTCGGATGTTGTCATCATGGACGAAGTCTGGGTAAAAGCGTGCACGGTCTGCAAAACTAGCCGCGTACTCGGCCACCATCATCCCTCCCTACTGAAAATGCATGAGCTCCTGAATCCAAACGGAGCTCAAGCAGGAGGGGCAAAACTCCTCAAGAAACAACAACAGAAATTCATCCCACGAAAGTGACGACTCGTCAAGAAACTGAGTCACCAGACTCCACCAACGCCGAGCTGCTCCATGAAAAAGGGTGGCTACCAAAGCCACTATATGATCTGTCGGCGTCTGCACAAGCCTAAAGAGACTAACCACTGTCTCTAGCCAACCCTATGCTGCCTAAGGGTCTGGATCACCACTGAACCTCAGCGGTCTCCACCGCTGGAACTCACGGAGCGCGCTCAACCTGCGCTCAAACTCAGCATGCTCTGCTGAAGCTGTCTGCTGCTCAAAAGGTGGGGGGTGATACTACCGGCCCACTCGGAGAAAGGGGATCACATGATGGGTCTTGGACTGTGGCCTCGTAGCTCACAGGGTCGTTGTCACGAACCAAAGCTGGTATCCTGGCTGGCTTTCTTCGCGGAGACATCCGGAATATTATAAAGGAGTGCCTCTGTCAAATGAGCATATATGTATATACCGATAACAACAACGATGGGGAGATGACTCAAGAAGGACAGTCAAAGACTCAATCCTATGTGATGCACCAACAAAATTTCCCTGCAACAAGTGTCCCAACCTTCCGAGTCGACAAGCAGGTAATCAAGGTCCTGGTGAATGGATATGTCGGCCGCCGCAACATCACTGGACTCCCTGACCTGAGAGCCGCTGTCGAGACACATTAACACTGTTGCTCTAAATCCCAACCAATTCCTCTTTTTGGGACGTCTGCGCAATGTCCCAAGGAACGAACCACTTATGATACCACTTTTTCACGACCCGACCCTACCCGGGCTCGAGCCGCAACTACCCCAGGCCCGCCTCCATAGGCCAGTGGCTGGCGACCTGTAACAGCCCAAGATTTTATAAAAAAATATTCTTTTTAATTTTATTAAAGTCTTGTGTTGTATGCTACACCAAAAGGAGCTTGCACAACACGCATCCTTGACTTGCCTTGCATTACACGCAATCGCGACCTTCCTCGATAGCGTGTGTAATACGCAATACCGAGTTTCACTAAACAACGATATGCTATTAAAATATTATTAAAACTAGCCGGTATGAATAGTAATAACAACTTTTTAAAATTCTGTAAATCTTATTTTTCAAAATGAACTTCATTTTTGGATTCGGAGTATCGAATTTAGCCTAAGGTGAAATTTTGGTACATTTCGGATAACTTTCATATTCTGATGAATAGTGAAAATTACTAAATTATAATTAAAAACAACTTTTTTAATCGAAATAATTAATAGTGATAAATCATTAATTTGAGTGGTTTTAAAGTATATTTAGAATATATTTTAACAATTTAATACAATGTTGGTCCTTGTATGTAATTTCACATTTAAACTAGACATAAACAAGTGTCAATCTTTTGATAGATATTGTTTCTTAAAAACACGCTATTTGTTTTAACAGCGGGATTTAATTATAAAATTAATTAATGCAACTTTTATGTTATGAATTTGGTAAAATAGACTTCATTTTTAAATTCGGAATATGAAATATATCTTGGGATGAAATTTTGGCATTGTTCTGAAAAACATCAATTTTTGATGAATAGTGAAACTACTAAGTGGTAGGTTAAAAACTGAATTTTGCATAAAACTTAATTTTACCGCTTCTGTGAATGGAATTTTGAAAATCCGAGAGACACGGTTAATATCAAGGACTAAAATGTGGTTCAATGAGATGAAAATAATTTTTTGGTGAATAGTAACTTTTTACTTTTTTTACCACGATTAATAGTAAATAGGGTAACTAAGGGTAAATATGATATTAATATTACCCTAACACATGTCCTAATTCTATTGGACAAGTGTAATTCGACCAAAAACAAACTTAGGAATAAAATATGACCATTTAGGCCCACTTGGATTAGATTAGGACATTTATTATTAATTTATTTAAAGAAGGGTTAAAATAGTTAAAATCAAAGTTTAATAAGTAAATCATTTTTAATATGGAGTTATACATAAGATAAATTCGACTATAAATATTCATTAGAAAGATACAAAGATTTCCTACATGATGGTATTTTATTTGTAATTTTTAGACATAAAATAATTTAATTTATTTATGACACAACGATGATGCAGTAATTATCTTATTAATGAAATATTGACATAATTGATGTTATAAACACAAAAATAAATGTAATTTGAGATTTTTTATGAATTCCACTAATTTTCTAGGTTACTATGATATATTAATGTTGATGTAATCAACTTGGTTCGAACATTTAATTCTGTTATGACTTTCACAAAAATCATATATCAAATAGTGTCAAAATTGACACAAAATAGTTTTTAAATCAAATATTATATTATTAATTGTTATTGTATTCCTAAAAATCTAAGGTTCGGCCAAATTACTTAGATAAGGATATATATATTAATAATAAACAATTTGGGGTTCTTTTTTCATGTTATAGTAAGTTTATTAACCATATAGTGAAAGAAAACAAAAAGACATGGTAAAAATTAAATTATTTAACTTAGAGTTAAATTTAATTGATAAGGTTAAAATAATATCCTAAACTTGTCTAAATTCTATTGGTTGATAGGATTGCGACCCCTCCCCACCTTATCTTCGAAATAAGACCCTTTGGAACCATTATAAACCGATTTTGACTTTAATATAAAATAATATTTTGAGATATTCCTAAGGTGCCCCTCTCCTTCCTTATAAAAGGACACCTCCTCCCCCTCCTCCTCACACCAATTTGAGCACTCAAGCTCGGCCAACCCCTGCCAAAATCCCTTCTCCACTTCCCTAGAAACATCCTAGAGGTTCTTGTCTTCCTCAAAGACCAATTCTAGTGCCCTAAGAGGAGGTCTCAAAGAGGCACTTCAAAGAAGAGGTAATTACCGTTACCAATTCTTTCATCTTTATTTCTTCTTCCACTTCTTCTTCTTAGGTTGTTTCATTATGAAGTAATAACATCAGTATCACTAATATACTGATATGTTATTATAAGTATGAAACAACCCTATTTCACCATCTATCCATCCTACGGAAAAAGAAATCATCGCTCGTGCGTACGTACGGACTACCGTCTCCACGACGCGATGAGATTCATTCTCCATGTTAACCATTTAAGAATGATTATAATGTATATATAAGAAATAATAATGAAATATATGACATTATAAAGCTACTGGATTTATGTATATATATACATATGTGTGTCATCTACTTACTTCCATTTCAAGACAATAAGGAAAGAAAAACAGCGTTCATGCGTACGTACGGACTACCGTCTCCATGAACGATGTTTTTCATTTTATTTATCTATCTATTATATATATATATATATACTGAATATATATGATATATAAATCATATTTTATATTCTGGAAGTAAGTAAATCATGATATAAGTAATAATGATGTCAAGAACAACAAGTCAAAAC
Organism: Viscum album; assembly: GCA_963277665.1. NCBI lineage: Eukaryota > Viridiplantae > Streptophyta > Magnoliopsida > Santalales > Viscaceae > Viscum > Viscum album. The sequence goes on from OY728127.1 coordinate 1,902,831,825, forward strand.
ACCTACGATAAATGAAACGATTTTACCCAAAACGCTTCTTTAACATGGAATTTACAAAAGAACGGGTAATATAATGTCATAAGTGAACCATATATGATATCATAACAATGAATATGATTCTTGTAATAAGTCAATGACATTATTTAAATCATTATACAGGAGGTTCGGACACATACGAAGCAAATTGGACCTAAGGTAAGGGAAATATCACAATCTCATTTTTATCCGAGATTGTTTATTCGTAAGTATTTACTGGGGTATATTTTATCATCCAAATCCATGTTTACTCAATATGTAATATTATTTCCATCCACCTAAAATTGTTTAAATCCATTTTTACCCTTCAGTGAGTTTTTAGTAATACGTATGAAAGGAATCTTTTGTCGTTTTTCGTACGAGGTACTTTTTGACTTTTCCGACAAAAGTACGAAGAATGTTTTTTTTAACTTATACGGCACGAACGGATTTCTACTATTTTATAAAGCCTTATTTTAATGAAGCTTCCTCTAAAAGATTTCATGACTATTTTCAATAAAATCTCTTTCTTTTAAAATTGCATGATGTTTTGTGAAAAGAAATTGATTTTGAAGAAGAAAGGATATTTTCCTCAAGAATTCAATTCAAGTGTTTTATCAAAATTATTTCCCATCTAAGATAATAAAGGGTTCTGTTTCTATCCATATTTTTACATTGATTTGACTATGTTGTGATGGAATTATGTTTATGAATTCCTTTATCTTATATGAATGGTTTTATGATGTCATGTTGTTTTAAGAATCCCATTTTTATTACATGGGTTATGAAATGATGTATGATTTATGATTTTGTGGCACACATAAGAATGGTATCATTATGAGATGGGTGGGACCTATATCTCCCTCCAATGCATTGGGTAATGATTTTATATCTCATGAGATAGACATGGCTGAAATGGTAGGTTATACCGGTTCAGTGAAACAGGACTGAAACGAGGGTTACTCGATTCAGAAAGGGACTTTTTCCACTAAGATAGTCTTGGCAATGAGTCTTGACTAACAAGAAATGATTTTCTATGATTATGTGTGCATGCCACAAAGTTTCACGTTTTAAGTTATGATTATTGGGATTACATTTCACTTCTATGATATATCCCATGTTATGATATTATGAGCTCTTTTGCAGGTTAAGATTTCCAAAAGCTATGTATATGATGTGATTGATTTTTCTTTTGTTTACCCTTACTGAGTATTTGAGCTCACCCTTTTATGTTTTCTTTTCCCCAGGATATAAAGAAAGGTTTTAGGTAGAAAAAAGGGATGACCTTTATGGGAGATATGGAAGAACTTTCACCACGATTAGAAGATTACGTTCCGAGTTTCCAAAGACACTAAACTATTACGATCCTTTAGTGTGTGTTTTTGTTATGTACTAAGTATTCCGCAAATGTAATGTAATGTCCATGTACGTCAAGATACGGGTCTCTACAGTTGGTATCAGAGGAAAGGTTTAGTCAACCTTTGGAAACTAGGATGCGAGAACTTTAGTGAGATCCCTAGAGATATTTCTAAGGTATGTCTAGGGATGTCCCTAAGGTTAAGTATACGTATAGGTTATAGTACTAGAATTACGCTAACGGTCATAGAATTAAACCTAAGATGTTAGATATTGAAGGTACTCCCCCTTTATTATGTTGTTTTCCCTAGCATGATTTTTGCCTCTCACACTATTCTTTTTGGGTTTTAGACGATGGCTGGAACCCGAAGGAACCGTGTTGATCAATGCAATGGACAATGCAATGATTGCCCTCCTGAACAAACAAATATGGGAGATGGAGTGAAAAATCTTATTGCTATACTTACACAAGCTATGAATCATTCTGGACTTCCAAATGAGCAGAGAAGGGAACAATATTCTATTGAGTCCTTCATGAGGCAACGTCCACCTTCTTTCAGTGGGTCTTCTGATCCACTTGTGGCTGAACAATGGATCAGTACTACTGAAAAGATATTTTCAGTTCTTCAATGTTCTGAACATGATAAAGTCATCTTAGCAGTATATCGTTTGGAAGGTGAAGCTGATCAATGGTGGAATCTTATCAAGAATACGAGGCCAAGAGATGAAATTGAGTCCATGGAATGGGACGAGTTCAAGAACTTGTTTTTCAGTAAGTACTTCCCTCGTATTCTTCGAACAAAGATGGAGAAAGAGTTTCTTGAACTGAAGCAAAGGGACGATGAATCTGTTGGTACCTATGAAGCAAATTTTACAAGACTTCCAAGGTATGCTTCTGGAATTATCATCCAACCTGAAAGTAAAGTTGATCGATTTTTCAGTGGCTTAAAACCAAGTCTTCGAAGGGCATTAGCTATAAGAGACTTCAGTAGCTATGAAGAAATTGTGCGTTGTGCTATCAAGGTAGAAATGGAAGTTGGTGTTACATATCCATCTCATGGTTTTGACAAGAAACGAAAGATGGAGTTTAAGGAGAAATCTCAGAATAATGGTGAAAAGAAGATGAATGTTTCCTTATGCACAAAGTGTGGAAAGAAGCATGGTGGAGATTGTCTTAAAGGGACTAGAAAATGTTTTAAGTGTGGAAAAGAAGGTCATCGAGCAGCTGAGTGTCGAAGTAATGGAAAAAAAGTTTCTAATGATGTGAATAAAGTAAACACTGCAGAGAACGCACCACCAACACTTCAATGCTTCAAGTGCAAGGAAATGGGGCATTATGCTAATAATTGCCCTAATCCAAGGGTTAGTGATGATCAACATGAGCAACCACTGAAGGCAAAGGACAAAGGGAAATCACATGCGATCACTATTGGCAATGTTGAATATGACAACGATGTGGTTGAATGATTAAGTGTTTATGTAATGGGATTCCAAAATAATGTTGTATCATTGAGTATTGCAATATTTACTGATGTGGTATTCAAAGTGATTGAGATATTTTTTGGAAATAAGATGATATGTGCATAATGAAGAGGAGAAAATGAAATGTTTAATAGTATTCATGAGCTCATGATTGATATAAGGACTAAGTGATATCATGGTGTTAGTATATAGAATTTTGAGGATTTTGGTATGTGGAAAGAGTTAACTTTTAATAGAATTCGTGTTTTCAATAAGGTTCAATGGGTATTCAAGAGAGTACAAGATTAAGGCCTTTGAATGTTTGGAATGTGACCAACATAACATATCTTATGATATATGGGGATCAACGATGGTATTAAATCTCTGGTAATCGTTTCCACTATGTTATGAGAATGGACTGCAGTATTATGGATAAGCCTAAAGATTGGAATGGATTATGTTGGACATAAGTTAGTATTGTTTAAGGATAGAAGTTTTTTCGATATTAATGATGGGATGTTATAGTAATATAGTTTTATAAAAAGGACAACCTGCAGGACGGGCGACAGCCCATCGCTTCGGACAAGGCTGTAGGAATCGAACCCACAACCGAAGTGCGACTGGCCTTTATCGCCTACCACTGACCTACAGGAAGTCCCTGTTTAGTAGAAACTAGTTTTATTATATTAAGCAGTATGATATATGAAGTATAAGTCCATTTTAGGAACTATATATGATTAATCTCACTATAGAATGACTTATGTATATTTAATAACTTTTGCTTACCTTTTGTTTGAGACAGATGGAATGACCCGTCATTCTATCACATGATCTGCTAACACTTCACGAATAACAAATTCAACTTCATTTATTTAAGAGATGAAGTAGAAATTGTTCTAGGCACGAACAAAAGTGAGATTGTACCAAAATAAAGTAAGTATTTATTCTAAGCAAATTTTCAACTTTAGGGAAATGATCCTGAAAACCAAAAATGTTGTCCTAGTGATCTTATACCTAATGAATCAGATGGTACCTTATATCATCACAAATCTATGGATTTGTGATTACTGGCTTTTCCATAGCCATGTTCTCTACCACTCTCCATCAGAACATGATGGTTAGATTTCTCTTCCATATCCATATTTTCACCTATGTGGAAACCCAGTGATTAGTTTATTTGGGTAATCGTTACATTTCATACTTTAGTTTTTAAAGCCAAGTTTTGGTATTCCCTTTTACGATGTGGGTTTCTATTAAAGAAAATTTCGAATAGTAAACCATTTATAACCCCGACGAATTTCGAGGGCGAAATTCATTTTAAGGGGGGTAGAATGTAACAGCCCAAGATTTTATAAAAAAATATTCTTTTTAATTTTATTAAAGTCTTGTGTTGTACGCTACACCAAAAGGAGCTTGCACAACACGCATCATTGACTTGCCTTGCATTACACGCAATCGCGACCTTCCTCGATAGCGTGTGTAATACGCAATACCGAGTTTCACTAAACAACGATATGCTATTAAAATATTATTAAAACTAGCCGGTATGAATAGTAATAACAACTTTTTAAAATTCTGTAAATCTTATTTTTCAAAATGAACTTCATTTTTGGATTCGGAGTATCGAATTTAGCCTAAGGTGAAATTTTGGTACATTTCGGATAACTTTCATATTCTGATGAATAGTGAAAATTACTAAATTATAATTAAAAACAACTTTTTTAATCGAAATAATTAATAGTGATAAATCATTAATTTGAGTGGTTTTAAAGTATATTTAGAATATATTTTAACAATTTAATACAATGTTGGTCCTTGTATGTAATTTCACATTTAAACTAGACATAAACAAGTGTCAATCTTTTGATAGATATTGTTTCTTAAAAACACGCTATTTGTTTTAACAGCGGGATTTAATTATAAAATTAATTAATGCAACTTTTATGTTATGAATTTGGTAAAATAGACTTCATTTTTAAATTCGGAATATGAAATATAGCTTGGGATGAAATTTTGGCATTGTTCTGAAAAACATCAATTTTTGATGAATAGTGAAACTACTATGTGGTAGGTTAAAAACTGAATTTTGCATAAAACTTAATTTTACCGCTTCTGTGAATGGAATTTCGAAATTCCGAGAGACACGATTAATATCAAGGACTAAAATGTGGTTCAATGAGATGAAAATAATTTTTTGGTGAATAGTAACTTTTTACTTTTTTTACCACGGTTAATAGTAAATAGGGTAACTAAGGGTAAATATGATATTAATATTACCCTAACACATGTCCTAATTCTATTGGACAAGTGTAATTCGACCAAAAACAAACTTAGGAATAAAATATGACCATTTAGGCCCACTTGGATTAGATTAGGACATTTATTATTAATTTATTTAAAGAAGGGTTAAAATAGTTAAAATCAAAGTTTAATAAGTAAATCATTTTTAATATGGGGTTATACATAAGATAAATTCGACTATAAATATTCATTAGAAAGCTAAAAAGATTTCCTACATGATGGTATTTTATTTGTAATTTTTAGACATAAAATAAGTTAATTTATTTATGACACAACGATGATGCAGTAATTATCTTATTAATGAAATATTGACATAATTGATGTTATAAACACAAAAATAAATGTAATTTGAGATTTTTTATGAATTCCACTAATTTTCTAGGTTACTATGATATATTAATGTTGATTTAATCAACTTGGTTCGAACAGTTAATTCTTTTATGACTTTTACAAAAATCATATATCAAATAGTGTCAAAATTGACACAAAATAGTTTTTAAATCAAATATTATATTATTAATTGTTATTGTATTCCTAAAAATCTAAGGTTCGGCCAAATGACTTAGATAAGGATATATATATTAATAATAAACAATTTGGGGTTCTTTTGGCATGTTATAGTAAGTTTATTAACCATATAGTGAAAGAAAACAAAAAGACATGGTAAAAGTTAAATTATTTAACTTAGAGTTAAATTTAATTGATAAGGTTAAAATAATATCCTAAACTTGTCTAAATTCTATTGGTTGATAGGATTTCGACCCCTCCCCACCTTATCTTAGAAATAAGACCCTTGGGAACCATTATAAACCGATTTTGACTTTAATATAAAATAATATTTTGAGATATTCCTAAGGTGCCCCTCTCCTTCCTTATAAAAGGACACCTCCTCCCCCTCCTCCTCACACCAATTTGAGCACTCAAGCTCGGCCAACCCCTGCCAAAATCCCTTCTCCACTTCCCTAGCAACATCCTAGAGGTTCTGGTCTTCCTCAAAGACCAATTCTAGTGCCCTAAGAGGAGGTCTCAAAGAGGCACTTCAAAGAAGAGGTAATTACCGTTACCAATTCTTTCATCTTTATTTCTTCTTCCACTTCTTCTTCTTAGGTTGTTTCATTATGAAGTAATAACATCAGTATAACTCATATACTGATATGTTATTATAAGTATGAAACAACCCTATTTCACCATCTATCCATCCTACGGAAAAAGAAATCATCGCTCGTGCGTACGTACGGACTACCGTCTCCACGACGCGATGAGATTCATTCTCCATGTTAACCATTTAAGAATGATTATAATGTATATATAAGAAATAATAATGAAATATATGACATTATAAAGCTACTGTATTTATGTATATATATACATATGTGTGTCATCTACTTACTTCCATTTCAAGACAATAAGGAAAGAAAAACAGCGTTCATGCGTACGTACAGACTACCGTCTCCATGAACGGTGTTTTTCATTTTATTTATCTATCTATTATATATATATATATATACTGAATATATATGATATATAAATCATATTTTATATTCTGGAAGTAATTAAATCATGATATAAGTAATAATGATGTCAAGAACAACAAGTCAAAACACCTACGATAAATGAAACGATTTTACCCAAAACGCTTCTTTAACATGGAATTTACAAAAGAACGGGTAATATAATGTCATAAGTGAACCATATATGATATCATAACAATGAATATGATTCTATAATAAGTCAATGACATTATTTAAATCATTATACAGGAGGTTCGGACACATACGAAGCAAATTGGACCTAAGGTAAGGGAAATATCACAATCTCATTTTTATCCGAGATTGTTTATTCGTAAGTATTTACTGGGGTATATTTTATCATCCACATCCATGTTTACTCAATATGTAATATTATTTACATCCACCTAAAATTGTTTAAATCCATTTTTACCCTTCAGTGAGTTTTTAGTAATACGTATGAAAGGAATCTTTTGTCGTTTTTCGTACGAGGTACTTTTTGACTTTTCCGACAAAAGTACGAAGAATGTTTTTTTTAACTTATACGGCACGAACGGATTTGTACTGTTTTATAAAGCCTTATTTTAATGAAGCTTCCTCTAAAAGATTTCATGACTATTTTCAATAAAATCTCTTTCTTTTAAAATTGCATGATGTTTTGTGAAAAGAAATTGATTTTGAAGAAGAAAGGATATTTTCCTCAAGAATTTAATTCAAGTGTTTTATCAAAATTATTTCCCATCTAAGATAATAAAGGGTTCTGTTTCTATCCATATTTTTACATTGATTTGACTATGTTGTGATGGAATTATGTTTATGAATTCCTTTATCTTATATGAATGGTTTTATGATGTCATGTTGTTTTAAGAATCCCATTTTTATTACATGGGTTATGAAATGATGTATGATTTATGATTTTGTGGCACACATAAGAATGGTATCATTATGAGATGGGTGGGACCTATATCTCCCTCCAATGCATTGGGTAATGATTTTATATCTCATGAGATAGACATGGATGAAATGGTAGGTTATACCGGTTCAGTGAAACAGGACTGAAACGAGGGTTACTCGATTCAGAAAGGGACTTTGTCCACTAAGATAGTCTTGGCAATGAGTCTTGACTAACAAGAAATGATTTTCTATGATTATGTGTGTATGCCACAAAGTTTCACATTTTATGTTATGATTATTGGGATTACATTTCACTTCTATGATATATCCCATGTTATGATATTATGAGCTCTTTTGCAGGTTAAGATTTCCAAAAGCTATGTATATGATGTGATTGATTTTTCTTTTGTTTACCCTTAATGAGCATTTGAGCTCACCCTTTTATGTTTTCTTTTCCCCAGGATATAAAGAAAGGTTTTAGGTAGAAAAAAGGGATGACCTTTATGGGAGATATTGAAGAACTTTCACCACGATTAGAAGATTACGTTCCGAGTTTCCAAAGACACTAAACTATTACGATCCTTTAGTGTGTGTTTTTGTTATGTACTAAGTATTCCGCAAATGTAATGTAATGTCCATGTACGTCAAGATACGGGTCTCTACACGACCAGCGCTGAAGGCACAACAACTCGGGGAGGCCTTTGCCTAAGTACCTGTACACACACATGCAGCACACTCAAAGCAACGGTGCAGAGTAAAAGAAAAGACAAGCAAAGAAAAAGGGCAACTGCTACATATAAACCACAGAGTGCATCGACCTCTACAAGTACAAAGGACAAGATGAAAAGAAAAGGGGCAAAACACGCGCCCAACCAAAAGTGCCACAACCCGGCTACAGGTGAACAAAAGAAAACAGCTGGAAGGGTCCCCCACCTGGAACCCGACTACGACCACCATACGAGGTCCAAGCTCTCAAACTCTTGTGCTCCACTGAAGTCACGACCAACATGTCCATCGTCTGCAAGGGCACACCAAGTGCGGGCAAAGCCCAAGCAGGGGTGAGTATAAAAATACTCAGTAGGATACCCCGAAGGCTCGAGGGAGCAACAATGGAGGTACCGAAGGGTGAGCAGTAGAGCGAACAGGGAAAGTAAAGGACGTACAACAGAAAGGCAGTAAGAGTAACATCAGAGAGTCTAGCTCAACCCAACAAGAGAAAGGATGTAGACTCGTCCAGACATAAGGAGCTGGAAACGGTGAGAAGATGAACTTCTCGTCGAGTCTTTGCTACCTATAGCAGGAGAGTAGACTCGTCCAACCATGAGAAGCTAGACACGGAAAGCACGTGACATACCTCACACGTCTTCGCCTCTCCTGGAAGGAGAGTAGCCAAAACCCAAGGAGTGGGTACTGGTATGAGGTATATACATATATATGCTCTGCCAAGAAGCCCAAACAAGCTCATAAGGGGATATCTGTCCTGTAGCTCAACCCAAGAAAAAGTAGCCAACAGTCCCAGACCTAACCCCATCATTGATGCCCAGCATCCCGCACGTCTGCTCCTCTTTGGGCGACACTGACTCGCCCGCACGGTTTTAGATTGCGTCACAAGAACGCATCTCGGTGGGGAATGTGCCCCTTGTACTTGTGAGTTCTAGGGAAAGTCGAACCACACCTCGTCACTGCCCTACAGTCGAGAGGTCTCCTCAAAGTCGAAGCCCGTCACAACACTGACCCATATAACCAAGGATCCTGCTCCGGTAATCACGGAGGAAAACCACAGGCTAGCCTAGTAAAAAGGACTGAGCCTGGAATGCCAACAGGTGTCCCACTGCCCAGCCCTGCTGGAGTGTAAACCCTAATACATCATCAGGCAACCCACTGCCCAACCCTACTGGAGGGTAAACCCTAACCAGATATCAGGTGACCCACTACCCAGCCCTGCTGGAGGGTAAACCCAAATACATCATCAGGAAAACCACTGCCCAGCCCTGCTGGAGGGTAAACCCTAATACATCATTAGGTGACCCACTGCCCAGCCCCGCTGAAGGGTAGACCTGGAATAAGTCGACAGACGACCCACTGCCCAGCCTTGCTGGAGGGTAGACTTGGAACTAGACAACGGGCGACCCACTTCCCATCCCTGCTGGAGGGTAGGCCCTAAGAGGTCGTCAGGTGACCCACTGCCCAGTTTCTGCTGGAGGGTAGACCCTAAGTGCGTCGGGTGACCCACTGCCCAGTCTCTGCTGGAGGGTAGACCCGAAGAAGTCGATGAGTAACCCACTGCCCAGCCCCGCTGGAGGGTAAAACTCAGAACTGCTCTGGTCATCTCTACTAGAGGGTACAACACTGGCCAATCGAACACAGAGTGGGTATCGCGCAACCACCCCACTCCAGAACAACTCTCGCAAAAGAGTTCAGCGCCTGTTCCATCACGGGGTGCCACTAGCACCGCTACTGGCCGATCCATCGAGAACAAAACCAGGGGGAGACCACTCAACCCTGCTGGTCAACAAACTTACAGAGGGACCCTCTACGTCGCGAGAGGTCAAAGTACGCAAAGCAGAACACGGCACGCACATGGGCCCCACACAATGTGTGGCCCCATCTCAACCCCAAATGAACACACGAAGGTCTCAGGTAAAAACCAGGCGTACCTCCAAGAGCTCTCATATACTCCCAGACTATACCTCGTCCCAGCCCAAAGGCTATCATGCACACGGCACCCAACATCAATGTGAAGGCGTGACGTAACAGCTCCACCTCAAAGGCCCAGGCACGGCCAACCAAAACTTGTGAACCATTTACATCACTATCCCAAGAGTGCGCGATCACACGCCAAGGGTCCGCTTCAAACGAGGTAGGGGGAACCACCACTAGAGCACCTTCCATGCTCCACATTCAATAAAGTCACGCAAGAGGCTCCGTACAACCAAACGGATCGAACAGTTGTAATCCTCGTGGAAAAACATGCGAGATCAACTACTTACTCGCCTCCAACAGATATCCGATGGAAAAGTCACCAACATCGCCTCACGCCCGAACGACGTCCCATGATCCCGAGCCTCGGCCCCGAAAACAGTTGGCCGCATCGCACCATTGAGATCCCCTCAGGAAAAAACGTCAAAAGAACTAATCACTTGAGTGCAACGGATATCCGGAAAAAAAGGTGCATCCTGGCGCACCGCACACGAGCGGTGCCATGTGGGACCCGTATCCCGGTCCCGAAACTCAACGAACGGATCGCACCGTTGCGATCCTCTCGAAAAAGTACACGAAATAGACTATCCACTTGTCCAAAACCGTCACCCGGTGATTAGGATGGAAAATCACCGTCGACGCCCAAAAGACCCTCGTGGGCCGCACACCATCATGCTGAATTACAGCAGGCAGACTGCGCCAACGCGATGCCCTCAGAAAAACACCCAACATCGACTGCTCGCACGCCCCGTACAGACATCCGAGGAAAAAGCTGCTAAAAGCTGCACGCATCTCAAAAGACGGGCCATGGGTCCCATGCCTCAACTTCGGCCTCAATGCCTGAAACCGCCCGGGAAAGCTCCGCCTCGGTGCCAGGGTCCCAACGCCGCTGACGGCGCTTAAATCGGACGTCGGACCCGTCCGCGCCGTCCAAAACAAGATCCCCCGCAGGAAACGACAAACCACTTAAAGACGCATTGCGCCTCTGCGGCCCTTCGTTTCATGAATTAAAAATTCCTGAAACCATCTCAAAAGTTCCATCTTGGTGCCAGCCCTGCGCCGCCATAGACGGCGTGCAAAACGGACATCCGTAGCGAAAGCTACGGATGTCGGAAGTTAGAGGGGGGGAGGGGACCCCCCTTGGGCCGGACCGGCCCGGACTGGCCGGTCCGCCCACTGCCGGCCCACTGGGACCGCGACCCAGCTACCTCCCGTGAGGCCGCCTCTCCCGTGCGCCGCGCGGACGCCTCTTCCACCGACCGGCCGAAACGGCCGATCGACTTTCCACACGGAGACCCGCGTCGCGCGGGTCTCTGTCCAGCCGCGGGGTCGCGCGCCTGCGACCCCGCCGTCTCCTCTCGCCGGCTCCCGCAGCCGGCGCCCTCAGCCGGCGAGCTGAGCCGCCCCGCACCTTGGAGGTGACGCCCAGCCTTCCAGCCTTCTGCCGCGCCCACTGCCGCACCGCCGTCCCGGAACCATCATCTGCTGCCAGAAACTGCCGGAAAACCAGAATTTCGACCGGAACTTCCCTGGACTACCCCGGGCACCCTGGGACTCGGATTTTCGATCCGAGAAGAGCGTCGGAAACCTTAGAAAATATACTAAACAACTATGGGCTTGGATCGAAGATCAGTCAGCAATTAGACACTAAATTTAGGATTCAAAGATGGGTTCGGAATTTAAAACGCAAACGAACACCGCCTACCTCGCTGGGCTTCGCCCGGAGCTTCGCGTCGATCCCCCGGCAACACCGCACCTCGCAGGAGTCACCTCGCCGGGCTCTCTCGCCGGAGAGGAAGGAGGGGGGGAAGGGTTTGAGGAAGAAGAAGAAGAAGAAGAAGGGGTGGGGGTGGGGGTGTTTAATTACAAATCACTTAAATGCCCGCCCGACAGCCCCGAACCCGAACTCCCGACGGGGTCGGGATTTAGCCTTCCATAAGCTAAGAACCACGCTCTGAGCGCAATGACGGTCTCAGAATGTTATTCTGAGACCCCGTTCAAAAGTTATTAAACCTAGCGCCTGAGGCCGCCAAATTACGAAAACGCCCTTGGGGCCATTTTTCACAAACGAAACGCGCCCGTGAAACTTATAACCCTCCTAGGGTAAACGGCGCGCTCCGAACTCAATAGTTCCCTCGGTTTTCCAATACGAGCCACCTTTTAAAAGATACTCGAGTTTCAACATTAAACGAATAAATTAATTAATTAATTTATCCGTTTAATATTCCAGAATCGGGCGAGGGGTCCAAATGTCCCGTGCCGACAAGTTTTATGTCACACTTAGGGTAAACACCCCATTCCAAACCCATACATACACTCAGATCTCTGATTTGAAGCTCTGTTTAGGAGTTATCCCATTTATTTATCATTCCCAGTGTGAACGCAATGAAAATTTAATTCCGGCCACTCTGGGGCTCGGAATCGCACGCCGTCTGAAGGCGCTGCTCTGGAATATCATCAAGAATATTCCAAAGTCTTTCGTAGCAAAACCGGGTTCTTACAACCTGATTCAGGAAGCACGCATACATTGTAAATTCAGAGTGATTAATATATTTCTCCAAATATTTTCATGTGTAACAATGTGGGGTCATCTGCCATGTTATCATCTCAACCTTTCGTAATGATCCCAAGATCCCAGTGGACATTTCGTGAATCTCCAAAATCCTATTCTCAAAGCTCTTCTATTCACAATGATCGAGGGAAATTTCACCCATATAAAAACATTATTGTTGTCATGAAGAATCATCTTCAACTCACCATGAACTCATAATTCTTTTTCATAGTCTTGAATAATTACCATCAACTCATCACACACTCATGATTCTATTTTTTTTTCATGAAGAACCATCGTCGTTCGATCACGTATTTACGAAGCTTGACTATGATTCTCCCTATCATGAAAAAATTCAACATTCATGAAACTAAGTCTTTATGAAAGTCCTTCTTTTACCATAATTAATAATATTCAATCCCATAAAACCATATTTCATGATTCTTACTCCTTCTTCTTGGTTTTGAGCCCCAGATTTTGGAAATCCATGGGAAATGAAACCACCTTTAACATTGTATCCATATTTTACCATATGGTCACTTGCATTAAAAAATCCTTCACTATCCAAGTTTTTATTGAAAACAAACGTAGAACATAATCTATTTTTAGTAGTGAAATGCCTCGGTTCCAACACTCACCAACCTACGTCCAATACAATGATGAATGACATGGTCTCCCATACAAAGCCTCAAACAAATCCATACCAATGTATTAGTGATATATATTATTATAATCATGAGAATCCAATGTTATGTGTTATACTGAAGATCCACATGCTCTAGAACACACACCCACAACATGTCATCTAGAATCTGGATAGTCAGCTCCATCTTACCATCCTTCTAAGGGAGGAGAGTAGTATTGATTCATAAATGGGTGCCAAAAAAATGTTGTAATCACCAATATATTTGAAAGATACAATGTGAAACTCGATCTAAGACAATAGACCTCATAACTCCATGAAACCACACCACATCATCCACATACCTCTTATCCAAAGAATCCATAGTGCCCAACTCCTTGATCACAAAGAAGTGGGATGATCTTGTCAATTGATCCATGATAACCAAGATATATTCACAACATATATGTTCTATGGGTAACCCTATGATGAAATACGTCATTTATTCATTCCATTACCACTTAGGAACATCCAAGGTATATATTAAACTAACAATAACATGAAGCTTATCCTTTACTATTGGAAAACCAAGAACATCCCCACAAACTCCTTGATTCAAACCTATCGTAGAGCATAGAAAATCAATTTTTATATATTCTCTAGCTTTGTCTAGTGATTAAACCTATAAATCCACCCAAATATGAGTGACCAATAAATAGTTTTTCACTTTTAAATGAGGGTAAAAATTGTGTGTTTTTAGAATAAATCAATAAGATAATGATTGAATGGAAAATTAAAATTCATATAATTGAAAAAAACTATTATATAAAAAAGGGTGATTATGTCGGGGATGGATTCGCAATTTTAATTCTATACTTGTTCAATTTAATTAAAAAATCATATTTTGAGTTGATTAATGTGAGTTTTCCGAATCGTTTCCTCTCACTTCCATGGTGAAATTATGATAGTGAGAGAAAACCTTACCAAGATCTCAGTTTGGTCAACTATCATTCCATGTGAGAAATATTTGTATTGAATAGCATCAATTGATTTAGGAAATACCTGATTGGGTCTTGTTTATCCAAAAAAATCAAGAACATTCACTACTCTTTTTACACGTGCTAAAGATCATCGAGTACATCACCACTATTCCCCAGTCTATTCCATCGTATATAAACCATAAATCATTGGAGGGAGATAATGAATATTTAACCAATGAAAAAATCAATAATGGAATTAAAATTCAATAATGATCAAACATGATAATAAAATTCACTATATGAAATTGAAAACATATTTTAAGAAGAAAGAAATTTCACTCAATTATGTCCGAGAACTAAAGCATTAAAAATAAAAAACCAACCCTTTCCAAATCACACAAAATATTTACTGCACCATGGTAAGGTTAATCTAGATTAATAGGGAAAAATAAGAAATTAACAATATATGGAAAAAATTAAATAAAAGTGAGAAAGCTGAAAAGTTCTCCTCCTTCGTGTCCTTGAAAGAATGGGATGGAAATGAGATTCTTTGAGAGGGAGGAGCTCCCCTCCTTTAATATCCAGAATCTACCCCCCAAAATTTCACACATATTAGCCCCATTAAATGATATATTCACACATTTAATCCTTCTTGAATGTTTTTCTTAATTATCATGGACGTTCCACCTCAAAATATCAGAATATTTGGACAAGTATTCTGAGAGTTATGCCTGTTTTACACTGACAATATATTCTGTCTAGTCATACTCTCCAAATAGAAAACATCCAGATTAGAATTATTTAATGACCACTAAAATGGAAAAATCATGCATACATGCCTTCATGAAATATGTTAAAAACGTCTTTTTCATCCACTGACCGATGTTCACAGCAATTGGCTCCCCATGAACATGTTATGGACCCCACACCAAAAATCGACAGATCTGTAAACAATTTTCATGGTCCAACTTTTGATCTTCTTTTGTGATTCTATATGGTCAATTTAGCTTGTGGTAAAGAAGGTTGAAATTAATCCCTTGATGTTTAGAATCTGGAAAAAAATAATTTCCCAATTTTTATTAGTTTAGAAAATGTTATGGCCAAAATACAGAAATGATTTATTAGACTTAAAAACCAGAAATGTGTTGTTTTTACTATTCAGCTCAAAATATCACCAATATCATAAAAATGCATCATTTTATCTTAAATTAACACTTAGGTAGGATTAAAATAATGAAATGCAATGTAAATATAATTGAAAATATTTTCTTTATCAATTTCCCCACACTTAGCACTTGGACTCCTAGACAAGTAAACATCAAAATCAAATAAAATAAAATCCAAAACACAAACCAATGATATCTACCAAATACACACTAAGAAAAAAAAAATACATCATGCATCATCAAATAAAATAATTTCATGTTATACATTTTAGATTATTTAATATATTTCCACTTAATTTATTATCCCATGCACACAAAACACCTACCTCACATGAATTTTCTCTCATCTCACAAATGTAAATATTAAACAAGGCCACTCTCATCCAAAGTCACACAAGAGTCACCATAGGATTGATAAATTACTAATTCTCCACCTAATGTGGGGCCAGGAAATGTGTTTCTCATTTGGACTTTTCGGGGTTGTTCTACGGCTTCTGGTGGGTAGGATTTTGAGGATATAAATTATGAGGCCGAAAAAGGAGGGCTATGCTGTTTTTTGAAGAAAATTAAAAGATTCTAATTTTAACTCAAGAATGATCTCATTCTCTTCCACATTATATAAAATTAGCTCCATAATCATAAGAACTCAACTAATTTTCATTCCATTTAGCATTTTAAGCGGAAAAAATTCTTCTCAAAAATAGTTTTTCTTGAAAGCTCCAGATAGTCACAACTTTATTTTTACCCTGGAAGCTCCAGAAAGGCACCACTTCTTTTATCAAAATGAAATATTTAGTTGAAACATCAGATCTTCAATATTTTATTTTCTATTCTAAGTATCATTGAATGAGGTCGTACACCACAAGACATCCTCCCAAAGAAATATGTTCAACTAGATCATGCAGTATCACTTCAAGATCAGGTTGGGTTGGAAAAATTGGATAGTAATGTGGCTAACCTAACTGGTTGTTTGAAAATTATAAGTGCTACAAGGATTAATGTATATGTTAGGCCATAAAAAATGTTTATATTGGAAAAGGGGCATAAAACCAAATAAATTCCTCAATTGTTTTAAAAAATATCGGAGACCCTCATTTTTTGACAGAAATAAATCCAATACTTGTTAAAGAAAGCATCGTATGGTTCTCTCAAAAAATGAGGTGTATGTAAATAATATGAAAACAATGGTAATGAAGACTCACAGGAAAGTGATTTTAAAAATAAAGATAATGATATGTGGCATAAGATTGAAAAATCAGAGTACTTTTCATGAAATTCGAAAATATTTTTGAACTTCAAGCAAATTCATTTCAGGATTCATTTAAGCTCAGTTTAATGAAATATATTGGTTCACTCATTGACATGGTTTTCAAAAAAAGGAAATGATAATAATTTCAGTTCAAAAGTTTCAAAAACATGCAAAAACTAAAAAAACACAAAAATATGAAAAATAAACAAAATACACTTTTTTAAAGTAAACCAAATATAAAAAGAAAATCCTAAACTACAAAGGTTCCCTCCCCCACACTAAAATTATGTAGTGTCCTCTATGAATTCAAATGGATTTAAACATATAACAATATTTGAAAATAAATCATAGAGAGAAAGAAATGTAAAATAGAGGTATGAATTGATGGATTTTATTGATAAATATGTCAGAGGAGTGTGATCTCCTCCACTCGCTCTGATGGTAGGGTACCAAGGAATTATTCAACCTATGCCTCCTAATAGTGAATGGATCCTGCTCTCTATCCTTCACAATATACATACCACCAAAAGGATATACATGAGTAACTATAAATGGACCTTCCCCTTTGGAATGAATTTTACCAGGCATCAGCTGAGTCTTGAGTTGAATGACACCACTTTTTTCTCCAGGATAGATATCTTTCGGTTGGATCATCTTGTCATGTTCCACTTTTGTTCTTTCTTTGAAAATCGTTGAATTTTCAAATTCACCCCTTTCAATTTCCTCCATCTCTTTCAACATCAATATTATTTCCTTCCCAGAACTTTCAAGGTCCAAATTCATTTTCCTCACATCCCAATACGCATTATGCTCCAATTCCATAGGTAAGTGGCTGCTTTACCCATAAATAAGCCTCTATGGACTCATTAAAATCGGGGTTTTTTAGTCGATCATGCTTGCCTATATGATATCTTCCAACATTTGGCTCTAATAATTCTACTTTTGATTACATGTCTTTTCCAAAATTCCATTGATTTCTCTGTTGGGAACATCATATTTTCTGTTAGTATATGGATGATAGGAAGTTGATGTTTCATGATGCACCCCTTAATTCTTCCGCAAACTCATCATTCTCTAATTACAGATGTGAGTCCCCTAATCACTAATGATTTATTTGGGAACTCCAAAGCTACAAAATATGTTATCCCTAAAAAAATCACAAAAAACTTTAGCATCATCAGTCCTTGTGTATTTTTGTACCACCCATTTGGAAACATAATCTACTGAAATCAAGATATATGAATTTCCAAATTACAATGGGAAAGTTCCCATAAAATCTATCCACAAAACATCAAAAATGTCTTTAATATTATGTGGCTTTTGATGCATTTCTTGTCTATTTTAAATATTTCCTTAAAACTGACATTTTTCACATAAATTGAAAAATTCCGTAGCATCTTTAAAAATTGTGGTCCAATAAATTATAGATTCTAAAACCTTCCTTTTTGTCCTTTCAGTTCCAAAGTGGCTACCATAATCAAAAGTGTGACAAAACGTAAAGACATATTCTACTTCACTTTCAGGTAAACATCTTCTTATTACATGGTCATTGAAAATCTTCCAAAGGAATGGATTATCCCAAATGTAATACGTGGATTCTGATTTTTAGTTTTTGTATTTGGTGAGAATTTAAATGAGATGGGACATGAGATGTTACCAGATAATTGATCATGTCACCATACCAAGACACTTATCCTTCAATCAAGTACAAATTGAATCCTTCAATTTGATCATTTAGTGGGTCTCTTTCTAGAATTTCAATTTTAGCAGTGTTTTGCAGTCTACTTAAGTAATCCACCACTTGGTTCTCAGATCCCTTATTATTCTTGATTTCTATATTGAACTCATGTAGTGATATCATCCAACTCACTAACCTCGGTTTTGCATAATCTTTCTTCATCACGTTCCTCAGAGCTGCATGGTAAGAAAACATAGTTATTTTATTTCCAATAATATTTGATCTAAAGATTTATAAAGCAAAAAAACTACTTATAAATCTTTTTCTATTGTTGTGTAATTGAATTGGGCCACATCTAAGGTTTTCAAGGCATATGAAATGAATTTTGTTCTGCCCTCAATTCGTTGAGAAAGGAATACTCCAACTTCTTGGTTGGATGCATCACAATGTAGCTCAAATGGTTCTTCCCAATTTGACAGCTACATCATGAGAATTGAAATAAATATCTTTTTCAACTCATCTAAGAATTCCCTACATGCACCATTGAAATCAAAATCAAAATCTTTAAAATTAATCTAGAGAGGGGTAGATAAATATAAATGAAATCTTTGATAAACCTCATGTTTAATCCTGCATGTCCTAAAAATTATATGACATGTTTCACAAAAGTAGTGTAAGGAAATGAATTTATCACTTAAATTTTTGATTTATCCACTTCAATTCCATTTTGGGAAATGACATGACCAAGTAAAATTCCTCTTTTATCCATGAAATGACACTTTTCAAAATTTAAAATAATAATTTTTTCAATGTAGGTTTCCTTAAAAAATTCAATATTTTTCAAACAATAATCAAAAGAATATCCAAAAACTATGAAATCATCTAAGAAATCATCTAAGAAGTTCTCAATGTGATCATAAAATATACATAATACGCACAACTGAAATGTACCTGGAGTGTTACACAAGACAAATGAAATTATTTTATATGAAATGGTACGAAAGGGACATGTAAATGTCATATTCTCTTGATCCTTAGGAGTAATGGGTTCTTGGAAGTAACCTGAAAAATCCTTCCAAAAAACAATAATGAGATCTCCCTGCCAATCTCTATAACATTTGGTCAACGAAGGGGATGGGGAATTGATCTTTCCGAGTGACCTAGTTCAATTTCCTAAAATCAATGCATATTGTCGAACTATTTTGAATTCACAAAGTGATTAAATCATTCTTTTCATTCATCACAATGGTCAGGAAAATTTTGGGAAGAATGACATGAATATGACTAACCCATTGTGAATCTAAAATGGTATAGATTATCCTAGCTTAAAAGAGTTTCTCGATCTCTTTCTTCACAACCTCCATCAAAGTGGGATTCATCCTCCATTGGGGCTGTCTAACAGGTTAGGAATATCCCTAATGAAAAACTCTATGTGTGCATATTTTTAGATTCATTCATGGGATATCACCTAAGCTCCACCCTACTGCTTGGAAATTCTCTCTCAAATCTAAATCAATGATTTTTCATGGGTTTTAGACAATGTATTTGTAATTATCATTTGTAATTTCTCTCCTTCCATAAGGTACACATATTTCAAGTCATTGGGGAGTGGTTTTAATTCATGTTCTGGGGGATTCTCAAAGGATGACATTAAACTAACATTCCCCACTTCAAAAGGGTTGAACTACTTCCTACAAGAAACAATATCATATTCCTCACCAATCAAAAAATGATCAAAGAAATCCGAATTTACCTCTTCTTCCAACATAAAATCAGAATCTCCAGTTTTTTGGGCATTTACATGTTCATTAATGGAAAAATTATCTCCTAAGTCTAATATTTCAAGGCACATACATGATTATTCCATGGTTTCAGTACTAAAATCATGCTATAGTGAAAAGTGTCAGTGATCATCTGATGGGTACCTCAGGGATTCAAAAATGATTATGTGGACATTGCTCTCTCCAAATTCAATGGTGACTATAACTTCATTGGAATTGTTGATGGTTTTATTTTTCATTATGTATGGTATCCCCAAAATGATGGGAGAGTGCGATTGGTTCCTATCTTCTTCCATATTTATCACACAGAAGTTAGCTAGGAATAAGAGATCTTTTACTTTCACTAGGACATCCTCTAGAACTCCAGTTGGGAATACGATGGATTTTTTGCAAGCTAGACCACCACTGTTGTGGGATTTAAGTCTCCCATCTGGAAAGAAGTGTATACAGAGTGATTCAATACATTAATTGAAGAACCTAGATCACAAAAATAATTAGAGATATTTATTGAACCAATGGTGCAAGGAATGGAAAACATCCTTGGATCTTGACATTTGGGTGGAATTTGTGGTTTGATAAGGGCTGAGACACTTCTACCATAGTTGATTATTTAGTTGCAATGATGTCCGCTTTTTTTGGTGTGAAGATATTTCAAAATTTTTGCATACCATGGAATTTGAGTGACAACATCATGAAAGGGGATATTGATTTCCACTTTCTGAATAGTGTCTAGAAATTATTTTTGAAGTGTTTCTTCATGCAATTTTTTTGATTCAATCATCCTTGATGAAAATAGTAGGGGTAAGTCTTTCTTCTCCTTTTGTTGACATTACATTGGAGTTTATTGTCTCTTATTATGTGGCCTATTCTTCTCCTCCTCCTATTACATTTATTCTTCTTGGTGTATTTTCACAAGATTTTATGAATTTTCAACATCATTATCTCTCAGAACAAGTGGTATTGTTTCAGGATCAAGGTTTGATAGAAGAGGGATTTCATTTCCACTTCTTATTATGATGGAATTGAGATTATCATTAGGATTTGGAACTATCGGGGATATAAGGTTCCCTGTATTCATGGATAGAATTTCCCAAACATTTTTTAACTTGTTGGATAATTCATTAAAATTTTCCTTAAGCCCCTCAGTATATGACTATATCAATTGGTTGTCACATGATGGTTGTGTATTGGTGGAAGGTTTCTCAGATGTCATTCTTTGGAATGGTGGTGGATGAAATGGTTGTTTATAAGACAATTGGAATGGAGGGGGGGTTATAGTATTACTGTTGAAAAGGTGGTATATCCTTGGCGTGTTAGAATCCATATCATGGATTGTTTTGGAGCTAACATAGTGGATTTGGATAGAATTTCCATTGTTGATAGGTAGAAACACCAAATTCGGTTCCCTGCACTGCTGGGCATAAGCCAGTGTAATGATAATTATAAGAGTATAAACCACGTACCTGATTTGGTTCGTGTTGTTCCTCCACTTTTTTAACATCCATTATTTGTATTAACCTAGTGGGTTCTCCCATCTCATTATAATTAATTCTATTGTATCAGATGTTATCACCTCATGGATACCTCTTGTTATCCACCCTCTTATTCAAAATTTTTGTGAGTTTTGAGCAATATTCTCAATTAGTACTCTGATATCTGCAGGTGATGTTTCAATCACGGATCCCCCAGATGAGGAATCAATATGATTTGAATCATTAGGCTGAAGTACATAGTTGAAGAACACAAGGAATTGGTGTTCCTCCATTTCGTGATATGGGCATCGGGAACATAGCTTCTGGAAATGCTCATAGACCACATAGAGGGTCTCTCCAGTTGATTTTCGTATGATGTAAATCTGATTCTTGATGGAATTTATCCTGGATGTGGGAAACAATATTTGCATGAAATATGTTTTTAGCTCTTCCCAATCACTGATCTCTCTAGGTTATAGATTGTACAACCATTCATTAGCCGCTCCATTGAGCGGTAAGGGGAATTCCCTCCACTCAAATTGGTCTTTTGTGCTTCTCTTTGTTTGAAGCTTTAGCAAGTGTATCTAAATTCTTGCAGGTTCTGATTTAGATCTTCTCCTACAGGATGATGAATCTTTGGAATCATATTGACACGTAATTCAAAATCATTTGGTTTAGTGTGTCCAATAATTTGGTTAGTTTGAATGGAAAATTTTGGTGCACATAGATCACGTACGGTTTTGTTGGGATTTCAAGCCATGATTTTAGGTTCAGAGTGAACACTAAGAGTTTTACATGAATCTGAGTGATAAATTTTTTTCAATGATTTATGGTAGTTCTATTTTTCATAGTTTGGTTAATGTTTTTTCAATTGCTGGTTCAAATTAAAATAATGGTTCTTTTGAGTTGAAGGTCCTTCAATTTTGAAAATATTTTTTTTTGTATTGAAATGCCTCCTGGGAAACTCTGCCCTGTTAGACGCACGCCTGTCATAGGGTGTGAATTTTTTATATATATTCCCTTGTGTAGTAATGTGATTATCCCTGGGAAGTCACCCAAATATAAGTGAACACAAACTTGATTTCCATTTTTAAATGACGGTAAAATAGTTTTTTTAGAATAAATCTATAAGATAATGATTGAAATCAAAAATAAAATTCAAATAAATGAAAAAAAAAACATGATATAAAAAGGGTAATTAGTTATGGGTCAGTTTCCCAATTGTAATTCTTTCCTTGTTCAATTTAATTCAAACCTATTATTCTGAGATGATTTAAGTGAGTTTCCATAATTGTTTCTACTAACTTCCTTGGTGAAATTATGATGGGGAGAGAAAACCTTACCAAGTTCTCAATTTGGTCAAATCTACTTCCATGTGCAAAAGAGTTGTGTTTAAAATCCTCAATTTATTTAGGCAATACCCGATCAGGTCTTGTTTATCCTAAACAACCAATAATATTCACAACCCCTTTTACATGTACTAAATATCGTTGAGTACTTCACTACTAATCCATAGTTTATTCCATCATATATAAACCCAAAATCAATGGAGGGAGATAATAATTATTTTACCAAGGAAAAAATCAATTATGGAATTAAAATTCAAGAATGATCGCACTTGATAATAAAATTCACTATATGAAATTGAAAACAACTCTGATGAAGAAATAAATTTCATTTGATTATGTCCAGGAACTCAAACATTACAAAATAGAAAACCAACCCTTCCTCAATCACTCAAAATGTATACCCCACTATGGTAAGGGTAATCAAGATGAATGGGGAAAAAGAATACATTAAAAATATATGGAAAAGAAAATAAATAGAAGAGAGAAAGCTGAAAAATTCTCCTCCTTGCTGTCCTTGACGGAATGGGATGGAAATGAGATGTTTTGAGAGGGAGGAGCTCCCCTCCTCTTATAGCCAGAATCTATCCCCCAAAAGTTGAAGCATTTTATCCCCATTAAATGGCATCGTCATGCACTTAGCACTTCATTAATGTTGTTAATAATTATCTTTTACATCTCTCCTAAAAAGATCAGTATATTTGCACAAGTATTCCAAGAGGTATGCCCGTCTTACTCTAAAAATTTGTTATGTACAGTCAGACTCTCGAAATCGAAAACCTTTAGATTAGAATGCTTTGATGACCACTAAAACGGCCAATTCTTGCATGCCTGACTTCATTAAAGTTGTTCCAAAACATCTTTCACGTCCTCCCCCCAAATTTCATAGCCATGGGCCCTCCAAGAACAAGTTATGGACCCACACTAGAACTCCGCACACTATAAACAATTTTCATGGTCAAATTTCTGAGCTTCTTTTGAGCTTCCATATGATCGATTCAGCTTTTTGTTATGTAGGATGAAATTAAATCCTAGATGTTTAGAATCTGTAAAAGAATGAATGTTTCAATTTGGATTAGTTTAGAAAATGTTATGACCAAAATAAAGAAATCATTTAAAATAGTTAAAAGTCATAAAAGGTCCATTTTTACTATTCAGTTCCAAATTTCACCAATATCATAAAAATGCATCAATTTATATTAAAGTAACACCGAGGATGGTTTAAAAATGACATTAAATGTAAATTTGGTTGAAAATATATTTTCTAACACTCCTTCACCAGTTACATCCCGGGATACTAAACTATATTCTCAAGCCACGATACATCTTGGAAAAAGTCGATGTAACACCAAAACTGATCTATGAACCTCATTAATAAATACATGATGCATCACAATCGGAATAAAAAATTCACCAAGAAAAAACAACTGATTCCAACCATCCTAAGACTAACCCTCTAGAGCATCACTACAACAAACATGATCATGCATCACCTATTCCTCTATGTTTCCCCTCTAAGACTCCTCTACCTGCTGAATTAGAGAATACTACATCGTCATTAGAAACAAATAACCTCTACCATCATCCATACTTATATCTATGTGGAATTCATCTGACTCCACTATTTCTCTATAAGAATCCTCAAACTACTAAATAATATCTTTCATGGATCACCTAATCAATGAATTAGACAAAAAATTACCCTTTCTTGAGGTATAAGAGATCTCAAACTCATAATCCTGAAGAAAATCTATCAACCTCCTTGAATGAAAATTCGTATCATGCTTGGAAACGATCTACCTAAAGCTATTGTGATCTTTAAATTCCATAATGACCTCTTCAACAAGGTAATGCCACCAAAACAACATCTTAAACACAATAATTTCAAGATATAGATCATGGGTGTAATTGTTTCACACATGGGGACACAACTTCCCAGACCCATATAAGATCATTGACTTCTACTACTTCATCTTGCATCCGAAAACCAGTCAGTAAGCATCAAAAAATACCTAAAACATCAACCCATCCTCAGGAAAATGAAGCACTAGAGAACTGACCAACTTCCCCATTAGTTAAATAAACTATATTTGGTACTTATCAACATAAATGTTTTTTGGTATATCCTAGTCAATGATCTCAGCAGGCTTTCATCTCAAGAGAAATTAGGTCTCAGCCATTGGTAATATCCCTTGAGACCAGGAAAATGAAAACATCTTCTACATTCTATGTTGACTCCCATGAAACAAATACCTCATCCTTTCATGGATATACTTCCAAACCCTACATAGACACCACATGGCTGAGTAATGTCACCTCTCATGTCCAAAAAACACACTTTTAAAACATTATAAAAATATAGTGGTGTCGAAGGACCTGTGGGACAACTATAAGATGATAATAATACTTCTCCCTCTACTTCGGGTGGATCAATATATCATTGATGAATCCAATGTTCAAAAGGTCTAGAAACTAATGGAACAAGAATTTCATAATACCCAAGAACATGGATGGTAAATTTTTATCACCAAATGGAATGAATACAAACTCTAAGTGACCATACTTGTATCTGAATTTAGTTTTCTGGATATCTCACTCCTTCACCCTAAATCGGTGATGTAAAGACTACATATCATTCTTTTAATACCAAATCACCCCTCTCATTTTATCAAAATAAGAATCTATACATGGGAGATGATAAATATTATTGAACATAAATATATCCAATCTTGGATATTATATACACTGCCTCAGGCTACTGCCCTCTTTCTTCAGGAACAATAATGGAGCACCCCACGATGACACATTAGGATAGATAAAACCCTTTCACATCATATCATCTATTTGAATCTTCAACTACCAAAACTCATATGGTTCAATATAATAAGGATCCATATAAATTAGGGAAGCACCAGGCCATATGTCTATCCCTAAGTCAACATATAATCAAGGGGGTAGCGTCAAAAAACCAACAGGATAATCTCACAGAAATTCCCTAGAGACCTTAAAGACCAATTCTATCCTTGAACCAAATAATTATATAAAAAATAATCCATCAATGAATGAGGGATATCTACACCCCAACATACCACCTAAAACCCATAGTCACCAATGAAAACCACACAATAACCATACACATATAAAAACATGACTCTCCTCTTAATGAAGTCAATAAAATCACATACAGAATAAAACATAATGACACTGAGGATGAAATCATATGGCTTCATCTATTTCAATAAAAGACCCCAATGGTACTAATGCAGACCCATCAGTATCCTACATCAAACAAGATGGTCTATCCTATGACTGGTGTAGTTAAAAAATGGCAATGGAAATAATCTCTAAGTATAGTCCAAGAGAAAAAGATAAAGTGGGTGAAACAAAGGAGTTTGAATCTCCTAAATAAAACAAGGAATAGTCAAGGGTACTAAATAACCAATCGTACCTTTGATAATCTCTAAATCCTTTGGAACTGCCTCCTCTAATCCGTGGAAATAACCACACCCTGGTCCTCTACCTCTCTACTGAATACCACTTCTATTATTATGGTCATGTTGAGGTGTATGAACATGAGTAACATCTTGAGGTCAGTCTCTACCTTGTCCAACTCTCTTTTGTAGAGAAATATCCTTCTACCCTTTCTACTATAATGGTCTCACTAGAAACTACTAATCGGGACTATGTTGAAACTATCCAAATCTACAAAAATAACCTCAAGGAACCACTGGGAAATAGATCTTGAAATATAAATAAACCACACTACTAAAACATACTGTAAAAAAAATCCCAAGAAAATAATGTAATATATTGACCCCAAAAGGCTGGAAATGAAGCTATTGATGTCGACTCCCAACTAGTCAAAACCTCAAAGGTACCGATTCTTGAGACCTTCAACCCAATTCTCTGCTCCCCAAGGAAGCCTATTGGTTCCCCCCTCGTGGTAATCATCCTCAAGAGTAAATACTCTCAATCACCTCTACCATCTTATGAAACTCCAGATATATTGATAACATAAAAGGGGTAACTACATACTGGATAGAATGATAGAGTGTAGCCTCAAGACTTCAAGCATTAGACACCTAATCTAGAAAAAGATTTGCAAAAAATGTATAAGGTCCTTGAACATTATCCCCAACTCTTACATAGACATACTCCCCTTTTTAAGAGAAAGAAACTCATGCTTCATCACTACATTCAGGGTCGACAAAAGGAACTATACCTAAAACTATTTTTAAATGTTGGACGATGAAAAATATACATCCTTCATCTCTCCTGTATATATCTTACACCAGTAATGTGATGCTCAGATCTTCTAACTAATTAAAAAGGGACTTAGTATCCCACTGGGGCACAGATGAAACTGAATGTGATCTCAAGCTCCTTCATCCATCTGTTTGCCTCATCAAATAAAACATTTCCCCAGTTCTTCCCTAATGACTGCCACCATAAATCATGCAATAACAAATACTAAGAATCATCATCCTCTATTGGATAAACCAAATGTTGCTCAACATTATTACTCTACTAATCCTCAACTCCCTCATCCAAAAACATAAGATGAACAAGATCTATAATTTAATGAGGAAATAATGATTTCAAAATCCAATATATTATAGAATTTTATTAAGATTAATTTTAAGTAAATTTTATTAATTTTATCCATTTTAAAATTCCCTAAAAACACTATCCACGTACTAATACAAATAATAATGATTCATATACCTCAAATAGGTCTCTATCCAAAAAGAATTTAAATTTTACTTGGACATTCAACAATCTCAGAGCCTGTGCACTGGGTTACTAGGTGCCCCAAAATCCCTTTTCCTAGCTGGTCTCCCTAGCCTATGTCATAAACCATGGTCAATGTGCCCAGTTTCCATACTGACCCTTGCAATCCTCACTATGACTAACTCTATACTCTATCCTACCTCTGAACCATAGCCATTAATACCACATTGTCATGAACCCCTCCCACAAAAGACTCTATAACAAGAATAGAATGATGAATAATCTTGATTCCTACCTCTAGTAGGCCCCAAGTTGGCGAGAAACATGAATGGTATAAACATATATTTAAATCAATGTCATTACCATCTATAATATAAATAAGATCAATATATAAGAGGAATTATCAATAATAACATCCATGAAATAATATAAAAAGAAACTAAAACCATCCAATATACATGTATAAATAAAAATGATATGGATAAAAGCCTCTAAATTAAATACCCAAAAACAATGTTAAAGAAGTGGCATAAAAGAAATCCAAAGGCCTCATATAGTAATGTCCAGAATGAATTAGGAAATCATTGCGGAAACCAAAAAATATATTTGTATACATATGGTGAGAATTGAAGTATACTCAATAGGAAAACCAAAGTCTCTAATGAACATGAGAAAGAACCATACTGATGCACCCATGATAAAAATGTAGAACCAATAACACCTTAAAATGTAAACTATCCACCCCAAACCCTAGTAAGGCATGGTCACCAAATAATGCTTTCCATGTAACATAATATAAGAAGAAGCATATCGATAAAGGGTAACCAAAACCGATTTCATGCTGGTATGTTTCTCTCTCACCAGAATATTGTATGTCCTAGAGATATCATATCTTTTGTATACTGGACCACCCCACAAGCACTATTACATCACATAATTCATATAGACACTGGGGCTCACAAACCAACAAGAATGTCCACATAAAATCTCTCAAGTAGAAACCTTGGCCATCCCATCACATCCACTTCCATAACCATAGCAGTAGGGTATCATGAACATGCATGAAATAAACATCATTCCCTCCTCCTAGTTGGATCAACACCCACCATAATCCACCCCACAAGCATGGTTATATCAAATCTCACCAAAAAACACCTAGGCCACCAACCCACAAATGTTGTCACATATTGCCCGAAATCACCTAGGCCATCACATCTCGCATGAAAACACATGTGCTTTCACAACCACCATCTAATACACTAACAAAACATCAGCTAGCATAGCCTATGAAATACCTACCTTGAGCAGAAGGTAGAGTAGGAAAGATTGGGTACCCATCCTTCCATCCTCTTAACATGTGGTTGAAAAAAACACCCCCACATGATTATGAGGGTGTTTTCACATAGTGCTCAACATGGGTGGGGTGAATATAGAAATGAAAAGGAATATACAATTGGATATATATATATATATATATATCCAAAAACAATACCTACCTATGGGTTCACAAAAAATCACTAACAAACTCACAAAATCTCCACTTTTGCTACCACCTCAAAATTAAGAAAACCAGGCAATCCATATACACAAGTCACATCAAAAATAAATTCAACGTAATAATCACATTGTTATATTTATTTATCAAAAATAATGTTTTACCCTCCAACCCACCATTTAATTATTCATCATCCCTTTCCAACCCATTAACCAAAAAAATCCATGTCATTTCAATCATTATTAAATAATTAATTAATTCAATCACAACCCAAAAATTTAATACAATGTAACAACACATCACGAGAATCTCAACATTTATGTCATTCCTTCACCCCAACACCCCAAAAGCATGACAAAACAACAACCACCTCACCAAACCAAATGCACGACCATCAAACCATCACCGTGCTAGCCCAAAAGTATGGCCATCAAATCATCCCCTCACCAACCCAAAATCATGACCATTAAACAATAAACTCACCACCCCAAAAAATTATTGAAAAAAAACCTTGCTCCCCCAAATCATGACCATTAAAACATCACCTTGCCAGCTAAAAAAGAACAACCACCAAATGATCACCCCATCCCCAAAAAGTATGTCCATCAAACCATCAAATCCCTACCCAAAAAATCATGGATATAAAAACATCACCTCACCACATGAAAAGAAATACAAAACATAAATCCTCCCCCACCTGCCCCAAACACATATGAACCACACATAAAATCCATTTTATATATTTACAATGTCGATTTGTTTCATATTCCACATTATATTTGGGGAATTATCACACAATCTAGAATCCTAGTGAAAGAATTTAATTAAAAAAATATAAGTGGTTATCGAATTTCAATTTTATGGTGATATCACAACAATAAAAACAAAAGTATAAGCCACAACACGTATCATCCAGTGTAAACAAACCCCTGAAAACCATAATATTCTTCAAGGAATCAATACTATACAATCAAATTATCATAAAAATTTCAAACGCATAAAATCTTGTGAATCATTACTGTTTACCCTTTAAATTAAAATTTCACAAGTTATTTATCTTTGATTAATCTAGAACAAACATAACCCATAAATGAACAAAATAAACCCCCATCGTGATATATAATAGTGATAAATGAGGGATTCACTACCTTAAAGAATCTTTCCAACTCGTTTCAAACCACATGGTGAAGAAGGAATGCCCATAAACCACATCCATAGCATGAAAAATATAGATCAACCCTCCACACACCCAAATATAATCAAAATGTATCCCAATACACACCCCAAACCAAAAAAACATAGCCATAGTGAATCCAATGAGAGGAATTGACGAAAAAACAAGAAAATTGGAATAACTTACCCAAAATAAAAGGAGATAATACATGAATTAAATCCCATTGAAAGGACTCAAAAACACTCGAAGATGTAGCCTCTCTATCTCGTGGAAGGAGATAAAGAAGCAGAAGACATAAGTTTTGATAAATACCCCAAGTTCTCCAAACGTTATAACTGCATTACATACGGGATTTAGATGATGTAAAATCCTATTTCATGTCATTTAATTTTAGAATTTTTTGTTCCATAAAAAAACAAATTGAATGATTAATCCCCCAAATTATTACACATTTTGAACCAGCCCTAAATAAGCCATGAACCCGATGTTCATTATGTGAACACTATACACAAAATTTATTTCTTGTAGAAGATTTGTTGAAGTTGAAACCCCCACCAAAATCTCCTAAAACTTCACCCAAACACCGAAAACCCCCAAAAAAATAGCAATGAAATGGATTGGGAATGCATGGGAAGTTAAAAATCACATAAAATTATTTCCCATAACGGGTCAAGCATATCAACTTGTTTCCCATAATTATTTCATGAGATATAATACATTAACTAATGCATTGGAAGTCTATATAATTTCTATCCCACCCATCACATAAATAAAAAAATTAAAATATTATCCAAATAATCATAAATAATTCATCAAATCATTATATCCTAACCCATGCAAGAAAAATGCATTTCATAAACATTTCATAATTTCATTATAGCATAAAAATGGAAAATAAATGGGTTTTATGTGAATATCATCATCATAGATAACCTATAGAAGGAATAAAGATGATATAATTGGATCCTATCCACAGGAAAACATAATTAATGTCAAAATATGTTTTTATAGATGTAAATTTCATTAAAATACACACTGAAATATTTTGGGAGGAAATTAACATTCTCAATATGATATCAATCAATTAAAAGAAATATTTCCCAAATATTAAGGCAATAATATTCCTAGAAAGATCATTAAAATCATGTAAAGGTATATTCAAAACATTTAAAGTTCAATATGGTGGGTAATTCAATTCATGTTGTATAATATGAACAAACATTCCTTTGACACCCTAGTAAAAAGTCAAAAAGGACCATGTTTAAAAAAATACATGAAGACTCCTTTTAAAACCATTTTTAAAAGGTAAATAATGGATAAAAATAAAGTAAATAAATAATAGTATAATATTATAAATTTTTAGGAAAACATTTTTATAAGTCATTAATATGAAATAAAAATGGTTTCAACGAAAGAGAAATAATAATGTAGGTTTTCCATAAAAATATTTCAATATCATTATTATATAAAATGAGGAAATTTATAGAAATAAATATATTATTAAAAATTAAATAAAGGATAAATGTATTCATCAGATAAGGATCATATAATTTCCTCAAATTAATTTCAATCATAAACAATCTCAATTGAAAAGTGATTAAAATATAAATCCCTTATAGCTTTGGTATATTTGGAATCATAAGCCCCTTGAATAAATAAATTTAAATAAAACTTAAAATATCAGGAAAAT
This sequence comes from Viscum album, assembly GCA_963277665.1. Taxonomy (NCBI): domain Eukaryota; kingdom Viridiplantae; phylum Streptophyta; class Magnoliopsida; order Santalales; family Viscaceae; genus Viscum; species Viscum album. Next base: position 1,902,863,995 of record OY728127.1, read on the forward strand.
AAATAAATTTATTATATATAATTTCAAACGGGATGTATATATACCTCAAAATATAATATAGGACATAATATAACATATGTCCAAAAGAAGACAATTTGAGATGAAAATCCATTACCTCAGGTTCCATTTTCATCGAAAGCAATCTAACCTCATGTATAATAAATTAAAATTTATTATAATTATATATCATAATAAATTTCATACTTATAATATCAAAAATTACCCACTAATTATATTTCAACATGTATTTATTAATTACACCATCTTAAAATTGTCATTTTTAAGTGTTAAATGTTTATTTATTCTTAGTGTTTCAGTTCGGTAGTAACAATAATCGAATTATCATCACTATTAAAAAATCTCCATAATTATAGTCTTGATATAAATATCTCATATATTAATTATATATATATTTAGATTCATCCATAATATAGAGAGAAAAATTAATTTCACCATTCAAGGAGATGGTAAGTCATACGTAGGCATAAAAAATATTTTCACCTTTCGATGGATGGAATAAAAGAAAGGTAAATATTAATTTAACTTTTAGAAATAATTATTATATCATATATATCATATATATTCATTAAATATATTCTTGTTACTATCCATGTAAATTACAAATGAAAAATGAGTCACATTGCTTCGTGGAGGCGGTAGTCCACACGTACGCACGAGAAGTATCATAATTTTCCAACGGATTGTAAGGTAAGAAGTTATATTTGATATTATAATTATATATTTATAATTATTCCATAAATATATTATATATAAATTAAATAAATAATTTGTATCATTCTATTAGATGTGGTTATACTAGAAGAATAACATCAGTTTGTGAGACAGTGGTCCTTCAAACACACGATCAACGATTTTAATTCCCATTTTATAGAAGAGTAGATGGATATAGTTTAGTAAATAAAAATAATATAATCAAAATATATGTTATATAATTTTTTACTATATTGTATTTATTAATTCATAATTGTATGAGGTAATAGAATAAGTAAAAAGAAAAGAGTTTGGTGAGGATAATTACCTTCTCTTAGAAAAACCACTTTTGGATATCTTATTAAGGACCAAAAAGTTTGTATTTTGGGAAGAAACATATATATTGAACGTGTATAAGGATGTTTGGAATATATTTTGGAATGTTTTGGTAATGATATATGGTTTATGTGGTGTGAAGAAGTGAAAAGATGGGTATGTTTTTACAATTGAGGTGAGTGTCACACATATAATGTTTCAATGTTTTAAAATACTTTCAACGAAATTTCCTAGTAAAATGGTAAAAAAATGGACCATTCCCAATTCTTATATTATATAAGTTCAAAATATAAGAATGAAATATAAATTAGACAATTTTTAGTTCATTTTAACCCTTATTTTATTATATTAACCCTGCATAAACCTATTTTATCCAAAACTCTGGTAAAAACTATTTACAATTTTTAGTATTCATTAGGAAAAAATTTAAGTTTAAATTGTTAAATAATATTAATTATTATTATTTAAAATATATAATACATTTTATCAACTTAAATTCACATAAATTTAAGACATTAATATATAATTAAACTCTTAAATGTGATGAAATGTGGTTTTCCAATGAAAAGGTTTTCTGAAGTATAAAAAGTTTACTTATCAAGATTTGACATAAAATTGATTGAAATAATATAAATTGAATTGAAAAAAATTAATTTAACTATTTTAACATTAAGAAACATCTTAAAAAATGGATCCTTTTAAATTCTTGAAACAAAAAAATAATTTTAAAAAATAATTTGTATTTTTAACTATTCATTGAAAAAATAATCCTTCCAGCATATTCAAAAAAAATTAAAATAAAGATAATGAAAACTTATTGATTTCAAAAATATAATCATTTTTTGATGTGAAAAACTTAGTTTTAAAATTAGTGTATGAAATGTGATGAAACTATTTTTCAAGAAAATATAATTTTAAGGCACAAAACTGGATTTATTATTACCCCATTCCTAGAAAAAGTATTAAATGAATGATAATTAATTATTTAATATATAATATATAATTTTTGTTAATGTCATTCACCAATAGTGACTTATTTAATTTATTCAAATAAAAACACATTGTGGGGCTAAAAATTGTTCTTTAGAAAAACCTTTCTTTTACATTCAAATGAATTTTTTATTTTAATTTATAATCAAGTGATATCCATTGAATTGAATTTATAAATATGTAAGCCATATAATTTTCACAACATATTTATTCCAATTCATTCCATCCAATTTAATGGTTTGTTTATAATGGTGTACTATATTACATTTCATTTAGACTTTGGGTTTTGTGTATCTAAAGTCACCAAGGATTATTAATTAATTTAAAAATTAAATATATCATAAAATCACTAGGTGTTACATTATACCCCATTAAAATTAATTACACCCTAAAAATTCAATAATTATTATACAAAAAAATGAGGATATCTCTACCTCCTCACATCCTCGGGTTCTCATGCTCCCTCATTGAAATTATTATTCCTCTTGATAACTTTAAACGAGAGAGTATTCTTTTTTTATAGTATTTTATCTCAAAAATTCATGATTTATACCAAATATTCTTCATAGAAAATATCATGTACCCATGGTAAAAATTTATGTTTATTACAAGTGAAGGATCAGGTATGTACTTCTTGCAGAGTGATACATAGAACATATCATGATCTTAATATAGGTTTATTAGAAGTTCCAGGAGATAAAATAACATCCCTATACAACCAAGAAACTCAATGGGGATAATATACCTAGGGATAAAATTTCCATCCTTGTCAAATATCATAATCCTCTTAAATGGATAAATTTTTATAAATACATTCTCACCAAATTTTAACTCCAAATATCATCAATGATTATTATCATAACTTTTCTATCGAATGTATACTATCTTGATATGTTTTTTAATGGATATAAACTTCTCAACAACTTCGTCACTTATATCAGGTCATAATAGATTTCTTTCTCTAACATCATATTAGTACTTTGGATTTTTACACTTCTTTCGATGGGGGATTCATAATGATCCATCTGAATTCTTTAGTAAGTGATATTATTCAATGGAAAATAAACTTGAGCAATGTACTAATCCAAACCACATTTGAAATAAATAGAAAAAGATCTCAGTATATCATATAGGGTTTTAATTATTACCTCAGTCTGATTATATATCTGAGGATGATAATAAGTTTTGAAAGATAAGTCTATGTCTTGATCCTTCTAATGACTTTTATTAAACATAGAGGTAATACTCAGATTCTAATATGATATAATAGAATGTCGTAATCTATGAATCATTACCACTTCCATAATAAAGATCTAGGAAATTGGATCCAGATATAAATATTCTCTAATAATAATGTAGTGTCTTGAATTTTTAGGTAAATCAACTTCATCCCAAATTTCATTAGTCCTTTTAGATGTTTTGGGAATCCATCGATAAAATACATGGTGAGGTTTTCCCATTTACATTATGGTATGGGTAATGGTTGTAACATCCCCATAGAATTATTTTTTAAAAAAATTAACTTGTGGGGATAAAAATAAATGAGATACATAATTGACAATATCTTCCTTTTTTTAACCTCAAAAAATACGCCATTATATCTTTATAAATATTTGTAACCTTAGGATGAATAGAGAATGATAAACTACGATCCTCATCTAAAACATCCCTCTTCAAATATGGTACTTATGAAACATAAACATGGTTACTAAACCATATCATTACATTGTAGTCATGGTTGAACTCATGATCATTTCTAACACTCTTTTATAGATGTAAATATTTTTAAGGATCATTTTTAATCCTTCAATGGATAGATAGTTGATAATTCATCTAAGAATGATATATGTCTCCCCTTACATCAATATTTCTAGACATGTCATTTGAAAATCCAAAAATAATAGATATTTTGTGATCCTTAGTATAGATAATACAACATGATCATTTAGACATTATGAATCTTCAATTTTTTCAATTTCCCAGGGTGGTAATATATTGATTAGTAATAATCATTTATTAACTCTATCTTCCTTCTCTGGTGCATATTCATATATTTTAGTGTGAAAATATTCTTCAATCTTTACTTATCAGTGTTTATAACCCACATATTTACAAAATTATAGTTCCTCAATATCATTAATTAAATAAAATACCATAACTAACTCTCAATAATGATATTGGAAAAACTTCCCATGAAACATCAATTGGTGTGAGGCATAAGTTATGACCATATAATTTGGTATGAAAAGGAATAACATTCCCTTATTCTATGTACCACTACATATTACAAACCCTTTTCCATTGTAGGGTAATATAATAGTAGGTGGGTTGAATAACCATTTCTTCAATTCCTTGAAATTGTACTCACATTCATCTTTCCAAAGGAACATAGCTCTCTACTTTGTTAACTTTTTGACTGGATTATTAATCCATGATAAATTCTCCCCAAAAAAACCAACAATATATTTGAAAACAAAGAAAAATTTGAATATAAATAACCATGTCTGGTCTTATAAATTTCACAATATTTTTTATCTTTTAAGGATATATCTAAATACAATCACTAGAGATTATATGACCCATGAATTAAACTTTTTAAAACGATCCTCACTGGGTAAATTTTTCATACAACTTATCCTTCATTATTGTATTTCATAGAATTATCAATTGATCATGTGGACATTACTTGATGTTTTAATATATATGAATAACTCCTATAAATGTTACTATAAAAATTCGAAGGAAATATATAAATACTCTATTAATGAATTCTACCGAGACAGTAGGGGAAATTTTAGATCCAAAATGACATCACTATAAATTCAATGTTTATATACCTCATATGGAAGGTTGCCTCCAGTTTGTAATCTATTTTTAAACTCATCTAATATTAACTAGATAAATGATAAATATTATAAAAGTATTTATCTCCTCATAGTTGATCAAAAAAATCATCTATATATGTTTGATGATACTAGATAATTATCGTGATATGGTAATCTCTCTAATAAACAATGCATAACTGTATTGACCCATCATTGTTCTGAAAAATGTTATTGTTCACCCCATGTTGATGAGCATGGCTAAATAAATCCATGGTAAATATTCTCTTAGAGTTTTTTATTCAATTACTTTAACTCTATTGGTTCTATTCTATAAGAAGTATTTGAAATATATGTAGCACCAGGTTTGTGCCCCATTGGAAACTCAACTTCATGACTTGGAGGAAGACCCGATAATTATTCTATAAATTCATCACCATCCTAATTAATAATAGGAATACCTTTGACTTTGAGTTTCTCCCTAACCACCTGATATAAATAGCCTTTATATTTATGAATTATGACCCAAAAGAGAGATGTAATTTTTATTTGAGGTTTTCATTCATCCTCACACTAATAAATGATCATATGATCATTTGAAATATTAAATGTGAAATTCATTCCCCAACAATTAATATGATATATATATAATGAGATCTAATCCATTCCTAGAATCACATAAAATTCAAATAAAGAGGTAATCACAATATTTACAGGAATTAATTTCCCATAAACATTAATCAAAGAGGAAATATGTACTTGTGATGCAATCATCATACCATCATGATTTTTCACCACTAACCCAATACCCAATCTTTGAGAATGTAATCGAATACCATTGGAAAATTACTTATTTATAAAAGAGTGGGTAGAGATGGAATCAAATTAGACATTATATGTTCTAGAGTGGATTATAAGTGTATGTTTCAAAACATCAGTATCCTAAACCACTTTGACAGTCACGATCACAGCTGATTTATCCTTGAGTTTTATCTTAAGAGGATGCTGATTTTGATCATGATCATAATCCTTTGGATTCATGTAATGGTTGGAATAATTCCCACACTCCTTTTATTTGAAGAATTTGAGAGTGAGTGGTGTATTGATTAAAATCTTCTTCTCCCTAATTTCATTAACTGGCCCATTCATCTTCTTCTAACATTCTGGAGCATTATGACCCACCTTAACTCATTTATATCACCTCAAATTTATATTAAGGAAATTACCTTTTGGTTTCATGAAACATTTAGAGCATGTATATTTCTATAATTTCATTCCACGATGCGATTTATTTGAGTTTTCTTAAGACTCGAACTTTCTTTTCTTATCAAAACCATGGTAATTGTGGGAATATATAATTTACCTTTCTTCTCTGAGTGCACATCAAATTATTTCTTCTTAGATACTAAATTCTCTTATAGATAACTCCTTTCATTGACATGGTTATAATACTACAAAGTATCAATCAATTTTTCCTTCAGGGAAAATGATTAAGCCAGAAGCATACCATACAAGTATTGTAAAATATTCCTCACAAGTAACTAGGGATTCATCCCCCTTATAATTAAGCACATGGAATTACTTCTACATATTTGTAAATATAATTTAAGGGAATTACATACCGAAAAATATCATATTAAACTCGTCCAATTCCATTGAGTTAATTTCATACTCTTATATAATATTATTAATAAGGCACCACTATTAATCTATTTCAACATCCAAATGATACACATCATGGAAAAAAAATGGTTTTAGAACTACAGAAGAATAAATATCTGCTAAATGGTGTTGATCCATTACTCATCCACTAGTGGATCATAAGGCCAATGAAAAGAATGTGGGTATTTCTTCATGAAAGAATGGACATTAATTTGTTCCCTATAATGATTTTTTATAATCGTAGGATGACTCATGGACTGAGAAAGGTGTGTGGCCATAGAAAAAATATTTTTCCTTATATATCCCACAAAATTTGGATTATCAGGTGGAAAATACTTAAATGTTCATAACAACTATTGTTAATATGATGTATTCTATGTCCAACCATTAACTAAGAACGAGAAAAGTTTAAGAATAAATAAATAAAAATTAAATTTAACTATCATATAATATGGAAATATCATTCATAAGATGTGTTAATCATGAAACCTTCTATTGAATCGATAGGAACATAGGTTTATCTTAGGTTTTCCATGCTCATTACCAAATATTTATGATGTTATCCAATATAAATATGCGACCATAGGGTTTTTAACAATTTTTTATAATCCTAATATCCAAATATTGAATAAACCTACACTATTAAACAATCTATAGTGACCTATTCATTTCATTTATTAATATTACATATTTTTAGATGACTGTTTTATACATTTCACAAATACACATTTCCGAACTATAAAGGATTTAGTTATTTGGATACTAGAAACATAATCTTCTAATTTCTTTAAATAGCTTCAAAATCTCACATAAAGTGAATACAACATAGTAATATTTATATACATTCCATATTTATCCATTCTTTCTAACCTGGGGAAAGAAGACGTAAGAAAGGGTGTGCTCAGAATCCCAATTTGGGAAAACCTATGAGATATCAATTAATGAACATATGAATTAATATGATAAGAATAATGGGATGAGGTCATGAATATAAATTAAAAATTTCATAGAAAATATACCCTGGCTTATAATAATAATTAATTGAATAAAAATTTTCATTTCCTAATACATGTATCATAATATTGATAAATCATCATAAATTAGTCATGAACTATATGTTCATGTCATAAAAGTGTTGCACCAACATAATTATAAAAAATATTTCATATTTCAAAGTTAATTACTGAGAACATAAAATAATAATGGATTTGTAATAAAAACATGATTCTTATAGTGGGTTGTGTACATCCACTTGTTTCCTATAGAGGATCAAGCACATAAACTTGTTTTTCATAGAAAATAAATTACATCAATATGTTTACTATATTTATTTCATGAGTTATAAAACATTACCCAATGATTTGTAGGGATATATAATTCTAGGAACACCCATGACAAAAATAAAACCATATATATGAAATCCACAATATCATAAAACATTCATCATATTATAATGTCATAACCCATTTAATGAAAACATTATTGATTAACAATTTTTAAATTTATTTTAAAATAACTTATGGAAAATAAATGAATTTCATAAAAATCTCATCATCAAAAAATATCATGATAAATAATAATTTAGGTATCATTGGATTATATCCCCACTAAATCATATTTAACATTAACAGATGTTATCATAGTTGAAAATTGAATTAAAATATTCACTATAATTTTTATGGAGGAAAATTCCCCTATCACATTGAAATAACTAATTTAAAATATAAATATTTCCCAATTATTATAGAAAATAAATTATTAGAAAATAAAATTAAAATTTTTAATGGTATCTTCAATCCATTGATTATTCATGATATCGAGAAACTCTGTTCTTATTGTATAGGTTAAAAGAAAGCAATCCTTTTATACCATTATAAAATGTCAAAAAGTACATTGTTCAGAAAAGAAGAAAATGATTAATCTTAAACCATTTTTAAAAAATTAAATCTTGATTGAAATTGATTTTAAAAAATAATATTATAATATTAAAAATATTATCAGAAACATTTTTATAAAACATAGATATGAATGAAAAAACATATTTTTTTCTAAAGAGAGAAATAGAGTATGTTTTTATTGAAAACATTATTTTAATCACTTGAGTACATAAAATGATAAAAATGAAAGGAAAAAATTGTATTATCAATAAATAACCATAGTATAAAAAAATTATTTTCATTGCCTAGATAAGGATTATATAATTTACTAAATTGAAATTTGGAAAAAATAATCCTCATTAAAATGGGATTGAATCATAAATCTCTTACCGCTTTGGTAACTTTAGAATCATACACCTTATCAAAGAATTAATTTAAATGAAACTTTAAATATAATAAAAATTAATAAATTTATGATATAAATTTTGAGTTGGTATATATATATATATATCTCATAAAAAAGATAGGCTCATAACATAACTTGTGTGGAAAAGAGGAAAATTTCAGACGAAGATCCATTATCTCGAGTTCCCCTTGCTGCAAAAGCACTATAACCACATATATAATAAATATAAATGTAATATAATTATATAATATAATAATTTTTATAATATTTATAAAATAAATTATTTAATTTTAATAGTTCAACATCTATTTGTTAATAATTCTTTATTAAATCAGCATTTTAATGTGTTAACTATTTTGTTTTTTCATGAGAGTTTTGGTTCAGTAATTCTGGTCCTTGTATAATGATCATGATTCAATCATCAATGTAAGGTTAATCATGATATAAATATCATATATTTTCATTATATATATATTTTCATCTATAAAGGATATCTATAGAAAAAATGATGACACCGTTCATGGGGAAGGTAAGCTATACACATGTATGAACACAATTTTTTACCTTTTAACATATTGAAAAAAATAAATGTATATACTAATTGACCTATAATGAATCATTATTTTATATTATATATCATATATATTCATTAAATCAATCCTTATTACCATTCATGTAAGGATTAGATTAGAAAATAATTGCATCACTTCATCGAGGTTATAGTCTACATGTACATACGAGAGACATTATCATTTTCCAATGGATTGGAAGGTAAGATGGTAGATGTGATATTATAATTTCAGAAGTACAATTATATAAATTTTTTTAATATATTTACTAAAGAGACCCATGATTATTATACATCAATATTACATCTTTTTAAATGATTATTGATTAGAATAAATAACACACACCTAAGGGCCATCATAGTTTGGTGACATTGGATCCTTAAAACCCAATATTCGAATATAGTAAAGGATAATAAGTGTTTCAAAAAAAATTTCTTACCATTTCTTACATTTCATAGAAATAAACTATATAATACAATAATTCATGAACTGAGGAAAGGAAAAAAAAGAAAGGGTGAGCTCAGATGCTCAGTAGGGGTAAACATAAGAGATATAAATATATGATTATATAAAAGTATAAGCTAATAATAAGTATATTTGAAAATGAAAATTACTTATGAAGTTCATACCCAACCTATCATAGATCATAAAAATGAGTAATGGGATAAATATTATCAGTTCAAAAGAAATTAATCCAAAGGGGATCAATGAATATGAATCATGAGATCATAATAATGGAATAATTTTTTATTGGGATACATGTCTTCTTATAACATTGTGAACATGTATAAATAGAAAAAGATAACTCATTATGTTAGGGAAATGATAGCAGGAACATGAATATACTTCTGTACCAGTAACTGAGTCGTTGAATAACATTATAAATATTAATGTTAGGTTCATGCATTACATTGTGAACATGAAATCATGTTCACACAAAACATTGCGATCATGTAATCTGGTTCATGAATAACATTTTGAACATGTAGTCAAGATAAATCCTAACCTTAGGTACATGAATGATAGGTCAATGAAAATCATCATAGTAGTATTGGATCACACCCATGACCATCCTAGAGGATAAAGTCCCTTATTGAACTGGTTTAACTCTCCATTCCATTAATATATCTCCCCTGACATATAAATCTTTACCCAATTCATTGGGAGAGATATAGGTACCACCAATCATTAGTTATAATGTAACCAGATTCCAATGTAATAACATTAACACCATCCTAGGATATATCGTAACCATCAGAGAATTATTAAAATCATAAATATGTGTTCCAAAAGATCATAAAACATTGAATATATCCCAACCCATGAGATGAAATTGGTTTCATAAACATTTAATTATATAATAACTTATGTAAAATTGATAGGTTTCATAGTATTTTCTATCACACTCCATCCTTTTAGATTCACTTATTTTATTATTTTCTTGTTCTAAGATCCCAGGGATGAGGCTACGGTTGCATTTCCAATTTAAAATTTTTATGTTATGAGGTTTTGAGTGAATTTTTTCTTAATCACGAGTACCACACTATTAGTAGAAATGATGGGTCCTAGCCCAGGTAACCTTGTGACATGTCCTAATGTTGGAAAGAATCCACCACTTGGTTTGAGTATGGTATGATAAACCATGAGGGTTACTCATGTGGTCATCCTTCTCCTAGTCAGTAGCTACCTTAGGGTTGGCATACAATTTGATATATCGTGCCGCCAAACTGTGCAAGATTCCCAGAAATTTTAAAAAAATTAAACCCCTTTTTATCTCTCTAACTTTTGATCCCAAATTTGGGATCCCCCCTTGGGTTGTTTTTTTGGGCACAAGAGGGTTCCCAATGATCCCAACACTAGGTTCTCCGCCCTCCATGGATTAATATTCAAGATTCTAAGGTATGTTTTTAGGGGTTTTGTTAGTTATTCTATCCTTCATTTTCTTCTCTCTTGATTTCATGGTTCCCTCTTGGTAGGTTCATCTCTTCATCAATCACTAATGGATAGGGTTGATGTTTGGTTTGAATTCTAAAAGGTCAGTGTATGTGGTTTGTGTCTAGGACTTGAATCTATATTCTCTTGAAGTCTTGTTGAATACGCACACCATTGACGCATGTGTTTCCATTATTTTCCTTTCTGATTCATTCCATTTATGCTTGAGTGCTTTCAATAAATTTATAAATATAGTTCAGATTCTTGTGATGCACTTTTTTATTTCATTGTTGTGTTTTGGTGTTGGTAGAGTATATTTGAAATGGTTTTCAAAGTGATTATTTAAAATATTCCAATGTATGTGGGCCCTTATGGTTTTTGATAAATTGTCAATTGAGTTTTTAGTGCAAATATTGGATTATATTAGTCGTGGTTTCCCTTATATATGTTTTATTATATTTTATGGATTGTGATTTTGATTTTAAATGTTGAATGTGGTGATTTCTATAGTGTGGTTGTTGTGTTAATTGGAAATTTTTTTGTATTACATTGTAAAAGGTTTGTGTAAATAATTCTTGTGGTATTCCATTGAATTTTGGCACTTCCATGTGTGCTCATAGTGCACACATGGATGGGTACACATATGATGATGGTCGTGTTTAACATAAGAAATTATTTTCAATGTACTCATGTGTCAGAAAATAAATTAGGATCGACCATCACAAACTGACAACCCGAGCACTGACCCACAGGAAAGGATAATTTTATGGAACCATTTATTGAATTTATAAATTGAAAACCTCCCATAGGTTGTGGTAGGGAACCTCAACTCAATCATGCATGTTTCAAAAAATACTGGAGGATCAGCTATCCTAAACAATGACATGTAGGACTTCCAGAAAATCATCTCCAAAATGGGATTTCTGGACCTGGGATTTTCAAGCCCCAAGTTCATCTGGTGTAACAATAAGAGGGGTTCACATCGCATTTGGAGCCACCTTGACAGATGTCTTACTAATATTTAGGGACCGAAAGCCTTCCCCAAGTCAGTATTCACACACATCCCCTGATCCCTATCCGACCATTCCACCATTCTTTTAGAGTTTAGGGGATAACTCCCATGGATTATCTCCTTCCAGTACAATAACTCTGGTCATCAGGAGAAGATCTTCATGACTATGGTCATAGAATCATGGAACTGTGGGGTCCTGAGAGGGCTTGGTGTGGTTTGTCCAAACGTCCAAAATGACTTAGGGAGAAAATATTGCATTGGTTGGCCAAAAAACCAAGTGACAACTATAGGGTGGATAAAATTCAAGCTGACATCAACAGGAAGGAGGTGGCGCTCCCGGACACAAGGGATGATAACCACATTATCATTTTGTGAGACAAGCATGTACTTCATTAAAGAAAACATCCAGGCCTTGAGAAAGAATACAAATAGAGGTCGTGGGATAGATGTCTGAGAGAGGGTGACCGTAATAAATCCTTCTTTCATGAATCTTTTAAAGAAAGAAGAATCTCTAAGTTCAATATTGCTCTAGGGAATGACTCCTACACATCAGACGTGGTGGTGGAAGTTCAAATAGCTCTGGAACATTTTAACGGTCTCCAAGATGTGATGGATACATCTCGATATGAAGGCATGCAGGGGATCACATTATAGGAGGACTTCCTTGGATGAAAGCCACACCTATTGGGAAATCAAAAAATGATACTTTATTGACACTTCCACTAGAGGAAAAAATCAAAGATATTATTTTCAACTTACCTCGCGACTACGCACCTAACCCGGATGGCTTCCCAAAAGCATTATTTGTGGTGTCTTAAGTGATAGTTGGATCACATTTCATGGAAACAATTCAAGATTATTTCCATGGTGGCCCATTTAATAGAATGGTATGTGCCTCTAGAATTGTTCTTATCCCAAAAAACAAGACCCCACAAGCATTGATATGTACCGAACAAATTTCCTATGTAATGTGTCATATAAAATTCTGGCCATACTCATCTTTAACTGGTTGAGTAGGGTCATCCCATGGCTTGTCTCAAGGGATCAACATGGCTTCATTAGAGGTTGGAGCATACAAGGGGTTGTTGGGATAGCCGGTGAGATGATCAATGTCCTTAACAAGAAAAATGTGGGCTCAAACTTCATCTTTAAAATTTATATGGATAAAATCATGTGAAAAAAGGAATAGAGCATCATTATCCGGGTTATGTGGAGGTATAGTTTTCAGGAATGGTTTTACGACTTTTTTTTCAGGTGATTTTCATCACTCTGGTACCCATTTTAGTGTTAGGGGAATTTTTTGGTTTCTTCAAGTTAGATAGGGGGTTCAGCAAGGGGATCCCTTATCTCTAGGAATGTTTTTATTAGAACAAGATTCTATTTCCCAAAACGTGTGTAGAGATTTGGAAAGTGGAAAGATGGTTCCTTTTCGAGGAAATTGTGGTTCCGAGAGATTTTCCAAGTTAATATTCACAGATGACATTTTAATCATTACCAGTGAATGATGAAGGTCCCGACTATAACTTATGGAGAACATTAATTCCTATGAGTTCATGAGCGGATAGGGAATCAACACCTATAAGAGTCAGGTCATCATCTCCAAAAAAATGTTCTCGTGCACACTACAGTGGTATTGTGAACATTCTGGGGAAACAATAGAAAGATATGCCCCTTATTTTTTTCAGTGTTCCTCTCTCCTATATGAGGATAAAAAAACTTCAAAGACATCATCAATCACCTGATTGGAAGGGTTCTCAACTATAAGAACAAGTTTCTATCTTTAGATATGAGGGTTACACTGGTTAATTGCATCTTGATTTCCATCTGATGCACATCTTCTCATTGCTCAACCCACCCAAAAGTGTGATCATGCAGATCGAAATCATTCTAACCTCCATTATTTGGGAAACCAATCAAGAACGAATAATTCCTTGAGTCTCCTGGAAGTGCATGGCAAGACCAGTGGTGGAGGAAGGTGTTGGACTCCATGATATTGGTATATCAATGCATGGATTTCATGGATGTATGTCTTGGGAAATCATTATGGATGAATCTCTATGGGATATGTTTTATAGGATATAGTACAAATCACAATGGGAGATGATTTTAGGTCCTAGAACAATACCATCTCACATGGCATGATGCATGACCTCCCATCTCGAAGTCCTCATGGATTCCACAAGGTGGATCATCAGAAAATGTACGGTCTACTTCTGGAAAACCAACTAGGCTAGTGAGAAATTGGAATACACTGGGTTCCCACACCCGAGATATCCTTTAAGGAGGCCCATGACTACACTGGTTTCATACAATCTGTACTCTCTCATGAACATATGTATGTTTATGAATATATAATTATGAATGATGAGGTTGAAAATTGATCTTTTATGGTCTCAACCTCAGGCTTGATTACAACGTAGGATTATAGGGATCTCGAGCATACAAAATCACCCCATGAAATGTGGCTTACCAAGACAATTTGTAAGGAAATATAGACTAAATATGAACATCCTCACCTGATGTATATCTAAAAAGTGCTCCCCACAGATGACAATGTCCTAAAAAGGTAATTACCCTAGTGTCACAATGTTATTGTTACAATAACCCCTAGACTGAGTTCATCCTCCACATTTAATTCCATAGTATTTGAGCTCACCTCCTTAGGCCCCACTTGTCATCATATCACCACCTCAAGGATGATCAATATTTTTTGTAGGAATCTTTGAAGCCTTGGTTTAATGGGAGCGATGGAAGGAGCACTGAATGCATGGAGCATGCCATTATCTTCACAGCACTTTGTTGAATGATTTGGGAGGAATGAAACTGGGTACGCTTGGCTATAGTAGATCACACATGTTACCTTAAATGAATTTGAAATTTATGATCATCGAATCATGTTCACTCCACAAGGTAAATTAATTATTGGAGACCTCATGAAACATATTCAACAGATCTTGCATTCCTAGTCGAATAGTGGGACATTGGATTAAATGGACACCTCCACATGATATATTGAAGCTGAATGTGGATGGATATTTTATGGAGGGGGATTATGATTATTGGAGGGGTGAATAGTTTCTTGTGGGTATTAGTTCTTATGGGTTTCAGCGCAGAAAATAGGCCCAGTTCTTCATTAGGTGAAGAGGCGAGAGCTCTGTTATCAGGAATGAAAATATGCAGGGATTGAGGATTCCAACAAGATGAGGTAGAGTCAGACTCTGAATCCTTAGTGAGATCTTTGTAGGGATTCCATTATGTGCCTTGGGACATGATTTACATGGTATGTAGATGCTCTGTTGTGACAAGTGTTGGGCAGAAGGTCCAATACACTTAGAAAGAATCCCACTTTGCGGCAGACTCACTTGCTCGATTGGGAAGCGAGGAAGAGGAAATGGTCATCTATGAAATATTATGGTACCCTCCCCTTGTTTGTAGGGTCATCATTCATGAAAATTCCCTAGGTATTCACCACTTTCATCCACCTTTAGGGGGGGGGGTCCTCCACTCCCCTTCCAATGCTCAATAAAAAAAGAAATTTGCAGTCAATGTTTAACTAAACTTCCTTTGAATTCCATTTTAATCAATAGTGTTTTTGAAATGTTATGTTTAATATTAGGGTCCATTTGTTATTTTATAAAGGATGGTTTGTTTCTAAATGATGTTGGATATTGTATAAAATCAAGTTTGGCATTGCGCTCTGGAATGTGGTTGATTATATTTATTTTGAAAATGGTTGAGAAATGTTTTGAAATTCTATTTTAAATTTACATGATGTATGATCTAGATGGAACTTTGTAATGTTGGAAAATTTATGTTGTTTTTCTAATGTGAAATCCTGGTTGGAAGCTTATGGTGTTTTGTGAAATGGTTTAAAATTTTGTGTGATGTGTCAGCCTAATAGGCACATGTGAAGGGTTTGTTATATGATGAACACGCCTATAGAGCGACTTCCCTATATGGGTTATTATACAGGTGGTGTTAGTGTATGGTGTAGGCTTGTATGGTGGAGGCAAGTAAGGTGAATCACACGTACGGGGGCCTCTTAAATACATAGTATACTATTACCATGGGTTCTTGGGTGTCTTTTATAGGGTTGAGTGATAGTTGCTTGTCACCCCCTATCAGACAGGTTGGTACCCCTAGGAGGCCATAGTGTCTAGGTGGGTTTTTCCATTGGTGAGGCTAGAATAGAGTATCTGTAACACCCCGAGCTTCCACAATACGCTTCTCATTCAATAATGCAATAGCTTGCATTGTACGCAACTTCGAGTACTAAAACACCGCGACAAATCATAGTAGCCGTTATGAATAGTAATAACCACTTTTTAAAATTATAGAAATTTTATATTTCAAAATGGACTTCATTTTTGTATTCGTAATATCGAAATTATCCAAAGTTGAATTTTTTGTAATTTTCTGAGAACATCCAATTTTTATGAATAGTGAAAAATACTTAAAAACAACTTTTTAAATCAAAGTATTTTATAGTGATAAATTATAGTATTGAGTGGTTTTAAAGTATAATTAGAATATATTTTTACTATTTTATCCAATGGTAGTCATTAGAATTAATTTCACTTTAAAATTGGACATAAACAATTGTCAATCTTTTGATATAAATTGTTTCTTAAAAACACGCTATTTGTTGTGACAGCGGGAATTAATTATAAAATTAATTAATGAAACTTATATGTTTGTAATTTTTTAAAATAGACATCATTTTGGAAATTGGAATATCAAATATAGCTTAGGGTGAATTTTTGGGATTTTTCTGAAAAACTTCAATTTTTGATGAATAGTGAAACCACTAAGTGGTACTTATAAAAACTGATTTTTCATTTAAATGAAATTTTACCACTTCTGTGTTTTGATTTCCAAAAATCCGACATACATGGTTGTCATTAAGAAGTAAAATGTGGTTCAATGAGATTAAAATAATTTTTTTTGAATAGTAACTTTTAAGTTCTTAATCACGATTAGAGGTAATTAGTGTAGTTAAAGGTAAAAATAATGTTTTAATAATATGAGATGAGCTTGACACATGTACTACCCTCATTGGATGTGCCATGTCCGACCATGAAAATCCATGGGTCAACTTGGGGACCCCATGGAGCCACTTTAGTTAGAAAATGACATAAATACCTTTTATTTAATGTTAAAGTAAAAAATGACACAAACATGAAATGTTTTACTAAAACAATTTTTACATGGGGTTATACAAGTCATATTTATGACTATAAATAGTCATTGGAAATATAAAGGGATTTCCTACATCATAGTAGTTTTTTTATAATTTTTAGACATTAGATAAATTAAATTATTTATGACATCATTATAAGGCTGCGATGACCTCATTATTTAACGATTTTAATAAAATGAAACGATAATGTACAATCCAAGGCTTACAAATGTCCAAAGACTATTGGATGGGTATATTTCGTACCCTTATCACCTTATCCATGAATTATATAAGTGTGGGACCTTTAGAATCCGAAAATCATTGTATAATAATGTAAAAGTTCCTTACTTTCCAAGAGTGCCCCTCCTCTCCTCTTATAAAAGGCCCCCACCTCTACCACCTCATTCACACTTTCAAGCCATTTTTCTCGGCCAAACTCTGCCCAAATACTCTCACAACTTCCCCCTATTACTCCTAGAAGCCTCAATTTGGGCAGAACTCTTCCCAAGGAAGCCTTTGGCTCAAATCAAAAAGAGTTACCCGATTTTGAGGTAATGTCTTCTCTAATGTTGTTTTGTTTTATTTTTCTTCTCCAACCCCCTAAACTCTTTTTATTCATTTCTTTTGTAACAAAACTAGTATCCTCAATATACTAGGATGTTTTTATAATAAGTATTAGAGCTACACTTACACACACCTACATCTAATGGTTAAAGAACATACGGTTTCTGTGGATGGCGAATTTCTTCCTCACGAAATGATGATTGTTCAACACTCATATAACACCTTAAAAGGTGGCCATTAAGATGTCACTATATTTATATATGATATATTATATGTTTATGTTTTACTTATGCTTATGTATTTCTCATTTATGGCATAATTTATGATTTCCATTATGGGTAAACGTGATAATTTCATTTTAGGAAGTGTGGACTACCACCCCCTCAAAGTGATTTTAATCGTTAATGCCATATGTGCGATGTATAAAGGATGGAGTAAATGGTATTATACACTATATTATAATGGAATTATATTATACATTTATATCATTATGATTTCATTCCGTTAAATACGAAATAGAAATGAAAGTAGCGTTCATGCGTACGTACGGCTTACCGTCTCCATGAACGATGCATTTCATTTCTTACCTCTAAATGTTACATAATATTATAAATGAATGTATATACTGGATATATTTGATATATATGACATCTAAATCATGAATATAATTCTGGAGATAATGGATATTCTACCACATAAACAACTTGTAATTATAAGAAGTTTATTGTTGACTCAAGTACCAAAGATCGACAAAACGACCGTTATTAACTTAAATAATTACATAATGTTCATATCATTGTAATAAGTGATATAAAAGGGATAATGAAATTGAAAATGGTTCTTAATAAAGTAGATATTAACTCTATTTTATTATTCAGGAGGTTAAAGAACGGTCGAATCAAGTCGGACACAAGGTAAAGGAACTTCTTAACCCAACTTCTATTCTTTGGGTTAATATCCTACTTTAAAATAATGTCATGATATTATTATGTCCTATCTTGTATTTATACTTTATTTATGTGTACATACAGTGGATACACATAATAGGTCTAGTTTATTTAAAAAAAATGATATTTGTAAGTGACTTCATCTCAATCTCCATTCATTGAGGCATATTTTGTTTTATACACAAATTTCTTTTATACGATGTATAAACCCCTTTGACATTTACATTTATTCAAAAGGTTTTATTTTATAATTATGTGATTTTTTAATCCTTTCAAAAATAATGATATTTCTCTCTAATATATGAAAATCCAGTGCAAATGTATACCTATTTAACGCAAGCTTAAAAATGCTTTCAGAAAACCCGACTCTCGAGTGTGGTAGACAGGAAGGGATTGGGAGTGGACCCATCATGGCCTGTAATTAGTCGAGCAGTCTCAAAATTAGTTATTTTGTTTTCAGAATCTTGCATAATGATTTCAGAAAAACACTGGAGTATATTTGAGCAATTTTGAACGTAAGTATATTCTAAAAAAATTGCATCGGTAGGTCTCATGAGACAAACTAGTGTCTTGGCATGAGGCCTTGACAAAATCTTATTTGTGGTCTTGGCACAAGGCCTTGGCTACGTGGTTATGATAGTCTGGCATTATGTATTCCATCATTATGAAAGTGGTTATTGATATTGCATGTGATTATTCGACCAGTAGAATAGCCATGTGAAGAAGTGAATGGCATTATCTCATTTTACTTTTGCCATATTATGTTGATGTTCAAGATTAAAATGCTTTTGTTTTAGTTATACATTGCCTTAAATTTTTATGTTTATTTATGAAAGCTTCCGCTATATTTTTATCCTTACTGAGCATCTGAGCTCACCCCTTTCAATGTTTTAATATTTTTCCAGGATGTGAAGAAGTATTTTATGAATGACCTACAGGGATAGTCAGAAAGGGATATGAGTGTGGACTATGAATACCATGTTATTGTAGTTTGTTTACCTTTTGATGTAATGAAAGACTTACAAATGTATCTAGTGTTTCCAAGGCTACTAAACTAATCGGTCTTTCGAGACTTGATCTTTTGTGATCATTCCAATGCTACGAAATAATGCACCGACTCTGGGTAGCTGGGTTCGGGGCGTTATAGTTGGTATCAGAGGCAGTTTAGTACTAACCTTGGAAGCTAGATTTAGATAAACTCTGATTAGAGCACATATCCTGAAGATAGACTTTAAGGATTAGTATAGAAGAACATCCTAGAATTTTGTTATTGTAGAGATTTTGTGAGTTTTCCGAGCAATAAATCCCTGTCTGGATACGAGCAGGTAGAGGCGGCTCTGGCACAGATGTACCTAGGGGTAAAACCCGAAAACACCGCTTCGAGCTAGACTCGAACGGGAACTGGTGCACGACAACGGGCCTTGCTGCACTCTTGGTTACGACACTCCCGGGGGATATGATTAGGATAATTCTCGTTTTCTTTACAAACCACTACGAAGGGTTATGAGTATATAATTCCTCAAAGAAAATTTTTTCTATGATTATGGATTATATCCATAAATAGTTCAATTTATGTAAAGTGTTTTACAGATATGGAATTATGTATTTTAATTCATAAACTAATCTAGTTTATGCCATTGTTTAGAAATGACGCCTAGTGGAAGGAATGGAAACCGTATCAATGCACGCACTCCGTGTAGGGATTTCCCTCCTGCTCAAGATAATTATTGTGGATCTGGAGATACAACTGGTGCTGATCAACTTATTACAATACTGGGAAAACTCACTCAGGTTATGAATAAAAACCTTACTCGTATGGAGCACCTGATCCGCAACGTGGAGGATCAATGTTAGACCGCTTCATGAGGAAACAACCACCAACATTTAATGGGGGTACAAATCCGTTAGTATCTGATCAATGGATAAACTCCTTAGAGAAAATATTCCATGCCTTGGGGAGTAGCGAAAGGGAGAAGGTTTTCATGGAAGTTTACCGCCTCACTGGAGATGCCGATCAGTGGTGGTCGCTGATTAAAAACACAAAGGAAGATGATGACGTATTGAATATAGAATGGAGGGAGTTCAAAGAGCTTTTCTTAGAAAAATACTTTCCTCATGACCATCGAGCAGATATGGAAAGGCAATTTCTGAGTCTGAGGCAGAAGGAGGATGAGAATGTCACAAAGTATGAGGCCAACTTTACAAGGTTAGTGAGGCATGCTGCAGATTATATACATAACTCAATAAGTAATATTGATCGTTTCTTTGATGGGTTAAAACCTTTTCTCCGTTGATCTTTAGTATCACAACCTTTCTCAACATACGAAGATATTGTCTCATGTGCTATCAAGACAGAAAAGGAATTCTCTAAGTCTTATGACAATAAAGTAAAGCAAGAGAAGAAGAGAACGGTGGAACAAGAGATAGATAAAGGGAAAAAGGGAAAGAAGGATTTTCCATTGTGTGATAATTGTGGGAAGAATCACCCTGGTACTTGCCTAAAAGGAATGAGAGTTTGTTATAAATGTGGAGAAAAAGGTCACTAGGCGCATGATTGCAAGGGAAAGAAAGAGGCTATTAATGTTGAATGCTACAATTGTACGAAAATGGGGCATTATGCAAATGAATTTCCTAAGAGTCAGGGAAACTTACCTCAGAAAAAGCCAAGGGATCAAGGAAAATCTTGTGCTGTTACTACAGTTGAAGTAGAATAACTAATGTATTGGTGCTTTTGGACTCATGGATTATATTCTGGTTATTAGAATAATGTGATATATATATAAGGATTGTACTGCAGTACTTATTGATTTCAGTAAGGTTTTAATATGATGAAGGTAATTATATTTTTAGTATGTGACAATAAGAGAAACTTTACTTTGTTTGGGGAATCTGATAAATTGATTTTGGAATTAAGAGACCTTTTAGAGAAAGTCTGGACATAGGTATTTTGGATAACTATAAAGGTTGGAGTGGATTAAGTTGATCTTTGGATAGTATTTTTCAAGGTTAAAAAATTTATGAAGATTATTTTTGGAATATTATAATACTATAGTTTTAGGAAAAGGACAACCTGCAGGGTGGGGCATAACCCGTCGCGTCGGACAAAGCTGCAGGAATCGAACCCACAACCATAGTGCGACATGCCTTTATTTCCTACCACTAGCCTACAGGAAGTCCCTGGTTATTACAAAATAATTTTACTAATCTAAATGGTATGTGTTAACATTTGGAACCTTATACAATTAGGATAAGTATAATATTTTTGAGTTCTATTATCTTTTTGAGTGAAAGATGAGTTGAAGGTTGAAACTCTAATTGTCAAGCATAAATATATATATACCTATCTCTTATTCAATGAATAAATTAATTCTTAAACTTTAGTAAAGGGATATTAAAACAAAAAAAATGTGTTATCCTAATACCTTATGTCTTGTTGAACTGATGATATTTTAAATCAACATAGATTGAAGGCTTTGAGGCCCTCAATTTGACAGTTGATTGTGATTGATGACCTCAATCACTCCCTACAAATATTTACGTTTTTCCTCCAATTATATGTCTCTAATTGCCACCAATGTTCTCCTAATCGAAATCATAATTGGGTGGTGACTTTTTCATTTCCCTTTCCCTCTTATTAAGGCTAAATTTTATTAATCTTATTTCCGATGTGGGTTTTCCACAAAGGTATTTTCTATTTTCAACCTTTTATTTTCCAAGAAAAATTTCAAATTGCGAGGATGCAATTTATTGAAGGAGGGGAGAATGTAACACCCCGAGCTTCCACAATATGCTTCTCATTCAATAATGCAATAGCTTGCATTGTACGCAACTTCGAGTTCTAAAACACCGCGACTAATCATAGTAGCCATTATGAATAGTAATAACCACTTTTTAAAATTATAGAAATTTTATATTTCAAAATGCACTTCATTTTTGTATTCGTAATATCGAAATTATCCAAAGTTGAATTTTTTGTAATTTTCTGAGAACATCCAATTTTTATGAATAGTGAAAAATACTTAAAAACAAATTTTTTAATCAAAGTATTTTATAGTGATAAATTATAGTATTGAGTGGTTTTAAAGTACAATTAGAATATTTTTTTACTATTTTATCCAATGGTGGTCATTAGAATAATTTCACGTTAAAATTGGACATAAACAATTGTCAATCTTTTGATATAAATTGTTTCTTAAAAACATGCTATTTGTTGTGACAGAGGTAATTAATTATAAAATTAATTAATGCAACATATATGTTTGGAATTTTGTAAAATAGACATCATTTTTGAAATCAGAATATCAAATATAGCTTAGGGTGAATTTTTGGGATTTTTCTGAAAAACTTCAATTTTTGATGAATAGTGAAACCACTAAGTGGTACTTATAAAAACTGATTTTTTGTTTAAATGAAATTTTACCACTTATATGTTTTTATTTTAAAAAATCTGACATACATGGTTTTCATTAAGAAGTAAAATGTGGTTCAATGAGATTAAAATAATTTTTGGTGAATAGTAACTTTTAAATTCTTAATCACGATTAGAGGTAATTAGTGTAGTTAAAGGTAAAAATAATGTTTTAATAATATGAGGTGAGCTTGACACATGTCCTACCCTCATTGGATGTGCCATGTCCGACCAATACAATCCATGGGTCAACTTGGGTACCCCATGGAGCCACTTTAGTTAGAAAATGACATAAATACCTTTTATTTAATGTTAAAGTAAAAAATGACACAAACATGAAATGTTTTACTAAAACAATTTTTAAATGGGGTTATACATGTCATATTTTTGACTATAAATAGTCATTCGAAAGATAAAAAGATTTCCTACATCATAGTATTTTTTCTATAATTTTTATACATTAAATAAATTAAATTATTTATGACATCATTATGAGGCAGCGATGACCTCATTATTTAACGATTTTAATAAAATGAAAAGATAATGTACAATCCAAGGCTTAAAATTGTCCAAAGACTATTGTATGGGTAGATTTCGAACCCTTATCATCTTATCCACGAATTATATAAGTGTGGGACCTTTAGAATCCGAAAAGCATTGTATAATAATGTAAAATTTCCTTACTTTCCAAGAGTTCCCCTCCTCTCCTCTTATAAAAGGCCCCCACCTCTACCACCTTATTCACACTTTCAAGCCATTTGGCTCGGCCAACCTCTTCCCTAATACTCTCCCAACTTCTCCCTATTACTCCTAGAAGCCTAACTTTGGGCAGAACTCTTCCCAAGGAAGCCTTTGTCTCAAATCAAAACGAGTTACCTGATTTTGAGGTAATGTCTTCTCTAATGTTGTTTTGTTTTATTTTTCTTCTCCAACCACATAAACTCTTTTTATTCATTTCTTTTGTAACAACACCAGTATCATAAATATACTAGGATTTTTTTATAAGAAGTATTCGAGCTACACTTACACACACCTACATCTAATGGTTAAAGAACATACGGTTTCTGTGGATGGCGAATTTCTGCCTCACGAAACGATGATTGTTCAATACTCATATAACACCTTCAAAGGTGGCCATTAATATGTCACTATATTTATATATGATATATAATATGTTTATGTTTTACTTATGCTTCTTTATTTCTCATTTATGGCATAATTTATGATTTCCATTATGGGTAAACGCGATAATTTCATTTTAGGAAGTGCAGACTACCACCCCCTCAAAGTGATTTGAATCGTTAATGCCATATGTGGGATGTATAAAGGATGGAGTAAATAGTATTATACACTATATTATACTGGAATTATATTATACATTTATATCATTATGATTTCATTCAATTAAATACGAAATAGAAATGAAAGTAGCGTTCATGCGTACGTACGGCTTACCGTCTCCATGAACGGTGCATTTCATTTCTTACCTCTAAATGTTACATAATATTATAAAGGAATGTATATACCGTATATATATGATATATATGAAATCTAAATCATGAATATAATTCTGGAGATAATGGATATTCTACCACATAAACAACTTGTAATTATAAGAAGTTTATTGTTGACTCAAGTACCAAAGATCGACAAAACGACCGTTATTAACTTAAATAATTACATAATGTTCATATCATTGTAATAAGTGATATAAAAGGGATAATGAAATTGAAAATGGTTCTTAATAAAGTAGATATTAAATCTATTTTATTATTCAAGAGGTTAGAGAATGGTCGAATCAAGTCGGACACAAGGTAAGGGAACTTCTTAACCCAACTTCTATTCTTTGGGTTAATCTCCTACTTTAAAATTATGTCATGATATTATTATGTCCAATCTTGTATTTATACTTTATTTATGTGTACATACAGTTAATACACATAATAGATCTATTTTATTTTAAAAAAATGATATTTTTAAGTGACTTCGTCTCAATCTCCATTCATTGAGGCAAATTTTATTTTATATACAAATTTCTTTTATACGATGTATAAACACCTTTGACTTTTACATTTATTCAAAAGGTTTTCTTTTATAATTATGTGATTTTTAAATGGTTTCAAAAATAATGATATTTCTCTCTAATATATGAAAATCCAGTGCAAATGTATAAGTATTTAACGCAAGCTTCAAAATGCTTTCAGAAAACCCGACTCTCGAGTGTGGTAGACAGGAAGGGATTGGGAGTGGACCCATCATGGCCTGTAATTAGTCGAGCAGTCTCAGAATTAGTTATTTTGTTTTCAGAATCTTGCATAATGATTTCAGAAAAACACTGGAGTATATTTGAGCAATTTTTAACGTAAGTATCTTCTAAAAAAAATTGCATCGGTAGGTCTCATGAGACAAACTAGTGTCTTGGCACGAGGCTTTGACAAAATCTTATTTGTGGTCTTGGCACAAGGCCTTGTCTACGTGGTTAAGATAGCCTGGAATTATGCATTCCATCATTATGAAAGTGGTTATTGATATTTCATGTGATTATTCAACCAGTAGAATAGCCATGTGAAGAAGTGAATGGCATTATCTCATTTTACTTTTCCCATATTATGTTGATGTTCAAGTTTAAAAGGATTTTGTTTTAGTTATACATTGCCTTAAATTTTTATGTTTATTTATTAATGCTTCCACTATATTTTTATCCTTACTGAGCATCTGATCTCACCCCTTTCAATGTTTTAATATTTTTCCAGGATGTGAAGAAGTATTTTATGAATGACCTACAGGGATAGTCAGAAATGGATATGAGTGTGGACTATGAAGACCATGTTATTGTAGTTTGTTTACCTTTTGATGTAATGAAAGACTTATGAATGTATCTAGTGTTTCCAAGGCTACTAAACTAATCGGTCTTTCGAGACTTGATCTTTTGTGATCATGACAATGCTACAAAATAATGCACCGACTCTGGGTAGCTGGGGTCGGGGCGTTATAGTATCCAGTTGGTTTTTGATTGTGATGTTTCCCCAAAATCCAACAGGTGGTCCAAAACCGTGAAAATATAGGGATCGCTCAGGGGATGGTTATGAAATGCCCATGGTTTACTATTTGTATTTTTGTGTTTAGATTCAACTACATTTAATTTTATATTTATATTTTTTTTATAATATCGTAATATTTTTTTGTTTGGACTTTGGTTTGGGTTCAAAATTATTAAATTGTTTTAAAAATGGATATGTAGTGTGTGAGTTGTTTTAAAAAGGAAACATGTATTATTTTAACAAAATGTTTAAAAAAAATTATAACTATATTTCAAACTAGTTTTAATGGAATGTTTCGAAAAAGGATACATATCGATTGTTTGGAAGTTTCCTATAGAGCTATAGAGATCAGACCCTAAATGTACCATTCGGTGTTGGTAGACCTGAGATATTTTGTAGTTTTAACATCTTGTTCAGGTTTTCTAGTTTGAGTTGGATCATAGAGTGGTTCGGTCTTATGGATGGTGATAACATTGAGGTCACACAGAGACTATGTTGGTTGTGGTTTTGTTTTGTTTTTTTAGTTTCATTATTCTTCTATTGTATATGTGTTTTTAATAGATGTAGATGTACTAATGATCAGTTGTTGGTTATTATTGTGTGCTTAGTTGGTTTAGTTAATTTATTTGATCCTAGTTTGTTGACTTAAATCATTCCCACATTGATTATATTTCATGTCTGACATTAGTTTCCAGACCATGGTGATCAGGAACTCCATTCGGGCCATTTCTCGGACTGAGTCAGATGTCAGGTCAGATGGAATCCAAGCCTAGTTCATGAAAAAATGGTATTAGAGTAGGTTTTTTGTTATTTTTGGTGTTAGGTATTTGGATTTTATGAATTTTAGAACTCTATTGGTAGGTACGAGAAGAGTATCACAAACTCTTTCATGGTCCGATCCACGAGTTTCCCTGGGTAGTATGATATTTGAGTCTTTTGACATGTTTTGGAATGAGGAATGATAATAGAGGTGATCTATTGTGATTTTTTTATCTCACAGGAAGTAGTGACCCATGTGGAGTTTGAGTACATTGTTAAATGTCATGTTAGTGATGGTTCTTACATTGGGAATGACCCACTAGCATGTCACCAAGTCAAGCATAGACACTAATTCCCCATTTCAATGGTTCGATAAGAGTTTTCTGTTGTTCTTGGTATTTTTTGGTGAGAGTAATTATTGTATTTGGATTTGGTTGTGTTTAGTGGATTTTGAAATGAATATAGTATTTGAAAATTGAAGTGCATTCTTTCTAATGTGCTTGGATGGGAAAATAGCGTTTAAAGGAAAATTTTTCAATTGAAAATTTAGAAAACACTTGGGTTTTGATAATGAAATTGTAAGTGTGCCCCATGATACTCCTTATGAGTCTTCACATATGTTGGTATGTGTAGAAATTTCATTTAGGAATGTGAGAGTGGATGATGTAAGTAGAAGTGGATGGACACACTTGTGAAGGTTATTACGGTACCATGGATGAGAAATCATAATTAATGGTTTGGATTTGTTTTTCTAAGATGGGTTTTGAGTGGAAAACAAATTAGGTTTTGTTATTCTTTGAAAATTGGATTCCTATTTATTAAAAATGGATTTGGTCTTGGTAATGTGGCCTTTGAGGATGTTGGGATTGAAATTAAAATAGAATTGGTGATTTTTGAAAAGTGGATTTTCTATTTTTCTTATATTTTTGTTTATCTTGTGAGCCTGTTGTTTTGGATCAAGATGTTCTTTCTAATTTTGTTTTGAGTTGATGTTGGTTTTGGTTTTTTTTTCATGTTGATCTGTGTATTCCACAAAAGAAATATTCCAACATTTTTAATGATTCATGCATAGCTTAGGGTTCTTCTCAAGTGTTTTCTGTCTATCATGGTGATTGAGGTATGTTAGGGGTAGTAAAGTGGAATGAAAAAGTTGAGTGATTCTTCAGAATGTTGGGAACTAATGAAGTAGTTATAGTTCATCAAATTTTGGTGTTGTTTGTGTAACATCCCGGATCCAGGTGCCACTCAACGGGTGCCCCAAACCCGGTTGGTCACATGACCTCAAGCACATTTCCCCAAATGCTAGAGGATGCTGACAAGCAGTGAGGGCCTAGGTCCGATAGTGGGGAAACTATGCCCTCATTTGTCAAAGTGTAACGCAATAGAACAAAATACAAGAATACAAAAGTGGAAGCAGTAATCAATACCAAAGCTAAAATGGACACAATACTGAAGTAAATAAATGACCAAAAATCATATATAATGATTCAATATGTACCTATGTCTATGAAAGCATCCAAAACAGGATATACTATAATTTGAAACAATACAGTACAAAGGAAAAACATAGCAAGGAAAAATAAAACAGTGCAATAGGAACTCAACCGCATCGCGAGCCTAAGCTCGGTCCCATGCTCTCTCACTCCTCTGCAACAATCAAGTACCTGTATGGGGACTGTTTTCCTTATCAACAACTGCATCAATATAATCTATTTTGGCCCAAGACATGACCCAAACAGGGTGTGAGAAATAAATTTATGTCGGAAACCACCAAAGGCTCGTTACCAACCATCAATGTATTAGTACAACAACATAGTTCAGTAACGGAAAAACAATAAACTAGGAATTACACAAAAACAACTAATCCTACCAATTCCATTTCCATTTAATTATTATTTAACAGTTCAAGACGATTGAATTATAATTTCTTGAGAATAAGCCTCAGCCAAAAATATTATAAACAGTTCCACAACAAAACTACAACAAGCTATCTAACAAGTAAAAGGTAAAATAATACCAAGCCCGTGATTTAGCTTGGTAGGTATAACATGTAAAATCACTACAGTGAATATGGAAAGTTAACATATTCCACAGACATGGAAAACCTAACCCTTAGGTAATCAGAATAAGAACCCTCATGCGATTTCCATTAGGCTTGATAAATATTTCCCTCAGGCGTACGAGATAATTCCCTTAGGCATGGAAGAAATTGACCACAAACATAAGAATAGTTTCCCTCAGGCTAAGCAAAACACTTTCCCTCAAGCATAAGAAACACTTCCCTCAGGCTAAACAAGAAACCAAGATGATCCCAACACATAAGAAAGAAATTAAATACATTTTCTCTCAAGAAAACTCAAAGCATGCTATATCACCACATACCCCCGGGTATCCTGGCCAAATGGCTAAACAAGGGAAACGCACCCATGGGGTGGCCCTGGATCCAAGAAATGATCCCAAAAAGGAGTTTATAATTATCATCATATTATCTATGCAATTATAAATATCATAATTAATCAAGGTATTAGACAGAAGACACCCCAAACATGGGCGCATAGCACAACAGTACACAAAAACCACATGACAGTTGGAATTATACATCAGACCACCTACCTCGATCTCCACTGACCGATATATGCGAACGACGCCTCTAGAAACAACCAAGAATGGCGTAGATCTGGAATAAAATATTTCCAGTTCAAATGAAAATAACTTCCCTTAGAGGAATAATTGGCAGGAAAGACTAACGAAGAGGGAATAACTCACCTATTCGGTTCCAAGGTGATCGACGACAGAAGAAACAGATTCCCGGCGTGCGATCGGGAGCTCCTACAAGCTCCATCCTCTCCTCCTTTTCTCCAAACACGTCCGAAGACTCCTCTACCGAATGAGGAGGCCACATCCCATTTTAAGTGAAAAAAACAAACTACACGGCATGTACTCTCAAGTACATGGTGTGTACTTTTCATCGTTTAACTGTTCCTCTAGAGGCTACTTTTCATCTGTCGACATGAGTACACGGTGTGTATTTATGAATACACGGAATGTATTTTCACTCTACTGGTGGCTACTTCCACCACCTTACTATTCAACTGCTGACTGATTACACGACGTTTAAATACTCAGTACACGGCATGTAGTCAATTTTTACTCCCTTCATCGCTGACAGGGCTACATGCCCTGTGTACTTATCCCCTAAGACCAAAGTACACGGTTTGTGGAAATGTACATGGAGTGTACCCAAAAAAGTTGGGATTTTTCCACATATCCCTTATTTTCTCAAAATCACTTAAGGAAAGAGGAAAAGAAGAAACTCATACCTCAAGAATAAGAACCGGTTTATTACAGTTTGAAGTCAGGATTAAGACAAATTGGAGATGTTTTACACACTATAGATGCTTTTTAGGATGACATGTGATGTTTTCAAGTCCATATTTATCAGTTGGTTTATACTTTAGGAGTTTAAGAAGATGAAGGAGGAATAGCTCATGTGTATTTAGCAAGGGCAACGATGGGTAAAGGCATATGTTGACCACTTCAAGAAGACAGTTTCCTTTTCTCTAGAGGTAGTGTCTTAGGATATGTTGAAGGATTCACTTTTTATAGGGGGTATTCTTCCATTGATCAAGGAGTGAGTCTTCTCCTCCAAGGATCATCATATTGGAAATTTGGGGAATGAAAAGTTTCTATCTGAGATGGTTTCTAGAGCACAGACAGTTAGAAATCCAATGTCTATTATTACTCGTGAAGGTTCATCATATGGAGAGGAGTGTATACTAGAGTAATATATCATTGAGGAGTCTCCCTCATTGGTTTTTTCTTTTAGTTCATCAAGACACTTGCTTATGTGGCACCAGTCTGTCCAGTTCAGGCATTCAAAGCCATCCTATCACAATCCTCTGAAGACATGCCATTATTGTGATTGTCTGGGTCATCTATGGAAGTTCTGTAGGATGTTCCACATGAAGAAGATGTTTTGACCTTAGGATATCGACTTATGGCTATGAAGGAGTAGATTCTAAAACCATTAAGTTTCCAGCCATAATCCCTAGATTGAATCTCACACACAGTCATGAATCACCAGGGTGTAGGGAACTTTGGTTCATTTTTCATCTTACGTGTTAGGGTGGAGAAGTTTAAAGTTTCATAGATACATTTTTTCAATTGTTGTAAGTTCATCATTTCACTGTAAATGTCTTATGGACTTGTTCTATTATAACCCTAGTAATTTTTTTTATTTTAATGTTTCTCTTTGAATAAAATTTTCTTCTTATGTGTTCTTATGACTTGTGCGGGCAAGTATCAGTTTCTGTTATGCTAGTTTGGAGGTGCTTGAGTTTTATGAAATTGATGGATGATGGTTTTAGGATCACTATTGCAGTTTAATCTATGTGCCTAGGTTTATCCTCTTATGTTGGGAATGTTGACTGGTGTGGAAAATTTTTAAATCGGATAGTGGTGTCATTTAACATGTGCATAGATATTTGGGTGGGATGTGTTGGTAGTTCCCCATTTTCCTAGTGATATTAGTTGAGTACTTGTGGTGGGGATAACCCTATCATGTTCTCTAATTATTCCCTTTGATGTGGTTTCTTCAAGTTTTGGTTAGGTGTGAATTGTGGAGTAAATGTTCACACAGGGGTTCGTGATTTCTTTTGGATTTGATCGAGCATGGATTTGAGTTTTTGTTATCTTTCAGTTGGGTGATTTTATTGGGGGAAAAGGTATCTATGGTGGGGATAATGGTCATATCTCGACCTTGTAAATTCTTTTATTTTATTCTTTTCAATATCTCAGATCCTTGGGTTGACGTTTTCATTGAGTCACAAGATTAAATTTTTAGATTTTGAGTTTTGGGGTGAATATTGGCTTAAGAATAGGCAATGCACGATTAGTAGAGACCATGTGGCCCAAGCTGGGTAACTATGTGGGAGGTCATGGAGTTTGACAATATCTAACACATAGTTTGAGAATATAAGTTAAATTGTGTGGGTTGGTTGTGCATTACTCCTCCTTATGGGAAGTATCTACCGCATGGTTGGTGTATGGTTTGGTAAACTGTGTGGAAAAATCATTAGAGATGCCCACTTTTTTTTTAAAAAATAAAACCTATTTTTCTCTCTCTCTTATTTTTATCTTATATTTTTTATTCCCCCATGGTTCATTTTTTGAAAATAATAGGGCTTCCAAACCCCTCTACTATTTTCTCTCCTCCCTCCATGGATCAATATCTAAGAATCTAGGGTATGTTTTTAGGGATTTGTCTATTTTTCTGTGCTTTCTCTTCTTCTCTCTTTATTTCTTGGTTACTTATTGGTGGTTCCTCTCTTGACCAAACCCTAATGGTTATGTTTTATGTTTTGATTGATTTCATGATGGTTATGGTGTGTTGTTTGTGTCCTAGTCTTGAATCTCTCTTCTCCCAAATTGTTGTTTGATTCACAGACAATTGAGTTTTTAAAGTAAAAATTGGAAGATTTGAATGGTGGATTCCCTTAAATATGTTTTATTAATTTGGTAGGATTGTTATTTGGGATTTATATGTGTAATGTGGTGATTAATATAGTGTGATTTCTCTATAAATTATAAATCATGTGATTTTACTTTTTAAATGGTTTAGAAAAAAACTATTTTTGGTATGCCATTGGTTGTGGGAACATCCATGTGTTCCCAGAGTGCACACACGTATGGGAACAAAAATGATGATGGTCATGTTTAACATGAAACCTAGTTTTCAACACACTCATGTGTATCTTTCAATATCATTGTGTTTATCTAAACCCCATTGGTTTTCAAAATGACTCAAGTGTGTTTAGGATTGTTATGTTTAATGTTATGGATCCTTTGGTATTATACAAATGATGAATGGTTTCTAAATGAAGATGGATTTGGTATAATGTGATATTTGACATTTCACTCTTGAATGTGGTTGTTTATATTGATTTTGAAATTTGTTGAGAAAAGTTTTGAAAGTGAATTTTAAATGGTCATGATGTAATTCCCAATTATCAATTTGTAATTTCAGGAAATGGATGTGGTTTTTCTAATGTGAATGCGCAGTTGGAAACATAATGTGTTTTGTGAAATGGTTTAAAATACTGTGTGATGTGGAAACCCGATTGGCACTAGTGAAAGGATTTTTATTAGGATGAAACCCCTACATAGGGTTTTTCTTATATGGTTTTTCATATATGTGGTGTGATTATACGGGGAATGAAAGTATGGTGGTGTCATCTAAGGTGAGTCATGCATGTGAGGACCTCATATATACATTTTTTATTATTACAATGGGTTCCTAGGCCTCTTTTAGAATGTCGAGTGGCAATTTCTTATCATCCCTGATTATATGGGTTGGTGCACCTTGGATGTCCTAGATTCAAGGTTCGAAGTTCCACTAGCAAGCCAATCTTAGAGAAACTAGATTGATTTTGACTATGATGTTTCACTTTTCACTGATATGTTGTTATGAACCAAGTATGTCTAGGGATTTATCTTGGGATGTTTCTGAAATGGACATGTTTTTATAACTGTATTTTCAGGATTACATTCTTCTGAATTGTGTTTTCTATTTATACTTATTTTTTATTTACAGAATATTCTTATATTTTTTTGGAATATGGTTAGGGTTGGGGTTTGAAAATATTAAATTGTTTTTAATAAATGGATATGTGGTGTGTGAGTTTTTTTTAAAGGGAAACTGTTTTTGTTTAAAAAAATCTGAAAAAACTATTTTTATAACTATATTTCATATTAGTGTTTATGGAAACTTTTTGGGAAAGGAAACATAGGGATTCTTTGGAGGTTTCCTATTGAGCTATGAATCTCACACCCTACTTGTACCATTCAGTGTTGGTAGACCTAAGCTTCTTTGTAGGTTCAACTTCTTATTCAGGTTTTCTAGTTCAATTTGGATCTTGGAGATGTAAGGTCTTATGGAATATGGTGATAATGAGGTCACACAGAGATCACATTGGTAGTAGTTTGATTTTGTTTTGTTTGAGTTTATGTCATGTTCAGTTTTATTTGTGTCCAGATTAGTTTTAAATTTATTTAGGATCATTTTTTGGTTATTGTTGCATGCTTAGTTGGTTTAGATTAATTTTTTTTATCATTGTTTTGTGGGATGAAATATTTCTTATTGGGAATTAATTTGATTACTAACACTAGTTTACAATCCATGGAGTTCAGAAACACCCTTTAGGACATGTCTCAGATTGGGTCAGATGTTTGGTTGGATGGAATCTCAGCCTAGTTCATGATAATTTCATCATGTCATCAGAGAATAACCCGTGACAAGAAGCATGTTTGACTAGAGTTATATCATGGTATAACCCATGTAAAAGAACTATGTTTCATACAAATCATATCTTCATAAACATAAAAAATTCAGAGAATGAATAATAATGGTATCCTTGGTTCATATCCCAGTAAGGTATCAATAATATAAAATGATGAAATCTAAGACAGAGAAGGATTTTGAAAGATCACATGGAACATTTTTTATGGAAAATTAACATTATTCAGAAATCCTTATTTAAAACATAAAACATTTATAAAATAATTTTATTTTAAAATTACATTGAAAATTTATAAAGGAACATTTATAAAAAATTTAATTTTTTTAGGAAATTATCTATTCCACTTTTGAAATCATTTTTCAAAACAAAAAAAATTCCAAAACAATTTCCCTTTGAAATCACTTATCAGAAGTTTAAAAATATACCAAATATTAAGGAAACAAATTTAACTGTATCCATATTGCAAAACATGTAATTTAATATTTAAATAATTGAGTGTCATGATAGTGGGGAATACTGTTCATTCCTTGCATGTTAAAAGAAATGATTCTTTAAATATTAATGGTAAAACCTATATGAGCATTGTTTTGAAAAAGAAATAAATATTAATTAAAAAAATAAAATGATAAAATGGGTCAAATTTTTTTTAATAATTATAAAATTTATATAAAAAATTAATGTAATATTTTTTGAAAACATTGTTTTGGAAGACTAAAAAATTTCAGCTGAAATGGTTAATATTATCAAATTTTTATAATTTTTTTTAAAAAAATCCTACGTGCCGATGAGTTGTACCATTACATGAATATTTCAGGTATAACTAAAGGATATTAAATTAAATATAATTATTTATCGGTAGAACATGAGATTTAAAAATTGGATACTTAATCACAACAATCTCGATAAATTGTGATATTGTAACATAAAAATCATACCAATTTAGTAACCTTCAATCAAATTCCCCATGTATAAATAACAAAAATTATACTTATAATATCACGAGGAGGAGTAAATTAATGATATTCAATGTAAAAGGGTATGTATTTACACATTTAGAATGAATATAGGTTCATAACATAATGTACATATCCAAGAAAGAAAATTGAGACAAAAATCCTTTACCACATTGATAACACTGTAACAGCAAAACCCCTAAAAGAGATACCTGAAAATGGATGTATGAATAAATATTATTTTTAATATAATAATAAAAAAAATTAATCAATATTATATACCCCACATAAAATAAATAGGTGGTGTATATGACACGTGTATCACGAATGTTAAAAAATGAGTCGAAAAATCATTACCTTAAGTCTTAACATCATCCATGCCCATTGAGACACAATTTATAGTAAATATAACGTTATTATAAATCAATTATGGAACCATATATATATATATATATGTAATACCATAACTGATTTTATTATGACCTTTTATTACCCATTTATAAAAAATTCCATGTTAAAGTTACGTTTTGGGCAATACCTGCTTCGATTTTTGTATATGTTATGACTTTTTTCCTTTCTTCTTCATTCATAGATCATGATTTATCATCTAAAAAATATAATCTAAGATATAAATATAATAAATATTCTTTATATAATTATTTCTAGTAATCCATAAAATATAGTTATAGGAAATGAAATACATCGTTCATGGAGACGGTAGGTCGTACGTATGCATGAACATTGTTTTTCATTTTGTTTCCAATTTGAATGAAAGGATGATAAATGAAATATATTATAAAAGTTTTTTTATTTCACATATCTCACATATTTTTATTAAATAAACCCTTAAAATATTCCATTTAAATCATGAAAGAATCATATCTCTTCTCGAGGCGGTAGTCCACCATACACACAAACAATGTCATCTTGTTACCCCGAAATGGAGAGTATAAATGTATGTGAGATATAATAAATAAAGAATAATAAAGAAGTCATAAATATAAATAAGTTCATATTTAAACTATAGAACCATATTTAATTTCAATCGTGGGATGTGATAATGTAAAAATGAATGACATCATTTTGCGAGGTGGTATTGTAGAGACCCAAAGATTGACATACATGGACATTACATCACTTTTGCAGAATACATAATACATAACAAAAAACAGACACACAAGGACCGTAATAGTTTAGTGTCTTTGGAAACTCGGAATATAAACTTCTAATCATGTTGAAAAATCTTCATCATCTCCCATAACAATCTTCCCCTTTTTGTTTCCTTACCTAAAACCTTTCTATATTTCCTGGGGAAAATAAAACATAAAAAGGGTGAGCTCAAATTCTCAGTAAGGGCAAACAAAGATAACATAAAACAATCCATAAACATTTGGAAGCAAAAACATGAACATGAAATTTAAACATCAAAATCTTGACCAATGACATAAATAGTGGAAGTACGTAAGGCATATATCATAAAGGAACATCAATCTTGATAAAATAGCATGGGAATAAAACTTTTAATTGTGAAAAAAAATTAAGCACATGATATGATTTCCATAGTAGCCAAGGTATTGCTGCCAAGACCATGTTAATGGACAAAGTCCCTTTCTGAATCGAGTTCACTCCTCGTTCAAGTCCTGTATTACTAAACCGGATTAACTTACCGTTCCAGCCATGTCTATATCATGAGATATAAATATTTACCCAATGAATTTGAGGGAGATATAGGTCCCACCCATCTCATATTGAAATCATTCTTTCGTGTGTGAC
This sequence comes from Viscum album, assembly GCA_963277665.1. Lineage (NCBI taxonomy): Eukaryota > Viridiplantae > Streptophyta > Magnoliopsida > Santalales > Viscaceae > Viscum > Viscum album. The sequence continues at coordinate 1,902,901,234 of OY728127.1, forward strand.
AATATAAACATAAATCATTCATCATAACCGATGAATAAAATGGGTTTCATAAACATCATTCCATCATAACGCAATCCATAAAAAACATTTGGATATCATTTCATCATTAGAAAAGTGAAACCATATAAATCATAGAGACATGATACTTGAAACATAGACATGTGAAATAATGTCATCTTAGATGAAAATGGTTTTGATAAAACACTTGAAATGAATTATTGAGGAAAATATCCTTTTTTTTCTTCAAAATCATTTTCTTTTCATAGAATGTCATTCAATTTTAAAAGAAAAGGATTTTGTTGAAAATATTCATGAAATATTTTGGAGTAATCTTCATTAAAATAAGGCTTTATAAAACCGTAAAAATCCTTTCGTTCCGTATACGTTAAAAAAACATTCTTCTTGTACTTTTGTCGGAAAAGTCAAAAAGTACCTTGTAGGGTAAATAAAATAAATATTCCTTCCATACCATTGGTTAAAAGTCAAAATGGGTAAAAAGGACTTTAAACATACATGAAACCATTTTTAGGAAACATGGACATGGATGATAACAATAACCCTAGAAAATACTTACGAATAAACAATCTCAGATAAGAATGAGATTGGAATAGTTATCCCTTACCTTAGGTCTGATATGCTTAGTATGGATCCAAACCTCCTATATAATGATTTAAATAATGTCATTGACTTATTACTTAATCATATTCATTGTTATGATATCATATATGTTTCACTTATGACATTATATTACCCGTTCTTTTGTAAATTCCATGTTAAAGTAGCGTTTTGGGTAAAATAATTTCATTTATCATATGTGTTTCGACTTGTCGTTCTTGATATTATTACTTATATCTTGATTTACATAATTACAGAGTTTAAAACATGATTTACATATAATATATATTCATCATATACATATATATTATAGATCTATAAAAAGAAAGGAAATACACCGCTCATGGAGACGGTAGGCTGTACGTACGCATGAATGCTGTTTTTGTTTCTTTATTGAGTTGAATGAAATTAAATAGATAACATACATATATATATAAATAAATAAAATATCATTATTATTTCATATATTTCATTATTATTCATTATATATACTTTATAATCATTCTTGAATGATTAATCATGGAAAATAAATATCATCGCGTTCGTGGAGACGGTAGTCTGTACGTACGCACGAGCGATGATATAGTTCCCATAATTATTGAATAGAATTGGAGTGGATGGTATAATATATAAGAATCAGTATGATGTTATAATAACCATATGTAGTTATTCTTTACACCAATATACTCATCCATGCAAGGTGTTGGTGGAAAAACAGATTTCACCACAACGTGGAGACTGTATTCCGTACGTACGCACACGTGGTGATTTCGTTTTTCGTAGGATGGATAGATGGTTAAATAGGGTTGTTTCATACATATAATAACATATCATTATATGAGTTATACTGATGTTATTACTTCATAATGAAACAACTAAAGAAGAATAATTGTAAGAAGAAATAAAGTTGAAAGAATCGGTAACAGACATTACCTCTTCTTTGAAGCACCTCTTTGAGACCTCCTCTTAGGGCAGTAAAATTGGTCTTTGAAGAAGACCAGAACCTCTGGAATGTTTCTATGGAAGTTGATTTGAGAATTTTTCAGGGGTTGTCCGAGCTTGAAGGCTCAAAGTGGTGTGAGGAAGAGAGGGAGGAGGTTCCCTTTTATAAGGGAGGAGAGGGGCACCTTTTGAAAAACTAAAAATATTATTTTATTATAAAGTCATATTCGGTTTTTAATAGCTCCAAATTGATTTATTTCGAAGCTAGTGTGAGGATGGGTCTAAATCATCTCATAAAATAGAATTTAGACAAGTTTAGGTTTCTATTTTAACATTATCATTTAGATTTAACCTTAAGTTAAATAATATTACTTTTACCGTGTCTTCTTGTTTTCTTACACTATAAGGTTATTAAACTTACTATAACAAGCCAAACGAACCCCAAGTTGTTTATTATTAATATATATAAGCTTATATAAGTCATTTGGATGATCATTAGATTTAGAGGAATAAAATAACAATTAATAATATAATATTTGTTTTAAAAACTATTTTATGTCAATTTTGACACTATTTGGTAATTGTTTTTTTGTGAAAATCATAAAAGAATGATTAGTTAGAATAAAGTTAACTAAATCAATACTAAAATTTCATATTAACCTATTAAATTAGTGGAATTTGTAAAAATTCACAAATTACATTTATTTGGGTTTTTATAACATCAATTATGTCAATATTTCATTAATAAGATAATTATTGGATCATCTTTGTGTCATAAATAAATTAAATTATGTAATGTATAAAAATTATAAATAAAATACCGTTATGTATAAAATATGTTTATATTTCTAATTAATATTTATAGGCGAATTTATCTTATGTATAACCCTATATTAAAAATTATTTACTTATTAAACTTTGATTTTAACTATTTTAACCCTTCTTTAAATAAATTAATATTAAATGTCCTAATCTAATAGAAGTGGGACTAAATGGTCATATTTTATTCCTAAGGTTGTTTTTGGTCGAATTAAACTTTTCCAATAGAATTAGGACATGTTTTAGGGTAATAATAATATCATTTTTACCCTTAATTATACTATTTACTTTTAACCATGGTAAATAAAAGTAAAAAGTTACTATTCACCAAAAATTATTTTCATCTCATTGTACCAAATTTTAGTCCTTGTTATTAACCATGTCTCTTGGATTTTTTAAATTCAATTCACAGAAGTGGTAAAATTTAATTTAAATTAAAAAAAGTCAGTTTTTAACTACCACTAAGTGGTTTCACTATTCATCGAAAATTGAAGTTTTTTAGAAAAATACAGAAAATTCAGCTTAAGTATTATTTGATATTCCGAATTCAAAATTGATGTCTATTTTTTGAAATTTATAACATTTAAGTGGCATTAATTAATTTAAAATTTAATTCATGTTATCAAACAAATAGTGTGTTTTTAAGAAACAAAAACAATCAAAAGATTGATACTTGTTTATAACCAATTTCAAAGTGAAATTAATTCCAATGAACAACATTGGATTAAATGGTAAAAATATATTCTAATTAAACTTTACAACTAATTAAAAAGATAATCTTACCATATAAATTATTACGATGAAAAAAGTTGTTTATAATTAAAATATAGCGTGTTTTTACTATTCATTAAAATATGAATGTTATCAAAATAATATGAAAAAATTATCCAAAGTAAATTTTTATATCCTGGTTCCAAAGAAGAATTTTATTTATCAAATTGAACTTATATACATGTCAAAAATAGGATTTAAGGTTGGCGTGTCATCAAAAGGCGGGAAAACTGCAATTTTTTTAAAAATACATATTTTACACGAAAAATTTATTTCTTTCTCAAAAAATATTCTAGAAAATGTGTAAGATGAATAATAATTTTATAAAATTCAAAATGTTGTTAATACTATTCATAACGGCTAGTACATAATAATACTATAACAATATATCGTTGTTTAGTGAAACCTGGTATTGCGTACAACACACGCTATTGAGGAAGGTCGTGATTGCATGTAATGCAAGCCAAGTCAGGGTTGCGTGTTCTGAAAGACTCCTCCATTATTTCGTATAACAGAATCCAACCGTATTTCATTTATATATTGAATATATATATATATATACACTCAATGTTTCGTAGAATAACTACTATCAAAATTGTGTGCAACTTGATCCAAGAATAGTGTTGTGTATACTGCAAGCTAATACGGTGTTTCGTATAGCGCGAGGCAATCTTGTTGTAGCTTACAAGACAAAAAAATCAATGAAATTAAAAGAATATTGTTCATAAAATCTCAGGGTGTTAGATCCTACCCCCTTATAAGGAATTTCACCCTCGAAATTCGTCGGGGTTATAATTCGTTTACTATTTATAGAAACCCACATCGTATAAAGGAATACTAAAACATAATTTTAAAAACTAATGTATGAAATGTAACGATTACCCAAAGTAACTCATCACTGGGATTCCATATATGAGAACATAGGTGAAAATATGGATATGGAAGAAAAATATTTCCATTAAGTTCTGATGGAGAGTGGTAGAGAACATGGCTATGAAAAAGCTTTCAATCACAAAGCCATAGATTTGTGATGATCTAAGGTACCATCTGATTCATCAGATATAAGGGCACAAGGAAAACATTTTTGGTTTTCAAGATCATTTCCCTGAAGTTGATGAAATTAGAATTATAAGAAATACTTTCGTGATTTTGGTACAGTCTCACCGTTGGTCGTTCTTTGGACAATTTCCACTTCATCTCTTAAAGAAATGAAGTTGAATTTGTCATTTGTGAAGTGTTAGCAGATCATGTGATAGAATGATGGGTCATTCCATCTGTCTCAAACAAAGGGTTATAAAAGATATCAAAAATACATAAGTCAATCTATAGTGAGATTAATCATATATGGTTCCTAAAATGGACTTATACTTCATATATCATACTGCTTAATATAATAAAACTAGTTTCTACTAAACAGGGACTTCCTGTAGGCCAATGGTAGGCAATAAAGTCCAGTTGCACTTCGGTTGTGGGTTTGATTCCCACAACCTTGTTCGATGTGATGGGATATCGCCCATCCTGCAGGTTTTCCTTTTTCTAAAACTACATTACTATAACATCCCATCAATAATATCAAAAAAAATTCTATCCTTAAACAATACTAACTTATGTCCAACATAATCCATTCCAATCTTTAGGCATATCCATAATACTGCAGTCCACTCTCATATTATAGTGAAAAAATTACCAGAGATTTTATATAACAAGCATGTTAATACCATCGTTGATCCCCATATATCATAAGATATGTCTTGTTGGTCACATTCCAAACATTCGAAAGCCTTAATCATGTATTCTCAAGAAAAAATAATACCCATTGAATCTTAGTGAAAACATGAGTGCTGTCAAAAGTTAACTCTTTCCACATACCAAAACCCAAAAATTCTATATACTCAAACCATAATATCACTTAGTCCTTGTATCAATCATGAGATCATGATTACTATCATATTATTTTCTCCTTATCCCATCATTATGTGCATTTCTTCTGCTTTCTAAAAATATTTCAATCACCTTTCTTATAGTTACAAGTACCATATAATTATTGAAAACCAAAACATAGATATTCCAAAATTCCACAATACCATAAATGAGATTCCATGATACTATTTTGAAATCCCATTACATAAAAACTTAATCATTACACAACATCATTTTCATACTCAACATCACAAATTGTGATTGCATGAGACTTCCCTTTATCATTTTCCTTAAGAGGTTGCTCACGTTGATCATCATTAACCCGTGGATTAGAGAATTTATTACCATAATTCCCCATTTCCTTGCACTTGAAGCATTGAAGTGTTGGTGGAGAGTTCTCTGTAGTCTTTTCTCTATTCATTTCATTAGAAACCTTTTTCCCATTACTTCGACAATCAACTTCTCGATGACCTTCTTTTCCACACTTAAAACATTTTCTTGTACCTTTTAGGAAATCTCCACCATGTTTCTTTCCACACTTTGAGCATAAACAAAAATTCATCTTCTTTTCACCATTGTTCTGAGATTTCTCCTTGAACTCCATCTTTCGTTTCTTGTCAAAACCATGAGATGTATATGTTACACCAACTTCCAGTTCTACCTTGATAGCACAACGGACAATTTATTCACAGCTACTGAAGTCTCTTATAGATAATTCCCTTAGAAGACTTGGTTTTAAGCCACTGAAAAATTAATCAACTTTACTTTCAGGTTGGATGATAAAGCCTGATGCATACCTTGAAAGTCTTGTAAACTTCGCTTCGTATATACCAACAGATTCATCATCCCTCTTCTTAAGCTCAAGAAACTCCTTTTACATATTTATTCTATGAATACGAGGAAAGTACTTACTGAGAAACAAGTTCTTGAACTCGTCCCATTCCATGGACTCAATTTCACCTCTTTGCATCATATTATTTACAATATTCCACCATTGATCAACATCACCTTCCAAACTATATACTGCTAAGATGACTTTATCATGCTCAGAACATTGTAGAACTGAAAATAGCTTTTCAGTAGTGCTGATCCATTGTTCAGCCACTAAGGGATCAGAAGATGCGCTGAATGAAGGTGGACACTGCCTGATGAAGGATTCAATAGAATTTTTCTCCTTTCTCTGCTAATTTTGAAATCCAGAATGATTCATAGCTAGCCTAACTATATAAATAATATTTTTCACTCCATATCCAATGAAAATTGTTTGTTCAGGAGGAAAATCATTGCATTGTCCATTTCATTGATCAACACGGTTCCTTCGGGTTCCATCCATCATCTAAAACCCAAAAAGAATAGTGTGAGAGGAAAAAATCATGCTAGGGAAAATAACATAACAAAGGGGGAGTACCTTCAATATATAAAATATTAGGTTTAATTCTAAGATCGTTATCGAAATTCTAGGACTATAACCTATACTTATACTTAACCTTAGGGACATCCCTTGGCATACATTAGAAATATCTCTAGGGATCTCACTAAAGTTATCACATCCTAGTTTCCAAAGGTTGACTAAAACTTTCCTCTGATACCAACTGTAGAGACCCAAAGCTTGACGTTCATGGACATTACATTACTTTTGCGGAATACTTAATACATAACAAAAACAGACACACAAGGACCGTAAGAGTTTAGTGTCTTTGGAAACTCGGAATATAAACATCTAATCATGTTGAAAAATCGTCAACAACTCCCATAACGATCTTCCCCTTTTTGTTTAATTACATAAAACCTTTCATTATTTTTTGGGGAAAATAAAACATAAAAAGGGTGAGATCAAATTCTCAGTAAGCGCAAACATAGATAACATAAAACAATCCATAAACATTTGGAAGCAAAAACTTGAACATGAAATTTTAACATCAAAATCCTGAGCAAAGACATAAATCGTGGAAGTACGTAAGGAATTTATCATAAAGGAACATCAATCATGATAAAATAGCATGGGAATAAAACTTTTAATTGTTGAAAAAAATTAAGTACATGATATGATTTCCACAGTAGCCAAGGCATTGCTTCCAAGACCATATTAATGGACAAAGTCCATTTCTGAATCAATTTCACTCCTCGTTCCAGTCATGTATTACTGAACCGGATTAACTTACTGTTCCAGCCATGTCTATCTCATGAGATATAAACCTTTACCCAGTTCCTTAGAGGGAGATAAAGGTCTCACCCATCTCATATTGAAATAATTCTTTTGTGTGCCACAATATAAACATAAATAATTCATCATAACCCAAGAATAAAATGGGTTTCATAAACATCATTCCATCATAACGTAATCCATACAAAAAATTTGGATATCATTTCATCATTAGAAAAGTGAAACCATGTAAATCATAGAGACATGATACTTGAAACATACACATGTGAAATAATGTCATCTTAGATGAAAATGGTTTTGATAAAACACTTGAAATGAATTCTTGAGGAAAATATCCTTTTTTATTTAAAATCATTTTCTTTTCACATAATGTCATGAAATTTTAAATGAAAATATTTTTTTTGAAAATAGTCATGAATTATTTTTGAGGAAGCTTCATGAAAATAAGGCTCTATAAAACCGTAAAAATCCTTTCATGCCGTATAGGTTAAAAAACATTCTTCTCGTACTTTTGTTGGAAAATTCAAAAAGTAACTTGTAGGGTAAATAAAAGACAGATTCCATCCATACCATTGGGTAAAAGTCAAAATGGGTAAAAAGGTCTTTAAACATACATGAAACCATTTTTAGGAAACGTGGACATGGATGATAAAAAGAACCCTAGTAAATACTTACGAATAAACAATATCGGATAAGAACGAGATTGAATAGTTATCCCTTACCTTAGGTCTGATATGCTTCGTATGGATCCGAAACTCATGTATCATGATTTAAATAATGTCATTGACTTATTAAATAATCATATTCATAGTTATGATATCATATATGTTTCAATTATGACTTTATATTACCTGTTAATTTGTAAATTCCATGTTAAAGTAGCATTTTGGGTAAAATCATTTCATTTATCATATGTGTTTCGACTTTTCGTTCTTGATATTATTACTTATATCCTGATTTACATAATTACAGAGTGTAAAACATGATTTATATATAATATATATTCATCATATACATATATATTATAGATCTATAAAAATAAAGGAAATACACCATCCATGGAGACGGTAGGCCGTACGTACACATGAACGTTGTTTTCATTTCCTTATTGAATGAAATGAAATTAAATAGATGACATAAATATATATATACATAAATCCAGTAGCATTATTATGTCATATATTTCATTATTGTTCATTATATTTACTTTATAATCATTCATGAATGGTTAATCATGGAAAATGAATCTCATCGCGTTCGTGGAGACAGTAGTCCATACGCACGCACGAGCGATGATATCGTTCCCATATTTATTGAATAGAATTGGAGTGGATGGTATAATATATCAGAATAATTATGATGTTATAATAACCATATATATTTATTCTTTACACCATTATACCCATCAATGTAAGGTGTGGGTGGAAAAACAGATTTCACCACGGCGTGGAGACGGTATTCCGTATGTACGCACACGTGGTGATTTTGCTTTCCGTAGGATGGATAGATGGTGAAATAGGGTTCTTTCATACTTATAATAACATATTAGTATATGAGTTATACTGATGTTATTACTTCATAATGAAACAAATAAAGAAGAAGAAGTGGAAGAAGAAATAAAGTTGAAAGAATTGGTAACGGACATTACCTCTTCTTTGAAGCGCCTCTTTGAGACCTCCTCTTAAGGCACTAAAATTGGTCTTTGAAGAAGACCAGAACCTCTAGGATGTTTCTATAGAAGTGGAGAAGAGAATTTTTCAGGGTTTTTCCGAGCTTGAAGGCTCAATGTGGTGTGAGGAAGAGAGGGAGGAGGTTCCCTTTTATAAGGGAGGAGAGGGGCACCTTTGGAAAAAATAAAAATATTATTTTATTATAAAGTCATATTCGGTTTTTAATAGCTCCAAATTGACTTATTTCGAATATAATGTGGGTATGGGTCGAAATACTCTCATCCAATAAAATTTAGACAAGTTTAGGTTTCTATTTTAACATTATCATTTAGATTTAACCTTAAGTTAAATAATTTTACTTTTACTGTGTCTTCTTGTTTTCTTACACTATAAGGTTAATAAACTTACTATAACAAGCAAAACGAACCCCAAGTTGTTTAAGAATAATATATATAACTTTATCTATGTAATTTTTCTGATCCTTGGATTTTTTGGAATAAAATAACCATTAATAATATAATATTTCTTTTAAACACTCTTTTATGTCAATTTTGACACTATTTGGTAATTGATTTTTCTGAAAAAAATAACAGAATTATTAGTTCGAAAAAAGTTAAATAAATCAATAATAACATGTCATATTAACCTAGAAAATTAGTGTATTTCTTAAAAAGTCTCAAATTACATTTATTTGGGTATTTATAACATCAATATTTCAATATTTCATTAATAAGATAATTACTGCATCATCATTGTGTCATAAATAAATTAAATTATTTAATTTCTAAATTTTTTAAATAAAATACCATTATTTATGAAATACTTTTATCTTTCTAATGAATATTTATAGTAGAATTTATCTTATGTATAACCCTATATTAAAAATGATTTACTTAATAATCATTGATTTTACCTATTCTAACCCTTCTTTAAATAAATTAATATTAAATGTCCTAATCTAATCCAAGTGGGACTAAATGGTCCTATTTTATTACTAAGGTTGTTTTTTGTCGAATTACATTTGTAAAATAGAATTAGGACATGTGTTAGGGTAATAATAATATCATTTTTACCCTTAATCCTATTTACTTTTAACCGTGGTAAATAAAAGTAAAAAGTTACTATTCACCAAAAATTATTCTAATCTCATTGAACCACATTTTAGTCCTTGATATTAATTGTGTCTCTCGGATTTTTGAAATTCAATTCACAGAAGTGGTAAAATTTAATTTAAATTAAAAAAAGTCAGTTTTTTAACTACCACCAAGTAGTTTCACTATTCATCGAAAATTGAAGTTTTTCAGAAAAATACCAAAAATTCAGCCTAAGAATTATTTGATATTCCGAATTCAAAATTGATGTCTATTATTCCAAATTCATAACATATAAGTGGCATTAATTAATTTTAAATTTAATTCCCGTTATCAAACAAATAGCGTGTTTTTAAGAAACAAAAACAATCACAAGATTGATACTTGTTTATATCCAATTAAAAAGTGAAATTAATTCAAATGAACAAAATTGGATTAAATGGTAAAAATATATTCTAATTAAACATTAAAACCAATTAAAAAGATAATCTAACCATATAAATTATTGCGATGAAAAAAGTTGTTTTTAATTAAAATATAGCGTGTTTTTACTATTCATTAAAATATGAAAGTTATCAGAATAATATGAAAATTTTATGCAAAGTAAATTTTTATATCCTGATTCCAATGAAGAATTTTATTTTTTCAAATTTAACTTATAGAAATATCAAAAAAAATATTTAAGGTGGCTGTGTCATCAAAAGGAGGGAAAACTGCAATTTTTGAAAAATACATATTTTACACGAAAAATTTATTTTGTTCTCATACCATATTCTAGAAAATGTGTAACATGAATTATAATGTTATAAAATTCAAAATGTAGTTAATACTATTCATAATGGATAGTACATAATAATATTATAACAATATATCGTTGTTTAGTGAAACCTGGTATTGTATACGACACACACTATCGAGGAAGGTCGCGATTGCGTGTAATACAAGCCAAGTCAGGGTTGCATGTTATACAAGACTCCTCCGATGTTTCGTATAAATAAATCCAACCATATTTCATTTATACATTGAATATATATATATATACACTCAATGTTTCATAGAATAAATACTATAAAAAGTGTGTGTAACATGATCCAAGAATAGTGTTGTGTATACTGCATGCTCATATGGTGTTGCTTATAGCGCAAGGCAATCTTATTGTATCTTACAACATAAGAAATCAATGAAATTAAAAGAATATTTTTCATAAAAGCTCAGGGTGTTACAAGTATTCTGCTGTACACATGAATGATAATTTCGTAACCCATTTCATGGAAGTAGTGATGGTTGAAGGTTATGAAATTGACTGAAAATTATCTCTGTAAATGTAATATATAGATTTTATTATATAATAATGATATAAAACTATTTTATGTGGTGGAGGAAGAAATAAATCATAGACTCTTGTTGATGATCATTTTCTCTTCATTGGGTTTCCACTAAAAGACCTACTAGGATGGTTTTATTCAAAAAATAACGATTCTAGGATAATGTTAGGTAATTTTGGAGTTTATTTTTTTAGGGATTGGTCTAGCCAAAGGTCTATAAATATATGAGAAACATAGGGGGTTATTATTCTTTTATAATTGACGAGGTGTTGAATTCTAATAAAAACCCAAAAATATTAACTATTGGGAGGTATCCCCTATCTAATGTGTTTATAAAATTGAATAATAATGGATGGAATGGTCAATTGTTCCTATAAAAACCTCAAACATATAAAAATAAACACATTTTTAGCATGTTATTCCATAGTTGTTTGGTTTACTCAATTATACCCTTATTTTGTTTTCTATGGTAAGTTGTAACTTTTTATTTACATAGAAAACATATCCACTAATAAAAAAATTAAAATAAAATTTATTATATAATTTAGAGTGAATTATTATAAATTTTAAATCCAAATCATTAAATTAAAATCATCTATTTATGGAAAATTAATTTTAATACAAATGCATGTATTGCATAAAACCCCATTTTACCATTAATCATGTTAATTAATTTTAACATTTTTCACTAATAATTATGATAAAAAAATAAGTTAACCTTATTGGATAATATAAATTATTAATTTTAAATATTGACATATTTTTTCTGAATTAATTTCGTAGAAGTGGTAGAAGATAATTTAAAATAAATTTCACACCCTATATAAGACAATAGGGTTTTAAAGATAAAATGTTCAAAAGTTTAAAAAGTTTTTATTTCCAATTCCCATGTTAGAAACTAGGTGGATGAATATTTCTGGGTTAATGTAGCTTTAATATACCATTATTGTAGTAGTCTTGTGAGAGTACTATAGCAGGTACTGTTCGGTACCGTATAAGCTAGAACTATTCACCTTGGGACACCAGTTTGGGCTTGGAGTTTTTAAGGCCTTTGGGCCACCCATGCATTTGGGTCAGTAAGGATTTCAGGCCTCCTTTAAGGAATTCGGGCCACCTCAAGGCCTTCAAGCCACATGATCAATGCAGTTCCCCCAGACCAACTCTATAAGAAAACAGAATCCGCAGAGGAGGATTCAGAGCAAGTGCACTCACTAGAGTATAACCAAATAGATTCGGAAGAATAGGAGGATATAACTATTCCATCATGACCTTTCATTTCTTACACGGGAAGCCTTTCCAGATGATCATGTGAAGGTGGAGAGCTACCATCACGATGCAGGTGCTGGGGAGGGGCAGTTCCTTGTAGTTATAGTCTAGTTGAATTCCTTAAGACCATCGGGTCATGTAATCTCTTAATCCTACATTCCATGTAATCTTTGAGCCTACGAGCCTTTTAAGGGTTCCCCCTCATCCCTTGAAGGGGAGAGGGTAGGGGGTTATAAAAAACCAATAAAAATGAAGGCCTTAAGGCTATTCAGAACTAAAAAAATGCAACTTTTAATAAACAAATCCAAGTAATTTACCATAAGATAATTTTGAAATTACTAATTATAAAAATAAATTTATTTTACCAAATTAATTTTACAAAAATTTCAAAAATTTATTATATTACTGTTAAAAAAATGTCATAAAATCATTTTTTGAGTAAATAGTATCTTTGGAACACATAAAGTCTTTAACAAAAACCATGTATTTTATCATCAATATGTTTCAATTATATTAAACCATTATTCTTATTAGTTTAATAGCATTCATTACTATTCTTATAACAATGTTTAACATCTATGATATAATAGTAACATTTAAATAATTATATTAATAATTTTTTTTGGTTTTGTTAAAACTCAGGGTTTTTTGTAACACAAGATAATCCAATTTTGTGTGTAGTAACAGATTAAATATTTGTTTCATGTAATTCAATACATCAATGAAATTTAATTTAATATAGAAAACAATTTTTAAAAACTCATGGTGTTACATTCTACCCCCTAAAAAATATTTTTTCCCTCGAAATTCAACTCAGTCATCAAAGGTTTAATACTTGAGAGCTAATTTCACTGAAACCCACGTCATAAAATTATTAATAAATCATCCTCTTGAAAAAGAGATGGGGATGTGTTAATGCCGTCTAGAATTACCCATATTGGGTTTCCATGTAACGAACCAAACTTTTATTAATGAAAATTTATCTTGATCTAATTAAATGTATTATTATGTAAAATGCTTATATAAAATATGAACTTATTTGGTTTTATGATTCTGAATTTAAAATACAATTAAGAATTGTTACCATTGCTAATATAGCTTTTGAACAGTGAACACATCATTAGTATAAATATAGGGATTTATCAAATCCCATTTACTATGAAAAATGATGTGACAGCCTCATCCGATAGAATTGCTATGTACGAAGCCCATTTTCCATAGCTTATAAAGGATATGGTGTCAATGGGCATCACTCTTGACCAAGCCCAGTCTGAGATTTAACACGTTATTCTCGAACGTAACTACCTATAGGAGAAGTGGAAGTTGATAGAGATTACAACTCGAGCGATGTTATGGAAACCACCCCAAGAGTTTTTCACCATCTTACACCTTACCCTTCAGTCTTATGTGGGTTTTATAAGTGGTTATGTAACAATTCCCTAACACTATGATTATGAGCATTAATTTTGTCTATAATAATGAATATACGTTCATTTTATTATTGTTAGTTTGTAAATAATTTTTAAAGTAAAAATATTATTTTTAGTTAATATTCAATTAAGAAATATATTTAGATGAATTAATGGATTTATGAATTAAATAATATATTAGTAAAATATTATTACTTAATTAATTTTTATTAAATACAAATGATCGTATAATTTTTATGAATAAAATTTTAATTTTTATTAAGGTTTGAAAGAAATTTTTTGTCAAAACTCATGAATTTTCAATAAATGTCGGTTTTTATGTTAAAAGAAAAATTCACATATTTAGAAATTTATTTAGATAAAATCAATATTATTTTCTCAATCAGGACGTCAAAATTATACAATAGTGAATTTTTCATAAATTTATGAGACAATCGAATTTTGGGGTAAAAATTAAATACCGTTTAATTATATAATTTGCTTTTTGACATCATAATGACAAAATAGTTATGTAATAAAATACTATAAATGGATTTTTCGGCCAACATATGTTTTACCATTAAAATAATGTGATTTTAAGTTTGTTTTATATATTTTACAAATCTTTAGTAGACCCTCTAAGGCAAATAAAGCATTTTATCTTTTTAAATTTATTTCCTTGAGAGTGTGACTCACTTCCACATAATCAAACCTAATATTGTATTAATTTCGGTCATTGGACTTATAAAATAATTTTTCCCACTCTCCATTTGAAAATAAAGTGGGAAAAATCTATGGGTTGGTTTGTTGTTTTGATTAGTTTTATGTGTGGTTCGCAAAAACATAATAATAAAGAATTGCCTCTCTTTTCCTATATAAACCGAACCAAGCTCCCACTTCCTCTTCACTAAAATAATTTGGAGCTCTTCCAACATCTTCCGTCCTCTCTCTATAATCCTCCAAATACTCCCCATGATCCCAGGAATCCTCTCCTAAGCGTCTCCCAATCCTTTGGTATCTCACTTCCAAGTAAGGGATTTCTTCCTTTCTCATTTTTATCCAAATTTCATTATATTTTTATACCATTAATTTCAATTAAAAATGTTGAGGGTATGATTTTTCACCTCCCCCATACTTCCATTTTTATTTTTTAATTATTATATACATCTTTCTATCTCATTAATGCCTCCAATGTACACCCATTACTATGTTAAAATTCCGCAAGGAATTCTCTTTTCTCATTTGCAATCAATCAATTCTTTCGTATTATGAATATAAATTCCATTACATATGTTGGGACATATATATATATATATATGACCCCTTTACATTTCATTTACATAGGACGATACATCCCTTTCTCACCCATCAACTATTTTTATGAATTCTAATGACACACCATTAAGCTGCTGAAATTGCACTGTGATTTTCCAAGCCATAGTCATTGTGTAGTGAATACCATGACCATTTCTCTATCAAGGGTATTCAGCATGTTTCAAATTTAAATATTGATTATAGAGTCTCATGTATGAATTCCACATTACTTTATCATGGAATAAACGATGATGTTTAATGAATCCGTGTTATATGATTCATGTGGAACATTTGTGCATGAAATGAAATGATTATGAAGGGTGAACCCTGATAATGCTCTAATACATTGGGTAAAGATAAATATCATGATAAATCAAGTGAAATTAGGGTTTACTAATAATAATTAAATTTCACTGAGGGTTCACTCATTCTCCACGTGCAATGAGACTTGGATTAATCTAATATCATGTCAAATGTTGTTACCACATTTCAAAGTTATGATAATCCTGTTATATCATGCCTTTATGTTCATGTTCATTTTGCGCTCTATTGGTATGTCTAATTTCTAACATGTACTATATTATTAATGTTATGTTTTTATTACTCCCTTACAAGAATTTATAGCTCACTATTTTTGTATTCATGTTCTCAAGTTATCCCATGAAATGCTAAGTACGAAGGAATGTAGTGGTCTTGTAAAAGAATATTTCAATAATGTTGTTGTGTTTTAAGTTATATGTTGTTATGTAATGTTCTTTATTTCCCATGAAAATAGACTTCTACATCCTCATATTTTTCTTAAATGAAATTTTATGTAATAAATCATGTTTATGTGTGTAATAAAGAGAAGGGTTATTATAGTTGGTACTAGAGGATATGTTTATTTATTTTTGGGATTAGGATTAGAAAACCCAAGTCAAAGCCATAGAGTTAAGAATAATTATAATAAAAACATCACTAAATTTTAGTGAGTATTAAGTAAGTGTTTTATCAAGAAAATACATCCCTATTGGGATACGAGTAGGTAGTGGCAGCTCTGGTACAAATGTATCTAGTGGTAAACCCCAAAAAACCACATTGCGCTAGACTCAAATAGGATTACCCTTTATGTTTTACCCCTAAATTTATTTTTTTTCTATCCAATGGTTTGAAATAGGAGGAAATGGGCTAATAATCGATGCAATGATCAATGTGATGACTGTTCTAATTAGATGACCAATCCAATGGGAGAGGGAATCATGAACTTTCCATGATACTTTCTCACTTAATTCATGTTTTTAATAGAAACGTGGGTGAAGAAGAACATTCACCCCCCCAATAAAGAAAAATTTGCAATCGAGAGGTTCATGAGACAAAGGCCTTCTAATTTTAATGGATCATCTGATCCCTTAATCTCCAAACAAAGGATCAACTGAATTGAGAAGATCCTATCCATTTTATAATGTTACCAAAAAGAGAAGGTTCTTCTGTATGCTTATCATACGAATGGTGAAGCTGATCAATGGTGGACATTAATCAAAATATGAAGCCCGAGGAAGATATCGAGGTGTTGGAATGGAATGATTTCTATAAAATGTTTTTCGATAAATATTTTCCTAACACCCTCTGAGTTATGATGGAAATGGACTTCCTTTAACTCATGAAAAAAAGACAACAAATCCCTTGGAGTGTACGAGGATAAAATCACAAGGTTTGAATTATTGGCCTCTAGATTTGTCGTGAAACTCGAATTCATGGTTGACCACTTCTTTGGTGGGATAAAACCTGGCCTAAGAAAATCCATAGCAATCCATGACTTCAATAGATATTAGTAAATTGTCTGATGTGCCCTCAATGTCGAAATGGAGATTGAAAAATCTTAGGGGTATCATGGGGATAAGGAGAGTAAGGTGGACTTCCATTCTGGAGGTTCAATGGGAAAATCCAACGGTTCTATGAAAATCCATCACCTCATTTACCAAAGGTGGAGAAAGAAGAACCCCATAAATTTCTTGAAGGGTATGAGGAAATGATTTAAGTGTAGAAGAGAAGGGCACCTGGACATTAACCACCGACAAGAAAAACCCGCAGCTGCAAAAGAGGAGAGGAAAACTCTGTTCAACCCTAAATTACATGTTCATTGCTTCAACTACATGTAACTTGGGTACTTTTCAAACCATATCTTTATGAAAAGGGTTTTCAGAGGCAACCAACAAACTCTGTGGCAGTAGGGGACTGATTTTTCCATCACTACCACTGAAGTGAACCACAATAATGAAGTGGTGACAAGAATACTAGTTATTTATTCTAGAATAGTGAGTGTACTTTTTGATTATATTTCAACACATTATTTTATATTCAGAAATATTAGTAGAACAATCCCAAAACCACCACAAATCATGGAAGTAAATATGTCGGTGATAACGAATAATGGGGAAATCATTGAAACAGATGAATATAGCTCCTCCCCTATCAAAATGTGTGGATTCAACTTCCTAGAGAACCTCTTTGTACTCCCTATGGTGGAATTTTATTCAATTATTGTCATGGATTGGATTTCCCTATATAGAGCCAACATAAATTACTGTGAGAGGGAAATCACTCTCTATACGGTGAATCGACCCCCAATTTTGTACAAGTGCAAGAGGAGGATGAATCTTCCTTAGAACCATAATCTCATGTGTGGATATTATTTCCATAGGATGACCTGTATCTTACTCAGATGATTGAGTCTAAGGAAGAAACCATCCATGAAGACATGCCTATTTTGAGGGAATTTGCTAAATTGTTTCCCAAGGAATTGTCTGGTCTTCCTCCTTGAAGAGATGTTGAATTCTTAATTGAACTTATACCATGGGAATTGCCAATATAAAATACTCCGTATAGAATGGATATTGTGTAGCTTGATGAGATGAAGAAAAAACAATAAGAAAATCTATATAAAGGGTTTATATGCTAAAGTGTTTCACCATGGGGTGCACCCGTCATTTTCGTCAGGAAGAAGGATGGGTCAATGATCCTTTTCATTGATTATCATGAGCTCAACAAAATCACAATAAAAAAAGTATCATATTCCATAAATTGATTCCTTATTCAACTAGATACATAGAGAACAATACTTATCCAAGGTATATTTTCGGTCAAGATAATACTATGTAAGGGTGATGAAGGAGGATATCCCAAATACTTCTTTTCGTACAAGATACAGGAACCATTAATTCATCATAATGACTATCAAACTCAATAATGCTCCATCAATCTTCATGAATGTGATGAATAGAGACTTTAGAGGTTACCTCAAAATGATTTGGTAGTCTTTATAGAAGTTACTCTAATATACTCTAGAACAAAGGAAGAGTGTGAGAAGCATCTAAGAACTACACTAGAGACCTTCCAAAAGGATAATCTCAATGAATAGTACATCAACTATTAGTTCTTGTTGAAGGAGGTCTCATTCTAGGGTCATATAATCACACAAAAAGGGATATCTGTAGATCCCTCCAAGATAAAGGTAATTGAGGGATGGCCGAGGCCAACATTGGTAACCGATATTCATAGATTCCTATGGAAATTTATCATGATTTTGAAACCATCTTACCAAGATAATACGGAAGGGAGTCATGTTCTCTTGGAGTGATGAATGTGAAGAGAGCATCAAGGAGTTGAAAATGATGATTACCACTGTGCCCGTGCTCACATTACCCACAAGTGGTGAAATATTTGTGGTATTTAGTGATGATTCAAAAAGGGCATGGGTTATTTGTTAATGTAAAATGACAAAGTCATTTCCTATGCTTCAAGAAATTTGAAATTTCCTAAGAAAAACTATCCAACACATGATTTGGAGTTGGCTGTAGTAATCTTCGCTCTAAAAATTTGGCAACATTACCACTTTGGGGAGATGTGTGAAATATACACAGATCAAAAAAGACTCATGTATATATTCACATATAAAGAGTTTAATATGTACTAATGATGATGGTTAGATCTGACCATAGACTATGATTTCTCAATCAATTACCACCCTGGGAAAGTGAACAAGGTGGAAGAAGCTATATTTAGAAAGGACCCAATGATTATATCATTTATGAGAATTAAAAAGGATCCAATCTTCTTATATTTGATGAATATGTACATGGAAACCATAAAGAATGGAACATAATCAATCCTATCGTAAATTATTTCTCCACCACCTCTTTTGGAAAGGTTAATGGATTCTCAAAATGATGATATGGGAATTCAGAAAGAAGTGGAAATGTTTAGAAAAAGGAAATCCTCATATTTCAATGTTAATAAAGAATGAATTGAGATATTTTGGACAAGACTATATTTTCCATTAAATCCATAGTTACCTATTGAACTTTTGGATGATGCACATAATTCAAATTTCTCCATTCACCAAAGAAACAGAATGATTTATTGAGATCTCTGAGAGAATTATCGGTGGGAGAACCTGAAGAAGATGATCACTGAGTTTACATCAATGTTATTTATATGTAATCAAGTGAAGGATGAGAGGAAGAAGTTTAATAGGATGATTCAACCATTACCCATACTAGAATAGAAATAGGAGAACATCACCATGTATTTTGTCACCGGACTTCTAAATACATCCAATGGAAAAAATTTGATCTGGGTTGTTGGGGATCGTCTAACAAATACTGACCACTTCATTGCAATTTAGGAGTATTTATCATTGAATCAACAATACAGGTATTCATCAGATATGTGGTAAGGCTACATGGAGTTCCAAAATCAATTGTATTTGATTGAGATTCAAGATTCACCTCTATTTTTTGTAAGAGTCTTCAACATGCTCTAAATACTGAGCTGAACATTACTACGGATTATCATCCTCAAACATATGGGAAATCTGAGAGAAATATCCAAACACTAGAAGACATGTTTAAAGAATGCTCAATGGACTTCAAAAGAGGATAGGATCAACATCTTCCTCTAGTTGAGTTCTCTTTCAACAATAGATTACACTCAAGAATCCAAATGGATCTTTATGAAGAAATTTATTGCAAGAGGTGCAGAACACCAACATGTTGCGATGATGTTAGGGAGAGAAACCCTCTAGGTCCATAAATGGTCGAAGAAATGATGGAGAAGGTTAAGACCATCCAACAACAAATTAATACTGCTCAGAGTTGACAAAAGATCTATACTGATAATCATAAACGAGACTACGAGTTTGATGTTGGAGACATGGTATTCCTATGAATATCACCTTGGATGAGAGTTATGAGATTTGGTAATAAATGAAAAATTAGTCCAGGGTACATCATCCCTTTTTAGATCCTTGATCACATTGGAGCTGTGGCCAATCGACTGGAACTCCCAATGAACCTATCTAAAGTAGATTATGTATTCCATGTATCACTCATTAGGATGTACATACCTGACCCATCACATGTAGTCAATCCAAAAGTGGTACAATTATAGAATCAAATCTCCTATGAAGAGAATCTGAAAGAGATTTTAGATCTTACGGAAAGAGTAAAATGAAATAAGAAAATTATCCTCGTGAATGTGATGTGGAGAAACCAAAAGTTTGATGAAGCAATGAAGGAACTGGAGGAAGTGATGAGGAGGAGTTACACACATTTTTAGTGTTGGAAAAGGAAATTTTGAGGGTGAAATTTCTTAAGGGGGGAACATTGTAACGACCAAAACATTTATTATTGAAAATTCGTCTTGATATAATTAAAAGTCTTATTATGTAAAATTGTTATATAACATATGCACATATTTGGTTTTATGATTTTTGATTTTAGAATACCAATAATAATTTTTACCATTGCTAATATAGTCACTGAATAGTGACCTCATGATTAATATAAATATAGCTCTTTAACAAATCCAACTTACTCAGACAAAGGAAGCGATGGCCTCATCCAGTTTAATTGATCCATATGAATCCCATTTTTTGGAGCTCAAAAAGGAGGTGCCATCATGGGGCTTCACTATTGACTATGCCCAAGCTGAGATTCAACACATTAATCTCGAACATAACCACCTACAAGAGATGTGGAAGTTGATAGATATTACCACCTAAGTGATATTATCTGAGCCACCCCAAGAGTTTGTCACCATCACACACCATACCATTCAGTATTATGTGGGTGTTATAAGGGGTTATGTAACAAGACCCTAGAACAATTATTTTGTGCATTAATGTTTTATATAATAATTATAAAACATTAATTTTATTTTTTTACTATGTAAATAGTTTTTAAAGGACAAATTGAATTTTTAATTAATTTTCAATTACAAAATCAATTTTAATGAATTAATGGATTTTTGAATTAAATTATATTTTAATAAAATATTATTACTAAATTACGTTTTTTAAATATAAATTATCTTATAATTTTTAGGAATGAAATTGTAATTTTTATTAATGTTTGAAAACCTTTTTTTCAAAACCCATGAATTTTCGATAAATAGCAGTTGTTATTATAAAAGTAAAAATTCAGATATATATAAAATTATTTAGATAATGTGAATATTATTTTTGTTATCAGGACATCGAAATTATCCAATGGTGGATTTTTTGTAATTTTCTAGGAGAGTCGAATTTTTGGGTAAAAATTAAATATCATTTAATTATATAATGTGTTTTAGGAAATAATAATGACCCAATAGTGATGTAAAAAATACTATAAATGGGTAGTTCAGCCAATATATGTTTTAGAATTATAATAATGTGATTTTAGGTTTGTTTTATTTATTTTACAATCCTTTTGATGACCCTCCATGGTTTATAAAAGATTTTATCTTTTTAAATTGATTTTTTTGAGAGTGTGACTCAACTCCACATAATCAATCATAATATTTTAATAATTTATGTCATTGACCTTATAAAATAATGTTTTCCACTCCCAATTATAAAACACCATGGGTTGTTTTTTGGTTTTGATTAGTTTAATGTGTGGTTCCCAAAACCTAAATAATAAAGAATCCCCTCTCTTTTCCAATATAAACCCACCCATGCTCCCAATTCCTATTCAATAAAAGCCTATATAGATTGAGTAAAACTTACTTAATCACTCTATAATTCTCCCATCGCACCCCAATATCACAGGAATTATAACGACCCACACTTTACATACATTGTTAATACTTCAAAATTGAAGCACTCTTATTACAACATATGACAAAACCACAAAGGACTGTATAGGTATAGTGTCTTTAGAAACTGGGGAAACATAAAAAACTGGTTCATAAATCTTCTACAGTGTCTCCCATTTATTTCATCATATCTAGGGTCCCTTTTAGCATATTCTACTTAATATCCATCTTCCTGACCTGGGGAAAAGAAAACATAAAAGGGTGAGCTCAAATGCTCAGCAAGGGCAAATAAAGAAAATAAAAATCATATCATATCTTTATGAAAATCAAAACCTGCAAAAGAGATCATAATATCTTAACATGGAATAAATCATAGAAGTGAAAATGAGATCCCCATAATCATAACATAAAACTTGAATCTTTGTGGCATGCACACATAATCATGGAAAATCATTTCTTGTTAGTCATGACTCATTGCCAAGACTATCTTAGTGGACAAAGTCACTTTCTGAACCGAGTTCACTCCTCGTTTCAGTCCTGTATCACTGAACCGAAATAACCTTCCATTCCAGCCATGTCTATCTCATGAGATATAAAATCATTACCCAATGCATTGGAGGGAGATATAGGTCCCACCCATCTTATAATGAATCCTTTCTTATGTGTGCCACATAATCATAAAACATGCATCATCGCATAACACATGTAACAAAAATGGGATTTTTGAAACATCATGACATCATAAATAAATTCATATATGATAAAGGAATTCATAAACATAATTCCATCACAACATAGTCAAACCAATGTAAAAATATGGATAGAAACAGAACCCTTTATTATCTTAGATGGAAAATAATTTTGATAAAACACTTGAATTGAATTCTTGAGGAAAATATCCTTTCTTCTTCAAAAACATTTTTCCTTTCAT
This sequence comes from Viscum album, assembly GCA_963277665.1. NCBI lineage: Eukaryota > Viridiplantae > Streptophyta > Magnoliopsida > Santalales > Viscaceae > Viscum > Viscum album. Next base: position 1,902,924,527 of record OY728127.1, read on the forward strand.
AACATGTCATACAAATTTAAAATAAAAGAAGTTGATTAAAAATAAACTTGAAAACTTGTAAAGGAAGCTTCTTTGAAGTAATGTTTTAAAAATCCATTCATTCCGTATAAGTTAAAAAAAACATTCTTCGTACTTTTGTCGGAAAAGTCAAAAAGTACCTCGTACGGAAAAACGACAAAAGATTCCTTTCATTTCTTTTACTAAAAACTCACCGAAGGGTAAAAATGGATTTAAACAATTGTAGGTGGATGGAAATAATATTACATATTTATGAAACATGGATGTGGATGATAAAATACACCCCAGTAAATACTTACGAATAAACAATCTCGGATAAAAATGAGATTGTGATATTTCCCTTACCTTAGGTCCGATTTGCTTTGTTCGTGTCCGAAGCTCCTGTATAATGGTTTAAATAATGTTATTTACTTATTCCAGAATCATACATATTGATATGAGATCATATATGGTCATATTATTAGCTTCTTGTTAGTAATATTTCATTGTTACTTGTTACTCGGGTCTTTATAACTTTTTGTTCTTATGCGTGTTTTGTCGAATAAATTCTTATTCTTATCTTTAGGTTATAGATAATTCATTTCCAGAATGGTATTAGTGTAGTATATACCATATTCATTCATTCAATTCATTTATATAATCATTATGAAATGAAGATCATGTAGAACGAGTCGCATCACATCGTGGAGACGGTATTCCGTACGTACGCACGAGTGATGATATCGTTCCTATGATCGTGGAATTGTATTGGAGTATATATATATATATTATTTCAGTATCAATATTACTTAATAATAATCATATATAGTTACTGATTACACCATTATACCCATCCTTGTAAGGTGATGGTGGAAAATAGATTACACCACGGCGTGGAGACGGTATTCCGTACGTACGCACGCGCGGTGATTTCATTTTTCCGTAGGATGGATAGAAGGTGAATTAGGGTTGTTTCATATTTATAATAACATATCAGTATGTAAGTAATACTGATGTTATTACTTTATCATGAAACAACTAAAGAAGAAGAAGTTGAAGAAGAAAGAAATTGAAAAGATCGGTAATGGATATTACCTCTTCTTTGGAACGCCTTTTTGAATCCTCCACTTAAGGAACTAAGATTGGTCTTTGGAGAAGACCAGGACCTCTAGGATTATTCTAGGGAAGTGGAGAAGGGAAAATGGCAGGGGTTGGCCGAGCTTGAGTGCTCAAATTGGTGTGAGGAGGAGGGGGAGGAGGTGCCCTTTTATAAGGGAGGAGAGGGGCACCTTAGGAATATCTCAAAATATTATTTTATATTAAAGTCAAAATCAGTTTATAATGGTTCCAAAGGGTCTTATTTCTAAGCTAAAGTGGGGATGGGTCGAAATCCTATCAACCAATAGGATTTAGACAAGTTTAGGGTATTATTTTAACCTTATCAATTAAATTTAACTCTAAGTTAAATAATTTAACTTTTACCATGTCTTTTTGTTTTCTTTCACTATATGGTTAATACACTTACTATAACATGCCAAACGAACCCCAAATTGTTTATTATTAATATATATATCCTTATCTAAGTCATTTGGCCGAACCTTAGATTTTTAGGAATAAAATAACAATTAATAATATAATATTTGATTTAAAAACTATTTTGTGTCAATTTTGACACTATTTGATATATGATTTTTGTCAAAGTCATAACAGAATTATATGTTCGAACCAAGTTGATTAAATCAATAATAATATATCATAGTAACCTAGAAAATTATTGGAATTCATAAAAAGTCTCAAATTACATTTATTTTGGTATTTATATTATCAATTTTGTCAATATTTCATTAATAAGATAATTACTGCATCATCTTTGTGTCATAAATAAATTAAATTATTTGATGTCTAAAAATTACAAATAAAATACCATCATGTAGGAAATCTTTTTATATTTCTAATGAATATTTACAATCGAATTTATCTTATGTATAACCCTATATTAAAAATGATTTACTTATTAAACTTTGATTTTAACTATTTTAACCCTTCTTTAAATAAATTAATAATAAATGTCCTAATCTAATCCAAGTGGGCCTAAATGGTCATATTTTATTCCTAAGTTTGTTTTTGGTCGAATTACACTTGTCCAATAGAATTAGGACATGTGTTAGGGTAATATTAATATCATATTTACCCTTAGTTACCCTATTTACTATTAACCGCGGTAAAAATAGTAAAAAGTTACTATTCACCAAAAAATTATTTTCATCTCATTGAACCACATTTTAGTCCTTGATATTAACCGTGTCTCTCGGATTTTTGAAATTCCATTCACAGAAGCTGTAAAATTATGTTTTATGCAAAATTCAGTTTTTAACCTACCACTTAGTGGTTTCACTATTCATCAAAAATTGAAAGTTTTCAAAAAAATACCAAAATTTCACCCTAGGCTAATTTCGATATTCTGAGTCCAAAAATGAAGTCCATTTTGAAAAATAAAATTTATAAAATTTCAAAAAGTGGTTATTACTATTCATAACGGCTAGTTTTAATAGCATATTGTTGTTTAGTGAAACTCGGTATTGCGTACGACGCAAGCTATCGAGGAAGGTCGTGATTGCGTGTAAAGAAAGCCAAGAAAGTGTTGTGTAGAAAAAGATTCCTTTGATGATTTATATAACATAAAAGTCTCGGGTGTTACATTCTACCCCCCTTAAAAAGAATTTCGCCCTCGAAATTCATCACTTTGCAACAAACAAATGAGGATACTTCTCCCTCATCATATCCTCAAGCTCCCATGTAGCTTCTTCAAGTTGGTGGTTTCTCCATAAAACTTTCACCAAGCGAGTGGTCTTGTTTCGTAGGACTTTTTCGCTACGATCCAGAATCTCTATCGGCTGTTCTTCATAAGAAAGATCTTGCTCCAGCGGTACAACTTCTGAGCTGAGTAAATGTGAAGGATCTGGTATGTACTTTCTCAGGAGAGATACATGGAACACATCGTGAACTTGAGAGAGATTCGGTGGAAGCTCCAATCGGTAAGCTACCTTCCCAACACGATCCAGTATTTCAAAAGGACCGATATATCTAGGGCTCAACTTCCCCTTCTTTCCAAATCTCATAACCCTCTTCCAGGGAGATATTCGTAAGAACACTTTATCACCCACTTCAAACTCTTGGTCTTTTCTTCGGTTGTCGGCATAACTTTTTTGTCGACTCTGAGCTGCTCTTATGTGCTGTTGAATAGATCTGACCTTTTCTGCCATTTCATCAACGAGATCAGGTCCTAATAGCTTTCTTTCCCCAACTTCATCCCAACAAGTTGGAGTCCTGCATTTCTTTCCATAGAGAGCTTCATAAGGAGCCATCTGAATACTGGAGTGAAAGCTATTATTATAAGAAAATTCCACCAAAGGTAGGTGTTGATCCCAACCTCCTTTGAAATCCATAGAGCAAGCTCTCAACATATCTTCTAGGGTTTGAATTGTTCTCTCAGACTGACCGTCTGTCTGGGGATGATAAGTAGTGCTGAAACTCAACTCTGTATCTAGAGTATGCTGAAGACTTCGCCAAAACTTCGAGGTAAATCTCGGATCTCGATCAGATATAATAGAAAGTGGTACTCCATGCAATCTTACCACTTCCTTTACATATATCCTGGCAAGCTGATCTAGAGAGAAATCCTCTCTAATAGCAATGAAGTGTGCAGACTTTGTAAGACGATCAACTATGACCCAGATAGCATTATTGCCTTTGGATGTTTTAGGAAGTCCTGTGACAAAGTCCATAGTGATGTTTTCCCATTTCCATTCGGGTATGGGTAATGGTTGTAACATCCCCTTAGACTTCTGTCTCTCAGCTTTAACTTGTTGACAAACCAAGCATCGAGAGACATATTCAGCAACATCTCTTTTCATGCCATCCCACCAGAAGTACTCTTTCAGGTCCCTATACATCTTCGTGCTTCCAGGATGAATAGATAATGAAGAACTATGAGCCTCATCCAGCAGCTCTTTCTTTAATTCGGGGATGGGAGGAACACAAACCCGATTCCTGAACTTTATTATCCCATCACAATCAAGGTTGAATTCAGGAACATTTCTCACCTTCTTTTGTAACTCGACATCTTCTTTCTGTGCCTCTTTAATCTTCATATGTATAGATGGTTGAACATTCATTTGAGAAAGATAAGATTTTTCCCCTTCCATTATAATTCCAAGATCCATCCTTTGTAAATCCATAAATATTGGATCTTTTGTGATCCTCATCATGGATAAACTAGCATGGTCTTGTCGACTTAATGCATCTGCCACCTTGTTTGCTTTCCCAGGGTGGTAATGGATTGAGCAGTCATAATCCTTAATCAGCTCCAACCATCTTCTTTGGCGCATATTCAACTCCTTTTGTGTGAAAATATACTTTAAACTTTTATGATCAGTATAAATATCACACCTTTCACCATAAAGGTAATGCCTCCAAATCTTTAATGCAAAGATTACCGCAGCCAACTCCAAATCATGTGTTGGGTAATTTTGCTCATGGATTTTCAACTGTCGTGAGGCATAAGCTATCACCATATCATTTTGCATAAGAACACACCCCAATCCCTTCTTGGATGCATCACTATAGATCACAAACCTTTCTCCACTACAAGGCAGTGTGAGCACAGGTGCACTGGATAACCTTCTTTTCAACTCCTTGAAATTCTCTTCACATTCCCCTGTCCAGACAAACTTAACTCCTTTCCGAGTCAACTTGGTGAGTGGATTAGATAATCGTGAAAAATCTTTTACAAAACGTCGATAATATCCAGCCAAAACAAGAAAACTTCGGATCTCAGTTACTGTTGTTGGTCTTGACCATCTTTCGATAACATCTGTTTTTGCTGGATCCACAGATATCCCCTCTTTTGAGATTATATGACCCAAAAATGCATCTTTTTGAAGCCAAAATTCACACTTGGTAAATTTGGCATAAAGCTTCTCTTTTCTCAGGGTCTTCAATATAATTCTCAAGTGATCTTCATGCTCTTCCTTGCTCTTTGAATAGACAAGAATATCGTCTATAAAGACTACCACAAATTGATCAAGATAGTCTCTAAAGACTCTATTCATTAGATCCATGAAGATAGCAGGGGCATTAGTAAGACCAAATGGCATCACTATAAATTCATAGTGTCCATACCTTGTACGGAAAGCCGTCTTTGGTATATCCTCCCTTTTGACCCTTAATTGATGATACCCTGAACGAAGATCAATCTTGGAAAAGTATTGAGCTCCGCGTAGTTGGTCAAATAAGTCATCAATGCATGGGAGAGGATATTTGTTCTTGATAGTGATCTTGTTAAGTTCTCGATAATCAATGCAGAGTCTCATTGATCCATCTTTCTTCTTAACAAATAGAACAGGTGCTCCCCAAGGTGACGCACTAGGGCGTATGAATCCCTTATCAAGATTCTCTTGGAGTTGCTTCTTCAATTCCTGCAACTCAATTGGGGCCATTCTATAAGGTGTCTTTGAAATAGGCAAAGCACCCGGTACGAGTTCTATTGAAAACTCAACTTCACGATTTGGTGGAAGACCCGGTAATTCCTCCGGAAAGACATCATCAAACTCCCGTACAATGGGCATATTCTTAATCGTGAGTTTCTCACCAACAATTTGAGATAAATAACCTTCATTTAGTGGAATCAATACCCATAAGATGGAAGAAATTTCCACTGGAAGGTTATGTTCATCCTTGCATTGATAGACGATCGTAGGTTGATCTGGAATATGAAATGTGACTTCCCTTCTTTGGCAATTGATATGAGCTCCATGTAGAGAAAGCCAATCCATGCCAAGAATCACATCAAATTCCACTAAAGGAAGGATCACAAGATTTGCAGGAAGCACTTTCCCACAAACTTCGATCGGAGAAGAATTATAAACTTCTGATGCGATTGATGTGCCATTAGGTGTTGTCACAGCTAACTCAACATCTAATTGTTGAGGTAATACGGTGATACCCATAGAAAATTTTTCAGAAATAAAAGAGTGGGTGGATCCAGAATCAAATAAAACATTTGCTAATTTAGAGTGGATGGTAAGTGTACCTTTCACCACATCGTTATCGTACTCCACATCGCTGATAGAAATTGCATGTGACTTTCCTTTTTCTTTAGCCTTAAGAGTTTGTTGACGTCGACCATCATCATCAACCCTTGGATTTGGGCATTGATTGGCATAATGCCCCATCTCCTTGCACTTAAAACATTGAAGTGTAGCAGGTTCATTCTGTGTATCCCTTCCTTTGTTTGCATCATTAGACATCTTCTTCCCATTATCACGGCATTCAAATGCCCGATGACCTTCCTTTCCACATTTAAAACATTTACTTGTCCCTTTAAGACAACTCCCTCCATGTTTCTTTCCACACTTTGAGCATAAGGGAATGTTCATCTTATTTTCCATGTGCTCTTTTGATTTTTCTTTGAATTCCATCTTCCTCTTCTTATCATACCCATGTGACTGATGGGTTACTCCAATCTCCATCTCGACTTTGAGAGCACATCGAACGATTTCCTCGTAGCTATTGAAGTCCCTTATGGCTAACGCCCTTCGAAGACTTGGTTTTAAGCCACTAAAGGATCGATCGATCTTACTCTCAGGTTGGATAATAATACCAGAAGCGTACCTTGCAAGTCTTGTAAAATTTGCTTCATAGGTACTAACAGATTCATCATCCCTTTGCTTCAGTTCAAGGAACTCTTTCTCCATCTTTGTTCGGAGAATACGAGGGAAGTACTTATTGAAAAATAAGTTCTTGAACTCGTCCCATTCCATAGACTCAATTTCATCCCTTTGCCTCGTATTCTTAACAAGATTCCACCATTGATCCGCATCTCCTTCCAAACGATACACTGCTAGGATGACTTTATCATGCTCAGAACATTGAAGAACTGAAAATATCTTTTCAGTAGTACTAATCCATTGTTCAGCAACTAATGGATCAGTAGACCCGCTGAAAGATGGTGGACGCTGCCTCATGAAGGATTCAACAGAATGTTGCTCCCTCCTTTGTTCGTTTGGAAATCCTGCATGATTCATAGCTTGAGAAAGTTGTGTGAGCATGGCTACAAGATTTTGCATTCCAGCTCCCATATCGTTTGGTTGCTCAGGGGGACAATCATTGCATTGCCCATCGCATTCCGCATTAACACGGTTCCTTCGGGTTCCAACCATTGACTAAAACCAAGAAGAATAGTGTGAGCAACACTAATTATAATAGGAAACCACATAATTCAAGAATAAAATTTTCATGCTTATGGTCTTATCCTAGGTTATTCATGGCCATTTCTAAGATTGTGTTCTATGCTTAGACTTATCCTTAGGGTTCTTACTAAGGCTTTCACATCCTAGTTTCCAAAGGTTGACTATACCTTTCCTCTGATACCAACTATAACGACCCACACTTTACATACATTGTTAATACTTCAAAATTGAAGCACTCTTATTACAACATATGACAAAACCACAAAGGACCGTATAGGTATAGTGTCTTTAGAAACTGGGGAAACATAAACAACTGGTTCATAAATCTTCTACAGTGTCTCCCATTTATTTCATCATATCTAGGGTCCCTTTTAGCATATTCTACTTAATATCCATCTTCCTGACCTGAGGAAAAGAAAACATAAAAGGGTGAGCTCAAATGCTCAGCAAGGGCAAATAAAGGAAATAAAAATCATATCATATCTTTATGAAAATCAAAACCTGCAAAAGAGATCATAATATCTTAACATGGAATAAATCATAGAAGTGAAAATGAGATCCCCATAATCATAACATAAAACTTGAATCATTGTGTCATGCACACATAATCATGGAAAATCATTTCTTGTTAGTCATGACTCATTGCCAAGACTATCTTAGTGGACAAAGTCCCTTTCTGAACCGAGTTCACTCCTCGTTTCAGTCCTGTATCACTGAACCGAAATAACCTTCCGTTCCAGCCATGTCTATCTCATGAGATATAAAATCATTACCCAATGCATTGGAGGGAGATATAGGTCCCACCCATCTTATAATGAATCCTTTCTTATGTGTGCCACATAATCATAAAACATGCATCATCGCATAACACATGTAACAAAAATGGGATTCTTGAAACATCATGACATCATAAATAAATTCATATATGATAAAGGAATTCATAAACATAATTCCATCACAACATAGTCAAACCAATGTAAAAATATGGATAGAAACAGAACCCTTTATTATCTTAGATGGAAAATAATTTTGATAAAACACTTGAATTGAATTCTTGAAGAAAATATCCTTTCTTCTTCAAAAACATTTTTCCTTTCATAACATGTCATACAACTTTAAAATAAAAGAAGTTGATTAAAAATAAACTTGAAAACTTGTAAAGGAAGCTTCTTTGAAGTAATGTTTTAAAAATCCATTCATGCCGTATAAGTTAAAAAAAACATTCTTCGTACTTTTGTCGGAAAAGTCAAAAAGTACCTCGTACGGAAAAACGACAAAAGATTCCTTTCATTTCGTGTACTAAAAACTCACCGAAGGGTAAAAATGGATTTAAACAATTGTAGGTGGATGGAAATAATATTACATATTTATGAAACATGGATGTGGATGATAAAATACACCCCAGTAAATACTTACGAATAAACAATCTCGGATAAAAATGAGATTGTGATATTTCCCTTACCTTAGGTCCGATTTGCTTTGTTCGTGTCCGAAGCTCCTGTATAATGGTTTAAATAATGTTATTGACTTATTCCAGAATCATACATATTGATATGAGATCATATATGGTCATATTATTAGATTCTTGTTAGTAATATTTCATTGTTACTTGTTACTCGGGTCTTTATAACTTTTTGTTCTTATGCGTGTTTTGTCGAATAAATTCTTATTCTTATCTTTAGGTTATAGATAATTCATTTCCAGAATGGTATTAGTGTAGTATATACCATATTCATTCATTCAATTCATTTATATAATCATTATGAAATGAAGATCATGTAGAACGAGTCGCATCACATCGTGGAGACGGTATTCCGTACGTACGCACGAGTGATGATATCGTTCCTATGATCGTGGAATTTTATTGGAGTATATATATATATTATTTCAGTATCAATATTACTTAATAATAATCATATATAGTTACTGATTACACCATTATACCCATCCTTGTAAGGTGATGGTGGAAAATAGATTACACCACGGCGTGGAGACGGTATTCCGTACGTACGCACGCGCGGTGATTTCATTTTTCCGTAGGATGGATAGAAGGTGAATTAGGGTTGTTTCATATTTATAATAACATATAAGTATGTAATTAATACTGATGTTATTACTTTATCATGAAACAACTAAAGAAGAAGAAGTTGAAGAAGAAAGAAATTGAAAAGATCGGTAATGGATATTACCTCTTCTTTGGAACGCCTTTTTGAATCCTCCACTTAAGGAACTAAGATTGGTCTTTGGAGAAGACCAGGACCTCTAGGATTATTCTAGGGAAGTGGAGAAGGTAAAATGGCAGGGGTTGGCCGAGCTTGAGTGCTCAAATTGGTGTGAGGAGGAGGGGGAGGAGGTGCCCTTTTATAAGGGAGGAGAGGGGCACCTTAGGAATATCTCAAAATATTATTTTATATTAAAGTAAAAATCGGTTTATAATGGTTCCAATGGGTCTTATTTCGAAGATAAAGTGGGGATGGGTCGAAAGACTATCAACCAATAGGATTTAGACAAGTTTAGGGTATTATTTTAACCTTATCAATTAAATTTAACTCTAAGTTAAATAATTTAACTTTTACCATGTCTTTTTGTTTTCTTTCACTATATGGTTAATACACTTACTATAACATGCCAAACGAACCCCAAATTGTTTATTATTAATATATATATCCTTATCTAAGTCATTTGGCCGAACCTTAGATTTTTAGGAATAAAATAACAATTAATAATATAATATTTGATTTAAAAACTATTTTGTGTCAATTTTGACACTATTTGATATATGATTTTTGTCAAAGTCATAACAGAATTATATGTTCGAACCAAGTTGATTAAATCAATACTAATATATCATATTAACCTAGAAAATTAGTGGAATTCATAAAAAGTCTCAAATTACATTTATTTTGGTATTTATATTATCAATTTTGTCAATATTTCATTAATAAGATAATTACTGCATCATCTTTGTGTCATAAATAAATTAAATTATTTGATGTCTAAAAATTACAAATAAAATACCATCATGTAGGAAATCTTTTTAGCTTTCTAATGAATATTTACAATCGAATTTATCTTATGTATAACCCTATATTAAAAATGATTTACTTATTAAACTTTGATTTTAACTATTTTAACCCTTCTTTAAATAAATTAATAATAAATGTCCTAATCTAATCCAAGTGGGCCTAAATGGTCATATTTTATTCCTAAGTTTGTTTTTGGTCGAATTAAACTTGTCCAATAGAATTAGGACATGTGTTAGGGTAATATTAATATCATATTTACCCTTAGATACCCTATTTACTATTAACCGCGGTAAAAATAGTAAAAAGTTACTATTCACCAAAAAATTATTTTCATCTCATTGAACCACATTTTAGTCCTTGATATTAACCGTGTCTCTCGGATTTTTGAAATTCCATTCACAGAAGCGGTAAAATTAAGTTTTATGCAAAATTCAGTTTTTAACCTACCACTTAGTGGTTTCACTATTCATCAAAAATTGAAAGTTTTCAGAAAAATACCAAAATTTCACCCTAGGCTAATTTCGATATTATGAGTCCAAAAATGAAGTCCATTTTGAAAAATAAAATTTATAAAATTTCAAAAAGTGGTTATTACTATTCATAACGGCTAGTTTTAATAGCATATTGTTGTTTAGTGAAACTCGGTATTGCGTACGACGCAAGCTATCGAGGAAGGTCGCGATTGCGTGTAAAGCAAGCCAAGAAAGTGTTGTGTAGAAAAAGATTCCTTTGATGATTTATATAACATAAAAGTCTCGGGTGTTACAAGAATCCTCTTTCAATCCTCTTCCAATCCTTTGGTATAACACTTACAAGTAAGAGATTTCTTCCTTTCTCATTTTTTTGTGAAAATTTCATTATGTTGTTAGTCCATTTTATTTTAAATTAAAAATGATGGGGTATGATTTAAAACATCCCCATAGTTCCCTCCTTATGTTTTAATTATAATAGACTTATTTCTCTCTCATTAATTCCTTCCATGTACATCTGTTACAAAGCTAAAATTCTGTAAGGAATTTCTATCTTCCTATATACACTCAAGCAATTCTTTTGTATTATGAATCTAAATTCCATTACATATATTGGGGCGTGTATCTATTTGACCCCTATACTTTCAATTTCATGTAAATATTATGATACATCCCTTTATATCTCAAAAACATTTTTTATGAACTCTTGTGACATGTCGTTATGCTGCCAAAATTGCATCGCGATTTTCTGAGCCTAAGTTATTATGGAGTGAATACTATGCCCATTTATCTATCAAGGGTATTAACCATTATGAACATTTACATATTCATTATACAGTATCATGTATGAATTCATAATTCCTATCTCTTGGAATAAATGATGATGATTAATGAATCCATGTTATATAATTCATGCGGCACATTTATGCATTAAATGAAATTATTAAGAACGATGTTCCCTGATAGCGCTCCAATGCATTGGGTAAATATTGGTATAATGATACGTCAAGCTCAATGAGTGTTTAATCATTCTGATTTAATTGAAATGATTTTTTACTCCTGATTCAGGTGCAATGAGATTTGGCTCATTCTAATATCATGTTAAATGTTGTTTCTACATTTCCATGTTATGATAATCATGCTATATCATGTCTTTATGTTCAAGTGTCTTTTTCACTCCATTAATATGTATAATGTCTAAAATGTACTATATTATTCATGTTTTTCTTTTAATACTCCCTTTATGTAATTAAAAAATCACTATTTTCAGATGCATGTCCTCAGGTTATCCAATGCAATGCTAAGTACGAAGGAATTTTGTGGTCATGTAAAAGAAGTCTTCTATAAAGTTGTTGTGTTTTGTGTTATATTTTTTTATGTAATGTTCCTAATTTCTCAAGACACTAGAACTATAAATACTCAGAGTTGAATTAAGTGAATGTTTATGTAATAAATCATTTTTAAGTGTGTAATAAAGAGAAGGGTTTTCATATTCCAAATAGGAAAACATAGGTGGAAAGTGAAAACATGGTCACAAAAGAGAAAGATAACACAGAAATATTTTTGGAGAGTGATATAGTACATGGTTAAGGGAATGTTAAAAATAAAAGAATCATAAAACAAATAGTATTTAAAACGGTAATTTATATCATAAAAATGATAAAAAAATATTTTTTTCAATACCCTTTTCCTAAAGTATAATAATGTTTACAAGAAGATATACTTACTTGATTTCATTCTATTGTATAAGAAAAATATCACCGTGTGGTTGTTCCTTGATCAATTTCCACACCATCAATTACATAATGAATGAAGGTAAAATTGTTATGCCTCAAGTACTGATGGATCATAAGATCCATTAATTGAATGATACATCTTTTCATATGTCTTTATTTATCATCAAAACAAAGTGTCTATAATAGGTTATCCAATATGAAAAAACCTCATATGGTTAAATAATAAATTAATCTAAAAAACATCATTCAAAGTTAACATAACCATTTTATAAATAGTTTAATATTATAAAATATGAATATTTAAAACATTTTAAATAAGGTTACTAAATTTTTTAAAAGTAACTTAACATTAATCCCTTATGTATAATAAATTAGATCTTGATTATCACATACCAAACATGTGAATACCTATTCATGTAATCTCTGAAAACATGATAATAGCCCACATTACGATAAGAAAATATTGAAAACCAACATTATTATTCATTAATTATAATGAACATATATTATTGGATATATTCATTAAATCAATAATGCTATAAACTTCATCCATGATATAATAATCCACTTTTTCAAAAAATAATTAATCTATTCGAAGGAAATTGATATTATAGAATTTAATTTATTCTTATCCAATATCAATTTATCCAAATAAAATACCATTTTATCAAAATTAATAACATATTATGGTTTACCTCCCCTTAATAATTTTTTTTATATAAAATATAACATTACCATGAAATAAATTTTCTTGGACATTAGCAACATTCAATATATTCTTTCATATCATTAACAAAATACTTGTACTGAACAATCATTATACATTGTATAATTCTTGAATCCTATTTAAAAAATACATCAATCATACCACTTATATGTCAATCTATTAACTAGGTTTCATCATATTATTCTTTAATACCACTTTACTTTTATATTTTATATGTACTATCTTCATCATCAGCAATATAACCATCACTAATACAACCTTACTGATTTTCTTCATAATATTTTTCAATAGGACCACAATTTTTATAATTCCCATAATTTCCACATATAATGAATTAAACAATCGTTGACATTATAGAGATACCAATATTCCCACCTTCTGCATTAACTAAAATTTCCATTTTCCCTTTGAAATTAATTTCTTTGTGTCTTTCTTTTCCGTAGTCAAAACATATCTTGATTCCTCTAATACATTAACTTGGGGGTTTCTTCCCACATTCCTAATATATATGAAACTAAATATCCTTTCCAATATTGTATACACTACCTGAACTATCATTGAACTCTTTCCTTCTCATCATTGATGAGTCTTCTAGTTGGTTAAAGTTTAAATTGTAAATCATGTTCTATGAAAAATGATTATTCATAATAAAAAAATTCATCACTTCATTCATCTTCAAATTAGACTACAAATAAAAAAAATTATCTATCACACTCGGCATTAACATGGTTCTTTCAGTTCCAACCATCACCTAAAACCAAAATCATAGTGTGGTAACACTAATCATATCGGGGAACGACATAATAATAATAAATCAATTATAATAAGTATTAACCATGGAACCTACTTTAATCTTTGATAACATTGGTCATTCATATTCCTCATATATTTAAATCCATAATGATTGTTCATAATGTGTTTTTGAATTTAAAAATCATATCCTCATGGATTTTCAAAAATGATGTGCAATAAGGCCATTTTTCATGCTCCATTTCCAGATGAAGTTCAACTCAATACACTATTTTTGAAGTTGTTATCCCTAGGTACTTCTGTACCAGAGCCACATCTGGTTGTAGTATCCAGACATAGATGTAATTTTCTAGAAACCACTTACTCTATCCATGAATTGAAATCCACATCAATTTCTTATACATTAACTCATCCTCATAATTATCCTTAGATTCATCCCTAGATATTTCCGTAGAAATATTCCTTGGTATATCACTAATGTATTTTCATTTCAGTTTCCAATGGATAACACATCGTTTATTCTGATACCGACTATAGTTACCCAGTATTCACATACATGGTTGTTACATTTTTTTAGATAAATATTTATTATATTTTACAAATACACACCTGGGGACCATAATAGATTAGTTCCATTGGACACAAGAAACAAAATCTTCTAATCTGGGTAAATATATTCAAATTTTCCTATACTAATATTTCAATTTAGTAATTTTTAGAGATATAACACACATAAAACCTTTCTTCATAACCTGGGAAATGAATCATAAGAAAGGGTGAGCTTAGATTCTCAATAAGGGTAAACATAAGAGATATAAATATGTGATCATGTGAATGAAAAAGTCACGACTAAGGGTTTTCGACATTGAACATTACATATGAAGATCATACCTGACCTATCATAGATCATAAAAATGATTCATGACATAAATATTGGAAGTTCATCAGACATAAATCATAATGGAAATAAATAACAAAATCTATGAGAGAATAAAATTTTCATAAAACATTGATACGTGGAATACACATCATCTTATAACACTATGATCATTAATAAATAGAAATTGGATCACTCATTATATCAAGGAATTAAATTTAAACCCTTTTATAATATTATGTACATGAAAATAGGTCCACACATAACATTATGGACATGAAAGATTTGTCTACTCATAATATTGTGAACATGCAATCAGGTTTACTGATAAAATTTTGAATATATAACCAGGTTCACAAATATAGTTCTTTATATGCATTTAGGTTCCAACATAACATTATGTACATGAAATATTGGTCAACTGCTAACACCATAGTAGTCAAGGTTCACTCCAATGAACATCTTAGTTAATAATGTCCCTTGCTAAACTAGTTTCCACTCCATTATAGTCCTATCTATTTCATAAAATATAAGTATTTTATTAATGTATTTTAGGGAGATATAGGTCCCAAAAATATTTGGTTGTATCATAACAATCATCCTCTTTTATAAGGTAACCACTTTCCTTGGTTATAATGTAATCACCACCACATTATAAGAATCATAAATTTGTGTGCCACAAGATCATTAAACAGTCACCATATCATAAACCATGAAATGAAATGATATTATTAAAAATTTCAATCATATAATATCCTATAGAAAGAAGATAGGTTTCATAATCAGTTCAACATTTCTTCAGAGCATAACCCATGATAGGAAGAGGGTTTCACAAGAGTACTATCATGCAGAAACCAACTGAATAGGAATAGGTCTCATAATCATCTATTCATAATAAACATAAACCACTCATATAGGGAATAATAAAGGTATCCTTAGCCCATATCCTTAGTAATACATAAATTATATCAAATTATATCATTTTATATGGAGAATTATTTTGAAAGATCCTGTGGAATCTTTCTTAAGGAAAATAACCTTTCTCCACAAATAACTTTTTAAAACATAAACCATATTCATAAACCATTAAATTGAAAATAACATTGAGAAATTATAAATTAATATATATATATATATATCATATAAAACATTTATTGATGAAAATTTCTTTTCAACTTTGAATATTTTAAAAAAAAAACATAAAAAATTTTCAAAATCATTCTATTTTGAAATAATTTATTTAAAATCCAAAACAATTGCCAAATATCAATGAAAATTTTCTCTTTTAAAATAAAATCTAAAAAATTTAATTTAATCTTGATATCATTGAGTGGTCATGATATTGGGAAATACTATCCATTCCATGAATTGTAAAAATGTAGATTCTTTTACCATTTTCTATAAATTTCAAAAAGGAATTACTTACAAAAAACATAAAAATTCCTCTAAAAACATTTTATGAAATTTTAAACATGGGTAAAAATGTCTCTTAAAAACAATAAGATTGTAATATCCCATTTTAAAACATTTCCAGAAAATAAGGTTTTGGAATAAAATATATTCCTAACCCGAGTGATAAATAAAGTCGTATTTTCTTAAAAACAATTTATTAAAAAATTTAGGTAAAAAAGTGACTAAAAATGGTACCATTACTTGAATATAACATGAATATATATATAATATTAAAATTAATTTTATTTCATTATAGTTGGATCATTATTTTTCAACATTGGAGACTTAACTATAAACAATCCTCATAAGCTATGAGATTGCAACATTACCACTTACCACTTTTGTAGAGACCCAAAGATTGACGTACATGGACATTACATTACTTTTGCGGAATACTTAATACATAACAAAAACAGACACACAAGGACCGTAATAGTTTAGTGTCTTTGGAAACTCGGAATATAAACTTCTAATCATGTTGAAAAATCTTCAACAAATCCCATAACGATCTTCCCCTTTTTGTTTCCTTACCTAAAACCATTCTTTATTTCTTGGGGAAAATAAAATATAAAAAGGGTGAGCTCAAAGGCTCAGTAATGGAAAACATAGATAACATAAAACAATCCATAAACATTTGGAAGAAGAAACATGAACATGAAATTTAAACATCAAAATCTTGAGAAAAGACATAAATCGTTGAAGTATGTAAGGAATATATCATAAAGGAACATCAATCATGATAAAATAGCATGAGAATAAAACTTTTAATTGTGGAAAAACATTAATCACATGATATTATTTCCATAGTAGCCAAGGCATTGCTGCCAAGACCATCTTAATGGAAAAATTCTCTTTCTGAATCGAGTTCACTCCTCGTTCCAGTCCGGTATTACTAAACCCGATTAACTTACCATTCCATCCATGTCTATATCATGAGATATAAATCTTTAAACAATGAATTGGAGGGAGATATAGGTCCCACCCATCTTATATTGAAATAATTCTTTCGTGTGCCACAATATAAACCTAAATCATTCATCATAACCCAAGAATAAAATGGGTTTCATAAACATCATTCCATGATAACGTAATCCATACAAAATATTTGGATATAATGTCATAATTAGAAAATTGAAACCATGTAAATCATAGATAAATGATAAATGAAACATACACATGTGAAATAATGTCATCTTAGATGAAAATGGTTTTGATAAAACACTTGAAATGAATTTTTGAGAAAATATCATTTTTTCTTCAAAATCATTTTCTTTTCACAAAATGTCATGCAATTGTAAAAGAAAAGGATTTTTTTGAAAATAGTCATGAAATCTTTTTGAGTAAGCTTCATGAAAATAAGGCTTTATAAAACCATAAAAATCCTTTCATGCCGTATACGTTAAAAAACATTCTTCTCGTACTTTTGTCGGAAAAGTCTAAAGGTACCTTATAGGGTAAATAAAAGAAATATTCCTTCCATACCATTGGGTAAAAGTAAAAATGGGTAAAAAGGACTTTAAACTTACATGAAACCACTTTTAGGAAACATGTACATGGATGCTGACAATAACCCTAGTAAATACTTACGAATAAACAATCTCAGATAAGAACGAGATTGGAATAGTTATCCCTTAAGTTAGGTCTGATATGCTTCATATGGATCCAAACATCTTGTATAATGATTTAAATAATGTCATTGACTTATTAAATAATCATATTAATTATTATGATATCATATATGTTTCACTTATGACTTTATATTACCTGTTCTTTTGTAAATTCCATGTTAAAGTAGCGTTTTGGGTAAAATCATTTCATTTATCGTATGTGTTTTGACTTGTCGTTCATGATATTATTACTTCTATACTGATTTAAATAATTCAAGAGTGTAAACAATTATTTATATATAATATATATTCATCATATACATATATATTATATATCAATAATAATAAAGGAAATACATCGTTCATGGAGATGGTAGGTTGTACGTACGCATGAACGCTGTTTTCGTTTCCTTATTGAATTGAATGAAATTAAATAGATTAAATACATATATATAAATAAATCCAGTAGCATTATAATGTAATATATTTCATTATTATTCATTATATATACTTTATAGTAATTCTTGAATGGTTAATCATGGAAAATGAATCTCATCGCGTTCGTGGAGACGGTAGTCCGTACGTACGCACGAGCGATGATATCGTTCCCATAATTATTGAATAGAATTGGAGTGGATGGTATAACATAACACAATCAGTATGATGTTATAATAAACCTATATAGTTATTCTTTACACCATTATATCCATCCATGTAAGGTGTTGGTGGAAAAAAAGATTTCACCACGTCGTGGAGACGGTATTCCGTACGTACGCACGCGTGGTGATTTTGTTTTCCGTACGATGGATATATGGTGAAATAGGGTTGTTTCATAATTATAATAACATATCAGTATATGATTTATACTGATTTTATTACTTCATAATGATACAACTAAGAAGAAGAAGTGGAAGAAGAAATAAATTTGAAAGAATCGGTAACGGACATTACCTCTTCTTTGAAGCGCCTCTTTGAGACCACCTCCTAGGGCACTAAAATTGGTCTTTGAAGAAGACCAGAACATCTAGGATGTTTATATGGATGTGTAGAAGAGAATTTGTCAGGGTTTGGATGATCTTGAAGGCTCAAAGTGGTGTGAGGAAGAGAGGGAGGAGGTGCCCTTTTATAAGGGAGGAGAGGGGCACCTTTGGAAAAACTAAAAATATTATTTTATTATAAAGTCATATTCAGTTTTTAATAGATCCAAATTGATTTATTTCGATGGTAATGTGGGGATGGGTCGAAATAATGTCATCCAATAGAGTTTAGACAAGTTTAGGTTTCTATTTTAACCTTATCATTTTGATTTAACCTTAAGTTAAATAATTTTACTTTTACCGTGTCTTCTTGTTTTCTTACACTATGAGGTTATTAAACTTACAATAACAAGACAAACGAACCCCAAGTAGTTTATTATTAATATATATAACCTTATCTAAGTTATTTGGACAATACGTAGTTTTTTTGGAATAAAATAACAATTAATAATATAATATTTATTTTAAAAACTATTTTATCACAATTTTGACACTATTTGGTAATTGATTTTTATGAAAATCATAATAGAATGATTAGTTCAAAAAAAGTTAACTAAATAAATACAAACAGGTCATATTAACCTATAAAATTATTTTAATTCAGAAAATGTCTCAAATTACATTTATTTGGGTAGTTATAACATCAATTAAGTCAATATTTCATAAATAAGATATTTACTAAATCATTTTTGTGTCATAAATAAATTAAATTATTTAATGTCTAAAAATTATAAATAAAATTCCATTATTTAGGAAATATTTTTAGCTTTATAATGAATTTTTATATTCGAATTTTTCGTATGTATATCCCTATATTAAAAATTATTTACTTATTGAACTTTGATTTTAACTATTTTAACCCTTCATTAAATAAATTAATATTAAATGTCCTAATCTAATCCAAGTGGCCCTAAATGGTCATATTTTATTCCTAAGGTTGTTTTTGGTCGAATTACACTTATTCAATAGAATTAGGACATGTGTTAGGGTAATAATAATATAATGTTTACCCTTAGTTATCCTATTTACTTTTAACCGTGGTAAATAAAAGTTAAAAGTTACTATTCACCGAAAATAATTTTCATCTCATTGGACAACATTTTAGTCCTTGATATTAACCGTGTCTCTCGGATTTTTGAAATTCAATTCACAGAAGTGGTAAAATTTAAATTAAATTAATAAAAGTCAGTTTTTTAACTACCACTAAGTGGTTTCACTATTCATCGAAAATTGATGTTTTTTAGAAAAATACCAAAAATTCAGCCTAATCATTATTTGATATTCCAAATTTAAAATTGATGTCTATTTTTCCAAATTCATAACATATAAGTGGCATTAATTAATTTTAAATTTAATTCCCATTATGAAACAAATATCGTGTTTTAAAAAAACAAAATCAATCAAAAGATTGATACTTGTTTATATCGAATTTCAAAGTGAAATTAATTCCAATGAACAACATTGGATTAAATGGTAAAAATATATTCTAATTAAACTTTAAAACCAATTATAAATATAATCTTACCATATAAATTATTGCGATGAAAAAAGTTGTTTTTAATTAAAATATACCGTGTTTTTACTATTCATTAAAATATGAAAGTTATCAGAATAATATGAAAAATTTATCCAAAGTAAATTTTTATATCCTGATTCCAATGAAGAATTTTATGTTGTCAAATTGAACTTATAGACATGTCAAAAACAAGATTTAAGGTGGGTGCATCATTAAAAGGTGGGAACACTACAATTTTTTAAAAATACATATTTTACACGAAAAATTTATTTTGTTCTCATACAACATTCTAAAAAATGTGTAAGATGAATAATAATGTTATAACATTCAAAATGTAGTTAAAACTATTCATAACGGCTAGTACATAATAATATTATAACAATATATCGTTGTTTAGTGAAACCTGGTATTGCGTACAACACACGCTATCGAGGAAGGTCGCGATTGCGTGTAATGCAAGCCAAGTCAGGGTTGCGTGTTGTGAAAGACTCCTTTGTTGTTTCGTATAACAGAATCCAACCATATTTAATTTATACATTGAATATATATATATATATATATATATATAGACACTCAATGTTTCGTAGAATAACTACTATCAAAATTGTGTGTAACATGATCAAAGAATAGTGTTGTGTATACAACAAGCTCATACGGTGTTGTATATAGCGCAAGGAAATCATGTTGTAGCTTAAAACACAATACATCAATGAAATTAAAAAAATATTTTTCATAAAATCTCGGGGTGCTACATTCTACCCCCCTTAAAATGAATTTCGCCCTCGAATTTCGTCGGGGTTATAAATCGTTTACTATTAATAGAAACTGACATCATAAAAAGGAATACTAAAACAAAATTTTAAAAACTAATGTATGAAATGTAATGATTACCCAAAGTAACTCATCACTAGGTTTCCATATAATATAACATAGGTGAAAATATGGATATGGAAGAAAAATCTAACCATTATGTTCTGATGGAGAGTGGTAGAGAACATGGCTATGAAAAATCCATCAATCACAAAGCCATAGATTTGTGATGATCTAAGGTACCATCTGATTCATCGGATATAAGGGCACTAGGACAACATTTTTGGTTTTCAAGACTATTTCCCTAAAGTTGATGAAATTGGAATTAGAAGAAATACTTTCGTGATTTTGGTACAGTCTCACTGCTGGTCGTTCTTTGGACAATTTCCACTTCATCTCTTAAAGAAATGAAGTTGAATTTGTGATTCGTGAAGTGTTAGCAGATCATGTGATAGAATGATGGGTCATTCCATCTGTCTCAAACAAAATGTTATAAAAGTTATCAAAAAATACCTCAGTCTATCTATAGTGAGATTAATCATATATGGTTCCTAAAATGGACTTATACTTCATATATCATACTGCTTAATATAATAAAACTAGTATCTACTAAATGGGGACTTCCTCTAAGACATTGGTAAGAGATAAAGTCCAGTCGCACTTCGGTTGTGGGTTCGATTCCCACAGCCTTGTCTGATGCGATGGGTTGTTGCCCATCCTGCTGGTTGTCCTTTTTCTAAAACTACATTACTATAACATCCCAGCAATAATATCAAAAAAACTTCTATCCTTAAACAATACTAACTTATGTCCAACATAATCCATTCCAATCTTTAGTCTTATCCCTAATACTGCAGTCCACTCTCATATTATAAGGACAAAAATTACCAGAGATTTCATATAACAAGCATGTTAATACCATTGTTGATCCCCATATATCATAAGATATTTCTTGTTGGTCACATTCAAAAAATTTGAATGCCTTAATCATGTATTCTCTTGAAAAATGAATACCCATTGAATCTGAGTGAAAACATGAGTGCTGTCAAAAGTTACCTCTTTCCACATACCAAAACCCCAAAATTCTATGTACTCAAACCATAATATCACTTAGTCCTTGTATCAATCATGAGCTCATGATTACAATCATATTATTTTCTCCTTATCCCTTCATTATGCACATTTTATCTGCTTTCTAAAAATATTTCAATCACCTTTTCATGGTTTCCAGTACCATATAATTATTGAAAACCAATACATAGATATTCCAAAATTCCACAATACCATAAATGAGATTCCATGATACTATTTTGAAATCCCATTACATAAACACTTAATCATTACACAACATCATTTTCATACTCAAAATCACAAATATTGATTGCATGAGACTTCCCTTTATCCTTTTCCTTAAGAGGTCACTCACGTTGATCATCATTAACCCGTGGATTAGGGCATTTATTAGCATAATGCCCCATTTCCTTGCACTTGAAGCATTAAAGTGTTGGTGGAGAGTTCTCTGTAGTCTTTTATCTATTCACGTCATTAGAAACCATTTTCCCATTACTTCCACAATCAACTGCTCCATGACCTTCTTTTCCGCACTTGAAACATTTTCTAGTACCTTTTAGGCAATCTCCACCATGCTTCTTTCCACACTTTGAGCATAAATAAACATCCATATTCTTTTCACAATTGTTCTAAGATTTCTCCTTGAACTGCATCTTTCGTTTCTTGTCAGAACAATGAGATGGATATGTTACACCAACATCCAATTCTACCTTGATATCACAACGCACATTTTATTCATAAATACTGAAGTCTCTTATAGCTAATGCCCTTCGAAGACTTAGTTTTAAGCCACTAAAAAATCGATCAACTTTACTTTCAGGTTGGATGATAAAGCCAGATGCATACCTTGCAAGTCTTGTAAAATTTGCTTCATATATACCAACAAATTCATCATCCTTCTGCATAAGCTCAAGAAACTCTATTTCCATCTTTGTTCGAAGAATACGAGGGAAGTACTTACTGAAAAACAAGTTCTTGAACTTGTCCCATTCCATGGAATCAATTTCATCTCTTTGCCTCTTATTCTTGAAACGATTCCACCATTGATCAACATCACCTTCCAAACGATATACTGATAAGATGACTTTATCATGCTCAGAACATTGTAGAACTGAAAATATCTTTTCAGTAGTACTGATCCATTGTTTAGCCACTAAGGGATCATAAGACCCACTGAATGAAGGTGGATGCTTCCTCATGAAGGATTCAACATAATATTGCTCCTTTCTCTGCTCATTTTGAAATCCAGAATCATTCATAGCTTGTATAAGTATAGAAATAAGATTGTGAACTCCATCTCCCATGACATTTGTTTTTTCAGGAAGACAATCATTGCATTTTCCATTGCATTGATCAACACGGTTCCTTCGGGTTCCAGTCATCATCTAAAACCCAAAAAGAATAGTGTGAGAGGAAAAAATCATGCTAGGGAAAACAACATAATAAAGGGGGAGTACCTTAAATATATAAAATCTTAGTTTTAATTCTAATATCGTTACCATAATTCTAGTACTATAACCTATACTTATACTTAACCTTAGGGACATCCCTATACATACCTTAGAAATATCTCTAGGGATATCACTAAAGTTTTCGAATCCTAGTTTCTAAAGGTTGACTAATTCTTTCCTCTGATACCAAATGTAGAGACCCAAATATTTACGTAAATGGAAATTACATTAATTTTGCAGAATACTTAATACATAACAAAAACAGACACACAAGGACCGTAATAGTTTAGTGTCTTTGGAAACTCAGAATATAAACGCCTAATCATGTTGAAAAAAATTCAACAACTCCCATAACGATCTTCCCCTTTTTGTTTCCTTACCTAAAAACATTCTTTATTTCCTTGGGAAAATAAAACATAAAAAGGGTGAGCTCAAATGATCAATAAGGGAAAACATAGAAAACATAAAACAATCCATAATCATTTGGAAGAAAAAACTTGAACATGAAATTTAAACATCAAAATCTTGAGCAAAGACATAAATCGTGGAAGTACGTAAGGAATATATCATAAAGGAACATCAATAATGATAAAATAGTATGGGAATAGAACTTCTAATTGTGGAAAAACATTAAGCACATGATATGATTTCCATAGTAGCCAAGGTATTGCTTCCAAGACGATCTTAATGGACAAATTCCCTTTCTGAATCGAGTTCACTCCTCGTTCCAGCCCTGTATTACGGAACCAGATTAACTTACCGTTCCATCCATGTCTAGATCATGAGATATTAATCTTTACACAATGCATTGGAGGGAGACATAGGTCCCACCAATCTCATATTTAAATCATTCTTTCGTGTTACACAATATAAACATAAATCATTCATCATAACCCAGGAATAAAATGGGTTTCATAAACATCATTCCATCATAACATAATACATAAAAATAATTTGGATATCATTTCATCATTAGAAAAGTGAAACCATGTAAATCATGGAGACATGATACTTGAAACATACACATGTGAAATAATGTCATGTTAGATGAAAATGGTTTTGATAATACACTTGAAATGAATTCTTGAGGAAAATATTATTTTTTCTTCAAAATCATTTTATTTTCACAAAATGTCATGAAATTTTAAAAGAAAAGGATTTTGTTGAAAATATTCATGAAATATTTTGGAGTAAGATTCATGAAAATAAGGCTTTATAAAACCGTAAAAAAAATTTCAGGCCGTATACGTTAAAAAAACACTCTTCTCGTATTTTTGTCGGAAAAATCAAAAAGTACCTTATAGGGTAAATAAAAGAAAGATTCCTTCCATACCATTGGGTAAAAGTTAAAATGGGTAAAAAGGACTTTAAACATAAATGAAACCATTTTTAGGAAACATGGACATGGATGATGACAATAACCCCAGTAAATACTTACGAATAAACAATCTCGGATAAGAAAGAGATTGGAATAGTTTTCCCTTACCTTAGGTCTGATAGGCTTCGTATGGATCCAAACCTCCTGTATAATGATTTAAATAATGCCATTTAATTATTAGATAATAATGTTCATTGTTATGATATCATACATGTTTCACTTATGACTTTATATTACCCATTCTTTTGTAAATTCCTTGTTAAAGTAGCGTTTTGGGAAAAATCATTTCATTTATCGTATGTGTTTCGACTTGTCGTTCTTGATATTATTACTTATATCCTGATTTAAATAATTCCAGAGTGTAAAACATGATTTATATATAATATATATTCATAATATACATATATATTATAGATCTATAAAAAGAAAGGAAATACACCGTTCATGGAGACGGTAGGCCGTACGTACGCATGAACGCAGTTTTCGTTTCCTTATTGAATTGAATGAAATTAAATAGATGACATAAATATATATATACATAAATAAAGTAGAATTATTATGTCATATATTTCATTTTTATTCATTATATATACTTTACAATCATTCTTGAATGGTTAATCATGGAAAATGAATCTCATCGCTTTCGTGGAGACGATAGTCCGTACATACACACAAGTGATGATATCGTTCCCATAATTATTAAATAGAATTGTAGTGGATGGTATAATATATCAGAATCAGTATGATGTTATAATAACCATATATAGTTATTAATTACACCATTATACCCATCCTTGTAAGGTGTTGGTGGAAAAAAATATTTCACCACGGCGTGGAGACGGTATTATGTACGTACGCACGTGTGGTGATTTCGTTTTCCGTAGGATGGATAGATTGTGAAATAGGGTTGTTTAATACATAAAATAAAATATCAGTATATGAGTTATACTGATGTTATTACTTCATAATGAAACAACTAAAGAATAATAAGTGGAAGAAGAAATAAAGTTGAAAGAATCGGTAACGGACATTACCTCTTATTTGAAGCGCCTCTTTGAGACCTCCTCTTAGGGCACTAAAATTGGTATTTTAAGAAGACCCGAACCTCTAGTATGTTTCTATGGAAGTGTAGAATAGAATTTTGGTAGGGTTTTTCCGAGCATGAAGTCTCAATGTGGTGTGAGAAAGAGAGGGAGGAGGTGCCCTTTTATAAGGGAAGAGAGGGGCACCCTTGGAAAAACTAAAACTATTATTTTATTATAAAGTCATATTCGGTTTTTAATAGCTCCAAATTGATTTATTTAGAAGATAATGTGGGTATGGGTCTAAATACTCTCATAAAATATAATTTATACAAGTTTAGGTTTCTATTTTAACCTTATCATTTAGATTTAACCTTAAGTTAAATAATTTTACTTTTACTCTGTCTTCTTGTTTTCTTACACTATAATGTTAATAAACTTACTATAACAAGCCAAAAGAACCCCAATTTGTTTATTATTAATATATATATCCTTATCTAAGTCATTTGGACGATCAATATATTTTTAGGAATACAATAACTATTAATAATATAATATTTGTTTTAAAGACTAATTTATGTCAATTTTGTAACTATTTGGTAATTGATTTTTGTAAAAATTATAACAGAATTATTAGTTCTAAAAAAGTTAACTAAATCAATACTAACATGTTATATTAACCTAGAAAATTATTGTAATTCATAAAATGTATCAAATTATATTTATTTGGGTATTTATTACATCAATTATGTCACTATTTCATTAATAAGATAATTACTGCATTATCATTGTGTAATAAATAAATTAAATTATTTAATGTCTAAAAATTATAAATAAAATACCATTATCTAGGAAATTTTTTTATCTTTCTAATGAATTTTTATAGTCGAATTTATCTTATGTATGACCCTATATTAAAAATTATTTACTTATTAAAATTTGATTTTAACTATTTTAACCCTTCTTTAAATAAATTAATATTAAATGTCCTAATCTAATACAAGTGGTCCTAAAAAGGTCATATTTTATTCCTAAGGTTGTTTTTGGTCGAATTAAACATATTCAATAGAATTAGTACATGTTTTAGGGTAATAATAATATCATTTTTACCCTTAATTATCCTATTTACTTTTAACCGTGGTAAATAAAAGTAAAAAGTTACTATTCACCAAAAATTATTTTCATCTCATTGAACCACATTTTATTCCTTGATATTAACCATGTCTCTTGGATTTTTGAAATTCAATTCACAGAAGTGGTAAAATTTAATTTAAATTAAAAAAAGTCAGTTTTTTAACTACCACTATGTGGTTTCACTATTCATCGAAAATTGATGTTTTTTCAGAAAAATACCAAAAATTAAGCCTAAGCATTATTTGATATTCTGAATTAAAAATTGATGTCTATTTTTCCAAATTCATAACATATATGTGGCATTAGTTAATTTTAAATTTAATACCCGTTATCAACCAAATAGCGTATTTTTAAGAAACAAAAACAGTCAAAATATTAATACTTGTTTATATCCAATTTAAAAGTGAAATTAATCCCAATTAAAAACATTGGATTAAATGATAAAAATATATTATAATTAAACATTAAAACCAATTAAAAAGATAATATAACCATATAAATTATTGCGATGAAAAAAGTTGTTTTTAATTAAAATATAGCGTGTTTTTACTATTCATTAAAATATGAAAGTTATTAGAATAATAGGAAAAAATTTATCCAAAGTAAATTTTTTTATCCTAATTCCAAAGAAGAATTTTATATTGTCAAATTGAACTTATAGACATGTCAAAAACAATATTTAAGGTGGGTGCGTCATCAAAAGGCGGGAAAACTGCAATTTTTGAAAAATACATATTTTACACGAATAATTTATTTTGTTCTCATACCATATTCTAGAAAATGTGTAAGATGAATAATAATGTTATAAAATTCAAAATGTAGTCAATACTATTCATAACAGATAGTACATAATAATATTATCACAATATATCATTGTTTAGTGAAACCTAGTATTGCGTACAACACACGCTATCGAGGAAGGTCACGATTGCGTGTAATGCAAGCCAAGTCAGGGTTGCATGTTGTAAAAGACTCCTCTGTTGTTTCGTATAACAGAATCCAACCATATTTCATATATACATTGAATATATATATATATATACAATCAATGTTTCGTAGAATAACTACTATCAAAATTGTGTGTAACATGATCCAAGAACAGTGTTGTGTATACTGCAGGCTCATACATTGTTGAGTATAGCTCAAGGCAATCTTGTTGTAGCTTACAACACAAGACATCAATGAAATTAAAAGAATATTTTTCATAAAATCTCAGGGTGTTACAACTTTTGTGACATAGAATCATAATTACCTTGAAGAAATATCATAAAATGAATATTATAAGAGCATGAGGATTAATAAAATTATGATATTACATGTTATTGGGGTTTCATATACACCTTGTGAAAGAATACTTGTCATAACATAATGTATATATTAAAGAAGGAAAATTGGAACAGTAATCCTTTATCATAATGATATCATTGAATCCAAAACCGCCATATAATATAGATCAGAAAATGGATTTATTAATAACCATATGTTTCAGGAAATTAATCATAAAATACTTTCATTTTATGAATATACTCCATAAAAAATAAATACATTGTGAATATGACATGTGTCTTAGAAAAGTAAAAAAGTGATATGGAAATCCTTTAATTTAAGTCTTGATTTACATTATTCCCATTGATACATAATTTATAAAATCATAAGGTTATTATAAATTTATTATGGAACCATATATAAATATATCATACCATATATTATTTTCTTATGACATTTTTTACATGTTTATTAACAATTTGATGTTAATGTTACGTTTCGGTTGACAACCGCTTTACTTTTCGTAAATGTTATGACTAGTTTTTTTCCTCATACATAGATAATGATTTAATAATAACCAAAATTTAAACCATGATATTAATATCATATATATTCATTATATACATATTTATACTAATCCATAAATATTATTGGTATGAAATGAAATACACCATTCATGGAGACGGTAGATCATACATATGTATGGACACTATTTATCATTTTTTAGTTAGTTTGAAAGAATAAATCATAAATTATATATAATATCTTTCAACAATAATTTTAATTTCATA
This sequence comes from Viscum album, assembly GCA_963277665.1. Taxonomy (NCBI): domain Eukaryota; kingdom Viridiplantae; phylum Streptophyta; class Magnoliopsida; order Santalales; family Viscaceae; genus Viscum; species Viscum album. Next base: position 1,902,953,895 of record OY728127.1, read on the forward strand.
TATATAAGATATTTTTATTAAACCCATCATTAGTAAATTCCATATAAAGTGTGAATGAATCACATCGCTTAGCGAGGTTGTTGTCCACCAAACACCGGAATGGAATTATTGTATTCCTAAAAAATGGTGAGTATGAATGTATGTGTGATATAATTACTTCAGAATAATTATAACATAAAAAATATAAATAATATAATATCTACACTATAAGTTATTCATTATTTACAACTGTGATTTGTATTAATTAAAAAAATGAACGACATATGTTCGTGATGTGGCAGTCTTCCATACAGACAAATTATGATTTTGTAACCCATTTGATGGAAGACGAGATGGTTTAAGGTCATTAACATAACATAAAACATTTTATTACATGTTAAATACTGAGGTCATATATTATCATGATTTGAAAATAATTTATGGGTGTGGAGGAATAAATAAAACAATGACACTCATTGATGAACGTTACCTCTTCTTCAGGTATCCTCCTTGTGTTTACACTAAAAAAATTCTTAGAATAATTTTATTCCAAATTAAGGATTATAATAAGAGGTTAGGGAAGATGTGAAGTTATTTGAATAGGGTTTTGTTGATAAAAAATGTATTTAAAAGGGTAATTAAGTGATGGGGGTGGGGTGAGATCCCTTTTATAATTGATCAGGGATGGGATTTTTTTTAAATACCAATAAGTATTCAATATTTTAAGGTCTCTCATACCTCATGTTCCTAAAAAATTGAGTAATAATCGGGTTTTGGGTTAATGTGGTCGAGAAAAACCTCCACCATACAAAAATAAATATAAATTTATCATGTTATTCCTTAGTATTTATGTTTACACAATTTGACCCTTTTAGTTTTTTTACCTGGGTAACTTGTTTCATTTTATTAACATAGGTAATTTAACCTTTTAGACCAAAATTAATGTGATATTTAATATATATTTTATATATAATTATTCTATATATTAAATAAAAATCATTAAATAAAAATCATATGTGTGTGTAAAATTATTTATAAGACAAATGCTTGTAATTCCCAAAACCCTATTTTTTGTTTAATCACACATATTAATTTTAACTATTTTTAATAATTGTTAAGGTAAAAAATTAAGTTATTTGTATTATATAATTTAAATTATGATGATTAAAAATATTTAATACATTTTTAAAAATTACATTCAATGAAATCAGAGAATTTAATTTAAAATTAATCCCATAGACATGACGATAAAGATGGGTTTTAAAGTGAAAATGTTAAATGGTTTACAATGTTTTTATGTAAAATTTGAATAAAAAATTTATTACAATGAATACAATTGGATTAATAAATATATAATTGATTGAAAATTTTAAATAATTTAGGTGAGAAGATAGTTTTCAACTAAAATCAATGATTTTTCAATATAAATTAAAAATGAAACATTTCAATATTTCCACAAAAATTCACTCCATTAATTTTTTGAAATTATAAATTTAAAATGTAACCTTATTTAATCAAAATAATTTTATAAATTTTTCAAAAATAAATTTTATTATTCTTCAAAGAATACATAAAAAGCATTTTTGGAGGAAATATTATTTTTTAAAACATATAATGAATTTACCAAAAATTATGTATTTAATTATCAATAAGTTTAATTTATATAATACCAATTAAATTATTTATTAAGAATAAGTTATTAATATTCATATTACTGTGTTTAATGTCTAGGATTTAATGATCACATTTAAATAAATATATTAATAATTTATCATGTTTTGTTAAAACTTAGTGTTGCGTGTAACAAAAGGTAAGTCAATGTTGTGTGTAGTGAAAGAATAACTTGGTGGTTCTTATAATGAAATCCATAATATAATTTTTTATTTATTTTAATAAATAAAAACTCATTAAAACTCACGGTTTCTATATAAACTTTAAATCCATCATTATATACAACCATGTGAGGTAGTAATGGAAAATGAATGACATCGGTTCATGAGGAGGTAATCCATCTTGCACATGATTAATAGATTCATTTCCCATTTGATGGAAGAAGATATAAATATTGAGTATTACATAAAACAAAAAATATATTAGTGTATTTTATATACTATTGTTATTATATTTGAGTTATTAAGACATAATTAATGGTTGTAAAAAAATAAGTAAAAAAAGAAAGAGCTTGGTGAAGACAATTACCATCGCTTAGAAAAACCTCATATATATATTTTATTATGAACCATAGTATCAGTATTTTGGAAAAAAATAGAAGATCTTGAATTATTATAAGGATATTTTGACGATATTGTTTTAGGGTATAGTTCAGTTAAATTTATTAAGTGGTGTGTGAAGAGAAAAGAACATGTGTCCTTTTATAATTGATGTGAGTGACACACTTGTAATTTTTAAATGTTTTAAAATAGTTTAATGTCAATTTATTGAAAAAATGGCTCAAAATTGAAATATCAATGAACCTTAGTTGATATAGGGTTGAAATACAACCATCAAATATAAATAATACATTTTTATGTTTATTTTAACCCTTATACTTTTTTAACCCCGTGGTAAACAGATTTTATCCCAAACCATTATAACAAATTGTTATAATAAATAATATTCATTAAGGAAAAAAATTATTTTGACCTTATTAAATAATATTAATTATTATTATTTAAAATATGGAATCAATATTTTCAATTTCAATCCACATAATTTGTAGAATGTAATTTACAAATAATCCTTGAAACCCAAAAAAGAAATTATTATAAAGAAAAATGTTTTCTAAAGTACAAAATGATTTTATATAAATATTGAACAATATATTTATTGAAATGGATAAATTTTTATTAATGACAATATTATTTAAATATATTTACTTTTTAAACCATTTTAAAACACATTTAAACTGTTTAAATGATTTATTTAAAATGAAAAGGTTTAATATAATTACAATATTTTTCACTATTCATCCAAAAACTAATCCCCTTAAATAAATAAAAAAATTGGAATATAATATTATTTTGAAACATTTACTTCAAATTATAAATTAATTATTTCAAATTAATTCCCTAAAAGTGGAAAAACTAATTTTAACATATGTTCGAAAAATAGGTGGAAATCATTTTTAGAAAAAATTATATTTTTAGCATGAAACACGATTTAATCTTATCTAATTTCAAGAAAACAAATTTTTGAAAGATTAAAGTTTTTATAGAATATATATAATATAATTTTCATTAAAATATTTCATAAATAATTATTAATTTAGTTTGTTAATATATTGAAATATTGTGTACATAATTTTTTTTATAGTAAAATATATTTTTACTTGAAATAAATTTTATATTTTCATTTCTAATCGATTTATGTCAAATGAAATTTTTTTATATGTTTAAACCATTTAATTTTAATAATTTAGTAAATAAAATTCATACAATGTAATTTAGAAGTTATTTTTTAAATATAATCTATATTATGATTATTTAGCCCTTGAGATGTGTGAATTGCAAGCTATCCCAGAGATTAAGTTTATATTAAAAGAAAATTTGTAAAAATAACTTATAGTGTTACACCATCATCTATATATTACATTATACATGTAGGAGAAGATTTCAATGTAGGGGTGATTATATATATACTCAATAAAATTCCATGAACACCATATAGATATAAAAATAAAACCAGTCAGCTTAAAACCCTAGATTTAAAAGAGAAGGAGTAACCAATGATTGAAGCACAACATAGATATTATTTAATAAATAATACATGATATATAGGGGATTTAATTACTTTCAATGAACCATATATGGGAGGAATCATAATAATCCCCCATAATCCAATCTTACAAAATAAAGCAACCCATGTAACCTCTTTTGAACATTAGCAGTGGACCCACAACCAACTGAAATATATATATTGATTAGGATAGTATTGACCCAAATGGAAGAACCAAGTCCTATTTAAGATATTATATGGGGTAGTAATGAATCCAATTTTTGGGGACCCATTCCTTGAGGATATGGGGGATTAAAAAACCATATATGAAATATGGGATACCCGCACTATAACATAAAATTTCTTCCATTAGACTATAAACCCCAATAACACTCTGATCTCCATGACCCAATAGCTTCATCAAACATACAAATAAAATAATACAAACTTTATTTCTCACCAAATTTCATAACATTTAAATTAATAATAAATACACCATAATTACATGGAAACTAATTTTCATGCCCTGGTAAGACATAGTATCAATGTGACAGTGTTAGTCATGATGTGATGGGCTAGTTTGATAGGGGACTCATAATGTAATGCCTTCCCCAAACACAAATAATCTTCCCAACTATCATGAAATCATGTCAAGGAATCCTTTTTTATACTTCATATTCTTATCCCTAATCTAGTGTCCAAATATTATAATTCCACACCACTTCATGACACTATATATGAGAAAAACCTTATACTACAGGACCCTTCTTATGATATTGGACTTATCCATTTTTAGTAATCATACCGTCACAACATCACACCCTCCACTATACCATGACATCAATTTCCCTTTCAACCAGTAATATTTTGCATCCCATTGATGTTGTATGATACTACATTTCTTTACACTTCATTACACTGTGACTTGAAATATTATGAGATAGTGACATGTCCCTAAAGAACCATCTGAAATTGCATTTATGTCACTACTTATAACTCTCATCTACCCCAAAAATCCACCAAAATCATTATCTAGATTATTTCATTTCATTTATGGTAAATATATGGAAATGAAGTCACCATGAATAGATTTTAAGGGGGTCACATGAAACCCCCATCATCCTTCATGAATCTGCAGTATAGAACCCATGATGATGCTCCTTCCCTCGATTCCTCCATTTCATAAAAACCCAATAAAATATGAGAATAATTTTCATAACCCCAAATTTCATCATGCTAGTTTTTTAATCTAGGTATGGGGATCAATTATTCACATCCATATAAACAATAAACAATCACAAGATAAAAATTTAGGATTAAAAATTTCTAAATTATAGATCCTATAGTATTGGGATCAGGAGATTATGATCATGTATTATAATTTCTAAACCACGGTTCCAAAAATATTTAAAGGGGTTGAAAATAATAAATACATTATGAATCACAAAGAATAGATAATTAATGCAAAATAACATTCCATGCCTCATATTAGGATAACTTATCTAAGATGTTTCCATTTACATTGAGGTATGTTGTTGATTCCTTGAGGAGCATGTTCCTTAGTTCTCTAGTCACAATTCTCCAAATGATCTCCTCCTCCATCTATCTCCTACTCAACAATTAGAGTCTATGGATACCTACCCTAGTTAGAGAGGTATAAATTGATAATTAAGGGGGATTATGTTTCTACTCATAACAATTATTTATTTATTAATCAACTTAAATAATGAAACCACAAAAGGATGTGAATGCACTTAGGTTTTAATATCATAAAAGCTCTAGCCACACCTAATGGAAATAACCAATTCCACGAGTAACTGCCACTAATGCATGATATGAAACCCCCAAAAAAGTGTTACATAAAACCTCAACACTCATTCCCCATGCTGTGACACACTTGGCTAAATAATGAAACTATAGACCCCTCTTTTCCCCTATGTCCACGTTGTGATATCACAGTCTTCAATATTTCAACATATGATATATATATATATATGATTATGTGTGTGCTTAAATATCAAAAAAAATTATGACATAAAAGTTGATGAAAAATATTTTATACCATCCTTAAAAATTTAATTCAAATATTATTTAGTGTTTAATCAATAAAAACCATGATCATTACGTCCACTAACATTACATATTAAAACCTCACTAGTTGTACCAAGGCACATCACTCTTCTATGATTGTGTCCTCGATGGTAGATTCTAGTATTAGTGTATGTTTTTCTTGACCAAATAGGTGTTGGTATATCTCCTCTAACATAATGGTGACCATGTGAATTGGTGAGTTAATATATAGGGTAGGTGAGGAGTATGTGAGCTTATCAGTTTCATTCATTTTTCAATTGGTCTTCACAGTGGATATATTTTGGTGTTCCCCTTTGTGATTTCCCAGATTACCTAGGTCACTTTTTGTTTTTTCTATCCTTTTATGCCAACATTATTGACCCCCAATTGGATAAACATTATATAGGATCAAATATTTTGGGATAAGGAAAATGGAAGCGTTTAAGGATATCTCCTCATGATCAATTTTGTCTACGAATCATAGAGATAATTGATGAAAAAATTCATTATGGTGAGATTTTTATTTATCATTAGTTATGGCTCTATGGTTTGTTTCCTTTCCTTTTATTGGTTTCTATGTTTTTTTTGTTTGATAGTGTATTTTGGTAGGTTGTATTCTGGTGAGGTTTTGATGGTGCACCAGAATCCTTATGGTGGGCTAGTATGGTCATTTGGTATCACCATTGAAGGTGTTTTGTAGTGTCCTGTTGTCATTTGAAAATGATTTTTGGGATTTTTATTAATATTTTACATATTGGTTGGTAATTTTTTGTAGCGATAAAGATGTATTCGTTGTAAAACGTTTGTTGGCATTGACCTCAAGTGTATTGGAATATGTCATGATGCAAGATATAAGGATCAATGAATTAATGAAAATATAGAGATTTCCAATTTTCGGTTACATGTTTTTGGTTTATCCATATTTTTATGGATTTTGGTTATTTTGAAAATTTGAATTTACAATACTATGACTTTTGTCTCAAGATTTAGTTGTGTGTGTTTGGTTTAAATTTAGAATTGAAGGAATTTTGTCTATATTTTTTGATTTTTTTAATAAGGTACCCACATAACATAAATTAGATTTCTAAAAAATAATAGAAAATGCATTTTTAATAATAGATTATCTGATAATTCTAGGGATATCACCACCTAAATTAACCTTAGGTGATATTACTTAAATTGTGGTTGATATTATCAATATGGTAGGAACTATTTTGAATCAATATTGACTATAGTCAAGTCAATCAATTTAATTATTATCAAATTGAGGAGGGTGATCAATCATACTTTTATGGGTTGAGTAAAATATACACATTTCAAATGGTTAGATGAAGGAGGCTTTTTTAAATTATCTTAATGTTCATACTCAATGGTTATATTTTTTGAGAAATTCAACACTGATCCACTAAAGCTTATATACAATGGCATTATATTGCTAAATTATTCCCACTTAAGATATAGTATCACAATCTTAATCTATTTGATGGTCACTATATGTGGAAACACAATTTTATTTTTCTTTAGTATAAGACCACCAAGTGTTCAATAATCGAATATTGGAAGGGGATCTCAAATTATGGGCTTTACATTAATATTGGGAATGTACTAATTCTATGCATACATCAACGAGGGTTTTATTATCTATATATTCCTCCTATTTTTTCACATTCTTAAACAGTATCATTCTCTATAGCATTATTTGAGTCGACAGTGATGACATATACTGGTTTGAATTCCGAAATAATCCATAAGTTATATATATTAATTTCCATTCTGAATATATAGGTGGGTCATATTAGTTAATATATAGAATACAAATAAATGGAATTTTACCATCAATTTTTTGTTATAGTTTTTCCATTTTGATAGCATATATACTTTTATAATAGAAAACTTACTTATGGAATAATAATAATAATAAACTCATTTCATTATTTAAAATACATTTTTTTCAAAAAATTATTTCATTAGGAATTGGTTATTAAATTTTTTTTATCACTTATATAAATTTTTTCTAATAAAATAAAATTCATTTTTTAATTAAACACATAAACATTATATTGTGATGAAATTTCTGTATATTTCTAAAATAGTTTATTTTTAGAAGAATAATGAAATATAATATTTTTACTAATACTATAATTTTATTATAATTTCATGATATATGTATTACATAAAAAACTACAGAACATTTTATTAGAACAAAAATGTATCTTATAATTAAAACTGACACATATAAAATACTATGTTTCAGTTAGAAAAACCATGTTTAACGTTTTGAATATTATAAAAAAAGTATTCAGATAAAGTTATTTTTAATTTTATCTTCTAGTTAAATATTATCAAGGTTGATGTTGGTATTATGTTGATTTTTTAAAAAATAGCCTTCATTGGATAATAATAAAATAATTAAATTCATGTCATTCAGCATAATACATAATTTTATTCCTAGTAATTTATTTTTCTAAATATTATTTTTAATACATTATATATTTAATATTTTATAATTATTTTTTATCACTTTTCTAAATTGAAATAAATTAAATGGATTTGTTTTTTGGAATCTGTGGGATCAAATTATTTTAAAAGGAATATTTTAGTTTTAGTTTTAAAAAATAAATTACTTAGCTAAAAATGTAGTTACCATGGTGAAAACCAAATAATGTTATATTGAAAAATATAAGAGTAAAAGAGATAAAAAATGTAAAAACATGTGTGAAAATGAATTTTTTCAGGATTATTTAAATTAAACTTTCCAGCTTCTATATTATTATTCATTATTTAGTCCACTTTCCTTGAATAATGACTTTCTATTTTCTAAAATTACAAAAATGAAACTCTCTCACTCATAAATACAACCCTACCCCACCTCATTTATCTACTCATCATAATTAATTTTATTAAAAAACATGTAACCTACTCTCTCAAAAAGTATATTCCCAGTTCTAAGAATCCAATTTCTTTCCAAAACTATAGGCTATGTATCCTTAATGTGTCACTCATGGGAGAACATCCAATGTTAGAGGTAATGTATTCTACCAAGATCTATTAATTCGTTTCTTCTTATACTCCATAAAATATATTCTATCAATGAAATTATGATGAAATATTAATTATTAATAATTATAAATTTTATTATAAAAATAGAATATCCCAATTTTAACTTCATCTATAACCATTTGAAAAATGAAGACATCGTTATGTGTACGTACATACTACTGCCTCTATGAACATCATATTCTATTTTCACTACCGTCATACATAGATGGTTATCAAAAAAAAATTAATTAAAAAATTTGATATTTATAACAGAATTTTAATTTTTAAATGATAAATTATTTCATTTCAAACCCCCTCCAAAGATATGGAAAATTGAATTTTCATCCATGTGTACATGCAGATTATCACCTTCACTTAATTGATGTCTTTTATTTTCCATCACCACATAACATGGATGAATTTAAAAATATATTAAATTTATTTGAATTAAAATTTTCACACCATTAATATTATATAATAATAATATAGGACACTCTATAAATAAAAATAATAATAAATGGTCATAGTAAATTTAATTACCTTAAATGAACATATCACGACACCTTCCTTAATATGAGTCCATTTTCGAAGAACCTATGAAAATGTTTTCATTTTTTTATAATTTATTAATTAAACCTATAAAACAAATAAATTATATAGTTTATGAACGCATTTTTTTTAAAAATTGAACAGTGTCAATATATTTAGGATGTTTTAGAGAAATTGACTAGACCACATCAAGTAACCGACATAAGGAATTTTTTTTCTAATGAATAACAAATGATTGTAAATAAAACTAAGAAAATAATATATAGATTAAAATATTATTAACTATGTTCTTAATAAACATAATTTTATTTTTAACACAATTAATCATGCATGTAGAGATAATTTTGACCCAAATTAAGATATCTTCATAACCACTTTCATTAATCTGATGGTGCATGTTCCCTTTCGTTTTCTCTATATTACACAAAATTATTCTCATCAAAATGTTCTATTTTTTTATATATTTAACTTAAATATATCCCTATTTCAAGATTCCTCTCTTTTATAGAGGTATAAGTGATTTTATTTCGCTTATCAATTCCCTATTTGAGTCTACCTAATTTATGAGAACTTCCCTATTCCATATTTCATGTCAAGAACCACGCCATCTAAATTTTTTAACAAAAAATATATTTTTGGAAAACATATTTATTTTAAAGAGAAACCTCGATGTTTAATTCTATTCTAATGGAAAATTATCAGATACTTATTCCTTTAAAATATCCTTATGTCATTTAATAATGTATCACTTAATTGGTTCATTCTTTAATATGTATATATAAGATACTTATCATGAATTTTTTTACATTAGAAATCCAGGATCTATACCATTTATTATTTCTTATATGAATGTCTAAAATGATTTATTCAATCTTTACATGGGAATATTTATGATATAAAATTATTTATACTTTTGAGACAAGATTGTGAAACCCACTTCATTTTCATAGGTTTGATCATGCTTATTTTTTATGTTTTATTTCTTTTCCTAATGTGGAACACATATGCATTAACATATTATGATGTGATGTGTGGGATCATAATTATATTTCCCTCAAATGAACTGTGTAATTTTTTCATCTCATAAGATACCATGTATAGTGCATGAGTTGTTCTCATGGCTTGTTGTGTTAGAATTGAGCCTTGACTTATGCTTGTGATGTCCTATTTTATACAATTGAAACATATTTATGATTACATGAACTTATGATACCATACCTTTATTCCATATTTCCTTTCTTATAATCATTTTTTATTATATCATGTTATACCACATAATATATATGTGTGTCACCCATCATGCTTTACTCTAATTATTCCCTTACTAGTATTTCTTCGTCAAATTTTTATTTTATGTATTTCCTTATGGTATACTATATATTTTAAAAAGTTATATGGGAGTTAAAACCACTATATAAATTTTTAAATAAATATGATGTAATTTATGTTTTTGATGATGTATTCATGTGTCTGTCCTCCCAATGACACTAAACCACTAGATCATTGTATTGTATTTATTGTAATTTTTTTCAATAATCATGAAATAAAAAATTTTCAAGTATTATGATTTTTAATTACAAAAATATGAAAAAATATCTTCTTTTAGGTGTTATAACCATAATTTGGGTACATTTTTTCCAATGTATAATACTATATAATATTGTGGGGTAAAAATTCCTCCAACCCTGTGGGTTGGGGTTTCCACTAGGATATTATAGTTTCATATAATCCTCTCCTTACATCAAAGGAATGTATTCTTCTAAGTTATAAATATAGCAGGATATAATTTGTAGTATCTCCATAATTGTTAAGGATTCCCCTCATTGTTTAGGTGTATGTTGAATCATTCAAAAATCAAATATTTGATAAATTATAAATCTTGTGAATAATGATGATCTAAAATTGGCCACATGCCATCTTTGGGATATGGAAATAAAACTCATGGATATTAATAATATTAATGATGTAGACCTGATATTGAGTTTCAGTGGTGTTCTTACTTTAATGGGATCTCCTTATGGGTTTCATAATCTAAATTAATTGGGTTGGAACATCTTTTTCTTCTAATTACTATCTAATTGGGGGCCCTGGTTAGTGATTACGAAAATAACAAATATGATACCTTTTTGGTAATTTTGTATGATTTTCTAGACATGGGGTGCATCATTATCCATTTAACTAAAATAAGGAAGGAAAAATTACCCTGATCTGGGTAGAGATACTCAATGTGTTTGGATATTGAGATGATATCCACATTCATCTTGCTAATATGTCAATGTAGAGACAACCTATATGGATTCAACCACTAAAAAAAAATTCATGATCTATTTATAGGGTAGAGATTAACCCGTAATAAAGGCAATATTATATAATTACATTCATCATCTATCATTTTAGATTCTTGGTGGGTGATAACATATATCAATTCCTCATAGTTGAGGGAATTATAGTAATAAAAATGATATAATATCAAATTGATATTAGATGGAAGATTATGGAATCTCCTTTTCCTATGATGTTTTCCCAAGGATGGTCAGGGTGCATAGTACCTCTTGTTATGTTCATAACTGGTTCCATTTATATTAAAAATGATGAACAGAAAACCAATCAATTTTGTATTCCCAATAAAAATTAATGATTTATCAACATATTCTTTGAGTAATTGATTTCATACTAGGTTTAAAATTCAATTTCTAACACATCCATTTATCATAGGCATTTTTTGGATAATTTAAAAATCTCATGGTTCTTTCCAAATGTATGCCACCTCTTGATCACTTAAGGTGGGTAATATATAACCTTTTTTGTATGAGAGGATTAGAATTGCCTAATCCAACAAGGGGTCTTGTTGAGAAGTTTTGTTATCTCTCATATATTTAATTAAATTTTTGGAAATCCTTCACCAGTAATAATATGAATTACCCTTTAGTAAAATTAATTCACTTTAACAAGAATTTAAGAGGACACTATACATGGGAATCATAGTACATCCCATTTTATTTTTGTATTTTATTCATCTATATGTCAAATACATATAGGTAGACACTCTATAATTTATCACCATCATGGGTGGAAATTTACTCCCATGAAAGGCGAAAATAATTATTACAATGTCGGGATTATGTTCAAGAGAGGGTACTCTATGTATCCATATAAAGGGAATCAAACCACATATATTTTGGATCATTTCAACAAGAAACATATTACCTTTTAATTTAATGTTAAAAGGACTATAATGGTTCCTTTTATGTCTGTGAATCCATGAATTCTTTTAAGAAGTTTTATTTTAGGTAGAGTAGAATTTTAGGGTAAAGGTATGGTACATTTCTAAAAGAAATTTAACAATTAAAATAAGAAACCAAAGCATATAGAATCCCATAATCTATGAATAAAAATATGAACAATATAAAAACACACAAACTATATGTATAGAATAAGCCATTTTTGTACATTTTTCTTGAGGGTTTCCACATCATTTTCTTCCATTTTGGTTAGTAAAGATCATGAACGGCGTAGCTAAAAAACATAACTCTTCTATGGTGCATCCATAGGTTGAAATGAATCACACTTCTCATGGGTGTGAATCTAATTCATTCAAAAAATTATAATACCTACCAAAATGAATAAAGAATATGATGATATCATAGTGATCTTGGGATTGTTGGCAAGCTTCCTTTGGAATTATACACCATATGTATATGGCCTAAAACCTCCAAAAAAATTCATTAGGAACAATCCCTAGTAATGATGCATATAATCATTAATTGTGTTTTGTGGCTCTAATATAAGATGTATTATTTTGGGATATTGTATGGATTACTTTCTAGACTAGGAACTGAGACATTGTGTGATTTTGTAGCCCAATGTGCCAAGAATAACTGTTTGAAATATATTAAATATATTAAATGCATGTACATGCAATTTTATAGAGAAATATGAATTCATTCTATAAAGAGTCTCGTACTATAAATACTTTGGAACCGTTGATTTAAGATAATGGCATTTACCCTAGGAATGATATAAGAATAGAATTCATCAGGAATTTAGGTTGAGGTGCAGTCATGGGTGGACGTTTAAAATAAATTAATGAAATAATTTGTTAATATAAAATTTTTTCTGGAACAAATGAAATTGTTTAAATACATGCATAAGGAAAAATTTTAGGTTTATCTAAATAACCATGCAAAATAGACTAGATCTATAGGAAATAATTCAACGAACTCTTTTGGTTCATGACAACTTAAACAAGGTCTGATGAATGGTGTGAAGCGAAATCAGAGGATCTCACCCATGATAATGAAACAATGATATTATTTCTTAAAAATCAATCAAAATTAAGGTATGATGTATATTTATGGGGATTTATTTCACATTATTAATTCCAATGAAGAACTTAAATCAATTGACCAAAATATTGAATCATAGATCAATCTTATTATATGATTGGTTTTCTTACGTAGATGAATTGAGAGAATTTTTTATGTTATTAGGGTTATTAATTATTAATTATAACAAGAATGGATAAGGTCCAACAAATAATGGCCTAGGCTCATTCCTTATTTTCATGTTTCTTATTTTTCCCATTTTTCTATATGCATTATTCATAATTGCTACCTTTGACTAGTGGTTTGACCCAAATACCATGAAATTGAATTTTTCTCAACTATTTTATGGTGCACCATTAGATATCACATATTCAGACACTATACGATGTGGGGATCTGGAATTGGAAGTAGTAGCGAGTGCATCGGACTGGATTGGAGACCTCCAGGTTTGACAATTGTGTGTGGAGGTGATGGGAATGGAGGAAAAGAAATTCCTGTGTGAATCAGGTGATTGAAATTCAGTGAGTGGAAATAGAAAGGCTCATGTGGAGTAGATCCGCACTTCTTGTCATGATTCATGGATGATTTGAGGACCCAATGAGTGTAAAATGACATAGAGAAGAAACCAAGGGATCTGTGAAATCTCATGGTACACAACGTGTGTTCTGGAGGAACACTCCACGTGGGACACCTGTATGGAGACTATGGTTTCTATGATGGAATTAAATATCACACAGTGTCTGACTCCATCAATCCGCATGTTCCTTAACTAAGAAACTCAACATATAATTCCAAGGGTACACAGAAACAACTAGGATTATATGGGAATGGAAACTCAATGTACTCAGACATGGCTAGACTAGTTGTACATGGTCATAGGTGGGTACATGGACATGGTCTGAAGTACACGGTAACCAACATTCAATTTACTTTTACATAAACAAGGGCATGGGCCATGTTACATGTGCAGGACCTAGTGATGAAGGAATATTTTTTATAATACCATTACGTGTTGTGTACTCATTAAAATTAGTCTTAGATCCCTTCTCCTCTTCATCATAGAAATGTTTTGTTAGGTTGTTCTCTCTATATTAATTCCCTAAGGGTTGGTATAGAATCACATCCCATGCATTGGTAATTGACACATTTAGCAAGAAATTTTTGATGGAGTTTTTAGAATCCTCTATGAGGCTTGCAATGAGATCCTCTATCATATTCTTTCCCAATGTGAATTTTGTATTGTTATTGTAACCAATATTATATGGGCACTGATTATCTAATTAATAGGTTATTACAGATTGAGTTTTCTGTATACCCTTTGGCCTTGGATGTGGTTCTCATCTGTGTATCATTATCTTTAGACTTCCAGTATATCCTTTTTATGGTGTGACCTAAGTGCTATACATCTCAAATTGATTTCACCCATTCTATCTGAATTGTGGAGTGTGTTCTCCTAGACGAGTTCTATATAGAACCTTCAAGAAGGAATCCTAGAATGGCATTATGGTTATGACTTTACATGGAGACTATGTGTATTATATGTGTATATATGGATACTATTGTTACATGTTATTTTGGAAATATATATATTTAGTGTTTCAAATTATTATTATTTCTATATTCATAGTGTTTTCAAGGGGTTATACTGGGTTTTGTTATAATCACCCATCCACAGGATTTTCCTGCAAGTTTCAAGTATTGTGTACATGATCATAATTTTAATAAGTACTAGAGGTTACAAAACTAGGTAGGTCTTCGTGATATGGATAGACTATGGTGTGATTCTATGGTTATCTTGACAGTAGTCCCCATAATTACATTCAAATTGAAATTTCTGTCAGACTCTTTGTGATGATCTTGTATTTATCCCTTTAACATTCTATTACCTGTTATTCCACTTTGGTTATGAGATTTAGATGTATAAATTAATGGTTTATTAATTGTTTTATAATTTAGCATTGTATGATCTTGGAGATTTGTTCATGGGTACATTTACTTTATGATAAGTCTCACCATGTTAGTTATATGCCAACATTGTTCTAGTCATTATCCCCTAACCTATTGGAGGAGGTATTGGGGATTCTCGACATGGGAACCATTGGGATGGGTTGTGATAGAGTAGAATCCAAGGAGTTGGATCAACCTTAGGATCATATATTATAATATTGTTTTGGGGAAATAATTTTAAGTGTTTTGAGTATGGATTTCAGTATGGAAAATCCAATGTTGGTGTGATGACTGGCGTATCCATACACTAGGACCCTAATCACATAGTTTTTTACTTATTATAAGTGTAAATTGGTTACATGAAAAAACAATGGTACGTGCATCATATTGTAATGTGTTTTGGTTCCCATTTCCATGTTGATTCAGTTCCCAGATATACTCATTGACTATAGTACATCATGTTTAATTTAGGACGCCTCCACAATGTTTTAAATCTCGGATTCAACAACATGATCAAGAGGATGATCCCCTCATTGAAAATGCATCGATATAGGGGCCTGTTTAGGAGGTGTTACCTATAGGTGGTGCACTAGTGATACCACCGCTTATTGAGTAGCTGATGGTTCATTAAGTACTTGCAGGTGATTTTTATAGGCTGAGAGAACATCATGAGTTTCAGAAATAGTGACCCATATGTTTCCAAGGGGATCCTAAACTACCGACTATGGAGGACTAGATTTAGGAGGTGATCCAAGTTTTATATATTTTCAATAAACATGTATATCTGATGTTTTTTCTATAATTGAACCTTCTCTATGGGTATATCAGAAGATTGTAGGGTTTAGTGAGCCCGTCTTATGACAAGGTAACTCTATCATGGTTAGAGATTGAGAACATTTTAATAGGGGGTAAGTCTAGATATGATAAGGGTTTTACACATCCAATATATTCTATAAATTAAGTAGTGTTATATGAAAGTAGATGAGTATTCATCAATGTTCATAATCCACTCCAGGAACACGATGGATATGGATCGTGACCAGTTCTTTTGATATCAGACCATAAAGAGAGGATTGTGTAGATAATTTGGAACCAACATTATACCTATATTAATTCCTACCTATTCTAGGGTTCTATTGTGATATTTTGTGGTTGAGATTTTCCTTACCGAGCAAACATAGACTTTGGTAATTTGTTGTGGGGGCATAGGAGCAAGGAATTTGGATGTAGGAAGCCAAATACAATCTCAGGGACCTGTACATGGGAGTAATTTTAGGAGGAGGTCCATGGGTATGGGGGACATTTTTAATGGATCAAAATATGGTTCTAGTCATCATAAAGATATGAAGTTCTACTTATGTGAAGGATGATGATATCATCCATGAGATTTTCCATCTACTTTTTTGTTAATTGGGAGATAGTGGATGGGGCTCTAGGAAACAGGAAGTGGTAGTATCATGTAGGTAGAAATGGATAATGACATGGATGTGGCTCTAGGATAGAATCTATAGGTCGCAGATGATTCAAGTTTCTACCACCACCACCCATAGGTTGTCGGCACCAAGCTTAGGGAGTTAAGGGATAACATCGGGGATAACTACAAGAAATTTAGGCTTATGTCCCAGAGGCTCCAAATATGATAAGAGGTATTATTTATGTATTTTATATATTAGTTTTAGTACTAATAGTAAATGGTTATAGTCATTTATTTATTTCCACCTATCTTTTTCAAGGAATAGCGATTCTGATTGAGACTTTGACTCGACCCATGCACTTAAATACCACTACTAGATATGAATTAGTGATCACACACATGTGCATACAATGCGACCTAACTATTGGGTGATGAAGTTTCCATTGAGATATTTTGGTATTAGATATTAGGTATTAAAAAATCATCATAGGTATGGAATGGTTATCTATAGTTCAAGTCCAAATTGATTGTTTCTTATGGAGGATGCGGTGTGGCCACATCGAGGGGATTAGTTCCTCTATTTTTGGTGAAAAGGAAACCTCAGAAGAGCATGATGGACTAATTCATAAGAGGGTTCAGACGATGACTCACCAGTTGGATAGAATAACCCTTGGTGATGTGGATGTTATGGGGTTTTAGTTCCATGTAATAGTTGAAG
Source organism: Viscum album (assembly GCA_963277665.1). Taxonomy (NCBI): domain Eukaryota; kingdom Viridiplantae; phylum Streptophyta; class Magnoliopsida; order Santalales; family Viscaceae; genus Viscum; species Viscum album. The sequence continues at coordinate 1,902,971,650 of OY728127.1, forward strand.
TGTGTGAGGATGCCTTTTCTGAGGAAAGTCTTGGCTTCCCAACTCACCTAGAGATATAATTATGCATTGATATACAGTTGAGAAAATAAATAATATCTGCACCATTATATCAGATGACTCCAATAGAGCATAATTATTTGAGGATGATATAGTTGGACTTGCAGAGGTAGGGGATTTGTTAAAACCAACTTTTCACCTAGGGAATCCCTAGTGTTATTCTCCAATATTGAAGACAAGAGATTAATGTTGCTTGTGTAAAGAGATAGCATAAACTAGGAGACTACAATGAAAATACATCCACCATCGATGATCAATGATCACTTTGATAATTTGAGCGGGGCATGATGGTTATTGAATATTGAACTTAGAATAGGCCATCATTAGTAGTGAGTACGAGGTGAGGGTATTACAAAGATGGAATTTAGATGTTTCTATCATCACTAAGATTACTTGGTGATTCCCATTGGTGTAAAAAAAACCCCAAAAGTGTTCATGGGACTCATAAACTGGATCGTTCATCCTTCTTTATACCAGTTCATGGTAGTCTTCATCGATGATATCCTTGTCTACTTATATTCATAAGTGGATCATGTGAGACACTTGAGAATGATTATAAATATACTCCTAGAGCACAAGATTTTTGAGAATCTCTCAACATGCTAGTTCTGAATTTAAGAGGTCTACTTTCCAGGACATGTTATCTCAGTAGATGGTTTGGCAGTGGAACCAATGATTGTCGAGGTCATGTTTTTTTGGGATCCAACCAAGAGAATAACAGAGGTTTAATGATTCCTTTATTTGGTAGAATATTATTGGAGATACATACGTGACAACTCTATGATATCATCCAACATGATATCTTTGACACAAAAGGGGAATCCATTCATGTGGGAAGATATGTTATAGTTGACTTTTAGAGAGTTTAAATAGAGATTAATGAGTGCTCCCATCATGATATTTCTAGAGGAGGTTCTTTAGTACTTAGAGTTCTCTAATGAATTAGGAATCTATCATGATTGTGTTATGATAAATAGAATGGTAGTTATTGCCAATGGTTCATGTCATTTTAAACCACATGAGGTGAACTATGTGACCCGTGATCTTGAGTTAACTGCAGTTGTCTTCACATTAATTATGTGTTTACACTAACTTATGGTTGAGTGGTTTAATGTTTATTCTTAAAACAAGAGTCTCAAGTATGTATTATATCATAATGAAATTATATTTAGAGAGAGATAATTGATACATTTACTATCGGATGATGAATTTTGGATTGTCTATACTCCTAGGAGAGGGAATGTGGTAGAATATTTTATCAATAATAGATATTGTTAATAGTTTTTGAGTGATAAATCACTGTATTTGGCCTTTTTGCAGTTGTCCTTTGTGGTTTGGGATAGTGAATCTTACCTCCAATTGATTGGAGATTCACCTCAACATTTATAGTGAGTTAGGGGGCACAACATGTTGATGCTATCTATGAGAACCTATGTACTAATATATCCTTTGGACATGCTATTGATGGATTTTTTGATGGTGGGTATAATGTTGTTTTTTAAAGGACACATGATAGTACCAGATATGTTATAGGAGTAGGTTTTGATTGAGTTTCATACATATCCTTTTCTAGTACATCTAGGTGTTAAAAATATGTATCATGACCACTGAAATCAATTTTGGTGTCTATAGATGAAGAGATAAGGTGAATTGTTTTTCTCCTGATTCCTTATATGTCAGCAAGTGAAGGTTGATATGTATTTTTATGTGGGTTGATTTCAACCCCTTGAGATGCGAGAGTATAAGTTGTATGGGATTTATATATACTCTTTGATGGGTTTTCCACGCCCTTATAAGTGACATGACTCCACCTGGGTCATCCTATACTGACTCATGAAGTCATCCAACATCTTATATATCTAATATTATAGTTCAATAGAGTTCATTGGACACATATATGTGCAGAAGATATTCCTACTCCCTTTAGTTCCTTGGATGATCATTTATTATTATGATTCTCATTTCACATCTTAGTTTTTGAAGGTATTACATGTGTCTTATGGGACTCAACACCAGCTGAGCATGACTCTTCAACCCTATACTGATGACTAGACTGATAAGACCATTCATGTTATAGAGGACATGTTTTGAGATTACATTTTGGAATTAGGATGTTTTTGGATGGATCACCTACCACTGGTGGAGTTTTTTTACAAAAAAAGTTACCATTCCACCATCATTATGGAACTATTTGAGGCCTTATGTAGTTGAACCTTCTATTCACCACTTAACTAGATTAAGCCAGGAATGTATACACATATGGTCTTAGAATTGTTGTGATTGATAACTAAGAATCTATAGATCATCTGAGATTGGATGGGAACTATACTGATCAATCAGAATTCCAATGTAGATAGATGTTAAATTCCTTTCATGTTTGAGGAGGGATACCATTTTTTCCCATGGGATTCACCGTAACATGTAGTTTGATGTTTTTTTCATCATGAAAAGCTTTCATAGATATTCATGGATAATTCTAGATATTGCGTAATGTTTTCAAGGTGATGTACCACTTGGCTACACCACCGTAGTTAGAACAAGTACACAATGTTTTTAATGTGTCGTAGCTGAGGAGGTACATGTATGACATGTGACATGTTATTGAATAGGGAGAGATGTACATCAAGGATAGAGCTGCATTTGCTAAGTAACCTGTAGAGATCGAGTATCAATAGAATCTAATCCTACATGGGTGATTGAATCCTTTAGAGTATATCTAGTGGAAGCATGGGAATATTTAGTAGAGAACATGGGAGTGGGAGACCCAAATGCATGACAAGTATCCACATATATTTATAAATCCAATTGTTTTTCGATTTTTGGGATGTAAATACCCAATTTGGGGAGAATGTAGTGATTCAAAATTTTCATTTATTGTTTTTTGGCATCGTATGGATTATTTTCTACACCAGGCACTATGATATTTTCTGATTTCGAGGACTGGTGTGATCCAAATAAATATTTGAAATATATTAAAAATAATAATTACATATGATAGTATTTTTTTAAAAAAGTGGGATAACATATAAATGGATTCATGAATAAAAATCCAATCACACTATTGAGTTCAGAGCAAGGGTTTTACCCTAAGCCTGATATAACATTGGAAATAATTAGGTGTTTTGGTTGAGTTGTAGTCATTGGTGAACATTTAAAATAAATTAATGAAATAATTTATTTATTTAAATCTTTACCCAATTTAGAAAATGTATCTAAATAAACACCTATAGAACTTTTACAATGTTATCTGTATAATCATTTAAATCGATGAGAACCCTTGGAGAGTGTTGGAGGAACTCTACTAGTGGGAGACAACCTGATAAAGGTCCAACAACAGGTGTGATACATAATAAGAGGATATAACTAATGAAAAAGACCCAACTTCTTCATTCATTATAAATCGATTAAAATTAAGGTAAGATGTTGATTTATTTGGATTTATTCCCCATTATTAATTCTTTCATCGAACACGAATTAATCGACAAATGTATTGATTCATATATTGGTTATATTGTGGGATGGGTTTACCTATATGAATTTATTAGAAGAATTGTTTATGTAATTATGGTTATTTTGAGATTGTTCTAATGGAAATGGATAATGTCCAACCAATCATGGCCTAGTTTCATTCCCATTTTTTCTTTCTTCATGGTTTCCCCCTATTTTTCTATGTGCGTTCATCATTGGTTCTTCATTTTATTGGTGGTTCAAACTAAATATAATGAATTCAATCATTTCATACCCATTTATTGGAACATGGGTTCAATATCGACGATCCAAACATGATAGGATGAGGGGATCCTGGGAAAAAAGTAGTAGTGAGTGAATAATATGACAATAGAGGCCTCTAGGTTCAATAGGTGCATGCAACAATAATGATAATAGAGGATAACTGATTACCAAGAAAATTGAGTGACTCAAATCTATAAGGAGTCCATAAAAAGGCTCAGCTGGAGTAGATCCTATTTTCCTAACGTAATTCACAATAGATCATGGGGATGGAAGAGTCTATTATGAAGTGATGATGAAACTCAAAATATCTATGAAATCATGTGGTATATAGAGTTTATTCCATAGGAACATGCCATGTGGGACCCCTGTGTGATGGATGGGGTTTCCAAAATTGATGTAAATATCACAATGTGTGTGAATCAGTCACATGATGTGTGCCTTATCCTGCAAACATAGAATGTACCAAAGAGGGTACACTGAAATGTCCAAGAGAACATAATAATATACATTCAATATATTGATAAAAATCTAGGCCTAGTGTACACAGGCATAGTCATGTTCATGGACATGGGTATAAGTACAAGGGTGAAGACAATATGAGTACTTTGACACGGACATGGGAAAATGTTATGATGTTTGGGATGGACATTGTGTTGAAGGGAATCATCATGTAGTACATGTACATACAATTTACTCCATCAAAATTTTCTTGGATCCATTTTCTCTTCATATAGTAAAAATTTTATTAGTTTTTCTTCCCTATATCCAATCCATGAGGGTTATTATAGAATTCCATCCTACCCATAGGAATGTGATTCCTTAAGAAGGACTTCTTTAATAGAGTTTTTGTAATCCTTCAGTGAGGCATAGAGTGTGATATTATATTATCTTCTTACACTATGCAGAGTTCTTTTTATTTTATTGAACAACACTATATGGGCATTGATCCTCTACTTAGTATGTTATTCAAAATGAGTTGTTCATATACCCCATGGATTTGTGGGAGATCCCCATGTATGTATCATTCTCTTAAGACTTCCATAATATCCATATTATAGTGGGACCCATTGATCATTTACATCTCTTATAGACTCCATCTGTTCTATCTAACTCATAGACTGAGTTCTCCTAGATGAGGGCTATGTGGAACCATTTTGTAGGAATCCGAGGCTAGAATAATGGTTGTGGGATTACATTGAGATTGTGTGTATTTTTTTGTATATGTATATATTCTTGTTATCTGTTCTATAGAAACATATTGGATTAGATCTAAATTTTATTATATTTGTTATATGATTAATGTTTTAGGGTGTCCTACTGGGTTTTTATACTCACCATTTCATGTGTTTTTCCTCCATGATTCATGCATTGATCAAACGATCGACCTTTTGAAAGAGTCCAAGAGGGACCATGACATGTTGGTTCTTATTGATATAGAAAGAGTTATGGTTGTTCCTGTGGTTATCTTGGCATGAATACCCATCATTACTTTTTAGTTGGACTTGTTTTCAAACTCTTTTTAGTGGTCTTGTATTTGGCCCTGTTTACTTTCAGTTAATTATTGTTGTACTCTGGTTGTGGTATTTAGATATATGTATGCATGTTTTTTCTGTTTTTTTACAATTCATCAATATATGGGCTTGGATATGTGTGTGTTTATAGGAACATTAGTCAAAGACCTCACATGTTTGTGATATGACTACTATGGGCCAGTTGCTCGCCCCATCCTATTAGTGGCGAGCATGGGGTGTCACAACATGGAACCCATTACGATGGGTCATGACATAAATAATGTATGAGTAAATAGAAAAAAAACTTTTAACCCTTCATCCAAATATATTCTCTCATTATTTTTACTTAAAGATATCTTAAGTGGTTGATATTCAAATGATAACTCATTATCATTTAATAAGAAGTACCATGATATATTATGTCATTCTATTTTGATAATACCAACACATGGTTATAAGATATACCTTGAATTTCATACAATTAATTTCTCAATACATAAAACTATAAAATCAAATTACATGGAAGATGCATGGGTCTTAGCGAATAGTTATTTCAATCTCCTATATCAATTAATGCTGCCTAGACTGAGTTCCATTTCACCTTATATTGTATCACATATAAAAACCTATACAAGAATTTCCAAAAATAATTATATATATATCATAAAAATTACTTTTGGAATGAAATAATCAAATTCACCTAATATCACACCATATAGAATACCGTGTGAAATAACCTTCCAAAACACCTTTTTGATTAACTCTAAGGCAATTTAGAGTATCTATTTGAGTTAAACTCAATTCCAGTTTAGTGAAATAACAATTGTGACCCTAAAGGACATTCCAACATTAAAAAAATTATATGAATCGTAGAATAAATTAAATTATAAAATTAATGGAATATGAAAATGAATTGGTGCTACTCAGGATATTAATTTATCTATTGTGACCTTAATAAAACACATGTATCACTATTCCTATGTCCACAAGCTGCATCATATGGACGTAAAAAAATTTATACGATCCCCTAGTTTAATAAATCCTCTAAAAATGGGATACAATGAATGTATATCCCATAAATTCAACTCATATATTCTCAATTATTTCTATTTATACTAACCAAGATTATTAATAAATCACATGTAATTCATTTTTATGGACGATACTTTCACATTCCCCTCACAAGAATAAATAATCACATCATATATACAATAATGTTTTGGATATAAACATCATCAGTTTATATAAATAAAGGGACTATATTTTTGACTCATCATATGAGGGGATAAACACCACATTGGTTAAGCTTCAACCTATGAAATGATCAACAACATACCCAACCACCCTGAAATAGCTAAGCCCGCAAGCTTATGTAAAACATATATCAATGTATAAAGGTTTCAATTCAATTTATCTCACTAACACCATGTATTGGGGGATAATAATATAAAATAAACACCCCTAATATATTAAATGAAATTAATATGAAACTATATATTGTAAAATTAGTTATACATACAGTACAAAAAACTAGTTTTGTTCCTTATGATCACATTCTATATACCGATACAACAATTGTAATCATTATAACCTTAATATTTAATCCTAAACTCTAATACTACATGATTAAAATTAGTTAGAATTTACTCATGTAAAACATTGAGAGCTTAATTATAATTTTCCATTATGAAATGTATATTATTATATACATATATAAAAACAACATGAACAATGATAATGTGAAAATTTACTTATAGTATAACATGATACACTTTATATTCTTATAATAAATTAAGAGTACTTTACCAATATTTGAAAAATTTCATTCTTAATAGATCACATATGATAGACAATGACCTATCATTAAGAATAATTAATTCCTCATGGAGGATAATGTTTAGAATTTAAAATTTTCAAATACATAACATTAAACCCAAAATAATAGTATAGTGAAAGTGAGAGGTCAATCCCATGAGGAACTAGTAATCCTAGTTACATCAATTTCATCAAGGAAAATCCCCTTTATCTTTTATAAATCTCATGACATACCTTTTTATGCCCTAGTTAGCATCATGGAACATGGAACTAGGTTGTGACGTGATATAAAAATATTTTTTAAAATATCAGAATTACAAGAAATAATGGTTGGAATAATATCCTCAAATCATTTTATTTTGACTTAATTATTAATAACTTCATCAAGGATGTGAAATGGGACTGGGGTATTAGTGAGATGTTTTCAACACTGATAGCTAGATCCATGACCATGTCTCAAACCTCCATCGTGAAATGAGAAACACGACACTACAACTACCATCTATGTATAAATCAATGTATTATTTATCCAATAAGGACATAACACCTGCAACATATGCCACACTATATTTTAATATATAATTAGATCTATAAAATTACATGAATACATTGTAATTCAATATAAATGTTTCCTACATAGAAGTAACATCATCTTTATAGTAGAACAACCCTAATAACGATGTGACATAAACCACATTTTTCATAAATCCCATTATATTTTTACTTCCCTTTCCCCACCATAGTATGAAATATATCATCATGTTATAATAGTTACCATTAATCCTTAATCCTTCCCATGTGATGTATAAATAATGGATTATACAAAAATGCATTATTTGAACCTCTAACATTCAAAATCCCTCAATAAATATATCATTACGCATTATAACACCCCTTATAGAGACTTTTGTGAAATAAAAATATGAGATGTGTCATGGTAAAATAACCCTAAAAAAGTGTGTTGTACCTTCACATACTAAATCACCATGGATTTTCCTATATTTTGGGGAATTCATAGTAAACATAATGGGATATCTATCTTGTGTTGAAATTTCTACCATATTACGATGGAATTTTTAGATTCATGGCACATGTTCTATATTCATAGTGTTAAACGTAGATTGAATGGAAGGACAATGTTTTTTAATGTAATTACACTTCATTATCAGATAGTTTATATTTTACATATTGTACCATATTTCATTGATCATATATAATCCATACTCTTTTTTAAAGACTACTTGATAATCTTGGATGCGTAGCAATAGAACAATGATTTTCTCCAAGTTTCACCCCACATAAATACCTCTAATCCATATTAACCTCATACAAAACCCATGATTTGGACCTAATCTAAAAACAAATCCTCTAGAACAAGTTTATTTTTCCAATAGAAGGCTCCCTTTCCCCCTTAGAAATAATAATATTATGTGTTATTCGTTACTTATGGATTTTCAAGTTCCCAACATTAATGAAATATCTTAAAAATAAAATAGAAACCTAATAAAAAATTTTACTTTTCTAAAAATCACATTTTATCCAAGTATAATTAATTAATTAAATTTAAATAAAAATAAATAATACTCATCAAAATACTCAACAAATAATTCCCATGCAAAAATAAAAATAAAAAAACAGAGAAGAATATCTTATTTCCCAAATAAAAAACGTCTATAAATATAAATATGAAATCATGATTTAATACTCTCCCACAAATTAACATCTACTTCTAATCATAAAAAATCTCAACATCCCATTATTATGGATTAATAATTCAATATGAAAAAAATTCATAATATAATTCCCATAAATATAATGTCATAACTAAAATTTTCAAAAGTATACAATGTACCAATAAAAAATGTTATAATCATTATTCATATACAATTCCTATCCAAAATATTTAACTCATTCACTCTCATTACTCATTAGCTAATTAATATTCATTCCACTTATGATATAAATTACTAGAAATTTGTTTCACTCATCACTCAAGATCATGTAATTAGAGTTATTCTTAATCTCAAGTTTAGATGCCCTATTCATAGGCTTTTAAGATATCTACATCTATAATTAGATTTAAAACCAAAAAAAATTATGAAGTATTTCATTAATGTTCATGAAAAATAAAATGTGTAGGTGGGTAGTTATGTGAAAATTATGTTTTAGTGGCTCTAAATAGAGGGATAAATTCTAAAATTAAAATGAATTGTATTTAAATATGATCAATGAGATAAATATTCTTCATAACATCCCTCAAATTATAACACATTTATTTCATTCTCTTCAATATTAGTTGTTCACAAACCCAACATTGAGTATAATAAATAAAATTTCATATATTTTGGGACAATTTTAATAATTTTTTCCGAATATCATTTTTTTATTTGTTTTTTAAAATATTTGAGGAACCCCATAATCACAATGAATAATATATTTTAAAACTTTATCCTTAAATAAACATAATATGATTACCCTACACTCATTCATGGATCTTTCCACCTATTATTATTTTGAAATAAACAACTCTATATTTCAATATGAAAAGGCTAATCATGAATTTGTACTAAAGAAATTGGATAGGGAGGAAAATTAGGCTTAAAATGTATCTTCATATGATGAAATTAATTTCATTATATATTTAAATGTGATCAAATACAAGGATGGAATCAAGATTATATTGGGATAAATTTTATCAATTGATGTCCTTAATGGTCATAATGTGATTCAAAATCACAATTCAATGATAAGGGAAAAAAATAAAGCTCTAGATGTTGTGAAAATCCTAATATTCCATCAGTATTGTTCTTATCCAATGATTTTTTCAAAATGGAATAGAGAACCTATCATGAAAGGGAATTGATATGGATTTTATTCGATGAACTTTTGAACATCAGGCTTTTTGGAATTATTGTTGTTTTTAATTTCATTCTATGTTTTAAATGTTTATTTTAATATTATATTAATTTTTTATGATTTATTCATTCATTAAATATGTTAGTTAAAATGACATCATTGGGAGATTAAATGAACATATTTTCTACTCAATGAATCCCCAAATATTTTAGGGATTTTAACATGGATATTTTCCTTGAAATTATATTTTCTATATTTTTTGATGATTTTTTGTATTTAAACAAATCCATTACATCATCAATTTCATGATTAAATATTTAAATTTCTTTTTGAAATTATGTATTACATGAATCAATTATTAATTGAGTAAACTCAATAGTTATTCTATTGTTGAAATATTTTTTTAGAATGTCACTTAGTTTGAGAAATAATTTTTTTTATATCTTGAGATCACACTATATGCTTCTATTATGGGCATACTAGCACTCATAAATCCACTACCATTGTGTATCCTCTCAAACTTCCACTCATCTGTGGGTATCAATAAATATACTTCTATTCATAGTGGATCCTCTTTTTTATTATAGGTTGACTTACCTTCTACCATCTTTTGTTTCTTACTCTTTACTAACTTTTTATTACTGGAATAGAAATACTAATTTAGATACAAATTCCACATTACTACCATGGAGTTCCCCTTATTAATTTTCACACTCCAAAATATGATCTCTCTACTATTTCCCTCCACAATTATTTATCACCCTGCAAATTCTCCCCATAACTCTACTACCCTCCCTCCTTCTACACCCAAGGTAGAAACGTCCTCCTCTATCGATCCATCCACCACTTCTGAGAGAATTTTTATGAGGTCTTTCCTGTTTATATTAATTGCATGACTTTGAAATTTGATAAATAATGAATATCTGGAGATCTTGATGAAATAAACTAATTTGAAAAGGAACCTGATCCCCTAAGGTGGTTTTTTGAGGTGTCAAAATATGGATCCACCACTTGAAGAAGACCCTCACATGCTTCAACCGATGGAAGAAAGACCAATGACATCGTATCCTTTTCAACAGAATGAAGAACTGATCCATATTTAGAAGATTTCGGATAACTTCAATGCTACTATTCAATTATATTCGGACTAAATTGAATAAATTATATGAATTGATGATGTGTCTTAAGATTATTCTTTCTTTTGAATTAGACCATGAATTAAAGATGCACCAAATGAATTTGATATCAACCGCTTTGGAAACAAATTTAGTTTTTAAGAATATTGAATAAGATGAATTTGATAATGAAGAATATGATCTGATCAAGACTGATCATGATGTGGAAGACACTGGTGATGAGAATCAATCCCTACATAAAGAATAACCAAAACAATGTGATCAATGATGATGAATTCATTGGTTCCTAAAGTTGAACCATATTGAAAAATCATGTTGAATTATTATATGGTATTTACATCATGTTGGATCGAAGATGGTTATTAACCACATACAACCCCAAGTCGGTGGTTATAACTACATAAAATCACACACTCTAGGTAATTGTAGAATTTATTTAATGAATTATTTAAATTTAACCTCCTCTAATGTCAAGTTAGAATTAGGAAATTTGACGCTGTGTAAGGTCATGATTTTGAAAGTCCACATTGTGGTCTCAAAAAAATTTCATTCTATTGTTAGGGGGATTTTGAGTCACTATAAATGTAAGGAATATATTAAATCATTGTAACATTTTCTAAGATATTTTATAGATGAATACTTGACTAATGTAGTAAGGTATTGATCATGAACAATAAAATATGATTTCAAGAATAGGGATATGACCTAGGAGGTAGTGTGTTAGAAGTAGAGTAGCAATGTTAAATGTGGATCAAATTTGTAAGGGGATTAAGGGATTAATAACTAGAAGACCTCTAGATTCTGAAAATATAATGAAAAAAATTAATGCACTATGATTTTGTCATGATCTATAGATAGTTACATTTCAGAGCTGTAGAAAGATAACCTCCCCATATAGATTTAATTATAATTAAATTTTAATTTGTTGCCCAAAAATTACATTCAGATAACATGGAGTGAAGAGTGAATCTTGGATGATTATATAAATAATTGATTTATAGTTTGATAATTCATGATAAATTCTTCATAAAGACATAGAATGTGATAATGTCACATGTAGTTACAATGGATTACTACACTCACTGGGGATTCAGTTGGTGATGATTATCAGAACCTAAATGCATGCTGTTTGGAATTTACATATGCATGGAATTTGTATTTCACAATTTTATATTTAGTTTTCGGAATATGTATAGGGTGTCGAGATATTACTCATCCCCAGACATGATAATCAAATGTGATTTATGGATATGATAACTCATTCTCATCACTTTTAACCTCCTTCATGTCGTTATTTGTAATTCTATTTCTATTTTGTAAATATAATTGTGATATATTTTGTTATTCTACCAAAGTCATGTGATCTCATACATCTATAAATAGAGATATAATCCTTGAGTCCATATCTAATAGGTGAATAGAATGGTTTTTGGAGATCAAACATCTTGTGATCCTCACATTCTTCTTTTATCCAAGAAGATAATAAAAGTGAAGTTGAGACTCACTATAATATATACTCACAGGAAGTATTTAATACTATATATACCTTCATTTTCCCAATTTTATCATATAATTATTGATTTATGTTCACTAGAGGTTGGGTGATTGATGATCTCATGAATATTAGTTTGGATGATAGGATACTCCTGGTTGAAGATGTTAGATTGTGTGACTATTTTTCTTTTTTGAGAGTTTCAATATGCTAAAATAAGTTTTGTGCATGGGTGATCAATGTTTTGGGTGTGATTTTCATTTGTGGCAGGGACTGACCATGAATTTTGTGAGGTTTAAGGTGGAGAATATGAGTATTTTTTTGATCCATGAGAGTCATTTGAAAGTGGATAAATATGTACCTACGTTTGCTTCTTACTAACAATCATTTTATTATTTATATTGTTTTCATGGTATTTGATTCTTCTTAATCTATATTTGTATTTCTTTTTTATATTATCAATTAACTCATTTTAATTTATGATTAACATAACTTTTCCATAATGTTTTTATGTATTATTTAATTCTACCAAATATACAAAAACACAAAAAAATTGAATTACCACTAAGAAATTCGATACTTCTTCCTTGATATTGAACCTTGGGTTGGACACTATTATATATATAGGATTTATAAATGTATTTCTAACTATCTACGTGATAATGATTGGCCACCAAACTGAATCCATTTCTTCTAAATAAATGTTTTTCATAATGATTGTTCAACGTTTTATTAAATTTTAACAATAATAAAAAAGAATAATGAAAAAAATTATAATAGTGATAAATACTAATTTGTTTTTCAATGTAACTATTTTATCTGATATATGAACTTGAGGATTTTATTTTAGAATTTCAATATAGGTTATAAGAATAATAAGGCCAAGTGATTACTTAGAATTAAATGTTTTATTATCATCATATTAGGAAATTGTTTTGGTAGGAAATGTATAATATTAAAAAGAATCAAGAGGATAAGGAAGCGTGTCAGCAACCTACTAAAAACCTTACGGGAAGGAAAGAAGGAAAATAAGTAAGAAAAGGGAAAGAAGTTGGATATTCCAATATTAGAGTCTGAAATTCCCATAAATTAAATTATAACAATGCAAGATTCAATTTACAAGAATTGTTTTAAAGGTAGGTATGAGATGGGGTTTATTTACATTGATGAAGTTATGAAATTTTGTGATGATCAATGTTTTATATATTTATTGTGATTTTTAAACTATTATAGCTTTCTAGTGATTTTTCATTGATATAACAGAATAAACTAGTGTTATACATCCTATCCATTTCCTTGGGAGAAATGACAAATGATGTGTTATGTTTTGAATAAATAATAAAGGGTGCTTCTTATATCACTCTTAATATTGAAAGACACCAAATAGGATTATTTACTCATGGAGAACAAAAAACTAAACAGATTTATGGACTTTTCAATTTTATAGAAGAATGTGATATTATTAATACTATTTATTTTGAGATTGAATTTTTTTGAAATTATCCCCATGTATATATAAAAGTGGAATAAGGAATTTTTAATTTCATCGAGAGACTTGGAGAAACCAAACCAACCATAATTTTGGAATGTTATGAACTCCCTATTTTTATAAGAAATTAAAATTTGGGATTTTTTTGAGGATAATGAAGTGGTTTTGATGTTATGAACTTATACATAATTGGGTATTTCTATAAATTCATATTCCTTTAAAGAGTTAATGTGTTGGATTAATCTAGAACACTTGTTACATTCAATTATTTCATTTACATAACTTTTTCTCCTTATTTCTTAAAATGAATAAGAAGGGAAATACCCCTCTATTCTATTTTAACCTCTATTAATAAATAAGTGGTAAAATTTAAGGGATCTGTAGAGACCCAATGTTTTACATACATGGACATTACATTACTTTTGTGGAATACTTACTACATAACAAAAACAGACACACAAGGACCATAATATTTTAGCGTCTTTGGAAACTCAGAATATAAATTTCTAATCATGTTGAAAAATCTTCAACAACTCCCATAACGATCTCCCCCTTTTTGTTTCCTTACCTAAAAACCTTCCTTATTTCCTGGGGAAAATATAAGATAAAAAGGGTTAGCTCAAATTCTCAGTAAGGGAAAACATAGATAACATAAAACAATCCATAAACACTTGGAAGTAAAGTCGTGAACATGAAATTTAAACATCAAAATCTTGAGCAAAGACATAAACCGTGGAAGTACGTAAGGCATATATCATAAAGGAACATCAATCATGATAAAATAGCATGGGAATAAAACTTTTAATTGTGGAAAAACATTAATCACATGATATGATTTCCATAGTAGCCAAGGCATTGCTGCCAAGACCATCTTAATGGACCAATTCCCTTTCTGAATCGAGTTCACTTCTCATTCCAGTCCTGTATTACTGAACTGAATTAACTTACCGTTCCAGCCATGTCTATCTCATGAGATATAAATCTTATCCAATGCATTGGAGGGAGATATAGGTCCCAACCATCTCATATTGAAATCATTATTTCATGTGCCACAATATAAACATAAATCATTCATCATAACCCAAGAGTAAAATGGGTTTCATAAACATCATTCCATCATAACATAATCCATAGAAACAATTTGGATATCATTATCTCATTAGAAAAGTGAAACCATGTAAATAATAGAGACATCATACTTGAAACATACACATGTGAAATAATGTCATCTTAGATGAAAATGGTTTTGATAAAACACTTGAAATGAATTCTTGAGGAAAATATCCTTTTTTCTTCAAAATAATATTCTTTTCACAAAATGTTATGAAATTTTAAAATAATAGTATTTTGTTGAAAATAGTCATGAAATCTTTTGGAGGAAGCTTCATGAAAATATGGCTTTATAAAACCATAAAAATCCATTCATTCCATATACATTAAAAAACATTCTTCTCGTACTTTTGTCGAAAAAGTCAAAAAGTACCTTGTAGGGTAAATAAAAGATAGATTCCTTCCATACCATTGGGTAAAAGTCAAAATGGGTAAATAGGACTTTAAACATACATGAAACCATTTTTAGTAAACATGGACAAGGTTGATAACTATAACCCCAGTAAATTCTTACGAATAAACAATCTCTTATAAGAACGAGATTGGAATAGTTATCCCTTACCTTAGGTCTGATATGCTTCGTATGGATCTGAACCTCCTGTATAATAATTTAAATAATTTCATATACTTATTACATAATCATATTCATTGTTATGATATCATATATGTTTCACTAATGACTTTATATTACCCGTTCTTTTGTAAACTCCATGTTAAAGTAGCGTTTGGGTAAAATCATTTCATTTATCGTATGTGTTTCGACTTATCGTTCTTGATATTATTTCTTATATCCTGATTTACATAATTCTATAGTGTATAACATGATTTATATATAAAATATATTAATCATATAAATATATATTATATATTTATAAAAATAAAGGAAATACACCGTTCATGGAGACGGTAGGCCATACGTTCGCATGAACGCTGTTTTTGTTTCCTTATGTAATTGAATGAAATTAAATAGATGACATAAATATATATATACATAAACCCAGTAGAATAACTTGGTCACATATTTCATTATTATTCATTATATATACTTTATAATCATTCTTTAATGGTTAATCATGGAAAATGAATCTCATCGCGTTCGTGGAGACGGTAGTCCGTACGTACAAATGAGTGATGATATCGTTCCCATAATTATTGAATAGAATTAGAGTGGATGGTATAATATATCATAATCAGTATGATGTTATAATAACCATATATATTTATTCTTTACACCATTATACCCATCCATGTAAGGTGTTGTTGGAAAACAGATTTCACCACGGCGTGGAGACGGTATTCTGTACGTACGCACGCGTGGTGATTTCGTTTTCCATAGGATGGATAGATGGTGAAATAGCGTTGTTTAATAATTATAATAACATATCAGTATATGATTTATACTTATGTTATTACTTCATAATGAAACAACTAAAGAAGAAGAAGTGTAAGAAGAAATAAAGATGATGGAATCAGTAACGGACATTACCTCTTCTTTGAAGCGCCTCTTTGAGACCTACTCTTATGGCACTAAAATTGGTATTTTAAGAAACCCAGAACCTCTAGGATGTTTCTATGGAAGTGTAGAAGATAATTATTTATGGTTTTTAGGATCTTGAATGCTCAAAGTGGTGTGAGGAAGATAGGGAGGAGGTTCCCTTTTATAAGGGAGGAGGGGGGAACCTTTAGAAAAACTAAAAATATTATTTTATTATAAAGTCATATTCGGTTTTTAATAGATCCAAATTTATTTATTTAGAAGCTAATGTTGGGATGGGTCTAAATACTATCATACAATAGAATTTAGACTAGTTTAGGTTCCTATTTTAACCTTATCATTTAGATTTAACCTTTAGTTAAATAATTTTACTTTTATCGTGTCTTCTTGTTTTCTTACACTATAAGGTTAATAAACTTACTATAACAAGTCAAAAGAACCCCAAGTTGTCTATTATTAATATATATAATATTATCTAAGTCATTTGGACGATCCTTAGATTTTTAGGAATAAAATAATGACTAATAATATAATATTTGTTTTAAATACTATTTTATGTCAATTTTGACACTATTTGGTAATTGATTTTTGTGAAAATCATAACAGAATGATTAGTTCTAAATAAGTTAACTAAATGAATAATAATATGTCATATTAACCTATAAAATTAGTGTAATTCATAAAAAGTCTCAAATTAAATTTATTTGGGTATTTATAACATCAATTATGTCAATATTTCATTAATAAAATAATTACTGCATCATCTTTGTGTCATAAATAAATTAAATTATTTAATGTCTAAAAATTAAAAATAAAATACCATTATGTAGTAAATCTTTTTATATTTAAAATTATTATTTATAGTCGAATTTATCTTATTTATAACCCTATATTAAAAATTATTTACTTATTAAATTTTAATTTTAACTATTTTAACCCTTCTTTAAATAAATTAATATTAAATGACCTAATCTAATCCAAGTGAGCCTAAATGGTCATAATTTACTCCTAAGGTTGTTTTTGGTTGAATTAAATTTATCCAATAGAATTAGGACATGTATTAGGGTAATAATAATATCATTTTTACCCTTAATTATCCAATTTACTTTTAACCGTGGTAAATAAAAAAAAAGTTACTATTCACCAAAAATTATTTTCATCTCATTCAACCAAATTTTAGTCCTTGATATTAGCCGTGTCTCTCGGAATTTTAAAATTAAATTCACAGAAGTGGTAAAATTTAATTTAAATTAAAAAAAGTCATTTTTTTAACTACCACTAAGTGGTTTCACTATTCATCGAAAATTGAAGTTTTCCCGAAAAATACCAAAAATTCAGCGTAAGCATTATTTTATATTCTGAATTCAAAATTGATGTCTATTTTTCCAAATTCATAACATATAAGTTTCATTAATTAATTTTAAATTTAATTCCCGTTATCAAACAAATAGCATGTTTTTAAGAAACAAAAACAATCAAAAGATTGATACTTTTTTATATCCAATTTCAAAGTGAAATTAATTTCAATGAACAAAATTGGATTACATGGTAAAAATATATTCTAATTAAACATTAAAACCAATTAAAAATATAATCTAACCATATAAATTATTGCGATGAAAAAAGTTTTTTTTAATTAAAATAAAGTGTGTTTTTACTATTCATTAAAATATGAAAGTTATCAGAATAATATGAAAAATTTATCCAAAGTAAATTTTTATATCTTGATTCCAAAGAAGAAATTTATTTTTTCAAATTGAACTTATAGACATGTCAAAAACAAGATTTAAGGTGGGTGCGTCATCAAAAGTCGGGAAAACTGCAAATTTTGAAAAATACATATTTTACACGAAAAATTTATTTTGTTCTCATACCATATTATAGAAAATGTGTTAGATGAATAATAATGTTATAAAATTCAAAATGTAGTTAATACTATTCATAACGGCTAGTACATAATAATATTAAAACAATGTATCATTGTTTAGTGAAGCCTGGTATTGCGTACAACACACGCAATTGAGGAAGGTCGTGATTGCGTGTAATGCAAGCCAAGTCAGGGTTGCGTGTTGTGCAAGACTCCTCCATTGTTTGGTATAACAGAATCTAACCATATTTCATTTATGCATTGAATATATATATATATATATATACTTTCAATGTTTCATAGAATAACTACTATCAAAATTGTGTGTAACATGATCCAAGAATAGTGTTGTGTATACTGCAAGCTCATACGGTGTTGCGTATAGCGCAAGGAAATATTTTTTTAGCTTACAACAGAAGACATAAATGAAATTAAAAGAATATTTTTCATAAAATCTCGGTGTGTTACATTCTACCCCCCTTAAAATGAATTTCGCCCTCGAAATTCGTCCGGGATACAAATTGTTTACTATTTATAGAAACCCACATCGTAAAAAGGAATATTAAAACTTAATTTTTAAAACTAAAGTATGAAATGTAACAATTACCCAAAGTAACTCATCACTGGGATTCCATATAGGAGAACATACGTGAAAATATGGATATGGGAGAAAAATCTAACCATTAAGTTTTGATGGAGAGTGGTAGAGAACATGGCTATGAAAAATCCATCAATCACAAAGCCATGGATTTGTGATGATCTAAGGTACCATCTGATTCATCAGATATAAGGGCACTAGGACAACATTTTTTGTTTTCAAGATCATTTCCATAAAGTTGATGAAATTGGAATTAGAAGAAATACTTTCTTAATTTTGGTACACTCTCACCATTGGTCGTTCTTTGGACAATTTCCACTTCATCTCTTAAAGAAATGAAGTTGAATTTTTCATTTGTGAAGTGTTAGCAGATCATGTGATAGAATGATGGGTCATTCCACCTGTCTCAAACAAAAGATTATAAAAGTTATCAAAAATACATAAGTCCATATATAGTGAGATTAATCATATATGGTTCCTAAAATGGACTTATACTTCATATATCATACTGCTTAATATAATAAAACTAGTTTCTACTAAACAGGGAATTCCTCTAGACCAGTGGTAGGCGATAAAGGCTAGCCGCACTTTGGTTGTGGGTTCGATTCCCATAGCCTTGTCCGACGCGATGGGTTGTCACCCATCCTGCAATTTGTCCTTTTTCTAAAAATACATTACTATAACATCCCATCAATAATATCGAAAACAATTCTATCCTTAAACAATACTAACTTATGTCCAAAATAATCCATTCCAATATTTAGGCTTATCCATAATACTGCAGTCCACTCTCATATTATAGTGAAAACGATTACCAGATATTTCATATAACAAGCATGTTAATACCATCGTTGATGACCATATATCATAAGATATGTCATGTTGGTCACATTCCAAACATTCGAAGGCCTTAATCATGTATTCTCTTGAAAAATGAATACCCATTGAATCTTAGTGAAAACATGAGTGATGTCAAAAGTTAACTCTTTCCACATACCAAAACCCCAGAATTCTATAAACTCAAACCATAATATCACTTAGTCCTTGTATCAGTCATGAGCTCATGATTACTATCATATTATTTTCTCCTCATCCCTTCATTATGCGCATTTCATCTGCTTTCTAAAAATATTTCAATCACCTTTTCATGGTTACCAGTACCATATAATTATTGAAAACCCATACATAGATATTCCAAAATTCCACAATACCATAAATGAGATTCCATGATACTATTTTGAAATCCCATTACATAAACACTTAATCATTACACAACATCATTTTCATACTCAACATCACAAATAGTGATCACATGAGACTTCCCTTTATCCTTTTCCTTAAGAGGATTCTCACGTTGATCATCATTAACCTGTGGATTAGGGCATTTATTAACATAATGCCCCATTTCCTTGCACTTGAAGCATTGAAGTGTTGGTGGAGAGTTTATTGTAGTCTTTTCTCTATTCACGTCATTAGAAACCTTTATCCCATTACTTCGACAATCAACAACTCAATGACCTTCTTTTTCACACTTAAAACATTTTCTAGTACCTTTTAGGCAATCTCCACCATGCTTCTTTCCACACTTTGAGCATAAAGAAACATTCATCTTCTTTTCACCATTGTTCTGAGATTTCCCCTTGAACTCCATCTTTCGTTTCTTGTCAAAACCATGAGATTGATATGTTACACCAACTTCCAGTTCTACCTTGATAGCATGACGCACAATTTCTTCATAGCTACTGAAGTCTCTTATAGCTAATGCCCATTGAAGACTTGGTTTTAAGCCACTGAAAAATCGATCAAGTTTACTTTCAGGATGGATGATAAATCCAGATTCATACCTTGCAAGTCTTGTAAAATTCTCTTTGTATATACCAACAGATTCATCATCCTTCTGATTAAGCTCAAGAAACTCCTTTTCCATCTTTTTTCGATGAATACGAGGGAAGTACTTACTGAAAAACAAGTTCTTGAACTCATCCCATTCCATGGACTCAATTTCATCTCTTTGCCTCGTATTCTTGATAAGATTCCACCATTGATCAACATCACCTTCCAAATGATATACTTCTAAGATGACATTATCATGCTCAGAAAATTGTAGAACTGAAAATATCTTTTCAGTAGTACTGATGCATTGTTCAGCCACTAAGAGATAAGAAGACACACTGAATGAAGGTGGACGCTGCCTCGTGAAGGATTCAACAGAATGTTGCTCCTTTCTCTGCTCATTTTGAAATCCATAATGATTCATAGATTGTCTAAGTATAGAAATAAGATTGTGCACTCCATCTCCCATGACATTTGTTTGTTCAGGAGGACAATCATTTCATTTTCCATTGCATTGATCAACACAGTTCCTTTGGGTTGCATCCATCGTCTAAAACCCAAAAAGAATTGTGCGAGAGGAAAAAATCATGCTAGGGAAAAAACATAATAAAGTTGGAGTACCTTCAATATCTAAAATCTTAGGTTTAATTCAAAGATCATTACCGTAATTCTAGGACTATAACCTAAACTTATACTTAACCTTAGGGACATCCCTAGACATACCTTAGAAATATCTCTAGGGATCTCACTAAAGTTTTCACATCCTCGTTTCCAATGGTTGAATAAACCTTTCCTCTGATACCAACTCTAGAGACCCAAAGCTTTACGTACATAGAAATTACATTACTTTTTCGGAATACTTAATACATAACAAAAACAGACACACAAGGTCCTTAATAGTTTAGTGTCTTTGGAAACTCGGAATATAAACTTCTAATCATGTTGAAAAATCTTCAACAACTCCCATAACGATCTTCCCCTTTTTGTTTCCTTACCTAAAACACTTCTTTATTTCCTGGAGAAAATAGGACATAAAAAGGGTGAGATCAAATGCTCAGTAAGGGAAAACATAGAAAACATAAAACAATCCATAAACATTTGGAAGCAAAAACTTGAACATGAAATATAAACATAAAAATCTTGAGCAAATACATAAATCGTGGAAGTACGTAAGGAATATATCTTAAAGGAACATCAATCATGATAAAATATCATGGGAATAAAACTTTTAATTGTGGAAAAAAATTAATCACATGATATAATTTCCATAGTAGCCAAGGCATTGCTGCCAAAACCATCTTAATGGACAAATTCCCTTTCGGAATCGAGTTCACTCCTCGTTCCAGTCCTGTATTACTGAACCGGATTGACATACCATTCCATCCCTGTCTATCTCATGAGATATAAATCATTACCCAATGAATTGTATGGAGATATAGGTCCCACGCATCTCATATTGAAATCATTATTTCGTGTACCACAATATAAACATAAATCATTCATCATAACCCAAGAATAAAATGGGTTTCATAAACATCATTCCATCATAACGCAATCCATACAAAAAATTTGGATATCATTTCATCATTAGAAAAGTGAAACCATGTAAATCATAGAGACATGATACTTGAAACATACATATGTGAAATAATGTCATCTTATATGAAAATGGTTTTGATAAAACGCTTGAAATGAATTCTTGAGGAAAATATCCTTTTTTTTTCTTCAAAATCATTTTCTTTTCACAAAATGTCATGCAATTTTAAAAGAAAAGGATTTTGTTGAAAATAGTCATGAAATATTTTGGAGGAAGCTTCATGAAAATAAGGATTTATAAAACCATAAAAATCCTTTCATGCCGTATATGTTAAAAAATATTCTTCTCGTACTTTTGTCAGAAAAGTAAAAAAGTACCTTCTGGGTAAATAATAGAAAGATTCCTTCCATACCATTGGGTAAAAGTAAAAATGGGTAAAAAGGACTTTAAACATACATGAAACCATTTTTAGGAAATATGGACATGGATGATAACAATAACCCTAGTAAATACTTACGAATAAACAGTCTCGAATAATAACGAGATTGGAATAGTTATCCCTTACCTTAGGTACGATATGATTTGTATGGATCCAAACCACATGTATAATGATTTAAATAATGTCATTGACTTATTAAATAATCATATCCATTGTTATGATATCATATATGTTTCACTTATGACTTTATATTACCCATTCTTTTGTAAATTCCATGTTAAAGTAGCGTTTTGGGTAAAATCATTTCATTTATCGTATGTGTTTCGACTTGTTGTTCTTGATATTATTACCTATATCTGGATTTACATAATTCCATAGTTTATAAAATTATTTATATATAATATATATTCATCATATACATATATATTATAGATATATAAAAAGAATGGAAATACACCGTTCATGGAGACGGTAGGTCGTACGTATGCATGAACACTGTTTTCGTTTCCTTATTGAATTGAATGAAATTAAATAGATGACATACATATATATATACATAAATAAAGTAGAATTATTATATCATATATTTCATTATTATTCATTATATATACTTTATAATCATTCTTTAATGGTTAATCATGGAAAATGAATGTCATCGTGTTCGTGGAGACGGTAGTCCGTACGTACGCACGAGCGATGATATCGTTCCCATAATTATTGAATTTAATTGGAGTGGATGGAATAATATATCAGAATATGTATTATGTTATAATAACCATATATAGTTATTCTTTACACCATTATACGCATCCATGTGAGGTGTTGGTGGAAAAACAGATTTCCCCACGGCGTGGAGACGGTATTCCCTACGTACACACGTGTGGTGATTTCATTTTCCATAGGATGGATAGATAGAGAAATAGGGTTGTTTCATACTTCTAATAACATATCGATATATTAGTTATACTTATGTTATTACTTCATAATGAAACAACTAAAGAAGATGAAGTGGAAGAAGAAATAAAGTTGAAAGAATCAGTAACGGACATTACCTCTTCTTTGAAGCGTCTCTTTGATACCTCCTCTTATGGAATTAAAATTGGTATTTGAAGAAGACCAGAACCTCTAGGATGTTTCTATGTAAGTGTAGAAGAGAATTTGGTAGGGTTTGACCGAGTTTGAAGGCTCAAAGTGGTGTGAGCAAGAGATGGAGGAGGTGCCCTTTTATAAGGGAGGAGAGGGGAACCTTTGGAAAAACTAAAATTATTATTTTATTATAAATTAATATTCGGTTTTTAATAGCTCCAAATTGATTTATTTAGAAGCTAATGTGGGTATGGGTCGAAATACTCTCATACAATATAATTTAGACAAGATTAGGTTTCTATTTTAACCTTATCATTTAGATTTAACCTTAAGTTAAATAATTTAACATTTACCATGTCTTCTTGTTTTCTTATACTATAAGGTTAATAAACTTACTATAATAAGCCAAACGAATACCAAGTTGTTTATTATTAATATATATAACCTTATCTAATTAATTTGGCCGAGATATAGATTTTGAGGAATAAAATAACAATTAATAATATAATATTTGTTTTAAAAACTATTTTATGTCAATTTTGACACTATTTGGTAATTGATTTTTGTGAAAATAATAACAGAATTATTAGTTCGAAAAAAGTTTACTAAATAAATACTAACATGTCATATTAAAATAGAAAATTATTGGAATTCATAAAAAGTCTCAAATTACATTTATTTGGGTAAATATAACATCAATTATGTCAATATTTCATTAATAAGATAACTACTGTATCATCTTTATGTCATAAATATATTAAATTATTTAATGTCTAAAAATTATAAATAAAATACCATCATGTATGTAATATGTATATATTTCTAATTAATATTTATAGTAGAATATATCTAATGTATAACCCTATATTAAAAATGATTTACTTATTAAACTTTGATTTTAACTATTTTAACCCTTCTTTAAATAAATTAAAATTAAATGTTCTAATCTAATCCAAGTGGGCCAAAATGGTCATATTTTATTCATAAGGTTGTTTTTGGTCTAATTAAACTTATAAAATAGAATTGGGACATGTGTTAGGGTAATAATAATATCATTTTTACCCTTAATTATCCTATTTACTTTTAACCCTGGTAAATAAAAGTAAAAAGTTACTATTCACCAAAAATTATTTTCATCTCATTGAACAACATTTTAGTTCATGATATTAATCGTGTATCTCTGATTTTTGAAATTCAATTCACAGAAGTGGTAAAATTTAAATTAAATAAAAAAAAGTCAGTTTTTTTAACTACCACTAAGTGGTTTCACTATTCATCAAAAATTGAAGTTATTCAGAAAAATACCAACAATTCAGCCTAAAAATTATTTGATAATCCGAATTCAAAATTGATATCATTTTTTCCAAATTCATAACATTTAAGTGGCACTAATTAACTTTAAATTTAATTCCCGTTATCAAACCAATAGCGTGTTTATAAGTAACAAAAACAATCAAAAGATTAATACTTTTCTAAATCCAATTTCAAAGTGAAATTAATTGCAATGAATAACATTGGATTAAATGATAAAAATATATTATAATTAAACATTAAAACCAATTAAAAAGATAATCTACCCATATAAATTATTGCGATGAAAAAAGTTGTTTTTAATTAAAATATAGCGTGTTTTTACTATTCATTAAAATATAAAAGTTATCACAATAATATGAAAAATTTATCGAAAGTAAATTTTTATATCTTGATTCCAAAGAACAATTTTATTTTGTCAAATTGAACTTATAGACATGTCAAAAACAAGATTTAAGATGGGTGTGTCATTAAAAGGCGGGAAAACTGCAATTTTTGAAAAATACATATTTTACACGAAAAATTTATTTTATTCTCATACCATTTTCTAGAAAATGTGTAAGATGAATAATAATGTTATAAAATTCAAAATGAAGTTAATACTATTCATAACGGCTAGTACATAATAATATTATAACAATATATCGTTGTTTAGTGAAACCTGGTATTGCGTGCAACACACGTTATCGAGGAAGGTCGCTATTGCGTGTAATGCAAGCCAAGTCAGGGTTGTGTGTTGTGCAAGAATCATCTGTTGTTTCATATAATATAATCCAACCATAGTTCATTTATACATTGAATATATATATATATACGCTCAATGGTTCGTAGAATAACTACTATCAAAATTGTGTGTAACAAGATCCAAGAATAGTGTTGTGTATACTGCAGCTCATACGGTGTTGCGTATAGCGCAAGGAAATCTTGTTGTAGCTTACAAAACAAGGAATCAATTAAATTAAAAGAATATTTTTCATAAAACCTCAGGGTGTTACAGGATCTGAACAAGTTTAAATTCGATCAAGGGGAACTCCAAAAATTAAAATTCAATGAATCTAAGAAGAATCACATTTGGTGGTTATCATATAAAAATCCATAACCTCTTTTAGATTGGTGTTGAAACATTGATTTTCCAGTTATGGAATGTCTAATCATAGTACCCCTTTCGGGGTTTACCCCAAGACTATCCTATTCATTTTTAGTTTTCTTTCTCATTTAAATTTTATTAGTATTTTTAATTGTGTGGTTTTTCTAGTAGTAAAATAACTAGGTAGTCGAATCCTTGTTTCAGCGATTCATAGCCAAGAGGATATACACAATAGATAAAATTGATCAATCCTCCCTAATTCAATCAATGATTGTTTTAATTTCTTATATTAATTAGATTAAGATTAATGTTAATTTTTTAAATTTTTTAGGGTCTTCAATAGAGTATACATGGATCTTGTAGAATGTAAAAGGGGGGGGGGCTTCATTTAAATGAACATTCATGTTTAAAAGTTTCTACACTAGGGGAGTAATATTTTTTCCATTTCAATTCATTTTACATTATGATTCTAGAAACTTAGAGTGGAGGAATTCCAATTCATTTTTTTGTAAAACTATCCTAATAATTTCTTCCAAGGTTGCTTATCTTGGTTATATATAGAGGTTTGGAAATCAAGTTGAACCAAAATTTCAATTTTCCTTAAAGTTGATTGATTTAATTACTTAACATGCTTCTATTTAAGATGAATTATTAATAACTTATATATATATAAATAAAAATAATGAACTATAAAAAATATTGTTTTGAAATTTTTTTAGATGTGTGGAAAATGTGTTTTGTTTTTAAATAATTCAATCCCTAAAACAATCTGTGAACTACTAAATTTACAATTTTGTTTATTATGAATGTTATATAAACATAGGATTCTACATTGGGAGAAATTTTTGGTTTTATGTGTGGGGGAGAGGGCACTTTAATTTTTCGATGCTATGTTTCAATTTTAGACACATCAAAACCCCTCTATTTTTTTCTCAAATTACATCCCTTTCAAGAATCATTTAAGTATGTCTATAAATAAAATATGTTATTTTAAATAATAAAAAAATAGTGCTTTTGTATGTCTCTAGGTTATGGAAATAAAAAATCAATGTTTCCTGCCTTGGGGAAAACTATCAAGAACATTTTTAGGGATTCAACTGGTTTTGATATTGTTAGAAATGAGTGATTTATTAGTTATTTTACCACTTTTTTATAGAAATACTATCTGAAAACTTGAAAAGGATGTTTGATGGGTTATATATTTTTTGGAACTCGAACAATTATATGAGGAATTTTTTTTAACATTAATCTAGTAACTTAGATGTGGTGAAATAGAATGCCTAAGGGAGCCATTGAGATCAATATTAATATAAGTCCATTGAACATGGAGTAAAATGGGAAATTTGGATCCTAAGATTAATCAATTATACAAGTTTACTAGGTTTTTCGGTAATTGAAGAAAATTAAAATCCATATATTCCATTGAATAGTTATCCATAGAAATTTATGGATGTTAAATATTTAATAAATTATTTATTAAAAAATTAGTTCATTAAGGTGAGAGTAATGTTGAACCCAAATGGAGGAGGGG
Organism: Viscum album; assembly: GCA_963277665.1. NCBI lineage: Eukaryota > Viridiplantae > Streptophyta > Magnoliopsida > Santalales > Viscaceae > Viscum > Viscum album. The sequence continues at coordinate 1,902,999,632 of OY728127.1, forward strand.
TAATTAATATATAATAAGGTATTTTGAGTTATATCAATGGATTAGAAAGTTGGAATTTTTATTTTAGGAACCTAGAAGAATGTAAAAAATGGTATTTCTTCTTGTTATAAATTAAATCACACTTGAAGCTCAATAGTATACACCCCTTGAACTATAGTATGATCTTTGGATGAAGTAGGGAAGTTTTTGCTAATCTGATAGGAGGCCTGGAAATTTTTGATAGTGGATGGTTCTGTGACTCACTCTATTTAATGTATGTGAATTCTAATTATGGAATGATATTCGTTTTTTAGGAGTTATTGTGAATATCAAAAATGAATTCCACTCCATATGAGTGAAACTGGTAAGTGTGGGGTATTTGGATGCAACATGTTTTTGATTCACTTTTCGTCATCATGTTTTATGAATTAATGGAGTTTATAGTTTCATTTTATGTTTTAAATGTTTCTTTTGAATATTCCATAAATTTTTCATGATATTTACTTTCATTGAATGTATTGATTAAAATTTAATTTTTATGAGATTAAAGGCAGATATATTATTCAATCAGATTTATAAAATATGTTATCGATAATAAGGTACAAATTTTCATTGAAAGTCTATATTTCATTTTTTGATGAATTTTTGGATTAGAAAAAATAAAATTTTTCATTAATTCCATGATTTTATTTTTGAACATTTTTTGTGGAATTCAGTTTAGCATCAAAGAATTTATAATGGGGTGTATTCCTCGATTAATTTTTTGGGGAAATTTTATTTATAGAGTGTCACTAAGTGTGAAATAATTTATGTTTTTATGCCTTTATACTCCCATAACTAATACAATTTTAGAATTTCTACCATTCATAATTATACATCCATTGAAAACCCCATGCTACCATCACTCTTCCCCTTCTATCGAATAATTTTCTTCCATTCTTAACATATCCTTTTTTCATCTTTTTCTTGACCTATCATTTACGTTCACTAGTTTTCTACCATTCGACATAACTTGCTACCATTTTAATAAGAATTAGACTTCTACAACCATTCTCCATTTTCTATAATTGAGTGAACACTGTTCTTTTATAGATCCCCAAAATCATCTCCCACTACAATTTCCCTCCACTACCATTGAATACTCTGCTAACTCTACCCTTAATTTATCTACCATTCCTCCTCCATCCCCAATTATACCACTATCCACCTCCATAGATCCATCAAACCTTCAAGAAGAGTCAGTTTGAGGTATCCTGTATCGATGAATATTGTATTGCATATGAAATTTGATTAATATCAAAAATCTTTATCTTCGTATTAATTAACCTAATGTGAGATAGAACCTTGCCCTATGAACATCACTATCAAGGACTCCAAATGTTGATTTACTATTGGAAGAATACCCCAGAATCATTCGAATGGTCAGTGGAAGAACAAATACACATGTTCCTTTTCTCATAAATAATGAACTAAGCCCATCATTAAAGATGTAGGATGAATTCTTCACTGTTATTCAATATGATTTGGATCAAATTTAAAAACTTAGCTTAATGGATGATGTGTCTCAAGATGATGTTTTTTTGTTGAGGTAGACCAATAATCAAAGGCACACCAAATAAAATGGATGTCATATCAATGAGAAACTAATCTTGTTCCATAGATATTTAAGGTTGTGAGCATAAGAATTAATAACAACATCTATCTGTGGCGTATTATATAGTGGAATATATCAATGACTAGAAGAAATAAACCTCTTAAAGATGAACTAACATTTATTAATTGAAGTGGTTAAATTTATTGTTTGATGAGGATGTTGATTATTTGTGAATGCTATTGTATTATTTGGGGTATATACTTTCTTTAGGACTGAGGATTTTATTTTACCTCATTCATCCAAAAGTATACAATTACAACCCCATAAAATCACACATTCTACGTGTTTTTATAATATCTATGACAAATTTTTTTAGGGAAACCAAATTTCATGTTGTTTAAGTGTGAAGGTGGGAGTTTCTCAAAGATGGTATTGCAAAAATAGAGAAATAAAAATTTCACAATTGTTTTGTTAGGTGTATTGAAGGACCTGGTAGAGTGAATAATGGAATTTTAAGCTGCATGAAGTTCATGTTTCAATAAGACTACATTTTGGTCTCAACAAGTAGTTCATCTAATACTAGGTCAATTTTGATTCAATGAAAACAAAAGGAATCTATTGAATCAATGTAAATTATAATATGAAATAATATATTTTAATACATGAAATAAATCATCTTGGATTTGATTAATAAAAGTAAAATATGATCTTAGGAATGGTTATATTCCCTTGGATGGAGTATGTATGAAGCAGAGTAATAGTGTCAAAACATTATCTTATATGAAAGGAGATCAAGGGAAATATAGCTTTCAGACATATGGTGTCTACAAATGGTGTGTTATAAATTTTATTCACTGAGATTTTGTCAAGGTAAACAATGATATACATTTTGTAGATATAGATATATCACCTCCCCATGTCGATCACATCCAAATTAAAATTTAATATAGTGACCTAAAATTATAAAATTAAAATTGGAAAATTAGAAGTGTAACATGAAGGTGAGAATATTCTATAAAAAATATTGCCCGATTGATGGATTTAGGAAACACGATACCTAATTTTGGAGAATGTGAGGATTCCTCATAGAGTTATAGATGATTACAGCACCCAGTGAGGATTTATGTGGAGCTGATGATAAGTACCTAAAACCACACCATGTGTAATTCACTACCTATTAGTATTTTAAATTTTATGTTTTATCTTTAGTTTTTTTAATATGTTGGGGGTTATCCTTGGTATTTACCAATTCATGGAAATGATAATCAACTATGGTTCTTAGATATGGGAACTCATTATCATCCTCTTCCTCCTCCTATGTTTGTTAAATTATTATTCCATTTTTTTTAAATAAAATTGTGATATCTTTCATTATTCTTCCCTTATGCTGTGATAACAGGCCTTAAAAAATTCGATATAATTCATAAAGCTAGATATAGGAGGTTATCCCAAAGCATCATGGAGATTGAGAATCATGTTATCATTGCCTTCATTTTTATATTAGTTTATAATGATTGTGATTTTGATATAAAATAACACATTTACTCAAAATAAGTTTTTAAATACTATATATCCCTTGATTTTCCCATTTTTCTATTAGATATATTGAAATATGTATTCAGATAGGATTTAAGGTTGATAATCTCATGAAAATTACTTTTTTCAGAATGATATTCATGGATGAGGTGGTTAGATTGAGTTACACTTTTTTTGTTAGGATTTTTTTATATCCTATGAGAATTTTTGTATATGGGTGATCAATGTTTTTATGATAGTTTAGCTTGAGTTAGGTGTTGACCATGGATTTAGTGATTCTTAAGATTGATAATATGAATCTTTTCTTAGATCCATAAGAGGTACTTGAGAGTGGATGAACCTGGATATTATCATGTTTCTTGTTAACATTTATTTTCATTTTTGTCTTATTTTATTATCATCGTTTTTCTATTTCTAGTTCTCACTTACTATTCTCAATTCCCCAATATTCATTTTTTATTACCATAACTATTCAATAATGTTACTATTTTCTATTTACTATTTTATAATATATAAAAACACAAAAAATATTTTTGAAATATTACTAGAGAATGTGACAGTAATTTCTTGTGATTGACCCTCCAGTTAGACATTGTTATATATCGTGTATTTATATATATATTTTTGAATGTCCTCATGATAAGACTGTGATAAAAAAATGGACACCAATGTTAGGGATGAAACATATTTCTTATTGATTTTTATATTTCTTCTTAAATATTACCACTATAAAAAATAAACAAAATAGCATAAAAACATATAATAGTGATGGATATTAATAATTTCGAATCCATTTAATTATATTATCAAGTTAGGGTACTTGAGGTGGTTGTGGTAAAATTCCAATATTGGTTGTTAGAACAAAAATATCAAGAGTGTACTATTGATGAAGTGTATTACTATCATCCAATAATGAAAATGATTTAGTAAGATACGGATAAGATTAAAAAGTGTTAAGAGGATAAGGAATACCACTAGAAACCTAATAAAAATATTTAGGGAAGAAACATGGATGAATAGAGGAAAGGATTATGAATAGATAAAATAAGTTAGATATGAAAATATTAGATTCTAAAATTCCCATAAATACCAAGTTGGAGAAGCAATATTCGTATTCTAATAATTGTTTCAAGTGAATAAAGGTGGGATTAATAGACATTTAAAAAGATATAAAATTTTCAAATGATGAAATTTTTAATGATAATTGTGGTAATTTAAACTATTATAACTCTTTTAATGATTTTTCATCTATTGAATGGAATAAACCTGGAAAAGACATCATATCCCTTTTCTGGAAGACACTTCAAATTATTTGTTTTGTTTTCAATAAATACCTGACGAGCCTACCAACCTCACTGTCACGACCCGCCTTCACCAAAAGGAGGGAAAGGTTAGCAGATTGCCAGACCCTTCCTTCTTTATGTTGAAGGAGAGATAATGACCCCCGAAACCCACCTTCAATATGTCCCGGAGTGGCGACCATCACCAAGGGCATAAAGTCACACACTAAATGGAAGGAATTCCCCTTTTTTTCTTTTGATTGGATCTGGAGATAAGACAGTAAATCCCACAACAGCAATACTAAAAGTGCAAATCTGACTGAAAAATAAACCATTCCCACATGTATATTCAAAGGTAATGATACAAGTCACAATACTCCAAAAGTAAAGAGATTCCAAGAGAACAACAGCAACTGCCCCAAAGGTCCAAGCTAGTATGGTCCCACACGATCCCTGAAGTCCTCCTGGAAACCTGAAAGCAGTTTTATATACGCAGGGTGAGCATACAATTATACTCAGTAGGGAAAAACCTAAAGCTCTCGTGCACAAGTGGGGAGACGTACTAAAGTCCCGTGAGAAGAAAACACCCAAACAATATCAAGGAGTCTATCCATCCCACTCACCAACCACATTCACTAGATAACACAAGAAGTAATGTATAATAAAGTCACATCGATGTTTGGGTACCCCTCACCACTTTCCCACTGGTTACTGAAGGCATCCTACGCATCGAACCAATCCCGCCATTCTCACCGAAGTCCCACCGCCATACCCTGCCCGCACACACCTGGGCCATATCCCTTTGTAGTACCACTGCTGAACCCCACCCCCAAACACCTCGGAAACAACCGTCACACGTAACAACGCCTGAAAACACTTAGGCCAGAACAACCACCGCCATGCCCGAAGACACCTGGGCTAGAATATCCACTGCCACGCATGATGACACATGGGCCTCATCCAGAAGACACTTGGGAAACCATCTACCCGCAAAAAACTAGGAAAACCACCATACTACCCTACCCAAAGATTCTTGGGCCAATAATGGACTTCAGGCCATCACAACCTTCCCGTAGAGTCTTGGGTATTCGAGAAAGGGAGCAGAAAAGGAGCTAATAACCAGCCACTTATAGAAGTGTTGGGGAAAACACCCTCCCCCATGAAATGGGGGTGTTTGGAACTAAGTGCTCAACTTGGGTGGGGAGTGAACAAGAAACACAAAACTACAAGTATATGTACAGATAACAAGCACTCACCCAAATCTAGGTTTTTCTTCAGCCAAACTAAAGAACACAATCAACACCCACGACCAAGTCATGACTCACACCAAACCAAAACCCATTTGTCCCATACTTGTTTCATGTTCAGTAATAATGTTTAAATATGTTTCTGCACCTACTTAGGCAACTAGCAAGCATAAGAAAAATCCAAAGAAAGAGTACAGTCAAACATCAACTTAAACATTCACACCCGATTCTCTTGTAAAGTCACAACAACAAATGGATAAGTGAGATCCCTAAAAGTAAGGGAACCAAAGAAAACCCCAAGATATAGCCCCATGTCTCCATGATCCATGAACCAATGACTTCTCAACAATAGAGGATCCCACCCCAATTCGTGATATAATCAAGTAACCACACAACCTCATACTCATAACCAGCGAATCCAAAACAACAGGGGATCCCATCCCCACCCACATCACCCAGAAATCTTCCCATGAATGAAGAAAACCAAACCACTACCACCAACACAATGTAGGACCATGCCGGTATTTTCAGATTTAAAATATTTAACACACTCCATGATTCCAATTCCACTATACTTTAACCGGGGTTATCACATAAAATGATTGATCATGGTGATTTCAATTTTTTTATCCGAATATACGTAATTAACCAATTTCCTTTACATGACCCACACGAGAATTGAGGTTTTATTAATGCATAGAGAAAGACCACAAACGTCCATGATTTTCAGTAGGTTTAAACCCACACAATCTAGAAACTATTAAGCATGAAGAAGAGAAAAAAAGAGCAGCATCATCGGTCACACCCCTCCATTTCAATATTTAGAATCCTTTTATTATCTTCTTTAATGTTTGGTTCATCCAATTCTACAGAAGAAATTGTGTACCCACCCCACAAGATACACAGAAAGGAGAGGCGAAGGTGAAATCCTACATGATTGATCAATAATTGTTGTTTTTCTCCATGCGCCAGGAACAGGGGATGCATGACCTGCAATGCTCTAGCATGGGTGCACCACTTGCCTCGGTAACAAAGGACTTCGAACGCACAAGGAAGAAGAGAGAAGCCATCCAAAAAGGATGAAGGGGGAAGAATACCTTCTTCTGTGATATATAGTTAAAAAATCCCGTTGTTACGGAATAAGAAATTTGAATGACTTGGAAGTTGGATCGTGGTTATTCCACACAGTTGGGTGGTTACACACGACTGGATTAATTGTTATTTAAAAGGGAGGTTTCTCTGGATTATTAGATATTAATTAAGGTCTTAAAAAAGGCCTTGAAATGATTCAGAAGGTTAAAAAGGGTCTAAAAGTGGGGTTACAGTGGAGAAAAACCCGCAAGGCTAGGTGACACCGATCGGTCTCGCCGATCGGTCGTGCCAATCGGTCTCACCGATCAGTCCCACAGATCATTCGCACTGATCGGTCGTGCCGATCGGTCCCCCCGATCGGTCGCACCGATAATTGGCAAAGGAAGGCGTCATGGGGGTCTGATTCATTACATCAGATACCTCTCAAATCATTCTCACCTTTGAGAATCAAAACCAGACCTGGAGGGAGGAGGATGGGATCCAAACAACCACCCTAGAAGATACCAGTCAGGAGTGAACCTCTACGACATAGGAACATCTTATCTTCTGGACAAAAAAAGCCCTACCGCTCCTTCACCGTTTCACGCAAAACATAAGGGACAAACGTTCGGCCTAGTGGGAGAGGGGTTTCCCTTATTCCGTGTTAAGATACTATCCACTTTGGGCGGCATTGACTCGCCCGCACGGGTTTAGGCGCATATTCTTTAATGAATCTTAACTATGGATCAGGTCCCCCACCCCCCATTCTATAGGAAACTTCACACACACATCCACAGAAAAGAAAATGCACATCCATAGCCAACAAAGTAAGCATTACACAGCAAACAAGCACTGAAAAAATAGGATAAAACTCAAAACAACTCGGGGTATTGGGCACACATCTACACTTCCCTCTCCCATGTACTTTTCTCAAGCTCACCATGTCTCCATAACATAAGAACCAAGGTAATTGTTCTCCCACAAAGTACTTTTTCCTTACGATCATCGATCTCGATCGGTTGTTCTATGAAGGTTGCATCGTCTTCGATATAAATCCCTCCCCAGTCTAGGATGTGTGAATCATCGTTCAGATATCGTCGGATCTGGGACACATGGAATACATCGTGTATCCTTAGTAGCGGAGGTGGCAGCGCTAGCTGATAAGCAACATCACCGACCCGTCGCAACCCTTCGAATGGCCCGATGAACCTGGGAGAAAGCTTACTTCCTCTTTCAAACCTCCACTGTCAACGCCGAGTGGAGACCGTCAAGAATACGTGGTCCCCGACCTCGAATTCTTAGGGTCTATTCTTATCATCGACATATGACTTATTTCGGTCCTGATCCACCTTCATCCTCTCTCGTATAAGCTGAACCTTCTCTTTCATGCTCTGCACCACCTCCGGGCCAAGAACACCTGCTTCCCCAACCCCAGTCCAGCATACGAGTGAGCGACACAACCTTCCATATAGACCTTTGAATGGAGCCATGACAATAGTAGAGTGATGGCTATTATTGTAGGCGAACTCTACCAGAGCCAAGTGTAGCACCCATGATCCCCAAAAGTCCAAAATACATGCCCGCAACATGTCCTCCAAGGTCTGGATGGTGCGCTCTGTCTTCCCATCTGTCTGGGGGTGGAAAGCAGTGCTAAGACGTAGCCGGGTTCCCAAAGCATGCTGCAATACCTTCTAGACTTGTGAGGTAAAACATGCATCCCTGTCCGAGAATATGGAACTCAGAACTCCATGCAACCGCACTACCTCATCCACATACATCCGTGCTAGAGCGTCCACTCCACTCGACTCCTTAATCTCCAAGAAGTTAGCCGACTTCGTCAGTCGGTCCACTACTACCAAGATGGAATCGCAGCCTCCTTGCACTTTGGGTTGTCCCATGACGAAATCCATCGAGATGTCATCCCACTTCCACTCGGGGACATCTAATGGTTGCAACAACCTGCCTGGAACATGGTGTTCAGCCTTCACCTGCTGACACACAAGGCACATGGCCAAAAACTATGCCACTGCTCGCTTTACTCCAGGACACTGAAACTGTCTTTTCAGACCCTGGTACATCTTGGAAACTCCCGGGTGCACTTCTAGGGGTGATTAGTGGAACCCACTAAGGACTTGGCCACACATCACCTCTGGATTAAACAACTTTTCTCGAAAAAACATCTGGTTCTGACCATTCTCCATCCACCCCTCTGGAGTATTACCCTGGTCAACTCAGTCACGCATCACTTTGCACTCCGAGTCTCCCCACTGGGACTCCTCCACCTGACATAACAGAGAAGACTGTACAATCATATGATAGAGGAAACCTCTACCACTATTCATCCTCACATCCAGGTGAAGGGCATCCAACTCCTCCATTGCCCTCCAAGTGTCCACTGACTCTCGGACCGCATCCCTCTGTGACTTCCTGCTCAAGGCATCAACCACCAAGTTTCCTTTCCCTGAGGTGTAGGAAATATCGAAATCATATTCTTGGAGGAACTCCATCCACCTTCGCTGCCGTATGTTTAGGTCCTGCTGGGAGAATATATACCTCAATATTTTTTGATCCATGAAGAACAAAAAGCGTTCTCCAATGAGGTAATGCCGCCACAACTTTAGAGAGAAAACGACCGCTGCAAGCTCCAGATCATGGGTGGCATAATTACGCTCATAAGGGCGTAGCTTCCTAGACCCATAAGAGATCACCCCTTGTCACTACATCAATACACATCTGAGGTCTTGCCCTAATGAATCATAAAACACCTCATAAGCTTCCCCTTCTTCTGGTAGTCTCAGCACTGGGGCACTAACCAACTTCTCCTTCAAATAGCTGAAGGATGTCTCGCACTGCTCACCCCATACGAAAACCCGGCCCTTCTTGGTCAAGGCTGTCAAAGGTGCTGCAACTTGGGAGAAGTTGGGTACAGACCTCCGATAGTAACCTGCCAGCCCAAGGAAGCTACAGACCTTTTCCATGTTCTTGGGTGCTTCCCAAGAAACAACCACCTCAACCATTGATGGGTCTACCACTACCCCCTGTTTGGATACCACGTGCCCAAGGAAGTGTACTTCTCACATCCAGAACTTGCATTTCGACAACTTCCCATATAGCTGGTGCTGTCGGAGGACCTCTAAAATCGTCCTCAGATGCTCTGCGTGGTCCTCCTCCGATATTGAATAGATCAGGATATCATCGATGAACACAACTACGAACCGGTCAAGGTACTCCCAGAATATAGAGTTCATAAGTCCCATGAACCCAGTTGAGGCATTCATAACACCGAAAGGCATGACCATGAACTCGAAGTGCCCATATCTGCAACTGAATGCCGTCTTCAAGATGTCGCCCTCCTTCACCCTCAACTGGTGATATCCAGACCATAGTTCAATCTTCGAGAACCATCCTACCCCTTTCAGCTTGTCAAAAATATCGTCTATCCTCGGAAGAGGGTAGAGATTCTTGATCGTCACCTGATTCAGCCTCCTGTAGTCTATGCACAACATGAGACCACCATCTGCCTTCTTTGTGAAAAAGACTAGAGCACCCCACGGTGACACACTTGGTCAAACATACCCCCACTTCATCAGATCGTCAATCGGAATCCGCTAATCCCATAGCTCCAAAGGTGTCATCCGGTAAGGAGCCATCGAAATCAGATTGGCATCGAGCTCCAAGTCTATCCCAATCTCGATATCACATTGAGGGGGTAGTGTCGTTACATCCTCAGGAAACATGTCCATAAACTCTCTGACTATTCCTGGCACCTCCACCATCTCACCATCTACTGACTCTACTAACAGCTCGGCTAACAAGGAGAGGAGGGGTTCCTCTCGCCTGCTGCCCTTCTGACTGCTTCGCTCACCAGTGAAAGTAACATGCCGGCCACCCATGTATGATAACACAACCCTTCCTCAGAAGCAGTCGATGATGGAACCCAAAGAGAATAGCCAGTCGATACCTAGAATGACATCATATGGCTGTATCTATAGCAGTAGAAAATCCCTGACTGACTGATGTGGCCCTATCATCAGTATGAATCTTCGACAAACATATAACATGTCGGTCTGACCTCCAACTGGTGTGCTCAGCATTAGGGGCACTGGAAGTCTCTCCGCATCTAGTCCCAAAGCATTGTCCAGACCGGGTGTAACAAAGGAGTGCGATGCTCTGGTATCGAACAAGCCGTATGAAAGGGTACTGAACAAACTGATCATACCTCAAACAACCTCCGATCCTGCTAGAACTGCTGCCTCTACGGCATGAAACTGTCCACGCCTATCTCCTCTTCCCCTCGGCTATCGGCCGCCTCCCTGACCACGCCCAGGTCGAGGTCTCTGATGTAACACCCCAAGCTTCTACGGTACGCTTCTCTTTGAATAATGCGATAGCGTGTGTTGTACGCAACATCGAGTTCTAACAACCAATCAAACTAGCCGTTATGAATAGTAATACCTACTTTTTAAAATTATATATATTTTATATTTCAAAATGGAATTCATTTTTGGATTCAGAATATCTAATTTAGCCTAAGGTAAAATTTTGGTACTTTTCGGATAACTTTCATATTTTGATGAATAGTGAAAATTACTAAATTTTAATTAAAAACAACTTTTTTAATCAAAATAATTAATAGTGATAAATTATGAATTTTATTAGTTTTAAAGTATATTTAGAATATATTTTTACCATTTAATATAATTTTGGTCATTATACATAATTTTACAATTAAACCGAACATAAACAAGTGTCAATCTTTTGATAGTTATTATCTCTTAAAAACACGCTTTTTGTATTGACAGCGGAAATTAATTTTAAATTAATTTCTGCCACTTCTGTGTTTTGAATTTAGGAAAATGGATTCCATATTTGGAATCAGGATGTTCAAATTGTGTAAATAGGTAACTTTTATTTTTAGACATTTTGAATAATTACTGCGGTAAATATTTTATTTACCATGGTTAAGGGTAAATCCGGTAAATAAGGGTTAACAAAATAATATTATAATAATACTAAATTACCCAAAAACGTGTCTTAACCCTATTGGTTGATACATGGTCGACCATGGGCATCTTTGGGTCGATTTTGGGACCCCATGGATCCACTTGTAAGTGATAATGACACTTTATTTTAATTAAGTTAAAATGAATACAAAAATGACACAAGCATATATCTTTTAGAAAAACAATTGTTACATAGGGTTATATATGTTGGATTTTAGATTATAAATATTCATTAGAAAGATAAAGAGATTTACTACATAATGATATTTTATTTATAAATTTTAGACATTAAATAATTTATTTTATTTATGACACAATGATGATGCAGTAATTACTATAATAGTGAAAAATTAAAATAATTGATATTACAAATACCCAAATAAATATAATATGAAACTTTTAATGAAATAAACTAATTTTATAGAATAATATGATATATTAGGATTGATTTAATTGACTTTGTTCGAAGTAATCAATCTGTTATGAGTTTCAAAAAAATCAACTATTGAATTGTTTTAAAATTGACATAAAATAGTTCTTAAAACAAATATTATATTATTAATTGATATTAAATTCCTAAAAATCTAAGGTTCTGCCAAGAGACTTATATCATGATAGGTTCATCATTAATGGACAACTTGGGGGTCGATTGGATGTATGTAGTAAGTTTATTAACCATATTATATAAAAATACAAAGCGACATTGTAAAAGTGAAACTAATTAACTTAGAGTTAATACTTAAAGATAAGGTTAATATAAGTACCCAAACCTGTCTAAATTCTATTTGTTGAGTTTTTTTCGACCCATACCCACCATAAACTTTGAATAATCAACTTTGGATCCATTAGAAACCGAATATGAATTTATTATAAATTAATATTTCTAGCTTTTCCAAAGGTGCCCCTCACCCCTCTTATAAAAGGGAACTCCTACTTCTCATTTCTTCACTCCTTAAAAGCATTTTGGTTCGGCAAAAATCTACCCAAATACTCTCCCAACATCCCTCACTACAACCTAGAGGCCTTAGTTTGATCAGAAAGCCAGCCTACGGATCCCTTTTGATCAAATCAAAAGGAAGAACCCGAAGAAGAGGTAATGTTTTCACCACCCCTTTTCTAAGTTCATTTCTTCTTCCACTTCTTCTTCCTTTGTTGTTACCATTCTAAAATAATAACTCCAGTATCTAACATATATGGTGATGTTATTATAAATATTTTACAACCATATTCAGTATTCTATCCACCCTTTGAATAACATGTCACCAAACGTGCGTACGTACGGCTTACCGTCTCCACGTCGTGGTGTAATTGTTATTCAATATATTATTATTTGGATGGGTATAATAATGATGGGAAACTCATGTAAACAATAAATATAACATGTTAATGATTCTTTATATATGATATACCATCCATTTATATGTTATTTTAATATCAAAAGAATGATATTGTCACTCGTGCGTACGTACGGACTACCGTCTCTACGAACGCGATGAGATTCATTCTCCATCGTATCCATTCAAGTATAATTATCATTTGATGATTTAAAAATGATGTTTAAGGACTTGATATCATTCTGGATATGAATAAGATACAACAAACATGGCTTATGTAACAAAACATATAAAAGAAAATGAGTAAGTTAACACCCGAAACGACGATAATTCTAAGATATTATTAACAAATCAATGTTAAATGATCATATATGATATCATATTAATATATATGATTCTTGTATAATTTAATAACAATTATTTCACCATTATACAAGAGGTTAACCTACCCCAACCAAGGAAAAGTACAAGGTAAGGGTTATTTCACAATCTCTTCATTATCCGAGGTTGTTTATACGTAATAATCTACTGGGATCTCTTTATCATCCACATCCATGTTTCTTAAAAATGTATTTCAAAACATTTTTAATATTTACTAGAATATGAGTTAAAGTCATTTATACCCTTTTTGACTTTTATAAGTGGGTTATAAAGGAATCTTTTGGTCGTTTTCAAAACAAGGTCCTTTTTAACCTTTTTGACAGAATTAAGGTAAGAATGTTTTTTTATACGGAGGGTGCGGCTATTTTCCGCTGTTATAAAATCTTCAAAGCTTCCCTTACATTATTATAAGAATATTTTCAATGAAAATGTTTTATTTTATATGGATCTTAAATTATTTCAAAATAAAAGGAGATATTTCTTTAAAAAGAATATTGATTTCATCTATGTCAACATCCTTTGATGGATTTTAAGATTATTTGAAGTTGATTTATTATGATACAAAACTTCTATATTGTATTGAAAGTTTTTTTATATGTTTGACTTTGGATGTGCTATTTTTATACCATTCATAGTTTATGGTGGAATTATTTACATTTCGTATGCTAGTTTTAATACGAATGTTTATGTTATGTTTAAATCTTTTCATATGGGAATGCATTGGACTTAGTAAGTGACAGGTGGAGCCCGCTATAGCTCCTCGATGCATCGGTAGGTCTCATGAGACAAACTAGTGTCTTGGCACAAGGCCTTGAAAAAATCTTATTTGTAGTCTTGTCACGAGGCCTTGACTATGTGGTTATGATAGTCTGGCATTATGCATTCCATCATTATGAAAGTGGTTATTGATTTTGCATGTGATTATTCGATTAGTAGAATAACCATGTGAATAATTAAATGGAATTATTTCATTTTATTTATGACATACTATGTTAAATGTTCAAGTTTAAAAGGCTTTGGTTTTAGTTATACATTGCCTTAAATGTTTATTCTTATTTATGAAAGTTTTCGCTATATTGTTATCCTTACTGGGCATTTGAGCTCACCCCTTTTCTATGTTTTATTCTTCCCAGGAAGTGAAGAAGTAAATTATGAATGACCTGCAGGGATGTTATGTGGGGATATGAGTGTGGATTATGGAGACATTATGTTGTTGTAGTAGTTTTTCATTTTATGATGTAATGTAAACTTATGAACATATCTAGTGTTTCCAAGGCTACTAAACCAATCGGTCTTTCGAGATGTGATCTTTCTTGTGATCATGCCAATGTTATGTAATAATGCACCGACTATGGGTAACTAGGGTCAGGGCGTTACAGTTGGTATCAGAGGAAGTTTAGTACAAACCTTGGAAGCAAGATTTAGATAAACTCTGATTAGAGCACGTAGACCTAAGATGAACTTTGAGGATTAGTATAGAAGAACTTCATAGAATTTCGGTATTGTAGAGATTTTGTGAGTTTTCCGAGCAATACATCCCTGTCTGGATACGAGCAGGTAGAGGCGGCTCTGGCACAGATGTACCTAGGGGTAAAACCCGAAAATACCGCTTTGAGCTAGACTCGAACGGGAACTGGTGCACGACAACGGGCCTTGCTGCACTCTTGGTTACGACACTCTCGAGGGATATGCTTAGGATAACTCTCATTTTCTTTACAAATCATTATGAAGGGTTTATGAGTATATACTTCCTCAAAGAAAACATTTTTATGATTATGGATTATATCCATAAATAGTTCAATTTATGTTAAGTGTTTTATAAGTATGAGATTATGTATTTTGATTCATAAACTGATCTAGTTTATGCCATTGTTTAGAAATGGCGCCTAGTGGAAGAAATGGAAACCGTATCAATGCACGCACTCCATGTATGGATTTCCCTCCTGCTCAAGATAATTATAGTGGGGCTGGTGATGCAACTAGTGCCGATCAGCTAATCACCATACTGGGACAACTTACTCAGGTTATGAATAATAACCTTACCCGTATGGAGCACCCTGATCCGCAGCGTGGAGGATCAATGTTAGATCGATTCATGAGGAAAAAACCACCAACTTTAAATGGGAGTACAAATCCCTTAGCATCTGAGTAATGGATATTTTCCCTAGAGAAAATATTTCAGGCTTTGGGGAGTAATGAAGGGAAAAAGTTATCATGGCAGTTTACCGCCTCACTGGAGATGCTGATCAATGGTGGTCATTAATTCAAAACATGAAGGAAGATGATGAAGTATCAAATATGGAATGGAGGGAGTTCAAAGATCTGTTTTTAGAAAAATACTTTCCTCGTGACCATCGAGCAGATATGGAAAGACAATTTCTGAGTCTGAGACAAAAGGAGGACGAGAATATCACAAAGTATGAGGCTAAATTTACAAATTTAGCGAGGTATGCTGGAGATTATATTCGCAACCCAAGAAGTAAGATTGATTGTTTCTTTTATGGGTTAAAACCATTTCTCCATCGAGCATTAGTCTCAAAATCCTTTTCATCGTACGAAGACATTGTCTCATGTGCTATCAAGACCGAAAATGAATTCTCTAAGTCTTATGACTTTAAAGCAAAGAAAGAGAAGAAGAGACCTGCTGATCAATCTGGGAATGGAAATAAGGGAAAGAAGGGAAAGTTTGAATATCCATCTTGTGGTAAATGTGGGAAGAAACATCCTGGTACTTGCTTGAAGGGAATGGGAGTCGGTTACAAGTGTGGTGAAAAAGGCCACCAAGCTCGTGATTGCAAGGGGAAGAAGGAAGCTACCAACGTTCAGTGCTATAATTGCAGGGAGATGGGGCATTATGAAAATGAATGTCCTAAGCGTCAGGAGAACTTACCTCAGAAAAGGCCAAGGGATCAAGGTCATGCTTATGCTATCACTACTGCTGAGGTAGAAGCTCCGAAAGACGTGGTGGCAGGTAATTTAATGGTTTCCTCAAGTTTAGCAAATGCATTATTTGACTCTGGATCGTCGCATTGTTTCATATCTTCCTAGTTTTCTAAGAAAATTAGATATTTCCAATTTGATTTAATAAGGGAGTTGTCAGTTAAAACTCCTAAGGGAAGTATCATTGCAACAAAGTTTTGTGAATCAGTCCCCTTTAGAGCACATAAATTTTCTTTATCTGCTGATCTCATCATCATACCTATGATTGAGTTTGATATAATCCTCGGTATAGACTGGCTTTCGGACTATGATGTGAAGATTTATTGTAAGAAGAAAGAGGTTACGATTCTTGATGATAATGATACGGAACACCTTATTTTTAGAGCATAATCGTCACCACCTAATTCTTATTTAGATTCACCCCCAGTAGCTCAACTTAATTCAATTATTAGGGAGGAAGAGAATGAAATAACTATCGGTGAGGAAAGGAATGTTCAAATAGAGGATGTACCTGTTGTGAAAGAATTTGTAGATGTATTTCTGGAAGATTTACCTGGACATCCTCCAGAACGAGAAGTTGAGTTTTCCATTGATTTGATTCCTGGATCAAGGCCTATATCGAAGACCCCTTATAGAATGGCCACTGTAGAATTAGTCGAACTAAAGAAACAACTAGAGGAATTGAGTAATAAGGGATTTATCCGCCCTAGTGTTTCTCCATGGGGATCCCCTGTTCTTTTTGTTAAAAAGAAAGATGGATATATGAGGTTATGTATCGACTACAGGGAGGTCAATGCTATAACGATAAAGAAAAAGTATCCCCTACCACGTATTGATGATTTATTTGACCAACTGCATGGAGCTCAATACTTTTCAAAGATTGACCTTCAATCTGGATACCATCAGTTGTGTGTAAAGAATGAAGACATTCCGAAGACAACATTTCGAACCAGGTACGGGCATTACGAGTTTACCATAATGCCGTTTGGATTGACTAATGCACCCTCTGTATTCATGGATCTGATGAATAGAGTTTTCAAGGAGTATCTCGATGAATTTGTGGTGGTATTTATTGATGATATCTTGGTGTACTCCAAAACCTATGAAGATCATGAAAATCACTTGTGCATTATCTTGAAGACTCTAAGGAGGCATGAATTATATGGGAAGTTTAGCAAGTGTGAATTCTGGCTTCAGGATATTTCTTTTCTTGGCCATATTGTCTCTAAAGATGGAATCTCTGTTGATCCTTCTAAGACCAAGGAAATCCAAGAATGGCCAGCACCTATGAGTATAACTGAGGTACGTATTTTTATTGGTTTGGCAGGTTATTATCGACGTTTCGTCCAGAATTTTTCCCGATTGGCAAACCCATTAACGAAGCTCACATGTAAAGGGGTTAAATTTGTTTGGACAAAAGAGTGTGAAGAATGTTTCGAAGAACTGAAGAGAAGATTAGTCAATGCTCCTATATTGACTCTACCATCGGGGAATGATGGGTTCGTTATTTATAGTGATACATCAAAGAAAGGACTTGGTTGTGTCCTTATGCAGAATGATAGAGTTATTGCCTATGCATCACGACAGTTGAAAATTCATGAACAAAACTATCCTACTCATGATCTTGAGTTAGCAGCTGTGATATTTGTTTTGAAGATATGAAGACACTAACTCTATGGTGAAAAATGTGAGATTTATACTGATCACAAGATTTTAAAGTATATTTTCTCACAAAAAGAACTCAACATGAGGCAAAGGAGATGGCTTGAATTACTCAAGTATTATGATTGCACGATACACTACCACCCGGGGAAGGCAAACAAGGTGGAATATGCTTTGAGTAGAAAAGACCATGGAGTTTTGAATAATATGAGAATTGAAAGGGATCCAATTTTCATGGATCTACTGAAGATGGACATGGGAATAACCAGGGAAGGTGAAACATCAATGCTTTTTCAAATGGTTGCCAAACCATCTTTACTAGAAAGGATTAAGAGTTCTCAGATTGATGATGAAGAATTCCAAAAGAAGATTAAAGCTGTGAATGATGGGAGATTGAGAGACTTTGTGTATGAAGATGGAATTTTGAAATTCGGGAAGAGACTTTGTGTTCCCGATTTACCTGATTTAAATAGGGAATTGCTGGATGATGCTCATAATTCCAATTTCTCTATACACCCTGGGAGCACAAAAATGTATAGAGATTTGAAGGAACATTTTTGGTGGGACAACATGAAGAGGGAGATTGCTGATTTTGTGTCAAGATGTATGGTTTGTCAACAAGTGAAAGCTGGAAGGCAACAGCCTGGAGGAGTCATGCAACCTCTTCCCATACCGGAGTGGAAATGGGGCAATATTACAATGGACTTTGTCATGGGGCTACCAAAGACTCCTAGAAGGAATGATGCAATATGGGTTATTGTTGATCGTCTTACCAAGTCAGCACATTTTCTTGCTATAAGAGAAGATCTACCCCTGGAACTTCTAGCAAGACTATATATTAATGAAGTTGTGAGACTTCATGGAGTACCCTTATCAATTGTTTCTGATCGTGATCCCCGTTTTACTTTATGATTTTGGAAAAGTCTTCAAAAATCCCTGGATACTGAACTTCATTTGAGAACTGCTTACCACCCTCAGACAGATGGACAATCAGAACAGACTATTTAGACTTTAGAAGACATGTTGAGATCTTTCTCACTTGACTTTCAGGGTATGTGGGATCAATATTTATCACTGGTAGAATTTTCCTATAACAATAGCTTCCATTCGAGTATTCAGATGGCACCATATGAAGCGTTATACGGAAAGAGATGTCGTACACCAACCTGTTGGGATGACGTTGGTGAATGAAAACTTGTAGGCCCAGAACTGGTGGAGGAAACGGTGGAAAAGGTGAAAGTAATCCAAAATCACACTAAAGAAGCTCAAAGTAGGCAGAAGAGCTATGCCGATAATCGAAGGAAGGATTTTGAATTTCAAGTCGGTGATCATGTTTTCCTGAAGGTATCTCCGTGGAAGGGAGTCATACGTTTTGGTAAGAAAGGTAAATTGAGTCTCAGGTACATCGGACCTTTCGAAATTCTAGAACGAATTGGGGTTGTAGCTTACCGATTGGCAATGCCGCCAAGTCTCTCCAAAGTTCACGATGTGTTCCACGTATCTCTGTTGAGGAAATACATGCCTGACCCAACACATGTACTCACCTATGAGGAATTAGAACTGGAACCCGATATTTTCTATTGTGAAGAGCCCGTCATGATTCTTGATACGAGAGAACAAGTACTGAGAAACCGGACGACGCGTCTGGTAAAAGTTTTGTGGAGAAACCATAAGATGGAAGAGGCAACGTGGGAACCCGAGGAACTTATGAATAAGAACCACCCGAGTCTTTTCATGCGATAGAATTCTAGAAATTTCGAGGACGAAATTATTTGAAGGAGGGGAGAATGTAACACCCCAAGCTTCTACGGTACGCTTCTCTTTGAATAATGCGTTAGCGTGTGTTGTACGCAACACCGAGTTCTAACAACCAATTAAACTAGCCGTTATGAATAGTAATAACTACTTTTTAAAATTATATATATTTTATATTTCAAAATGGACTTCATTTTTGGATTCGGAATATCTAATTTAGCCTAAGGTGAAATTTTGGTACTTTTCGGATAACTTTCATATTTTGATGAATAGTGAAAATTACTAAATTTTAATTAAAAACAACTTTTTTAATCAAAATAATTAATAGTGATAAATTATGAATTTTAGTAGTTTTAAAGTATATTTAGAATATATTTTTACCATTTAATATAATGTTGGTCATTAGACATAATTTTACAATTAAACCGAACATAAACAAGTGTCAATCTTTTGATAGTTATTATCTCTTAAAAACACGCTTTTTGTTTTGACAGCGGAAATTAATTTTAAATTAATTTATGCCACTTCTGTGTTTTGAATTTAAGAAAATGGATTCCATATTTGGAATCAGGATGTTCAAATTTTGTAAATAGGTAACTTTTATTTTTAGACATTTTGAATAATTACTGCGGTAAATATTTTATTTACCATGGTTAAGGGTAAATCCGGTAAATAAGGGTTAAAAAAATAATATTATAATAATACTAAATTACCCTAAAACGTGTCTTAACCCTATTGGTTGATAATGGTCGACCATGGGAATATTTGGGTCGATTTTGGGACCCCATGGATCCACTTGTATGTGATAATGACACTTTATTTTAATTAAGTTAAAATGAATACAAAAATGACACAAGCATATATCTTTTAGAAAAACAATTGTTACATAGGGTTATATATGTTGTATTTTAGATTATAAATATTCATTAGAAAGATAAAAAGATTTCCTACATAATGATATTTTATTTATAATTTTTAGACATTAAATAATTATTTTAATTATGACACAATAATGATGCAGTAATTACTATAATAGTGAAAAATTAAAATAATTGATATTACAAATACCGAAATAAATATAATATGAAACTTTTAATGAATTAAACTAATTTTCTAGGATAATATGATATATTAGGATTGATGTAATTGACGTTTTTCTAAGTAATCAATCTGTTATGAGTTTCACAAAAATCAACTATTGAATAGTGTCAAAATTGACATAAAATAGTTCTTAAAACAAATATTGTATTATTAATTGATATTAAATTCCTAAAAATATAAGGTTCGGCAAAGAGACTTATATAATGATAGGTTCATCATTAATGGACCACTTGGTGGTCGCTTGGATGTATGTAAAATGTTTATTAACCATATTATATAAAAATACAAAGAGACATTGTAAAAGTGAAACTAATTAACTTAGAGTTAATACTTAAAGATAAGGTTAATATAAGTACCCAAACCTGTATAAATTCTATTGGTTGAATTTTTTTCGACCCATCCCCTCCTTAACCTTTGAATAATCAACTTTTGATCCATTAGAAACCGAATATGAATTTATTATAAATTAATATTTCTAGCTTTTCCAAAGGTGCCCCTCACCCCTCTTATAAAAGGGCACTCCTCCTTCTCATTTCTTCACACCTTCAAAGCCTTTTGGTTCAGAAAAACTCTACCCAAATACTCTCCCAACATCCCTAAATACAACCTAGAGGCCTTATTTTGATCAGAAAGCCAACCTAAGGAGCCCTTTTGATCAAATCAAAAGGAAGAACCCGAAGAAGAGGTAATGTTTTCACCACCCCTTTTCTAAGTTCATTTTTTCTTCCACTTCTTATTCCTTTGTTGTTACCATTATAAAATAATAACTCCAGTATCTAACATATACTGTGATGTTATTATAAATATGGTACAACCATATTCAGTATTCTATCCACCCTTTGAATAACATGTCACCATACGTGCGTACGTACGGCTTACCGTCTCCACGTCGTGGTGTAATTGTTATTCAATATATTATTATTTGGATGAGTATAATAATGATGTGAAACTAATGTAAATAATAAATATAACATGTTAATGATTATGTATATATGATATACCATCCATTTATATATTATTTTAATATCAAAAGAATGATATTGTCGCTTGTGCGTACGTACAGACTACCGTCTCCACGAACGCGATGAGATTCATTCTCCATCGTATCCATTCAAGTATAATTATCATTTGATGATTTAAAAATGATTTTTAAGGACTTGATATCATTATGGATATGAATAAGATACAAAAAACATGGCATATGTAACAAAACATATAAAAAAAAATGAGTATGTTAACACCCGAAACGACGATAATTCTAAGATATTATTAACAAATCAATGTTAAAAGATCATATATGATATCATATTAATATATATGATTCATGTATAATTTAATAACAATTATTTCACCATTATACAGGAGGTTAACCTACCCCAACCAAGGAAAAGTACAAGGTAAGGGTTATTTCACAATCTCTTCATTATCCGAGGTTGTTTATACGTAATAATCTACTAGGATCTCTTTATCATCCACATCCATGTTTCTTAAAAATGTATTTCAAAACATTTTTACTATTTACTAGAATATGAGTTAAAGTCATTTATACCCTTTTTGACTTTTATAAGTGGTTTATAAAGGAATCTTTCGGTCGTTTTCAAAACAAGTTCCTTTTTAACCTTTTCGACAGAATTAAGGTATGAATGTTTTTTTATACGGCGGGTGCGGCTATTTTCCGCCGTTATAAAATCTTCAAAGCTTCCCTTACAAGATTATAAGAATATTATCAATGAAAATGTTTTATTTTATATGGATCTTAAATGATTTCAAAATAAAAGGAGATATTTCTTTAAAAAGAATATTGATTTCATCTATGTCAACATCCTTTGATGGATTTTAAGATTATTTGAAGTTGATTTATTATGATACAAAACTTCTATATTGTATTGAAGGTTTTGTGATATGTTTGACTGTGTATGTGCTATTTTTATACCATTCATAGTTTATGGTGGAATTATTTACATTTCGTATGCTAGTTTTAATACGAATGGTTATGTTCTGTTTAAACCTTTTCATATGGGAATGCATTGGACTTAGTAAGTGACGGGTGGAGCCCGCTATAGCTCCTCGATTCATCGGTAGGTCTCATGAGACAAACTAGTGTCTTGGAACAAGGCCTTGACAAAATCTTATTTGTAGTCTTGGCATGAGTCCTTGACTATGTGGTTATGATAGTCTGGCATTATGCATTCCATCATTATGAAAGTGGTTATTGATTTTGCATGTGATTATTCGATTAGTAGAATAACCATGTGAATAAGTAAATGGAATTATTTCATTTTATTTATGACATACTATGTTAAATGTTCAAGTTTAAAAGGCTTTTGTTTTAGTTATACATTTCCTTAAATGTTTATTCTTATTTATGAAAGTTTCCGCTATATTGTTATCCTTACTGGGCATTTGAGCTCACCCCTTTTCTATGTTTTATTCTTCCCAGGAAGTGAAGAAGTAAATTATAAATGACCTGCAGGGATGTTATGTGGGGATATGAGTGTGGATTATGGAGACATTATGTTGTTGTAGTAGTTTTTCATTTTATGATGTAATGTAAACTTATGAACATATCTAGTGTTTCCAAGGCTACTAAACCAATCGGTCTTTCGAGATGTGATATTTCTTGTGATCATGCCAATGTTATGTAATAATGCACCGACTCTAGGTAACTACGGTCGGGGCGTTACATCTGAGGAGTGCCCTGAGGTCGGCCTCTGCCTGTAACGCCGACCCTCGGAGGAGCAGGAGCTCGCTGCCCCTGCTGCTGCTGATGGAATGGCCTTGCTGGAAGTTGCTGCTGAGGCAGGTGCTGGGCCTGTCCACCACTGCCATACTGAACTCGGTCCGGGCACTGATTCCGGAGATGTCCATGGCTCCCATAGATGATGCACCTTGGTCCTGGGCCCGAAGGGAAAGGGCGAGGACCGAGGGACCAGAATTGGAACTTCTGCGGCCTGCTCCCTACTGGTCGAAACCTAGAGGGTCCAAATGCTAGAGGTCTGGTGCTGACGGCCTTTCCCTTTGACAGGCCTAGCTGAATCCCCTCTGGCGACACACCACCCTGCGTGTGCATCCTCTCCACCACCTCTTCCTTCTTCTGGACCTCCAAGTATGTTGGAAAGGTGAAGGGGGTAATGGCGTACTGGAGGGAGGGTCGGAGCACCTCCTCTAAATGTCTCGCCCGAGACTCCTAATCTGGAAAGAGGTCCGGGGCAAAGCAGAGGAGGTCCTTGAACTTGATCCCCAGCTCCCTTACTGATATACTCCCCTACTGGAGGGAGAGTATCTCCTACCTCTTTTCATCCTTCATTGTAGAATAGATGAATTCTGCCTGGAAATCCTTCTCGAAAACAGCCCATGCCACCTCACCCTATATCATCTCCCCTAGGTAGAGCGTCCACCACTGATGCGCTGCTCCCCGCATCTGGATGGCTTCCAGAGGAACCCAGTACTCAGTTGGAGCCCAAATCAGGCCGAAGGGTATCACCAACTCCTCTAGCCAGCCCTCTGTCTTCATGTCAGAGTTTCTTCCCTCGTACTTCTTGAGGGTCTGTCGCCGGAAGGCTCGAAGCGTCTTCTACCACTGGTCGTCCTCCTCCTCTCGATCAGCCCTCTGCTGATCATCCAAGTCAAACTCTTGGGCCTCGATCTCCCGTACAACTCGTGGTCTTCTTCCGGGTGCCATATCTATAAGGTAAATAAAGAATGCCTAAGCTCATGTAGTGAAGAATATTGTTCTTAAAACGTCTTAAACTTTTTATTTATTCCAAATTCCCATGACACCCCAGAAACACGAGAACAAAAGTCATTATGATTCATGTACCTTTCCTAGGGTCTCTACCCTGCAATCAGCGTGGCCTCACTTGGTCGTTCGGTAGGTCGAGAGTCCTTGCATCAGATCACGGGGGGCCCTAAAATCCCACGTCCTAGCCGGTCTTCCCTGGTCTAATTCACACACCGAGGTCACCCAACACTGTTTCCCTACCATCCCATGCAATACTCATTGTTCCTAACTCCAGCCTCCATCCTAACTCTCAATAACCCTCTTTTGATACCATTCTGTCACGACCTTCCGTCCCCAAAAGGCGGGAAAGGTCAGCTGATTTCCAAGCCCTTCCTTCTTTATGTTGAAGGAGAGATAATGACCCCCGTAACCCACCTTCAATATGTCCCGGAGTGGTGACTAGCACCAAGGGCATAAAGTCACACACTAAATAGAAGGAATTAAACTTTTTTTTCTTTTGATAGGATCAAGATATAAGACAGTAAATCCCACAACACCAAAACTAAAAGTGAAAATAGGACTGAAAAATAAACCATTCCCACATGCATGTTCAAAGGTAAAGATACAAGTCACAAAACTCCAAAAGTAAAAAGATACGAAGAGAACCACAACAACTGCCCCAAAGGTCTAAGATAGTATGGTACCACGCGATCCCTGAAGTCCTCATGGAAACCTAAAAGCAGTTTTATTTATGTAGTGTGAGCATACAAGTATACTCAGTAAGGAAAAACCTAAATCTCTCGTGCACAATTGGGGAGACGTACTAATGTCCCGTGAGAAGAAGACAACCAAACACTGTCAAGGAGTCTATCCATCCCACTCACCAAATAATGCAAGCAGTAATGTATAATAAAATCACATCGATGTTTGGGTACCCCATTCCACTTTCCCACTGGTTATGGAAGACATCCTATGAATTGAACAAATCCCGCCATTCTCACCGCAGTCCCACAGCCATACCCCACCTGCACAGACCTAGGCTATATCCCCATGCAGTCCCACTTCAAAACCCCACTCACAAACACCTGGTCCACAAACGTCACACATAACCATTCCTGATAACATCTAGGCCAGAACAACAAC
This sequence comes from Viscum album, assembly GCA_963277665.1. Classification (NCBI taxonomy): domain Eukaryota; kingdom Viridiplantae; phylum Streptophyta; class Magnoliopsida; order Santalales; family Viscaceae; genus Viscum; species Viscum album. Next base: position 1,903,025,379 of record OY728127.1, read on the forward strand.
CGCCATGCCCGAAGACACATGGGCTAGAAGATCCACTGCCATGGACGAAGACACCTGGGCCTCATCCCAAAGACACTTGGGAAACCATCTACCCGCACACACCTGGGCCAACCACCATACTACCCTGCTTGAAGATTCTTGGGCCAATAATGGACTTCAGGCCATCACAACCTGCCCGTAGAGTATTGGGTTATTCTGGAAAGGGAGCAGAAAAGAAGCTAATAACCATCCACTAATAGAAGTGTTGGGAAAAACACCCTCCCCCATAAAATGGGGGTGTTCAGAACTGCGTTCTCAACTTGGGTGGGGTGAAAACCAGAAACACAAAACTACAATTATATGTATAGATAACAAGCACTCACCCAAATCCAGGTTTTTCTTCAGCAAGCCTAAAGAACAGAATAGGCACCAATGACCAAGTCACTACTCAAACCAAACCAAAACCCATTTTCCCATCCTTGTTTCATGTTCAGTAATAATGTTTAAATAATTTTCTTCACCTACTTAGTCAGCTAGGAAGCATAAGCACAAGCCAAGGAAAGAGTACAATCAAACATCAACTTAAATATTCACACGAGGATCTCTTGTAATGTCAAAACAAAAAAGGGATAATTGAGATCCCTCGAAGTACTGGAACCAAAGAAAACCCCAAGATATAGACCCATGTCCCCATGATCCATGAGCCAATGGATTCTCAACAACAGAGGATCCCACCCCAATTAGTGATATAATCAAGTAACCACACCACCTCAAATTCATAACCAGGGAATCCATAACAACAGGGGATCCCATCCCCACCCACATCACCCAACAATCGGCCTGTGAATGAAAACAACCAAACCACTACCACCAACACAAATCAGGCCCATTCCGGTATTTTCAGATTTGAAAGACTTAACACACTCCAGGATTCCAATTCCACTGTACTTTAACTGGGGTTATCACAGAAAAGGATTGAGCATGCTTCTTTCAATTTATTTATCCGAATATACGTAATTAACCAATTTACTTTACACAACCCACACGATAAGTAAGGGTTTATTAAGGAACAGAGAAAGACCACCAACGACCATGATTTTCTGTAGGCTAAAACCCGCATAATCCAGAAACCATTAATCATGAAGAAGAGAAAAACAAAGCAGCATCATCGGTCACACCCCTCCCCTTTGTTCTTTAGAATCCGTTTATTATCTTCATTAATGTTTGGTTCATCCAATTCTACAAAAGCAATAGCATACCCACCCTGCAAGATATACATAAAGGAGAGGCGAAGGTGAAACCCTACTTGATTGATCAACGATCGATGTTTTTCTCTACATGCCAGGAACAGGGGATGCGCGACATGTAGAGCTCCGACATGGGTGCACCACTTGCCTTAGAAACAAAGGACTTCAAACGCACAAGGAAGAAGAGATAAGTCAGCCAAAAAGGAATAAGGGGAAGAAGAACTTCTTCTGTGATATATAGATAAAAAATCTCGTTGTTACGGAATAAGAAATTTGAACTCCTTGGAATTCGGATCGTGGTTATTCCATACCGTTGGGTGGTTACACACTACTGGATTAATTGTTATTTAATAGGGAGGTTTCTCTGTATTTTTAGATATTAATTACGGGCTTAACAATAGCCTTGAAACGCTTCAAAAGGTTAAAAAGGGTCGAAAAGTGGGGTTGCGGGGGAGAACAACCCGAAAGGCTGGGTGACATCGATCGGTCTCGCCGATCGGTCGTGCCGATTGGTCTCGCCGATCGGTCAGGCCGATCGGTCGCACCGATCGGTCCCCCCGATCAGTCTCGCCGATCGGTCTTGCCGATAATTGGCAAAGGAAGGGGTCATGAGGGTCTGGGTCATTACACTCAATCCTACTCTTGACATACTCATAGGATCACTGTTTAATCTAGGATAAGAAAACTATAGAGAATCATGGAGATAGAAATTTTATACTAGTAGATGAATTTATTAATTCAATATATTTTGAGAATGATTTTAATTATGATTAAACCAATGTAGATATTAAAAAGGAAACATAAATTTGGTATTTCAAGGATATCTAAGAAGCAACTAAACAATAATAAATTTTTAGAATATTATGAACTCCTAATTTTTTTAAAATATTCAAAATTTAGAGTTTTGGATGATGAGGAAGAGGTTTTTATGCTATGAAATAGTACATAATTAGGTGTTTATATAAATTCATATTTTGTTAAAGAATTCATTTTTTGGACTAATCCATAAGATAATTTACAATCAATTATTTAATTCCCAAAACTTGTGCACCCTAATCCTAAAAATGAACATGAGGGGAAATGACCCATTATTATTTTCTACCATTATTAATCCTCAAGTGATAAATTGGAAATTATTTTAACTTGTTTGATATCGATCAAGGGGTACATTAAATATTACAGATCACAGATGCTGGGATGAATGACATCTGGTCATTCATAGACAAGAATCTATAACATCCTTAAAATCGGGGTTTAAACTATGACAACCCATATATGAAAATTATAAAAATATTACCCCTTGTGGGGTTATCCCAATATTACCCTTTTCCCTTTTAGTTTTATTTTTCATTTAAATTTTTTAGTATTATTAATTGTGGGATATTTCATGTAAGAAAATATTGAGATAGTTGAACCCATTTGACAACCATTGACGGTGAGGAGGAGCTACACACTAGATGACATTGATCAATCCTTCTGAAATTAATCCCTAGTTGATTTAATTTGAGATATTAATAATAGTAATTTTAATGTAATTTTTTTTTAAATTTTTTTGGGACATGAATACATTACCCATGTATCTTGCAGAAGGAAGAAAAATGGGGGCTTCATATGGATGAATAATAATTTTTATAAGATTCTAAACTAGGGGAATAATGTTATATTCCATTGAAATTATTTTTACAACATTCCCTTAGAAACTAATGGTTGGATAATTCCCCTTATTCTTTTTAAAACATTGTGCACATATTTTTACATGGGTGCCAAGCTTGTTAATAATTAAGTTTTTGGAAATTAATATGAACATAAATTTCAGAATCCAACTAGTACCGGAGAAATATATTTCCATTAAAATAATAATTTTTCAAATATTACCATGGTTCAACTTGAGATGGATTTTTATTATTTTTTTTGCATTGTATAAATATCAAAAATCCTGATATTTTAGAAAATGTAATTTTAAATTGTGATTGGATGTGCAGAAAATATGCTATTATAGCAATTAAATGATACCCTCAAACAATTATTAAACTAATAAATTGTCAATTTGTGTTGAATAAAAATGTTTTCCCACCCTAGTATTAAACATTTGGGTCAATTTTGGTTTTTATTGGTGGAGGATATGAGTATCTTATTATTCTAAAATCTCTTTCAATTCTGTACAAATCAAAATCACCCAATTGTTTTCAAAATTCTTTCCCTTCTAGAATCATTTCCAGATGTCTATAAACAAATTATGTCATTTTTGAATAATAAATTTAGTGTTACGGTATGTCTCTAGGTTATGTAAATAATAATTCAAATTTTCATACCCAAAGTAAAAATATCAGGCTCATTTTGAGTGATTGCACTGGTTTGGATGATGTTAGAATAGACTGATTGATGAGTGATTTTATGCAATATTTTTAAAGAAATACTATTTGAATATTATGAAATGAAGTTTTATTGGTTCGATTTTGTTTTAATTTAAATTACTACTTGAATAAACATGATGTTCAAAATTTAACCTAATAACATAGTCTCGGTGAAATAGAACACCTTAGGAATCCAACTTAATCAATATTAATATAATTACTTTGAATCTGGAAAAAATGGGTAATTGGGACCCCATAGTGAGTCCTTAAGATAAGGTCATTAGGTCTATTGTGTAAATATATAAAACCTATATTAAATAAGTGAATTGAATAGTCCTATACAATAATTCAAGGGTAGGAATGATTAAAAAATAATCTTTTTCAGAAATGTGTTCATTAAGATGGGGGTAATATTGATCCCAAATGAAGAAGGTGATAATTAATTTATAAGAAAATATTTTGATTTGTATTAATGAATTGGAAGGTTAATTTTTTTAAGTAACTAGGGAGAGTGGGAAAAATGTTTTTGCTTCTGGATATAAATTTAATTACACTTGAATGGCAATTTTCTGCACCCAAGGAACTCAAATTTGAACATGAGATGTAGTAGAGAAGTGCGTGATAATAACATAGGAGGTAGAGAATGTTTTGGAAATGTATGGTTTAGAAACACTCTCTAATTACATCATGTCCATTCCATCCACGACACTATTATCCATTGTCTTTAAAAGTTTTTGTGAATTCATAAAATGAATTGAATTTCATAATAGTGCAATAGATAATTGTGGGGGAGTTTGATGTGGAATTTTTTCACCGTACTCTTCAACATCATGTTTTAGTGAAATAATGGAGTTTTCAACTTCCATAAATGTTTTAAATGATTTTTAAAATTTTAAATTAATTTTTTATGATTTCCAATTCGTCAAATATGTCAATTAAAATGTACTTTTCAAGAGAATAAATTAAAATATTTTATACACTCTGATTTCTAATTTTTTTTGTGGATAACAATTGGTTAATTTTTATTAATGTATTTTTATCAAATTATTTTGCTGATTTTTTAAATTTGAAAAATAACTTCTTTCTTATATCTGTGATTTAAATTTTAAATCCTTTTTTTATTCTATTTAACATCTATAAATTTTCAATTCATTGTATTCATTGATTACATTTTTACGGAAATAAATTTTTTAGTATGTCACTATGTTAGATTTTTTTGTCTTTTATGTCCTTATACTACCCTATATACTAAAATTTCGGGATTTATACCATTCATATTTCTTATACTGTTGACTTTACCCTACTACCATTAATTGCATGCATCCATCAAAGAACCTTATTCCATTTTCAATATATCCCCTATTCATCTAACACTTTTCCTATGTACAACCATCACTCATTTTCTACCCCTAAACCTAAATTTACTCCATTGGAATAGAAATACTAATTCCTCCACCATTCCCGCTTTTCTACAATTGAGTGCTCATTATTATTCTATAACTCCCCAAAACCTTCTCCCATTACTATTTCTCTCCACTACCATTGAGTAATCTGCTTCCTCCCCAAAAAATTTAACTATCATCCTTCCTCAATATTCCATGATTCCACCATCCATCTCCACAAATTTATTAAACCTTCCCTGTAAATCCAGATTTAGGACTCCCATATTGATAAATATTGGATTGGCTGTGCAATTTGGAAAATACCAAATCTTAACAGATCTGTATGAATTTACCTAATTTGTGATGTAATTGAACCACGTGACGTGATTTTTCAAGGAATCTGAATATGGATAATCCAATTGATGAAGACCTACAGATCCTCTGACAAATGGAAGAAAGTCCAAAAACACATGTACCTTTTCACCTAAATGAATTTCCAATCCTATGATTAAAGATAGATGATTACTTCAGTGCTTATGTGAAATAATATTTAGTCCAAATTTAAAATTCTATCTTTGTGGATGATGTGGATAATGATTATGTTTTTTTAATTTGACTAAGAAAACAAGTTTCACAAAATAATGTGGATGTAGATTCAATGATAAATGAATTGAGTTGACTAGATATTAATGGATTTGAGTCCAAGAAATAAGAATATGTTCTGACTAAGATTCAACATACAGGTGAGGAATCTACATGAAATAAGAAATACACCACTGGAATATGAACCGATTTTTTTATATAAGAGGATGAATTCATTTGTTACAGAAGACATAGGTTTTTGGTGATTATTTATGAATTTGTTTTCTGGTATTTATAGTGAGTATGATCAAGGATGGTGATTAACCTCATTAATCAAAAAGGTTATAGTTAAGGATCTATAAAATAACACATTGTAGTTTTTTTTTAATTTTGTAAAAAAAATATTTAAGTGGATCCACCTTTTAATTTGGGCAAGTGTTCATGTTAGTGTTTCTCAAAGCTGGTATTGCAACCAAGGAGAAATATGAATTTTATAAAGTTCATATGAAGTTTAATAAAGGCTACACTATAGTGAATCATGGAATTTTAATTTTCTTGATGTATAAAATTTAGAAACACTACATTATGGTCTCAACATGTTTTCAATCTAAAAAGAGGAAAATTTCCATTCAATAAAAACAGAAGTAAACAATTGAAGAATTTTAAATTATTCTAATAATAATTAGAGCTGAATAAATGAACTAAATATGATATGTTTTGATCAATAAATGTAAAATATGGTGTTAGTAATAGATGGTTTACCTTATATGGAGTTTATTTGAAGTAGAGTAGTAGTGTAAAATGTGGATCAAATCTTCAAAGGGAATAATTAAAGGATTTATTACAAACACGTGGTTTCTATAAAAGGTATGATAGAATTTTTTTCACTATTATTTTTTCAAGTTTAATAGGGTGCTACAATGTGTATCCACAAAAATATAAGTTCCCATTATATATCACATGATGATTACATTTTAACACGATGACCTAAAATTATAAAATTACAATTGGATAATGAGGAGTAGAGCTTGAAGTTGTAAAGATTATAGAAACCATAAGAGTATAGATTATCGTATAAGGATACTTTATACCTAATACTAGATTATGCGAGGTTGACACATGCAGTTATAGAGGGTAATAATACACACTGGGGATTCACTCATAACTTATGAAGAGAACCTCAAAGAATGCCATGTGGAATTCATTTCCAGTTAGAATTTTAATGTTATAATTATGAAATTAGTTTTTAGATTAAGTAGAGGGTTGAAAATAGTATCCCACATGCATGGAAATGATAATTAACTCTGATTCCTAAAAATGGGATCTCATTCTAATGATACTCCTCCCCATATATTTATTTAATTATAATTTTTTTTGTGTTTTTATAAAAAATTTTGATATCATTTGTTTAAATTCTCTGGTGGTGTGATCTCATATATTTAAAAATTGATAGGTAATTTATAAAGAAATATGCCAGGGGTGAATACAATATTTACTAAAGATAAAACAGAATACGATCATCATTTTATTCTTTTTCTGTGGTATGTAATGATCATGAAGTTGAGATGTTCCATCATATCTGTTCATACGATGTGTGTGAAACTCTCTATCCATTTATTTTCAACACTTATTTTATTATTTGTCCTATCATCAGATTTTGGGTATTTTTTAGGATTAATTACATCGCTAATATCACTTTAGTTAGGAAGATATTCTTGGAAGAGGTGTTTATATTGAGGGACTCTCTTTCTTTTTGAGGAGTTCCTATATTCTAGAACCAATTATATACAAGGGAACACAATGTTTTGGGAGATATAGGAGTGTGACATGGGAATATTAAACTCTTTCACTGAGGTTAAAATTTGATAATCCCAATATTATTTTGTATCAATGAGATGATGTAGATATTAGATCAACCTGGATCTGTTCTTCTTTCTTATTAACTCTCATTTTATTTATTTTGATTTTTTCTTTTCCATTTTTTCATTAATTTCCCTATTTCTAGTTCCTTCTTCTTATTCTCAATTCACTCATTTTCATTTGTGATTACTATCGTTATACCAATGTGTTTACATGTTTTATTTACTACATTAAAAGAAACACAAAAATTATTTTTGAAAGATCACTCGGGCATTCATCACTTATTCCAGGAGATTGACCCCTGGGTAAGCCACTATGCTATATCTTGTGTTTATAAATGTATCTATATCCATCACCATGACATGGAAAAAATGACATAAAATCAAAATTTATAATTCATATTCTTCATGATATGAGAACTAATAATCAGTATTCTAAATAAAAATTCCCAGGGAAAACAAATCAAGAATTATAATCAAATAAATAACATTTCAAAAAAAAATTTAAACTATATAAATAATGAATCTTACAATTTTAAATCCCATTTCTCTATTATTTATGATCATAATTAATTAATATTTTTAAAAATGTCAAGATATTATTTTTATTAATAATATCTTTAATATCATCGAGATGTAAAATCTCAAATGTACGGTTTAAATATCCCTCCCCCCCACATAAATTAAACATTTTATCCAATGTCCAACCAATGTGAGGAGGGTTATAGAAACAATGAATTCATCACTAGTAATATAATGGCTCAAAAAATGAAATAAACTAAAATTCACCCTTAATTAAATAATATTCACATTCCTGATCCGTAAATGGATTAATTGAATCCAAATACATGCATATATTATATGATAGGTTATTTATATCTATTTTTCATGGTTTCTCATTCTTTAGTCCTAAAAAATAAATATAGTAAAGTATATTGAAAAGGGTTTCTATTAAATATAAAAAGGTGAGGGAGTTGAAATTAAGAAATAATAGAAATCCAAAAATATTCGTAAAACTAAATCATAGTAAAGTAGTAAAAATTTATGTTTCCTCTTGGAAACACTTTGTTTTAAGCATTTAAGATAGGATTCAAATCCAGTGTTATAAAATATGACCATTGAAATAATTTACTCTACCGAGATTTAACTAAGATATGAATTTATGCTTATTGATATTTTTTATTCTCTTATGTTCCATTCATTTAAAATTAACACATTCTTCAGGGTTAAACCATAAATTTGAATGTATTAAATAATGAATGAATATTTCATAGAATGATCAATCATGGATATATTCATCCTTCACCCATTCTTCCACATTCACCCCATAAAATAATTTAATTCTATTAATTAATTATATATATTTTCCCTCTTATTTTATCATTATTTATTTTATTTCATATTACACTTATTTAAATTAATTATCATTATCACTAGTTGGTGTGTTTACCACCCCAGATTAAATTTCAATTTCATATTCATAAGTAGAAGACTCATCATATTCAAACATTATCTTGGTGTCACCATCTAGTATCTCTCCTAGTTTATCCCCTAATTTTGATTAGTCATCAGATAATTATTTTGGTTGAGACAAAACATTTACAACCATTTCTATGATTTAACAAAATTCAATAATATGTTCATATATGAAAGAGATAGATTGTTCTTCGATACATGGGGTCATATTCATAAATTATATTATGGTATAACGTTGTCCTCAAAAATTGAAATTGTGATCTCCTTTTGGGTGTAAATGTTTACTAAATAAGGAGATTCAGTTGTAGATCCATGAATATGTGTTCCTTCTTCTTGTAAGTTTAAATACAAAACCAAAAAAAACACCAAATTATATAAAAAGTAACCAAAAAATCACCTAAGATAAAAGTTGAACACAAAAATTGAAATACAAAAGAAATTGATCTAATCAATGGGCTTTCTAAACATTAATATATTTCATTCTTACCCAAAAATAATGGTAATAAATAACTAACTATGAGGCCTCATTTATTCCCCATGGATAAAATTTCTTATAGTTTTTTTTAAATTAAAACAAACCTGAAAAGAATTCTATAGTGAATGTGTGAGGTCTATTCCCTAAAAAACAAGGGCTTCATGTTAAAATCTCCAAACAAATTGTTAAATAATTACAATATTGGAAATAAATTGAATTGAAATACAAAACTAAACTAAACTAAATAAAAATAAATCAGCGAGTTAAAGAGAAGTTTTCAATGTGTGGTGAGAAGAGAGGGGAATCAATGTAAAATTTTATCTTACATTTATTGAAAAAAAAGATACTCTTACCTTGAGATAAATCAAATCAATATTTGTGACATTTCTTGAGGTAATTAATTCCAATTGATTAGAAATAAAAAAAATAGCTAAATCCCTTCAACTATCATGGTGATATTAATCTTTTATAAAATTAATTTATTAGGTTATATCTCAATTAATTATAAAGAATTTATAATGGATATTTATATTCCATTACCCTTTATCTCAATAATTTTTCCCCATAATCTCAATTAATCTATCTAGGAAACTAATGGATATTATTTTGATTAAGATGAATATAACACAAATTAATAATTAACACTCATAGGGATAGAATTATGTAAATCCTAATGTACACATCCTATTCCATAAATTATATCCTCCTCTATGATTCTAGACACTCATAGTTGAGTTTTGGTAGATAATGTGTGAACCACACAATATAAAATTTACAATATAACCAAAATAACTATGAAATTATAGAGAAGTAAAGGAAAAATCACCTAAATTGTGATTAAAAAACCGTTGTATTAGTACAATTACTATGTACCTAAAATATAAAAAGGATCAAAATAAAACCCTCTCTAAATTAATCATGGTGGTTGATGTTGGTAACCGGTGTCCCATTATGATCCCCTTGGTGGTTGATCCCCTTCCATTAATTCTAGTTCTGTTTTTATCTCCTACATTTATGATGGGAAAATATAATATTCCAATCCAAGTAAAACTACACATGTAAATCCCTTTTCGATTCCTAAAAAATAGGATCTCACATCCATTAGAATACCTCCTTTGAGGAATAATCAATATCATCACAGTGTATACATTTTATCAATTGGAAAAATCATTCACAATCATCTTATTCATTGGGTAAAATCATGGCTTACTGAATCATGTTTTTATGTGATATAGAAATATCTATCAAAATAGTTTAATTCCTTAAAAACCCTATTGGAATCCAATATTCATGGATGTGGGTTTTTACATACTTTTTATTAACTTCAAAAGGGATGCATAGTGGGACAAGGGTTGCAACATGAATCTCAAAACAAAAATTGCTCAACCCACTATCAATTCCCCCACCCCTTCATGGTTAACTTTGAAAAATCATGATGCAACCACATTCTAAACATAGATTACTATATTCATTGTCCAAGAATGAAAAAAACCATGTTCCTCAGCCATGATAGCTTCTAATATCTATCATAAAACACCATTTCCATCATAATATTTGATTATCCATAATCATGCTACAATAGTTCCCTCTATGTTGGAAATTATTATTTATATTAGCACAACGCTAGCCATGGTGGGACACACACTCGGAGAATCTTATCTCTGGAAATATATTCATTTCTTTTTCACAATTATGATGTTGAACCAGTCATCACAATCTAATTTTTCCCTTACTTCTAGGAACCGTCCTATAAAATGCAGACGTCATATTGTTTCCAAATAAACCATAATGCAAACATCATACCTTAAAAACACGTTAAAGTATATATCCTTAAACCCTATGCAACACCATTTGAATAATTTTACATATCAAAAACATAAAATGATTCATGTAACAAAATACCTAAATATTGATCATCATACCATCATGAACCAACTCATTTCAGCATTGTCTAATATACTACAAACATTCCTTATCCTAATATAGGGATATTGTGCCAGCATCAAGGTTCTTCCCAAACTCCCATGATATTTTTTAATTCATGGAATATATGTTATAGTCATGGAATAGTCCCTATACTTTTATGAAGGATTGAATTGAGAAATACTATTCAAATCCATTCATAAAACGTTTATATTTTAAATAGTGATCCATATTTAAAAAATCCCACATCAGATATAATATTTATATACAAAGTTCTTGATAAGAAATGTAGTATAGAAACACAACATTAGTTCTATCCGCGTGCTATCACATTCTAGAATCTCTTACCTTTATTCACCATAAAACCAACCCATTCACATGCCCTGCTTATCTACTGAATCTTCATGTGCAAGTAGCCTCGGATGAAGTAAGGCACTTTCCCCTCAATAATAAATAATTTATGTAATATCTCCCTATATATGTGATTTTCAAATTTTAGGATTCAGAAATTTTTTTATACCTAGAATAATATCCTTATATTACATATTTCTTGTTCAAATATCATGGTTTTCATCCAAATTCTTTTTATTCCCCCAAATTTCACCAACAAAACACCTAGATTCCTCCAAATTTAAATCATATTAATTCAATAAAATAAATTCAATATTACTATGAAACTAGATGCAAATATTATATTTTCCTAATAAAGAACTATTACAAATGATAATATGAAATCTGGATATCATATATCGAGATTAGCCTTATATTTGATTCACTTTTATGATTTTCCTAAACTCGTTACAAATCTATGTATTTTATTCCACATCTCTATGAAACTATTTTAAAAAACTATACCGCTAAAATTATTAGTTAGTAACATCTAAGAAGCATCATGGTTTGAATAATGGTGAAACATAGGAATACTATTCCTAATACAATACTCCTTTAAAATATTCATGCTCCTAAACTCCATGCCGTCCTATGTTATGATGTTAATAACTTTTATTTTATACTTATAACTCCTTCTTTGTACATCATCATAATTCACAGAACCACTTCCATCAAAATTATTCCTTGAAATATTATGTCAAATAATGAAACTATTTACATTAGTACATCATTAACATATCATAAAATCTTTTTGGTTAAAATTATTTACACATTTTAATTTTACTATAATAATATTTGATTATGTATAATTGAATTTCTATATGTCTAAATTTACTTCTGTTAGTTGCTGGGGAAAAATATTCACTTTAGAACATAATGTAAAGATAAAATATTCATTTATATATTAGAGGTAACTCGTATTTTTTATTAGTAGAAATATATAACAAATATACTATGAAATTCATTTCAAATATGGTATTCTAAACTTTTTAGAAATATTAATTAATAGTGCATTATTATTTAATAAATACCATTGATGGTGGTGGAATCACAATTCCACAAAATTAACAAAATTTTTATAAACTCTTTTATCTTGGAAAAAACATTTTTATCATTTTATTCTTATCAAAAATGTTATACAACATGACTAATCGTAAACCATTTGTTTTGATACCAACACCTCATAATATTAAAAAAACACTTTGTTAGTAAGAAACATATCTTATCATATAAGAGAAATGATATGATGATTGAAATTCTTTACTAAGATCCATATAAGCTTTTAATATTCATTTACATTCAAATCATTGATTTAGAAAATATTTTCATCATCAAATTAATGAAAACTAAAAGATTTATCAATTATTCATTTTATTTTGAACTCTTGTATATTTACAACAATGGTAACATTTATATTTAAAATATCATATTCTTCATAACGAATTAATTACTTACTATAACCGTAATACAACATGTAAAATTCATTGACTTTTCTAAAATGTTTTACATATTTTGGAATGTGGAAACATTACTCCTATCTAATAACTTTAGGTTTCAATGGTATTGATTTGAAACTCAAATAAACAATGATGAACATTTTAATTAAATTTTATTCATTTTTTTTGGACTTTTACCCACTTGTATTTTCAATAGAACAAAAAAACCTAAATGTAAAATACCTAGATCATCGACCCTCATCATTTAAAAAAATAATCTATAAATTTCTTGAACTCATTCACATTGTTATAATATATCCATCAGTGAAAACAGAATAAATTTTTTTATGGAACAAGCATGTATGAAGCCTATAGCCTTACCATGTCAATAATATACCTGATTATATTGAGTATATGATTGGAGAAAAACCATCCTTATCTCATTTTTCATATATTTATTTTAAAATTTCTGGTGAAACCTATAATTTTATACATAATAATATATATTTCTTTAAAGAAATAATTTTTTATTACCCAAGAAAGTATATACTTAACAAATATACTTTCTATTACATAAAAAAAATTGTAAAGATTTTTTTCTAGTCAAAAATATTTCATACAATAAGAATGTACTATTCAATTATCATTCTAAATGTTATGTTTAATTAATTTTAATTCATTTATATAAAATAAAATCTTTTACCAAATGAGTATCGTGATATAAAAACAATAAAGAAATACATTTATTATATTAATTCCCACTAAAATGATGACCTATTTTGAACTCATCATATCAATTAGATAGAAAAGATATATATTTAACTATGTAATGATTCCACTTTGGAATTACTCTCACAACTAAATTATTTAGTAGAAAAATATTCCAATCTTATCATATATGACACTTGTATTGTTGAGTGGGAAACCCCTTTCCCAATTCAATCTTATGAATGTAATATAAAATATATTGACCTTGTATCCTAACTCATTGGGTTTCCAAACTAAGTGAAACTAAAATATCATAGTGATATTTGGTTACCAAACACCCAATGTAATCCATTTACACCATTCCGTATATAAAGAAAATCTATGGGCACCCAAATTTGGTAGAACCTTCCTAGTTGAATGTACAAGGTCTTGAAACATGTTTTATTTATAATAAATCTAACACATGGTAATTTTAAAAGAATTTCATATCACTATCTTTTCACATTTTATTTCCTTTACATGTATTAATGATTATAATGATTTATTTAATAATCATATTCAAACTACTAGATCACTATATTCAAAACATATCAATGTTTAACCCTTAACACAACCCATAAATTGTGTTAATAGAACAAATTGAAATACATCTATATTCATATATGATAAAATGAATCAAATGTATTTGGTAAATGAAACCCTTTCATGTAACGGTATTTAATTGTATAAAAACAAAAAATACCACGATGAGTAATCCTAGATCCACTAATATACAACTGTCACTTTTCCTAATAGGGAACAAGCCTACATGGTAGTGTGTAGTTCAATATAAAGTGACTCTACACAGGGATACTAAAATCAATAGAGATATCAATTGCACCATATTTCTAACTCATAATACTTACAAATAATAAATAACCGAATAATTCTAGCTCATAATTTAATCGAATCTAAAGTCAATGAAGAACAAAACATAATCTATTTTTAGAACTAGAATGTCACTCATTCGATCAATGAATGATAAATTAGAATAATTTTTACAATGTAAATTAAGTCACACATTCATTTATAATATAATAAATTAAATCTTTGGATAAAAAATGAATCAACATAAATAAAATAATTGTTAAATAATTTATCCATGTCATAAAATATCTATGAAAATACCATTAATATTTCTAAAAACACATTAATATTTATTTATAAATTATATAAAATCAAGAATTTAAACATATATAAACACTTTATATTTTTGCACTCTTTAATATTTTCACTTATATGAAATTTAATTTTAATATGTTATATTAAAATAAATAAAAAAATTATAATAAAATATTATTTTTTGTAAATAATATATATTATCTAAATATCATCTATTTTATCATATACTAATAATTGTTCAAATAAATCATCAATACTCATTTTTTGTGGTTAAAAAAATTATAAAATATGGAACATAATTTTAACATTTTCAAATTAACAATTATAAATAATTCATAATTAATATAATCACCATTTTATTTTTTCATTATTTTATCATTTACAGAAATTTAATATATTTACAATAAATGTTCTACAAAAAAACTAATTTTTCGAAGTCATTAGTCATGAAATATAATTTTTTAAATGTATATTTCAATATAAACTTTTAATATTAAGGATAAATATTTCACAAATATTTCACAAATAGTAATTATTTTAGTATTAACTTTTTTTTAATTTTTCAATTTTGAAACACCATAATAACTTAATAAATATTGAAAAATACATTTATATGATTTACAAAACAATTATAAGACATTTAATAAATTCATAATTTAAATCCTAAATATTTTTACATGATTTACATTTAACAATATATGATGAGTCATAAGATATTACACACTACGTGTGATAGGTGTACAATGCTTTCTATAAAAAAATACAACAAAAATGGCTTACATAATATGAAACCATCACCTACATCCTATATAGGATTAAATTAGTGGTAAAACATATATGAATACAAGAAGTATTTCAAAATAATTATAAAATACTTTTGACTATCAAATGTAATGAAATTCAACAATTTTGTGATCAACCCAGGGAGACCTATGTAGAATTAAACTAATGAAGAAACCTTTTTATTGAAAAAATAATTTATTCTTATAATATAAATCAACCATATAATTTTGTTAGGGTGTACATGATCTACCTTATTGAATTTTATTAGATCAATATAGTATATCTCAAACTCAAGTATACCATATCTAATGAGAATATTAGTGAAAGATTATCCCTACATTATGTGTGATCCTTTAGTAATAGGAGTCATTTTCCTTGAGAAATAGAAATGTATTCCTTACGACATGATCATTCATTTTTCAATCCTATATTTATACTATCTTCAATTATGACTTCTCAATATCATGGGATATGTTATTTTTAAAACCAAAGTATTCATATGTGTTTTCAATTACAATTTCACACAAATATAGTGATTCTATCTGTAATTCATGTTCTGTATTTTCAAAACATAATTTTAAAAGAAATAAAATAAGATTTATAAGTATACTAAAATCCATAAACCATAACCAACCATTCATGAAACCTAGAAACATGTTAACTATAAATGAAAAAAATTCATAAAACTTGAAAAAGAGGGATATATCATTATCATTATCCATAATGGTTTATGAAAACATAAAAAGGGATTCCAAAATACTTCCCTTATCCATGGTTTATCCATGGGTTGAGATTGACTGCTTATCACATGGGTTGGAATCTCCTTCTATCGTGTAATTTTAGTGGATATCATGGAAAATGAGGAAGAATGAAAAATCTTAGGGATCATTACTGTATTGACCAGCTGCATAGGCCTCCTTATAAATCTCTCAAGGACACTCCTTGGACAACATGCATTAACTCATGCATTACATAATTCACGAGTAAATGGAATGCAGTTATAACTTCTTGTAACTATTTGGCTATTTAGTTTCTCCAATGTGTTTCACTTAATGATATATTATGTGGCTGTTATTAAAATGTTAACTCATTAAGATTTAATAAGTTGTTTCATGATATCAAATATCATTATCTTTTGATAAGACTAATATAGAATCATATTATATTCCTTTTATTTCATGCAAGTTATAATACACGACTTCAATCGATAGTATAAAATTATAGGGGCCAATGGATTGATTTTAGTATATATCTATTCTAATGTGCCTAGTCATAGTTGGTGTTATACTTATTCACATGAAAAAATTTTAGGTTTAACATATCCTATCAGTTAGGGGACTGAATTTTAGGATCCTAGAATACTATTTAAACCCTAGGTATTTCATTAAAATTGGAGGAGAATCTCAACTTAAGGAAAATAAGGAAACCATGAACAGTATCTGAACACAAGGAATATGATAAAACTATGTTTATAATCTAAACTAAAGGATATGATGAAAATTGTGTAAAAACTAACTCATGGTGTAACTATAATCATGGTTGGGGTTCTAGGTTTCTGTAACCAAAATCTTGCCTGACCTAGCTTGGAATGATCATGATGTGAAACCCGGTTTTTCACACCATATGGGGGATTAGGGGAAGATCCCACATGGTATGGATTAGTGGGTACCCATTTATGTTACCTGGTTGAATATATAACCAAGTATAAGTCATAGGTGAATGGGATCCCAAGTAGATGACCAGGGTGAGTGGGTACCTGATTATGTGACCTTGGTGTGTTGGTGCCCAAGTAGGTGACCAGGAAAAGAAGGAGACCAAGTAGTTTTAATAGTCATGTGGGACCCAAATATTCTATAAATTTTTTTTAAAAATATATGGGATAACCTAGATATGAATAAAGTGTATAATTTGGGAATGTCTCCATGGGATAACCTAGACATAAATCCACTATATAACGTCCAAGGCACATATTAATGGGATAACATGGGAATGACTCCATTAAGGGAAGACCTGGTCATGACTTTAATATGGGTATGAATTTTTATTTAAATGACATCCCTTTGTAATGGAATTGATTTGATGGGTGTCACCATACTCTTAATGAATTTTAGCCCTTTGGTACTTCACCCATGTCTTCCATCCTATTCCCTTAGGTTTTTTATTTGAAATCACTAATAGGATTCCATGTTAGTCTTGGGTGTGCCTTGTACTCCATTCAACTCTATTCTTTATGTATCACTTCATTTCAATACAGGATATTGGGGTTGATATTTTATAGGAAATCCCAAAAATTAGATTCTTGACTATGGGTGGTAACTTCTTACAATCAATTTGGGAACTTAAGTAGGTTTTATGAGTTATTGTAGATATATTTGGTCTTTCATTTGATGATATCTAGAAACATATTTAGGTTATTTATAAAATATGATAGTCTGGAGTGTGTGTGTGTGTGTGGGGGGGGGGGGGGGGGTAGGGTTTCAAAAATAGGATGAACAATAATAAGACTTGTAGAGTTGGGTTTACCATATTGGGAATGAGGATAAGTGCCTAGGAATGACACATGGGACCTTTTGTTGGCACAAAATAATTGGTTTTTTGAAACAAAATCCTTCTAAATTATAAAAAACATATCATTTTATATGGAAGTCCATTTTTACATCATGAGAAGTCAAATTGAAGGTTGTAATCTGAGCTACACCACTTTCTAATTGATTTATCCATGGTATATATTTTCTATAGCTAAAAGTAGTCTGTAGTCCAAATATGGATCTTAATATTAGAGAATCCATTTCTTAAAAAATGGATGACATCCATTACATACTCCATGTTGGAGGTCCCCCCACCCCATCATTATATTATACTATTTTTTAATGAATCTCTATCCCTAGACATGGGATAAATCATGTAGTATAAAATAACATGATTTGTGTATTCTCCATTGTGTGAGGAACTCTAATATTTTCAACTCTTTTCATGTAAAATTGATGACACCCATATTATGATAATCACAGAAAAGTGTTTTTTGTACAATTTTCAATTCCAAAATTTACTCTAGAATATATGCTCATTGAATTAGTAATACGACACTTAGAAAATATCCTAAATTCCTAAATTATATAAAAATAACATAAATATATAAATCTGTAAACAAAAAAATATTAAAAGATAATATTTATGTAAATAAACATAATTATTTATTTCATCTTTCATAAACAACGAGATAATATTTGTAATATTATTTATCATTAGTATTAAAATCATATTATTTTAAATTCATCATAAATATTTAATTTTCATATTTTGTAAATTTATTTTGATAAAATGTGCTTAAACCTTCATATGTTCACTTAAAAATCATCCATGACTAAATTATTAATAATGTTTTCATATATCTGAATTTATTTATGAATAGTTAAATAAAATTTAAAAAATAAGCAATAATAATTTTTTAATAAAACAATTTTATATATCTATAGTATAAATTTTATGAAAATGATATATTTTGTTT
This sequence comes from Viscum album, assembly GCA_963277665.1. Taxonomy (NCBI): domain Eukaryota; kingdom Viridiplantae; phylum Streptophyta; class Magnoliopsida; order Santalales; family Viscaceae; genus Viscum; species Viscum album. The sequence continues at coordinate 1,903,044,642 of OY728127.1, forward strand.
ATATGAACTATAATTAAATTTAGTAATCCATGAAGTGTATTTTAATGTAGGAATTTTTTTTTCTGAACAATAAGAATTATATTTTTTTACACATTAGGATTAATTTTTAAAATTTGGTTTATCATAGTTAGAAATAAATTTTTATAAAATAATATTCATATTTATAATGGGGTAATCTAAATTATGTTTGAGTGGTATACTAGTATTTTCATATAAATTATTAAAATAACTAAATAAATGGTTATATATGTGGTAATAAGGATCTAACAATGACCACATCATATAAAAATGTCCTTCATGATGTAATGTATTGTTATGATCAAACAGAGGTTCCTGACATATTATTATTTTTCATATATAACAGCACTTTTTTAATTCACGGTCTTTAATTAATTTTACATTCATTATATTACCCAATAACATCCCATATCCATTCTATTAATCCTCCCAATATTTTTCAATATGTTTTAGTCTCACCTTACCCCATTCTATCATGGTATTATGCCCTTATCAAATGAGAAATCATCAATGAAGTGAGATCAAATTTAAAAAATTATATATTTATGTACATATTTTTTATTCTTCTCCCTTACCAATAAATATAAATAATCACTGTATAAACATAATATATATGTTATAATTTTACTATAATATAAATTTAAGATTTGTAAATCTCACATACTTCTTCCCTTTAGAAACATTTTATTGATTGTTGGTTTTAGAACCTACATGGATGTTTTTTATAATTTAATTGTCACCACCTTCATAGATGGTTTTTTATAAATAATATATAAATAGGTCAGTTTAATTATAATTAAATTTTCATAATTTTGTATATAATTTTATATGATAAAATTTATGTATAATTAAACCACTTAAAAATATCATGGAAAACCATGAAAAAGATTCTTAAATATAAAAAATGATTGTATCTAATAAAAAATATAAAGAAGTAATTGAAAATAATTTAATTTAATATATTAGTAATTATGTAATAAATATTTAATTAATATATGCTCTTATATAATAATTTTTTAAGTATAGTAATGACACACGATACCTAGGGAAATGAGATTCTCCCATTATCATACTCCTTAGGATTATCTCCCCTTATCTAATGATATTTAAAAAGGTTTGTATTTAATTTACAAATTAATACTCATATTAGTTTTCTTATTGACCTTTTTTTGATTTATAAATATTTTACTTGTAATTTCAACTGTCTATTCTCATGTCACATCATATAATGTTCAAAATAAGATCCCACGATGATTATATATTGCTTAGGTATGAATTCTTTCTTCTTACCCTTACTTATTTAATGCCTTTTGTTATTCCTTAATTATTTTTATTTCCATCATTCCCATTTATTTTAGGATTTTATTCTTCTCAATATACCATTTAAGATTATTATAACATTGTGGAGAAACATCCCTTCCTCCTCTCTTTAAAAGACATACATTTTCTATATTTTGATTGAGATACATGATATACATTTTGATTCAATGTACTTTTCTTTTTTGATGATTCTTATATAAATATCTATATTTCATTCTCATGTATCCTCTTTGTATTACTTCTTCTATCATTCATGATGAAATTAATGGGATGAACAATTCTTAATTTCCCCCTTGATTTCATCTCATTTTTAATTTAGTTTTCAATTACATCATTTATGGTATATCTTATATATAATTATAAATGAGTTTATATATTTATTGAATTTATCATAATACCTTCATGGTTTACCCCATACCTACTACTCTTTTCTAGTATTAAATCGTATTTCAAGATATGATATTTTATAGGAGTTTATTATGAAACCCATTTATATTTCATCATGGGATTTTTATACCATTCCAAGGAATTTTTTAATAATTATTTACCACTTATTAGAAATGTTTCTGATATGATTTTGAATGTATTATTATGTGATATGTGGTCTAATAATTTTTCATCCAACCAATGAATTATTTAAATTTTTATCACATGGGAAAAATGTATTAGGCATGAGAATATATTCCCATGGTTATAATCCGAATAGTATTCATAGATTATTATATTTTTATACTTATACCACATTATATGTTGAATTCATATTATTATTCAATTATTATGTTTATGATCCCCATATTCCATCATTATAATAAATATTATACTCACCCATTTACACATATTGATTCATGAATCCTTTTCTGCATATTTTTCCACACTTTATTGGGATTCTAAATCAAAAAATTATTTATATATTCCCTAAGTTATCATATGTTTTATTAAGAGTAAAATGGATCTATAGTATCACTCTAATGAAGGATTTAAAAAAATTTTAAAATTTTATTTTTATTGATTAATTTTTGAAACTTATATTTTGAGACATTAATCATATCAATTTTAGGATTTGTATTATTATGTATATATCCACAAAAAAATGAAATTATTATATTTGTGAAATTTTTATCATATTATTAGAATTACATTACAATCCCCAAATGTGGTATTCAATTATAATGGGTTATGTATATAAACTTGGGGGAAGTGGTTTTCCTCTTGATTAATCACCAAAGAATTTCATATCCTTCCATAAGTTCTTTATAACCTCTATAAATGATTTGAAAATGGAAAATAAGAACCTATCCATCATGTATACCTAGAAAATGTGGATACATATTATTAATTAATAGTAATATATGTAAAAAAATACATAAAAAATTAAAATCATTGAAAATATTTCAAAATCAAATTTACAAATCATTTATCATGAACAACCAGATATAAGACACATATACATGAAACACATATATAAGAAAGACCCTAAAGGGTGTAAAATGATGTCTCATATGTAAAATAATATACATTGAAATAACAAGGATAAAACATGGCATCCATATCAACTTTATCAATCAAAATACCCAAAATATCAAACTCAACTCCATCCTCCACCACTATGAATTCCCAAACTCTAGTGTGAAATGTTGTGTCATCCTTGGTAATGACCCAATGTTTTATCAATGGAATTTACTTTTATAATTTTTTTGTATAGTATAATAATATTAAAAATCACAATAAAATGTCTTGATACAAAATTCTATGTGATCATTAAACATAATTTTTTCACTTATATGTTTTGAATTTCGAAAATCTAACATACACGGTTGCATTCAGGGTGATTTTTTGAGTCTAATAGAGAAAAAATATTTTTTTTGGAATAGTTACATAAACATATGAATATTAAATTACCCTTATGAATAGTAATATGACCCTTATGAATATTAAATCATCCAAAATATTATAAACCTCACCCATGAATGATTAAATACACTTTAGGAATCTTATAAGTGATAATATGACCATAGTAAAAATATTGTTATTTTTTGTAAACCATAAGTAATTAATTATAATTAATTAGTTAATTTACAATAAAAATTATTTTTCTAAATTAAAAATTATTTTACTTCTAGTTTTAAGATAATTTTATAAGAAATAATGTAATTTTTGAAAGCATTACGAAATCATTTTTAATTTCAAAATCTGTAATTTGCAAGTAAATTATGATTTCAATTAAAAAATAAATTAATCATACAAAGAAAAATGTTTTTGAAAAATGGAGTTCGTTTTAAGATTATAAACATTAAAAAATGTTTAGGGTAAATTTTTGGGATTTTTCTGAAATACTTGAATTTTTATGAATAGTTAAATGCTATAATTTACAAAATAATCTAAATACATTAAATTTTTATTCATGCATGATTATATGCTAATGTAATCCCAATTGGATCTACCTCCCATGAATTTATTACTACTTTAGTTCATTTAATCATCACTATTACTTATCTTATGAAGAGATAATAAATTAATGAATAAATTTTTGAGAAAACCCCTCCCCCCTCCACTATTTATACCACCCTTCACACCCTAATTTATTCACACCTATAAAGATACAATCCTTTACTAACTCTGCCCAAAAATCTTCCCTAGCCCATTCCACAATTTCAAGTGCTTTTTTTCTCATTAAAAGTCCATGCCTAGGATCTTTAAGGAGGATCTCAAGAGGAAGATTCAAGAGGTAATTTATCTCTTTATTTTTCATTAATTTCCATTCAATTTGAAGTTCTCTTCTTAATATCTCCACACCTATAATCATCCACAAGGTATGGTTTCTCTAGTATCATACATATACTATAATTTTAGGATACTAATGAGATCTTTTATCATCCAACCCTCTTCTCCTATTCTTTTCATTTTAGAAAGGAAAACAATGTTCGTGAGGTGTTAATTTATCACCATCAAGAACAACATGTTTTCATTTTCATTTACCACCATCATTTCTGGTCATAGAATAATTTTTATGATTGAAAGAAATTATTTTATACTTATTTTATCCAATTTAATGTTCTGGAACCAACTTATTCACAAATTACTAAATGATTAAACAAAACAAGTTCGTTGTGTTCGAAAAACCGCCCGAATTAACCCAGACGACCATCATTAAATTATTATCTTATGATTATTTCTCATGGTATATAAAAAAATTAATTATAAGATAATTTCAAGTTATTAAACATAATTAATAACATTTAATAGCTGTTTTTTGGTTTATCCATGTTCTACAAGAATTTCCATTCATACTGTTCACGAAAAATAAGAAAAAGAACACTCCCAAACAATGAATTTAAACTCTATAACTCATCCAATGTTCCATAAAGAATTTTAATGAAACCATAATGAACCATATTAAATTATAAAAGTTTTTTAATTCCTAATTAATGAATATAATTTCATTATACATGACATTAATGTGAATAAAGTGTTCGGATACAATGTAAGGGGATGTTCTCAAACCCAACTCTCTTTCATTGGGGTTTTCCTATTCAACCCATTTTCAGAATGTATATGCCTTAAAAATTATTTATTTGTCATTATATAACATTTAATGGGATATAAATGTTCTCTAATTGATTTTATAAAAACCCAATTGTTATCCAAAAGAACTTTTCTATCAAATAAACACACCCTTTTTACTTCTTGAAGATCATTTCACTCTCCACTCTATGTTAATGGTTCTATGTGAAGAATGATAGTCCATAGTTATTTTGGAAACCAAATTATTATGAACTTATGACATGAAACCCATTTATTTCCATTGGTTATTTTATGTTCAAATTTGAAATATTTTCAATGTCGCATGCATGATAATGAAAATGTTATGATGATACAGGTACGCCCTGAATTATATAGTGCAATATGATTGTTTGAATGTGACGGGTGCATCTGGAATTATACTGTGCTCCAATGACTTGGTTAAAGTGATGAATCTTATTATTTAAAGTGAAAGTATTAGTGAACATGATGCTATCTTTGTTCACAACTATGTGTGTTAGTTAACCACTAAGACATGTTGTTTTCATTTATTATGCATTGCCACATTCCATGCCTTTATCTAGTGATTAATCTCATGATTTTGATGACGATGTTATGATTATGCTCACCCTATTCTATATTATTATTATCTTTCCTCTTCTTGGGATTTTATCTCACCCATTCTTGATTTATATCCCTAGGTGATTATGTGTATTAATTAGTTTTCAAGGGATAATAAGAAGACATAGAAGAACGAATTAAATTATTGTTTATGATTCATGTTATAAATGTTTTGTTTGGTGCTAGTTTGAACAATACACTAATCCTATGGACCCCCATGGTGTAATACAATTATGATAATCTTATAATTTTGTAATTGTAATGTAAAAAACTGTTTGGTCTCTATAGTTGGTATTAGAGGAGAGGTTTAGTTAATTTAAAAATTAGGATTAGTGAACCCTAGAGAAAACCTCTAGTATGAGACTAAGTACAAATTCACACACAATAGGAATTACATAGGAATCACATAAGTTAATATTTTAGGGAAAATTGTACAAATGAATATTTTATTTATTCAGGACCTGTTGACTTATGTTTTGTGCTAACCTTTTTTGTAACAGAAAATGGTGGGGACTAGGAGAAACCAGGACAACAACCCATGTGAGGGTCAATGCAATGATTGGTTGAACAAAATCCTCAATGATTTGGGAGGTGGAGTTCAAAAAATCATAGTGATTCTTACCCAAATATCTCAGGTAATGAACAATAACCAGAATAATGGGGAACATCCTCCTTCAACTAAGGGGTATGAATTAGTTGTTTAGTGTTTTATGCAGCAACAACCACCGAAATTTAGAGGGTCTTTTGACCCACTAGTTGTGGAACAATGGGTCAAATCCATGGAGAAGATCTTTTCTATGTTGGACTATTCTGAGACGGAGAAGGTTACATTATCCATTTATAATCTATATGGAGAGGTCGATCAATGGTGGACTTTGATTAAGAACACCTAGCCAAGTGAAAAAATTTAAGATATGTAATGGGAATAATTTAAGATCATTTTTCATAATAAGTATTTCCCACGAACTCTTCGTACGAAGAGAGAGAGATAATTCATAGAGTTCAAGAAAAATTAAGGAGAATCTATCATGAACTATGATGTGAATTTCAAAAGTATTTCAAGGAATGCTTCAAAAAATAAAGATAGAAAAATTGATAGATTCTATAGTGGATTAAAACCACACATTCAAAAGAATTTTCAATTTGGGAAACTGGGAGTTATGAAGAAGTAGTTCGGTGTGCCCTCAAATTGGAGACAGAGTTTAGAGAATGGTCTCATGGCTATGGTGATAAGAAACAACATATGGAGTTTCAAGCTGGAGGATCTATTGATAAAGGTGGGAAGAAAAATCTACGACCCACATGCCACAAATGTGGGAAATTGCATGATGGGAACTACCTCAAAGGGATGGGGAAATTATTAAAGTGTGGGAATGAAATCCACCATGATCAAGAGTGTCGAAAATAAATGAGAAGATTGGAGAATGTAGTGAAAGAAAGGGGATCCACACCCATGGTTCAAGGCTAAAACAGTAAGGAGGAAGGGCATTATGCAAGCCAGTGCACTAAACCCAAGTCCATAAGGGTAATCAATGTCAACAGACACCAAAACCAATGGGACAAGGGAGGCTAAATCCATCACTACTACAAAATTAGAGAAATATAATGAAGTCGTACAAGGTACACATTCTATTTACTCAATAATTGAAAAGGTATTATTTGATTATGGTTCTACACATTCCATTATATTGTGCATGTTTGATATAAATATAGAATAGACGCCCTGAAACCTTAAATTATATATATATATATGTAAAAACACCAAGTAGTGAAATCATTGCAACCTATGTGTTTTAATATTATCCTATTGGTGTTTGTGGGAAGATTCTTTCGGTGAATCTTGTAATACTTCCCTTTGTGGAATTTGATGCTATAATTGGAATGGATTGGCTCTCCTTATATAGAGCACGAATCAACTATTGGGAAAAGGAAATATATTTTCATATTGTGAACCATCCAATGTGCCCCTACAAATGAAATGAAGATTGTGAATCACCTTTGAAAAATCCTTCAACGGTGTGGGTGTTGATAACCAATGAAGATGAATACCTCACTCAAATGGATGATTCAACGGAAAGTGCCAACCTAGTAGAAATTCCCATCGTGAGGGAATATAGGGATGTATTTCCCGAAGAGTTACCTGAAACTTCCCTCACATCATGAGGTAGAGTTATCATTAGAAATCATACTTGGAGCTACTAATATATCAAAGTGTCCCTGTAGGATGGCTCCTATATAACTGGAGGAGTTAAAGACGCAGTTGAAAGATAATTTGGAAAAAGTGTTCATACGCCCCAGTGCATCAAATTGGGGTGCACTAGGGATGTTTCTAAAGAAGAAGGACAGATCAATGCGGCTATGTATCGACTATTTGGAACTCAAACTTATCACTAAAAAGAACAATTATCCTCTTCCAAGGATTTATGACTTTTTTGACCAGTTAAGAGGAGCTCAATACTTATCAAAGGAAGATCTTCATTCTAGATATCATCTGTTATAGGCGATGAAGGATGATATTTAGGAGACTTCCATTCGTACAAGGTATGGGCATAATGAGTTTCTAGTAACTCCTTTTAGACATTCTAATTCCCTTGAAATCTTCATGGATTTGATTAATAGAGTCTTTAGAAATTACCTTTACAATTTTTTTGTAGTTTTTATCAATGATATTCACATATACTCCAAGAAAAAGTAGGAACATGAAGAACACCTATGAATTGTTTTGGATACATTGAGAAAGGAGAAGTCGTACTGCACATTCAAAAAGTGTGACTTTTGGATGAAGAAAGTCATGTTATTTGGACTTGTGATCACAAGTGAGGGAATTTCTGTTGACCCTTCAAAAACAAAGGAGATTTTGTAATGTCCCAGACCCTCTAATGTCATAGAAATGTATAGTTTTCATGGATTAGCTGGGTACTATAATGTCTAGACTCGAGAGCCACAAAAGGGTTCCCCGAGTCAATTGGAAACATTCCCTCAAGAATTCCTCCTAATATGCATGTGGGTGTCGACTAGCTATGAGAGCCTTGTAAGTTAGTCTTAGGGAGACTATACCTTTTGTTATTTGAATAAAACAACAGCTGAAGAAAATAATAATAACCAACTATGGAAGTGTATAAATAACCAGATCAATACCATGACTTATGATAGTCAGAACCAGAGAATGCAATACTCAATAGAAAGGTAAATCATTCTTGGACTATGAAAGTTCCACATGTCTACAATGAAACTAAATGTAAAGAAACAAAGACTCCAAAATGAATCTCGAACCACGCCTGGTTCCCTCTCTGATGCTCCAATCCCAAACTGCAACCTAATACAAGGCCCTTCCCTTATCTAGTCCTGTAAAAAAGGTCTGCTCAGGTCCCAATCAAGAGACCCGAATAGGGTGTGAGTAAAAATCAATAGGCCACCACTAATGGTGTCTAAAATGAGTCAAGTCAAAAGATAGTGCATGAAGTTTTAGGGAACAATAAATATAATTCATAATTTAAATAGTTATCACAATGTCATTTAATATTTAATCATCACATTAGGACAATTTCAATTCTTGTTTCCCTTTTGTATCATTGTTGATTATCATAAATCAATATTTATTGTTATTCATGCCAAGAACTCCAATTATTAGTTGAAACATCATTCATTATTATCAACAATCATTTTTTGTAGGTCATCATGCCAAACACCACAAAAATCATTGAGTGTTGTTCAACTTGTGTAGAACTCCAATTCTCATTAGGTGTAGGTCATCATTCCTAGCACCCCATAATCTCAAGATTGGATAACTATTAAGGAGGAACGCTGTGTTCAATTCCCAACTTCTAAACAGTCAAGGATGCCATGCCTTCCTCCAAAAAATCTATGCCATTTAATCATTAATTAAGTCATAAGAATTTTACATATTATTCATTTACTAATCCAATGATTAGTTAAACATTTCAAATTCCATTAGTTAATTCAACAATTAACTAAGCATATATCGCATTAATTAATTCATCAATCAATTAATTAATCAATGACTATTCTTGATAAAGGAAATGGAGCCCTCAGCACCGCAACTCTTGAACCCGGATGATGCGATAAACCCTAACTCCCGATTCAGATCTTTTGCAGATGTGGTTGCTAAAGATCAAAAGATGATATTCCTCAGAGGGTCGAGGATCCAGAGCTCAAAATCTTACCTATGTTCTATCGGCATAGAGGGAATGTCGCGATATCCTTTTCAGAAGATGAGGTTAAATCTCTCGCATATGGTTTGCGCTTCACTCTTTTTGGTAAATTTATTAACCGCAAACCTTCTTTGAAGTATCTTCGTTCTGCGCTTGAATCTATGGGATTTTCCGGTTTCAATTTAGGGCTCCTCAATTCTTCTCACATAATTTTTAGATTCCGGACTGAAGCTGAGTATTATAGATTATGGGTCCTTCGATCGTGGTATTTTGGTGGCTGCTTCATGAGAGTTTTAAAATGGGAACCAGATTTTGATCCGCACATTGAATCCCTAGTTGTGCCAATCTGGGTTGGATTTCCTGAACTTCCTTTACACTTGTTTCACCAAAATGCTTTGTTTCTTATTGCTAGTCTCATTGGTAAGCCCTTTAGACTAGACTCTACTACTAAGTATCTCTCCAGGCCTTCCATTTCTAGAATTTGCATTGAAGTAGATGTTTCAATGCCTTTACCAGAACAGATTTGGATCCAGAGTGGTAGGCTAGGTTTTATTCAAGAAATTTTATATGAGAGACTCCCAGACTATTGTCACTTTTGTCTCAGACTCGGTCACCCTTCTAGTTGCTCTGGCAAGGAAAAAGTATGTACTAAGATTAAGAAATCCACCTGGGTTGTTAATAGCCATAAGGCTGGTACCTCTCAAGTTGAGTATAGACTTAAACATGATTAAGTTAATCATGCACATAATTCTGAAAACCAAATTTCAGATTTCATTGAAGCTGTGATTGAAAATGTAATTGTTCCTTCTAAGGAGGATCCTACTGGGATCCTTCCCCCTAATGATTCCAAGAATGTAGAATCTCAGAACTCACTTCCCCAACAAGGAAAGAATGATCACACTGAATCTAAAGAAAACACAGAAGAGGAGGTTCATGATGACTTTGTTTCTAATGTTGAGGAAGTTGATAATTCGGTCCAGATTGAGGAATCTTACCTAAATAACATGGTCAAAAAAGGCAAAAAACCTATGGTTGATGAAGATGGGTTTATCACTCCACATCCAAGGAAAACTAGAAGACGTAAGGATTATTAAAATTTAGAACGTACCATTATTACCAGGTCAGTGGACAATTCTAAGGCTGAACATGTAGAAGTTCCCCAGGAGAAGTCTCAAGTTGAGAATTCAAATCCAGAACTTGTAAAGCATCCTCCAAAAAAAATCCTCCAGTACTGAACTATACTATTTCTTGCAGGATTTTGATGAATAAGATATTCAAGACTGGAATCAATATATGGAAGAGCAGCTTGTGAGATCTCATAATGATTTTCAAGCAGGATATCCTCTTTATTTGCTGCTGATGGCCAGTTTCAGCCTACTGAATAAGTCTGTTCAATGATCTGTTGTGGTTGCTCTTGCATTCCTGTTTTTGATCTCTTATGAGGATGATGTTGTTTTTGTGTTACTGAGACTGATCTGTGGTTTTTTAAGTGGAATCTATGAGATTCTTTTTTAGAACTGTTTCTGCATTTCTTGGTTGGATCATTCTATTCTGTTTTAAAAAGTTGGCTGGAGTTTGTTGACCATCATACCTTGACAGTTCTGCTGTTTATTTGTTCTTGGAAATCATATTTTGATTTTTGGACCTGCTCTGTTTAATACTCATAAATTTTTGGTTTAGAATAAGTTTTTTTGGGGTGACTTCACTGGTTAGATTCTGTTTGATTCCAAAGCTTGTTCTCTCTTTTTTTCCCTCGAGAAGTTTCAGGCTTAATGAATGCTGAGGATCTTGATGAGGTGCTCTAAGGCCACCGGCTTTGAGGGCAGATGAAAGATGGAATTGGAGGACAACCATACATTACATGAAGAAATGTCATTCAACCTATCTTTGGATCTCTTGATGGCCGTCTTTATTGATGGACTTTGGTATGTTGGCTTTGTATTTTTTGTCTCCCCGTTTTCTCGCTGCTGGTGTATGCTCTTTACACCTCGTGTTTGTAATGCTATGTTTTGTTTTTAATAAATTCTTTTTGGGGCATGAATTGGTGCAATTCATGTCACCACCTTTAAAAAAAATAATTAATTAATCAACACAATTATTGTTCCATATTTAATTATTCCCAATTAATTATCCAAATCAAAACACAAAAAGTCATAATTAATTCTCACAATTAATTAACTTTGATTACATCATGGAACATAATTAATTCTCCCAATTAATTAGCATTGGTAAAATTCTTGGCAAAAAATTAATTCTCAAAATTAATTATCATACATAGAAAAACATAATTCAATAATTAATTACCCCAAATTAATTATCTATTTAAAAAAATTCAATATCAAAATACAATACCTCAACCTAAAATCAATCTCCAAAACAAATATCATTTTCGGCAACCCCCTTCGTTTGTTCCAAGACCAATTATCAATTAATCACCAAGGAAAATCACCACTCAAATACATATTCCTAATTACTCAAATTTAGGAATTAAATTATCAAGGGAATCTAGAAAATTCATAAACTCATAAAAGTATCATAAATCATGACTATGGGAATGAGATTTAGACCACCTACCATGGTTTATTGATGGATGTTAGCCCAATGGAAATCCCCAAATTCTGAGCGGCTTAACATCGCCAATCAAGCTCTCGATATAAATCCATAAAAAAATAATGATCAAAGTCATCATGATCATGAAAAATTAGATCTAGATTCACAATCCTAGATCAAGATATCACCTCATAGGTTTAGATCGATAGAAACTCTGAAGATCCTCCATGAAAAGATCATGTAACGATAGAGGAAAGAATGGAAGAAGAAAATAAATGAAATCCACATACTGGGAGGAGATCATATCTTCAATCCAAGCTTTTGATCTCAATGAACGATGTTGAGATCGCATTGGAATACTACCAAGAGGATTTGGGAACACCTAGAATTTGTCAAGTCCGAGCCAAGTTTGAAATATGGGAGTCTCATGGGGTAAATGTGGCTTTAAATAGGATTTTGGTATATGAAAATCTTCCCACCTGGTTTCCTGGGTAGAGGTGCATGGTTAGGAAAACCATGCACTAACCATACAGAACTCTTTATCCATGTTTTCTCGGTTCTCAGGGTTTGGAAACATAGTTTTTCATACCATGTGCAAACCGTACGGACCTCTCTGTCTCGTTTTGCACGCATGGCATAGTTTGGTCGCACAGTTTGTCAAACCATGCACCAATCATGAAAAACCAACTATCCATTAGTTTTCTATAAACATTTACCCAAACGCACTTCAATCCACTACTCCAAATCAAAGGTACATAAAAACTTTAAAAAGTACCTTAAAATGTGCATTATATGACTCTAGAAATGTCCGAGATCTTTCAATCTCCCCACCTTATAACTAATTATCCTCGAGATTCACTCTCAAACATCTCTAATATTTCGAGCCCAAAATATTAGGCCATCAGGCCCTCATGTATTCTTCCCATTCCCTTGTTTCTATAACACATGAAATAACAGAACAGTCTTTCCTAGTAACACATTCTCACTACAACCCAGCAGAAGTATCCGATGTTCCTAAATGGAAGCATCTATCTCGATATCAACCAATTCCACATCAATCACATGAGAAGGGTTGGGTGATACAATTGTAGTTGCAACACATCGAAAAAATAATGCATTGTTCTAAATTTCCATGGAAGTGCCAATCGGTACACCACTGGCACAATTCTCTCAAACACCTCAAACGATCCCACAAACCTCGGCGCTAACTTTCCCTGCCTCCGTACCCTATGGTGACCCAATCATAGTGACACTTGATGGAATACACAATAACCCTCTGAAAACACTTGGGGTTGTCTCTGCCTATCAACATGAGACTTCTTTAAACTCCTAGATGTATCCATACCTTTCTGAATCAACTACATCCACTCTAATGTGACCTGAATGAGAATTGGTCCCAACATCTCTAACTCACCCACCTCTAACCAAAATAGTGGTGATCTACAAGTTATACTATATTGTCTCTCATATGGTTCCATCTGTATAGTTTCATGACAACTTTTGTTATATGAGAACTCCACTAAAGCCATGTGATTTTCCAAAGAACCACCAATGTCAGAAACACATTCTCACAACATATCATCTAACACCTGCATGGTATGCTCCAACTGCACATCTATCAATGGGTGGAAGGCCGTAATTAACATAACATGTTTACCGAGAACCTTCTATAAGTCCTTCCAGATGTGTGAAGTAATGTGAAAACTGCGATCATAAACTATAGTCCATGGAACCACATGAAAATGAACTATCTCTCTCATGTAAAGTTCTCCCAATTGATCTACAACAGAGGTTTTTTTGATAGGTAAGAAGTGTGATACATTCATTAGTCGGTCCTCAATAACCCAAATAGAATAATTATTCCTAAGAGTCATTAGATATCCTACCACAAAGTCCATAGTCACGTAATCCCACATCCATTCTGGAATAGGTAACAACAATGATTGGACTCCAGGTCGTTGATGATCTACTTTAACTTTATGATAGTTAATGCAACTTGTTAGGAACCCCACTATCTCATTTTTCATGCATGGCCAAAAAAACTATCATCGAAGTCCATGGTACAATTTTGTCAAGCAAGGATGTTCTTCCCACCTTGAATCTTGAAATCCTCACATGATTTCCCCTCGCAAACTTGTAGCGACCACAACCTTATTTTTCACATAGATGATTTCATTTTCATCTATTTTCAAGTTTGATGGTATCTTGCCACCATCAATGATTTACATCAAGGATAGAAACTCTGGAACATATTACTTCCTATCCCAGATCTATTTCAAGTGTGTAGAATCCAATGCTATAGAAACCATATACATCCTCTCCTAACTCTCTATAACTACCACATTCATTTCCTCCAGAAAAGTTATCATCTCCCACTTTGCACTTGACTCATGTTCCAACAGAGTCTAAGTTTTTCTACAAAAGGAATCAACCACACTATTACTCTTCATGAGTGTATATTCAAGTTCATGATCATAGGTCTACATATACTCTACCCATATTCTCTACCGAAGATTCAAGTCGTGCTATGAAAAGATATTCTTCAAGCTTTAGTTATCCGTAAAAAATGTAAAATTTTCATCTAAAATATTATATCTACAACAATTAAGTGCATAAACCACTACTGAAAACACAAGGTCACATGATGGTTAATTATTTTTAGGTTCCATCAACTTCCAAGACCCATAAGAAACGACTCTATCCCTTTTCCTCAACACGTCTCCTAGTCCAACCCCAGAAGCATCACAATACACCATGTACTACACACCTGACTCAGGTAAGATCAAAATTGGTTTCAATGTCAAGCACTTATTCAACTCCTGGAAAGCATTATTGCATGATTTTGTCGAAGAAAACATTATACCTTTTGTTGTCAAACCAGTATGCGGTGCTGCCAAAAAGGAAAAGTCTTGGATGAACCTCCGGTAATAACTATATAATTCCAAAAACATTCAAAAATTAAAAACATTCTTGGGATACTCCAAATAAATCACTGCCTACACTTTTTAGGGTCCACTGCCACACCTTCTTCCAATATGATGATCCCCAAAAAGTCTACCATGTCAATCCAAAACTGAAATTTAGATATCTAGGCATATAGCTAATGCTCTATCACTACACCTAGGATGATGCCAAGATGTTGAGCATGATTGTCATGAGTCTTAGAGTACACTAATAGGTCTTCCAAAAAAACGACAACAAAATGATCTAAGTGTGGATGAATGATACTATTCATCACGTCCATAAACACTATTTGAGAATTAGAAAACCCAAACTACAATACAATAAACTCATACACTCCATACCTACTCTTGAAATCTATTCTTGGTATATTAGAAGTCCGAACTATCACTAATGATAACCTAATCTCATATTGATCTTTGAGAACAAACTAGACCCCGTAATATGTTCGAATAGATCCTCGATATGTGAAATAGGATATCAGTTCGTCACATTCATTTTATTTAACTTTCGGGAATCGTCACACAATCATAAACTCCAGTCTCCCTTCTTTGCAAAAAATATTTGTGATCTGCAAGGCAGCATACTTGGACAGATAAACCCTTTATCCTCCAACTCATCTGAATAAAATTTGAGCTCTTGAAGATCAGTCAGTTCCATTTTGTAAGGTGGAATAGATACCGGCTCAGCCCCCGGCATGAGCTCAATAGTGAATTCTACATCTCACTCATTTGGAAACCGATAAAAGTCTTCAGGAAAGACATCCGAAAATAGTTTTTCATGTAACTATCATGCCCTTCTTCCCTATGGTGTCGTCTAACTCCCCTGAGTGGAACCACTCTATTGATACAGGTTCTCATACCCTGTATCACCACGTCCACTACCTCTACCATCCCTACTAGTCGAACTCTAGCTGCCTAACCTATATGGTGTAGAAGACCCCCTTCCCAAACTCTGACTCTGAGCAACTTCTCCCATAGTACCTGCATAATGCTACTTCCTACAAAAATTATGTAGGTGTTTCATCTTTCTAAAAACCCGTCACTCCACTGGTGGTCTAGGACAAGGTTTTTGATAGTGTCGTTGTTTACTGCAATGGTGGAAAAGAACATGGGAAAGATCCAATGTAACTGTTCCTCCAGACTTTCCACCTTGCTTTCCACTATCCCGACTAAGATTCCTGTGGTGGCACGTCGTGATCTCGGAATGTACACTCCCTAATCAACCATCATTTTATAAATTAATAGAAACCTCCTTTTGATTCCCATTTTAAATGAGATTCAGATTAAAAACTTCTGAAAAAAAAATTCAGCCTAATGATATTCACCTGGGACTTAATTTCACAATTATGTCCATCCTAAAATAATTTTGTTGAATAAGCTTCTTATTCCACCAAATATAGATAAAAACATAGTAAATTAGTAAAATTTTCTTCATAATCCATTATGGACATTATTCCTTGTTTTAAATGCAAAAAATCTGAATCCTTCTCTTGCCTTAGTGTGTCCTTATAGAAGTGTTCCATGAACCTCTCAAAAAATTCATTCCATAACATATCATATGTCGGTCCAGATCATACATGAATATCCCACCAACGCATTGCAGAACCCCATATCATAAAAATTGTCGACATGAACCTCATCTAAGATGGAGTCTCCAAATGGCCATGAATCGTCTCTATGGATTTAATGTAGAATTTAGCTCCCTCAGGTCCACCCTCTCCAGTAAAAGTTGGAGGGTTATACAGATAAAACTCCCTTTTCAACTCATCCTTGATTTTCTGAACCCATACAAGGTCTCTCTCCATAAACTTCATGAAATATGAAAAGTTCTCTTGGAACTGTTCTCATTCTTCCTCGGCTTGTACCAATGGTGCCTCAAGCTCCATATCTAGAAGTTAATTTTGAGCCATACCCCTCAGTCCATCCATCAACAAGCGTTGTGGAGGAATACCACTTCAAATCCAAACACAGGTCTTAGGTATCATAACTCAACCTTATAACATTTACATAAGAGAAGAAACTAACACAACAATTTTCAACATGTCTTTCCCCCTTTTTCTCACCACACGGTCAACACCTAGGACTTATCACTAACCTTAACCATCCTACTCCAGGATCTTAGTTAACTAGGGTATAATCATTATCATTAATAAATTCATCCATTAATTAATCCCATTATCTCAAATTAATTAATTAAAAAACTAATTAATTAATCAATCACATTTCATCATTCAAGGTTCTCATAATACACCCTTTTATTCTCATTTTTTATCATTATTTCAATATCACAACAAGGAAAAATAGTTTATGTTTAACAACGTACCCATAACTCGTTTTCCCATGAGTTCCTAGATTGATTCATGTTAAAAGAACCCTGAGTGCCTAGATTAATGCTTGTAGACCCAGCTATAATTCATCTTTAGGTCATGAATCAAAATACCACAATTTATAAAATAAACATCACATTACACCACATGTACATGACCAAAGGTGAAATAAATTTCAATGGTAACAACAAACAACATTCACAAAAATACCACCCTGAGTACTCAGATTTCTCCCAGTACATGGGTTTTCAACTCCCATGCATGAGCTCATTTCCAAGCCTTGAATCTTCCTAGTCTCCTATCTACCTTTACCAAAACAATAAGAAAAAATAATAAGGATGAAAACAAAACCACTTCGATACCACATTGGGACATCCCGACCTAGGATCCACAGAATGGTGCCCCGATCCAATTGGCCACATGCCCTCAAGAGTGCCTCCCTATATGCCAAAGGGTTCCAACTAGCAACGAGGGTTTGGTAAGTCAGCCTTGTAGAGACTATACCCTCTTTTATCAGAATAAAACACCAGTGGAAGAAAATAAAAATAACCACATATAGAAGTGTATAAATAACCAGAACAATATCATGACATATGATAGTCATAACCAGAGAATATAATACTCAACTAAAAGGTAAAACAATCTATGATAATGCATGTTCCAAGTGTCGACAATGCATATGAATGTAATGACACCACGACTCCAAAAGGGGTCCCAAACCATATATGGTTTCCTCTCTCATGCTCTAATCCCAAACTACATCCTATCACATGGCCTTGCCCTAATCTTTTCCTAAAATAAATTTTTGTTTCTTGGGTGCTGATCAAGTGACATGAATAGGGTGTGAATACGACTCTGTAGGCCACCACCAACAGTGTAAAAAACGAGTCCAGTCAAAAGATACTGCATGATGTTTTATGGAGTAATAAATACAGTTCCTAATTTAAACAGTTATCACATTTTCATTTAATATTTAATCATCACATTAGGACAATTTAAATTCATGATTCTCTTTTGAATCATCATTCATTATAATAAATCATTTTTTCTAGGTCTTCATGTCTAGCACTCCAATTATCAGTTGAATCATCATTAATTATTATTAATAATCCTTTGGTGTAGTTCTTCATTCCTAACACCAAAAATCTCGTTGAGTGTAGGTTGTCATTCCTAGCACTCCAATTTTCATTCTATGTAGGTTATCATTCCTAGAACCCCATAATCTCATGCTTGGATAACTATTGGGGATGAACGCCATGTCCAAGTACCAACTTCTAATCGGTATAAGAATCCTTGACTAGCACCAAAAAATCTCATCCATTTAATCAATATTTATGTCATAAGAATTTTCCAAATTATTCATTTACTAATCCAATTATTAATTAAACATTTGAAATTCCATTAGTTAATTCAATAGTTAACTAAGCGTTTAACCCATTAATTAATTCGTCAATTAATTAAGTAATTAAAACAATTATCTTTCATAATAACTTATTCACAATTAATTATCCAAATCAAATCACAGTAATTCATTATTAATTATCACAATTAATATTATTTGATCACATCATGGAACATAATTAATTCTCCCAATTAATTATCTTCGGTCAACTTCTTTGAAAATAATTAATTTTCACAATTAATTATCGTACATAAACAAACATAATTCCATAATTAATTACCCCCAAAATATTATCATTTTAAAATAATTAAATATATAAATAAAATAAATCAACCCAAAATCAATCTCTAAAACAAATATCAATTTGGGGAACCCCCTTCATTTGTTCCATGATTAATTATCAATTAATCAACAAGGAAAATCACAGGTGAAATTGATATTTATAATTCCTCCAATTTTGGAATTTAATTATCAAGGGAAGCTAGAAAATTCATAAATTCATACACGTTTTATTGATCTTGACTATGGGAGTGAAATTGAGACAACCTACCTTAGTATATTGATGGATGTTACCCAATAGAAATCCTGAAAATTCATGAGGCACAACGACGTTAATCAAACTCCGAATCTAAATCCCAAAAATAAACTAAAGATCAAAAAGGTCATGAAAAATTACATCTAGATCAAAAATCATAGATCTATATCACAACTAAAAGGATTAGATCCATGTAAATGGTGAGGATCCTAAATGAAAAGATAATGGAAAGATTGAGGAAAGAATAGAAGAAGACACTGAATGAAATCCACTTTCTAGGAGGAGAACAGATCATCAATCAAAGATTTTGATCTCAATGAAAGGTGTCCAAATCACCTTGGAATCCCTCCAAAATGATTTGGGAACACCTATAATTTTTCAATATAGGGCCAAGGTCAAAATATGGGAGTCCTGAGGGTTTGGGTTGTTTTAAAAACAATTTTGAAATAATAAAATCTGCATGCACGGTTTTCTGGGAAGAGGTGCACAGTTAGGAAAACTGTGCACTAACAATACGGGCCTCTCAGTCTAGGTTTACTCAGTTGGAAAAATTTTGCTGCATGGTTTTTCAAACCTTGTCCAATGCTTGCTGACCTCTTCATCCAGTTTTTTCAAATATGGCATAATTTGGTCGCATAGTTTGTCAAACCGTGCATGAACCATGAACAACCCATTATCCATTAGTTTTCCTTAAAAAATCACCCAAATGCACCCCAATAGACTACAAAAAATTAGAGGTACTTAAAAACATCAAAAATTACCTGAAAACATGGCCGATATGACTCTAGAAACGCCTGGGATCTTACAAGTAGTACTTACTTTTTGTTATAAATTTATCATGATTGCCAAGCCTGCTAATTAAGTTAATAAGGAATTGGGTATAGTATTTCTCGATGAAAGAATGTGAGGGAAGCTTCATGGAGCTAAATATAAGGCATATCACTACACCTGTAATCACACAACCAAAATGTTGAGAACGTTTTGGGATATACAGTGATGTTTCAGTGAAAGTCTTATGTTGCGTATTCATGAAAAATTATAATGCGATAGCCTACACCTCACGACAGTTGATGATCCATGAGCATAACTACCCGACTCATGATCTAGATATGGTGGCCATGATTTTTTCCTTAAAAATATTGAGGCACTACCATTATCATGTGAAGTGTGACATATACATCAACCCCAAGAACCTAAATTATATATTCATATAAAAGGAGCTCATCAAGTGTCAAAGGAGATTTTTAGAGCTATTCAATGACTACGATTTCTCTGTTAACTACCATCCAAGGATGGCGAAAAAGTTAGATGATGGTCTAAGCAGAAAACAACCTACTACTCTATCCATTTTACAGATTGAGAAAGACCCTATCTACCTACATATTCAAAGGATGGATTTGGAAATCATTAGGTCAGGGGATAAATCCTACCTTTCCCAAATGATTTCACAACCATCTATCCAAGATAAGATTAAGAAGGCACAAAGGGATGATCTGGAGTTACAAAAGAAGGTGAATGTAGTAAATGATGGGATGCTCCAATATTTCCATATAAACAATGATGGTTTGATTCGGTTTGGAACCTGACTTGGTGTGCCTTTATCACCTAGGATAAAGAAGGAGCTATTGGAAAATACACATAGTTCAAAATTTACTATCTATCCTCTTCGCACCAAGATGTACAAAGATCTCCGAGAACACTTCTGTTGGGATAAAATGAAGAATAATATTGTGGAATATATCTCAAGGAGCTTGGTATGTCAGCAAGTTAAAGCTGATTGACAAAAGTCAAAATGGACAATCCAACCATTTACTGTACCCATATGGAAATTGGAGCATTCCATAATGGACTTTGTCACAGGTTTCCCAAGGATGTCCAAGGAAAATAATTCAATATGGGTTGTGGTTGACCAACTCACATTTAATTCCCATTTTATCATTATTTGGGAATATCACTCAGTTGGAAAACTTGCAATGATATATGTGAAGTAAGTGGTTAGACTACATGGTGTTCCACTCTTGATTATATCTGATTGTGATCCATGGTTCACATTTAAATTATGGGGGAGTCTTCATCATGCTATGGATACTGAATTAAATTTCAACATGGCCTATCACCCCCAAACTGATGGCCTATCTGAAAGGACTATCCAAATACATGAAGATATTCTATGATCCTACTAATTTAATTAAAAGGTTGATGGGATTAGTATCTCCCATTTGTTTAGTTTCCATACAATAATATATTCCACTTGAGTATTCAAATGGCACCATATGAAGCATTTTAGGGAAAGTGATGTAGAACTCCACCCTTTTGAGATGAAGTTGGAGAAAGAAAGCTATTTGGACCCAATATTGTGAAATAGATGATAAAGAAGGTTTTTGTCATCCAGAATGATATCAAAGCTTCTCAGAGTCTACCAAAGAGCTATGCTGACAACCGTCGAAGGAACATGGAGGTATATGTTTGGGATAAATACTTCCTTTGAATATCACCATGAATGAGAGTTATGCGGTTTGGAAAGAAAGCGATGCTAAGCCCAAGGTATGTTGGACCCTTTGAGAACCTTGACCGCATATGATACATGACCTATCATATTTCACTTCCACTGAATATGGCTCAAGTTCATGATGTGTTTCACATATCACTCTTCATGAAGTACATACTAGATCACTCACATGTACTGAACTTGGAGGTGGTACAACTGGAAGTTGATCCCTTTTATGAGGATCATCCAGTATAGATTCTTGATAGGAGAGATAAGGTCATAAACAAAAAGGAAACCCATTTTGTTAAAGTTTTGTAGAGGAACCATAAGTTTGAAGAAGCTACTTGGGAACCAGAATAAGAGATGAAGGATTAATACCATCACCTATTTGTGTAAAATGAAATTTCAAGGGCGATATTTCATGGGTCGGTAGAATATAATGACCCATAGTTTTATCAATGTAATTCCCTTATTATAATTATTCCTTATAGTATAATCATATTAGTATGTACAATGCGAAATCATGATACCAAATACTATGTGATCATTAAACATAATTTTTCCACTTCTATGTATTGAATTTTAAAAATCTGACATATCGAGTTGCGTTCAGGATAAATTTTGAAGTCTAATGAATCAAACATAATTTTTGGTGAATAGAAGCTTACCCTTATTAACAGTGACCTACACTTATGAATATTAAATCATCCAAAATAATAGTAACCTCACCCATGAATGATTAAATAAAATTTAGGCATCTTATTATTGATAATATGACCATAGTAAAAGTATTGGAATTTTTGTAAGTCATAAATAAATAATTATAATTAATTAATTAATTTAAACTGAAATTTATTTTCCAAATATGTGTTTTATAAATTAACTATTCTATGTTTTCTGGTTTTAAGATAATTTTATAAGAATTTATTTAATTTTTGAAGGAATTTTGAAATCCGTTTGAATTTTAAAATATGTATTTTTCAAGTAAATTTTAATTTTAATAAAAAATTAATTTATAATATTTAGAATTTTTTTTGAAATACAGAGTTAATTTTTGGATTTTACTCATCAAAAAATGGTCAGTGTGAATTTTTTTGATTTCTCTGATATACAAGAATTGTTTATTAATAGTGAAAGCCTATTATTTACAAAATAAGCTAAATACATTAATTATAGAGTTATGCATGATGTTCTACTGATGTAAACCAAATTATTCTAACTCACATGAAATTATTCCTATTATTGTTAATGAAATCATCACTATTACTTGAATTTTGTAGAAAAAATAAATTATTTAATATAATGTTGAGAAAACCCCTCTCCCCACTACTATAAATACAACCCTTCACACCCTCATTTCCTCACACTTATAAAGCATATGGAATTGTCTAAACTCTATCCAAAAATCTTCTCTATCCCCTCTACCACATCCATGTTCTTCTGATCACATCAAAATTTCAATCCTATGTTTATTAAAGAGGATCTCAAGAGGTGGATTCAAAAGTCAATTTCTCTCTCTCTTTTCATTTAATTTCCTTTGAATTTCATGTTCATTTCCTAATCTCTCCCCACCTATCTTCATCCACATGGTATGGTAACTCCATTACAATACATAAAAAAGAGTGGTATGATAATAATGGGATATTATATCATCCACCCCCCTTCTCCTCTTCTTTTTTATTTTAGACAGGAAGGTGTTTTTCGTGAGGTGTTACTTTATCAACTTCAAGAATGACATGTTTTAATTTTCCTTTACCTCCATAATATCTAGTTATGAAACTATTTTAATGGTTGAACCCGATTTTTTTTATATGAATTATGTAATATTTTATGTTGTGTAACTAACTTATGTACATATTACTAAATTATTAAACAAAACATGTTTGTTGTGGTCGAAAAATGGCTCGAATTAATCCAAATGATCTTCATTAAATTATTATCTAATGATTCATTCTCATGGTATATAAAAAAATTAGTTATAATATTATTTTAAGTTATATAACATCATTAATAACATGAATTATCTGTTCTGGTGGTTTATCCTTGTTCTACAAAAACATCCATTCATATTTCATGAAAACTATGAAAAATAACACTCTTAAACAACGTATTTAAACTCTATAATGAATAAAAATGACCTTAAAAGAACTTAATGAAACCCCAATTAACCATATTATTGTATTAAAGGATCTTTAATTTATTATTACTTTATATAATGCAATTGTATAGGACATTACTATGTAGAAATCATTCAGATACAATGTAAGGGTAAATTCTCAAACCCAAATATCATTCATTGGTTTTTCCCTCTTCAACCCATTTTCAGTGTGGATATACCATAAAAATAATTTATTCATCATTTCCTTACCTTTTATAATATATTCATGTTCTCTAATTGATTTTATGAAAAACTCAATGTTTTCCCAAAGAACTGTTCTTTCAAATAAATACACCCTTTTTTACTTCTTGATGATTCTTTCACTCTTCACTCAAGGTTAAAGGTTACACGTCATGAATGATATTCCATATTTTTTTTGGAACCAAATGATTGTGAATGTATTATGTGGAACTCATTTCATTAGATTTATTATTTTATGTTCATGGTTTAAATATTTTCAATATGGAATGCAGGATAATGTAAATGTTATGATGAGATGGGTGCACCTAGAATTATATAATGCAATATGAATGTTTGAATGTGATGGGTGAGACCATAATTATATAGCACTCCAATGAATTGGGTAAAGTGATGAATATAATGAATTAAAGTGAAATGATGTGTCAACATGACTATAGATTTCTTCGCAACTATGTGTGGTAGTTAACCACTATGATTTCGTTTTTTCATTTTTAGGCACTGCCACATTCCATGCCTTTATCTAATGATTCCTCTCATTATTTTGAGGATGATGTTATGATTATGCTCACCCCACACTACATTATTCTTATCTATCCTATTACTGGGATTTTAGATCACCCCTTTTTGATGTATATACTAAGGTGATTATGTGTACTAAATATTTTAAAGGGACAATAAGAATTTGGAGAAGATTGAATTAAATAAATGTTTATGTTTGATGTTGTAAATGTTATGTTTTGTCATAGTTTGACCAAGACACTAAACCTCTTCATCCTCATGGTGTAATACTGCTAGGTTTATCTTCTAATGATGTAATAATAATGTAATAGAAATATGATTCCTTATATCATTGATCATTTAAAACAAAATCTACATCCACACACCAAAGGATAAGTATATATTGTGTCAATATCATACCTAGTAGGGAGTCACCACTCAAACCCTACCAATCTATCATAGGAAAATGTGCATGAATGATCAATGAAATTTAGGTAATGTAATTAATATATAATGTAATGAAAATATATAACATATGTATTAGGGAATTTAATACACCAGAATAAAAAATTTATAATATAAAAACCAATGTACAAGAAATCACATAACAAATGTCTAGTTTCTGGTGAAATAAAAGCCCCCAAAATCCCAAAGACATCACCTTTTATCCCATCTCAAAAGATATATCATTAAACCCATAAAATAGAGTATTATCATATATAATAATATGATTTACCAATAAACCTAATTAAAGGGAATACGAGTTCTCAAAGAACCTCTAATGAAACTATCATGGGTACACAATGTGTTTTTTTCTTTGTCTGTAAGGACCTGGGATTTCACTGAATGTTTAATTTAAAGAAATAATATATTAAATAGGTTGTTTCACACAATATAATAATATAAATTGAAAAAACATGATATATTTTTTAATATCATATATGACCATTAAAAATGTAGTCATTAATGTAGCTAGTATAAAATTAACATAACCATATTAAAAATCAATTAAAAATATTAGAATGAATGGAATATGAAAGAAAAAGTCCTCCTTATGAATCCGAGATCAAAAAATGGAGGTATTTTATCTAGGTTTTGACCAAGAATATGCTGAATCCCTACTTGAGGAATTAAATTTTGAGAAAAATAATATACGAGAGAAGTTCATGCTCATTGGGGTTTCCACAAGATCCATTCTAGTTGAATAACTGCCGAAAAATAAACTACTAGAAATTTTGTCTATAGACACTGTTCTAAACCATAGCTATATGCCCAAAAATTCTG
This sequence comes from Viscum album, assembly GCA_963277665.1. NCBI lineage: Eukaryota > Viridiplantae > Streptophyta > Magnoliopsida > Santalales > Viscaceae > Viscum > Viscum album. The sequence continues at coordinate 1,903,070,698 of OY728127.1, forward strand.
GCTATAGGTTATATCCACGGTTTCATGACCCGTGGCTACAGTTCAGAGCCTATAGCCATGATTTGAAACCATGGCTATAGCCTTATAGCCACGGAGCGAACCGTGGCTATATCACTAAATCCATGGCTCTAACCATAGCTATAGCCCTTTAGCCACGGTTGTCAAACCGTGGATATCGGGTCAGCCCTATAGCCATGCCAATAAAGGCCACAGTTCATAGAACCTTGTCTATATGGATTTATACACGGTTTAAAACTGTGGCTATAGGCCTTTCCACTGCAAAAAAACCAGCACGGTTCACCGTGCTGGCTGTTGGGAGGACACTACCAACTCCCCCCTCCCCCCACCCACAGCTCCCCCACCCTGCACCAGCAGCCCCCACCCCCTGCTCCTCCACACCTCCCCTTCCCCTCCCTCTTGTAAACTGCAAATTCATTAAAAAAATAATGGTTCCACAATTTCAACATAAAAATTCACTAATATAATTTCCATAATTGAGTTCTTAAAATGAATCAACAAACAAAAAAAAAAACAAATTCCAGTATTTATTGGTTGATGAGATCAATCAATAATCTCTCTTCTTGGCTTCACTGTCTCTCACTACTGCATCTCCAGTAGCCAAGGAGCCCGACCTTGTGATGAACTTTTAAAATGACTCTAGCCTACAGGCTAAAGATATCATCAAAAAACAAGTCATCCTTCTCAACAAGTTCCACAAAAACACTGAATTCTTATGGCTGAGGAACATCTTCCAGGACTGCGTTGTCCAGTCATGTGAGGCTTCACTGGTGATGGATTCAACGAAAAGTCTGTCTGAGAGGATATCGCATAGAACTCATCTGGATCCATCATTAACAAAAATTAATTTTGACAATCTTTACAGCACACCACAATACCATGACTTCTCATCATTTGAAATAGAAAATAAATAAAAACAAAGAATAAAACAATAATACTGAAATGACTACTTTGGTCATGCGGTATGGACAACATGTCATGCAGTTTAGGATCGGTTTTTTATTATAGATTCATGCCGAAAATACAAGTGTTATCTAGTTTAAATTCATACAACAATGACCAATACATTATTGTATTTGAACAAATCTGGATCATACAGAAGATAAATATAAGGCTGCATTTCCCAAGTCATCGTCTTTCCCTCAAAATTCCAATACATTCAAACCCCTTATTTAAAATAAGATTTTATAAAATGAAACATATTCTAATTTAAAAATATAACTCATACTACTAGAACTTGTTCAAACATAGTTCCACCATTGAATTATTGAATAATCTATATAGTACATGATTCCTATAAGGACAACACAATCCCTCCTCATTTTATTCTAAGAGCATACAGGTCATGAAAATTGTTGGAAGATAATACTAACACCCACACAGTAACATAAAATCACTACAATACTAAAAGACTTGGTAAAGTAAAGGTCAACTGAATTTTCAGTGATCAAATAATTTACCACAATCTCTTATCAACCTTATCTGAATCTAAAATCACTTATATCGACCATAAACACCAACAAATTAAAAAAAACATTTAAAAATTAACAAAGTAACATAACTAGTAAGAAAAATAATTGGGTGATGAAATGATGCCAAGAACTAGACCAACAGGGTGAATTCCACTATAGACATGCACTCACACCACTAGAACTTGTTCCAATATAGTTTCACCATTTAATTATTTAATAATCTATACAATACATGATTCTTATAAGTACAACACAATCCCTCCATATTTTATTCTAAGATCATAATGGTCATGAAACATTTTGGAAGATAATATTAACACCCACACAAGAATAAAATGTGGTGGGATTGTACAGTAATATGTAATAACACAATCCCTCCACATTTTATTCCATATTTCATTGCCTTGATATAAAGTAATATCATGATGCGTCTTCCTTCACTATGTGTCCTTCGAAAACATTCATAGCCAAATTTTATCCCGTTAAATTCAATAACTCCAATGTATTTTTAAACCAGTCCAACTACCTATGGTTAATAATGTTTCAACACATCCCTAATCTACTATCATACTTCAATAAATCCCAAATATATTATCAAAAACACTTCAAGACATACAATGACTATTTTCAACAAATATAACTAATAAAATCTTGGTTGTAACAAGTCCTGATCACTTACACTTTTCAAATTTACTGATACTTCATTATTTTCTGAGGTTGGTGTGGCAAATGGTTAAGGTCAAAATTGATTATTGGTGGCGATGCTTTGGATTTTGGAGGATACTAGTTTCAAATGATTTATTTATGGAGTTCATCCGAAAGTGAGGAGTTTAGAAAAATGAGAAACCATGACAGGAATACAAAATAGAATTGTTTTAGAATATGTTATCCATGTGAGATGGTGAATGACTTGGAAATAGGATAAAAAAGGTATATTGAATTAAAGATATGAAAGAATTATTTGATGTAATTTATCTGGACCACGGTTCTACACTTATCATTGCATAGGATAGAGAGATTTTAGTAGGACTGTTGGGGTTGAAAGTTCTATTCGGGTAGAGGTTATTACTAGAAAAAATGCCAATCCCATAACTGAGGGGAGTAGTTATTTTCTAAAGTGAACCTAATATTCAGAAGAAGATATTTTTTTGATCAAATGGAGAAGTGTTTTTTAATATGTATTTAGTTTGAATGGTATTCCTGAAAGGGCTCCGGATTATGGAAAAGTGTGAGAAGGGGGTGAGAACTCTTTGTTGATTAAGGATTTCTAGAATATCAGATACAAGGAGTAATTATTTTGTGCAAATTGTGGTCTTGGAATTGGAAGGTGGTGTTCTTATTCCTAGTATAAAGGTACAATGAAAATTTAAAGCTTAGATAGTTCCAATTTTTCATACAAGGCTATTGTACTTCGTACCTTAATCAATGATATGACAAAAGAGTCCTTGTATTTTTTCCTCAAGAATAAGCCTATGGTGTTTAATAACCTTCATTGAAGGGGGGATATGGTGTGGAGGATAATGAAATATAGTAGAGATGCTTGAAGTCTGGATCTAGGTGTTTTAGAGTTTAGAATAAGTGGGAGTTCTAAAAGACCTTCTTATGGTGTGGCCTGAAATTTGAGGAGACTAAACCTGGAACACTAGAGTAGTGTCTTGGAGGATATAATGTTCTCTTTGAGGGTAGGATCTTCCAAAGATACTCAAATTCTAGGGTGATGGTATTTTTTTCTCTCACCTGATGTTTTTCAGAGTTACACCTATGACCACGTCGATGCTGGAAGAGAGACAACCCTAAGTCCTAAGTATGTTTCTTTGCAAAGGGTTGGCATTAAAGAATTTTTGTTTTGTATTTGGTATTGTGACTTAAGAAGGGTCTCTAGAGTTTTAGAATTTCCCCTATTATGGGGGATCATTATATATATCAAAACTAGGTTAAAATATAATGGGATTAAAGAGAAATTCATGTCTTAGTTTCCTTGAGAAATCAACAATTATTCCATATTATTTTAGTAGGATTTCATCAATATGATGATACTTGACCATAGTGAAAATGTTTTGATGGAGGTTTGTTTTGTTGGTATCATTGAAGTTAGTTGTACCATATAAATCTCATATTAAATAATATTAATGGAATAATTTTAAGACTTCAGGATTCCAGAATTAGTGGGGCCATGGATACAAAACATAGTTAGAATAGTTGATAGGAGTTCAACAAATTTGGATATATCTCGAGCCAATTTTCCTTGGAGTAAAATCCATGCATGCATTTATTGTTGATACTAAGAGATATTTCGGAGATTTTTGAGCTAATGAAGAAGAAGTTGACAATGGGGAAATAGTTGAGACCCAAGGAGAATTTCCTGTAATATGGAATTGAAAAAAAATCCTCTAGCATGTGGTATTTTTCTAAAGAATATGATTTGGATAAGTAAAGAAGTGGATATGGTTATTCTATTTTATTTTGTTGAAAATACATAAATCATATTAAAAATCACATAAAATATGTTTTATTATGTGAGGTGAAGTTTATTCCAAGGTTTAGGAGTGTTTATAGGTGATTGGAAAATGTTTGGATTTATTTTGGAGGTTTTTGGAGTTGAGAATATATATGGATCAGAAAATTGTCATAAGTCCTAAATTCATAAGAGTCATTATAATATCATCATAAGGGTCAATTTGAGCTAAATCTAGAAAATCATCAATGTCCTCACATGTGTTAGGTTTTTATAGGCAATACATAATCTATTTCTTAATATCAGAAATTCAGCAAAGGGAGAATAATTCTTAATATGTGTAAGATAATTTTTAGATGTGTAAGATATTACTTTGATGTGTAACATTTTTTTAAATACATAATATATTTTAATATCATATGAATGTTTATATCTATGAGAAAATAAATGGAAAATTCCTAAAAACATGTTTTAATTAATAATATTTTATTAATATTACATAATATGTAATATATTTCATGGGATATGTAAGATTTTTGAGATCATACGTAAGATATTATTGCAGAGAAAAGAATTTGTAAAAGCCCTTAGCACATGATTATTATGTAATTTTGTATATATATTATGTGATATGTAATATATTTTGGAGATTTTGGTATCAAAGAATTATATTTTCATTTTAAGATCATGAATTTTGGGGTCTGCAACTTTGAAGGTTTTTAAACTTAGTTATCATTTGATTTCATTCGAGAAAGTATCTCTCTATGGTTAAAGAATTGGTTTCTGGATTTCTACTATATACATGGACAACATTCACTCAATAAACAATAAAAGGATTCCTACTTTTTATGGGAATAATGGCTATATATAGAAAGATGATATCCTGCCATACTTGTCATCAATTAGTTTGGACGTTTTGGAGGTTGTTACTAATGGATTTATTCCTTATAGTGAAGATACATATAAGGCCCCAGCATTAAACCATACATAATATTGAATTAAATGAATAATTCACACTAAGGATCTTTTCATGGTTTATAGTTTTAGATAATTTAGACATAACTATTACATCTCAAAAGAGTACAAAGTAGACACTTCTACTATGTTTCCATAAAATAAAAACTCTTAAAAAGAAACATGTCTAGTTCCATGTTTTAGATATCCTGACTTTCCCTTGATCCCATCCTTGACCCTATTCCACATTATGTCATGTGAAAAACATTTCAAATAAACTTGGGGTGAGCATAAAAAGATCAGTAAGGGATACACAATGAATAAAAACTATTAGTTTTTCAAAACAACAAGTAAACCATGTATACATTATCAAAGTAATACTTTCACCTTTATGAAGTAGTAAAAAAAATCTTCACTGAATAAAATATCATTACTTGCCCTTTTGTAACCAAAAGATTACCATAAATCCCATATAAAGAACACATAACATATAAAGGTAACTTGGGACATAAACATACTTAAATGGAATAACCATACGGTCAACTTCCACACATACGTAATGGAATAGCCATACGGACAACTTCCATACCCAATGCATTGGAGGTTATAACATAACCACCCATCCTGGTATTCACAACACCACCCATCAAATGTCCAAGTACCATTATAAAATCATAAGACATAAAACAAATATAATGGAAAGAAAACATTTCCACACTTCGATAACAATATATCACTTAAATATATTGACATAAAAAATCCATTATAAAAACCATTTTCAATACCAAAATACATAAAAGAGTATATGGTATTTATTTCATTTTAAAAAACATTACGGCTTGTTGAGGAAGCCAAAGACCAAATAATACTCGCGGCAGCGGAAAAGGTCATTGTCACCACGTACGTTAAAAGAAACATTCCTTTTTGTAATTTAGTAAAACGCTTCATAGAAAAAGATTCCTTTTGTATAAATGTAAAAGTAAAAGGGGTTTAGACACCGTATAAAAGATAGCTGTGTATAAAATGAAATATGCCTCAATGAAAGGATATTGAGAAGAAGTCCCTTAAAAAGTCGGTATCCATAGATTAAGTATAAATCAATTAAATGATTATGTGTGAAAAATATGAATACACAAAATATAAGTGGATATTAAGTGTAAAAAAATAATAGGTCATTCACACATAAACATGGAAAAATAAAAACAATGACATAGATATTTAACTCAATGAAATGAGATTGAGTTATGATTTCCGATACAAGTTCGTCTAAATGACATAAGAATTTATCAATGAGATTATTATGTGTATAAATAGTATATCCACACAATGGTTTGTGGAAAATACAACATAGAGATTCCACAAATAATCTTGGAATAATAAAATCAAGAAGTATAGGTTTAACCCAAAGAATTGAAAGTGGGTTAAGAAGTTCCCTTACAGAAATTCGACAGCCTAACGACGTCACTTCAAAATTCAGAAAATGAGTTGATGAGAGATAAAAAGGGTATCTCATCACTTGGACATAAAATTTACATCAATAAGGATATAGAATAACATATCCCAACATAATAGTATGTGAATTAAAAGACATAATAAAAGAAGTCTTTTAAAAAGAGGAGGGTAAAAGGTTCCCTTACCGACTTGGGTAACTTTCGAAACGTACACCCCATTGAAGAAGGGCCATACAATGAATATGTAAATACCCATAAATGAAATTATATTACACAAAGAGTATAATAATGGGAAGTACATACACCACTCAAAGGAAATGGTGGAAAATGTAGCTTAAATGTCACTAGACTAAAATTGAGATGAACAATCCCTTACGAAAACTCGGCAGCCTAACGACGCCACATAAAACTTCCAAAAATTGATTGATGAGATCAAATAGAGTCCTTAATAATATTAAAAAAAATTACATCAAGAGGAATATAAATGTACATCCCCCATCATAACAAAGAGGATCTTAAAAGAAGTGACATAAAGGAGAGTACTTAAAAAAGAAAGAGAGAGGTTAGATCTCTTACGAAAATTCGACAGCCTTACGTCGCCACTCAAAACCTCCAAAATGGATTTATGAGAGAAAATAGGGTCTCTCATCATATGAACATAAAAAGTACAGTAGGAGTAATATAAAATAACATCCCAATCATAATAAAGATGAGATTAATAGGAAAGACATAAAAGAGTGTACTTAAAAAGAAAGAGAGGAGTAGGATCCCTTACCTCAAGTCTGACTTGTCTTGTTCATTTCTTTATATTCCTGAATAATAAACTTTGTTCAATTTATAATTTCTTAAGGAAATCTTTTAAATATTATTATTCAGTTTAAATCACATATTATAATTTTATAATAATGGGTTAATAATCCGAGTTCATATCAGACGTTTGTGTCGATGTTTGGTACATGAGTCAAAAATGAACTTGTTTGAAAATGATTGTCCATGTTGTAATAAGTAAATCATCTTAAGAATAGTATTAATGATTTAAATATCATATATATCCAGTAAATTTTCATTTTATACTACTCCATAACATTTGGAGATAAAAAGAAATGAAATGCATCGTTCATGGAGACGGTAGGCAGTACGTACGCATGAACGCTACTTTAATTTCTTTGTCTTATTAATGGAATTAAAAATAATTGAGATATATATATATATATATTATAATTACATTATAATATATATTTTATGTAAAGACCCGCAAATTTCAAGGAAATTTTTTTTCTTAATTTTCTTTGGAATTTTACAAGAGCGCAGCTTCAGACGGCACCTGATTCCGAGGCCCGGTGTGCCCGGAATCAATTTCCGAAGTTTGGCTCGGGTACGTTCAGTGAACGGACGAGCGGGTTTTTCTATCTTTTGAACCGGTGCCCGGAATCGAATTCTGAGGGCACCGATGAAATCGCAGCGCCGGTATTTGCTTAGAAACGCCTCTTCCGGAGTTGCGTTTGCTCAGACGTGGTTTTTAATTTTTACGGCTTTAAGTCAGAAATAAAATAAAGTTTGTGCGACAACTTTATTTTATTTCACTTAAGCTGCTTGGAAGCCACTTGAAGTCACTTAAAGACGGCTTGAACTGAGTTGAACTGGATAGGATACTATCCAGAAATATCCTACCCCCCTTGGTAGGATAATTGTGCGGTGGGACCCGCACGAGCCCCGCCGTTTCTTTCGCTAAGTAACGCACCCGCGAAAACCCGTCAAAGTAACTGAAAAGTCAACCGACGCGTTTTCTTTAATTCTTAACAGACCATTTAATTGGGCGGTTTATTTCGTGAATTAAATGGACTGTTTCTTCGTGAATTAAATGGGTCGTTTCTTTCGTTGAATTAATTCAACGAATTGATGGATCGTTTCTTAACCGGTTTCGTGTGTTGGCATGTTTATAAAATAAGACCAACCCAAAAATCCTTGGAAAGGATTTGAAAGAATCTTCGTTCCTCCACCCTCTCCGCGAAGAACGCGAAGAACGCGAAGAACGCGAAGAACGCGAAGAACGCGAAGAACGCCGGCGACCGGAATTCGACGACGCACTCCAAGATCTGCGACGTCGACGAGATCTACCCGCGACGTTCTTCGGCGACGCCTCTTCTTCCGCGGCCGACCCTCGTTCGGCAACAAAGGTGAGAATCGGATCTTTTCTTCTCCCTTTTTAATTTCAAAATCAACGGATTTAAACTAATTAAATCCGTTGATCTTGATCCGGAGATTGGCGACGCGACGAGCGATTCCGCGACGACGCGGCGATCTCCATCTTCCGCGACGACCCCTCGTCCGACGACGACGATAAGGTAAGGGTTGATTGGAATAATTTTCCTTCCCGTGATTTTATTTCTTTTAAAGTAAAGAACTTGATCTTCGAACAATTTTAACATTTAAAATTGTTGTTGATTGTTTTATTGTTCCTCCCGTGGATTATGACTAACGCGGGGGGTGCGGGTCTAACGAACAAGACCCGGCAACCCTCCGCCGATCTATTTTTGTTGTGCGGATATGGCGGACGACGACGAACCGCGCGGCAGGGGCGATCCGTCGATCCCGCAGTGAAGGTCGGCATCCGGGAGGGGAAACGGCGCACACGGGAAAGAAATCGGGCCACCGGAGCATCTCCGGCGGCCCGCGGAAGGCGACGGCGGCGCGGGTCGCCGGCGCGGCGGCGCCGGCGACCGGAGGCGGCGGCGGCCGGCGCGCCGCCGTGGAGGAAGCCCGCCGCGGCTGAAGCCGCGGCGGCAACGGCGGCCGGTTCCGCGGCCGCGCGGAACCGGGACGGACGCGGCGGCCCGGCCGCGTCCGCGTGACAGGCGGCCCCCCGCGGGGGCCGCGTCTCCTTCAAAGCCGCGGGTCAACCCCGCGGCGGCGGCTCTTCGGCCGCTCGGCCGAAGACCGAGCCGGCCGGTCCGGTCGGCCGGGCCGCGCCCAGGCCGGACCGGACCCGGCCGAGCCGGTTCGGGCCGGGTCGGGCCGACCCGGGTCGGGCCAACCCGGTTCGGCCGACCCCAGGGGGGGTTCGGGCCGGGTCGCCCCGGGCCCAGTACCCCCGTTTCGGGCCCTCTACGGTCTTTCGCCCATATCTTGGGCCTGGGACCTCCGATTGACGAACCGTCAGCGGCTACGCGATCCTTGGATCGAGACGGTCGTTTCAGTATATTATACTCAAGGTTTCGGAAGACTTTGGGTTCGGCCGGGTTGGTTCGTACACGAAACCAACCGGGCCCTCGGAGCGGAAACGCTCATAACTTGAGCTACGGACGTCCGAACGACGTACCGTCAGCTGTGGTAGTTTCCTCTAAGCGAGACGGAACTTTTGGCATACCCCGCCCGAGGATCGGATACAGGCAGAGTACGGTCGGGTTGGTTTTGCCCTAAAAACCAACCGGGCCCCTGGGACGAAAATGCCAATAACTCTCAGACCGGGCGTCCGTTTGACGCGCCGTCTGTCGCGTTGAGATCCTGTTGTCGATACGGAACTTTTGGATACATCAACTTCGGACTGCGTGTCAGTTGATGTATCAGCCCTCGGCTCGTGGAGCGGACCCTCCTAAACGAGCTCGCTTTGTGCGGGAACCCTAGCGCTGGCTGTGACTTCGACGACAGAGCAGAGATCCTTCGTGGACTGCGACGACGACAGAGCAGAGATCCTCCGTGGACTGCGACGACGACAGAGCAGAGATCCTCCGTGGACTGCGACGACGACAGAGCAGAGATCCTTCGTGGACTGCGACGACGACAGAGCAGAGATCCTCCGTGGACTGCGACGACGACAGAGCAGAGATCCTCCGTGGACTGCGACGACGACAGAGCAGAGATCCTCCGTGGACTGCGACGTCGACAGAGCAGAGATCCTCCGTGGACTGCGACGACGGCAGAGCAGAGATCCTTCGTGGACTGCGGCGACGACTGTGCAGAGATCCTCCGTGGACTGCGTCGACTACTGCACTCAGGTTTATCCGACCCAGTGTTTCACCCTGGGCTTCCCCGATTTTGTTCGCCAAGAAGGCGGACGGGAGCTTGCGACTATGTGACGACTATCGTCGCCTGAACCAGGTGACAGTGAGGAACAAGTATCCGCTGCCACGGATTGATGACCTCTTCGATCAGCTCAAGGGGTGGAGCGCTTGGGTGTAGCGGTGGACCCGTGGTACTTGACAGTGGTGGTGCGCTTGGATGCAGCAACAGACCCTTGGCGGTGGAGCGCTTGGTTGTAGCGGCAGACCCGCGATACTCTACGGAGTGTGTGCGCTTTGTTGTAGCGACAGACCCGCGACGGTGGAGACGTGCGTGCAAAGTACGGAGACCGTGTAGATGACTGAGACCTGACGACTGCTTGACCGACTCGACTTGGAGTGAGTCGACTAGCACAGTGGACGGAGCGCCCAGTAGTTGGCAGCAGACCCACGGCGGACGGAGCGCCCGGTAGTTGGCAGCAGACCCGCGGTACTCGACAGGAGGAGTACCTCAGTAGGCTATCTGGGTGAGCGCCCGGTATTTGGCAGCAGACCCTCAGCGGACGGAGCGCCCGGTAGTTGGCAGCAGACCCGCGGTACTCGACAGGAGGAGTACTTCAGCAGTCTTAGGTTAGTGAGCAGTACCTCGGAGTCGTGACAGGACCACTGTACACTTCAGAGATGGGGCTCTTCAACATCTACGGTTTCGATAATGAAAATCCTGGTTGAGCTGAATCTTATGTTACTATCCTTTGTGGATTTACTGTTACTCTCCTTTGTGGATTGTGTTGAACTATCCTATGTGGATTTACTGTTACTCTCCTTGTGGATTTGAGTCTTGCTTCCTTTGTGGATTGAGTTGTTCCTGAGCTCGTGAGCAGAGCTAGAATTGGGGACTTAGGTATATGTATGGGCATATACCTAAGTCGAGTCAGATGTTACTTCGTGATTGCATCTTTCTTTGTGCTATATCCTTTGTGGATTTCGGGAGACCTTCGGGGGTCTCCGGGTCCTTACTGAGTAGTTGTACTCACCCCTGCACGGGCTATGCCCGCACCTTGTTGTGTTGGTTGCAGACGACGGACAGCGCTGATCACGGTTGGGGCGTGGAGCAGGACGGTACCTGGAGGTGGACCACTGGTCGGGACGTACTCGGAGCGGACGTGGGACCCGAGGAGCCTGGAGGCTATCTGTACCCACCCTTCAGGTGGGATTGCCAGTGGACGACACGAGGCCGCCGTCTTTTCTTCAGTTGCTGTACTTTACTTTTCAGTTGTACTTTACAGTTGGGCTTGTATTTCCGGCCCCTTTACTTTTCTGCACTTTACTTTCCGCTTGCTGACTCTGTGTGGTTGTTACTTATAAAGGCAATGCCTTCCCTGTTACTGGGATTTTACGCCTTGGTGCTAGTCGCCAGCCCCTGGCCTATGGAAGGCGGGCTTGGGGTAGTCACGGCACGGGCCCCGAGGACAGGTTGTGACAAATTGGTATCAGAGGTGGTCGGTTCTACCGCGGACTCTGATCGTCCTTTATTTCTATGTGAAGCAATAGTGTTTAGTGTATTGAGTGTGGTTATCAGTTCAGGGAGCCCAGTGTTGGTGCGGCGGCCGACGTATCCGTACACCAGGACCCTGACTTCTGATTTCCAACTTAATGCACGAAAACACTGATTGCGTGTGTGTTTCCCAAAAGGTTTAAAGTCAGCTCAAACCAGGTCAGCTCACCAGGTATAAATCGTTGACCGTGACACAACTGTTCAGGATGTCACCATGCAGATAGTTAGCTGGAGTTCCGAGAGAGTTCTCGATGATGGCCCACCGAGCAGCGAGACTCCGGTGCAGGGCCCTTTTTCAGTGTTGGCACCTTCGGGTGGTGTACCAGCAGCACCACCACCCGTTAGGCAGAGGATGCCACTAGCTGACAATGCACGCTAGCAGAGCGCGATGCACGAGTTCCAGCAGTAGAGGCCTCTGAGGATACGAGGCGAGACAGATTTCCCAGGCAGCAGTGGACTGGATGGAGGCGGTTGATAGAGTTCTACGCCTAGCTTGGATACTAGTAGAGCGGATGATGATCTTAGCTTCTGTTGTTTCCAATGAATGACCATGAGGTTGGTTCTTATAGTAATGAGGCTTCGGTACGCGAACCGATACCTGGGATAGTACCTACGGGTAGTGCGCCAGCTATGTCACTACCTGTTGGTCAGTAGACACCACCGGCGGTACCGGTAGCAGAGAATCACAGGCTTAGTGCCTTACATATGTTTTAGCACCAGATATCCCTCAAGTTTCGAGGTGATCCTGACTCGTAGGCGGCTGAGGACTGGCTTGAGGAGGTGGTTGTGAGTTTTCTGGAGCTAATACAGCTTCGACAGTACGACATGTCGGAAGCAGAGCACTCATCGTGGCTTACCAATCAATCGTAGTACTCGTTGGTTGCGTTGTGATCAGTTCCTTAGACTCGAACTTCTGAGCGAAGTGTGTCTAAGGGAAATCCGAACCATTACTTTTCCTCTATGCATTTCTACCTATGCTAGGATGCTAGAGAGAACCTTTGTGGTTGTGAACGTTAGCAGTGAAAGGCAGGAAACTAGCGCCAGTCTCAGAGACTCGGGCGTGTAAAATGTTTCAGGAGGAGGAAGTGCTAAGGACAGATGAATCTGCAGGGTAGCAGACGTGGAAGCGGAGCTTAGAGAGCAGCATGTGGTGGTGTACATTTCGACATGTTACGACCACCCGACTTAGTAGTCCCCGCCAGGCTCAGGGAGCAGGAGGGCTGGGGAGGAGAGTAGCTGCATTGCGGTCAAGGAGTGTGACCCAGGAACTCTAAGAATGATTCGGGGTACGAATTATGTCTACTACGAGCTGCCATAGGAACCGATCATTCAACCCTTCCACGAATCATGTCCCAGACCTAGAGGTTCCGGGTAAGCCGTAGACTTGACCCTCACGTCTGGAGATACCTTTGGGAGGAGACTCGATAATCACACTTACGCCGACGGTGTGATTTGACCTCGAGGCGAGAGTTTCGGTTGGAATCTCTTGGTGGCAGCGTAGAGGCCTTACGACGTTGATCTGGGTATGATTCAAAAATCATACCCCGGTTGACTGTTTTAGGCAAACGTCGGAATGGGTTTTCCTTGGTCGGCGAAAAGGAAACCCTGGGCAGCACATGTTAAACTCAGGCATAAGAGGGTGTGGCCGATCACTCTTGAGTTGGTCAACCCTACCCTTGTGGCAGCAGGAGTTTTGAGTTTCAGTTCTAACCTAAAAAGGGAAACCTCTTGAATTCGAGGGGGACGAACACGTTCTTATACGGTCTCAACCCGATGAGGTTTCGGAGATGTGGCCGAGGCGGCAGGTTATCTCCGAAGTTCGATGGGCCTTTCCAGGTCCTCAGCAGGATAGGAGAGGTGGCTTATCGCCTGGCTCTACCACCTCAGTTGCACCGGGTGCAGGATGTCTTTCACGTGTCTCAGCTGAGGAGATACGTGCACGACCCGACGCACATCATCGACTTTGGGGAGCTGGACGTGGACGATGGGGCGACTTTTGCGGAGGTCCCAGTGGAGATCGAGGATCGACAGGAGCGGGTCCTACGTGGGCGGTCGATTCCTCTTGTGCGCGTCAGATGGAAGCACGGGAACCTCCAAGAGAGCACTTGGGAGCGGGAGGCTCAGATGCGTGCTCAGTACCCCCATTTGTTCCCCTAGTTTTTGATGTATCTTTACGGGGACGTAAGGCCCTGAGGTGGGAGTAATGTAAAGACCCGCAAATTTCAAGGAAATTTTTTTTCTTAATTTTCTTTGGAATTTTACAAGAGCGCAGCTTCAGACGGCACCTGATTCCGAGGCCCGGTGTGCCCGGAATCAATTTCCGAAGTTTGGCTCGGGTACGTTCAGTGAACGGACGAGCGGGTTTTTCTATCTTTTGAACCGGTGCCCAGAATCGAATTCTGAGGGCACCGATGAAATCGCAGCGCCGGTATTTGCTTAGAAACGCCTCTTCCGGAGTTGCGTTTGCTCAGACGTGGTTTTTAATTTTTACGGCTTTAAGTCAGAAATAAAATAAAGTTTGTGCGACAACTTTATTTTATTTCACTTAAGCTGCTTGGAAGCCACTTGAAGTCACTTAAAGACGGCTTGAACTGAGTTGAACTGGATAGGATACTATCCAGAAATATCCTACCCCCCTTGGTAGGATATTTGTGCGGTGGGACCCGCACGAGCCCCGCCGTTTCTTTCGCTAAGTAACGCACCCGCGAAAACCCGTCAAAGTAACTGAAAAGTCAACCGACGCGTTTTCTTTAATTCTTAACAGACCATTTAATTCGGCGGTTTATTTCGTGAATTAAATGGACTGTTTCTTCGTGAATTAAATGGGTCGTTTCTTTCGTTGAATTAATTCAACGAATTGATGGATCGTTTCTTAACCGGTTTCGTGTGTTGGCATGTTTATAAAATAAGACCAACCCAAAAATCCTTGGAAAGGATTTGAAAGAATCTTCGTTCCTCCACCCTCTCCGCGAAGAACGCGAAGAACGCGAAGAACGCGAAGAACGCGAAGAACGCGAAGAACGCCGGCGACCGGAATTCGACGACGCACTCCAAGATCTGCGACGTCGACGAGATCTACCCGCGACGTTCTTCGGCGACGCCTCTTCTTCCGCGGCCGACCCTCGTTCGGCAACAAAGGTGAGAATCGGATCTTTTCTTCTCCCTTTTTAATTTCAAAATCAACGGATTTAAACTAATTAAATCCGTTGATCTTGATCCGGAGATTGGCGACGCGACGAGCGATTCCGCGACGACGCGGCGATCTCCATCTTCCGCGACGACCCCTCGTCCGACGACGACGATAAGGTAAGGGTTGATTGGAATAATTTTCCTTCCCGTGATTTTATTTCTTTTAAAGTAAAGAACTTGATCTTCGAACAATTTTAACATTTAAAATTGTTGTTGATTGTTTTATTATTCCTCCCGTGGATTATGACTAACGCGGGGGGTGCGGGTCTAACGAACAAGACCCGGCAACCCTCCGCCGATCTATTTTTGTTGTGCGGATATGGCGGACGACGACGAACCGCGCGGCAGGGGCGATCCGTCGATCCCGCAGTGAAGGTCGGCATCCGGGAGGGGCAACGGCGCAGACGGGAAAGAAATCGGGCCACCGGAGCATCTCCGGCGGCCCGCGGAAGGCGGCGGCGGCCGGCACGCCGCCGTGGAGGAAGCCCGCCGCGGCTGAAGCCGCGGCGGCAACGGCGGCCGGTTCCGCGGCCGCGCGGAACCGGGACGGACGCGGCGGCCCGGCCGCGTCCGCGTGACAGGCGGCCCCCCGCGGGGGCCGCGTCTCCTTCAAAGCCGCGGGTCAACCCCGCGGCGGCGGCTCTTCGGCCGCTCGGCCGAAGACCGAGCCGGCCGGTCCGGTCGGCCGGGCCGCGCCCAGGCCGGACCGGACCCGGCCGAGCCGGTTCGGGCCGGGTCGGGCCGACCCGGGTCGGGCCGACCCGGGTCGGCCGACCCCAGGGGGGGTTCGGGCCGGGTCGCCCCGGGCCCAGTACCCCCGTTTCGGGCCCTCTACGGTCTTTCGCCCATATCTTGGGCCTGAGACCTCCGATTGACGAACCGTCAGCGGCTACGCAATCCTTGGATCGAGACGGTCGTTTCAGTATATTATACTCAAGGTTTCGGAAGACTTTGGGTTCGGCCGGGTTGGTTCGTACACGAAACCAACCGGGCCCTCGGAGCGGAAACGCTCATAACTTGAGCTACGGACGTCCGAACGACGTACCGTCAGCTGTGGTAGTTTCCTCTAAGCGAGACGAAACTTTTGGCATACCCCGCCCGAGGATCGGATACAGGCGGAGTACGGTCGGGTTGGTTTTGCCCTAAAAACCAACCGGGCCCCTGGGACGAAAATGCCAATAACTCTCAGACCGGGCGTCCGTTTGACGCGCCGTCTGTCGCGTTGAGATCCTGTTGTCGATACGGAACTTTTGGATACATCAACTTCGGACTGCGTGTCAGTTGATGTATCAGCCCTCGGCTCGTGGAGCGGACCCTCCTAAACGAGCTCGCTTTGTGCGGGAACCCTAGCGCTGGCTGTGACTTCGACGACAGAGCAGAGATCCTCCGTGGACTGCGACGACGACAGAGCAGAGATCCTCCGTGGACTGCGACGACGACAGAGCAGAGATCCTCCGTGGACTGCGACGACGACAGAGCAGAGATCCTTCGTGGACTGCGACGACGACAGAGCAGAGATCCTCCGTGGACTGCGACGACGACAGAGCAGAGATCCTCCGTGGACTGCGACGACGACAGAGCAGAGATCCTCCGTGGACTGCGACGTCGACAGAGCAGAGATCCTCCGTGGACTGCGACGACGACAGAGCAGAGATCCTCCGTGGACTGCGACGACGACAGAGCAGAGATCCTCCGTGGACTGCGACGTCGACAGAGCAGAGATCCTCCGTGGACTGCGACGACGGCAGAGCAGAGATCCTTCGTGGACTGCGGCGACGACTGTGCAGAGATCCTCCGTGGACTGCGTCGACTACTGCACTCAGGTTTATCCGACCCAGTGTTTCACCCTGGGCTTCCCCGATTTTGTTCGCCAAGAAGGCGGACGGGAGCTTGCGACTATGTGACGACTATCGTCGCCTGAACCAGGTGACAGTGAGGAACAAGTATCCGCTGCCACGGATTGATGACCTCTTCGATCAGCTCAAGGGGTGGAGCGCTTGGGTGTAGCGGTGGACCCGTGGTACTTGACAGTGGTGGTGCGCTTGGATGCAGCAACAGACCCTTGGCGGTGGAGCGCTTGGTTGTAGCGGCAGACCCGCGATACTCTACGGAGTGTGTGCGCTTGGTTGTAGCGACAGACCCGCGACGGTGGAGACGTGCGTGCAAAGTACGGAGACCGTGTAGATGACTGAGACCTGACGACTGCTTGACCGACTCGACTTGGAGTGAGTCGACTAGCCCAGTGGACGGAGCGCCCAGTAGTTGGCAGCAGACCCACGGCGGACGGAGCGCCCGGTAGTTGGCAGCAGACCCGCGGTACTCGACAGGAGGAGTACCTCAGTAGGCTATCTGGGTGAGCGCCCGGTATTTGGCAGCAGACCCTCAGCGGACGGAGCGCCCGGTAGTTGGCAGCAGACCCGCGGTACTCGACAGGAGGAGTACTTCAGCAGTCTTAGGTTAGTGAGCAGTACCTCGGAGTCGTGACAGGACCACTGTACACTTCAGAGATGGGGCTCTTCAACATCTACGGTTTCGATAATGAAAATCCTGGTTGAGCTGAATCTTATGTTACTATCCTTTGTGGATTTACTGTTACTCTCCTTTGTGGATTGTGTTGAACTATCCTATGTGGATTTACTGTTACTCTCCTTGTGGATTTGAGTCTTGCTTCCTTTGTGGATTGAGTTGTTCCTGAGCTCGTGAGCAGAGCTAGAATTGGGGACTTAGGTATATGTATGGGCATATACCTAAGTCGAGTCAGATGTTACTTCGTGATTGCATCTTTCTTTGTGCTATATCCTTTGTGGATTTCGGGAGACCTTCGGGGGTCTCGGGGTCCTTACTGAGTAGTTGTACTCACCCCTGCACGGGCTATGCCCGCACCTTGTTGTGTTGGTTGCAGACGACGGACAGCGCTGATCACGGTTGGGGCGTGGAGCAGGACGGTACCTGGAGGTGGACCACTGGTCGGGACGTACTCGGAGCGGACGTGGGACCCGAGGAGCCTGGAGGCTATCTGTACCCACCCTTCAGGTGGGATTGCCAGTGGACGACACGAGGCCGCCGTCTTTTCTTCAGTTGTTGTACTTTACTTTTCAGTTGTACTTTACAGTTGGGCTTGTATTTCCGGCCCCTTTACTTTTCTGCACTTTACTTTCCGCTTGCTGACTCTGTGTGGTTGTTACTTATAAAGGCAATGCCTTCCCTGTTACTGGGATTTTACGCCTTGGTGCTAGTCGCCAGCCCCTGGCCTATGGAAGGCGGGCTTGGGGTAGTCACGGCACGGGCCCCGAGGACGGGTTGTGACATTTTATATAGGTCACATATGTTCATTAATTTCATTCTTTATACATTCCATGTATTGCATGAACGAGTCACATCACTTGAGGGGGCGGTAGTCCACACTTCCTCGTATGAAATTATCGCATTTGCACAACCTGAAAAGCATAAAGGCATGTTTTAAATATAAAATTCAGAAGCATATAGAAAACATAAATACCATATATATCATATATAAAATATAGTGACATCATAATGGACACCATTAAAGGTATTAAAAAAATATTGAACAATCATCGTTTCGTGAGGCAGAAATTCGCCAACCACATAAACAATATGTTCTTTAACCATTAGACGAAGGTGTGTGTAATTGTAGCTCGAATACTTAACATAAAAACATCCTAGTATATTTAAGATGTTGTTGTTGTTACAAAATAAAGGAATAAAAAGCGTTTAGAGGGTTGGAGAAGAAAAATAGAACAAAAGAACAAAAGTGAAGACATTACCTTAAAATCGGGTAACTCTTCTTGATTTGACCTCAAAGGCATCCTTGGGAAGGATTCTGCCCAAAGGTGAGGCTTAAATGAGGAATACAGGGATGTTGAGAGAT
Organism: Viscum album; assembly: GCA_963277665.1. Classification (NCBI taxonomy): domain Eukaryota; kingdom Viridiplantae; phylum Streptophyta; class Magnoliopsida; order Santalales; family Viscaceae; genus Viscum; species Viscum album. The sequence continues at coordinate 1,903,089,679 of OY728127.1, forward strand.
GAAATGGGCAGGGCTTGGCCGAGCCAAAGGCTTGAGAGGTGTGAGTAAGGTGGTAGAGGTGGGGGCCTTTTATAAGAGAAAAGGAGGGGCACTCTTGGAAAGTTAAGAAAAGATACTTTATTATAAAATGATTTTTGGATAAAAAGGTCCCAAAATTATTAATATAAAGTATAAGGTGATATGGGTTCTAATTCCACCCATCAAATAGGTTTTTGACAAGTGTAGGTCTTATATTTTACATTATTCATTCATTTTATTTAAATCGTTAAATAATGAGGTAATCGCTGCATCATTATGGTGTCATAAACAATTTTATTTATTTAATGTCTAAAAATTATAAAAAAATATCATGATGTAGGAAATATTTTTATATTTCTAATGAATATTTGTAGTAAAAAATATGACTTGTATAACCCCATCTAAAAATTGTTTTAGTAAAACATCACATGTTTGTGACATTTTAATTTTAACTTTAAATAAAAAGGTATTAATGTCATTTTCCTACCAAAGTGGTTCCATGGGGTCCCCAAGATGACCCATGGATTGTCGTGGTCGTCTATGAGACATCCAAAAAGGTTAGGACATGTGTTTAGGTCATTTCATATCATTAAAACATTATTTTTATCTTAAACTACACTAATTACCTCTAATCGCGATTAATAAACTTAAAAGTTACTATTCACCAAAAAATTATTTTAATCCCATTGAACCAAATTTTACTTATTAATGAAAACCGTGTATATTGTATTTTTGAAATTAAAATCACAAAAGAGGTAAAGTTTCATTTCAACGAAAAATCAGTTTCTTTAACTACCACTTAGTGGTTTCACTATTCATCAAAAATTGAAGTTTTTCTGAAAATTACCAAAAATTCACCCTAAGAAATATTTGATATTTAGAATTCAAAAATTATGTCCATTTTACAAAATTCAAAACATATAAGTTGAATTAATTAATTTAATAATTAATTTCCGCTGTCAGAGCAAATAGCGTGTTTTTATGACACAATAAGTATCAAAATATTGACACTAGTTTAAGTCCAATTTCAAGATGAAATTAATTCCAACGACCACTATTGGACTAAATGGTAAAAATATATTCAAATTTCACTTTAAATCCAATTCAATAGATAATATAATCATATAAATAAATTAGATTAAAAAGACGTTTTGAATTAAAATACATCAATTTTCACTATTCATTAAAAAATGAACTTTATCGGAAAATACCAAAAATTATACAAAGTAAATTTTGTTGTCCCGATTATAAAGAAGAATTTTATTTTTTCAAATATAACACATAAAATTTTCAAAAAGTGGATTTAAAAGAGGTTCGTCATCAAAAGGCGGTTAATCGACCTTTTATTGAATATTAGAATGTTTACGCTTAAAATTAGATTCATTCGCATTTTTAATCCTCTATCATTTATTGTAAAAAGTAAAAATATTTGAAAAACATATATAATCATTTTGTATTTAGTTCTGTTCATTCCTGCCATTACAACGGCTAGGCGTTAACTACAATTTAGAATAATATTATTTTATTATTAGAGTGCAACGTAAGATTTCCAGGAAACTCGTTATTGCGTATTGGGTACGCCATCGAGCATAGCATCCCCTTTAAATTTATATTAATATTTTATTCACAAATATGGATAAATGTGAAAATGTCAAATTATTTATTTACCTGGGGTGTTACATCCTTCCCCCCTTTTGAGAATTGCGTCCTCGCAATTTTTAAATTGGGCTTGGAAACTTTATTGAAAATCCCACATCGGAACAAGAGTCAGAAAAACAATCACTTTAAAATAAAGAAAGAGAAGTACAAAGGTCACCCGAGTTAACCCATACTAGGATTCCATGTAGGAAAACATAGATATGGAGGGAAAAACAAAGGGTCATGTTCTGAGGGAGAGTTATAGTAATCATGTCTAGGAGAAAGTTAACCATAAGAAAATCACAAACTTGTGATGGGTTAAATGGTATTCGATTCCCCAGTAGGAAATGTTAACAGAAAAAATTTTTGATTTAAGTTACTCTACATTTAGGAATTTATTTTTGAGCTTAAATAAATCATAATGAAACATACTTACTTGTCACATAGACTTTCAAATTTTACTAGATTCCTTAATCAACCTCATATTTTCTCCAAAAGACGAGAATTTAGGAAGACTTGTTCGCATTAAGAGTACTATAATCAACTTCTTGAGAATAACCTAATCCACAAAAGAGAACTGTATACTTCCCATGTCTTTAGACTTTAACCAAAACCAAAACCAAAAAGGTTAGTACAAGATCAGATAATCCAGAAAAGGATAACCCTTTATAAAAAGAAAATCTATTCTTAATCTCCAAAATTTGTCCAACAAAACCCAAAGTTCAACGAAGACCATTTGATAAACAAATTTTCCATAAAATTATTAAAAGTAAAAAAAACTAAGATTGAATCCAAAATATTTTAAGGATTTAATCACATAGTATTCCAAGGTACAAAATAACACTTATCTCCAAATAACATCAGTTGCTCTTAAAGTCTCATATTGAAATGTAATTAACCTAATCACATATCCTCCATGATAGTTTAATAATTTCCATAGATAACCCAAAATAAACTTACTCTTAATTCATAAAATCATATAACTAAATAGAATTATTCAAACTAACCGGGGACTTCACGTAGTCAAGTGGTAGGTGGTAAATACCAGTCACACTTGGGTTGTGGGTTCGATTCCCGCAGCTTTGTTCGACGCGAAGGGTTGTGACACGGTCTGCGTGTTGTCCTTTTTATAAAACTCCAAAAATCACCCTAACATGTTTTAACCTCAATAGTTTCCTTATACCTCTCATTTTCATCCAAATTCATTAGGATCTCAACATCTTAATTCTTGAAGTCTTATTTCACCGCCATAAGATAAAATAAAATGATTCCCAAAATGAATAACATCATACCTTGATCATGGAGTCCACTCGGTTTCATCATCATCTTGTTCACGTAGGTAGAAGTCCCATGCATTACAAAAATGATTTATAGATCCTTCAAAATAATCTTCTTCCTCCATCAAAATACACCTTGTACAACATAGGTCATATGGGTGTTCAAAGAAAAGCAGTTTTGGAAAATAATCATGTATGACATATAATTTCAAAACATCTGCTAAAACATTATTTCTATAAAATAGTCGGACAGAAATTGAGTTGAAACTTTCTATTGTTGGTCCTTTTAAAATACCATAAGTATGTGCTAAGAGACTATATTTTAAAAGCAAATATAAATAGGCTGCGCAAGGGTCTCCTTTCTCAGCACCATTTTTAAAATCATAATTTGCTTCAAATTGTTGTGATAAGGTAAAATATTTGAAAATACCTTGATAATATTTACCTTTCTTGAAAATATGAGAATATTGGGAAAATAGTATTTGTCTAAATACAACCCATGATCCACGATGATAACGAGGTATAGTGGAGGTGTTTGATATCTCAAATAACTGCTTTCAAGTGAGTTGTATGCTAGAAAAAGTTTCACAATCATCCGAACATGATTTTGTAATAATTATTGCAAGCATGTCATCAGGAAGAGATAGGAATGTCGTTTGAGATCCTTCTCCTTCCATTCGTAACTGACTTTACTTTCCCGGAAAAAAATTATAAAACAAGGATTTAAATGAAATAATAGATATAGGGACTAACCATGTGTCTAACAAAAACTCATAATCCCTAAAGTTGTCTAAACCGACCATTGATACCAACTATAAGGACCAAGCCTTAAACCTTACTTTATATTTAATTAAATTAATAATTCACATTGAGGATCTTTTCATGGTATAGAGTTTTAGAGAATTAGGACATAACTATTACATCTCAAAAGATTAAAAAGTAGACACTTCTATTATGTTTCCATAAAATAAAAACTCTTAAAAAGAAACATGTCTAGTTCTATGTTTTAGATAGCATGACTTTCCCTTGATCCCATCCTTGACCCTATTCCACATTAAGTCCTTTGAAAAACATTTCAAAAAAACATGGGGAGAGCATAAAAAGCTCAGTAAGGGATACCCAAAGAATCAAAACTCTTAGTTTTTGAAAACAACAAGTAAACCATGTATACTTTATCGAAGTAATACTTTTAACCTTTATAAAGTAGTAAAAAAAACACTTCACTGAATAAAAGATCATTACATACCCTTTTGTATCCAATAGATTACCATAAAACCCATATAAAGAACACATAACATATAAAGGTAACTTGGGACATAAACATACATAAATGGAATAACCATACGGTTAACTTCCACACATACTTAATGGAATATCCATACGGATGACTTACATACCCAATGAATTGGAGGTTAAAACGTAACCACCCATCCTGGTATTCACGGAACCACCCGTCATATGGTTTATCACGTAACCACCCATCAAATTTCCAAGTACCATTATAAAATCATAAGACATAAGACAAATATAATGGAAAGAAAACATTTCCACACTTCGATCACAATATATCACATAAATATATTTACATAACAAATCCATTATAAAAACCATTTTCAATACCAAAATACATAAAATAGTATATGGTAATTATTTCATTTTAAAAAATATAACTTCTTATTGAGGAAGCCAAAGACCAAATAATACTCGCGGCGGCGAAGAAGGTCGTTGTCACCGCGTACGTTAAAAGAAACATTCCTTTTTATCGTTTTGTAAAACGCTTCGTAGAAAAAGATTCCTTTTCTATAAATGTAAAAGTCAAAGGAGTTTATACACCGTATAAAAGATAGTTGTGTATAAAATGAAATATACCTCAATGAAAGGAGATTGAGACGAAGTCCCTTCCAAAGTCGGTATCCTTAGATTAAGGATTAATCAATTACATGATTATGTGTGACAAATATGAATACACAAAATATAAGTGGATATTAAATGTAAAACAATCAGAGTTCATTCACACATAATCTTGAAAAAACAAAACCAATGACATAGATATTTATCTCAATGAAATGAGATTGAGTTATGATTTCCGATACAAGTTCGTCTAAATTACATAAGAATTTATCAATGAGATGATTATGTGTAGAAATAGTATATCCACACAAAGGTTTGTGGAAAGTAAAACATAGAAATTACACACATAATCTTGGCATAATAAAATCAAGAAGTAGAGGGTTAACCCAAAAAATTTAATGTTGGTTAAGAAGTTCCCTTACAGAAATTCGACAGTCTAACGACGTCACTTCAAAATTCAGAAAATGAGTTGATGAGAGATAAAAAGGGTATCTCATCACCTGGAAATAAAATTTACATCAATAAGGATATAGAAGAACATATCCCAACATAATAGTATGTGAATTAAAAGACATAACAAAATATGTCTTTTAAAAAGAGGAGGGTGAAAGGTTCCCTTACCGACTTAGGTAACTTTCGAAACGTACACCCCATTGAAGAAGGCTCATACAATGAATATGTAAGTACCCATAAATGAAATTATATTACAAAAAGAGTATAATAATGGGAAGTACATACACCACTCAAAGTAAATTGTGGCAAATGTAGCATAAATCTCACGGGGCTAAAAGTGAGATGAACAATCCCTTACGAGAACTCGGCAGCCTAACAGCGCCACATAAAACATCCAAAAATAGATTGATGAGATCAAATAGAGACTCTCATAACATTAAAATAAAATTTACATCAAGATGAATATAAAATAACATCCCCCATAATAACAAAGAGGATATTAAAATAAGTGACATAAAGGAGAGTACTTAAAAAAGAAAGAGAGAGGTTAGATCTCTTAGAAACATTCGGCAGCCTAACGACGCCACTCAAAACATCCAAAATGGATTTATGAGAGAAAATAGGGTCTATCATCATATGAACATAAAAATTACAGTAGGAGTAATATAAAATAACATCCCAATCATAAGAAATATGAGCTTAAAAGGAATGACATAAAAGAGTGTACTTAAAAAGAAACAGAGGAGTGGGATCCCTTACCTCAAGTCTGACTTGTCTTGTTCGTTTCATTACATTCCTAAATAATAAACTTTGGTCAATTTATAATTTCTTAAGGACCTATTTTAAGGATTTTTATTCAGTTTAAATCACATATTATAATGTTATAATAATTGGTGAATAATGTGAGTTCATATCAGACATTTTTGTCGATGTTTGGTACATGAGTCAAAAAAGAACTTGTTTGAAAATGATTGTCCATGTAGTTATAAGTAAATAATCTCCAGAATAGTATTAATGATTTAAATATCATATATATCCAGTAAATTTTCATTTTATACTACTCTATAACATTTGGAGATAAAAAAGAAACGAAATGCACCGTTCATGGAGACGGTAGGCCGTACGTACGCATGAACACTACTTTCATTTCATTGTCATATTAATGGAATTAAAAATAATTGAGAGAGATATATATATATTGTAATTAAAAAATAATATATATGTTATATAGGTCGCATATGTTCATTAATTTCATTCTTTATACATTCCATGTATTGCATGAACGAGTAACATCACTTGAGGGGGCGGTAGTCCACACTTCCTCATATGAAATTATCGCATTTTCACAACATGAAAAGCATAAAGGCATGTTTTAAATATAAAATTAAGAAGCATATAGAAAACATAAATACCATATATATCATATATAAAATATATTGACATCATAATGGACACCATTAAAGGTTTTAAAATAAGATTGAACAATCATCATTTCGTGAGGCAGATATTCACCAACCACAGAAACAATATGTTCTTTAACCATTAGATGAAGGTGTGTGTAAGTGTAGCTCGAATACCTCACATAAAAACATCCTAGTATATTTATGATAATGGTGTTGTTACAAAATAAAAGAATAAAAAGAGTTTAGAGTGTTGGAGAAGCAAAATAATACAAAAGAACACAAGTGAAGACATTACCTTAAAATCGGGTAACTCTTCTTGATTTGAGCTCAAAGGCTTCCTTGGGAAGGATTCTTCCCAAAGGTGAGGCTCCAATGATGAATATAGGGATGTGGAGAGATGAAATGGGCAGGGGTTGGCCGAGACAAAGGCTTGAGAGGTGTGGGTATGGTGGTAGAGGTGGGGGCCTTTTATATGAGAAAAGGAGGGGCACTCTTGGAAAGTTATGAAAAGATACTTTATTATAAAATGATTTTCAGATAAAAAGGTCCCAAAATTATAAATATATAGGATAAGGTGATAAGGGTTATAAATACACCCATCCAATAGGTTTTTTACAAGTTTAGGTCTTAGATTTTACATTATGGTTTCATTTTATTTAAATCGTTAAATAATGAGGTAATCGCTGCATCATCATGGTGTCATAAATAATTTAACTTATATAATGTCTAAAAATTATAAAATAAAATATCATGATGTAGGAAATATTTTTATCTTTCTAATGAATATTTATAGTAAAAAAATATGACTTTTATAACCCCATATAATTTTTTTTAGTAAAACAACACATGTTTGTGACATTTTAATTTTAACTTTAAATAAAAAGGTATTAATGTCATTTTCCTACCAAAGTGGCTCCATGGGGTCCCCAAGTTGACCCATGGATTGTCTTGGTCGGCCATGACACATCAAATAAAGGCAGGACATGTTTCTAGGTCATTTCATATCATTAAAACATTATTTTTACCTTAAACTACACTAATTACCTCTAATAACGATTAATAAACCTAAAAGTTACTATTCACCAAAAAATTATTTTAATCCCATTGAACCAAATTTTACTTCTTAATGACAAACATGTATGTCGGATTTTTGAAATTCAAATCACAGAAGTGGTAAAGTTTCATTTAAACGAAAAATCAGTTTCATTAACTGCCACTTAGTGGTTTCACTATTCATCAAATATTGACGTTTTTCAGAAAATTACAAAAAATTCACCCTAAGCTATATTTGATATTCTGAATTCAAAAATGATGTCCATTTTAAAAAATACAAAACATATAAGTTGCATTAATTAATTTAAAAATTAATTCCCGCTGTCAGAGCAAATAGCGTGTTTTTATGAAACAATAAGTATCAAAAGATTGACACTAGTTTATGTCCAATTTGAAGATGAAATTAATTACAATGACCACTATTGGATTAAATGGTAAACATATATTCTAATTTCACTTTAAAACCAATTCAAAAGATAATATAATCATATTAATAAATTATATTAAAAAGAGGTTTTGAATTAAAATACAACATTTTCACTATTCATTAAAAAATGAACTTTATCGGAAAAATACCAAAAATTTACACAATGTAAATTTTGATTTCCCGATTCTAAAGTAGATTTTTATTTTTTCAAATATAACACATAAAATTTTCAAAAAGTGTATTTAAAACAGTTTTGTCATCAAAAGGCGGTTAATCGACCTTTTAATGAATATTAGAATGATTATGCTTATAATTGGATTCATTCGCATTTTTAATCCTCTAACATTTATTGTAAAAAGTAAATTTTTTTGACAAACATATATAATCATTTTGTTGTTAGTTCGGTTCATTCCTGCAATTACAACGGCTGGGCGTTAACTAAAATTTAAAATAATATTATTTTATTATTAGAGTGCAACGTAAGATTCCCATGAAACTCGTTGTTGCGTATTGGGTATGCCATCGAGCATAGAATCCCCTTTAAAGTTATATTAAAATTTTATTCACTAATATGGATAAATGTGAAAATGTCATATTCTTTATTTACCTGGGGTGTTACAATACATCTATGACAACAATAGATAGGAAGAAGTTAGAGAACGATGGTCATGCTTAGAATTCAATTTTTTCTTCTCTTTTATAGAAGCAATTCGTCAAGGCTAAGAGGATAAAAACAACAAAACAAACTTTTTAATAATTCAAAAACATTTATGAAGTCAATGAAAAGGTGAATCAAATTAAGATACAAGTTTGGTGATTAAAGTATGAAGATATCAAGATGACTGATGATGACACAATATATAACTTCTTCACTAGAGTAAATAAAATTTTGACCACCATAAGTCATTTTGTTGAAAAATTAGAGGAAACTATAGTTTTTCAGAAGATACTGTGTATTTGTTGAATAGGTTTGATGCAATGGTTTCAGCACTTGAATACTGAGACCAAAATAAACTTCCTTTCTATTATCATCATATTATTATTATTACTTATGAAATGTGAAAGGGGAGTATTTACAAGACTAATACAAAGAAGGATAGGGAAATATTCTTTAAATATTTGAAGAAAGTTAATTGAAGGAAAAAAGATAAAGATAAATCTAGATGTTGACATTTGAATGAAGATGTTGATCTGAAGTTTGATAATCTCATGTCACTCATCATAAGAAGTTTCCGAAGAGGAAAAGATAAATTTTATTGTAAATAACATTTAATGTGTTTCAGTTGATGGGGTGTTAGAAATTTTTCTGCTAACTTTCTACGATTTGAAGAAGATTAAAATGAAGAGAGTGAAGAGGAAGATGATATTCCATGAAATTTCATGAAGAATAAGGCATAAAATTATTCCTTTAATGGGAAAGGTATGAATTTAACTAAGTTTAAGATGTGAAACTTTTTATCTAAGTGTGAAGATTGTGATTTTAGTAAGGATAATGAAGAGGTAGAATCATCTAGTGAAGATGGTGAAATGCTACTAACTGAAAAGGTGAATAATGAAGTATTCATAAGTGATGATAGAAGCAATGATGAAAATGAAAAAGATATAAAAATAGTGTTCATGCTGAAAAAGAAACTTAAAGAGTGTCTCTTGAAGATTTCTTACTCAGAAATAGAGAAGAAAGGTTTTAAGAACTATGGTCAATTATATATCAACAATTATATCATACATGCTACTTTGGAAGTCAATTATTAGAAGGATGGTCAATTATAAAAATGATTGACTGTACTTTTAACCATCTTATGGACATCATCTCCAAAATGACAAAATCCAAACCTCTATATAATTGACCATCTTATGGATCATTTTTATAATTGACCAGCCTTCTTAAAACTTTTTATAATCTATCAACAATGACATCATAAGAATATTTCATTCCCTTAGTCACTTCATGGGAAATTTTACAAGCACATGGCATAGCTTAAGCCCATTCCAAGTGTTAAAACCATCCAAACACCATTTTGAGCTTACTAAGAGCATGAAATATGCTTTTAAATTCATCAAGAAGCATTTAATACAATCAAACAGTTTATAACACATAATACAAGGGAGTTACAAAGTAACACCTACCTAAAATCAATGACAGGTGAGTTGGAACCGTCCGAATCACATAGCCTTCAACGGCAGATTCCCAAACAAGTATGAAGATACCCACGTGAGCCCTAGAAACAAATAGAACATCATGAATTGGCCAAATCAGAACCCCTAGTTTTTTACCAAACTAAAATTACAACGGGGAAGGAATAAAAACACATGGAAAAGGAGGGATAATTGAAGTAGAGGCCATACCTTGAAGAATCGCCCATGAATCACTATGAAATCACAAAAAAATTCCAGAGATGAGGTGGTCAGAGGAGGGAGGTGCACATGACTATGGGATGTTAGGCAGGAGGTGGGCTAGAAATTCCGGAGGAGGAGGGTCGTAGTGAGGTTGGGGGGGGGGGTGTCGGCAGAGAGGTGGGGAGATCGTGTTGGCCAGGAGGTGGGCTGGCAGTGCCGGATCTGCGTTGGCAGGGAGGTGTCAGAGCGCGTCAGGGGGGATTCGTGCTAACTACATCGGAGCCTAAGGATGAGGAGGAGGAGCGACGAGGGAGGATGTGGAATAATCACGATAGGAGAGGGAGAGGGTATGCAGGAGAGGGAAGAAATTCACGATGATTTGAGGAACTGTGAGCTACATGTAGCCCTTTTCCATTGGTAAAAAATTATAATGACATATTTTAATACTATTATGGCTATATCACATTCTATAGCAACAAATTATTTAAACTATGGCTATAGATCAGTGGCTATAGGTCATTTTTCTAGTAGTGATAAAAACATAACATATCTAAATTCATTGGTATTATGTATACATAATATGGTTTTATATAAGATAAGAATATGAATATATGTACATGTAATAAAATATTTATATTTTTTTGATATATCATGATTTTTGAAACATTTTCAGATCCCATTTTACTCGACTCACATTATGCATAAATATGTATTCTTCATAAATTGGAATCCTTTTTCATGAAATATTTTGATTATGATTTAATAATATAAATATATAATGATTGTAAGGAAAAAAAAATTAACACTAGGTCAATTAGTAATTTATAACAAAAACAATAGTTAACATTTCAAATGTTTTTTCATATAAAAATAGTTTTTCTCACCATGTTTTAAATTTTAATTTAAAAAAAATTAAAATTTTAAAATGTGATTTTGAAAAAATAATGTTCTTTTTTTTATTTCAAATGAAAATTTTATATTAATATGATTTTCTTCAACTTTCCATAAAATATTTATGTTTCATATGAATAGTGAAAAATAATGTCTTCTATAAATAAAAATGATTTTATGAAATTATTTGTATATAATATGAATTTAAATTTCATAAATCCTTTTTCAATGAACAAATATATATTTTTAAGTTGAATTTATATTTTTTTAATATGTTTGTTCATTTAAAAACACATATTTGACCTTTTATCACATAACTAATTTTTTTTATTTTTTCAGTAAATTATAAATTTATTATTTTATAAAAAATATTACATAATTTTAGAAATTTAAACAAATGAAATGGATTTGAAATTTTGAATGAGTTTTTAAAAATTATATAAGAAGTTCTATTTTTTTAGCACAATGTTTATGACCCAGACCCAATTCACTGGTCTTAATCTACAGTGCCACATAACCTCGTGTGTGCGTCTCTATATGCTAGAGGCTAGTAACTAGAAAAAATGGAAAATAATTGAAAATTGGGAGACCATAAACTCAGTTAGAGTATATAATAATACATAATTATCCAAACATGTAGCAATGTACAATCAATTTTTTCTGAATCTGATTAACATACCATATATAATAAACTAATGGGGAATTAACCTATTCAAATGGTCACGTTAAAATATAAAGACACTAATAACCAACTCATCCAGTCTTATATATAAGATAGAAAAGGAATCAAATTATAAAAAAATTTAAAATCCAACCCTCGCCCCTACCAAGACATCAAACTCATAACGTGATATAACACTCAACAATCAAATCTAGGCCTCATCCCAACCAATTCATGAAATAATGGATTGATTTTTTGGGACACATGTTTCATGAACACTTGATTAGAGTGAGTATAAAAATATGTTGGTCACCACCAACATATTATTTTACGTGAACAATAAATGTAATTTATGTGCATTTAATAAGGTCAATAGATGTAAACAAGAAATAAATAAACTACACAGGGATAATATATATTACCTAATGTAAAAGTAAGAAAAAACACCCACATTCTAGGAGGTTGTGTAACCATTAAGCCTCTATGAACCCTAAATATGACGACATCAACTTCATACTAAATGGAATGTCCACAAGCTGCCTAAAACATATCCCTTGATTGGATAGTCTATAAACATATTTGACACATTCCCCTTGAAGGGATAACCCATGAACATGTCAAACAATGTATGACATATCCCCCTTATAGGATAGTCCTTGTGGATCAATATTCACACTAATGTGTAGATGGAAAAGGAATAACACATGAAATATATTAAAAAGGATTCTAGAACATACATCATACCATGATATGAAGCTATCATAATCATCCAAAATACATATGTCGATAAACTCCATGTATAGGTATCACAGGTTACACATGTGGACCAAAATAGAGAATAATCTCAGGGGAAAATACCCAAACACACATGAGATCAAGCATAAAACATGGTCTCATAGGCTACACATGCACACACATGTGATTAAGTATCAATAATGTCTCATACAATACACACAAGCACACAGATTAATCAAACATAAATAATTTTATCATTGGATACACCTGAACACACATATGATGAAACATAAAACATAGTCTTAGGGACATACATGAACACACATGTGATTATGAAACAAGAATAGTATGAAAGGATACATATTCACACACATATGATTATATTTGAATCATGGTCTTATTGGGTGCACATGCATATGATCAATCACTGAACATGGTATCATGATATGTAGTTCTCATGTAGTATAACCACACACCAATCCTAGTGTACAAGGGTCCATCGTATCCCTTGGAACATAGTTCAGCTACATTACTGAAGGTTCTCTTAATTAGTTTACACCATCATAACATTAACTAACTAATTATTACATTAATTTCATGAAACATTTATAAATTATTGTTCATTCACCCAATGTGGAAAACCTTATATCACATTCCTATAAACCATGCATAATACCATAGGATATATTAAACCATACCACCTACCTCCATATAGAGTTGACACCTATAGAAAAAAAGTCCAAATTCATTTTATATGTTTATCCTAGTCCATTCACCCGATGTAAAGCATAATGAGGTTATAAATCATGCCCAATCATTTCAGTTTATTTAACTATAAAAAAGTATAATTAATTAACATATTAAACGAAAACATACAACCAAAGGAAAAAACATAAATGTCAAAAGACTCACCAAATATTGAAACCTATCCATAACCATGGACAACCACCAATGGGTGTTTTTAACGCTCTTCTAGCATTATTCCAAGAAAATACCCATCATGTGAATGAAAAAAAATGAGAATTTAATATAATTATATTTAAACCTCTACAAGAATATTACATGGGAATGTACCTTAGCCGCAAAATCTTTCAATAGAGTTCAAGTACTCCCAACACACTCATGAACAAAAGACATGTAAAATACCCAATTCAATTCTCTGATATAATGGTCGATCTAAATAAAATCATCCAAAAACCATATAAGGAAATGGATGGGATATATATTAAACAAGAAACCTAACAATGACACCCTTTAAACATCACTAGACATCCTCTAACAATTCAAATCAAGATACCAGTCTCTCTCTGAAATGTTAATCAATCATAGTCTCAGATGAACTAGTTCTCATGTAGTTTCCTATGTGTGAGTTTCAACTTCCAAACATAAAAATTATTTTCCACTAAAATTGGACACCACTCAAAACACTGACACCCCAATCAAAGATAAACTTGAATTATCCCAAAAATGAAATCTTGATCTATCAATGAATATTTTATTACACTTTAAAGATATCTCCATACATAATAACCTCATAGCTGCTAAGACCTATGATATTTATGAAGAACATGATAGTTTCTAAAACTCAAGGTGACCCTAAACTATATTCATTAGTGACCTAATTCTATAAGTTCTTCCAAGTTCATAAACAGAATATGAATATTCTCAAAAGTCTACTTAGCACCCTTCCACTATAGATTTAGCTGACACTATGCATAACCATGGAAATAAATCATCCCATGTCATGGATTTTATAGTTAGGGATGATAACACCCATAAATATTTTGAATGAGTGATTTCCCTTGACTTGTGAACTTCGAACACAGACTCACATTCCAATTTACCTATCAACAGTTTACGAGCAACCAACTCCACCAAACCAAGATCTCACAGTGGTCCTTTTAAAATAGAGCATCACATTCATTGTTAGATCTACCATGAATTAAAATTCCACTAGAGAATCACTCTAAAACCATAGGCCTAAACATATGTGAACACATATCCATTGAAGTCACACTCAGAACTCAAATGTTGAGGAGTGTTAAAGGTCATACCTATCAACCAAATCATCACATCACAAGTACTAGAACAAAAGGTTTACTATACTCAATGGTAATGATAAAAATATTAAGATATTTCTATAAGACATCCCATAGTTATTAACATGTATATGTATTTTTATTAATGGAAGAAACCCCTCTAGAACTAAACATGACTATACTAACTCACCTAATATCCTCATATACGTTACAGATATGCAACACGAGGTGTACAAACACATGTAACCATAGTGTAATATCTAAGGCCACATAGTTTTTCCAAATAACATGAAATAGTGTCTCAGTAAGTGAAAAAAATCATAGAACATCACCTAGGAATATCTCCACAAACATTCCCTCTTGGCTTAACCCTTAGACCATCCATGTCAAGTCCAAATATTTTGGGTTCAATAAAACATAAATGAGAATGGGTGCTATATGTAAAACTACACATGGGATATAGTTATCACCTAAAATTTACCAAACCAATCAAATGGAAACTGAGCCAATATTATTACTAATGAAGCTGTTGACCAATGATGAACTCCAAATGAATATTTCACCATCATCAAATTGAGGTATTGCATCATCATTACCATCATCATCATAATCATTATCATCATCATCATCATTACTTAAGTACACCACAATATAGTATCACATGACCTACTATGAAATGTAGTCATTCGTTAGCGTTCATATAAATAGAATTATAGTAAAAAATCATATTAAAAAACATAGTATAGGGTGTTAAAATTATGTAAGTTGAGTCTTAAATCACCAGTGAAATCAGACTCAAGAAGTATATAGGTCATTTGAATCCAACATTCCAAACATAATGCATGTGATTACCCTCACCCATATAAACACGAGTCAAATTTGTATAAAATAAAGAACCTAAAAATATATATACTTCACATGAGATGAAATAATATGACCATAACAACATATAATAATAACCTTAATTTCATGACCTTATATCATCGACATCACTAGACAAGGGTTTTTTCAATTCCCCAAATAGAGTTTCATCAAAATCTCTGACACATTCCTATATCAAATGTCTACCAATTATCCATATAATGAAAATAATAAAATATTTGATACAAGTTTGTAACACCATGACCCAAATCACCAAGCCTAATAGGGAGTACTAAATGAACTTAGTTACACATCACTGTATGCTAGAGGCTTCTGAATAGTAGACTGGGTTTAAAGTGGATCATGTTGAGACTGAAAAAATACATTAACAACATAAGAAAAACCTATAATTACCAAAAAAAGAAAGGATCAATAAAAAAATATTGTGAAGTCATGCACTCACTAAGATTCATGAACCATGGCCATACCTACTTCATCTCTTTGCTGAAATTATTTTTCATCAACCACCTCACACACCCCCAGATAGGATAGTCCAATTTTTTTTTGACACATCCCATTGAAGGGATGATCCATGCACATACTGTCCAGCATATGATATATATCTCTTGTGGGATAGCCCATGTGGCTAAACCTACACACTAAACAGGTAGAAGGAAAAGGAAAATCACATGATATATAATAAATGTTTTTACAAATCATTCATCACATCATTCCAAGAATGATTTACTATCTTCATAAATACACATGTGAGTAAACTTGAAGCATATGTATCATGGAAAACACACAAACACACAAACACCCTATGTGATAAATATAAATAATTTTCTCATTGGGACACACACACAAAAACATTTGACCAAGAATCAAACATGGGATAATAATCTACACACACAAATGTAATCAAACATTAAACATGATCTCATAGGCTACACACACGCATAGGAGATCAAGAAAAAAACATGGTTACAATACCAAACACACAAAAACATGTTCTCAAGAATCTTAAATGGTCTCACTATCTACACACACATGTGATTAAAAATCAACCATGGTCTCATGGTAAACACGCACAAAAACATGTAATCAAAAATTAAACATGGTCTCAAGATCACCTTCTATAATGTAGAATAACCAAAAACCAATGGGGGATCCATGTAATCTAATTCCCTCATTAATGAATAAGCGTCGACCATTATTGGTCTGCATCAAGATAGTGTACAATGGTTTATTAAATACCTTGGAACTACATCCAGTTACATTAGGAATGGTTGCCGTAATAAATTAAGACCCATTTAGAATTAACAAATTAAGAATTATAATAGGTTCAAAACAGAATTATGATGTAAGGGTCATTCTAAAAAATTTGAAAAAATCATATAACATATCAATAAACCATTCATAAATCCATAGAGTTGAGTAAATGAGACAACCTACCTCAACCGGGATCCAAATACCCTAAAAGAAAATTCTAGAATCATTGTTTGAGTCTTTTTAAGTCCATTCAACCTTTGTCAATCACCATGAGGTCCTAAATCAAGCCCAAGAATTACAATTTTATTAATTTTAAGTGAATTATAATTAATTAAATTATAAAAAGAAAACATAAAACTAAAGGTTAATGGAATATATGCGGAAATAATATTTGGATATTGTCGCCTAGCTGGAACCACAACCAACCACCCATGGAAGGTCCGTAATTATCTTCCAATGTTATTAAGGGAAAAAGACCAATTGTGTGGAAAAAAAAGAAAGTCCAATTTATATAATTAAATTTTAAACTCTATAATAATTTTACAGAGGGATATACCTTATTTTAATTGTCATATGATGAATTTCTTCCACTCAATACACAGTCATAATATTATGGAATGAAAAATCGCAAATTCAATTCCATGGTACGATGGGTGATCGAAGTCAAATTGGACAAAAAAATCTAAAAGGAACACATAGGGAAATATCACAAAAAAACATCCAACAATGATACATTTTCATCGTCTTGATACTCTTGTCGAAATTCCAATCAAATTACACATTTCTATAAAAAATTTCATTAATATCTTTTCATATTTTCATCCAATTCCCTTATCACTACCAAATAAAAGATAAATTAAGGATCAAGATGATCAAGAGAAGTAGGATTAAAAAATAATTTTGACAGAAATTATTTAATGTTTCAATAGATATGAGGAGGATTCATACAAGATGAACTGCACAATTATCTTCCATCACACATGGAATAACGGTGCTATGATCTGAAGAACTGCAGAGGACCTCACCCAGATTCGCCAACAGTATTCATGATGATCCACATCCGATCAAGGGGAAATAATAGAGGGCACATTAGAAAATATTATTTCTAAATGTAAATAAAAAATCCCTACATGGGTGAAAAATATTGGGGGATCTTGGGGGATAAAAAGAATAAAAAAATCTCCACCAAAACACTACCCAACACACCGCATTGACGAGCTATTCAGGGTCCCTCGACTCTCTGATGAGTCCAAATGGTTATATGGGATACTAACCCCCCCCCAAATATCTATTTGATATAGAATTGTCCTTATATTATCTTGTAAGCCTCCATTGAAAAATAGGTATAAGAGTTTCTCACAAAGAAACCATTCATTTATAAACACATCTCTTATATATATATAATCGATAATCATCTTAGATTATCATCTGATACTACAAGCAAGCCCTAAAATAAAATAAAATTATAAATTCCCTCCAAACCATTTGAATCATAACAATGGCGGTTAATATATAAAGGATAAGTTACTTTAGGTAAAAAAAGTTACCATATTAAAATTAAAAATTTTAAAAGTGAAAAAATATAATAGAAACGAGTTCCAACATGTTTAAACCATGTATGAAAATTAGTTGTTGAAAAATAACTCAACACAATATCTTCCCTTATCCATTATATCTCAATTTTGGATCTTCTTTCATTAAGAGTGACTTACCATTATTAAAGAGTTTGGGGTATTCACAAAAATGAAATCCCTTTTCACTTAGTAAAGGGGAACACCTCACCTCAGTTTACCTCACAAAATAACACTATAATCGAAAAAATATACCATATCATTTTATCCCAATTAATATCTACCTTCAATAGGTTTTAGACTCCAAAATAATCCATCCTCCAAGGGCTTAATCATTTTTCAAATGAGATAATCCATGAAGTGAGGTATAAAATTCTAACAACTCCATCCTTATTTTTATTTATTTATATGAAATTATTATATATAAAATTAAATTACACCATTTTAAAATGATTAAATATATATTATTAATATAACTTTATATTAATAATGGTATAATTATTAAACACTATTTCTCTTCCATAAAGAAAAATGAAAACATGAATTTTGCATACGTGCAGACTACCCCTTCCACGAAGTAATGTGTTCATTTTCCATCACCACATAAAATGGATGGTATAAAAAAGGGAATTTATTACATACTAATTTTATCTATAAATTATTTAATATTCTGAAACTATAAACCATATTAATCATCTTTCTAATTCTATGAAAAATGATAGAATCATCCATGTGAATGTGCAAATTATGACTACCATCGAATAACATATTATTTTTCCATTACAATATTTCATGGATGGATCATTGATTGTTTTTAATTGATAAATATTATTTTTATTTAATTATTAAGGTTATTTTAATACATATTTAATAACTTATTAATTATATGAATAATAAAAAATAATTATAAAATTAACCTTTTTAAAACTAGTACACCAAGAGTTAATCAATCATTTTATTCTATGTAATGAATTTATATAAATTTTGTTATCCTCATAATTATTTCTAACTTTTATATATCACACTTATAACGAGTAATTAATATAATTATTCTTTTGGTATATTGATATTACAACTTCACTTATTCATAACCATCCATTAAATTTTTTATGGCTTTATTTGGGCCAGTTTAAGACCAATATAAGAAATACTATAAAATTATTTCATCGTAGAATATTAGAAATTGAATACTATTAATATATGAGAAAAATGAGTAAATAATTTATATATTTTGGATTCATAATGGAACTACTGATATTAAACTCATTAATTATGATATAATTTTCCGGTTTTTATAAATCACCAAAACTTGTTCATTATTATTTTCATCTCCATGGATCATAGACAAACATTTCATGGAAAAAAATTAATAAATTATAAATAATTAAAAACTCATAAATTAATGTATCATTAATGAATTAGAAAGAATTTTATTTTTGAAATGAGCTATGTATGAAACCATTATTATGAATCTACTTCTTAAAAATAAAGATTGTCAACACCGATTATTGAAAATAAGTAATCAATTATTAATATGCATGTAGAGAAAAAATATAAAAAATTGTAATAAATGATAATAGTTTTGAGTGAGGTTATAAAAAATTATATTCACGTTATTTATACATGAGGATAGAGTGTGTCTAAGGGTATAAATATAAAATTTATGGGTTTCCATCTCAATCACCCTTTATTGATGAATACATTGATGTTATGCACTAATATTCATTTTTATTATATAACTAATTACCTGTTGAATTATAATATCATAAATTATTTTTGAACTAGGAATCTACACTTCCATTCATTCTCTTACTTACTAAGGGATATAATTGATATCTTCCCTCAAATATAACGTATTTTTCAAAACTCAACATGATTTTTTAGGTTATAATTGTTCCCCTAGATGTTCATCATTCATTAAATTTTCTATAACCTATTTATATATTAGGGGATCAATTATAATTCAAATATTACTATTTTATGAGTTCTTTTCCTTCTTGAAATTGAAAACATCTCAAGAAAAATTAATATCCTCTTAAATTTTAGTTTCCCCTCCCTTTCAATAATTTCCTTTCCCAGTAATGTTAACCATTTTAATTGGAAACCTAGTCATTTGTTATCTAATGTGACATTTATATTTAAATTATTGTATTTTCAAAAGAAATTATTATCACCCTTCATTATTATTTGGTATTTCTAAAAAGGTTATTTAAAAACAAAAAATCATCACCTCTATAAAATGTTATTAACCATGAATAACATTTGATGAAATAAATTTCCATATGAAAAATCATAATAGGTAATTTGTAGTCTAATGTGAAATTATAATCCAATTACTTCTATTAATATTCCTATGCTTATTTCAAAAAGTGTCACGAATTTTGTTCATTCATATTCTCACATATCTTTGATACTTTTAATGACTTTTCCCACAATATAACTCTATATTCACGATCGGTGTTTCAATATTAAATTATGAAAATCCAAATGATATAATTATTTTTTCTATTTGGAATCCTTTTGATATTACCTTTAGTTATGCCTTGAATCTTATTTTTTAATCCCACTTCGTTATCCTGGGTGCCATATTTGTTATAATTTTTGGTATTTTTTATTTTATTCATGTGACACACATATGAATGATTTTAATTATGTGATGGATGGGTTCAGAATTATTTAGTTCTCTAATTAATATTTTAAATCATTATATCTCATGAGATGATATGTATGAGATTACAAAGTGGACTTAATCCACTGTGGAACTTTTTTCTCTACATTTATGGGAATGGGGAGTGAACCCAGTCCAACAAGGTACTATATCAATTATGATAGACTTGGAAGTGATCCAAAACTTATGCTTATTATGTCACGTAATATTTTTTTTCCACATATTGGTTTATTCCTTGAAAATATTATAATTTTTTTTAATTTCATGTCTCTAAGTTATGGTTATCATATTTATTGTATATAGATTCTATATTATATGTTCATGATCCTTAACTTCATTCCTATAACCATATTTTCATCATATTCCAACATATGATATTTGATTGTAATCTCTTATGATCACAATTTATGGGAATTTTAGCTCACCCCTTCTTCTGTTTCTATTTCACTATATTCTGATGAAAATAATTAAAAATATGATTGTTAACTGGATATATTCTATGGATAATATATTAGAGTTTTTTATGACTTATTATAGATTATGTGGTTTCTAAAATAGTGTAAAAATTTATTTTTGATATAATGAAAATCGTTTTATTTAGTTATTATTTTCTCCTTATAATCTAAAACTCTAACCCTAAATGTTCATGGTAATGTATGTAAGGAACTATTTTATTTTATTTTATTATTTTATGGTTAGGTTTAGGTTGTAATGGTTGGTATCATGTTAGGGTTTATATAAATTTAGGGGTTAAGATATTAGTTAAGGACAATATAAGGGTTGATAATATAGTATTGATCATAATTTCAAAGGTGTGGGTAAACTACTTGGTTGATCTAAAATTGAGTATTTTTGGGATTAGGATGCAAGAACATCAGTGAAATATATATAGATAATATTAAGTAAAGGATACATCTTATAATATTGGAAAATTATTGATTATTTTATTTTCATAGCAATGAAATCAGTTTATGGATACTACAAGTTGATATAGGATCTTTCATGGATGTACCTAAGGGTAGTTTATATGAAAAAGAAATATTGGCGGTTTAACTCCATCATAACCTAGTGCATGAGAAAGAGGCTTAACCACAGATCTGGTTTCACACTAACATGAAATATTCTTTTTCTAATTATATTCTCCTTAGGAACTACTGTGAATGATTGTTTCCCAAGATATTTTATAAGGATTTGTTAAGAAGACTGAGAAAAATCAACTTAATATAACCCAGGTTGAATCAATAATTATATAGGTGGAACTAAGTGTGACAT
This sequence comes from Viscum album, assembly GCA_963277665.1. Taxonomy (NCBI): domain Eukaryota; kingdom Viridiplantae; phylum Streptophyta; class Magnoliopsida; order Santalales; family Viscaceae; genus Viscum; species Viscum album. The sequence goes on from OY728127.1 coordinate 1,903,112,106, forward strand.
ATGTCTAACTGAAATAATTATCCATTCACATGATAGTATCATAGTGTAGGATACATTTTGGTTAATGTTTCATAATAAAATTTATGATAATAATCGTGTGCCATTAATTTTTTATCACTCATGTTGATACATTTTTTTTCTTAACTTTTGGAACTAGAAGGAATAGTGGGTGAGTGGAATAATATGGTGATTACCATAATGAAAAAACCCATCAGAATTTCAGCTAGACTACGAATCCTTTTGATTATGTCAAACCAACTATCACGAAATGTGTTCAACAAAGTGAACATAATAGAAGTGCCAATCCCTATTAAGAATTTAAGGATATAAACTCAATGAATTTCATGTGATAAGGATAATTATGGAGAGAAGACAAAATTTACTACATGTAAAAAATTTGTAAAAATGAATGGTGTACATTTCATTAGATGGAATTGTAGATGACCCAATTATAATGATGAAGGAAATCAGACTAAAATGATTGAGATAAAGGAATAATATTTTGAAATATATAGATTAAATTTTAAGGAAATTAGACATTATGAAAATTAATACCCATATCTAAGGGATAATAATGAATTGCATGGATAATTTCTCAGACCATGTGAATAAGGAAGTCCTTTGAAATGAAATATATTGATGCAAAAATTAATTTACCACTGTATATATTCATATACAATACGTTTTCTAATTATTAAAATAATATATATTCAATTATAAATAATTAATTTTTTTATAATTATAATATCCACAGTATACGGATCTTCGTCATGGTTTTTAGAAGTAAATTATTGTGAATTTATCTCCTCTATACATATTAGGATTTTATTTGCAGTGGACTATATCTTTTTTTACAATGGTAACATATCAAATTAATAATTGGGAAATATAAATTCTTATATTAAATCTAACCATGGTCAACTAATAATGTATGGTTAAATAGGATCCATATATATATATCAATCCCATCATATGAGTTTCAAAATTGTAAGGGCACATCTTATTTATGGGAAAAAATGTTACAACTCAAGATTTCACTATATATTATCCTTAAATAAATAATATATCAAAATTTATTTTTTATATACAATACTAAAATATATAAAAATCCCTGATTTTTATAAATATTTAATATGATCATTAAAAACATTCCACTAGAGTGTCTAGTATAAAATTGAAGAAACCATATTTCAAAATCAATTAAGAAAGAAGGAACGAATGGCATACTGAAGTGGAGGCTTTCCTTATGAGTACTATTTATCTATGTTTAGGAGGGAGGTATCTTCTCTAGGGACTTATATGGGCTAATAACAATACAAAAATTACCAATTATGAATTGAGAAAAACTATATTGTGGATATGTTTATGCTCATGGAAAATGACACAAGCTTCATGCTAGCTCAACAACCACCTGAAACATAAAAAAGATCTTATTTTATGACTATGTATTAAATGGAGGTCATTAGGGATTATGTAACTAGAAATTAGGATTATATCAACATGTAATAAAATATTTAAATGCATAGATATATCAGAAGTTTTTATAATTTATGAGAGGTCTTTTTTTAACAATTCACATTATGCTTAAAAATGTATTCTCTAGAAATTGGTGTCTTATTTAATTTAATATATTTTATCATGATAAAATAACAGAAATAGAAATATATATTTTATGAATAATAATATTTCACTATATTAATTATTTATTTTTGGGAAAAAATTTAAACTAATCATACCAAAAGTTGTTTTCCTATAAAAACAACTTTTTCTCTATAATTTATTGTTTTAATTAAAAATAATTTTTAAATTTTATATATTAATAGTTTGAAAAATATATCTCCATTTTTTTATTATGTAAATATTATCTTAAGGTGATTTTTTTTGTTTATCTAAAAAGATTTATTTTTAGGTGAATACTAAAAATTGTCTTTTTTTATAAATAATATGAATTTCATGACATTTCTAGTATATAAGTATGATTTGTGAATTAATGAAAAAAAATTATATTAAAAAATAAACATTTAATTTTTTGATTTATAATTTTATAAATATTTTATTTAATATAAAAACCCATATTTGACATTTTAGAACATCTTTTATATATTTCAAAAGGATTATTTTTAATACATTATAAATTTAATATTTTAAAATTAATTTTTATCACTTTGAAAAATTAATCCAAATGAAATGTATTTAAAATTATGAATCATTATGCCCAAATTATTTTACAATTTCTATTTATTTTTTCTTCATAAGGGATAAGATACCTTAGGTAAAAACTAGTTACCAAAGTAAAAGCCAAAATGGTAAAAGTGGAAAATCTAACGGTAATGTGTCAAAATCATGTTTTAATAATCGGTGTAAATGGGATTTTCAGGCTGAGATAGACCTTAAATTTTCACATATCCATTATTTCTAAATTTTCTGGAGACACTTTCCCTGAGAGTGACTTCCTATTATTTAAAATTATTGGGTATTTTCCAAAATTCCATCCTCATTCCCTTATAAAATGGGAACTCCTCTCCTCACTTGCCCTTAAACAAAAACAACATTATATTCTCCCAAAATCAAACTAAATATCACCTAAGCAATCAATGACACTATAATATGGTTATTTTAAACTAAATATATCATCCCTCAGGCATTAATCCCTTTGCAAAGAGATAATCCATGCAGTGGTATATAAATTGATAACCGCCCCTGCCTCATTTCTATTTCATTATGTTCACTTATTATTAATAAACCTCCATAAAACTATATTAAAATGATTAAATAATTTAATTATTATACTATTATTATATTATAATTTCTATAGAATCATTAAACAACATTACCTTTTCTATTAAGAAACACAAAAACCTGAATCATTTTATACCCCGACTACTACCTCCAAGAAGTAATCTGTTATTATTACATAAAAAAACTGACATGGATTGTTTTAAAAATGGGATATTTAATATATAATTATTATAAATATAAATTATTTAATATTCTTGATTGAAAAACCATCTTACACCTCTTTCCCATTCAAAGTAGAATGAAAAGTATTATCTCTCTGTATGTGTGGATTACAACCTTTCTAGAATGGTGTGTTCTATTTTTCATTACCCCCATTCATGGATGTAACTATGAATGGTTTTAAATAATTTATGTTATGTTTATGTAATGATTAATGTTCTATTAATTAATATTTAATGTTCTATTTAAGATACAAATTGTAATAAATCATTATAAAATTAATCATCTTAAATTAAGCATATGAAGAGGACACAATATTTCTAATCATAGTAATAGATTTGTATAAATTATCTATCAATTATGATTTCTTAAAATTTAGATAGATCAATATTATAAATACTAATTTAGACCATTATAATTCTAGTATAATAACATTACAACTTAACAACTCCATAACCATCAACTACATTTTGTTATGTTTTTGTTTGGGTCAATTTGACCACCAACTTAAACAATAATATAAAAAATGCCATTGATGAAAATGGGAACATGAATACTAATAATATATGTCAATATGTCTAAATAATTACATTATTTCAATTATGAATTGGTATTTTTCATATTAAACACATTAATTAAGATACCAACATTCCTTTGTTAAAAATCAAATAAACTTGTTTTTCCATGATTTCACATCCAATGATCATAGAATAAACTAAAATTGAAATAAATTATATATTTATAATTAATTTTGAAATTAAAATTAATTTAAATTTAATTTTCAAAGAAAGTTGACATTTATTAAAATAATAAATAAAAACAGTTCTATTACTAGACTAGTTCAAAATGATTGAGATTTCATAGACAAGATATTGAAAATAGGTAAAAAAATATAATATAATTTTGGAGAAGAAATATATATGAAAGATATAAATTATAAAATTTTGGATTATGTTAATGAAATAATTAATTATGTTACATATGTTTTTTATATAGGAGGTTAGAGAAAATTGAAGGAAATCAATATAACATGTAAGGGTTTACGTCTCATTAATTCTTCCTTGAGGAATAATTTTGATATTATGAAAAAATATTCATTTATTTGGTGTAACTAATAAACATTAAATAATAATATCATAAATTATTTCTAAAATTAGAAGCTTGAAATCCATTCATTTTTTTCACTTATATGATCTATGATTGATATCTTCCCTAAAATATAACGTGGTTTCATAACTCAATATGATTTATGGAGTTATAATGTTTCACCTAGTGGTTTATATTTATTTTAAAATGATATTTTTTATTTATATATTTAGAGAAAAAATTTATTCAAATATTCTATATTTATTAGTTTTTAACCATATTAAATATACAACTATGTTTAGAATATTTCCCATATTCTTAAATGATGATTTCTTCTCCTTTACCACGGTTTCCCCTACCACCAATATTCAACAATTTAATTAGATTCATAATTATGTGTTATCTCATATTAAATTCATATTTTACTTATATTATTTTTAATTTAATGTTTTATCATCATTTTTATGATGTGGGATTACATCAAAGGCGTTTTTAAAACATAAAAATGGAATCATGTAATTTCTTATTTCCTAAACAGGGTCACCACCAAAAAATATATTTCACCATTAATACCTTTTGAGAAACATTATATTGTATATAAAACCATTATAATTCAATTATGTTATATTGTAAAATTTGAATCCATTTATTTCCATCAAATATTCTATTCCGATTTGGGAAAGCATCGCCTATACAGTTCAGTATTATTGTTACAACTCATTGATCCTTCTGATTAATTTTTCCCAAATTGAAAATAAATATTAAATATATATGTTTATTTATTAATTAGTGAATATCCAATGTTCTAACTACATCATCACTTTAAAATTATTATAATTTATACTTATTTTATTCCTTAAATCTAAATTATGAAACCCTCTTCCATCTTAAAGGGTTGATCTTGCTTATGATTTTTTAAAATTTTTTTGATATGTTACATGCATATATATTATTTTCACTAGGTTATGGATGGACGTATAATTAAATATCCCACAAAATAATGGTATAATGAATTTTAATTCATGATATGTTATGCATAGTTTTAGGGAGTGAACCTAATCCACTATAGGATATTGTCCATAATGTGTTTTTGAATGGGGAGTGAACCCCATACACCATGGGACTAAGTCCGAAATTGTTTTCTTATTAGTGACTCATGAATTATTCTTATGACTCTATGTAATATTGTTTTTCAACATTTTCCATGATTCCATGATATTATGATTTCATTTCCTTATGTAATGTTTCCATTCTAATGTACATCCTCTTTATTGGGTTTGAATTCTATATTTTATATTCATATTCCTTACATGAATTCTCATAACCATGGGTTTATCATATTACCACTAATGATATTTGACTGGTATCACTTATGTATAACTTTACAGTGTGTTTCATCTCACCACTTATTATGTTTCAAATTCCCTAGGTTATGAAGAAATTTATTAAACATGATATGCCTAACAATAGATCTTGTGTCAAAATTTTTAGGGATATGTTGAAGACTTTTTATATATAAATAATTTAATAATATTATTGGAAAATGTACTTTTGATACAAAGAAAATAGGTTTTTTAGTTAATATTTATTTAAACTCATCAAAAACTCTACACCAAAAAGGTCTTGGAAATGTATGTACTGCAATATTTCATTTATGTCAATTAATTTCAAGAATGTTGGGTCTAGGCTGGAATATTGTCCCCTTATATTCTCTCTCAATTATATATATATATATATATATATATACAATTCCTGGATTGATTACACATGCCCATGGGTATATTAAGTATAGATACCCAACCATTGTTAAATGATCAAGGGCCTAAAACAAAGGATAGAACAATTTTGAAAATTATACATTATATTTACAATAATAATTTCCTTTGAAATCATAATCTTAGGCAAGTACAACTATACGATGTCAAATTTCAATAATTTATAACAATCCACAATCTTAAAAGAAGGTAAAGACAATGTATATATAATAGTATTGTTATAAGACATTTATAATAATTATATATATAACACGAAAATATATATTACTATATAAAAAAGACATCAGATATCATTTAATATGATAAGGAATATTCAAATTCATGAATAAACATTTGACCTAATCCCAAGACATGGAACGCCTGTAAAATTTAAAATTAAACTATGTAAAAACAATGATATTCATAACATTTATTTTTAGTCATATATTTCATGTTTAGGATACCACTAACCTATTTTAATATTATAATTCCAACTATAATCCTATGATAGAAGAGGAGTGATCATATCAAATAGGATATGTAAATGATTTTAAATTACAGAGGAATAAAGGATTCCACTACCTGAAGGAATATTCAAACCTTGATTATAAAATTATTGAATTTAGGTCGCTTCACTAATGAGAAATAGAATCTAATAGGAAGACATAAATTTATTACCATAATAAAACCTATAATAGAAACACGCTAACCCATATATAAATGAATATTCAAATAATTAAATAAATTTCAACATCTTATAAAATAAGGGGAATTTAGGATTCCATACGATGATAGAAAATTTCAAGAATCATGGAGTACAATGTTTCCAATACTAAGAGATCATAAAAATAAGGCCAGTACTACAATTATGTATCATAATTACACAGTGATCAAAGATTGATATAAAGGTATATATAGATGGTTAAATGGAGGATCTATCAATCAGATAAAAAATAAATAATGACCCCTAAATTCTAAGAAATATATTCTAAATATTTATTTATTTAAAAATTAAATTGAAATTTTTTCCTTTAATAAAACATTCCAACTCACTGAATTTCTATTTATGTTCTAACAAGATTATAGTAAATTTTATACACTACATGCCTTTATGTATTCTTCAACCATATCCCAATAACTAATGTACCATTCAACACCAATGCATTAAAAAATTTAAAAATATAAATTAAAAATTTCAAACTAAATAATCAAGTATAAATAATCGACTAGTAGATGAGGGGCATTGAGAAATTTCCATAATTGGGTTACTCATCTCTAAGAAGATTAACAATCTTCCTATGGATAAAAACTAGGATACTAAATTGTTATATTAGACTAAAGTTCACATGTTTCATCTAACATCAATTTAGGTTTCCATTAGATACACACAAAAAGAATAACAATCTCTATTAATTTTTTTTCATTAATTGAAAATACTAACAGGTTGTTCAAGATTGGAACTATATACTTCTTTAAAAATATCATGTAACTAAATTACATGTATAGTGCCATGTAAATATTTCATTAGTTTTGTAACATGTATAAAATTATGATGAGAGAAAAATTTAGGTGTAAATTTATTCATGTAATACATTTTACCAATTCTATATACGATTTTGAATGTTAAAATTAAAATTTGAGGTAACTTCCCCTGTTTTCCCATCTATTAGTGACCAAATTGTGGAAAGAATAAAACCAATAATGATCCCTAAAGTCAAATTCTATGTGCCTTATCCTGTGATAAACATAGGAAGTTTTTTAATCTGGGAAAATATAAAAACTTTTGGGATAAACATCACTATTTTATCATCTATTGAATCAAAATTGGACAAAATAACAATGATTATCCAATTTTACAACCAAATTGGGGAGAACACCAAGGATTATTACAGATAGACATAAAAGGTGATTTTTGGAAACAAGATTGGTAAATATTATTATATGAAAACTATATGAGGTGTATGTGATCCTCCCATAAACCAAAAAATATATATAATACAATCCTTAAACATATATTGAATGATATAAATAGTGTAACACCCTGAGATTTTATGAAAAATATTATTTTTAATTTCTATAACATCTTGTGTTGTACGCTTCACCAAGATTAGTTAGTGCTATATGCAACAACGTATTAGCTTTTAGTATATGAAAACACTATTCTTGGCTTCTGTTGTATGCAAGAGCGACCTTCCTCGAAAGCATGTGTTGTACGCAATACCGAGTCTCACTAAACAATGATATATTATTATAATATTATGAACTAGATGCTATGAATACTATTAACAGAATTTTGAATTATATAACATTATAATTCATCTTACACATTTTCTAGAAAGAGCTATGAAAACCAAATCAAGTTTTCGATAAAAGAAATATTTTTCAAAAAATGCCGTTTTACCGCCTTTTGATTGCGCACCCATTTTAAATATAATTTTTGAAATTTTTATAAGTTAAATTTGGAAAATTAAAATTTTTCTTTGGAAAAAGGATATAAAAATTTACTTTGGATAAAATGTTGATAATTTTCTGATAAGTTTCTTAATTTGATGAATAGTAAGAATACGCTAATTTTTAATTAAAAACAACTTTTTTCATCGAGATAATTCATATGGTAAAATTATAAAATTGAATGGTTTTAAAGTATAAATAGAATATATCTTTACCATTTATTATAATTTAAGTCATTAGCATTAATTTTACAAAAATTCATAGGTAAAAACATTTCAATCTTTTGCAACGTTTAATCTTTTGAAACCCATTTTCTCAAAAGTGGGATTAATTTTAAATTAAATACTTCAACATATGTGTTTTGAATTTGGAAAAATGGATTCCATAATTTTTATCATTAGGTCCAAATTATGTTAATATGCTACTTTTTATTTTCAGACATTATGAATAGTAACTATGGTAAATTTTATTTATCATAGTTAATGGTAAATTAGGTAGTTAAGGGTAAATGTAATATTATAAAATTACCCTAACACATGTCTTAATGTAATTGGATGACTATATTTTTTCCTAAATCATACATGGGTAGAAATTGAATATTTTGGAACCCACTTGGATGTGATTAAGACCCTTAATTTATATTATTTAAAGAAAGTGAAATATGTCTCACTCAAACATTAATAATTAAAGTATTATTAAAATAAGGCTATAAAGAATTTAAATTAGATTATAAATACTCAATTGAAAGATAAAATGTTTTTATTTATCATGGAAATTTATTTGTAATTTTTAAGAAATAATTAATTACATTAATAGCTTATAAATTAATGATGGACAAATTATTTATTTTTTGAAAAATCAATAATATAGTTTTTATTCAAATAATAATACCCATAAAATATCCAGACACTTGAAAAAAACTAATTGGTAGAGTATATCTACACCATAAGCATCCAAGTGTCGTTTTGTGAAAAATTTTGAGGGTTATAAAACAGAATAGGGAATTTATATTATTTTATTTTTAATGATGTCAAAGTTGTCACCTTCATAATTTAATTAACATAACATTTTAAAAGTTAGGTTTTTTAGAAGATAAATCTGACTTAAAGTATTATAATGAAATATATTAGATTTATCTTCATCATAGTATTTTATTTTTAATTTTTATTCCATAAATAAGTATATTAAATAATCATAAACAAATGATGTTGTACTGATTTTATTAAGAGAAATATCAAATAATTAGTTTTAAAAATACTAAGATAAATATTATATTGACTAATTAATCTTCTAAAGAAATTTTCTAGATGAATATGACATGTTAGGAATCTATTAAATATTTCTTTGGAATTTATCTTCTGTGTGGATTTTATTTAAATTCAAATAATTGAATTGTGTCAAAATTAACATAATTAATATTTTATAAAAATAACATCATATTAAATTGTTAAAAAATAACAAAAATATTTAAAAATTACAAAATCTAAATTATATGGTATAAAATGTAATAAAGTATATAATTATGGAAAATTCACAACACATATGTAATTATTTGTAACAATTTAAAATTTAGAAAACTATTACCACTAATAAAATAAAATAGATTAAATAAGGACAATTCTAGTTGATACGGTTCAAAATAAATTACCAACATGTCTAAATTTTATTGGTTGATGATATTACAACCCTATCTCATCCGAAATTCTAATTGAGACATTTTTTGAGGTTTTAATGTGTGGTTTGAATTTATTATATATTAATATTTTTTATGTTTCCAAAGGTTCCCCTCTCCTCCCTTATTAAAGGGCACCTCTTCCCTCTCCTCATCAGACCACTTTTAGCCTTCCAGCTCGTCCAAACCCTGCCCATTTCTCTTATAAACTTCCCTAGAAACATAATATAGGTCATGGTCTTCGTCAAAGTCCAACTTTAGTGCCCAAAGAGGAGGTTTAGAAGAGCCTCGTCGAAGAATAGGTAATCTCTTCTACCGATTCTTTCAAGTTTCTTTCTACTTCAACATACTCATATTTAGTTTTTTCATTATAAAGTAATACACTATGTATCAATAATATACTGATATGATATTGTAAATTTGAAACAAACCCATTTCACCTTCTAACCGTCCTATGAAAAAAGAAATCATTGTGCGTGCGTATGTACGGAATATCGTCTCCACGACGTGGTGTAATCTGTTTTTCGACCACCATCATACTTGGATGGGTATAATGGTGTAAAGAGTAAATTTCTATGGTTATTATGACATCATAATTATTATGAGATATTATATCATCCACTCTAATTCCACTCACTAATTATGGGAACGATATGATCGCTTGTGCGTACGTATGGATTACCGTCTCCACGATGCGATGAGATTTATTCTCCATGTAAACCATTCAAGAATGATTATAAAGTATATGTAATAAATAATAATTAAATATATGACATAATAATGATACTGGATTTATGTATATGTAATTTACTTACTTACATTCAATTCAATAAGGAAACGAAAACAACGTTCATGCCTAGGTACAGCCTACCATCTCCATGAACGATGTATTTCTTTCCATTTATCGATCTATTATATATATGTAAATTATGAATATATATTATATATAAATCTTGTTTTACATTCTAGAATTAATTAATCATGATCTAAGTAATCATATGAATAATTACATGTTAAAACACGGATGATAAATGAAACGATTTTACCCAAAATGATGCTTTAACATGGAATTGACAAATGAACGGGTAATATAAAGTCGTAAGTGAATCATATTTGATATCATAAATATTATTAAGGTTATATTACAAGTTAATAAAAGGTCTAAAACCAATATAGAGGAGTCTCAAACACATACAGAATAAATTGGACATAAGGTAAGGTATAAATTTGCAAATCTCAGTTTTATCCGAGATTGCTTATACGTAAGTATGTACTGGGGTTATATTTTTAATCATGTCCATAAGAATGTTTTTTATAATGTGTTTAATATTCTTTCATGTATGTTTAAATTCTTTTTTCCCTCTTTGACTTTTACATTGTGTAATGGAAGGAATCTTTCTTTTGTTTACCATACGAATTGTTTTTGACTTTTCCGGCAAAAGAACGAGGAGAATGTTTTTTTAAATTATACAACATGAATGGATTTGTATGGTTTCATAATGCATTTTCATCATGAATCTTACTCTAAAATATTTCATGATTATTTTCAATAATATTCTTTTTCTTTTAAACTTTCATGGTATTTTGGGAAAAGAAAATGATTTTGAAGAAGAAAGGATATTTTCCTCAATAATTCATCTCAAGTGTTTTATCAAAATTGTTTTCTATCTATGATGACATTATTTAGCATGTTCATGTTTCAAGAATAATGTCTCTATTATTTACATGGTTTTATTTTTATTATGATGAAATGATATCCATTTGTTTTATTTGGATTATGTCAGGATGGGATGATGTTCATGAAACCCATTTTATTCTTTGGGTTATGATGAATGATTTATGATTGTTTTGTGGAACACATAAGAATGATTTGAAAATGAGATGGGTGGGACCTATATCTCCCTCCAATACATTGGGTGAAGATATATATCCCGTGATATAGAGATGGCTGGAATGGCAAGTGAATCAAGTTTAGTAATAGAGGGTTGGAACGACAAGTAAGCCCGGTTTAGTAATAGACTTTGTCCAATATGATGGTCTTGGAAACAATGCCATGGCTACTATGGGAATCATAACATGTGATTAATGGTTTTCCACAATTCCATGTATTGTTCCCATGTTATTTATCATGATTAATGTTCCTTTATGATCTATGCATTATGCACTACCAAGATTTATGTCATTACTCATGATATTGATATTTTATGTTCATGTTCTTATGTTCAAATGTTTAGGGATTGTTTTATGTTCTCCATGTTTACCCTTATTGAGAATTTGATCTCACCCTTTTTATGTTTTATTTTCCCCAGGATATAAATAAAGGTTTTTGGTAAGATAAAAGGGGAAGAACTTTATGGGATATGTTGAAGATCTTTCACCATGATTAGAAGATTATGTTCCGAGTTTCCAAAGACACTAAACTAATACGGTCCTTGGGCATATGTTTTTGACATGTACTAAGTATTCCGAAAAATTAATTAAATTCTTATGTACATCATGCTTTGGGTCTCTACAGTTGGTATTAGAGCAAAGGAGGTAGGAATGAATCCGATCCTTGGGAACTCTCATGTGTGAGCATTGGACAAAGCATGGCTCTCCGCCCAAGGGCTTCATGAGGAAATGGTTTCCACTAAGGGTGGGGGTGTGTCCCGACCAGGGGGTATATCCACCCTTGGATTTCTCTAATAGGTATCAATTTTTGTCCACTGGAAATAATTCTTGACTGTTACAGTTGGTATCAAAGCGATGTTTTAGTGAACCTTTGGAAACTAGGATGCGAAATCTTTAGTGAGATCCCAAGAGATATTTCTAAGGTATGTCTAGGAATGTCCTTAAGGTTAGTTATAAGTATAGTTTATAGTCCTAGAATTATGATAAAGATATTATAATTAAATCTATGATACTAGATATTGAAGGTACTCCCCCTTTATTATGCTGTTTTCCTAGCATGATTTTTTCCTCTCACACTATTCTTTTTTTTGGGTTTTAGAAAATGGCTGGAATTGGAAATATTCATGATAATGAAGGATGTGATGGAAAATGGAATGATAATATTCATCAACAACCAAATGAAACAGGATTTGGAAGTCCAAACATCGTTATTTTGACTAATCAGCAATCTCATAATATGTTCATTAATCTGAACATTGGTAAGTTTCCTAACTAAGCTAATAAGAGAAATATGGAGTTTCATGATGATCACAGAGGAAAGAAAGTTCAATTTTCATCATGTAAATCATGTGGTAAGAGACATCAGGGAGAATGTTTCAAAGGAACTGGAAGATGCTCTGGGTGTGAAAAAGAAGGACACAAAGCCAGTAAGTGCAATGGAAAAGATTCAGTTGACACCATGGATAAGGATAATTGTATTACTATGACATCAATAATGGTTAAATGTTTTAAATGTGGAATGTATGGGCATTATGCAAACTAATTACCTAAGGTAAAATCTCTTGATGAGAATAAGCATGGTCGTATGAGTAGTATTTATGTTGATGATGATGAAGAGACTACAAATGACATATGATATTGAAGAAGTGTTGAGGAATAAAATGATAAAGCCCGGTAAATGGTGTAGGAAGGCAGTGGAATGATTGTATGTTTATCAAGGGTTATGTTGTCTGGGTACATTAATGGTACTATGGAATAAAGAAACATCTACGAATTGTTACACTATTGTTTTTTCTAAAGTTTTTGAATGTATAGGTTGAATGGTACTGGTATCCATGAATGGTTATTTAGATATTTTTGGGAAGTAGATGATACACACATAATGAAGGGATAAGAAGATAATGAGATGTTTGGTAGTATTAATGATCTCATGACTGATATAAGGACAAAGTGATATCATGGTTTGTGTATATAGAAATTTTGGATTTTGGTATGTGGAAGGAGTTAACATTTGACAACATTCATGTTTGCACAAAGATTATTTGGTAGTTTATGTTTAAAGAGAATACATGATTAAGGTATTCACATGTTTGGAATGTGGCCAACAGGATATATCTTATGATATACGGGGGATAAATGATGGTATTCACATGCTTGGTTGATGACATTTTTAGTAATCATTTTCTTTATACTATGAGCTTGGATAGAAGTATTTTGGATAAGCCTAAATATTTGAAATGGATTGTGTTGGAAATAAGATAATATTGTTTAAGTATATAAACTGTTTTCGATATTATTTCTGGAATGTTATAATAGTGTAGTTTTAGAAAAAGGACAATATGCAGGATGGGTGAAAACCCTCGCATTAGAAAAGGTTGTGGGAATCAAACGCACAACTGAAGTGAGACATGCCTTTATCACCTACCACTGGAATACTGGAAGTCCCTGGTTAGTAGAAACTAGTTAAATTTTATTAAGCGGTATGATAGATGAAGTATAAGTCCATTTTTGGAACCATATACAATTAATCTCACCATAAGATGGACTTATGTATATAACGTTTTCTAACATTATGTTTGAGACAGATGGAATGACCTACCATTCTATCGCATGATTTTCTAACACTTCACAGAAGACAAATTCAACTTCATTTCTTTAAGAGTGGAAGTGGAAATTGTTCAAGGAACAAACAACAGTGAGATTGTAAAAAAATCAAGTAAGTATTTATTTTAATTCAAAAATTCTTCAAAATTAGGGAAATGATATTGAAAACCAAAAATGTTGTCCTAGTGCCCTCATATCTGATGAATCAAATAGTACCTTAGATTATAAAAAATTTATGGATTTGTGATTATTATCTTTTCCATAGTCATGTTCTCTACTACTCTTCATCCAAACATGATGGTTATATTTCTCTTCCATATCCATATTTTCACCTATATTCTCCTATGTGGAAACCTAGTGATAAGTTACTTTGGGAATCCATTATGTTTCTAATGTTCATTTTTTAAAATGATGTTTTAGTATTACTTTTTACGTTGTGGGTTTCGATGAAAGAAACTGTCAAGTAGTAAACCATTTATAACCCTGACAAATTTCGAGGACGAAATTCATTTTAAAGGGGGTATAATGTAACACCCCGAGATTTTACGAGAAATATTATTTTTAATTTCTTTGACATCTTGTGTTGTACGCTTCACCAAGATTATCCTGCACTATATGCAACACCATATTAGCTTGTAGTATACGCAAACACTATTCTTGTCTAGTATTACATACAAGAGCGACCTTCCTCGATAACATGTGTTGTACGCAACACCGAGTTTCACTAAACTATGATATATTATTATAATATTATGAACTAGACTTTATGAATATTATTTTATGAATTTTTAATTTTATAACATTATAATTCATCTTACACATTTTCTAGAATGAGATATGAAAAAAAAATTCAATAAAAGAAGTATTTTTCAAAAAATGTAGTTTTACCGCATTTTGATGGCGCACCCATTTTAAATCAAATTTTTGATAGGTTTATAAGGTAAATTTGACAAATTAATATTCTTATTTTGAATCAGGATATAAAAATTTACTTTGGATGAATTATTGATATTTCTCTGATAAGTTTCTTATATAGATGAATAGTAAAAATATACTAATTTAAAATTTAAAAAAACTTTTTTCATCGAGATAATTAATATTATTTAATTAGAACATTGAATGGTTTTAAAGTATAAATAGAATATATTTTTACCATTTAATATAATTTATGTCATTATCATTAATTTTACACTGAATTCATAAGTAAAAAAATTTCAATCTTTTACAACATTTTAACTTTTAAAACCCATTTTCTCAACAATGAGATTAATATAAAATTAAATTCAACAACATATATGTTTTGAATTTAGATAAATTTATTCTATATTTGGAATCAGTAGGTCCAAATTATGTTAATATGATACTTTTTTATTTTTAGGCATTATGAATAGTAACTACGGTAAATTTTATTTATCATAGTTAAAGGAAAATCGAGTAATTGAGGGTAAATATAACATTATAAAATTACCCTAAAACTTGTCTTAATATAATTGGATGATTCAATGTTGCCCTAAATCATACATGGGTCGAAATGGAATCTATTGTAACCCACTTGGATGTGATTAAGACCCTTAATTTATTTTATTTAAAGAAAGTGAAATATATCTCACTCAAACAATAATAATTAAATTATTTTTAAAATAAAGATATACAAAATTTAAAATAGATTATAAATAATTATTTGAATTATAAAATGTTTTTCTTTATCATGGTAATTTATTAGTAATTTTTAGGAAATTTTTAATTACCTTAAAATCATATAAGTTAATGATGGAGAAATTATTTATTTAGTGGAAAATCTATAATATAGTTTTTTTCAAACTATAACACCCATAAAAGAACCAAAAACATGAAAAAACTTATTGGTCAAGTATATATACACCATAATCATCCAAGTGTCGTTTTGTAGTCCATTTTGAGCCTTATAAAATAGAATAAGACATTTATATTATTTTATTTTAAATGATGTCAAAGTTGTCACCTTCATAATTTAATAAACATAACATTTTAAAATATCGGGTTTTTAGAAGATAAATCCTACTAAAAGTATTGTTATGAAATCTATTAGATTTATCTTCATCATAGTATTTTATTTTTAATTTTGATGAAACAATTCAGTGTATTAATTAATCATACAAAAATGATGTAGTAATTATTTTATTAAGAGAAATATCAAATAAATGGTTATAAAAATACTAAAATAAATATTATATGAACTAATTAATGTTCTCCACAAATTTTCTAGATTTATTTGACATATTATGAATCTATTAAATATTTTTCTTCGAATTTATCTTCTGTGTGGATTTTATTTAAATTCAAATAATTGAATAGTGTCAAAATTGACACGATTGATATTTTATAAAATTAACATATTATTAAATTGTTTTAAAATCACTAAAACATTTAAAAATATAAAATTTAAAATTATATATTCGAAAATGTAATAAAGTATCTAATTATGGAAAATTCACAACACATAAATCATTATTTATAACAATTTAAAATTTAGAATATTATTACCACAAATAAAATTAAATAGATTAAATAAGTATAAATCAAGCTGATAAGGTTCAAACTGAATTCCTAACATGTATAAATTTAATTTTTTGATGATATTACAACCCTATCCCATCTCAAATTTTAATTGAGACATTTTTGGTGGTTTTTATGTGGGGTTTGATTTTATTATAAATTAATATTTTTTATGTTTCCAAAGGTGCCCCTCTCTTACCTTATAAATGGGAACCTCTTCCCTCTCCTCCTCACACAACTTTCAGCCTTCATGCTCGGCCAAAACCTTCCCATTTCTCTTCTAAACTTCCCTAGAAACATACTAGAGGTCCTGGTATTCTTCAAAGACCATATTTAGTGCCCTAAGAGGAGGTTTTGAAGAGGCGTGTTGAAGAAGAGGCAATCTCTTCTACCGATTCTTTCAAGTTTCTTTCTTCTTCAACATCCTATTATTTAGTTTTTTATTTATAATGTAATACAATAAATATCAATAATATACTGATATGATATTATAAATATTAAATAACACCATTTCACCTCTTATACATCCTATGGAAAAAGAAATCACCGCGCGTGCGTACGTACGGAATACAGTCTCCACGCCGTGGTGTAATATGTTTTTCCACCACCACCATACTTGGATGGGTATAATGGTGTAAAGAGTAAATTTATATGGTTATTATAACATCATACTGATTCTAAGATATTATATCATCCACTATAATTCCATTAAATAATTATGGGAATGATATCATCACTCGTGCATACGTACGAATTACCATCTCCACGACACGATGAGATTCATTCTCCAAGTTAACCATTAAAGTATAATTATAAACTATATATAATAAATAATAATGAAATATATGACATATTAATGATACTATATTTATGTATATGTTATTTAATTACTTTCATTCAATTTAATAAGGAAACAAAAACAACATTAATGCGTACGTACGACCTACCGTCTCCATGAACGATGTATTTCCTTCCATTTATCGACCTATTATATATATGTATATTCTTAATATATATTATATATAAACAATGTTTTACAATCTATAATTAATTAATCATGATCTAAGTAATCATATGAATAATTACAAGTCAAAAGACGGATGATAAACAAAATGAATTTACCCAAAACACTACTTTAACATGGAATTAACAAATGAACGGATAATATAAAGTTGTAAGTGAATCATATATGATATCATGAATATTATTATGGTTCTGTTACAAGTTAATAATATGATTAAAACCACTATATAGGAGTCTCAGACACATATGGAAGAATTTCGACATAAGGTAAGGGATGATATTTCGAATCTCATTTTTATCTGAGATTGTTTATACGTAAGTATTTACTGGGGTTATATTTTTCATCCATGTACATAAGAATGTTTTTCATAAAGTGTTTAATATTCTTCCAATTAATTTTAAATGTCATTTTTACACCTCTTTGACTTTTACATTGTGTTATGGAAGGAATATTTCTTTTGTTTACCATACGAGGAACTTTCTGACCTTTTCGGCCAAAGTACGAGGAGAATGTTTTTTAACTTATACGGCATGAACATATTTTTATGGTTTCATAATTCATTTTCTTCATGAATATTACTCTAAATTATTTAATGATTATTTTGAATAAAATCTGTTTCCTTTAAAATTGTGTGGTATTATGGGAAAATAAAATTATTTTGAAGAAGAAATAATATTTTTTTCAAGAATTCATCTCAAGTTTTTAACAAAACTATTTTCCATATAATATGACATTATTTATCATGGTCATGTTTCACGAATAATGTCTCTATTATTTACATGGTTTTATTTTTATTATTATGAAATGATATCCATTTTTTTTATATGGATTATGTCATGATGGGATGATTTTTATGAAACCCAATTTATTCTTTGGGTTATGATGAATGATTTATGATTGTTTTGCGACACACGTAAGAATGATTTCAATATGATATTTGTGGGACCTATATCTCCTTCCAATTCATTGGGTAAATGTTTATATCTCATGATATAGACATGGCTGGAATGGAAAATGAATGTGGTTCAGTACTACAGGGCAGGAACGACAAGTAAACCGGGTTCAGTAATGGGCTTTTTCCACTATAATGGTCTTGGAAACAATGCCTTGGATACTATGTAAATCATAACATGTGATTAATGGGTTGCCACAATTCAATGTTTTTTCCCATGTTATTTATCATGATTAATGTTATTTTATGATCTATGACTTATGCACTTCCAAGATTTATGTCATTACTCATGATTTTTATGTTTCATGATCATGATCTTTGGTTCAAATGTTTAGGGATTGTTTTATGTTCTCCATGTTTAACCTAATTGAGAATTTGAGGTCACCCTTTTTATGTTTTCTTTTTCCCAATATATAAATAATGGTTTTAGGTAAGAAAAAAAGGGAAAGAAATTTATGGGAGATGTTGAAGATCATTCACCATGATAAGAAGATTATGTTCTGAGTTTCCAAAGACAATAAACTAATACGTTCTTTGGGCGTCTATTTTTATCATATATTAAGTATTCCTCAAAATTAATGTAATTTCTATGTATTTCATGATTTGTGTCTCTAAAAATAGTTTAGTCAAATTGACCACCATTTTAGGAGTGGTGCGTTGTACTAATTGAACTTGGGAAAAATTCTTTCTAAAACCCTTTCCAATTCCTAGATGTAAATATTAGCCCCTGATCAGAAAAATTATTCATCAACACCCTTTAAAAATATATGTTATCTAGAATATTTTAGATTCATATGTCATTCATGGATGAAGACTCCTTAATTGAAAAAATAACCATTTTTTATGTGATCTACAATCACCATTCAAGTATCTTATCCTTTTGGATATCACGTTGAAATTATCAAAAAGTGTATTGTAATATCAATACATTTACAAACTAGTAGAGTATGTGGTTTTAATACCTATTCCAAATTTTGGTATTCCCCTTTACCCTAGATATAAAAGAAACACCAAGTGTGAAAACAAGAAATCTTCCATTTCATATTATGCTACCGAAACATTTAATGGATATCATGATATATCATTGAAATTAAAATATTAACAACCCATTTTTATGAGCTATAGTTATTCATTTCATCCTCTATCATTCTACTACACACTAAAATCCTACCATTAACATAGATTAAATCATGATAATCATGAAATAAACCATCAAGTATCTTTTTAGGATTGATTTTTTATCAAATAAAAAAAGAGACATTAAAAAAACTAAGAGTATTTAAGGTGATATAATTTTAATGATAATAATTGTATATGAAATATCTTCATCTATATCATCATTAATATGGTAATTATTCTCCATAATGAATGAAATAATACCTGTTATTCTTTTACATCTTTGAGCCTCAATGTTTGGGTCTTTCGACTAATGTCATTCACAACTATATTTACATTCATAGCATTATATATTATGTAAAAGCAAATTTATTGAAAATAATCGACCAAATGAAACTGTTTTAGGAACATTTCCTGATGAAAGAATATGTGCTTGAGATTTTTATGGTCATTGTACACAAAAAATCACTTCCCAAGTAGATAGTTTATCCATCACATTGAAGCCTAAACCATCATGTCAAATTCCAGATCATGTGTTGGGTAGTTATTTCCATAGTAAAAAAGATATTGTATAAATTAATTTAACATTAAAATATTCTTCATAATCCCACATCCAAGTCATCTTGAATTGGTATCACAATAGAATTAAAATTCCTCACTTGATTGATGTAATATCATAATAGGTTCCTTAACAAACATCTTAATGATTTACTATAATTATTCTTCCTAATAATATAACCATAAAAACAAAACTGTCTTCCTTATAAGTGATTTTATTAGATAATAAATCATTTAAAACACTAGGGCGATATAATAATAATATCTTACAATACCCAAAAACCAATAAATTTTAAAATAATTTTTAGAAACACATAATGATAAAAACACTTCCTCCATCTTTGGATAATAAGATATATGATCATATAATACCATATTAAATGGTAATTTATCTTCTTAAATTAGTAAATGATGTTTATAGAGTTTAATATATTGTATATGTTCACACAAGGTCTCTAAAATTAAACTGGTATTTCTTTGATTATCATTCTTAGATCTTGAATGTAATATAATATAAGAACAATAACTACCATAATGTTTTTTTAATAAGGGATGAAATATATGATTTATTAATTTTAAAAAACTAACATGACATTAAATAATAATAAATGTATAACTAGATACTCATTATTTCTAATATGACACTGAATTGTTATAATTGGGATACCCTTTGATCTCATAAAAAGGCTGATTTTACCCATAGTTTTAGTTAATCTTAGAGAACCACCACACCCTATTTAACTAAATAAATTGATATTTAATCCTTCATAGTGGATAAATGTTATTAATATTTACTTGATACAAATTATATTATTCTATAAAAAAAATTCTACTACTCTTATCAGAAAAGAGTACAGAAGCCCAGAAAAGTGATATATTAGGTGTAATAAATCCCTGGGATTCATGATCTTTAGGTTGAATTTATAGCATGATTAATTTTGTTGTGCCATATGAAAATGTGGAATACTAATTTTTATTATTTTAATTAATAAAGGGTATAAATTTTAATTTCCTATTTTAAATGAAATCCTAAAAAATAATCTTCAAACACTTTAGGGATACAATCAATGAAGGATGATATGATTTTCATTTTATATTTTTACTTCAGTTCATTCAAGTATTAAACAATCCATATATATATATTAATATCTCAAATATGCCATTAATTTGGACCCACAAGATTAGATCTAAATTTACAATCCCAGATAAATGGAAACTAGTTTCTCGTTAGGGATAAGAAACAAAAATATATTTCATAACAATCAATATACACTTATAATCTGATTAACTAAGCCATTACCAAAATTAAATCACATAATTTTGTATTAATGATATAAAAATCATAATCATTTAAATATGTACCCAATATAATAACATAAATATGAAATCTCCTTCTCTTTTTGATTCCTTTACTAATAGGTGCATCGATATATAATTATCTTCAAATAACTTTTAACATTTAATTCAATTTGATATTCTATTTTTAGATATAAAAAATTAAAATTCATCATGTAAAATAAATAACATTATATTGATGAGGGTATCTAAATGATAGTTCTCGCAATATATTCCTCCTTCAAAGCATCAATGGCATAGTTCACCACTATATATACCCTAATTTCACCATATAACTATCTTTGTGGTTGACAT
Organism: Viscum album; assembly: GCA_963277665.1. NCBI lineage: Eukaryota > Viridiplantae > Streptophyta > Magnoliopsida > Santalales > Viscaceae > Viscum > Viscum album. The sequence continues at coordinate 1,903,134,356 of OY728127.1, forward strand.
ACATACTTAGATAAAGTCATGAATAAGTAATTTTTTTTAGAGTTATCCTCCATACTAGTCATATCTACCTATCAAAGTTTAACCTCCTCCAATAGACTTAATCATATTATATAACATGTGTTCGTTATGCCTGTCGAGATTTCTCCACGATGTAATATAAGGAAAATCCATTACAAAACCATAGGATATGCCCATACTAACCAGAGAAGTGGAGATTATTTTCTTAAAAAGATAAATTGGTAATTATATAACTATAAATAATACACTAGTAACACTATATTATAGGTTTTCTTAATATAATAGAGGATATATCACTATAATAAGGAATAATATATAGAGATCCACAATCACTCATCTCCATTTATCTCTCATTCCTTCCACAATTAAAACATCTCTATTCAGTTATCATACAAAATGAAGGACCAAAAAATTCTAAAACTACTTTAATAAATTTATGAAAATGAACAACCATATTTACCATCTAAAAAACTGTAAATAAGTTATATATTATCACATTAGTATATGAAGTCTTATTTAACACCATTTGTGATTTCATAGACTTTAATTCATTCTCCCTACATAGCTATGGTGTGAGAAAAAAGAATCATTAAAACAAACTATGTTCACCATTAGAATTATCAATACAATAATATGTTCTATAAATTATATTTATTTTATTTGAGGAATATTTTTTAGGGTATGAATAAAAAAATATCTTAAATCCTTTTATAAGAAACACTTTAACCATTATTTAACTCAACCTTCACAACCTACCAATGAAAAAATGACCCTTGAAGAGAAATAATATCTAAAGATATAATATTATTTTGGGTCTCAATACTTTTGAATATATGGTTGATTATTTTAAACCACTCCACAACTTATTTAAAAGAAACATCACCCTTATCTTTAGGGGTGATGGAAGTATAAATCTCACATAACCTCTACCATTGTAGGGTCTTGATGTGGTGATACCATAACTACTACATGAATTAAATGTGAAATCCACACTAATTGATTATTAGAGAATAATAATATTTATTTATAACATTATCTAATTAGTCTTTTGGAAAGAAGTTTCAACCCCACATTGAAATAATAAATTTTTGAACTACAAGAAGCTGAAAATAAACAATGAAATCCTTAAAAGTTTGACCAAGAAAAAAATTGATTCATAAAGAGTATTAAGGAAGAGAGTTTGTTTGAAATAATTCAAAAGTAAAACAAAATTATGTAAGAATATTGTCAGAAAATTGTAGTCATTTTAGACAAGAAATAATCCAAAATTATAAAATTAAAAAGAGAGAAATAGTGGAATCAAGATAAAAATATCAATAATGAATGATTTTTTATAAAATGTGAGTTTAAATAGTTAAGATATCACAGAAGTGTGACCCACAATATTTTCAAAGTGTCCATCTTGCATTTGGTTAAAATATTTTTTTCTTCAATTATATAATTCAACTCTTAAAAATGGTTAATTTATTTAACCAAATATAATTGTCATTTCATCATGGTGTCCAACTCTCAAGAATATAAAAACTCTTATTAGAAGGTTTTCAAGAAGAAAAGTAATTTAGTTGTTGATAAACTTTAATAAATATAAAACATCATTGATTTATGTGAATTTTAGAAATTGATTATGATTTCATAGAATATGTTGAGAATTATTAACTAGTACATAAAGAAAATAAAAAATGAAGTAAAAAAATGATATTATTAGGATAATATTTGATTCCCCTATAAAATTTTATCTGAATATCATTTTCAATTCAATATAATCAATATTTTTAATTACAATAGAGATATAAAGTGAATGAAATGTGTTTTGAGTGTAATAATCTTATCTATATAGTCTATTTCCTTCTATCTAGTAGTACCTTTTCTACTATATTCCCTAAAAATCCATTGGAATCAAACATAACCTGATATTTCTACACCTCCTATGTATTTTTCAATTTCACAAAAAATAAATAAGGTCACCTTATGAATAAAAGAAATATCATAAAGTTCATTTCCTAATAGAAAAAATCTCTATGTTCATATCCCAGGTCCCCACATGGAACCTACCAATGATTATTTTCTCCTTCATAGGGACTAGCGAAACACGTCCCTGTATTTTTTTCTTCCCCACAAGATCATTGATTAGGATCCACACATCCCACACCTGGATACATCCCCAATGACAATTCACTATTTAGTATCTTGAAATTCTCTTATAGTTTACAAAGATGCCCTGTCATTTTTCTCAAGCATACCCTATCATTAATTTCATGTTGAGAAAAACGTGAAAATTTTGAAAATGATTCTTAATTTAAATTTCAATGTAGATAATATTTATTTTTTTGAAAAGTCCAAAAGTACTTGGGTCAGTATGTTCCATTGGGAAAAGGGGCGAATCAGCAGTACAATTTTACATTTTTTTGGAATTAACCTCTATGAACTACTAGAGTCCAAGTCCTAATAAATTTAAATAACTCAACCACAGCTTATATGAAATTTAAATAATGAAAGAAAACACAAAACAATTTATAAGGTTAATACTTAAAGTCCTACTCCTTCCTATGATTGGCCTGTCTCCTCGAAAAAAATATATTACACTATAGATATATGTAGTTACCACACTGTCCTTCATAGTCCTATTAGAATAGATTCTCACTATGACCCTCTACTAGAGTCCCACGGGAGAATAAAACATCACACATGTCATTCAAATAAGGGATCTTTTATGAGAATAAGAATAATCTTCAGTATACACCAGGATGATTTAACATAATATAAGTATGACCAACCACCTCAAGCCACTGGGATTAATAGATTATATATTTCTCTATATTTAATAACATTTTCATCCCATGAGTATGTTTAATTTTAGTGGTATTTATTTCCTTCTCCATTTCCTCACTAATCTAGATTCCCATATTAACTCAAATAATAGGTCATGTACATCTCCTTCTTCTTGATTATCCCACAAATTAATTCTCTTTCTTCCCTCATTGGTAAAAAAATCTATCACATTTTTTATCATCTCACATTTAATAATATATATCCAAATTACTTATTTTCTACATAAATATTATTATTGTTGATTCAATATTTTATTGATATATAAGTACCCCATATCCTTCTTTATTTTAGTAAATTTTATTTTTGTTTATTTAGAGAAGTATTCAGGTTCAAAAATAGAATCCTACAAAAATAACCCTCAAGTAATTTCAATATATTAGCTTCTTAGAATTCAGTAATTAAAAATAAATATAGAAAAAAAATTCATGCTAAGTATTCTAGAGGATTCCAATAATAGATTAGTGTGATGGGGACCTCAATGAACTTGTCAAATTATTATTTCACATGGGTACATTCGCCTAGTCTGAAATATTACCTTATATTTTAAATGGTTTTATCTCTTCAAATTACACAATTATCCTTTACAAATTCATTCAATGTTAACTATAAATTTAAAATATTTATGAAAATTATAGTAGTTAAATATAACTAAAGGTAACTTATAAATAAATTTTTTACTAATTCAAAGAATAGCCATCTTATCCATTAGACTAAATGATCATTAAAGTCAAATAATTGAAGCAGCTAGATGTTTTAAACTAATCTTCATAACTCAACACAGTATCTTGATTTTTAGAATCTAAAAAAATTAGATAGAATCAATACCTTATTATAGTCAAGTGATGATTTGATATATAGAACCACAATCATTTCACATTTTGACACAATTTCTACTATTACTTACAAAATAATGTAATATATAATCTCATAATTCCTCACATAGTTATTCAAATTAGTTTATCTTGTTCCCTATAAAATTTAGATCATAATAGGATCATTCAATTTTAATCACAATTTAAATGTGATGTCCTAATATTTATGATTTCTTCTAGCATTATTGGGTTTAATTTTCCCTTGAAAATATAATTTTAGAAATATTAAGTTTTTAGTCTATAACATTTTCACTACTTCTCCATTGAATGAACATTATACATCTTCACAAAATATAACTTATAAACGTATGAAATAATTTTACATAGTGATAGTTATATATTTGTATAATTATTATTATATAGATGATATGTACACATATAAGGTTTATAAAACACATAATTCATCTTTACGAGGACTTAATTCATTTTTATATAACTAGTTGATTCTTACATAGAATGTTATTATAAATTTAGAGATTGAAAATTGACTCATACATATTTGGAAATAATCCTTATAAAGTGCCCCATCCTTATACACTATAGTGATTCAAGATTAAATAGTTCCCAATAATATTTAAAAAAATTCAGTTGATTCTTCCAAAGATCAATTGATAACTCATACATAGTTATACTTTTCCAAATTTAAACATTATAATGGAATTTTAGATTATTGTCAAATTTATTCAAATCCAATTCCAGATTTTACGGGGTTTTCTCAATCACAATTAATTAACATAAAAAATAATCCATATATTTTATTAAATATCCCAATCATATGGATTCTTTAAAAACATAACCCAAAATTATTATTTACACTTTCTATTTGTCAACACATTTATTTTATGTTGAAGAATATATCACCGATAATCATCGTATATTAATGGCCCACTACATTGAAGCTGTACAACATTGTTCTTCAAGAAACAATACACACATTCCATTTTCCATTCAATATGGAATCACCTATCTTATTCAAATGTGTACACATCAAAATTTCTTCTTCGTAGAAAAATTGATAATAAATATAACTCAATCATTTGGTTAATTTAATATCCCAATTTTTATTTGTAGAAAATACCCTTTCCATCTTCATAAAAATGAATAAAATTTCATTTACCTTATTGATAATAAGTAATAATGATACAAAGGGTTATTTTCATGGACCGCCTCAATTCATCCACCCATTAGATAACTAAACTAGTTTAATACACACACAAGGTGTGTTCTTGATCACCCTCAGTAGACAAATAGTGTAGTGGTCACAAAATAAATTTAATGAGAATGATTTAACACATTATTTATAGGAATAATCACATACAAAAAGAAACATTAAATCAATGTAAGCAACATATAAAAAATAAGACAACTAGAGAGTAAATAATAAAAAGGAAGACACATAATATATACTAAAAAAGTGAATCTAATTTAACTGAAATTAACTCCTTCATACATTAAGGATTATGATAGATATGTTATATGTTAAACACAAAATGGAAACAACATAAAACTACTAACCACATTATATATGTGACCCTCAGTCACTGTCGACATCCCAAGCCAACCAGCATCTACAACCCTCAACCCAACATAAAGGCGTCCAGATCCAAGACACCGAAAATGAAACCATAATAAATGCATAAAGTAAGTGGTTTATGATGGGTTTGAGTGACTCCAAGATCACTAGGTAAGAACCACAATGTTTTTGTAGTTCCATATAAATTTATATCTCTATATTATAGTTTTATAAAATTATTATTTTTTAAATACATGAGTATAAAAATACAATATCAAATTCTAAACTTTCCAAAAAACCCAATTTTTTTTATTAAATGAAAACAATAACAAGAATAGAATTTTATTATAATTAACCCCATTTTAAGAAAAAAAACATAACTTTTTAGTAAATAACTATAATAGGACACAAAATCTTTTACTAAAAACTATTAAAACACCTAAAGATGGTCATTTGTTATAAAAATGAAACAATAAAATACTGTTATTTACTCTTTAAAAGAACATCTCAAACACCCACATCAAATCCACTCCACTTTTCTTTTTTAATTGAATATTCTAGATAATTTTATAAACTAATTTGAAATTGAATAACAACCTTAACTAAATCAAGATTATGTATTCATAAAACTAAAAACAAATCAATCATGCCAAGGAATCCAAACAAGAAGATGGTGATATAAATTATTCAATGAAAAGGGGATACAAAGAAAACCTATAATCTGGATTCCCTAATTCATCCCATGCAAGATCTAAGAATCATAGGATAAATATTAGGATTCATATACAATGGTCCAAACATCTGATGTTATTACTAGTCTAACACTATAAAACCTTTCGTGTCCTCATATGTCTCGTTGAACTATCCAAAGATAAATATCTTATAAAAAATGAAAACACTATCCAAAATAAATTTCCAACCACTTATTTTTTGTGGCATTCCACACACAATTAAACTAGATCCCCTAGTATAGTAAGACACCATCAATAGTTAGATAACTTTTTACCCTAAGGGTTTAACTTATCTATATCTCCACATAATGTCTTAGGAGTACCCATGAAATGTATTAGATGGAGGTGTGTAGACACATTTATTAATATATCAAAATTAGTAAAACTCATCTAACCTCTTACACACATACATGAAACAACCAATTTTACATTTCATTCCCATAAAATGAAATATACAATGTTCTCCTCAGTTTAAAACCCATACCCAGTAAAACAAATATCCAATTTGGGGTCACAATTCCACAAGGAGGATCAAGAGGGTCTCAAATTCACACACACCATTTTTAATCCATTCATCATTCCAAATTAGACTTTATAAAATGGATTTGGGATTCCAAGTCATTTTTAAGGGATTGAAATCCCCCTACAATCTTTTTTTTAAAATAAAACTCATAAAATCAATATAAAAATAACATTCTATAAACAATTAACTCAAAACAGTTAGAAGAAAAAATATACTATAGTCAATTATTTTTTTCATTAAATTTATTTATTATGTTAAAACACCCTTTTATCATTAAAAATATGGGGCAAACATGGGTCATGGTGTTTCAAAACATCACACTCAACTTAAAACATTTCCTTTATCATTTTAAAAATACTTGGAGTTTCAATTACATTATGAAATTCCAAGAAAAACCTGTAGATGTCCAAAACCACACATCCCAATTTGTTTCATGACCCAAACATGTTGAAAAAAATGAAAAACTCCACATTTAATCTAAATCCATCCTTTAAACAATTTATCACCACTTTCAATTTCAAGAAACTACTAAAATTCCAAGTAAAACTCTTAGACTAAGTTTAAATCCTCCATGAACATATTTTAAAATCTAACCAAGCCACCACATATGGTATTAATTTAAAAAATAAATCAATAAATACGATTTAGAAAATAAACAATTTTATACCTAAGTACAATAACAGAAACACCTATCTTGGTTGAATAATGAAAATTTAACAAACTCATCACCTATAATAGAGATTAATCAAATAGGAAGAAAGTGACTTAAAGAAACCTCTAAAAATAAAAAATTTCATGAAAAAAACATAAAAAAATATAAAAGAGAACTCAAAAATCTCTAGGGTTTATAATGGAGTGTGAAAAAGGAGAATGTTCGGGGATGGATATGGTTCAGGAATAGAGGTATTAGGTTGAATAAATCAACATGAAAAGAGGTTTCATAGGATTGAAAATCTATGGTATGGGAGGGTGAAACCTCTTTGGTGAATTATTTTCTCAAATAAAATAGTGGGAGATAAAAAAAATTAAATTGGAATATTAAATTTAAATACAAAATTAAAAATTCAAATTTAATTATATCTAGGTTTCTCCCATGGTTATTCATTACAGTTTCAAAAATAATGAGCTAAATGTTCAGGTGCAACTAGAATGAAAAAAAACATTTTCACAATTTTCCCACATGGTTTATGAACCATTAACCAACAATGTAAAAAAGATATGTTGAACTACATATCCATATCATATGTTGATAACACGATTTTCCGATGAATACTCAATCCATTCACCAAGAAATCCATATGGATTGGTTTAGCCACACAGTTTTGACATGGAGATATAAAATCCATGGGATTCTCATGAATTTCATAACATGGACATTTAAAATGAATGTATTTAGGGGTAAAAATGGTCATATAAGGGTCAAAACCTTATTCTTTCTAAATTTTGATTGCAAAACTATTGACCAAAAAAATAAATTCCCATAAAAACAAAATTTGAATCCTGAAACATATAGAAATTTAACTTTCCAAAGAATTAATTAATATAATAAATTGAAGTATGTTCTATAGATACATGGGGTGTTACAATATCTCTACCATGACACATTCTATTCTTTAGAATTGTCTATTAAAATAGAATTTTACCATAATGAGTCACACTCACACCCTATGGAATGAGGTGGGTTGGATGGATACAACTATAGAGGAACTGGGGATGGAAACTCAAAAACTCTAATGATTACTCCCTAATAAAAAATTATATCCTCATAAACTTGAGATGTCTCTATGTAAACCACATCCACGACCACTAATACAAGATTCAAATGACAAATAGACCATTCATAAGTCTCCCCTCAATAAATAAATTCTATAAATTGTGTAATATAAGGGGAACAAACCTAGAGATGAAAACATAATCTATAAAAACAAATTTCTAATAATTCCCAAGGAACACCTAGGAATAATCCAAGGAACTAATCCCAAACACGTCAAAGGAAACCCATCCCTAAAAACCCAACATCCACAATGTATAATTAATCACCAAAATTAACACACATAACTTCTATAAGGGTCAAATCATAAGTATTTCACAATAAGAAACATTATGGGATATCGAACCATGTCACTGTACTAAATAGGTTGTCTAGGACCTAAATCTTGTAATTCCATCCCACAATGCACCCTATAAATATTGGACTACCAAGCAAACAATTTCATAAATACATAACCTATCCTAATTACCCAACCACCAACACAAACCCCCCGAAGGGTTAAAAACAATAAGGGTGATCAATAGGGTCACACACACACACACACTATTTTGAAACCATTAAAAGTTCCAAACATGCCTTTATTGAAAGTAATCCAGATTTCAAGTCATTTATCAATGGTTTAAAACCAAACAACATACTATTTTTTAAAATCAAGATCTTTAAATAAATGTATAACTAATCATAACAAAATAATTCATTCAAAACTATTTATAAGAAATAATTCATGATTAAACACAGATTGTTTTTGTAACCCCCCCCCCCAATAACTTAAAACCCTTTTTTATCAATTCAAATCACAACCCAAATTGCGTTATGGAATTTGAAAAATTCATACTCTATTTTAAAAATAATTTTAACTTTTTCGATACACATAGGATTTCCATTACCACATGAATGTTTAAGAAAAAACTCTATATGTCCAAAAACACATTTTCCAATTTGTTTAAAGGCCTAAATGTGGTGGAAACAATTTAATTTCCATATTTGATTTTAAAAAATCCTTTTGAAAATTTAACATCCCTAGGAATTTAGAAGAACATATGAAATGAATTATAAAACTAGTAGGATAAGTGGTAATATACCTTGAACGCTTTTTTAAATCAATCAAATCCACCACATACGTCATAAATTTAAAAAATGAATAATAAATTCTAAAAAGGATAACATGGGATGTCTATTTAAGAAAAATAAAAAATACCTACCAAGTTTCAATAAAAAAAGGCGTAAGTATTCTCTTAAGATGGACAATAGTTCAATAAGCATCAATGGACCTCAAGAAAGCCCTAACAAGAAACACCTCCATCAATCAATCACCCCAAACCCTTAAATTGAACCCAAAAGCTACTAGGATTCTATGGGGAGAGTTAAACCAAATTATAAATGAAGGAAGAGGATAATGAAGAGGTTAATAGTGTTTAACATTGGTAAATCTATAAGAATAGAGGTTATATAGTATTATAAATATATTAAAGTGAGGGAGGAATATCTATGGTTTGTGCATGGATTGAATGGATTATTGGAAGGTGAAAATAATCCCATATAGATTTTAAATTCAAAGGGGATAATCTAGAAAATAAATTTTAATTGATTCTTAGAATATCACTTAGTATTTCCCCCTACTTTATAAAACAATAGAAAAAATACGGGAGAGTTATTTTAATGATAAAACACCTTAATATGTTTTGGTTTCATAGTATAGTAACCATGAAACAACCATGGAAAATATATCTAGTAAACTACAGTGATGTAGGACATGGTTGTTGTATAGTTTTCTTAATTATGTGGAAGCCTTTGTTGAAACTTTCATAATTAGAATCATCAAATTCATAATGGAAGAAATACATGAATATGGTTATTATTTTCCCCACAAACGATTTGAAAGAAGAGGGTGGTTGAGACCTACATCTAATGCGAGCCTTCAATGGTCTCTCTATCACGTGACTATTATAAACTGACATGAAGACTCCAAACACAGTTCATAACCCATACCGGATCCCATAGAGCCCCTTTCAACAAGACCACCTTCCCTTATGAATACACTTTGGATGACCAGTGGCCAGGAGACGACAATCAGATAGGCTCCTCTAGTCCATGAGGTTTTTCTGTAGTAAGCACCTAACAATCCAACCAAACATCCATTGAAAATGGGAGGAATGATGTGAAAAATTTGTTCACCCCTAGAGGTTGTAATATTCATGAAATGAATCGCCAATGGGTAGGGTAATTATCTATCACATCATCCAAGAAATGTCTCAAGACCCTTAACCCTTTTACAAAATAAATTATGAATATAAATGGGGAGGAGGTGGGAGCTACTCGTGGTTATAAATATCACCCGATGTTCCCCCAGTGGTCTACAAGACAACATGAGTCCCTAGTGGCATACTTGTGTCATCACATGAAACACTTTTGAATTTTCATCCTCATTGAATTTAAATCCTCATGTATTTCTAAGAAACCATGTGCTTCCCTTTTAGATCCCCAAGGAAAAAGGAATGGGTTTCCCCCAAAATACTCTCACACATCCAAATGAACCATTCAAGTTAGGCAACACATCATATAAATCGAGTAATTATATGGAACATTAATCGTGGAAACTCACATGACTACCAAAATTTGTAAAATAAACAAAGGAAGAAAACGAGGGAGGTGGTGGAAGCACTCATGGTCGTAAAACTCATGCTACGTGCAATGAATGTCCACAACGTAGTCCTGTGAGCCTCCTGGACAAGCCTCCCTAATTCCATGGAAACTCACAGAAAAACCACACATTCCTTATGGAATTTCCTAGGAAAAGAATCGAGAATCTCACAAAGGCCATTCAAACATGCACTTTGATCTTGATAAGACCCTTGGACATGTCAATATGAAAACATGAATGTCCTTTGTGTGTGATCGCGTGATTAAACATTTATCTATTAATTTCAAATTATCCAATATTGGAGGCACTGATGAGAGGGACTCACAATCACTGAAAATTAGTCTTCATCCTCAGGGTAATCCATGTCAAAGGATCATAATGACAAATGGAACCAAACCACTTCACTATCCCCGATCTAGTTCTGTGCTAGATTGACCATGAAAACTGGTGAACAAACAGGGTGGCGAGGCCTTCTAATTCACCAGCCCAAACATGAAAATGCACTGAACCACTACCTATCATGAACAATAGGATGAACATTGGTAATTTCACAAAATAATGGGAGAAATTTCTTGGATTTATTGACATCGCGAGACAAAATTCTTCTGTCATGTAATATGCTAGAAATTAGCTAGAGGGATCTTTTACCATACATAATGCGCTTCACACCTCCATTCATAGATCACACATAAGACTTATGGAAAGGTGTGAGAAGAAAATACCATAGATCTTCCAGATCAAATGATACTCAAAAGAAATTAATAGTGAATAAATCTAAGTAAATCATAATATAATGGGCTTGAACAAATATTAAAAGTGGGGAATTTAAGAAAAAACTTGTTCGTTGTCCCTCATGCAATTCAAATGACTCATCGAAGATATTTGAATGAACCAATACATTTCTCATAGATCTCATGGTTCTCTTCGGCTTGACATTTTAGTCATGAAAAATCTTATAGAAATTTTATAGAAAGTACCATAGTACCCCTTGGGAGAAAAACATTAGTTTCTCAATAATCTATGGGCATATTGACCAAGCCTTGAGACATCATTCAGATAAATTTCCTATCTCATATAACGACACCAACTCATATCAGCTATGTCTCACAAATGCATATGAACATGTAAAAGAAGCCCTCATGATACCCTCTAGGAAGGTTAGTCAAGACTTATGATTCCCTCCAGACATGTCAGATGGGTCTCATAATTCCCTATAGGGATGTTACCCAATACATGAAACACCCCCCCATACATGTCACATTGGCACTCGTGATACCCTCCATATGTGTTAAGAATACTCAAGTGATGATACTGGGGAATGTTAGGTGGATCCTAAAACACCCATGGAAATGTCATGTGGATTATGGGATGGCCTCTGGAATAAACTATTTAGATCTTGTGATGTCCTCTAGACATGTCAACTTGGTCAAGTGACACCCTCCCAACAAGTAGTCTAGGTCATAATGGCATCCCTGTAAATGACAGCATAGTCCATCCTCAGTTTTTATGACCCGGTCAATAGGGAGGCCTCAGTGTGTATGACCCAATAAAGGGAACTATAGGGACATTGATTCATTTCATATTCCGGATATGTAGACCACAACTACATGAGTTTAAATCACTATACTGAGAATCTAGATTTATCTAAATATTTATGTCCCTTATTCAAAAATAGATGACATTGATTACTTGTTATCCATTGTTTCTCAAAAAAAGTATGTCTCACGTCGTCTTAGGGAGTTGCAACAGACATTTCCTTTTCTCCAGAAACATACACAAAGTCTAGGGCAACCATAATGTGAAATCCCTCATAGATTTCTCTATGAGAACCCTTATTTCTAAAATAACCAAGATATATGTAGGATGCATTCTTAAGTCCTAATATAAAATAAGAATCCATTTAGATGTATGTTTTATGAAAATTTCATTTTAACCATCAAGACCCAATAATTCCCATGGGATGATTACTCTTCCACATCCATAAATAGATATAGAAATAAATTGAAATATGGTGACTCTAATTACTACCAAATCCAAGACACATAATACGTTTTATTGAGTCTTGTGGTCCATAATAAATCCTCTCAGTGTTCTCCTAGAAAATTGGTCCCACATTATGAGTAGTGGAAGGATAATATCTTACTATCCCTTTTTTCTAACACTGAGCATCACTCAAGTGGGATTGGGTAATTGTAATAATCATTTAGTCATCCCCATAAGTCTCCGCAATGATAAAGAAAATCTCATTGTGCATGCCATAAATAGATGAACTAAAAAACCTCTCATTCTACCCATAATCGGGATACATAGAAATTCCATCCAGGACTTGATCTCAAACACCTATTGTCCCAGAGAACCTGTGAATGTCCTCTTCACATGATGTTAAAATGCACATGTCCAAAAAACTCTGTGGGATTTGATTCATGTACTAACTAGAATATATATGACACCCAATAATGGCTCAACACCCTTATCAGAATATTAATTTCCTCCCTGCATGGTGGTCCATTTTGAAGATATATGTTTTACGTCTTCTATACAAAATAAACCACCCATTATTAGAAAATTATGGAGAACCCCCGATACATACATATGGATACACTAATGAGCCCCCAGTCATTTTCACATAAAAGAGAATTATCCAATGATCATTTGGTTAGGGAAACTGGTCTTGTATCAAGATTAGTAAGAGATTGACGAACATATCATAAATCTATATGAGAGTCCATGAGTTGGAAATAATTCCCCCCAAATGTGTGTGATTAGCCTAACCTCCCATCCATCAACCAATGAATTTCCAAAAGAGTCATTTGTGCTGAAAACCTAGTTGATTTATAACCTTTGGAAAGATAGTCTGTACAGAGTTACCGATGACGGAACCAAATGGATTTTCCAGTAAGGGAGAAATTGGTAACATGATTTTCAAGATTTTTCACAACAAAAAACACCCAAAATCAAAACATTGGTTAGATCCGATCTGTGCCTCTTATCCTAGTGAAACATAAATGGTGAACCATACATGAATCTCTCTAATAGAAAAATGATTGGTTATTATCCATCTGACCATTTTTCCCCACAATATGAAAACGTGGATGAAACATTTGATGTGAATCCTTCAAATAACCAAATGATTGGTTAATAATGGGACATTATAATAAATTTCCTTCCACATCCAAACAACTATGTAAGACTGTAATGATATTACAGAAGATTCCTTGTAACTAAGATTTCTTTAAGTCCATCCTTGCATTGACAAGTACATGCGAGCAAAAAGGACGGAATGTAAAGATAATAAAATTATGTTAACCATACATATCTTATTGAGCACATAATGCCTATGTTATTAAACTAATTGATAACCTTGTTCTTGTTTGTTTTCCTGACTATATATGCTTCTCTCATCGACAACATCCTAGCTTGAGACAATAAATTTATAATATAGAATTCACTATGATAAATCATCTATTGATGAATCCACCATGGGACAAATAGTGATTTTACCTAATTGATATCTCTACTAACATTTGGAAAACACAATGGTCATAGAGTACCACAAACATGGTATAATCCCAACAATAGAAGACACCTGTAAGTTTCTCGAGGCATGGTAGCTTGTGAGTCCATATCGCTTGAGCAAGGATGATGATAAACCAATATTTCTTGTAACTATAACCAAATGCCTCAGAATATTATCTCCATTGAATGAAATGCATAACCACCAGTCTCTGATGAAGTTTTATCATGAAGACAACTATGGATTCCTTTCGGTTTAGTTGATGCCAAGGAGGGAACATGTCAACTGTTGTTGCCAACATCATCCCACCATTACCCAACAGTCACTTGTTGAGGGTAAAACCCAATATGATGCCCCCTTGAACACTGATACCCAAGAATAAAGGAAGGATCATTAGGGGATGAAAGAAATAAACATCTAGGAAAAGGATTATATCCTTACTCCTACTGGTGATGGTTGACGACATATCCTGGCAGGAACAAACATGTAGACTCATATCCCTGATTACTCGGAACAAGTCTATAAAAATATTCCCACTGTAGGCATGGGGGATGAATATATCCTTACCCACATGCATGAATCCTCTAGGAATATTCTGATGGAACAAGGAGGAAAAAGTTTGTGCATATCCACACTTCAATTGAAGAGATCTTCTAGTTTGTAATGGAGATAAAAAAATGTCCCAGATTATATCCCTACAAATACATTACTAAAATTCAAATATATATTAGAAACATATGATGAACTCTACATGCATATTCCAATACTATTGTAGATAAATGGATAAGAACATACATCTATCCGTATAAATAGGGAAACTCAATAATGGGATCATCATGAAAATATGGTTATACCCGAGTAAGAACACAGTCTTTCTCCCATCGATGACGATAATATCCATATTCCAATATTGGATTACAAATAAAATAGGGCTCATATTACCATTCCAACCATGGATCTCCAGGTGAGAGCGGGACATGTCTTTAGATAAAGATACATACCTATCAAAAAAGTAAGGCAATGTATTCCAAAGGCCCAAGGTCGGGTTAATATACATGTTCAATCCTAGGCTCACCACGTGATAGGGGAAAAGCATTAGGAAGGCTCATATTCCAATAAATGAGGTCTAGAGGCACACTCAAATGTCCTAGTATTTTTCATATATCCCTGTTATTGCTGTGGAAAACCATGATAGAATGGAACAAGACTTAGGGCATGCTCATATTCCTATCAGTGAATCTATATGACATATTTTAGCTAATCACAGAAGCATGGTGTATATTTCCAACATCCACCAATGAACAACTATGTTAGCATCCTTACAAAGAAATATCGAAGGAGGCTCATATTTCCTATCCTATTTCTAAGGATCACCAGAATATTCCAGTGTGGAATGCATATTCCGAACATGCTCATATTCTGGTTCCAATTGGGGATCACCAGGTTAGAGTGGAACACACCACTGGTTAGGCTCATACTCCAACCAAGAATGACCAACGAAATAATCCAAAGGCCTATGATCAGTAATATAACCCCATTTAAAACAAGGATTACTAGGTAAGACTATAACATGCCTTGGGATAGATTCATATTCCAGTTAGTGAATTTTCCTTGCTTATTCTAGCAGATCATAAAGGAATGGAGTATATTCCTACATCCACCAACAAAAATTGTTTTAGTATCATTCCAAGGAAATATAGGTTGGGTTCATATTATTTATCTTATTCTAGAGGTTCACCAACATATTCAAATGGGAATACATATTAAGACTAGCTCATATTTCTGTTCCAGTCGGGGCTCACCATGTGAGAGAGAGACACACCATGGGAAAGGTTCATTTTCCTTCCAATAACGACTAGAGGCATATCCCAAAGGCTCAGGATCAGAATCATTATCTCATCATGACTATGGCTCACCATGTGAAAATAGAACATGTTCATGACATGATCATATTACTATCAATAATAATACAACATATTTGAATATTTCAATATCTTCTCAGTGGTGGGTTCATAATACGACATCACCTGAAGGTCATATACATGTTCTATCAACCGTCATACAGCAGGATCATATCCCTAAATAGTCCCCAAATCTATGTCGGTATATTCCCACCATGATTCAAATCATGGACCATAATCCCAATATACTAAATTCTAGTTTCCTTGGGTTTTTTTGTGACACATTATAAACACCACAATGGTGTTCTGAATCTTCTATCAAAGCAGAGGAAAAAGATGTTCATTACCATAATAATCCACCTCATGGATGTGTATAGTAGGATCATAGGGACTCTACTCAAAAAATCCACAATCGTCAACCTCCCCATGATAATATCTCCAATGGACAAGGAAATCCTTCCCTTTCCCAGACACCACTATATAGATACATGTTCAAAACTCCAATAAAACATCATATAGAGAGGTTCTTGAAACAGTGGGGTCAACTATATATGGTTCCAAATCAACTTACATGAACACCGCACTCATATCAACAAGAGACCATTAGATACATCTTCCATGGTGTAATCAGACATAGTTGTGTATGTCTAATGATAAGGAGGCCGGAATTCACATATAGAGATAATTATCTGGAAAAGGCAGCACCATCATCTTCTTGCCCCTCACTACTTCTTGCTATGAGAACCCATATGATATTGAAAACGGGGGAATTACTTATCTACAAAAAAATATATCAGATAATCATCAATGACTGAAGGATATATATCCCCCTTATTCAGGATACAAGTGTCACCTTATGAAAATCAAGATACTCTATTATCAGCTAGTCTGGGATGTTATCCCCATAGTCTAAGATCCAAAATCAGAAATGTACAATGAAAATATGAAACATGCATTCCTCTAATGCATCATAACACTTTGGTAGCTGATCTCTAAAGCCACATCATGCATCTATATTCAAATAAGGGGATAATAGAGCATTAAACATTTCTATGCCCCTTTAAGAATAAAATCCCTCATATTCAGTGTCCTATAATTTTATAACCACTAGTGAAATCAGGGGACCAGGCAACAATTGGATTAGTTGATAACTAAAATAGAATTAAACCATTTCAATGATGCCTAGAAATATAAAATAGAGGTAATGGATGACAAAAAAGACATCAAGATGGTCCCTCGAAGAAATGTGAAATAATTTTCAACATGGAGATTGAATTTTAGATCATTTGGACAACATCTTGTGAAGAATGGTTCCCATTATTGGATTTTATCACACCCATCTCCCATGCGAGCACAACTACACCACATCAAACAAGTCATAGTAGCAGCTGCCATAATAGATTTTCCAGGAGTGGACCCAACAACTTGGGCTAGTAGAACATCTACCACCACCTACACCCCCAGATATTCAATTCCAGAGAGGATTCAAGACACGTCCTCAATAGATGCAAGTGAACCCCATTCAACTATGATGGGGTAATTTATATCTCAGTCACCATATCCAAGTTCATCATCCCCTGAGAGGGTCCTAGAATAATAAATTTTCATTCCATATCACACCCATCCCACTAAAATGGGGGCATTTACGTCTTCATGCCCATCTTGGGAATCATCAAGTCCTAGAATAAAATTGTTGGATCCCTAACATCAGGTCCAATCACTACCAATTTCATCCTTGAATGACCACCACCCCATAGAGATGGGGGAATTTTCATCATCATTATAATGATAGAGAGAGTTAGTCTTCTCTAGGTTTGTCGGAAAATGGATAGTTACCCACATCTCCCCCCCAATGTGGAAAAAACTTATTCGGGACAGGGCCCCTATGACAACCATAATTGGAAACACCCTCAATGTAACTATTTATAGGTCTGGATAGGAGGGGCATACAAAAAAGGAGATCAAACCCCTCTGTGGTCGCTAGCCAAAATGACCCAATTTAGAAAAGGGTTCAAATAACAACACTAAAGAAGGATGTGTAGAATCAGCTGGTTGAATTGAAAGTAATGACACAACCACTATTTCTCGATATTCTTTTGTGATTTTCATCACTGTAAACATTGAAAAAATTGACGAAGATGAAAATGCTGAGGGCTAAAATTGGGATCATTTACCCTTGAGATGTTGGTGATTTAGATGAACTAATTGAGGCTTGATACACCTAAAACCAAAGAAGGCTCCAAAATATTTCACTTATGAATATCAAGTTGCAACCACTATGACAGAACATTTACAAGGGGGAAGGTATGGATAATACCCATCAAATTTCAAAAGACATGAAATTCTTTCTATGGAGGAGCAATGGTCAGAAAATGAGAGTGAAATACAATCTTTGTGGAAAATCAATGAGGAGCTACCCATGGGATATATTATTACTTGATATCATCTTCAAGAAGGGAAGTATATTATCCCTCTCATAGTAGATCCTCTGGAAAAAGTGGTATCTAAGAATTAGATTCTCTTCAGATCATGATATCCATTCTACATAAATGAGGATGTTGATGATGACCCTGACTTCTGTCTGTTGTGGTGATAACCTCTCCCTCATCTTGAAAATCATCCCATCATAGGATGAATTAAGAATCATTGGAAAATAAATGTGGGGAAACATTATCGACCCCCACCCACTCCTTGTGGATGATATCTGTCTTGACATCATTGAACCCAGAGTTACCTAACATCATAGAGTCCGTACCTACTTAAATGGATGCCATGGAAGGGCGATGTGCACCTATACAGCCTAAAAGAAAGTTATATCCTAAAGGGGTGAATGATACTCCACCTCCACCATACTTCATTAAATGATACCTTTTCAACCATTGATAGTGATGGTGACCCCAAAAAACATTTTACACACTTCATATCTCGATGTTGGATGATGATGGGCCCTCGAGATCAAAAGGAGGAAAAAAATGAGGTATTTCTTATAGACTTTGATAGGGACATCCTTTGTTTGTTATAAAAACATACCAGCATGATCGATTGGAGGATGAGATGACCTTTATTGTTAGTTACATTATTAGTTCAACTTCGTGCTATGACAAACATCAATTTTTTACCAAATAAACTTCATGAAATGTGAGAATATGAGGGTGTCTGATTTCAATGATAGGTGAAAAGTTTTAAATTATTTTAATAAAATCCCTCTCTCATAGAAAAAACACATGGATATCAGTGCTGAAAATATTAGGGATGAGTTGCAAACATCTCTGATACCAATGATGTATCCCGGTGGGTTCTGAGAGTCTGCGGAAACAATAAAATTTCTTGAGGAGGTTGTTCAACGAACCCAATCCAAAACTCAACTCATGCCCACAACACATGGGAAAAGGCCACGAAGAGAAAAAGAATCCTCTATCACCATAAAGCCAACAATTTATCCCATTTAGGCTCTTATATAGGCTCTGAACCACCCAACACCTCCTATAGAGTCATTCTACAACAGAATCACCTACGTCATAAATCACAGAGAAATCAAGGTAACCCGATATTTGAGGAACAAATGAAAAATGTATACTCATTCCAAAATTAAAAAGTCACCAATTATTTCTTGATAACCATTGATAATAAACCGCTCTAGCTTCTATAGCCTAGAAAGCCTAATGTTGTCAAACTCACCAACCATCCCTACTACTACCCTTACCGTAGAAGGAATGGTCCTAACATCCAAGATTTCATTGTCTTCAAATACCTACATCAAATCGTGGTTGACTCTAAATAGGTGGCGTTAAAAAACACCCCAGAGAAGGTGTATAGCAAAACCATCGTCTGGTTAGAAGACAAGGATGGTTCGAAGAATGTTTCAGCCAAGTGTGTGTAAAAGTATGACAATTGGAAGACTTGAAAAACTGTTGATCAAGCACACACCACCCTGAAATCACAGTTTTGAAAACCCACAATAGCTCGACCAACCAAAGAGGCAACCTCCAATATGCCTCCCTACGGTAGGTGTGACATCCAGAAACCATGGGAAATAGAGGTGGAAGAGTAATATTATCCTCTAAAAGAAGCCACAACTCTTACAGATTTCTTCCATATATCCTCCGCAACATGGTCGCCACCCCACTAAATGGAATCCTCATCAAACAAATATATTATATTTTGTTCTTTAAATGTGATGCACTTGATATACCCCTTCTCTGATGATGAGTATGTCCCTAAATATGAATTTCCCGCACATAACTGGGGAATGAGATGCCACATGTGCATAAAACAAGGATAGAGGGGACAATGCAGACAAGCTCAGACCCAATATTCAGGTCATATTTCCATAGAGGATGTATATGCTTCTGAAACTCATGGAAAAGCATTCCAACATTCCCTAAAGAGGCAACAAGGTTCCCCAATGTCCTATAGTAGTCGCGTGGATCTGATTGTTGGGAACAACCGCCTTGTGAGGGTTCAATCAAACCAACACAAATGAAAGGAATGATTGGAGGAACCAGATCCACTGGCATCATTTGTCCCCTCGACTTCTACACAATCCACATGCATGTCCACCTTGAATACCTCGACTCAAAAAAAACATGCCCCAGAGCAAACCTATATCAAGATGTGAAGGCCTTTGGTACAAATGTACGGAATTCTGAATCAACCGGTTGTAGTCCCAGCCATTCTCTCAATCCATGATGTCCTTCATATTTTAAAAGAACTCAATTAGTCACCTTTTAAGCCCTCTGAAGCCTAGAGGAGTTTGAGGTAGAAGTCATTGGATCTAAGGTCTATTGAGTGGTGACCATGTCCTTAGAATATCATGTCATCATCTCACTACGGGAAAAAGGTATATTTGTGATGGGGAGGGGTCTCATTGCAAATAAGAAGATATTTGTGATGGGAATTCGGTCCCCATTGCAAATGGTTTGGCGCGGGATGCGCGCCAAGCTGTGGAAATGCAATTTTCAATGAGTTTTTATACCCATCACAAATACTTTATCGTCATGTGAGTATTTGCGATGAGACCCCTCTCACATACCCTATTAACCGCCAGCCATAATTAATAGAGGGGTTAGTTTTTGCAATAGATACCATCACAAAAAAAACTATTCACATAGGTAGGCTGATCATAAATAATCTAACCTATACATACCCTCATCCGTTTTTTTCTCATTCCACTCCATTCTCTACCCCTCTCCCTATCTACTTATATTTTCCCACTAAAAAATTTTCATTGTATAAGATTCTACCTCAGATTAGTATTCAATCCTTACATCCTACAAAAGATTCTATCTTAAGGTTTTTTTATCACTTTCTTTTATTTTTTTGTTAATTCATTTTATTTTATATGTGTTAGAATTACTGTTAATTATCTTCGTTTAAAATTACGTTACAATTAGATCATTTTATTTTAAATTATTTATTTTTACAAAGATCAGTGTTAATTACTATTAATAAATAGTAATTATATTAATTATTATTAATCAGTAGTCATTCGTATTAATTATAAAAATTGTCAATAATAATTAATATAGAGTCATAATTAGTAATATTTAACAATAATTAGTAACAATTTGTGAGAATTTGTTGTGATTAGAAAATAATTAATAACAATCAGTAGTAACTATTAGAAATTAGAAATAATTAGTAATAATTAGAGGGAATAAGTATAAATTTGCAGTAATTAGAAATAAATAGTAATAAATAGTAATAAATAGTAATATATTTTAATAATTAGTCATAATTAGTAATAAATTGTTATAATAAGTAATAATTTGAAATAATTATGAATAATTAGTAATAATTAGTTATAACTTGTAATAATTAATAATAATTTGTAATAATGAGTAATAAATAGTAATAAATTATAATAATTAGAATAATGAATAGTAATTAATGATAATTAATTGTAATAAGTTATAATAAATAGTAATAAATACTAATAATTAGTAATAAATAGAAATAATTAGTAATAAATATTAATAAATAGTAATAAATAGTAATAATTAGAAATAATTAGTAATAAATAGTAATAATTAGTAATAATTAGTAATAATTAGTAATAAGTTGGAATAACTTGGAATAATTATTAATAATTAAGAATAATTAGGAATAATTACGAATAATTAGGAATAAATAGTAATAAATAGTAATAATTAGTAATAAATAGTAATTATATGTAATAATTTGTAATAATTAGTAATAAGTTTTAATAAATAGTAAAAATTAGTAATAAATACTAATAAATTGTAATAAATAGTAATAATTAGTAATAATAAGTAATAATTAGAAATAATTGGTAATAATTAGTAATAATTAGTAATAATTAGTTTTAATTTTTAATTAATAGTAATAAATAGTCATAATTAGTACAAATTAGTAATAAATAGTAAAAAAGGTAATAATTAGTAATAAATACTAATAAATAGATATAAATAGTCATAACTGGTAATAATTAGTTACGATTAGTAACAATTCGTATCAATTCGTAATTAATTGTAAAAAATAGTAAAAATTAGTTAGAAATTGTAAAAATTAGCAATAAATTGTAATAATTAGTAATAAATAGTAATAAATAATAATAATCAGAAAAATTAATAGTGATTAACAGTAATAAATAGTAATAAATATCAATAAATACTAGTTATTATTAATAACTAGTGAAAATATTAATAATTTGTAATAATTTGTAATACTTAGTAATAAATAATAATAATTAGTAATAAATTGTAATAATTAATAATAATTAGTAATAATTAGTAATAACTAGGAGTAATTATGAATAAATAAAAATAAATAGTAATAAATAGTAATAAATTTTAATAAATTTTAATAAATTTTAATAATTTGTAATAATTGGTAATAAATAGTAATATATAGTAATAAATAGAAATAAATTATAATAAATATTAATAATTAATAATAATTAGTAATAATTTGTAATAATTACTAATAATTAGTATGAATTAGAAATAATTACAAATAAATAGTAATAATTACAAATAATTTGTAATAATTAGTAGTAACTACTAATAATTAGTAATAGTTTGTAATAATTTGTAACAATTTGTAATATTTAATAATAATTAGAAATAATTAGCAATAATTATTAATAGATAGTAATAGTTAGTAGTAATTAGTAATAAATATTAAAAAACTAATAAATAGTAATAAATATTAATAAATTGTAATAATTAGAAATAAATATTAATACATAGTAATAAATAGTAATAAATAGTAATAAAAAGCATTAAATAGTAATAAATATTAATAATTAATGATAACTAGTAATAATTAGTTGGAAATAGTATTAATTATAAATAATTAGTAATAAATTGTAATAAATTGTAATAAATTGTAATCATTTGTAAAAAATTGTAATAAATTTTAATAAATTGTATTAAATTGTAATAAAAAGTAATAAATAGTAATAAATAGTAATAAATAGTAATAAATAGTAATAAATAGTAATAAATAGTAATAAATAGTAATAAATAGTAATAAACTGTAATAAATAGTTATAAATAGTATTAAATAGTATTAAATATTAATAAATACTAATAAGTTGTAATAATTAATAATAAATAGTAATAAAGAGTAAGAAATAGTAAGAAATAGTAATAATTATTAATAGTTAGTAATAAATAGAAATAAATTTTAATAAATAGTAATAATTAGTAATAATTAGTAATAATTTGTAATAAATAGTAATAATTTGTAAGAAATAGTTATAATTTGTACTAATAAGTAATAATTAGTAATAATTAGTAATAAATATTAATAAATAGTTATAATTTTTTACAAATTGTAATAAATTTTACTAGATAGTACTAAATAGTTATAATTAGTAATAATTTATAATAAATATAAATAATTAGAAATAATTAATAATGTTAGTAATAATTAGTAATAATTAGTAATAATTATTTATAATATGCAATAATTAGTTATAAATAGAAATAAATAGTAATAAATAGTAATAAATAGAAATAAATAGTAGTAAATAGTAATAATTAATAATAATTATTAATAATTAGTTTCAATTTGTAATAATTGATAATAATTCATAATAATTCATAATAAATAGTGAAAAGTTGGAATAAAGAGTAATAATTAGTAAAAATTAGTAAAAATTAGTAATAAAAAGAAATAATTAGTAATAATTAGTAACAATTAGTAATAATTTGTAATAGTTATTAATAATTATTAATAATTAGTAATAAATATGCACAATTTCTATCAGAAAAATAATTACCAATAAGTTGGCATAATTTCTAGTGGATTGGCGTTAGCTCTTTTGCCAAATGGCTAATCTCCATAAAAAATTCTCCCTCCAAAATAATTATGAAAAATCTACTCCCACGTATGGATATCCATTTTATTATGCACCAGAAAGGATGGAAGAACAATGAGGCCTCCCTGCTCTCTATTCTCATGCATATAGAAATGGATATGCATACATCGAAGCAGATTTCTCATATAGATTTTAGTAGGATAATGTTGCAAGGAGATAAGATGTTGGGAAAATAGGCTTTTTTTTCATGCTGAATCATCTCCATGAAACTTTCTCCCTTTGAAATAACTATGAAAAGTCTATTACGACGTACATATATCTATTTTTCTATTCACGAGAATGGAGAGCATCGTGAAGAGGCCTCCTTGCTCTCCATTCTCCTGCATATGAAAATGAAAATTCATATGTTGGAACTGTTTTTTAATCATGATTTCAGTCGGAGAAAGTTCCAATAGGATTAGAAGCCAGGAAAAAGCGCTACCACCAATGTACTGGAAATTAGGATGACTGTAATTTTTAAAAAATTTATATAATTTCAAATAATTTTTTGTAATTAGTATAAATTATTATAAATTATTGTCGATTAGTATAAATTTTTTAAAAATAATAAAAATAACTATGAAATAACATAAATTATTATAAATTTCTAGAAAAGTGAATTTAATTTTCATCTCTTTTTGGATAGTGTTTTCTTTATATCATATTATTAAAAAAATTAATTATTTTTAATTTTTTTGAAATACGGAATAAGGATCTCAAAAACAATAATTATTAAATAATAATGATTTAATAAATCATCCAAGGAATCGAAAGGGTTCGGGTTTAAATCCTATATATATTGATGGGTGTTGATGCTTTCTTATCATTTGTGTCATCAAAACCAGAATTTGATTCAGAGGGGAAAATTTTTTATGCTTGTAAAAAATGTGATATGAGGATTTGTGACACATTTGAAAATGTTAGGGTCATCTATTGCATTTTGGTTTTCAACCAGATTATGTTTTCTGGTATCAACATGATGAACACAGTTCCAAATAAGATACTAATAATTTTATTCTAGATCCATCTTGGTTCAAAATATTGTCCATGAAGTGGATGGTCCATCTTCTTAACAAACTGAATATCATGATGATATTGATTTTCCTCCTGAGTTGGAACCATCTAAATTTTATGAGTTTTTGTGGTCCGCTAAGGATTCCTTATGTCATGGTTGCATGATAAGAAAATTTGAAGTGGTTGGAAAAATTATGTCAATTCAATCAGATATTGGAATTCCAAATAACTATTCTGATTAGACATTATCTTTGGATAAAAAATTATTACCTAATGAAAATGTGTGGCCTACAAATTTATTTGATAGAAAGAGGTTGGTTTGAAATATATGACATAGTTAACAAAATATTCATACATGTTAAAATTATTGAATCTTATATTATGGTTAAAATGAGTCGTTGGATTGTTTTCCCACCTATAGACAATCGAGGTATAAAGATGTCCAACTAGGGAATTATAGTTTGGTTCTTGTAAAATAGTTAAGACATTTCCATCTTACGCTGAGATTTTTGTGTTTATTTATGTATCAGAACATAATGACATTGATATCATACAACATAACCAATATTTCAACCAGTAAAAGATTAAACCACCCATCTGATGGTGACTTAGGAAAATTTTTTGACCATATGAATCCGTATTTTTCTCTTAAATCCTAAAACATGTGATTGGAACTTTCACTGATGGTTTTTGTCCATTTGGTTCTTATGGTAGTCAGTATTCATATTAGCCTATATTTATAACTCTATACAATTTATCTCCTTGGATGTTGATGAAGGATCCATATATCTTTTTGATTGTATTAATTCTGGGACATCTGAAAAATAATATTTTTTTTATTTGATCCCATTTATTGATGAGTTAAATTTATTTTGGTATAATGGTATCAGTACATATGATGTTGATTCGAAAAAATTCATATTTAGACATGAATTGATGTGGAAAATTAGTGACTTCACAACATATACAATTTTATCTAATGGGAGTAAACTTTTTCCAAAATCATTTCCTTGCTATATGAGAGAAAACAAAGAGTTTATGTCCATCAATGGAAAAAAATTATTTTTTCTACTTTAATAGCATATTCCATTTATCAGATCATCCATTTTTAAAGAATAAATATCATTTTAGAAAAGGAATAATTGAAATTAATGGACCATGATCAGTGATCTTAGGTACAAAGTTAAAATAAATTATCTATTCATTACCTACCATAAAATTTGGACCAATAATAAACCAACAGAATGTTTATGGATTTGGGAAAGAACACAATTAGATAAAAAAGGTCCTATTTTAGGATCCATTATATTGGTCTGATTTGTTGGCCTGTAACATGTTGGATTTCATGAAGATTGAGAAGAACTATTTTGATGATTTATTTCATAAATTTTTTGATACACCAGATAAGACCAATGATAATGTAAAGGCATAATTAGATCTTTCCCAAATTCGCAGGCAACCAAAACTTAAACTGTTTGAAAATGTTAGATCATAGAATTTATTGAATCCCAAAGTATATTATACACTATCCAAAGAAAATCAATTATTATTTTATCAGTGGATTATATATTTGGGACATCTAGATGGATATGATTCCAATTTGGGCAGATGTTTCAAAATGGATATATTATTGGATTACAAATTCATGATTGTAATGTTATAATGGAAAGACTTATGCCATTTGGATTAAGAAGATTGTTGAATTATATGATTTTGGATATGATAATAGTCATATCAAATTTTTCTTAGACATTTTTGTGGGGAAAATAGACTAAGATGCACTAAGAAGTCTGCAAAAAGATGTTGTTTCAATTTTAGGTAAACTAGAAAAAGCGTCCTGATGGATTTAATTGACTCAATGGAACATTTGATATTACATTTTCTACATAAAGACAAATGTGGAGGTCTAGTATAGTTTTTATATATATAACCATTCGATATATGAATGGAGAAATTGAATAAAAAATTAGGTAATATAACATCTGTTAAAGGCTCAATTACAGAAGTTTATTTGTAGCAGAAATTTATTTTTTATTCTCTTATTATTTTTAATTTGAATATCACTAAAAACATAACCACTAGGTCTATAATGATTATAATGTTTATGATTAAATTAAAAATAAATTATTAGTGTTTAATCATCCAAAACGTGGCTTCACTGGAGTTCATGAAAGATGGATTTCAGATAATGAACATCACATAGCTCATACATATGTTCTGTTCAATTAAGATTAAATGATACCATATTTACTATTAGTTCTCATATCACTTAACCTATAATAATTATTTTAGTAAATTAGTTTTATTTCATTTTTAGGTTATATGATAATCAGACCAATAACAACTTCCACAAATTATAGCAGCTACTCTTGAAGAATGTTATAAAAATAATTTTCCCTACTGATTTAAAAAAACAGGTAACAAATATTATTTATGGTTTAACATTTAAAATAAATTTATTACTTGTTATGTTGATAATTATTTTAAAAAAATACATGTTACTCAACATTCTGATAAAATTGTTAATCGATTGTGTGTATTGAGTAACACATCTTTCAAAATGGTTAAATATTATAATTCTTATGTGGTGAATGTTTGTCGATTTAATTCACATGCATATGATGAATAAAAAAATGAATAGTAGTGTTTTCATTATAGGATTTCATAATAGAGAAACTGAATTATATATTTATGACATGATGAACGAAATTTCTAAACATTGATATCTTTGAAAGAATTACATAATGATGTTTAAATTTCAGTGGTTAGATACTGAGAGAGGTTTTGATGTTCATCTGAGTCATAGAATCATTTATATTAAATATAAAAGTATTTTTTCAGTAAATGAAAAAAAATTAGATCATCTAATACATCAAATATATTACACAAATTATTCTGCTAGTTTAATAGAGTTTGATTATTGGTGGAGCATAATAAAATTAAAATCTCATGAAAATAAGTTTACTAATAGTGAATGTGGTTCCACTGAACTGCACCGAATTGAAATTTTTCAAGAGATTACTCCAAATATATATTTTTCACCCAGAGACATGAATGTCAATGATGACAACCCATAGTTAAGTGTAGACTCTGATGATGATATTAATGATGTTACAAATGAATTTTATTTGACAAGAGATGATGAAACTAAATGTTATATATAAATTGATGATGCTGAGGTGGAGTATGAAGATATTGACATTTTCATATATGAAGATGAGGATGAAGGTCATGTTTGACATGTTTGACATGGTTAAATTCTAGTTATAATCATATATAATATATACCTATATATAATAGTTGTTTTTAACTATTTACTAACTATAGTCATCTCATGTTTCAGATGGATGAGGATCTGTTTCCTTAGTTATAGGAGGATGATCTACCTTAGGAAGATCAGGGTGTTGGATCATCTGACTCTGAGACTACTAGCGATCTAGGGAGGACTCAGAGGGGGTGTTTTCTTTCCAGATTGATGATTTGTGACCGTATCTCAGAGCAACAGTCACATCATGGATTTGATACATGAATGAAGAGGCATGTTTAACTGTGTATTTTAATTAATTTTCAATAATTTATTTATATACTAATTATTTTGATTATTTGTTCTTTAATTTCACAGCATTTCAAATATAGTTGTTTGATAGGGAAGCACTATATTGTGCAATTATTTTTTTGAAGCATGGGAAACATGGGATCAAATTCTTATTGATGTTCAGAACTGAATGTTTGATCTTTGGATACTACGTAAAATAATAATATTTATATTGAATTTTATATAATTATTCACTGTATATTATAATTTATTTATATTTTTTATGGTATACCATCAATGAGATCATCTATGGTGCTATCTTGAAGGCATGGGAGGGGTTTATGCCTAAGCATTGACATTAATTTTTACAAAATTTGAGAAGGAAAACAATAACTAACGTAAGAGTGACAAAGTTTGATGTGTCTTTTCAAACTCACAGACCTGATTACATTTCATCTTTGGTTTGGAAATTCTAATGTTCATACAAGATGGGTGGTTGTTTTTAGAGGAGATCCTTGGTATATCGATAAAACTAGGAGAGATAGTAGGTGACACATCAATCCAGTAGTCATACATTAAGTATGCATAGAGAACATATGGTAAGTACTATTTTTTAACTAATTTATATAAAATTAAATGTAAAATGTTTATTTTATATTCATATAAGTAGTCAACACAACATAATATTATGGAGATAGATATTTATAAGAGGATGTATAACGATCCGGTCACTTGAGAGATTAGAGGTGATCACCAAGTTAAATGGTGGTCAATGTAATTTATTTTTGAGATTTAAAATTAACTTTAGACAATATTTTAACTATTTTAATTTTAAATTTCAATTGAATGAGTCATATGAGGTTGCAATGTCTCAGACATTGAATGAGAGTCATGCTGAGTAAGAGGATTAGATCAATGCCCACTAATCTGATGAGGCATTACAGATGCAGGAGACCCAGTATGGCTTCAAGAAAAGGGTGTGTTGTTGGTATCAGCTCTCGATTAACACACGGGAGTTATTATGGGACAATTGTGGTGTTATTTTCCACCTCAAGAGGATATCATGGAGAGTCTCATCAACTACTGTACATTATCCGGAGAAATTTTGAGCCTAGAGTGAGCTTATAGAGGGTATGAATAGGGAGCAAAAAGATCCCTTTTGACAGCAGCAGCATGAGCAGATGATGGAGTACATACGTCATCTGACTCATGGTTTAGGGATGAAGTTCCCCCCATCATCTCCTCCAACTCCTCTAGAAGACCCCCCATTGATGTTAGATCCTCTAGAAATCCCCTAGTGAGGTCTGCTCCTCCTGAAAACCCCCAAATGATATATTTACATTTTATAATAAAAAATTTTAATGTCATTTTCTTTTTAATATTATATATTTTCATTTCTACAAACTTTGTTTGTTTATATTATTGCGAATAATGTGTTTTTTTATTTTATAATTTAATTACTTTATAAAATTTTCATTATTTTCATACTTATTTTATTATTTATTTATTATTTTATTAAAATTATTATTTAATTTATTATTATTATTATTATTATTATTATTATTATTTTGTTATTAATTTTAAATTTTATTATTTTTGGGAATATCAAGGTGTTTATTATTGTATAATTTTTTAGATTTTATTATGATTATTACTCGTATTGATATTAATCTTATTAAAATTATTCAATTATTATTATTATTATTATTTATATTATTAATATTAATATTAATATTAATATTATTTACAATATTATTATTTAATTATTATTATGTATTATTTATTATTTAATTACGAATATTTTATTTTTATTAATATTATTTTATTAATATTAGTTTATTAACATTATTTTGTTGTTGTTATTATTATTATTTAATATGATTTTATTTACACGATTTTACTATTAGAAATATTATTAATACAATTTTATTATTATATTTAATTTATTAATGATTTTATCAATGTGTGAGTACCAAAAAAGTATTTTTTAAATTCCATGAGTAAGCTATTTCAAATAGATAAAATTCCCTTCACAAATATGGTTTGTTTCGATAGTCCTTCACAACAACCCATATTTGCAGCGCGATTTTCTACAACGGGTAATTTTCAGCGAGAGTCCATCACAAATGACCATTTATGTTGGGAGCTCATCAAAAATGACCCATCAAAAGTAACTAAAATTTCAGCAGTGTCTTGTATACATAATAAGATTCAGAAGAGACCCTTTAGAGACATATCAGGACCCTATATGTTTCGGGGAGACTCAATAATGTAAATTTCAAAAGGGTTCTGATTGATAATGGACTTGGATCAATCTCTTCCCAGTTCGAACCCTCTGATGTTTTGGATATGGAAAAGGGGACCTATCTCCATCAATACAAACCATTCAAGGGTATGATAACCATGAGAAATGACCTATCACGAAGAACAAAATTGATAGCCAATTTGGGGAACACACATATGACTTTGACTTCATTATTGTCCAATAAGACATTGTGTATAATGTCCTGCGTGGATGGTCTTGGATCCATAATCACTTTGTGGTACCATCAACATTACATCAGTGTCTGATGTACCCCATCGATTGAAATGTCAACATACTATATGGTGACGATGACCACTTTGAGACTTGAAAAGCCACATATGGTAACAAAATATTACTACAAGAATGGAGGAAAAAACCATTGAAAGAAGTTGATATACAGGTTGAAGATCCCAATGGATTGGGGAATACCCCTATAAATCACTGAATTATGCTCAGTAGCGACTATATGCATCCCTTAAATATGCTCGAGGTAGCAGATATAATCCTAGAGGTCGAGCCCCTCCTATCATTAGTGATAGTACTAAATGAAATCATCTCCACCATCTCTCTATGATGAATCATATAATAAGGGATGAGGATTACTATTTTAAAATGCCTCCCTCAATATGAATGTGTCGGAGAATCCCTTTGATTTATAGCTTCATCTAAAAATGCCTCCACAGACTCAAAATTGGAAAAATATGAGGATGATATTAGGAACACCCCTCTATCATTTGAGGAAGGGGTCTCCACCACTATAGATGAGATCCATAAGATAAATCTAGAAATATAAGAAAACTCACGACCTACTATTTTTTAGTGCCTCCATGCCCCTTGAAGAGCAAGAGATGTATATTGACTTTCTAAATAAGAATCGATATCAGTTTTCCTAAAACTATAATGAAATGTTGAGAATGATCCTTGATGTGGCTATACACCATATCGAACTACCCGATGAGTCTCATGGATTCAAATATTAATCCTAGAAAACACACCCCTCCCATCGTACCAATGTAGAGGTATATGTTGACAAGTTGATCCATGAAAACATAATCTGAGAAGTGAAATATTCAAGATGAATTTCCAACATCGACCCCATCATGAAAAATAACAGGCCGATTTTGGTCAACATTGACTTTAGAGAAAATAATAGGTATTTCCCTAAGGACGTTTCCCATTACTGATCCAATATATCATGATCGATGCAACTGCCAACTTACAAGCCCTTCCAATCATAGATGGACAATCAAGGTAAAATTCAATGAAGATGGACCCCAAAGACTAAGACACCAATTCCATTAGAGAAAATCAGGGGATATTCGTCTATCAAGTCATGCCCATTTGATTAAATAATTTTTTCACTGTGTACTAGTGCACCAAGAATCACTACTTCAAGCAATTCATAGAAAAGATAGTACAATGTCATGTCGATGACAATGTTTTCAAATCCGGATGACGATGTGATCACATCAAAGATCACTATAAAATTTTCAACAAGTAGTGAAAACACAATTTGAATATGAATTTTATAAAATTTTCTTTTGGGGTAACATCAGGAGTGTTCCTTGAATTTTTGGTATGCCACTACGACATTGAGGTTGATGTAGAGAGGAGCAATTATATCATGGCAATGTCACCCATATAAATATAAATGAACTGAGGGAACTCCAAGGGAATATCGCCTGCATTCAATGATTCATAGCCCACCTGGACAGAAAATCAATCCATTTTTCTAGGCTAATGAAGAAGGGAATCACATATCAAGGGGAGGATGACTATAAAAAATCCATCAATAGTCTCAAGTAGTACATTCTACACCCACTGGTTTTTATTCCTCTAGTGGAAGGGAGGCCAATCATCTTATTTGTTTCCTCAAGGGATTGCTCACAAGGAACCCTCCTCATGTAGAAAAATTATGAGGGAAGTTAGAAGATTCACTACTACCATATTCAGCTGATTCTAGTTACTGAGACAATTATTCTCATGTCGAGAAGAACTTCCGTACACTCATCATTGTAGTGAAAAAGATGAGGCATTACATGCATCACCATAATGTACACCAAGTCTATCATACATACTATTATGACCAATGTTGGTTGGGATCTTGGTTCTATGGAGTTCATTCTAAAGCAATATGAAAATAAGTTCGTATCCTAGAAGTCATTGAAATGACAATACCTGGTTGAGTTACCCACATCACATCTTATCGTGAAAAATACAACGAAAGGGACCGATCTTCAAGATGTTGAGGGATTCTATGCCGATGACACTCCCTAAACATGGGGGATGTACTTTCAAGGCCCCTCTTAGAGTATTGTTGGTATAAGGATAGAAAATCTGAAGATTGTTTAGGTTGGTATAGAGAATTTATTTTTCACTCCAGACATCATTTTTCCCCTACTAATTCTCACTTTCTGAATGTTGTAGAACTAATGAAGAAGAATACCATGCCCTAATCACTGGATTGGAACTACCCCTATAGTTTCACATAGCCTATATGAATATCAAAGCGGACTCAGAATTTATGATAAAGAAGATCATTGGTGAACAATCCATTAAAAGGGATAAATTATTTCCTCTCACTGGATACGTTTACGGATTGATATTAGAATTAAATTTTGAGCCCATAGTGCATCATGTACTCTGATCATAGAATGAAAGTGCCAACACAGTGTCTAATAAGACTTCTATCTTGTCCATCCCTAATCAGGAAGAAGATATATTCCCTATTAGTCATTGGAAAATAGACTCATCTATCGTCATATGTGATATGGTATAAATAAATCAGGTCTGCACCACCACAGACTGTGATGATCCAGTGATCACCCTTGGATAGATGGAGCCCATAATTAGATATCTCCAAAATAGGATTCAACTAATAGATCATGATGGAATGGATCAAATTCAGTGTTGGGATGTAAATTTCACTCTATAAGATGGTCCAAATGAGAAGAAATACCTATAAAATGAGGCATTCATGGAATCCTCCTCAGATTAATAACGAAATGAGAGATTCTCACCATCATGGAATATTTTCATGAAGGATCTTGTAATGACCATAAATATATGACAAGGATCTCACATAAAATACTTTGTTTGGTATTTTATTTGAACACCATGTTACATGGCTATATAGAATTCACTAATAAATTGCATTCCTTCCAAATCGATGCAAACTTCCTCCATATGCCCCCAAAATTACCACATATATCTAAATATTCCTTGTTGTTTTCTGTTTGGGTAATGGATATTGTGAGGCCACATCTCCCAACCATAACAAAGAAGTTCAAGTACATTCTTACTGTTACCAACTTCTTTTCCAAATGGGCATATTCAATACCTCTCAATGAATTCAGGAAGAAGAATATCATGAACTTCATAAAGACACATATCATAACCACGATTGGGGTCCATTAAATAATATTGACGGAAAATGACACAAATTTTTGTTCCATGGAGATGATGAAGCTGTACTAGGTTTATAATATCGAGTCCAATCACTCATCTCACATTCATGATGAAGAAAATGGACAGATAGAGGATTTCAATAAGACTCTATCGAATAAAATCCATAAGATGCTGAACAAGGAATATAATTATTGTACAAACAAAATCATCCACAAGTTTATGGGCCTATCATACCACCATGCATACTACAACACATGAAACACCATAATCACTGGTTTTTGAGATTAAGGCAGTGTTACCCATAGTGTTCCAAATACCTTATCTCTGAATAGTCATTTTTGGACATCTCTCTGATGATGAACAATTGAAAAAGTTGATGGATGATTTGGAATGGCTAAATGATAATATATTTCACACACTGCATGGCCTAGAGATCTATTAGAATTTGATAGAATGATCAATTAATAAAATGTTTTTCCATTACTCACTCCTCAAATGAGAACATGTGTTGTCTCTCAGAACCATGATGGTACGAAGAAAGAGGACTTGAAACTAGATCCCAAGTGGGAAGGGTATTATGTCATCCATAAGGGTTATCATAATGGAGCCTACTTATTATCCACCACCAATGTACAGCATATAACACCACCCACCAATGAATGATTTCTCAATAAATACTTTGTGTAGCTGTCATCAAATGGGCATTCACATCGAAGTAAGCCCCATAATTTTTCATGATTTTATGATGTTAAACTACAAAAATTCTTCTTGAACTCATGATGATAAATTACACAGAGTTTGTGCTGGACACATGACATCAAACTGAAAAGTTCAAACTATATATATCGTGATTCCATTTATCACATGATATATCTTGATGCCTGAACATCTAATATTTTTCCAATATATAGGATTAATTTAAATTAATGTTGGGTGATCTAATGTGCATACCACATGACATTAAACGAAATATAAAATATCCTTACCTCCTGAAATTAAATTGTAAGTAAAATTCCATTACCACATGGAATTAAACAGCGATGAAAATTTCCTTAACACATGAAATTAATCTCTTTAGAAAATTCCTTTACAGCATGATGTAAAACATCAAAAATCTACATCATTCACTTTCCTTCAAATAGGGTGATCAAGGTACTTACCACATGAAATAAAACTACACAAGTCCAAAATATAACTCTTCATTCACATCAAGTCATTGATTTTCTTACCGCATGACATTGAACATCATAAGTTTTCTGATAAATACATATGGATTGATTTTCATTTTCACTATGATACATCGGGACACATCGATCCTATATCTTGGTCCAACCACCACATGGTAGGAAATCCCATGTTCTTATCTTCAATGGATATTTATAGTGATATAAACCCTCTTCATTCTTTTTTTCTGACACCAATCATAGATCACATTGGATTGGGGGTTGCAGTAAGGGTGTCCCCACACAAACAAGTCATAATAGGTTCTGATAGGCCTATCACAACTATCAATTAAATATCCTAAAAGGAATACCATGCATCCTCATAGCATGTTGTTAAACTAAAAAACTATTGTCCACAATATAATATGATACTAAAACTCCTATGAACCTCACCTAAGTGAACCCCTACAAATGGTGTTGGTCTTCTACCACACCGTTAACTACTCTACCCTTCATGTTTGGGATCCCACATCCTTGAAACATGACATTAAGTTGCATGCTTCATTAGAACCTATGTGTCGCATGGTTCTCATTTTGAATAGATAAATAGCAATTCCTAGACATCCATCATTTCTCCTAGCCACAATATCACCACTTTTCCACATTGTTCCATATTTTTATTTTTCGTTTGACGTCAAAATTAATTGTTCCTTAATAACTATGTGTGGCTTGATTCTTATCATCACAGGATATGTAGTGATACATGGGTCTTTAATCATAGGCCCAACTACTAAAATTAATAGAAATAATACCCATATCTATGTTTGTAATAGACCTGCGTAGAATATTTCAAACTTAAGAACTATGTATTCCTTGATTCCATTCATCACAGGATACATTTTGATGCTTGAATTTCCATAACCAAGCCTAGTCATAACAAATAATTATAAAAATTTACCACTCATTGCATACAAGTCATAATTGTGTAAAGAACATCATTAATAACAACACATGTCTTGATGTTCATAACCATGAGATAAACAATTCCACCCATAATTTCTTCCACTAGACATGCCATTATACCACCTTTTCACATCAAGGAATCTATATCTTCTCTGTATGATCTCATACTGCATTACCACTAAGAAATACATGTGGTTGGATTCACATTACCATGGGGTACATAGTGACACTGAAAATTCCTTCTAGGGGCCCAACTACAACATTTACATCTATTCACATCAGTTCCCATGTCCTTACTGCATGACATTAAACTACACGAGAACACATCCTTAATGCATGACATTAATTTCAGCGGGAATGTGTCCTTACCACAAGATGTTAAGATTAACGAGAATATGTCCTTATAAATTGATGTTAAACTAAACAGGAATATGTCCTTACTACATGATTTTAATAAAAAACAAAATACATATTTACTCCATGAAGATAATATTCACATAAGTGCGTCCTTATAAAATTACATTAAACTACATAGAAAATGTATTGGTCAAATTACATTAAGACTACACAAATAATACATCCTTACAAAATGATAATAAAATGCACAGAAAATTTATTTACCAAATGAAATCAAACAAGATGGAAGATTTCCTCACTACATTAGGGTAAACTATGTAGACCCTCACCAATTTTTCATTCCTCAACAAAGGACCACAAGAGACTAACCTCAGCCAACCAGAGTACATGATTCATCTATTTTCTTTTAAAGTTCCTCAATCCATTAACCATTCTTAATACCTCAGACACATCATGTTTCTAAAAACCTTTCACAGGACATGGAAAGGATATCTGGATTCATGGGACATTTTCTTGAATATGAATACATAATCATGGATTATCTATATGCACCTATGGGAATAAACAAAATGTGTCACTCTTCAAAAAGGACACGCCAATCCTTGTATGTCCTGACACCGATGTGGTAGAGCTCAACACTCCACTTTTATCTAGTCCTCTCCTATAATGACTTTCACTTTTCATCACTCATTGCCTAAGATCCTAAAATAGTTATATAAAATATTTTCATATCCAACTCAAAAGAATGAAGGGTTACTCCTAACCTTGGATATCCAAAATAGGCTCTTGAATATCATCCACTATATTAGGTCCATCTGAGTCATGACCTTAATATTCCTACAATTTGGTCAATGTATCATGACCATAAATTCTAATCTATAAAATTCCACATCAAAATACATTAAAATTCTAACAAAAGATACACCAAACATATCTAGTTCAAAACACAGAATGGGTGACCCTGAGAAAATTTCAAGTTTTCATTCGCTAAAACCATCATAACTATATCTTATGAAATAGTTAGGGTACAAATAAATAAGGCATAAATCTTATAGGGAATAATTTATAGCCCTTGTAAAATCTAAGTCATGCTTGCTGGACCCCTGGTCTATGCTAATATTAAAGCAATGATTTTTCACACCTCCTCGGTATTAGAATATGTTCGTTTGAAAGTGTCACAACCTTTAGGGTGTTTAAACACTTTTTGGATATTATAATTTCTACAAATAAAACATTATGATTTGGGTTCCTCATATCACCATAAAGCATTCATGGAATGTGAAAAAGATATACAGATTCCAGGGATCCTTTTCATGACTTTGGATGCATGCCCATGGCTCATGTGCATGCTGCTATATATGTTAACAAAATGTATCACTATAAAAATATGGCATTCCAATCCTTATGAGACTTGAAATAATCACAACAAAACTCAATACCTCAGTGTGGCTGAACTGCTCCTGATATGGCAGTCTCATATCATCCTCCAGATCCAAGCACTTTGGGCCACGATTTACCATCCTCATTCCAAAATATCTGAGTGGATTCGATATCCTATATATTATGTCACCATGTTTTGGAGCCATTACAGTGGACTGAATGTGATGATACATTCTAGTACATTTTCCAACCAACACCTCGTGATTGGAAACCACAGGGCGTAGATATCGAGATACACATTAAGAGATATGTTTCCCTATGGTGCTAGAACCCTTCCTAGATATCCATCTTTTCATTTCCAAATTTATAATCTAGAAATATGATACTTACCGAATATTTCATGAACCTTAGATTAAATTGGAGATCAATTTTTCATGTCTATTATACCGACACATAAGGGCCCTGACCCATGGAATAAAGACATATCCTCTTTGTAGGAAAGGGGATTGAATCCTTGTGATCCCTTAACGCATGCCTGTCATGGGGCTTGGAAAAAATTTATTATATAACATATGGGTAGTCTAGTGAGTAACCATAAGAATTATTTTAAAGATAAGGGCACACAAAATAGTTTTTCACTTTTAAACTAGGGTAAAAATGCATTTCTTCAATAAGATAATGATTAAAATGAAATTTGAAATTTGAATGGTTGAAAACTATGATATGAGACAGGTGATTAAGACAGGGTTAGTTTCCTAATTGCAATGCTATAGTTGTTCAATTTAATTCAAACCACTTCTTATGAGTTGATTAAAGTTTGATTCTATAATAGTTTCCACTAAATTACTAGGTGAAATTCTGATAGTGAGGGAATCCTTACCAAGATACCATTTTGGTCTACAGGCCTTCCATGTGCAGAAGAGTTGCAATGAATATCTTCAATTGACATGGGAAATACCCAATCATGTATTATTTATTCTAACAAATCTAGAACATCCACTACTCCTTTTACATGTATTGATTATTGTTAAGTACTTCACCACTAATTCATGGTCTATTCTATCATATATAAACTAGAAATTTTTGGAAGGAGATAATGA
The DNA here is from genome assembly GCA_963277665.1 of Viscum album. Taxonomy (NCBI): domain Eukaryota; kingdom Viridiplantae; phylum Streptophyta; class Magnoliopsida; order Santalales; family Viscaceae; genus Viscum; species Viscum album. Next base: position 1,903,174,220 of record OY728127.1, read on the forward strand.
TTATTTACCAAAGAAAAAATCAATAACAGAAATAAAATTCAAGAATGACTACACTTGATAATAAAATACTATATAAAAAATTGAAAACAAAATTGAAGAATATATTATATTTATTTAATTATGTCTAAAAACACAGGCATTAAAAAATAGAAAACCAACCCTTCCCCAATCATTGAAAATGTTTACCCCACCTCTGTAATAGTAATCGAGATGAATGGGGAAGAACAAGTAATTACAACTCTATGGAAATGAAAATAAAAAAGGGAGAAATCCAAAAATGTTCTCTTCCCTGGTGTCCTGAGAGGAATGGGATGCAAATGATATGCTTTAGGAGGGAGGACCTCCCCTCCTTTTATAGGCCGAATTATTCCTCCAAAATTTGACGTGTTGTACCCCCAATAAATGAAATCTTAACATGTTTTAACCATCATTAATGTTGTTCATAAATCTCTTGGATGTATTTTTTAATTATTTCAGTGTATTTGGACATGTATTGTGAGAGTTGTTCCCATTTTACACTGACAATTTATTCTATCCATTCCAACTCCGAAATTTAAAACCTCGGGATTATAATGCCTTATTGACCCTAAGAATGGCCAAATCACGAATCATATACTTCATGAATGATGTTCCAAAACATCTTGTACGTCCACCAAATGAATATAATAGTAATTGGACCCATCATGAATGAATTTGGGACCTAACACAAAAAATAGACTGATCTGTAAATAGTTTTCATGGTCTAACATGTGAACTTTTTTAGAGTATCCCTATGGTCGATTCATCTTTTGGTCAACCAGGATGAAATGATTCCCGAAATGTGTAGAATCCTAGAAAAAATTGCACAATTTTTATTAATATTGAAAATGTTATGGCCAAAATATAGAAACAATTTAAAACTGTTAAACAACCAAAATTGTTCATTTTTACAATTATGCTCAAAACACCACTAATATCATAAAATGGTTAAATTTATCTTAAATTAATACTTTATTGTGATTTAAAAATTTGATATTAAATGTAAATTTATTGAAAATATTTTCTCTATAAATTCCCCTACACTTAGAACTTGGACTCTAAGACAAGTAATCATCCAAATTAACCAATATCGAATCCAAAACAAATTCCCATGAGATCTATCAAATCATCACCAAGAAATAAAAAGATATCATGCCTCATAAAAAAATTATTTCAAGCTCTCCATTTAGATAATTTAATATATGTAAACATCATTTATTATCCCATGCACAAGAAGCTCATAACTCACATGATTTCTCTCTCATATCACAAATGTAAATGTTCAATAAAGATTTTATTATCTAAACTCACACAATAATTACCATAAGTTTGATAAATTTCAATTTATCCACCTAATGTTAGTAAAGGAAAAGTTTTTCTCATGAGGACCATTTAGGGTTGTTCTGTAGCTTTTGGTAGGTAAGATTTAGATGTCCAAAATCCTGAGGCCGAGAAGGGAGGGCCTAACTCTTTTTGAAGAAAAATTGCAAGATTCTAATTTTTACTCAAGTAAGATCTCCTTCTCTTATCCTTTGTTGAAAATTAGCTCCATAATCCTGAAAACGCAAGGGAATTTTATGAAATTTGGCATTTCACCAGTAGAAATTTTATCTTAAAAATGGTTTTTCGTTAAATCTCCAAATAGGTATAGCTTTCTTCCACCTTTCGTAGCTCAATAAAAGCACAACTTTTATTGTCATTAAAGCTCTATAAAAGAACATATTTTAACAAAATGAACACTTTTGCAAATAATTAGCTCTTCAAAATTTAATTTCCACCCATAGAAACAGAAAATGAGGTAGTACACCGCAATACATCTTCCCCCACACTTATGTTCAATAATATCATGATATTTTACTTCATGGGGATGTTGGATATGGAAAATTTGCTTGTAATGTGGCTAATATAACACATTGTTCATGGTTTCTAAGGGAAACATTAATTAATATAAAAAGTAAGCTATAAAAAAGGATTATATTTAAAATAAGTCATTAAAAACAAATAAATTACTTAATAATATAAAACACAAGTACCTCAAACCATCAAGTTTGGATAGGAATAAATCATATTATAGTTAAAGTATGCTTGTTCTGGTTCTCTCAAGAAAGATGTTGAATGTAATGAGTATAAGAACAATGATAAATAAGCCTCCCAAGAAAGTGATTTCAAAAATAAGGATAGTGATTTGCAGAATAAGATTTAAAAAATAGAGTACATTTCATGACATTCCAAAAGATTTGAACTTGAAAAAAATCCATTTCAGAATTCATTTGAGCTCATTTTCATTGAATACATTAGTTCACTCATCGACATGTGATTCAAAAATGGAATTGATAATTATTACGTCTCAAAAGTTGTGACAAGAAACTACATTATAAAAATAAACTCACAAATATCTGAAAAACAAAAAACATTTTTTTTATAAAAATAGTAAGCAAAACATAGAATAAAAAATTTAATCTACAAAGGTTCCCTACGACACACTTAAATGATGCAGTGACCTTAGTGCATTCAAATGGGTTTAACATGTTAGATAATTTGAAAATGAATCACAGAAAGTAAGAAAAAGTAAAGGAGTGCTACAACCTAATGGATTTTGTTGATAGATGGGTTGGAGGAGTGTGATATCCACCACTAGCTCTGATAGAAGGGTCATAAGGAATTTCTTCAACCTATTCCCATTAATAGTGAACAAATCCTTCTTTCCATCCTTTGTAATCTGAACAACCCAAAAAGGATATACATGAGTATCTATAAATGGACCTTCCCATCTGGAATAAAGCTTACATAGAATCATCATGCATCTTGAGTTAAATAACAATTGTTTGTATCAAGGATAGAAGTCTTTAGGTTGGATTAGCCTGTCATGGGCCACTCTTGTTCATTCTTTATAAATTATGGAATTTTCATGTTCTTATCCTATAATTTATTACTACTCTTTCAACTTAAATATTCTTTATTTCCCAACACATTCATGGTCCATATTAATCTTCCTCACATCCCAATGTGTCTTATGCTCCAATTCCATAGGTAGGAGGCAACGTTTTCCATAAATTAGCCCATATGGTCTCATAACAATCAGGGTTTTGTAGGCTATCCTTTAAGCCCATAAGTTATCTTCCATCCTTTTAATCCAATCATGCCTATTTGGATTAATAGTTTTTCCCAAAATTAGTTTGACTTACCTATTGGACACTTCATCTTTCCCATTAGATTCTGGATGAAGTGGAGTTGATGTTTTATTAATCACCCCATACTTCATAAGAAAAGTATCCATTGTCCAATTGAAAAAGTGAGTCCCCTGATCCATAATGATGGATCCAGGAACTCCAAACCAACAAGATATGATAGCCCATAAATAATCTCAAACAACTTTAGCATCGTCAGTATTCATGGATTTTTCTTCAACCCATTTGGGAACATAATCAATTTCAAGAAAGAAATAATAATTTCCAAATTAAATAGATCATGTTCCCATGAAATATATCCCTAAGACCTCAAAAATGTCACAAAGATACAGTGTCTTTTATGTCATTTCCTTTTACATTGAAATATTTCCAATAAACTGACATTTTTCACATATTTGAAAAAATTCACAAGAATCCTTAAAATGGCGGACAATAAATTCCTAATTCTAAAACCATCCTTACATTATTTTGAGATCCAAATTGGCCTCCATAAAAAAATATGTGACAAAAATCATAGAACAATTTATCTTCAATTTCAAAAAAACTTCTTCTTATTACTTGATCATTGAAAATATTCCAAAGAAATGGTACATCCCAATGTAATATCTGGATTCAGCTTTCAGTTTTTGAATTTGGTGAGAATTGAAATAAGTTGAGACTTGATATGTTACCAGATAATTGACCTTGTTATCATAAAAAAGGAATTATCATTCAATCAAGTACTAATTTTCTCCTAGAATTTGATCATTCAGTGGGTGTTTTTCTAGAATTTTAATTTCAACAGTGTTTGGCAATCTATTTAAATGATATTCCACATGGTTCTCAAATTCTTTATAGAACTTAATTTATATATTGACCTCCTACATCTGTATCATCCACCTCACTAGCCTAGGATTAGAATCATATTTTTTCATCAAGTACCTAAGAGCTACATGATTAGAAAACACAGTGATTTTAGTTCCCAGAAGATATGATCTAAATCAGTTCTAAAGAATGAAAATTTCTAAGAACACTTTTTGTGGTTTTGTAATTGAATTGGACCAAATCTAAGGTTCTCAAGGTATATGAAAATACTTTTGGCCTACCCTCAATTCACTGATAAAGGACTTCTCCAACTACTTGGTTGGAAGAATAAAAAAGTAGCTCAAATGGTTCTTCCCAATTTGGAGGCTGAATCATGAGTGGGGAAATCAATGTATTCATGAACACATCATGGATACCCTATATAAAACATTAAAATAAAAATAACAACCTTTCAAAATTAATAAAAATATAGGTAGATAAATGTCACTAAATTTTTTGTTAAACCTCCTATATAATCCTACAATTCCTAAAAATGATCTAACGTGATTCAAATAAGTAGGGTAAGGAAACATATTTATCACTATAATTGTTGATTTATCCACTTTAATGAATTTTTGTGAAATGACATTCCCATGTACAAATCCTATCAGATCCATTTATTGAAACTTTTTAAAATTCAAAACATGTTTTTTGTCAATGTAGATTTTGAAATATTTTTCCATATCTTTCAAACAATGATCAAATGAATCACCAAAAACTATGAAATCATATAAAATATACAAGAAATTTTCAACATGATCTTAAAATATAATTACCATACACCTATGAAATGTCCTTGTAGAATTACATAATACAAATCAAATGATTTTATATGAAAAACTACCAAAGGGACATTTAAATGTTATCTTCTCTTGATCCTTGAGAGAAATGGGTACCTGGAAGTAACCTAAAAATCCATCCAAAAATTTATAATGAGTTCTCCCTGGTAATCTATCTAACATCACGTCAATGAATGGGATGGGAAATTATCTTTCTAATTTAAATGGTTCAATTTCCTAAAATCAATGCACACTCTCCATATATTTAGAATTCTCATAAGGATTTACTAATTCTTTTCAATCCTTATAGCGGTCAGGTCAGTTTTTTTGGAAACAACATGAATGGGGATAATCAAATGTGATTCGAAAATGGTATAGATGATCCCAACATCCAAAAACTTCTTGATATCCTCTTCACAACCCCGATCAAGGTGGGATTCAGCTTGTTTTGGGCCTATCTAACATTTTTAGAATATCCCTCCAGAAAAATTTTATATGAACATATTTATGGTTTTATTCTTTGGATACCACCTAAGATACCCCATATTGCCTATAAATTCTCTCTAAAAATATCAATAAAATATTTTTCATTTGCTGTAGACATATTATTTTCAATTATCTCTAGTAATTTCTCTCCCTCCCTAAGGTACACATATTCAAAATCCTTAGGGAGTGGATTTAATTTCAGTTAAGGGGGATGGTCATGAGATAAAATTAAATGGAAACTCCCCACTTAAAAAGGTTAGAACTCCAACTCACATGAAACCATATCAGATTCCTCTTTACTCAAAAAACCATAAATGAAATCATATTTTACCTCTTATTCCCACATAAAATCAAAATATCAAGGGTTTTAGGCATTCATATGTTCATTAATTAAAAAATTTCCTCAATGTCTAATAATTAAGGGCACATAACTTATTCTTCAATGGGTCCTGTACCAACATAATAGTAGAGTCCAAAGAGGGAGTGATCATCTTATGGGTGCCTCATGGATTAAAAAAATGTGGAAGTGGATATTGATATCTCCAAATTACATGGTTAGTGTACCTTCATAGATATTGATGACGATTTTGGATATCTTCAAGAAAGGTCTCCCCAATATTATGGGTGAGTGGGAAAGGCTCTTATCTTATTCCATATTCAAAACATAAAAGTCAGCTGGGAATAAGAGATCATTGACATTTACCTGGACGTCCACTAGGACTCCGTCTGGGAAAACTGGGGATCTATTTGCAAGCTGGACCACCACTCTTATGGTTTATAAGTCTCCTACATTAAAATAAGTGAATATTTATTGAGGCCATATATTATTTTAATCACTAAGATCACACAATGCATTAGATAAATTTAATGAATCAATAGTGCATGGAATAGAAAACGTTGTTGGATCATGACATTTGGTTGGAATCTATGGTGTGATAATGGCTGAGACACTTCTCCCCAAGTCGATTCATTCATTACCATGAAGTATTCTCTTCCTGATTCGAAGAACATTCAAAAAATTTTGATTCCTTGGAATTTGTTTGACTACATTAAGTAGGAAGATATTGATTTCCAGTTTTGAAAGGTGTCGAGAATTACATTTGGAAGAATTTATTAATGAGATTTCATTGATTCAATCATTATTTATGGAAATAGTAGGGGTAAGTCTTTATTCTCCCTTTGTTTCCTTTTCATTGGTGTTTCTTGTCTCTTCTTCTGTGGCCTATCCTTCTCATCCTATCCATTTTCTTCTTCTTGGTGTATTTTCATAGGTTTTTCAAAATTTTAAACATCATTCACCCTTAGAACATTTGGTATTATTTTAGGATGAATGTTAGCTGGATGTGGGAGTTCACTTCCACTTATTGTTATGACTGTATTGAAACTCTCTTTATTATTTGGGATGTTCTAGTAAGGGAGTTAGCTTGGGTGTTTGGACATGATTTTTAGAAAACGCCCCACTATGTTTTCCAACTTGTTAACCTAATCCCCTAGACCCTAATAATTGGATTGCAGCTATTCCATAGATGTTTGTGTGCTAGTGGATGGTTTCCCATTTCTTTCTTTGGATTGATTATGAAATAAAGGATTGTTGTTGTTATAAGGGTTTTTATAGGATGTTTGGAATAGTGGGGGGTTTTGGTATTGTTGCAGATGTTAAAAAGGTTCACTGGGGAACTGGTTAGGATTGAATGATCAAATTTAGTTTTTTGAATTATATATCCTTTTTGGTATTGGGGTTGATGTGGTGGATTTTACTCAAATTTTATTTGTTGGAAGGAAGAAACGTAGTATTTTGTCCCCTGTATCTCGGGACACTGGTCAATATAATGAGTAGAAGAATAACATAAACAACATACCTGAGTCGAATCTTATCGTTAATTATTTTGTGTTAAAGCTATTTGAAGGACTGACATTTCAAGGTCATAAATGTCAGTTTCAATCAATGTAGATGAATCAGATATTTTTAACTCATGTATCCCCTTTGTTCCCATACATCTTTTTCCATGTTTTTTTTGTTTTATTCAATCTTCTCAATCAGACCTCGAAAATTAGAAAGTGACTTGATGATCAGAGCTTATCCTGATGAGGCATCTAGAATATTTCAATCATTGTGAAGAAGACCTTGGTATATTAACCCATGGAATTAGGGTTCCTCCATTTATTGATGCTGTCAGTTGGCAAAAATAATTTTTTAAATGCTTCTAGTACTCCAAGAGGGTCTCTCTAGTTGATTGTCATACGATGCAAATCTTATTTTTCATTTAAGTGATCCTGGATATGGGAAGGTATCTTTGTATGCATCATATTTTTAAATCCTACCATTCTATGATCTCCCCTGGTTGTAGATTTTTGAACCATTATTTAGCCTCTCTATCATGTGAGAAGGGGAAATCCTGCCATTAAAATTGGTCTTTAGGTGCCCCTCTTAGCCTGAAGATTGAGCAAGTGAATTTGAATTCTTGCATGTGTCGATTTGGATCCTCTCCTATAGGACCATGATATTTTGGAAGCATTGGAATCATATTATCATTGAATTCAAAATCTTTTGGGGTATTAGGTAATATGATTTGGTTACTCTTAATATAGAATTGAGGTGTGCATATATCTCACATGGTTTGGTTGGGATTACCACAGGTGGTTTCATGTTTATAGTGAACACATAGAGTGTCACCTAATTCCGAGAAGTTTATTTCCTCAAAATTAGATTGAATATTTTGTTTTCTTAGTTTGCTTTGTGTTATTTTAATTTAAATATCAAATTGATTTAAATGATCAGTTGAACTACAGGTCATTTAGTTTTGAAAAATAATTTTTTTATTAAGTAACACTGCCACCCCGACAATGGTGCCAAGTTTGGGGAACCCATATTGTGGGATGTGGAAAAACAATTTTTGTATTACCTAAGTGTATTCTTGTGATTAACCTTGGAAATATTTAAAAGAGGAGTTCACAAAAAACAATTTTTCACATTTAAACTTGGGTGAAAATGTAGTGTTCCAATAAGAAAATAATAGAAATGAAATTACCAATTCAAATGACTGAAAACTATGATATTAGAAAGTTGATTAGTTGGGGGAAATATTCGAAATTATAATGATATCCTTATTAATTTTAATTCAAGACACTTCTTCAATATTGAATAAAATGAGATTCCACAATCGTTTCTGCTCACATCCTAAGTGAAATTTGTGAAGGTGGGAGAAAACATTACCAGGATCTCAGTTTGTTCGACTCTGCTTCCCTATGAAAAATAGTTGCAATGAATATCCTCAGTTGATATGGGAAATACCAAATCAGGTCTTTTTTTTTAAATAGTCAAAAACTTGCACTGCCCCTTTTACATGTACTGACAATTATCAAGTAGTTCACCACTAATCCATGGTTTATTCCATCGTATATAAACCAAAAATCAGTGGAGAATGATAATGATTACTATCCAATAAAAAATCAATAAGGGAAATAAAATTCAATAATGATCACACTTTATAATAAAATACTCTATATTAAATTGAAAAAAACTTTGAGGAAGGAAGAAATATAATTCAATTATGAAAAATAATTCAAGAATTAGAAAATAGAAAACCAACCCTTCCACAATTACTCAAAATGCATACCCAAACATGGTAAGGTTAATTGAGACAAATGGGGAAGAATAAGATATTAAAAATATATAGAAATGAAAAAAATGGATAAATCCAAAATGTTCTCATCCTTGGTGTCCCAGACGGAATGGGATGGAAATGAGATTCTTTGAGATGGTGGAGCTCCCCTCCTTTTGTAGGTAGATTTTTTCCTCTGAGATTTGACGTGTTGTATCCATAATAAATGACTTCTTTCCGAATTTAACTTTTTATTAATATTGTTCATCCATATCATGGCTCTCTCTCCTCAAACTTTTAGGATATTTGGATAATTATTCTGAGTGTTATTCCCGTTTCACTCTTACTATGTATTCCGTCCAGTCAGAATCTTCAAATTGGGAACTTCTAGATTAGAATACCATAATTACAATGAAAAAACCAATTCATGTGTGAAAAACTTCACCAATGATGTTCCAAAACTACTTTCCCATCCACCCACCACATTTCACATTAATTGGGCCCACCATGAACGAGTTAGGGACCCAATAATAAAAATAAACAAATAAGTAAACAGTTTTCCTGGTCCAAAGTGTGAATTTACTTTGAGCTTCCATATGGTCAATTCAGATTTTGGTAAAGTATGATGAAATTAACTCCTATATGTTTAGAATCCAATAAAAAAATAATTTCATTATTTTGATTAATATTAAAAAAAATTGGTCCAAAATATAGAAATAATATAGAACTAGTAAACATTCAAAATGGGTAATTTTTATGATTAAGCTTAAAATACCACCAACAACATAAAATGTGGAAATTTATATGAAATTAAAACATTGGTAGGATTTAAAATAATTAAATTAAATGTAAATTTATTTTAAATATTTTCATTACTAGCCCTAGTGATGATCAATATTGCATACTCTCTCAAAATATATTTGTGATTTATTATGTACATCATTGTTGCTCACCTAGGATATTCTCTAATATAGGAATTTGAATTAAACAAAAATTAATAGGATTTAAGGAAGTAAGAAAATATTTTAAAATAATTTTAAAAAATATGGGGTGTGGTTCGTTTTGTGACTTTCAAAAATACACTAAACAAGCTAATGGGATGGAACAGTCAAAGAAACATTTTTTTTTAGAACCATTATATGAGAAGATGAAGTTGATCTAATTTAGCCACTAATAATTCATTTATAATTATACCAAATTATAATAATTCCTTAAATTATGATCCCCTATCCTTTTCAAACCCCAAACCCTATGAAAATTAACAATACCACAAATATTGGAAAAATGTGCCTAAGGTCAACTTTGTGACATCCAATCGCATCACCCTTCATTGATTGTCATCCAAAATAAAATGTATGATCAATGATCAATTAGGGAAGAATATACTCCCTAGATTTTATAATTAATTTTTTTGGGGTATGAGACAGGAACCCTGCAATTCTATTCAAATTTGATTGGATTTTTGCAATTGATGTTTCACTCACACGATTTACACATGTCAAAATACACGGACATGTGTAAGTCGATGAAGTTACGTAGAAAATAAAACTCAATTAATTGATCATATTTTATGAATTAAAATATGTTTATGGATTCAAAATAAATAAATTACGGTAGTTGTGAGTAGATCAACTACAAATAAAATATCTCTTCCATGGATGAAGTTGTTATCATGGATACGTTTTTCATATGCAATGGACTAAAAGTGGAACACCAATCATGTTTCCAATATTAATTTAAAAAACCATGAATAAAAATAAAAATATTAAAAGAGAAAAATATAGATGATTAATTTATGAGAAATTAATGTTACAAGTATTGAAAACAATGAAATACAAAGTGGAGGTGGGAGAGGAGAGCCTTATTGGATGAGATGTTTTCACAAAGCCTTACTTCTCCCAAGGGATGTGAGGTGTTCCCAAGATCCAACCTTTTGGGAAAAAATTCTCAATGCCAGTATAAACCCTTCCAAATAGTGAAAAATCTTTTAAATAGAGTTTTGGGGTGGCTAGGGTCACATATCTTTTCCAGCATGAAATGGAAGTTTGGATAAATATTTTACTCCATGTTTCACTGCATAGTTTACCTCCTAAAATCTTGAATTGAATGACCATATAGAATGATGATTTTGCAGGAATCATGTCTCTGATCATTCCACCAAATTTGGGCCCAATCCAAACTCGAAGGAAGAAGATACAACCCAAATGGTGAATTCATATCAAATAATGATATTTCAGTACATCTTTGTCTTCATGGACCATTTACCCCACTCATATGCATGATCCTGCTCTGATTTTCTAAATGAAAGTTGTAGACAATAAAAAATGGAACATAGTTACAACATTTTCAGTCATGATAATACAAATAAAAATATTTATTATCTAAAAACTACAATGAATTTTAAAATGGTAAAACAAGAATTTTCATCAAGTTCAAAAATGAAAGATCTAATCCCAAGTATTATATAATTGAACATATTCAGCACAATGTGTGGAAATTATATCATTTAATATCAATAAAATAGTAAATGAAAATGTGTTTTATCAACTACATCACACATACCATTTCTCTCTCATAGGAAAAACCTTATATCATGTATTCCAAATGCAAACTATGTCAAGATATGAATGTTCATAATCATCAATATACAGTGGAAAAATATAAAAAATAAGAATCCCATTAAGAGTCAATATCAATAAATTTTAAGGTCATTGTCTTATAAATTGCATCTAAATATAATATAGTGTGATTAATGACACTAATCATAGCGAATCGTGTCATGGGTGTACTCTGCCAATAATTCCCCAAGTGTGTGTGCGTGCCAATCATTTCAAGATTGTTTGTCCACCATTTATCTAGTACATTCATGTCAATAAAAACATTTCTTCTTACCTAATTTTATTTAACTAAACCTGTTAAACGTCATTTTCAGTCAAATTCCATAACCCACTCATTTATGCATTCCCAAAATAAAAATGATGAGCTACAGAACTAAATATCCCCACATGTTGTACATTTCTTCACTCCCATCTTTATTGATTTTTTTTAAATTATGATTTTTTCTTTTTAATTTTTTTTTAAATTTTTTTAAGTTTGTACAAAACTCAGATATTAGGTGGGCACATATAGGTCAATCTGGAATAGTGATTGAAATGATCATAAGAGAGAAAATCATATAGAAACACCATTTTATAAATTGAATATAATTACTAACCCTGAATATACATTCAATTGGGTTAGAGAAATAGTCAAGTCATGATTTTGTGAAAAGATGTGTGGAGAAATAAAAGACAAAATTTATTGTGAACAAAAATTACAATGAATGGCATCATAATCTAAAAGGTTATTTAACGACACAACCAATCATATCATTAAAACATCAATTATTATAAAAATCCACCCTTAATTAAGGAAAATTACTCATTCTTATCATGCCGCCAATGAATTTTGTAAACATTCATTTTCCATATATTCCATATCTAAATGAATATGCTACATGATGTGTTTTTTTATTTTTTATTTTATTTTTTTTATATATTTTTTTTGTAAATTTGAACCAAAAACATAATAGAAAACACACAAAAAATAAAAAAATGAAAATCCTAATTAACTAGCCCAAAATTTTGTCCCCTAACCCAAACATAAAATATGGCATAGTCCTAAATGTTAACTTATAAAATGATATGTGACCATTAAATGCATAATTTAAAATAGGAAAATGATTATAAAATTGAAAGGGTTAAGAAAAAACTGATATTATAAAGTTATTATGGGGTTATCCAGTGTGATGAAATCCACTAAATCACTAAGAAGTCCATCAATGTATTTCTTCAAACAGATCCAATTTACAATAAAGCTCCTTCTTGTGACCTCCTGTGTGATCTCTAATTCACTGTAAGGAATAAATTAGATAGAATATATGGACCTAACCATCCGGAATACCACATACCAGTCATCAACTTTAGTCATGAAAAATATTGTATGAATATATCTCCAACAGGAAACTCACTTTGTTATATCATTATTTCATGTTCTTCTTTTGATCATTACATTTAGATCCATGATTTATCATATTTTGAAAATAAAATCTCTTTAAGATCTTGAATTTGCAGTTTTATTGGAATTGTAGCTTGGGTCAAATCCGTGTTTCACTTCTTTATTTCCCAATATGCTCGATTCTCAACTTCCACAAGGATATGACATGCTATGCCAAAAATAATCTGAAATGAGGACATAACTATGGGAGTTTTGTATTTCATCCTATAAGCCCAAAGAACATCATCCAATCACTTTCTCAAATCCTTCCTATTTGGTTACATGGTTTTCTCCACAATTTTATTCAACTCTCTATTTGAATTCTCATCCTTGATATCTATTTGGGGGTGGTATGGTTTTGATATTTTTTGTGTCAACCCATACTTCCAATGGAGGGAAGACAAATTATGATTGCAAAAGTGTGTCCCCTGGTCACTGATTATGGCCTTCAGTACTCAAAACATGCAAAAAATATTTTCATTGAAAAATTCCACTAAAACATGAGAATCATCAATCATGGTGGCCTTACACTCCACCCATTTTCTCAAATAATCAATAGTGATGAAAATGTAAAAAAACATGGAAAAGGACCCATAAAATCAATTCTCCACACATCAAAAATATCATAGAACAGTCTGGGTTGTTGGGGAATCTCGTGTAACCATGAAAAGTTCCTGGTGTGTTAGAAATGAGAGCATGAAATACAAACCACATGGAAATTATTGACTAATCTAAGTTAATATAATACAGAGTCTAAGACATTCCTAAATGTTTGTTGGGGTCCAATGTGTCTTCCTCATGAATGTGTGTGGTAGAAATGCATAATAGATTCAAACTCATGATCAAGAAAAAACCTCTTAATGACATAATCACTACACATGAACCAAAGGTAGGTATCATCCCACACATATTAAGGGGACACACCTTTTATTTTTTTAACATGATGTTTGTTTAAATTTTTAGCAATTTCAGATGCAACAAGGAAGTTCACTAAATCAGCATACCAAGGATGCAGACCTGAGAGGGAATAAAGATTCCCATATGGGAAAGTGTCCCAATGTGGTACCTGGGAAAAGGTGTCAGCCACTAGTGTGTGATTAATCCTACTCATGTGGTCCACCACTAGGTTTTTTAACCCCTTATTATCCTTTATTTCAATATTGAATTCTTGATGAAGGAAAATCCCTCAGATATTTCTAGTATTTGCATCTGGTTTCTTCGAGAGGTACCCTTGAGCTGCATGGTAAGAAAAAACAATAACTTTAGAGCCCAATAAATATAAAGGTAATTTATCTAAATCAGATTTGATGGTAAGAAACTCATTTACTCTTTTTGTGTAGTTTTATTGAGATAAATCCAATGTCCTCAAAGAATATGAAATCACATGTGAACATCCATCCATCCTTTGAGATAAGAGAGCTCCAACCGCAATATCGAATGCATCACACATAATCTCAAAAGGATTGTCCCATTGTGTGGGTTGTATGATCGGTGGTGTGGGAAGACACTTCTTCAACTCATCAAATACTTCCCAGGATGAATCATCAGACACAAAATCAGAATCCTTTGGAATTAATTATGACAAAGGAAGAGTAATATTACTAAAATAATTGATAAAGCATAGATAAAAGCAGACATACCCTTTGATTGTTCTAATATCTCAAACACAAGATGTATAGGGTAATAATGAATAATTTCCAACATAGATAAATCAACCTCTAGCCTAGTATTTGACACTACATGCCCTAAGACAATTCCATGATCTACCTTGAAATGACACTTTTCAATGTTCAAGACCATATTCATCTTAATAAAATGATTCAACACTTCTACCAAACTACATATAAATTCTTCAAATGAGCATCCATATACAATAAATTCATCTAAAAATAACTCCATGAATGTCTCTAGAAAATTAGAAAAAATACTCACCATGCATATTTGGAAGGTACTTATGGCATTGTAAAGTCCAAATGGCATCCTACGGTGGAAAAATGTGCTGAATGGATTGGTGAATGTAGTCTTCAATTGATCCCCTAGAGCTATAAGAACTTGAAAATATCTAGAAAATCCATCCAAGAAACACTAATGTGTCTTCCAAGCTAGTATCTCAAGAATTTTATTAGTAAATAGGATGAGAAATTGTCCTTGTGAGTGGTTTGATTTAGTTTCCCATAATCAACACACACGCACAATCTTTTTTTCACCCTCATTAGAACTAAATCATCTTTCTAATTTATAATGATTATAACACTGCTTTTCTTACGAACAAACTGAATACGACTCACCCACTGGGAATCTGAAATGCGATATATTATACCTGCCTATAGCATTTTTTCATCCTCCCTTTTCACAACTTCTTGAGGATTTTGGTTAAATCTTATTTGTGAATACCTAACAAAAATTTCCCTATCCTCCAAAATAGTTCTATTCATGAAAATAAAGGGGATAATACATGATATGTCACCCATGTTTCACATGATTTTCTTAATGTTCTCCCTCAAAAGACACGAAATATTTCATTTTTTGTTCAAAAGAGATATTATTAGAAATGATACTAGGTAACCTCTCACCACTCAATAATTATGATTATTTCGGATTTGGAGGCAATGTATTGAGTTCCAATGAAGGGGTGTAGTATGGATAGAGACATTAAAAGAACTGAAATTTGTGCACAATGAACATGAATACTAGAATATAAATCATCATTTTCAGAGAAAAAATCATCCAATCCAACATCACACTCAACATCCATGTCATAATCAGAGTTCACATTATCACAATCCAAATTTGAATCCTCATAAAAATCACTCCCAAGAGAGTTTTTTTTCATTAGACACATGTGTGGAAGTTTTTTTAGCAATCCAACTAGAACCAATTCTCATAATCTCTCTAAGAATAAGACAATAAGAATCCATGGTGTTTTTAGTTAGTGGATAAAAATGGGAGATAAAAATAATAATAATGGTCCTCTGACCGGTACTTCAAAGAATCCATAATATTAAATATCACAATGTCATCTCCAAACTCCATGTAAATTGTAATCTCATGGATATTTATGACTGTTTTTTTAGTTTTGAGGAGGGTAATACCTATGATAATTGGATCACAAGAACATACCTGATCATCATCCATTTTATGAATGTAGAAATATACTATGAATATCATGTCTCTTACTGGAACAAGTACATCCCCAAGGACTCGCACTGGATATATTGTAGCTCTATTCACTAACTGCACCACTAATCTTGTCATCTTCAACTCACCATCCAATAAAGAAGAGAATAAATAGTAAGGAATCAAATTTATTGATGGAATTAAATCACATAATACATGAGAATGTGAAACTATCCTATGGTTCAAGGGATGGTGAATGTCCCTGGATCCTTGAACTTTGTTGGCATTGCATGATCTGGTGTAATGTGTGCAGGCACATTCTTTCCATGATTGATCCTCTCCTTCCCCTTGAGCCCTCTTCAAATATTAAAATGATCTTTTAGAAATTTGGAATACCTTATGATTTTCTCAATGGAATCAATAATGGGGATGTTTATATCCACAAGCTTGAATGTGTCCAAAACCTCCTTTCCCATTGCCTCTTATACCATCTTCATTGTCTAAAAAACCCTGTTTAGGAAGGAAAAGGATTTTGGAGGAACATCATCTATATTTTTCTTAACTTTTAGTTTCTCTTTTTGATTTTCATCAGTTGTTCATGAATGGGGCTTATCCAAAGTAGATTTGAATCCTAGTGGAATGGCAGGTGGAGAAGCATCGATTGGTTTCTTCCTGATTCTCAATGTGATGTACCTAACATTCCCCTTTGGATTTGGAGTAGTTTGGGAAGTTATATTTCTAGAATTATTACTTTCCACTTCATGGAGAGTGGTGTAAATCTGGATCATTTGAGTCTTTAACTCCCTCAACTCTGAACGATGCCTCTTCAACTCATTCTGTTGATTAAGAAAAATTTGTTTAATAAGATCATCAGTATTAGAATCTACCTTTGGTTGAGAAGTCCCTTGTTGATGACTACTTAATGTTTGAGCTTCATATCACCTTCGAGGTTGTTGGAAACTCTGTTAGTAAGGGGATACTACGAGATGTTTTGTTGAAAGGGGGGATTTGTTGTTGTCCAGAGGCATACCTCATATATGATTGACCATTACACCCTTGGCTGTATGTTTCAGCAAAGTAATGAATCTTATTTTGGGGATATGGTTGATGTTGTGACTGATATGGTCTCCCAGGAAACACTACTTCACAATATTCTGTTTCTTATAGTTGGGTCCAATAGTTAGTTGGTTGGCTAGTCTCAGTGAAAATTCCATTAGTCCTTGAAGGAGGTGGTTGGGATGTCTTTTGTTCCAAAGCAATATGTCTCGCCATAGTTTTCAATTCATCCAACTTGGTATCAATGAAAAGACATTCAATAAAATAGGTACATACCTGATGTACTCACCTAACATGAGGGTACCTCGATCACCAAATTGTTGAGAGTTTTGTGCCATATTGTCAATTAATGCATTTGTGACTACTGGTGTTTTGTCAACTGATTCCCCTCCAACTGTGGCATCTACCCTGCTCTTCTCCATTGGTGTGAGTCCTTCATAGAAGTACTAGATGATGATTTTCTCACTGATTTGTTGATGTGGGAAGCTTGCACAAAACATCTTTAATCTCTCCCAATACTCATAAATTGACTCCCTATGTCCCTACATGATCCTAGATATCTCCATTATAATGGAAGTGGTCTTTGATGCTAGAAACACATCCTTAGGAAAAGAGGGTTCAAATCGTTCAAACATTTTATATTTTTATGTTGTAAATAATACCAACAACCCTTAGTAGTTCCATAATGTGATAATGGGAATGTGTTATGTCTTATTTGATCATTAGAGACATTTTTTGGTTTCATTGTTGTGTATACCACATTTAAATATTTTAATTTTTTGTTTGGATCCTCACCACATATCCATTAAATTTTTTAAGAAGGTGAATTAACCCAAATTTTTGTTCAATGTCTGATTCGAGAGTTGGATATGAAATGCATGTATGTTGATATTTAATATAATGTTCAAAAAACTCTTGAATAGTCTTATTGAGTTCATTTTTGTTACTTTCAGACATTTTATTTACTTTAATATTTGTTTTATAAGACTTTCCAATTTCAAAATTCATAGAATGGAGCGATTCCACAAATGTGTTAATTTCAACACTTCTTATAGGAATAGATTTTATGATTCAATCCCTTTGGTTGTTCTCAATATTAGGGTCTATATAAATTATATACTTAGTATGAGAACATGACATAAATTATTGAAAAGATAGAAACAAAAATAAGAGGGCACCAATATCATGAAATAAGGTTTCAATCGATGGTCCAAAAAATGTTGGGGAAGAAATAAATGAAAAGAAAATGCAGGATGGGAAAATAAAAAAATTAACAAATAAGAATAAGGAAAATTCCTAAAATAGGTTTAATAAAAAACATTCCTCCTCGGAAATGATGCACTAAAATTTTCAAACCCCTGAACCCTACATAAATTAACATGACCAGAAATATTGGAAAAATGAAACTTAAGTCAACTTTGGGACTTCCAATCGCAGCACAATTCTTTTATTGTCATCCAAAAGAAAATGTACATTGAATGGTAATAGGAAACAATATCCTCCCAGTATTTGTGAATTAATTTTGTTTTTTATGATACTTTAACATTACAATTCTATACCAATTTTAATGGATTTTTTTATCTATGTTTCACTCACGATTTACACAAGTCCAACTACACGGTCAAGTGCAAGTCGATCGAGTTAATTAGAAATTAAAACTCAAATAATTTATAAAAATTTATTAATTAAACTATTCTTTTTTATTTAAAATAATTCAATTAATGAATTAGTGATTAGATCAACTATGAATGAAATCACTCTTCCATGGGCGGTGTTTTCACCATGGAGAAGTTTTTCACATCCAATGGATTGAAAGGAGAAAACACAATATCATATCCACTCTTAATTTCCATAACCAGAATGAAAGATACATGTATTAAAAGAGAAGAATAAATAAGAATAATTTAAGAATAATACAAGCTACCAGCATTGAAAACAAGGAAATACAAAGTATAGTATGGAGAAGAGAGCCTTATTGGAAGAGATGTTTGCACAAGGGCGTACATCTTCCAAGAGTTGTGAGGTGTTCGCAAGATCAACCCTCTAGGCCAAACCCTCCCAAATCCTCTATGAGGCCTCTGAAAGAGTGAAATCCCCCATTATATAGAGTTTTGGAGGTCTAGGGTTACATATCTTTTCATGTGTGAAATGGAAATTCTGAAAATATTTTACTCCACATTGAACCACAACGTTGGCTGCAAAAAGGTGTGAATTTGATAGAATTATATAACAATGATTTATAAGGAATAATGTGTCCATTATTTCCTCAAAATATGGTCCCAATCCAGGCCAAGACGAATATGTTACGAGCCAAATGGTGAAGTGATGTCAAATCTGCATAGTTTAGCCCATTTTTGTCTTCATGGCCCATTTACCCCCTCCCAAATTCACAACCCTGCTCTGATTTCCAAAATTAATGATGTATCCAATATAGTAAGGAACCCATTTCAAAAAAAATTATGTTATGATAATTTGAATAAAAATATTTTTGTTCGAAAAACCACCATGAATTTTAAAAGGGTAAAACTGGAATTGTAATCAAATTTGAAAATGAATTGTCTAATCCCAAATATTTGATAATTGAACATGTTATGATAATGTGGGGAAAATATATCATTTATTATCAAAAAAAAATTTAAATCAAAATTTGTTTTATCAACACCCCCACACTTACCCGTTTTTACTCATGAGAATAACCTTATATCATTTATTCCATACATAAATTGTGACAAGATATTCATGTTCATAATACTCAATTCATAGTGGAAAAATATGAAAAATAAGAATACCATTACGAGTCAATATCAGTAAATTTTATGTTCATTGTCTCATAAATTGCATCAAAATCGAATATAGTGAGATTAATAAAACCAGTCATAGTGAAGCATGTCATGGGTCTACCATGTCACTAATTCCCCACTTAGGTATGTGTGCCAATCATTTCAAGATTCTACCTCCACCCATTATCTAGTATATTTAGGTCAATAATAAATTTTCTTCTTACCTAATTATATTCCACCAAACCAGTTCAACATCCTTTGCAACAAAATTCCAAAACCCACTCATTTAAGCATTCTTATAAGTTAAACCATGAGCTACCCACCTAAATAAACCCCATGTGTTTTTCATTTCTTTACTCCCTTAATTATTGAATGTTTTTTTTATTTTTGAATTTTTTTGGTATTTTTAATATTTTTTTTGATAGTGTATAATAGTAATATATTAGGTGAACACACACAGGTAAATCAGGTACAATGATAGAAATGATCATATGAGAAACAAACTTCTAGAAAGATCATGTTAAAAAATAAAAATAATTACTTACCCTGAATATATATTCAATTGGATAAGAGAGACTCAAAAGTAGTGATTGTGTGAAAAGATGTGTGGATAAATCAATGACACAATTTACCATGAAGATAAATCACAAATAATAATGTAATAATCTAAAATAATTTTTTATGACACAACCAATTATATATTTGATGAATTCATTTTTATAAAAATCACCCCTTAATTAATAAATCATACTCATTCTTATCATGTAACCAATTAATTTTTAAAAAACCAATTTTCTATATACTCCATATCTAAATGATTTTGTCACATGATATTATTTTCTTTTATTTTCAGACCTTTTTATTGAAAATTTTAAACAAAAAATTAACATAAAACAAAAACAAAAAACTAAATTGAAAATCCAAAATAACAACCACAAAATGTTTTCCCCTCCCCCATACTTAAAATATTTTATTGTCCTCAATTGTGAACTTGTGAAATGATATGTCTTCATGACATGTTGAATTTAAAATAGGACAAGGAAAATAAAAGTTAAAGGGTTAGGAACAACCCAATATTTTTAAGTGATGATGGGGTTAGGTAGTTTGATGAAATCCACTACATCAGCAGGATTTCCCTCAATGCATTTCTTCAAACGTTTCCCATTAACCGTAAAGATCCTTAATATATACTCCGATATGATCTCTACTACATTGTAAGGAAAGGAATTAAATAAAATATAAGGACCTAACCATCTAGAATTCAACTTACCAGGCATTGGATTTAGTCGTGAACTATAGAGTAGGAATTTCTCTCCAACGTGAAACTCCCTTTGTTAGATCATTTTTTCATGTGATACTTTTGATATTTCCTTATAAATCCTTGAATTCTCATAAGATGACAAACAAATATCCTCAAGATCTTGAATTTACAGATTTTTTTGAATTCTATCTTGGCCCAAATCCATGTTGCATTTCTTTATTTTCCATTATGCTCGATGATCAACTTCCACGGGGAAATGACATGCTTTCCCAAAAACAATATTAAATGGGGACAAATCGATGAGTGTTCTTATGTCATCCAATAATCCAAAAGAGAAATATCCAAGTGCATGATCCAATCCTTCCTATTTGGATGCATAGTTTTCTCCAAAATTGGTTTCAACTACCTATTTGAAACTTCATCTTGCCCATTATTTGAGGGTGGTATATTGTTTATGATTTGTGTGTCACCCCATATTTTAGAAGGAGGGAATCCAAATTCCAATTGCAAAAGTGTGTCCCCTGGTCACTAATGATGGCCTTCAGTACTCCAAACCTACAAAAAAATATATACTTTTACAATGTCTACTACCTCGAGATAAACATTACTCCTAGTGGCCTCGCCTCCATACATTTTATCACATAATCAATAGATGCCAAAATGTACAAGAAACCAAAATAACTTGGAAAACGATCGATTAAATTAATTTCCCACAAATTAAAAATCTCACAGAATAATATGAGTTGTAGGGTAATATTGTGTCTCCTAGAAATGTTCCTAGTGTGTTGGAAATGAGTGAATGACTTACAAAACACATTGGAATAATGGAAAAAGTTAGGCCAATATAATCCAGAGTCTAAGACATTCCTTGATATCTTTTGGGGTCCAAAGTGGCCTCCACCTTAAAGTGTATGACATAAATGCAGAACAGACTCAAAATCATTATCAGGAACACACTTCCTAATGACATGATCACTACACATTCACTAAAGGTAGGGATCATCCCACATATAATAATGAGAATCACTTTTTAATTTCTGTACATGATGTTTCTCTAAATTTATAGGGATCTCAGATACAACAAGGTAGCTCATTATATCATCATAACAAAGATGTGTACCTGAGATGGAATAAATATGTTCATCGGGGAAAGTGTACTGATGTGCTACCTGGTCCATGATATCTACCTTTAATGTTTGACTAATTCTATAATGTGGTTGACTACCAGATTTTTTGACCCCTTATTTTCCTCTATTTCAATATCGAATTCTTAATGAAGGAGTATCCATTAGATAAGTTTGGGATTTGAATATGGTTTCTTGCAGAGGTACCTCAGTACTACATGGTTAGGAAAAACAATAACTTTAGAGACTAATAAATATGAATTAAATTTTTCAAATGAAAATATGATGTAAAAAACTCCTTTTATATGTTTCTTTATTTTGATTGGGCCAAATCCAAAGTCCTCGAAATATAGGCAATCACATGTGAACGTCCCTCCACCCTATGAGTTAAGACATCCCAAACCATGACGTTGGATGTGTCACACATAATCTCAAAAAGAATGTCCCATTGTGGGGGTTGTATGATTACTGGAGTGGTCAGCCACTTCTTCAGCTCGTCATGTTCTACCCTTCATGAATCATGAAAGACAAAATCAGAATCCTTTTGATTTAATCATGATGAAGGAAGAGAAATCTTACGAAAATCATTGATGAAGCGCCAATAAAAGGATGAATTCCCTAGGAATTATCTAATAGAACACACACATGAAGGATATATTAGGGATGAAATAATTTATATCTTATATCTATCAACCTCTGTCCAATGTTTTGACACTACATTCCCTAAGACAACTCCTTTACCTACCATGAAATGACTCTTTTCAAAGTTGAATATTATATTCTTTCTAATTCAACGATTCAACACATTTCCCAAACTACTTCTAAATTCATTAAATAAGGATCCATATAATGTAAATTCATACATAAATACCTCTGTAAAGGTATCAAAGAAATAAAAAAATTACTCAGCATGCCTCATTGGATGGTACTTGGGGAATTGAAAGGTCCAAATGGCTTCCTCCGGTAGGTAAAAGTGATGAAGGGAATGGTTAATTTAGTCTTATATTGATCCTCCAGACCTATAGAAACCTTTAAATATCGAGAAATATCCATCCAAGAAATAATAATGTTTTTTCCCAAATATTATCTCAACAATTTGATCAATAAATGGGAGGGATAAATGGTCCTTGAGAGTTGTTTTATTTAGTTTCTTATAATCAATACACTCATGCCAACTATTTTCCACCCTCATTAGAACTAACTCATCTTTCTCATTTTTAATGAAAATAACGTTGCTTTTCATAGGAACAACCAGAATAGGACTCACCCACATGGAGTCTTAAATAGGATAGAGTATACCTGCCTCGAACAAATTTTCAACCTCTTTTTTCACAACTTCCAGTAGATTTTTGTTAAATATCCTTTAGGGATTCCTAACCTCCTTAGCCTCATCCTCCAAAATAATCCTATGCATGAAAATGGGGGGGGGGGGTAATACCTGATATGTCACCCAAGGTCCCCCCTATTTCTCTGATGTTCTCCCTCCAATGATTCATCAGTATTCCATCAGGATCAAAAGGGAGATTATTAGAAATGACAACAGGTAACCTCTCTCCACTCAATAAGTATGAGTATTTCAGATTTGGGGGAAATGGATTGAGTTCCAAAGGAGGGGGTGCAATATGGATGGAGGCAATAATGGAACTAAAATATGTTCACAATGAACATCAGTACCAAAATTTAAATCATCAGAATCATAGAATAAAGAATCCAATCCATCATCACACTCAATTTCCATGTTATAATCATAGTTTACATGATTCAAATGAGAATTTTAATCCTCCTAAAAATAATATCCAGGAGAGATTTGTTCATTATAAATGTGTGGGTAAGTGTTCTTAGTCATCATACTAGTACTAATGCTCATAATCTCTCTCAGAATAGGATAGTCAAAATCCATGGGGTTTTGATTTGGTGGTTCAAAATGGGAGATTACAAAAGAATAATGGTCCTATGACGGGTACTTCATGGAATCGATAATATTAAATATCAATACTTCATCTCCAAAATCCATGGAAAGTGTACCCCCTTGTACATTTATGATTGTTTTTGAAGTTTTGAGGAAGGGCCTACTTAAAATAATTGGAGCACATGAACATACATGATCATCTTCAATGTTAATAATGTATAAATTTGCTATAAATATCATGTATCTTACTCGAACAAGTACATCCTTAAGGACTCCCACTAAATATGTTTTCACTCTATTCACCAACTGCACCACTCCTTTTGTTAGCTTCAACTCACCAACCTATGAAAAAGATAATATAGAGTGAGGCATAACATTTATTGAATATCTTAAATCCTGTAATGCATCAAAAATGTGTAACTCACATATGGTTCACGGGATGTTGAATGTCCATGGATCCTTTCACTTTTTTGGAATTGGTTTATTTGGTTTAATGAGTGCTGAAACATTCCTTCCATGATTTATCCTCTCCTTCCCCTTGATCCCTCATCGATTAGTACAATGTTTTATAGGGATTTGGAAGACATTGGTAATTTCATAATGGCATAAAAAAGGTGGATGTTTATCTCCACATGATTGATGGTGTCCAAAACCACCTTTTTCATTTACTCTTATGCCATATTATAGGTATTAAAACCCTTTTTGGAGAGGGAAGACGTTTAGGAGGAAAATAATATATATTTTTATTACATTTTTCTTTCTCTGTGGGATGCTCATCAGTTATCCTTGAATGGGGATTCTCTGAGATTGAGGTGAATCCTGATGGAATGGCTGGTGGAGAAGCATTAGATGTTTTATTATCATATCTCAATGTGATGGAAATGACATTTACCTTTCTATTAGGAGTAGGTTGGGAGGGTATATTTCAGAATTATTACATGGGTTTGATCCTTGACTCATTATGGAGGGCAGGGGGAATCTGACTCATTCGAGACTGGAACTCCCTCAAATCTGAACATTGACTCTTCAACTCATTCTTTTGATTAAGATATTTTTTCAAAAGATCATTAGTATTATAATCTAACTTTGGTTGAGATGTAACTTTTTTTGAATTATTGTTGCATGAGCTTCCAATTTCATTTCATGTTGTTTGAAACCCTATTGGTAAGGTGGATTCTACTGGATGTTTTGTTGAAAGGGGGACTTTGTTGTTGTCCAGAGGCATGCCTCATGTCCGATTGTCCCTTCCACCCTTGGTTGCATGTTAGAGAAAAGAAATCAAACTTTTTTTGGGGATATGGTTATTGTTTTTTCTAATATGGTCTCCTAGAAAACATTTTTGTACAATCATATATTTCTTTTAGTTAGGGGGAACAATCAGTTGGGTGTCTTGTCTTAGTGTAAATTCCACAAGGCCTTGAAGTTGGGGGATGGGATGTCATTGTTTCTAAATAAATCTATCTCACAATAGTTATCAATTTGTCCAACATGGAGTCAATCAAATGAATTTCAAGAGAAGATAACATTACTTTATGTGCTCCTCTAACATGTGGGGTATGTCAATTGCCAAATTGTTGAATGTTTTGTGCCATATTTTCAGTCAATGCATGTGAGACTCTTGGTGTTTTGTCATCCAATGACCCTCTAGCTACGACATCTACCATGCTCCCCTCTATAGGTCTCAGTCCTACATTGAAGTACCAGATAAGAAGTTTCTCATTGATTTGGTGATGCAGACAACTTGCACACAAATTCTTGAATCTCTCTAAATAATCATATATTTACTCCCCATGTTCCAGATTTATCCCTAACATCTCTTATCCAATGGATGTGGTCCTTGATGCTGGAATAAATCTCTGCATGAAAAGAGGTTTCAAATCCTTCAAATATATTACATCTTCATACTGTAAATAATACATCCAATCCTTAGTAGTTCAATCATGTGATAATGAGAATGAACTATGTTTTATTTTATCTTTAGATACATTTCTTTGATTTAATATTGATCATACCACAATGAATTATTTGAAATTATTTTGTGGATCATTACCAAGTAATCCATGGAATTTTGGAAGAAGTCTAATTAACCTGGATTTTAGTTCCAATTATGATTCAAGAGTTAGATAGGCAATTCATGTAGGTTGATAATTAATATCCGGTTTATCCAACTCTGGAATTGGCCTATTGAGGTCATTATTTTTTTTTCATCCATTTTATTCAGTTTTATATTTTTTTAGAAGAGTTTCAATTTTTAAAATTCCTATAGTGGAGGAATTCCCCGATGGGGAAAATGTAGACACTTATTAAAGACTAAGATTTTCTGATTTGATTCCTAAGGCTGCACTCAATATCCAGGTCTAGATCATGGATATCCTCAAGATAGGATTGTGTCATAAATCATAGAAAAGATAGAAACAATAATTAGTGAACACCAATATCATAAAATGATGTTTTTATTGATGTTCTAAAAAATGGTCAGGAAGAAGGAAGTCAAATTAAAAGAGAGGAGAAGAAAAGAAAAAAAAATAAAAAATAATAAAAAATAACTTTCCTAAAACTGGTTAAATAAGAATCATTCTTCCCCAACAACAACGCTAATTTTTTGAGCGTTGTCTCACACGCTCTCAAAAAATATTTTTGATTTACTAATTGCAGAACATTGGATAACCTAAGTCATTCTCATAAAGAGGAAATTGAATTAAACAACCTTTACTAAGCTTGAAGGAAGTAAGAAAATCAGTGAAAACAAATGAAAAAAATATGAGGGGGTTTGGTTTTGTGACTTTGGAACAATACACTAAACAAGAAAATGAGATGGATCCATCAAATACACAATTTCATTAAAAACAAATACATAAGAAGATGTAGATGATCTAATTTAACCCTTCAAAACTCATTTATCATTATCACATATGAATATAATTATTTCTATTATGAACCCTAACCTTTTCAACTGAAAAACCCTATAGAAATTAATATGACCAAAAATATTTGAAAAATGAGCCTTAGGAGTTCTTTGGGACTTAAAATCACAGATCCCTACTTGGATTTTCATCCAAAATAAAAGGTATGGTCAATGGTCAGTTAGGGTAGAATCACCTTCAAGGATCTGAGAATTAATTGTGTTTTGGGATGATATATGAACCCCACAGTTCTATTGCAATTTTATTGGATTTTTGAGATTGACGTTTCACTCACATGATTTACACATGTCTGACTACATGGTCCAGTGCAAGTCGAAAAAGTTACATATAAATTAAAACTCAATTAATTGATCATAATTAAGGAATTATAAAAAAATTTTGTATTCAAAATAAATTAATTAAGGGATTATTTATTACATCAATTTTTAATGAAATCACTCTTCCATGGTCGAAGTTGTCATCATGGAGACGTTTTCCATATAAAATGGATTGAAAGAGGAAAATTAAATCTCATCTCTGCACTAAATTTCCAGAACCAAGAATAAAAATAAAAAGATTAAAACAGAAGAATACATATGATTAATTTAATAAAAAATCATGTTACAAGCTTGGAAATCAAAGAAATACAATGTGGTTTTGGGAGAGGAGAGCGTTCATGGAAGATATGTTTACACGCGGCCTTACTCCTTCCCAGTGTTTTGAGTTGTTACCAAGATCCAAATTTCAAAAAAACCTTCCCAAAGCTTCTACGAACCCTCCAAAAGAGTAAAAACCCCTTTAAATAGAATTTGGGAGGGCTAGGTTTACATATCATTACATGTGTAAAATGGGAATTCTTCCAAATATGTTACTCCATGTCTCACTTCACAGTGGACCTCATGAATGTACTAATTTACTAGACTTATAGGATGATTATTTGTGAGGAATCATGTCACTGATATTTTCTTCAAATTTTGTCCCAATCCATGCCTGGATGAGGAAGATCCGACCCAAATTGTGAATTAATGTCCAATTTGGATTGTTCGGTCCATCTTTGTATTCATGGCCCATTTACCCCACTCAAATACACGATCCTTCTCAAATTTCATAAATGAAAGTTGTAGCTAATCTAGTGAGTAACACAATTATATATTTTTTCGTTAAAATAATTTATATAAAAAAACTTATGTTTGAAAAAATACAATGAATTTTAAAAGAGAAAAATGGAATTTTCATCAAATTTGCAAATGAATGATCTCATCCTAAATATTCTATTATTGAACATATTTTGAAATATTTGAGGAAATTATATCATTTATTATCAATAAAATATTAAATAAAAATGTTTTTTATCAACTCCCCCACACTTACCCTTTTTCACTCCTAGGAAAATCCTTATATCATGTATTCTAAACACAAATTGTGACAAGCGTGCATGTTCATTATCCTCAATTAATAGTGAAACATTAGGCAAAATAATAATACCACTACGATTCAATATCAATAAATTTTAAAGTTAATTTATTATAAATTTAGTCAATATAGATTCTAGTGAGATTATTGAAAATAATCATAGAGAATCATTTCATGGGCCTACTATGACGCTAATTCCCCACATATGTGTGGGTGCCAATCATTTAAAGATTGTATCTCCATGATTTATTTAATATATTCATGTAAATAAAAACTATTCTTCTTATATGATTCTATTCCATTGAACCTATTCAACATACTTTGAAATAAAATTCCAAAACCCACTTATTTAATCATTCCTAGATGTCAAACCATGAGCTACCAACCTAAATATCCCCACATGTTGTAATTTTCATCACTCCCATCTTTTTTGATTTTTTTTAATTTTATTGAATTTTTATCGAGGGAGTATAATTGATAGATATTAGGTGCACATTCATAGGTCAATCTAGTATTATGATAGAAATTATGAAAAGAAAAAAATCGTATGGAAGTACCATGTTATAAATAGGAAAAAATTAATAATCCTGAATATACATTCAATTGGGTAAGAGAAACACCCATTTAATGATCATGTGAAAATATGTAAGGAGAAATAAATGGAACAATTTACCATGAAAAAAATCAAAAAAGAAATGTGTCAAAAAATAAAAGGTTTTATTATGACACAAGCAATCATATCATCGACAACTTCAATTTTTATAAAAATCAACAATTAATTAAGAAATCTTACAAATTCTTACAATGCCACCAATGAAATTTTATAACATATATTTTCCATATATTCCATAACTGAATTAATACATTAGAATATTTTTTTTTTGATTTTTTTATTTTATTTTTTAGATTTTTTTGAGAATTTTAACCAAAACATAATAGAAAACACACACAAAACACACAAATGAAAATCTTAAATAACTACCCCAAAATGATGTCCTCTCCCCAACACCTAAAATATTTCATTGTACTCAATGTGAACTTAGGAAATGATATGTTCTCATGAAATGTATTATTTAAAATATGATGAAGAATATAAAAGTTAAATGGTTAGAAATAGCTGGATATTATTTAATGATGATGGGGTTATGTTGTTTGATGAAATCCACAACACTAGTTGGAGGTCTCTCAATGTATTTATTTAAACATTTAACATAGACTCTAAATATCCTTATTGTGTCCTCATGTGTGATCTCCACTACATCGTAAGGTAAATAATTAGATACAATATAAGGGCCTAAACATCTAGAACAGAACAGACCAGGCATCAACTTCAACCGTGAATTTTAGAGTATGACTTTCTCTCCAATGTGAAACTCTATTTCATGGATCATTATTTCATGTGATACTTTTGATATTTCCTTGAAGATACTCGATTTCTCATATGATGACAATCAAATCTCATTATGATCTTGAATTTTTAGTTTCCTTAATATTTAAGATTGAGCCAAATCCATGTTTCATTACTTTATTTCCCAATATGATCTATGATGTACTTACATGGGGAGATGCAAATAATTTCCAAAAACCATCAGAAATGGGGACATACCGATGGGTATTTTTTATGTTTTCCTATAAGACCAAAGCACATCATCCAAGGGATTGGTCCAATCCTTCCTATTTAGGTACACATTTTTCTCTAATCATTGTTTCAAATACTAATTTTCAACCCCATCCTATCCATTTGTTTGGGATGTGGTATTGTGTTGATTTTTTGTTTGTCACCCCATGATTGTGAAGGTGGGAAGCCAAATAATAATTTCAAATGTATGTCCCTCGATCACTAATGATGGCCTTCGATACTCCATACCTGCAAAACAAATTGTGCTTTGAAAAATTCCCCTACAACATGAGAATAATGAGTCTTAATGGCCTTAGCGTCCACCCATTTTCTCACATAATAAATAGTGACCAAAATATAAAAGAAACCAATAGAATAAGGAAAATTAACCATAAAATAAAATACCAACACTCCAAAACTATCACATAATTGTATAGGTTGGTTGGACATCTTGTGTCTCCTAGAAATGTTTATAGTGTGTTGGAAACTAGGGTATGACTTACAAAACACATGGGAATCCTAGAATAAGATAGGAAAACATAATATAGAGTCTAAAACATTCATATTTATTCTTTGGGTTCCAATGTATCCTCCACATGAAAGTGTAAGGAAGAAATGTAGAAAAGACTCAAACTCATGATTAGAAACACACCTCCTAATGACATGATCACTAAACATGTGCCAAAGGTAGGGATCATCCCACACATATTAAGGAGACTAACTTTTTAATTTTTGGACTTTATGTTTCATTAAATTTGTAGGGATTTCAAATTCAAATAGGTAGTTCACTAAATCATCATACTAAGGATGCATACCTGAGATGGAACAAATATGCTAATCAAGGAAAGTGTCCTGATGTGGTACCTGAGCCAAGGTGTTAGCCACTAGTGTGTGAGTAATCCTACTCATGTGATCCAACACCAGGTTTTATGACCCCTTATTGTTCTTTATTTCAATATTGAATTTTGGATTAAGGAGCATCCATATGATAAGTCATAGAATTGCATCTGGTTTCTTCAATAGGTACCTCACAGAAGCATGGTCAGAAAAAATAAAAAAATTAGGGCATATAAAATATGAATTGAATTTATCTAATGAAAATATGATAGTAAAAAACACATTTTCTAGGGTTGAGTAGTCGGACTGAGCTAAATCCAATGTTCTTGAATCCTAGGAAATCACATGTGAATGTCCCTCCACGCTCTGAGATAAGATATCTCCAACCGAAAAGTTGGATGCATCACACATAATCTAAAAATGAGGGTCCATTTGTGGGGGATGTATGATCAGTGGAGTGGCCAAACACTTCCTCATCTCATCAAATACTACCCTTCATGAATCATCAAACTCAAAATCATAATCCTTTGTATGTAATCGCAAAAAAGGGAGTACAATCTTTATAAAATCAATGATGAAGCACCGGTAAAATGATACATGCCCTAGGAACGATATAATATCACACACACATGATGGATATGGTAAGGATGAATTAATTTCTATCTTATATATATGAACCTATATCCCTTGTTTTTATACTACATGCCCTAAGACAATTCAATTCTCTACTATGAAATTACACTCTTCAAAGTTCAAGACCAGGTTCTATTCAATATAATGATTCAACACCTTTATTAAACAACGTATACATTCATCAAATGAGGATCCATATATTGTAAAGTCATCCATAAATACCTCCATGATTGTCTCAAGGAAATCAGGAAAAAAACTCACCATGCATCATTAGATGGTACCTAGGGAATTTTAAAGTCCAAATGGAATCCTCATATAGGAAAATATGCCGATGGGACATGTGAATGTAGTATTATATTGATCTTCCAGGGCTATAGGAACCTGAAAATATCTAGAAAATCCATCGAAGAAACAATAATGTGTCCCTCCAGCTAGTCTCTCAAGCATTTTATCAATAAATGGGAGGGGGAAATAGTCCTTGTGAGTGGTTTTATTTAGTTTCATATATTCAATACACACACACCAACTATTTTTCATTCCCATTAGAACTCACTCATATTTCTCATTTTTAATGACAGTAACACCGCTTTTCTTTGGAATAACCAGAATCAGGGTCACCCACTGGGAATTTGTAATGTGATAGATTATAACTACCTCAAGAAATTTTTCAAACTCTTTTTTCAAAATCTCCAGAGGAGTTGGGTTCAATCTTCTATGTGGCTACCTAATCATATTATCCCCATCCCCTAAAAGAATCTTATTCATGAAAATGGAGGGGCTAATACCTGATATGTCACCCAAGGGCCACCCGATTGCTCGTATTTTATCCCTCAGATGATTCAAATGTCATCCTTCTTGTTCAAAAGGTATATTATTAGAAATGATAACATGTAACCTCTGACCACTCAATAAGTATGAGTATTTGAGATTTGGTGGAAAAATCCTGAGTTTATATGAAGGGGGTGAAATATAGATGGATAAAATGAAGGAACTGAAATATGTGTGCAATAAACATCAGTACCAGTATATAGATCACGATAATCAGAGAATAAAGTATCCAATATATCATCACATTCAACATCTATTTCATAATTAGAGTTCACATGATCAAATAATAATTTTAATCTTCATAAAAATCACATCCATGTGAGTTTTTTTCATTAGAAGCTTATGTTTAAGTGTTCTTATTTTTCAATCTAGAATAAATGACCATAATCTATCTGTGATTAGGACAACAAAAATCCATGGTGTTATTG
This sequence comes from Viscum album, assembly GCA_963277665.1. Classification (NCBI taxonomy): domain Eukaryota; kingdom Viridiplantae; phylum Streptophyta; class Magnoliopsida; order Santalales; family Viscaceae; genus Viscum; species Viscum album. Next base: position 1,903,207,078 of record OY728127.1, read on the forward strand.
TTTGGTGGTTCAAAACTGGATATAACAAAAGAAGAATGGTCCTCTAACATGTACTTCATTGAATCCAAAATATTGAATATCACAACTTCATCTTCAAAATCTATGGAATGTGTACCCTCATGGACATTTATAATAATTTTTTTCGGTGTTGAGGAAGGGACTACCAAAGATAATTAGCGCATGAGAACATACATGATCATAGTCCATTTTAAGAATGTGGAAATCTGCTGTAAATATCATGTATCAAACCTGAACAGGTACATCCTAGAGGACACCAATAGGATATATTGTATCTCTATCCACCAAATGCACCACTACTCTTGTCATCTTTAGCTTTCCAACCAGTAAAGAGGAGAATACCGACTGAGTTGAAATATTTATAGAAGCTTCTAATTCATTTAATGCATCTAAAAAGTGTAACTCCCATATGGTGCATGGGATAGTGAATGTCCCCAGATCCTTTCACTTTGTTCGAATTTTATGATTTGGTGTAATGAGTGCGGATACATTCATTCGATGATTGGTCCTCTTTTACCCTTGATCCCTATTTGAATTTTAAAAAGATATTTTAGGAATTTGGAATACCTTGGGATTTTCTTAATAGACACAATAAGGGGGATATTTATCCCCGCCCACTTGGATGTTCCCAAAACATCCTTTTGCATTGCCTCTTCATCCATCTTCTTAGACTAAACAAACCTATTTGGAAACATAAGGTGTGTATTAGGAACACCATAAATCTTTTTATTACATTTTTCTTTCTCCTTGGGATTCTCATTAGTAGTTCTTGAATGGGGATTCTCTGAAGATAAGGTGAATCCTAATGGAATGGTAGGTGGAGAAGCATCAGTTGTTTTGATACCCACTACTTAAAGTGATGAAATTGACATTCCCCTTTTTATTTGGAGTTGTTTTTGAAGTTAGATTTCCATAATTTTTACTAGTTTATGGAAGGAGGGATAAATATGGATCATTTGAGTCTTTAACTCCCTCAGCTCTGAACCTTGACTCTTCAACTCATTCTATTGATAAAGAAAAATTTGTCTCAAAATATAATATCTATTAGAATATACCATTAGTTGAGAAGTCCCTTGTTGTTTAGTAGTTGATTTTTGAGCTTCAAATAATCTTTGGGGTTGTTGGAAACCCTATTGGTAAGGTGGAGGATGATGGAAATTTTGCTGAAAGGGGGGGATTTGTTGTTGTACAAAGGCATACATCATGTCTGATTTACCATTCCACCCATGACTGTATGTTGGCGAAAAGGAATCAAACTTATTTTGGGGATATGATAGTTTTTGATGCTGATATGGTCTCCCAGGAAACACTGATTCACAATCTTATGTTTCTTGTAGTTGGGGGAAACAATTAGTTTGATGTCTTGTCAAAGTGAAAATGCCATAAGGCCTCAAAGGAGGGGGTGCCTATGTATTTTGTGCCAAAGAAATTTGTCTCACCATAGTTGTCAATTAATCCAAATTGGTATCAATAAAATTTATTTTATGAAAAGATGAACTTACATGATATACTCGTATAACATGTGGGGTACCTCGATTTCCAAATTAATGAGAGTTTTGTTCCATCATGCTGATAAAAAAATGTGTAGATGTTGGCGTTTTTTAAACAAATCCCCTCCATTCGTAGCATTTAAAATATTCCTCTCCATAGGTGTGCATCATTCATAGCACTACTAGATGAGGAATTTCTCACTGATTTGATGATGTAGGTAGCTTGAACAGAACTTCTAGAATCTCTCCCAATACTCAATCATTGACCTCTCATATGCTTTCTTGATCCCTGAGATATCCTTTCGAATAGAATTGGTCCTTGTTGTAGAAAAAATCACTGCAAGAATAGATGTTTCAAATCATTCCAACATGTTACATCTTGAGGTTGTAAATAATGCATCCAATCCTATGTAGTTTAATCAAGTTATAATGGTAATGCTCTAAGATTAATTTGATATTCACAGACATTTATTGGTTTCACTATTGAGAATACCACATTGAATTATTTTAATGATTTGTTTGGATCCTCACCAAATAATACATGAAATATTTGATGTAGGTGAATTAATATTTGGTTCTTCCAACTCTTTAATATACCTATTCTTTTCATTGTTTTTATTTTTAGCCATTGTATTTAGTTTAATAATTTTTAGAGGAGTTTCCAATTCAAAATTCCTAGAGTGGAGGAATTACCAAGTTGAGTAAATGTTGACACTTCTTGTAGACTATGATTATATAATATGAGGAAAAAGGCCACGCTCATTCTTAGGCTCTTGATGAAGGATATCCTTAGGATGGGATCATGTCATAAATCATAGAAAAGAGAGAAATAAAAATCATCAGACACCAATATGAGTAAACGAGGTTTCAATTAATGGTCCAAAAAAAGTGGGGAAGAACGAATTTAAAATAAATGATAGGAGAAGAAAAGAAACAAAACAAAAAATTAGAATAAATAACTGGCCTAAATTTGGTTTAATAAAAATCATTCCTCCCCGACAACGACTCTAATTTGATGAGTGTTGTTGCACACCCTCTCAATTTATTTTAGTGATTTACTAAGTGCACCACTATAGATGACCTAGTTCATTATCTCAAGGAGGAATTTGAATTAAAAAAACCATAATATTATTAAATTAATTTAGAAAATAGGTGAATACAAATTAAAAATGGGGGGGGGAGGATATTTTTTTTATTTTTTAACAATACACTAATCAAGAAAATGAGATGAAATAATCAAAGACACGTTTTCTTTAAAAACACTTATATGAGAAGATGTATTTGATCAAATCAACACCATAATCATTCAATTTTCATTATCCCAAATATTTATAATTCATTCAATTATAATCCCATAACCTTGTCAAACCACAAGCCTTACATAAATTAACAGGACCACAAATATTGGAAAAATGAGCATTAGGTAAACTTTTGGACTTCCAATCACAACAGCATGCTTTGATTTCCATCCAAAATAAAAGGTATGGTCAAAGGTCAGATAGGGAAGAATATAATTTTAGAATTTGAGAATTAATTTTGTTTTAGGATGATACTTGAACCCCAAAATTTTATTCGAATTTTATTGGATTTTTTTGAATGATGTTTCACTCACACGATATATACAAGTCTGACTATGCAGTCATTTTCAAATCTATTGAGTTACATAGAAATTAAAACTCTATTAATTGATCATAATTTAAGAATTATTGTATCTTTATGGATTAAAAATAAATAAATTAAGGATGTATTGATTAGATCAACTATGAATTAAATGACTCTTGCATTGGGGGAGTTGTCATTGTGGAGACGTTTGGCATATGTAATGGATTGAAAGGGGAACACCCAATCTCGTCTACACTATTAATATCCCACACCAAGATAAAATAATAAAAAACTAATAGGATATGAATATTGAAGATTAATATATGAAAAATTTATGTTACAAGCATTGAAAACAACGAAACACAAAGTGGAGGTGGGAGAGTAGAGTCTTCTTGGAAGAGATGTTTCCTCAATGACATACATCATCCAAGAGTTTTGAGGTGTTCCAAAGATCCTTCCATTCTACCAAACCTTCCTAAATCCTCAAACAACCCCCCCCCCCCCAAGAGTGAAAACCCCCTTTAAATTGAGTTTGGTAGGGCTAGTATTACATATATTTTCAAGTTTGAAATGGGAATTCCAAAAAATATTTTACTCCAATTTGAACAACATAGTTGATCTCCGAAAGGAGATAATTTAATATCCTTCTGGAAGGATTATTAGTGAGTAATCATATTCCCATGATTTCCTTGAAATTTTGGCCCAATAAAAGCGTGGATGAAGAATATTCGGCCGAAATGGTGATGTGATGTCCATTCGGGATAGTTTAGTCCATCATTGTCTTCATGGACCATTTACCCCACTCAAATGAATGATCCTACTCTAATTTACAAAATATAAGTTGTATAAAATTTATTGAGGAACAAATTTACAAAATTTTATGTAAAAATAATATATATTTAAATATTTATATTCAAAATAGTAGAAATAATTTTAAAAGGGTAAAACGTGAATTTTCATTAAATTTGAAAATGAATGATCTATTACCAAATATTCTATAATTGAACATATTTAGCACAATTTGAGGAAATTATATCATTTATTATCAATAAAATTTTAAATCAAATTTTTTTTATCAACTCCACCACACTTATAGTTTTCACTCCTACGCAAAACCTTATATCATGTATTCCAAACACAAATTGTGATAAGATATGCATGTTCATAATCCTCAATTCACAGTGGAAAAATATAAAAAATAAGAGTCCCATTAAGAGTGAATATCAATATATATTATAGTCATTGTCTTATAAATTTCATCAATATTGAATACAGTGGTATTAATGACACTAATCATAGAGAAGCCTGTATTGGGTCTAATATGCCACTAATTCCCCACACGTGTGGGTGTTCTAATCATTTAAATATTCTCTTTCCACACTTTATCTAGTATATTGAAGTCAATGAAAACATTTATTCTTCCCTGAGTCTATTCCACCAAACATGTTCAGCATCATTTGTAATAAGATTCCAAAACCCACTAATTTATGTATTCCCAAACATGAAACCATGATCTCCCGACCTAAATATCCCCACATGTTGTAAATTTCATCACTACCCTCTTTACTGATTATTTCTTATTTTTCAGGGATTTTTTTTATTTTTTAGGGAATACAATAGTTAGATATTAGGTCCACATGAATAGCTCAATATTATACAATGATAGAAACAATTAGAGGGGAAATTAACATGTAGAATGTCCATGTTATAAACTAAAAAGAATTACTCACACTGAATATACATTCAACTAGGTACGAGAAACTCACAAGTCATGATTGTGCGAAAATATGTGTGGAGAAATCAATGACACAATTTACCATGAACAAAAATCACAAATAATGGTGTCATAATCTAAAAGTTTTTATTATTACACAACCAATCATATCATCAACAACTTCAATTTATATAAAAATTAACTTTAAATGAAGAAATACTACTCATTCGGATCATACCACCAATGAATTTTGAAAACATTAATTTTCTAAATATTCCATATCTAAATGAATATGTGACATGTTGAGTTTTTTTTTAATTTTTTTATATTTATTTTTTATATTTTTAATGAAAATTTTAACAAAAGCATAACATAAATCACACAAAAAAAACACAAATGAAAATCCTAAAAAAATACCCCAAATTTTTGTCCCCTCCCCCACACATAAAATATTTCCTTGAATTAAATTTGAAATTATGAAATTATATGTGCCCATGAAATGTAGAATTTAAAATAGTAAAATGAATATAAATGGGAAAGGGTTAGAAAAAACATGATATCCTCAAGTGATAATGGGGTTATACAGTGTGATGAAATCAACTACATTAGTAGAAAGTACCTCAATGTGTTTCATAAAAAACCCCATTGACTATAAAGATTCTTTGTGTGTCCTTCTGTGTGATATCCACCGCACCATAAAGAAAAAAATTAGATACAATATAATGACCAAACCATCTGGAACACAACTTACCACCCATCAACATTAGTCATGAACTGTAGAGTATGAATTTCTCTCTAATATAAATTCTCCCTTTGTTATATAATTTCATCATGTGATACTTTTGAGCTTTTCTTGTATAGCATTGAGTTCTCATATGACGATAATGGAATCTCCTCTGGCCCTTGAATTTGTAGCTTCCTATGAATTTCAACAGGGTCCAAATCCGTGTTGCATTTCATTATTTCCCAATATGCTCGAGGGTCAACTTCAATGGGGGAGATAACACCGTTTCCAAAAAGCAATCCAAAATGGGGACATAACGATGGGGGATTTTTATGACATCCTATACGCGCAAAGTACATCATCCAAGAACTCTCTCCAATCAATCATATTTGGTTGCATGGTTTTCTCCCAAATTTGTTTCAATACTCTATTTGAAACCTAAGCTTGTAAATTTGTTTGGGGGTGGTATGGTGTTGATGTATTATGTGTCACTGCGTACTTCCAAAGGAGTGATTCCACATTCTGATAGCAAATGTGTGTTCCTTGGTCACTAATGATGGAATTCAGTACTCCAAACTAGTAAAAAATATGTTCTTTCACAAATTACACTACAACATGAGAATTATTAGTCCTAGTATCCATAGCCTCTGCCCATTTTCTCACATAATCAACAATGACCAAAATTTACCAGAAACCAAAAGAACCTGAAAATTGACCCGTAAAATCAGTTCCCTAGAAATCATAAATCTGACAGAATAGTACGGGTTGTTTTGGAATCTCCAATCTCCTAGAAATGTTCCTAGTGTGTTGGAATTGAGATCATGACTTACAAAACACGTGAGTATCATGGTATAATCTAGGACAATATAATCCAGTTTCTAATACATTCCTAGCTATTCGATGGGGTCCAAATATTCTTCTTTATGAAAGTGTATGGAAAAAAATACAGAACATACTCAAACTCAAGATCTAGAACACCCCTCCTAATTAATTGATCACTACACATGCGCTAAAGTTAGGGATCATCCCACACTTAATAACAAGACACACTTTTTAATTTTTGGACGTGATGTTTCTTTAAATTTTTAGGTATTTCATATTCAAAAAGGTAGTTCACTAAAGTTGAATACCAAGGATGTGTACCTAATATTGAATAAAGATAATCATTGGGGAAAGTTTCCCGATGTGGTACCTAGGACAAGGTGTCAGCCTCTAGTGTGTGGTTAATCATGCTCATGTGGTCCACCACCATGTTTTATAACCCCTTCTTTTCCTTTATTTCAATATCGAATTCATGAAGAAGGAGCATCCATTGGATTAGTATGGGATTTGCATCAGGTTTCTTCAATAGGTCACATAAAGCAGCATGGTCAGAAAAAACGATAACTTTAGAGGCCAATAAATATGAACATAATTTATTTAATGTAAATTTGACAACTAGAAACTTCTTTTATGTGGTTGTGTAGTTTTATTGAGCCAAATGCAATGTCCTCGAAATATAGGAAATCACATGAGAAAATACTTCCATCCTATGAGTTAACATATCTCCAATAACAATGTTGGATGTGTCACACATAATCTCAAAATAAATGTCCCATTGTGGTGGTTGTATGATCGGTGGAGTGGTAAGAAACTTCTTCAGCTCCCCAAATTCTACCCTACATAAATCATCAAACAAAAAATCAGAATCCTAAGTAATCATGACCAAGGAAGAGCAATATTACTAAAATCATTGATGAAGCTCATATTAATGCCAGAATTCCCAAGGAAAGATCTCATATCATTCACACAAGAAGGATAAAGTAAGGATGAAATATTGTCTATCATAGATCTATCATCCATTTTCCCATGTTTTGACAATACATACCCTATGACAATGCCATGCTCTACCATGAAAGGACATTTTTCAAAGATCAACCCCAGATTATTCTCAATAAAAAGATTCTAAAACTTTCCCAAAATACATAGACATTCATAAAATGTATATCCATATACCGTAATGTCATACACAAATACCTCTATTATGGTATCAAGAAAATTAGATAAAATTCTCACCATGCATCTTTCGAAGGTATGTGTGGAATTGCAAAGTCCAAATGGAATCATTCGATAGGAAAATGTTATGAATGGATATGTGAATGTAATCTTCTCATAATCCTCTATATCTATAGGAACATTAAAATATCCACAAAATCTATCCAAGAAACAATAATGTGCTGTCCTAGATATTATTTCATTCAATTGATCAATAAATGGGAGGGGGGAAATGTATTCGTGAGAGGTTTGATTTAGTTTCCTATAATCAATACACACACATCAACTATTTTTCACCCTCATTGGATCTAATTCATATTTCTCATTTTTAATGATAGTAACACCACTTTTCATTGGAACAACCTAAATAGAACTCACCCACTAGTAATTTCAAATGGGATAGATTAATCATTCATCAAAAAAATTTCAACCTCTTTTTTACAAACAGCTAGAAGAGTTGGGTTCAATCTCTTTTGTGGAATCCAAACTAGATAAGCCCAATCCTCTAAAAGAATACTATGCATGAAAATGGAGGGTCTAATATCTGATATTTCACCAATGGTCCACCTGATTTCCCTGATGTTCTTCCTCAATGGATTCAAAAGTTTTCATTTATGTTCAAAAGGGAGATTATTAGAAATGATAACGGGTAACCTCTCACCACTCTATAAGTATGAGTATTTGAGATTTGGTGGAAATGGATTGAGTTCCAATGAAGGGGGGTGAAATATGGGTGGAGAAAATTAAGGAACTAAAATATTTGCACAATGAACATCAATATTAGAATATACATTATCAGAATCAGAGAAAAAAGCATCCAATCCACCATCACACTCAATATCCATTTCATAATAAGAGTTCCCATGATCCAAATCAATATTTGAATCCTCATTAAAATAACATCAAAGATAGGTTTGTTCATTAGAAATGTGTGTGGAAGAATTTTTAGTAATCAAAATAGAACCAATGCTCATAATCTATCTTTGAATAAGATAATCAAATTCCATGGGATTTTTATTTGGTGGATCAGAATGGGAGATAACTAAATCAAAATGGTACTCTAACAGGTACTCCATGGAATCCAAAATATTAAATTTCAAAACTTCATCTCCAAACACCCTGGAAAGTGTACCCTCATTGACATTTATGATTTTATTTAGTTTTTAGTAAGGGCCTACAAAATATAATGGGATTGTGAGAATATACCTGATCATCCTCCAGGTAATGAATGTAGTAATCTGCTGGAAGGATCATGTCTCTTACCTAAACAAGTACATACTCAATGACTCCCACTGGTTATGTTGTAGTTCTATTCACCAACTACACCACTACTCTTTTCGGCTTCAACTCACCAACCACTAATTAAGATAACACAGAGTGAGGAATCACATTTATAGAAATTTTCAAATTATATAATGAATCAGAATAGTGTAACTCCCCTATGGTTCATAGGACGCCGAATGTCCTTGGATACTTGAACTTAGTTGGAAATGAATTATTTGGGGTAATGAGTGTGAAACATTCCTTCCAATATTTATCCTCTCCATCCCCTTGAGACCCATTCAATTAATACAATGTTCTTTTAGGAATTTGAAATAACATGGGATTTTCTTAATGGCCTCAATAGGGGAGATGTTTATCTCTACATGGATGAATGTGTCCAAAACCACCTATTTCATTACCTCTCCACCATATTATTTTTCTAAAATCCCTTATTTATAAAGGTAATGTGGTTTTTAGGAACATAATATATCTTTCTCTTACCTTTTTATTTTCTCTGTAAGATTCTCATCAGTCATTCTTGAATGGGGCTTCTCCGACGTTGAGGTGAATCCCAGTGGAATGGTAGGTGGAGAAGTAATAGTTGATTGCTTCCCACTTCTCAATGTGATTACACTGACATTCCCCATTGTATTTGGAGTAGGTTTGGAAGTTATATTTTCAGAATTCGTACTTACTAGTTCATGGAGGTTGGTAATAGTCTGGCTCATTTGAGACTTCAACTCCCTCAGGTCTGAACCTTAACTCTTCATCTCAGTCGGTTGATTAAGAATAGTTTGTTTCAAAAGAACATCCATATTAGAATATACCTTTCGTTGAGAAATCCCTTTTGGTTTTTTGGTTGATTATAGAGCTTCAAATCACCTTTGGGGATGTTGTAAACCCAATTGTTAAGGTGGAGGCTACCAGATGTTTTATTGAATGGGTGGACTTTGTTATTTTCCAAAGGCATAACTCATGTCTGATTGATCCTTCCACCCTCGGTTTTGTGTTTGAGAAAAGGGACCAATTTTTTTAGGGTTATGGTTGTTTTTGTTGCGGAGTAGGTCTCTAAGGAAACACTACTACACAATTTTTTGTTTCTTGTAGTCGAGGGAAATAGTCAATTGGGTGGATTTTCTCATTGCAAATACCACAAGTCCTTGAAGGAGGGGGTTCAGATGCCTATTGTACCAAATCAATCTATCTCACCATAGATTAAAATTTATCTAACTTATTATCAATCAAATGAATTTAAAGAGAAGATGGTCGTACCTGATGTACTCCTATAATATGTGGGGTACCTCGACCACCACATTTTTGACAGTTTTGTGCCATCCGGTCGATCAATGCATGTGTGGCTCCTGGTGCTTTGTCAACCAATGCCCCTCAAGCTACAACATCTACCATGCTCATCTCCGTAGTTTTGTGTCCTTCATACAAGTACTGGATGAAGATTTTCTCATTGATTAGGTGATACAGGTAGCTTGCACACAACATCTTGAATCTCCACCAATACTAATACATTGACACCACATGTGCCTACTTGATTCCTATGATATCCTTTCTCATGGAAGTTTTCCTAGATTATAGAAAAAATCTCTGCAAGAAAAACATTTCAAATCATTCTAACATGTTACATATTCATGTACTAAATAATACATCTAATCCTTAGTAGTTTCATCATGTGAGAATGGGAATACTATAAGTTTTATTTGATATTTAGAGACATTTCTTATTTTCATTACTGAGTGTACCGAATTGAATTATATTAAATGATTGTTTGTATCCTCCCCAAAAAATCCATGAAACTTTGGAAGAAGGGGAATTAACCAATATTTTGTTTCAATGTTTTATTTGATAGTTGGACAAGCATTTCATATAGGTTTATAAGTAATATCATGTTCTACCAACCCTCGAATAGTCATATTGAGTTCAATGTTGTTATTTTTATCCATTGAATTTAGTTTAATATTTTTTTAGAAGAGTTTCAAATTTCAAAATACCTAGAGTAGAGGAATTCCCCAGTTCGGTAAATTTTGACACTTTCGGTAGACCGAGATTGTCTGATTCGATCCTTAAGGCTGTGTTCAATATCAGCTATAGATCAAGGAGATCATTAGGACGTGATCATTTCATAAATCATAGAAATGAGATAAAAAATAAGTGGACACCTATATCATTCAATGAGGTTTCAATTCATTTTTCGAAAAAAAGGTGGGGAGGAAAGAACTGAAAAATAAATGGAAAGAGAATAAAAGAAACAAAATAAAAGATAAGAATAAAGAACTTATTTAAAATTGGTTGAATAACAAACATTACTCCCAAAAAATGAATCAAATTCGATTAGGGTTGTCAGACACACTCTCAAATTTTTTTGTGATTTACCAAGTGAAGTTCAGTGGATAAACTTGGATGATCTCTCAAAGAAGAATTCGAATTAATCAACCCTTAATAGGCTTGAAAGAAGTAAAAAAATATGTGAAAACAACTGAAAAAAAGATGGGGGGAGTTTGGTTTTGTGAATTTCGAACAATACACTAAACAAGAAAATTAGATGGAGAAATAAAAGACACATCTTATTTAAAAAAAATTATATGAGAAGATGTAGTTGATCTAATATAACCCTTCATCAATCATTTATCATAATACCAAATGATTATAATTATTTCAATTATAATCCCATAACCTTTTCAACCCCATAACCCTACAGAAATTAACACGACCACAAATATTTGAAAAATGAGCCTTATGTAACATTTCAGACATCCATTCATCGAACCTTGATTTTATTGTAATTCAAAAGAAAATTTATGGTAAATGGTCAGTTAGTTAAGAATATCCTCCTAGGATTTTAGAATTAACTCTGTTTTGGGATGAGACTTTAACCCTATAATTCTATCCCATTTTGATTTTATTTTTGCGATTGAAGTTTCAGTCAAACGATTTACACAAGTCCGACTACGCTGCCAAGTGAAATTCAATTAAGTTAAATAGATACTAAAAATAAATTAATTGACTTTAATTTACAAATTTCAATATGTTTATGGATTCAAAATAAATAAACTAAGTGGGTAGTGATTATATCAACTATGAATGGAATCACACTTCCTTGTGGAGAGTTGTCATCGTGGAGATGTTTTAAATATGAAATGGATTGAAATTGGAACACCCTATCATGTCTCCACTCTTAATTTCCCGCACCACGAAGAAAAATAAAATTATTAAAAGAGAATAATAAATAATATTAATTAAATAAAAATTAATGTTTTATGCATTGAAAATAATGAAATACAATGTGGAGGTGGGAGAGTAGAGCCTTGTAGGAAGGGATGTTTGGATAAGGCCTTTCTTCTTCCAAGAGTTGGGATGTGTTCCCAAGATCCAACCTTTCTTCCACACCTTCCCAAAACCTCCATAAACCCTACCAAAGAGTGGAAAACACCATTAAATATTGTTTGCTAGGACTAGGGTTCATATCATTTCAAGTGTCAAATTGAAATTCGACCAAATATTTTACTCCATGTTGAACCATATTGTTTACCTATAAAATGTGTGAATTGGATAGCCTTCTAGAAAGATCATAAGTGAGGAATATTATTCCGGAGCATTCCTTCAAATTTGGGCCCAATCCGAGCACAGATGAAGAATATACGTCTCAAATAGTGAGGTGATTTCCAATACGGATAGTTTAATACATCTTTGTATTCATGGCCTATTTACCCCCACTCAAATGCATGATCATACTCTAATTTCCTTAATTAAAGTTGTATAAAATCTTGTGAGGAACACATTTATAAAATGTTGAGTTAAAATAATATATATAAATATATTTATTTCTGAAATACTTCAATTAATTTTAAAAGGGTGAAACTAGAATTTTCATCAAATTTAAAAATGAATGATCTAATCCAAAATATTCCATAATTGAACATATTTAGCATAATGTGAGGAAAGTATATCTTTTATTATCAATAAAATAATAAATAAAAATGTTTTTTTATCACCCATAGACAATTAGTAAGATCCAATCAACATAAAATTCTACAGGACATGCCTGATATGTGTTCTCTAACCAATATACACAGACTCAAGCTTTAAGGTTACGATTTACATCACCCATCCTGTAATTATCTAGGAGGACCTGGTGCCGCTTGTATTTTTCCATTAATGATATTTCATCCATAAATCATTCATAACATCTGGAAATGATACCTGACATCAACAAACGCTTTTCTTGACTATGTACACATGCTTATCGGTCCTGCGTATGCACCTAGGGTCATTAACCAAATGCATCACGGAAAAAGGGATTTATAATCATCACGAGCCTCGGTAACACCATGATAGAACCCAGAACATTATACTATTCTAGGTTATTCCTAGTATTTTCTCACCACATACCATGATCATCTATCTAGTCCAAGATAAAAGACCATAAATTAAAGCAATATTAGGTTCGAGCTAAAAGACCATAAACTAAAGAAAAATATGGTTCGGGCTAAAAGACCATAAACAAAACCAATATCAAGTCTAAGCTCAAATACCATAAGCTAAAGCAATATAATATTTGAGATAAAAGATTATAAACTAATTAAATATTAGGATTGAGCTAAAATACCATAAACTAATGAAAAATATGGTTTGAGCTAAAAGACAATTAACTAATGCATTTTAAAGTTCAAGCTAAAAGACCACCAACTAAAGAAATACCATATAAAGAAAAAAGACCATAAACTACAATAATAATAGGTCCCAACTAAAAGAATATAATATATTGAAATATCAGCTCCCAAATAGACGACTATAAACTAAAACAATATTAGGTCCATGATAAAAGACTATAAACTAAAGCAATATCTTGTCAGAGATAAAAGAACATTAACTGAAGAAAAATCATCTTCGAGCTAAAAGACCATAAACGAAAATCATATCAGGTTTGAGATAAAATACAATAAACTAAAGAAATATCATTTTGGAGATAAAATACCATAAAATAAAGAAATATTAGGTCTGAGATAAAAGTCTATAATGTATAGTAATATCACATCCAAGATAAAAGACAAAAATAAAATCAATATCTAGTTTGGGATAAAGGAACATAAACAAAAAAAATATTTGGTTTGGGATAAACGACTATAAGCTAATGAAATATCATGTATGAGATAAAGGTCTAAAAACTAGAGAAAAATTATGTTCAAACTAAAAGACTATTAACTAAAGCAATATCAGTTCCATGAAAAAAGACTATAATATAAGGCATGGAAGTTTCAATAATTGAAATATACTATAAGTCCAACTACATTTCCTTAAAAAATCAAGATTCTATCACCATTCCTATCATCTTTGGAGAAAGATAGAGAACTTCCCCCCTGAGATATACATACATATATATATATATATATATATATAAGCCAATCCATCCTTCTGCATGTCATGTGATATCAAGATAGTTGGAATAGATTATCGACAAAGAATCTCATGTTGGTGGGAATTCATGAACATCTATCAAAGAATAATCTATCATAATTTCAACAATAAATTTTATACATTTTGGATTACATTATGTTATGGAAATAATGGGTAGCCTTAGATATACTAATAATATCTGAGAAATGAGATATTATGTACATCATGACTGAAAGTAAATTGGATAGTTGTATAAAAAGTTTAGAAAATTCATCCATTCATAGAGCCAAAATGATGGAGGAATCTCCACATTTTGGATTCTCTCTAAAGTATACTAAAAAATAGAGTGCATGAAAGAAGTCATATCATGTGAAAAGTTGGCCATGTATGCTAGTTAGATTAGCAAGAGTCTGTAGAGAAGCATCAATTGAATGTTGGATTGCAGCTATCCCCACCTCTTCCCTTTCTTCCCCAGGATATATAGTCTCCACCAATGTATTAAACTCTTCAAACCTATTCTGAGTAGTGGAAAATGAGGATGGCGATGTAAAATGGTGAAACCATAGAAAGGTAACAATATACTGGCCTCTATATATCTATGTAGTCCAATCATCCATATGAGTGTGAACTTCCATTGATTTCCTAGAAATAGGAGCCTTACATACAGAATCATGAAAACCCCTTTAACTCGTGTGTATATCCCATTGGGCTAGGAAAAATTTCTACATGATTTCATATAGAGGCTATCAATCAAAACCACCTGCCCAAAGTCAAGAAATAATATGTGAAGGAATTCCCGTTGGTTGTAGAATACTTCCATGGGGGTATCAGTGATCAAGGAATAAATCTGTTACTAGATCATCATACTTTTCCCTGGATCCTCTACAACTGAATAGGTTGGTATAGAAGGAAGATGACTAACCAGTTGAACGAATGAAAAAAGGAGTTGAAACCCCATATAAACTTCTCTCAATAGGAATAGTATCCATAGAAAGTGTTGGTTGATTTAATTCTTCAACACAGTCTATATATGCATAGCAATAGTAATCACTTGAATGAGGTCACTTTCTCAACGTCTCACCGAGATATTTGATCAATTCTATCATTTCCTATAACAACGAGGTTGGAAAGAAAAAAAGGCATTTCCACATGAAAAACCAAATGGATTAGCACAACACTCAGATAAGATGTTACTCAAGCCTAGGAATTATCTTAGTTAAGGATAGTGGGAAATTTATTAGTAACCGGAAGCATGGTCTCATCCTTAGTATCATCATGTGACAACATCTTCCAAAATTGGAGAATGACTCTAGGATGTTTATCCCATCTAATGATGGCCAAAGGAAGTGGGGGGAACCTTTCAATGAAACCAAACCGATAAGTAAACATATTAGGTTCATATGGTTCATAGATAACTAACTCTTCCACTCTACATATAATAACCCCATCTTATAGAGGGATCATATATGACCTTTCATCAACCGAACCACTTTCGTTATCAATAATTAGTCTGAACAATGGATGAAAAGGAGTAAAATCAAAGCTGAGAGATTGAATCAGTGAATCATTATCCTCTACAGGGCATAGATACCTAGTTCAAACCCCCAAAATATTCAATATTTTGTGGCTGTATGAATAATTAGGGATCCAGGTGGTGTTATAATATTTATAATCATGAATTTTTTCCCCTATATAGATGAACCTAAATAGAAGAGGTCTACTGATCTTGTAAAGGTTGATACCTTATTTAATATGTCCTATGAATTGTTAAAGTCATGCAAGGACTAGTACTATCAAATTTATGCACTATCCTTCCATGATTTGTGCCACCATCACCAACGTGCTTACTTTAATCACATAGCACACATCCCCACATGGGAAAATACATCCTGTAAAATGTTGCTATAAATCGTACCAACCTATGGTTTGAAGAGACCTCCAATTTCACCTAATAGCCACATGAGGTATAATATCTAGTGTCCATGATAGCCTAATATGAGCTAGTGCTATCTCTGGATTACTGATAAGGCCAATGACAAGGAAGTCTAAAATGTTACTTGTCTTTGCTACATTAATGAAAAATATAGATCCAATACTTGAAAGATGTGAGTGAATTCATTTTATGATCCTTATTCAATTTATCCTTTTAATAAATAATCATCTCCCTCTCAATGACTAGGGTTATCAAAGGTTAATTCCAAGCATCTATAGTAGGGCATAATTCATCATTCGTTTCTCCAAGAGGGGGAATACCACCCAGTTGGTAGATGCCCCATAAGATGATACCAACTTCGCTATGTGATAGGTTGAATGTGTTAGTTATAGGACACCAATGGTAGTTCATCATTCAAATAATGTTGAGTTGGTGGTAAAAGATGAAATAGGATATCTATACAAAATTATAAAGACAATCTTTGTATATATGGTAAAAAACTCTATGGATATTTCCCTTACCTAGATGGTCCATACCCATTCCTCAGAGAAATTACCATCAGAAAGGAGATTCCTCTTTGATACCCATCCAGAGACATTATTATTTAGAGATTAAGTAAATATACTCCAATAACTATGAGCAATGGGTTGATGAGAAAATTCACAACCAGTAAGACCTAAGGGGGAGTTTAGTAATATAAAAGATAACTCTTGACACTAAGCTGTGATTAGTTGACCATCCTTGGCAGTTTTCATTTGGACATCATCTAGAGATACATACACCTGGATAGATTTATAATTAATGTATGGAGGGGGGATGGCAGTGTCATATTTCTTACCAAACCTGTATAGAATTAGTAATTTAGAAAAATGATACACTTGAAGCTCAGATTAAAGGAAATTATTTGGACCCTCATTATCTTTGTATAAACGATATCGAGGATCAATGTTTCAATTGATAGAAATCATGGACCATTGAATGGCCACAACTAGGAAAGATTAGTGGGAACTGAAATCCATATAAAAATGAGTATGTTTGATATGTTAGAAAAAGAAAATATATAATCTTTTTAGAATCAATTACATAATATGTCATTATCATTGTGCACATAACTTTAATCAGTAAGTCAGTTTTGAATCTCCCTAAGGGGTTTGAGAATCACATGGCCTCCAAAGGAATCATGGGTTGCATAACCCCAATAGGGCATCGGTCAGTCACATGACCACTTAGGAGACTCATGTTTATGTGACCTAGATATGGCCACATGAATTGAATGATGATAAATTGACAATATGATTGAACTAGGAGATCTTGGAAAACCCTAAAGAAAATAAAAATAACTAATTTTTAAAGTTAAAAATAGTTAACAAAATATGTTTCATATCTAGTTGAAATGATATTCTAAGAAAAATAGGTCAAGAAGGATAGATCTCAAGATGGAATCTCACGATTGGGTCTTGCAGAATGGTCATGTGATGAATGAATGAAACTGAGGTGAAAGAGAGAGTTCTATGAATGAAGGTGTTACCAGTGAAATAAATGGCATATTTTCAACCTATATATAGGAATTTTGTAGAGTAATAATCATCACCTGATAAGCCAAATGTCCCACAAAATGCCAATTCGTGACAACACCAAAGAATTTTGAAGGAATTTACCTTCAAAAAATAGGCCCTTTTCCCCATGAACGTCACTCCTGAGGGGGGGGGGGTTAGATTTGATGCCTTCCAAATGAGAATGAATATATTAATAAAAAATTAAATACATGAATATGGGTATTATTTTCCCTACAAAAAAAATAGTTGAAGAAGGTCGATGAGACCTGCCGATTGTATGAGCCTTCAAATGAATCATGATTATATGGCCATTATAAGTTCATGTGAAGACACCATAGATAGTGCATAACCTACAGTGGATCCCATGAAGCCCCTTCAAAAAGACATACTTCTCTTGTGAAGGCACTCTAGGAAACAAGTTTTCATGTGGTGGTAGCTGGATAAGATCCCCTTGGCCACATAGTTTCCTAGCAGAAAGCATCTCACAATTCAACTAAACATCCTCTGAAAATGGGGGGAAATATGACCATAATTTGGTGACCCCCAATGGTCATAATTTTCAAGTAATATATTACAAATGTTAAGGGTAATTATCCATGATGACATACTAGAAATCTTGCATGACCCTAAACCCTGGTAGAAAATAAACAAAGGAAATAAAAGGATATTAGGAAATAACTACTCACAAACAAAAATATCACGCGATGCACCCAAATTTATCCATAAGACACCATGAGTCCTTGGTGACATACTCTCCTAATCCCTTGAAATACCTTTGTCTTGTTAGAATCATAACATGTAATGCATTGGTTATGTCTAGGTAATCAAGCATTTTCCTTTTGGATTCCCTAAGAAACATGGATGGATTTGTGCACAAAACCATCACAAACCTACATAAGACCTCTTTTGGTCTCAAGACACTTAAAAATAGATTAATTGTATTTGAAATTACCCATGTTACCTCTCAGGACTCATGATCTTTGGAATATAAACAAAGGAACTAAATGTGGGAGGAGAAAGGATATATCGTGGCTGTAAAACTCATGTGACATGCTAAGGAAGTTCACAACACAGTCTCATGATAACACTCTATATTCCACCCTTATTTTGATAAGAATCCCATAAAAACCACCAATCCATCACGAAATTTCCTAGGAACGGAATAAATATTTTCTTAAATTCCATTAAAAATTGATCATTCATCTTGTGATGGCCCATGTACATATCAATATTATAATATGAATATCCATTGACTTGATTGTGTGACCAAACAAGTCCCCTTTAATAAGAAATAATAAAATAATGGATGCATTGAATAGAGGGACTCATAGTCGCTAAAAATCATGTGACACCCTCAAATTAGTCCATATTAAAGGATTAGGAAAATTCATGGTGCTAGACCCCTTCTGTGACATCATCTTGTATCTATGCTAGATATCCACACAAACTAAGAAAACCCGTGGTGGGGATGCCTATAAATCCACCTCCACAACAAGAAAAATTCCTCAAACCACTACCTATAACTACCAAGAAGATGAAATTAGAGAATTTAAAACAAGAACTAGAGCATATTTCTTGGAGATGATAATATCCCAAACAACAAGTCTTACATCAGGTATTATGTCAGCAAATAGCTAGAGAGAACATCTGCAATGCATAAAACACCAAGTGTGGTCATTCATTAATCCTACAGAGGACATTGGGTATGTCATGAAAATTACATAATACACATCTTCCAAATCACAATAGACTCCAAAGAAATAGATATTGAATAAATCTATGGCACTCATATGAGAATGGGATAGAACAAAGATTAAAAGTTCAAGGCTAAAGTGAAAAGAAAGTTTGTTGGACCTCATTCACATCATGTGAGTCATCCAAGTTAGATGAAATCTCCATGAAATTTCACTTATATATCATGATTCTTCTTCATCATGCTCTTCTGGAAGATGAAAAATCATTATGATAATTCAGAAAAAGTCACATTGTTCCCCCTAAGCACACCACATTAGTTTCATAAAGCCATCTGGGATTTTTTTACAAGCCTTGTGTCATCCTTCAAATACATCACCCACCTAAATAATGATGCTAGATAATATTATATAAGTCCTGAGGATTCATCAACACATGTCAACTAATCCCTCATTACAACCTCTAAGAATTTCATCTGAGACTCACGACACCCTCTATATATGTCGACAATGTCTCGCTATTCACTATAGTGATGTTATTCTAGACATGCAAAACCCCCTGAGGCATGTCTTATTAAGTCTTGTGACACACCTAATATGTGTCCAGACATCATTTTTTATGATACTAGAGAAAATTGTCTAGATCATGTGAGACCCCATATACATGTTAGTTGGGTTATGCGATAGCCTCCAGAACAAATATTTGGATCATATGATGAACTCTGAACAAGTCAAATGGGTCATGAAACACCCTCTAGAAAAGTAGGACAAGTCACAAGGGAATCACATGACATGGTAACATTTTCACCCCTCTCTGTGCAAGCCCTGATCAAATGGTAAGCATAGTTTGTAAGCCATGAAAATGGGAACTATGGTGACTCTGACTCCATTTATATTCTGGATGCATACACCACCACTCCCTGAGGAGATCTTTATATTGATCATCTAGGGAAATCGCATCATTTTAATACCTTATTCAAAAAGAAATGAAATTTATTACTTGATATTCCATGTTTCTCATGGTGAGAATGGCTCATGTGGGCTTATGGAATTGCAGTGTCCATATCATCTGGTCCATAAACATCCACAAAGTCTAGGTCCACCTTAGTGTGTTATCCCTGATAGACTGAACTATGAGAACTCTGATTCCTACAATAACCAGTGCATGTAGGATTCCTTCCTAAGGCCCGAGCTCAAATAAACATCCATTTCTATGAAACTCTTCTGTAAATTCCATTTTTGACCATTGCGTCCCAGTTACTCCCAAGGGATGATTACTCTACCTAATTCATCTGCATATAGAGAAATAAACTAAACGATGATGACTCTGATTGTGACTATAACTAGGATATGTAAGAAATAAATTTGAGGCTTGATCTCCATAATAAACCCTCTGATGGTGGTCCCATCACATAGGTCCCACATCATGATGAGTGAAAAAATGTTAATTTAACAACCCTTGTTTCTCACACTAGGAATAGTTCACTTGTTATTAGGGAATTACAATAATATATATATATATACAACATCTGTATTTAAAATGACAATGGAAATATTAGTGTGTATTAACTAAATAGATGAACTATGAAAACATGGATTCTCTCCATAGTCAGGATACATAGGATGTCTCTCTTGGACTTGAGATTGCACACATGGAGTCCCAGAGCACCTGTGTATGTTCTCTCCCCACGATGTTAAAAAGCACGAGTCCCAAGAACTATGCAGGTTTTGATTTCTGCAATAACTAGGATATGTTAAAAACCCCATAATGGCTCCATACCCATATCATAAAAATGTATTCTTCATTACATGGAAGTATATTCTGAAGACCTTAACTAAAAATTAATATTTTTATTTGTCAATCACTTTTGAGGAAGTGTGAGAAACCATCAAACACTTTTGATGAAATGAGTTAAACCATACATGACTTCACGAAAAATAGACTTAAAACACCATTGATCAAAATATAACAGCCAACCAAACAACTCATTCATTTTTAAAAATTACCACTCTATTATTAAATCAAACTATATTCATAGCATGAGCCGGAATCACCAATGAAAAGTCCAAGGAACCACCAGAAAGTAGAACACACAAACCTCAAAAAGTATGACCAAACTCAAAACCGACCTCCTCGAACGCCACTGATGCGACCATCAACACCATCCCAAATCCACAAACCCATCAGCGAACTCCAGTCAGAGGTCTCCCAAACCCTCCAGTGAAGTGAGATGGACTCCCAAAAATCCTCTTGGAAGAAGACATCCATAGATGGCCAACAAAAAATCCAGATCAAGGAAGACCATGATGTCTTAACACAACATCCTACACCATATAGAACCACATACCAACGTTGAATACCAACGACTCCACGACTGCAATCCAATAGATTCACCAACACAAGATAAATACCTTCAACAAAGAAACATACAACCATCCATATCAGAAAGGATCATAAATTCAAATGGAAGTGTCCATGAAGAAAACCCACCGGTTCCCCTACGAAATCACACATCACTCCCTAACACATCTAGATCCCAATCACACATACAAATAATGTAAAAACAAAACCATTACCGCAAATATCCGAACACAAGGACATACCGGAAGAATCCCTTCCATGATTCTGAAACAGAAATGCTTCACCAACTTCACAACCACCACATAGACCACCAAGAAAAACCCCTTGAACTTTTAGCTGGCACTATAGATGAAAAACCTTAGAAAAAATTGAATCTATACAGTTGGATTTCACCACACTGCTAAGAAACCCAAGCCATCGAACGAGGCAAAGGGAAAAGAGCGAGCCAACAATTAGTGAGGTAAGCCGAAACAACCGAGCCCACGAAGACTGATGCTGCCACTAAAGGAGGAGCCCCATAAGATCAAAACGAAGATGAACTGAGAAGATGCTAGAGACGGCTCAAGGTGGGGGATGAAGAGGCTATGATGGGAAGAAAACCCTAGTGAGGTACACCCCTTATGAGATCATCTATATTTCCCAAAGCCCTTGGATATACGTATTCAACACATAACTGATCTCCCATTATTGGGAAATTATAGAGAATCTCATATACATAAATATGGATTTACTAAAGCTCCCCTAGTAATTTTCACTTAAAATATAATTAACCCATTATCATTTTGTTAGTGGAATAAGTCCCATATTCAGATTTGGAAGAGATTCATGAAATTATGAACAATCTATAAGAGAGTCTCAGAGTAGGAAATATTTCCCCTCGAAAGGGTGTGATGCACCTGACCTCCCATACTCTTGACCAATTTGAGTCCCCAAGAGTCAATGGGCCAAAAAACCCTTGTGGTATCTTACCTTTGGAATGTAGGTCTTTACCTTGTAATGGATGATTCAACCATTGTGAGTTTCTCATAAGAGAGACAATGATAACCTGATGTTCCTGATTGTTCACAATAAAAATCCAACACAATCAAACCATCATATGGATCCCATCCATGCCTCTTCTCCTAATGAAATAGAATTGCACGATGAAAACCTCATAGTAGGAGGAAGGCTCAAGATTAATACTTGGAGTTATCGAAGTCTTGACATATCCATATAGGTCAACCATAAAAATTCAAAATGAACTAATTGTAGAAATATAAAATTTCCATGTAAGGTCACATACTCAATTCCATCTAAATAGTGTTCACCAAATAGTGCAGTCGAACAAAACTTTATAGAAAAATAAAATTTAAGAAAAAATATAAAAAAAATTATTTTCCAAAAAATAATTAAACTAATAACTAGAAATTAGTGCTATAGTAACACAAGGTTTTAAGAAATTTCTCATCTCTTATTCTACACATTAATCTTATTCTAATCCCTCTTTAATTTAGATCCATATGATTCCATTTATAGATAAAGATAGATGATATCTCATGTTATTACAGTAATGAGACTCTAGTTAAATGACTCTAAGTCTACATTGGAAAATATAGTGTAGAAAATAATATTTTTTAGTCATGGGGAAATTTTTTTTCAAAAAGAGAGTAGGAATATGATAAAAAACTCTAAAAAGTCATTTTAGGGGCTTCTTCATATAGATTATTCTAGAGATTATGTAACAAAAAAACATCTCAACAAACAAATAAAAATAGATCATCTGTAAAGAATTTATCTCCCATTTATTATTTTTTCATCAAACAATATTTTCATTCATAAACATATTTAAAAAAAATTAAACAAGGAATGGACATATGATTATCATTCCACTTTTCCCTATATTTTCAAAGCTATGTAGAAATTATAAATTCAATGCACCATAATAGTTTGAAATCATTCCTTTTTCTAACCCCTACTAAAGAGACTCACTAACATTGTATTTATCCTTATATTTAGATAAATCCACGATGAGAAACAATTTGTGCAATAGATATTAGAAAACTAATATGATTGTCCCCCAATTCATCATAAGACGGTATAAAACAGAAAATAAATAGAGAATAATGAGGGAACTTTTAGTTTTAATTTACTAATAATAAGGATGATAATTTCATATCAACCAGGTATTATAATTCAATTCAATATCAATATGGGTATTTTTTCCATTGTCTCTTTTTCTTATTATTGTCTTAAAATATTTCTTAATAATTTTCCTTTCTTAAACTACTTCTATCTTTTGATTAGTTTTATTTATTTTAGTCATTAATGAAAATTTATTTCTTGATATTTTTAATAATTTCTATCATCAATTATTCTTAGGATGGTTGAATTTTCATGAATTCATCCATGATTTCCCCATCTATTCACACCATTCACATCAATTTTTGTGAAATATAAAATCACTGCCCATGAATGAATCCCCATGAACTCTAACCCTTTCTTTTAAATCCCCTCACTTTCCCTGACTACTCAATAATTTGTATTTCATCATGTTTTTGGCCACTTTTAATATATTTTTCCAAAATATAAAACATTCTTTCTTTTTATGATCATCATTCCTAAATATTTCAAATGATATTTTTTGTTTATAGAAGAATATAAATTCATGTATAATACCTTCTTTAATTATGTTCATTTTATTGTATATGGAACTACTATTGATATCCTGATATGGTTTTCATCCACCCCCAGACTCTCTTATCAATATCTTTTAGAAACTTCTTCCAAAAATACTAATTTATTTTCAGTATATATATTTTATGAATTTTTTGTCATAGTTTTATTTCGTTGAAAATATATTCTCATTTTCTCACTATTTCTCTCCCTTGTTTCATATGTCTTCAATGTCAATGTCATGTTATACCCAAAAGAGAATTATTTGTATCTATACCAACCATAACATCATAATAAATATATAATCTTTAATATTCCACATTGACTATAATTCTATCCAAAAAATAATTGTCTCCTCCCTACTGAAACATGAGACTTATTTCTCATATGAGTAGTGATATTATTATAAAATTACCCTCTTCATTTTATGTGGTGGATATATTGTTTCTAAACCTTTTTCGGGGCCTGAAATAAATGTGTGTATATGAACATGGGAATCACATTTTTTCCCCACATTCAACCCTTCTAAAAGTTAAAGTATTCATTAATATTAATAGTGATTTCTATTGCATGATTTAAATAAGATGATGGGATGTAAGTTCATACTTCCATGGATTCCTATTTGGAATTATTCACATGTTCCAGGTCTCACTCATAATGTTAAGTCATATTCTTGGAACTCATTCTTGATGCCATATCTTTATAGCTACTGGTTAATTATGCTAATTCTGTCTAGACATTACAAAGGGTCTTTTTAGCAAAAGATCCTTTGGTCAAAAGAGTAGTATTGTTGTGAATCAATAGATTGTATGGACACTAGGGATATTGGTCACGTATATTCTTCATCCTAATATGAAATTAAATGGAGGAATATTTAGTAATATAAGCTAAGGAATCTTGTGTCGATCATGAGGTATTTGATGCCGAAGTCATATATTCCCAGGCTTTCACCTCCAGCATCCCATGATTATCATGGGGTAGATGATGCCATGGGAGAATATCATCCAAGTATTTCACCTCCAGAATATGTTATTTAGCATGATTTAGACTCATAGGATAGATCTCAAGTTTATCTTTTTACCTTGATGAAAATAGACTAATAAAAAACCCAAAAGATGGATCAATGAGTCGCACCCTTGGAGGGAGCACCTAGAAGGTTGATCGATGGATGGTTCGTAATTCCATATAGAGGCAGATCTATATTGTGTGTCCCATAAAATAATTGTGTCACATCATGATGGTCTATGGGGAATTCCTTTGAGGCTGGACCAAGGTGGTACATCCCTAAGAGGGGGCACCTTGGTTTACCATGGGTCATGATTAAACCACAGAGAGGCATCCTACATACCCTATTTTGAGGATAGGTATCAAAACCCATGTATTTTGATTCCATAGCTCATGGTTATGTGAAAATATTTATCCATTCATTTTAATGTCTTGCGATATGGATTCTCGTGCCATGAAAGGAGCGTCGACAAGGGATTGTGAGGGGATTACCCATAGAGACCTCCCTTTACAAGAGGATTTATATTTTTTTAATTTCTGTGGAGATTATGCGTGGGTGATACCCAAGTGATTCTAGGAGAAGCGATAATTCATGTGGGTGGATGTGGTTTATGCATGAGAGCTTCCAAAGAGACACAAAGGTGATTTGGTCTTTGAGTCGGGCCCTGATCTTCCTGGGATGTGGCGGCTCGAGGGAAATCATGACTGATGTTGAGGGAGTATTGGTTTGAGGCTCTATATTGATTTATATGTATCCCAAATAATCGGGAATATAAACCCATGTAGTTCAAAATGGGATGGGTCTTATACCTAAGGAGGAGGCCCATGTTTAGTGACATGATGTGTTTGGGATTATATATGGAAGATTCTCATAGAGAATGTGTGGTTGGTGCTTACTCTAAGAGGGATTCCCATGGAAGTGGAGATTGGATTTCATGGTACCTACAAACCTCTTAGCCCCTGTGAGTAATTATCTATGTGAGAAACAAGACAAATTATTATACCTAACTTTTTTTTCTTGAATGATGAACCAATGAGAGATTGTGTGGGGGTTACGCATGGAATCCTCCCAAGGAGGATGTCATTCCACATGGGGAGGATTTATTCACACGTGTGGAAGATATCATTCCCTTTGATTCATACATGGATCATCTTGTAAATTTTGAACATGGTGTGTGGGGATTATCCATAAAATATTCCATTTTTGGGTGACTCATATCCTATGGTGGGGGAGAAGGTGTCCTCACAAGATGATTGTATATGGGGAATCCCATGTACATCACAAGGGGAAAGACAATTGTTTTAAATCATCTGTTGAGGATTTTTTCATGTAGTTTAATGTCATAGGACTAGGACATGGGACTAGGATGTTTTTCTCTTGAAGATCATAATTTTTTATGTAGTTCAAAGTCATATGACTAGGATGTGGTATTGGGATGTTTATCATCATGAAACATAGATGTGGGGGACTAACTCCTTACTAATTTGGATTACATAATATTAGCTCATTCATAATTAGGAGGCTGATGGATTCAGAAATTCAAAGTCTTAATGGTGTCGAGGATTGGTCTATCACAAGGTCCACGTTATTATGAATATGGTATGAATCAAGAGGAATTAGTGTACCTATGCTGAGAAGAAAAATGTAAATGGGAATCATGGGACACACTTGAAGTAGAGTGGGCCACATGAATTGGACAAACTTGTCACCAAGGTAATTTAGGTGAATCTATACCAATCTAGTATGGGTGTGTGGGCCTTGGGGCCTTACCATTTTTAAGGAGGTGTCAAGGAATCAAGGTATCACATAAAATCCAAAAAGTGGGGATTCATGAATCAAAGGGCCACATATAGAGGTTCTTCGTGAAAGTCTAGTGCTTTTTGGATGTTAGGGCATTCATGAAAAATCAGTATTTGTGAAAAGGGTGGACCTAGCTTGGGAGAAATTCATGGTTTAAGAAATCTGTTCTTTTTGAAGGGTTAATTCTTCATGAATCCACAAGTTCCTCTAATGTCATTATTCCTTCATGAAGGGAATACGACTTCATAGAAGACATCCCCACCTTGGTTGGAGGTTTTAAAGAACACACTAGAGGTAGTTTCCTAAATCCCATGTCCATTAGATGATCCATTTGGTCGAGTTGACAATGATCAGGTGATTTATAAATTTGGAGAACTTAAGATACTGAATGGTCAAAGTGACTATCCTCAAAATTAGGAATGAGAGAGGTAAATAGAGGAATGGGGTATCTGAAAGCATATAAGAGGTTTTCAGAGGAAATGTAGGCATAAAAATGGGTGTGGATCCATAGAGATCATGAATTTTACCATTAATGATTAATGACCTCTCAATGTGGTAAAATATTAATCATGGAGGTCCTCACCAATGCATTATGAATTCATGATGGGAGCTCTATGAATGGGATATTTATGAAGGGGAATGAAGAAGTAGACCACTTGATGGGATCTTCAGTCAGTTTGGTGACGATTTTTTCCAAACTAGATGTGTCTTTCTCAAAAAAACCCATGGAATATTTTTTAGCACCAAATCCACCCTCCCTTAGAAGATGAGAAAATTGGGAAAGGAGTGGGGTTTGATTCTGAGGAATAATCATAAAAAATTGTCTATTCTTAACTTCTCGTGAAGGTAATTCGTGATGTTGACCCATGATGGTTGATGCGTGATGGTCCTAGGTGCATAGTGAATCGGGAAGTCGACCATAAATAAATAACACTAGGGGCCTCAAATAGAACTGATCCTTCAGGAAAAGACAATACTTGGCTCATTTTTTATTAAGTGATTCATTTCAGTGAACACTTTCTTATCAAACTAAAAATTTTGGATCCTTACTCCTCAAATTATTCATTGCGAACCAAACATAAAAAATTGTATCTCTATTAAGTGAGCACTGAAAACCCGGGCTCCACAAACATGTCTTTGTGAAAAAGATTCAAACACCACTATAACAAAACCATAAATTGGGAGAATTTAATTCTTGAAATAAATTTATTCATAGGATGTCACTATAGATGATATTTAGGGGGAAGATATGGGGGAAAATCATGATCAAGAGTGTATCTGAATATAGTCAAACCTATTGTCATTTCTGGGAATGATGTTAGAGGCTCAAAGGGAGTACCCATTGTGTAAGAGGTTTCCATTGTGCATCTTCATATTAAAGGCTAAGGACATTATTCTAGTGACAAGTAGATATGAGCCAACATACTATTTATGATGCTAATAGTGGTAGTACCAGGGGCATAGGGATGCAACATAGAACATTTAGAAGGATCACACACCTATAAAAATCAACATTTGATACATACACACAATCAATGTTAATGGGGAGAATATGTAAGATGAATCATCCTTTCCAAAATATTATGTGATCCTCAAGGAAGACAGGGAAGATCCAAAAAAGTCATGGAAGGACATCTAGGATCTATTTAGTGATGGAAACCTTACAGATACATGAGCCTAGGAATACTGGGTGTGCATGTCATTCTAAGAGTTGTAGGTTGAGTTGAAATGTGCAGTAATAAATTATGTTTCATGGGCTTCTCAATTCCATGTTAATTTTCCATATGATATCAGGCCAGAGATTCTATGTAGATTTTTGTGAAATAATAAAACAATCAATCTACATCCTAGGTAGGTCAGCATTAGCCTATGGGACCTTTATTTGAACTCCAGAATCCTGACCTTGGGGGAAATGTATTACGAGTTTCTCCCCATGAAGAATGTGTATGAGGAATATGAGATACTTTTGTCTCAGGTGAAGTTTTTGTTTCACTTGGTTCAAGGAACTGATGAAGTGAATCTGGGAATGAGGGATTTCCACATCATCAAATGATTTAGATACATTCTGAAGAAAATAGAAAATATTCCTGTTAAGGTTTAGGAGCAATCAATGAAGTTTTTGATAAGTCCACACACATTTCCTATGGGGTAATAGAGGGGAAAAGTAGGATCCTACTAATAGATTGTGGAAGTTTGCTAGTGGATGTTGTGTAGCTACCATAATAAGACCGAGCCTCAAACTATAGTTAGATTGGAAGTGATCATATGTGGGTGGATGATCCTAGTGAGAGATGGACACATGGGGGTGAACCCAAGAACATTCAAAATGGAAGAAACTATGGTGATGGAGGATCATATATATCATGGAATCCTAGTGCTAGAAATGTTTTTAAAAGTACTTTGTCACATTAGTGAAAGGAATACACTGACGTGTGAGTGTGGGACCTTCTATACCATGTAATGTTGGGTGGCTTCATGCATAGGGGGTGTGAGTACCGAAATCTTATTTCCCCTCCCAAAATGAACATTTAGTTGGTGATTCTGAACTTCACTGGTTGTTTCTCTCTCAATATGTGACTGAAAAAAGTGTTGTACAAGTTTGGGTTAGAATATTACATCATCTTTCACCTCATCTCCCTACCAACATGGGTGGTGGATGATGACATTGTTGGGACTGAGTAGTAGTGATTTTATCTCCTAGCCTTTCTAGGTTGAGTGCTGGTATAAAAGGTCGACTGAAAGCTGGTTTGTGAGGCATACAATACACATCTATTCACAAGGAAATTTAGTGGAGTTCATAGAATGAATAAAAAGGTGTAATAAATGGTCCATCATGAAATCAACCATTCACTAATGACATGGATTTGTATTATATTCATAGGTGAATATGGGAAGGTACATAATGCTCTTCCCCCACTAACATAGGCTTATAAGAATACCCATGATTATTAAAAGAGCTAGGAAAATTTATATCCCAAGCATTGATGAGACAGTGGGCCATTCGAGCCAATGAATTGGTGGCCTCAACACTGAGGGGATGTGGCCGAATGGTGGATAGAGAGAATTGTGGTGGTGAAGCTGGCCTAGTTGGAAAGAACATAATAGTGGTTCTAGTAATTCATGGACATGAAGAACCATGAGTGGTTGAGTTAGAAGCAACTCCATGACCTAGGATCCTAGAAATACGATCAAGGTATAAAGGGGACAACTCTAAATTAGTCATATGGTTGAATGTTCAATTTCCAAGGAATCGAGTATAACGCCTGAACATTCTCAATGATTTATTGTTTTTAATATCTAGGAAGACTTCTTAATGAATAAGAATATCACCACTCTTTACAGAGTGTGGAAGTATCTCATTACTGATGGGATATTATTCACTTGGTTGGGAAATGAAAAGGTTGGTTTCTGCGATCCTCATGATGAAGTGATTCTATATGTGGAGGATTTGGAATACGTAATCCACTCCCATGGTACCATGCATCCCCCGACCTATCAGGTGAGTATTTTTTGGGAATGACCTACCCTATGGACTCCATTATAATATGTGGTGTTTTAGTCAATGGTGGAGACCTGTAAGACTCCCCAAGGAGTGAGTTCTCTCATATAATAGATGGAGACTGTTATCTTTCCACTAAATAGGTGAACTCATTGTTCTTTCCATTCTATTTTAACATCACTCCATCATCAATATCATTCCATGATCCTTTTCTCAATTTAAACAAGAATCAGTAAGTAATAATGAATAGTAAGTCTGCCAAAACCCTCAAATAGAAGGCGAGGGACCTCATCCCATGAATGGTTAAGTGTGGGGTCACTTCTGAAGGTTTTAGACGTGGATGTTCATCCATTAGTTCCTGCTACCAATGAATTGGTTGTTGAAATAGAGGAAATTATGGTAGAGGTGACCCTCCTGGAAGAGATAACAAGGGAGTCTATAAAGGTAGGTATAACCAATGAAGTTCCAATGAGGAGAACTAATGAGATTGCACCCTCAACAGAGGGAGGTGAGGAAATTCCGACAACAAGACCGGAAGAATAAATAGTGTAATTTGATCATAGAAAAAATGATTCACTAGAAGTGGCCACAAGAGATAGAGTTTTAGTGGAGGGTTGTGAAATAGGTCCATGATTGGGTTGGGTGAAGAAGTCATAGAAACTAATCATGTGGTAGTGAGATTACAAGAAACAACTTCTGGAGTCAAAGCTATGATATCCGAAGAGGAAACAATGTCAAAGGATGTTGCAACTGGGTAGGATACAATGTGTATTCCTACCCTAAAATTTCCTCCAATGGCGACTAAAGTGGATGAATATGAGGTCAAGACACCATTGAGAACAACCAAAAGAGCATAAATGAATGTATCCACCTCAACGGTTCCTCAAAATGTTGATGTAGCATTGGTCAAAGCTGGAGTGACTAATAAGAAAATATTTCATAGGATGGTCATCTAGCTACTCAAACACGAATATATGAAATTGGAAAATTGAGATAAAAACACATTTGCGATATTTACTCCTCATGAACTAGTGCCACTTGGTGATTTTGAGGATTCTAGCCCAGTAAACACTAAGGATAACTAGGCTGTATGTCAAAATTCATGGTGGAATGTGTATATTTTCATCAATAAAATCTAGATATCCAAATTCCAACAATGGCTATCATCTTTTGGCCATTTTTTGGTTAGTATATGGACCAATAGGATAGATTCCAATTATTTTCCAGCACTAAACCATGAATTCCTTGTAGGATGGCACATGAAAAAGAAAGGAACTTCACTTGGACAAAATAAAACCAATTGATGGGGGATCCAAGGAACATTAAAATGATTATTATGAGATTGAACACCTAGAGGGGATGCCACATGATCTCATGATGGATGTGGCCACTCGATCTTAGTCCACTTGTAGTCTATTAGATCAACAAGCAGCGTTTGTGGCCATGGATAATGAGATCTAGAAGGCGGAGGCATTATATTGAGAATAGAGGGATAGATAGTCGATCATGACCAATGATGTTTTCTCCAAATATGATGTAGGGGAAGAAGAATGGTTAGTTTGGGTTCATGAATTTTAGGTCACTCAACAGATGCTATCCGAAATTAAACACTTGATCATTGAGGTGGATCCATAGAGGTAAATCATGCCTAGATAGAGGCTCTAATATGTGGATGACCCTCTAAAACTTTGTTGTTTCATTTGACTATTCAATAAAATTTTCTTTCTTTTCAATCTTACCATGAAAATATTAATCGGACAATCTAACAACAAATCCCTATAACAATGTGAGTCATGATTGGTGTTAAAAACAAAGGACAACCATGTTATTTCTCTTCTTATAAGAGTACTAGGCATTCACCGAAAACCCATGGTCTAATTTTGTTGACTAAAAACTAGAAGTACCTAGGATGAGATAGTATTTTGAGGCAGAAAAGGGAAATTAGATCAACTAAGCCTCTTTTTCGATTTGCGCTAAGGAAAAATGGGATAATTCTAGGGGAATATAATTCTATCTGAACAAAGGGTAAATGGATGTGTGAATCATAGTTCCCAAAATTTAGAACTCGAGGAGAGTGGAATGGTGACACAGGAAAATTGTTGACGTTGTTCAAAATAAAACAACCTTAATATTTCCCTAGAATGGGGAATAAATATTGAGGTTATACCACTAACCATGTAAAAAAGAAACTATCTCATAATGTCATCTGAAATATTCCACGATCTTGACCTAGGATGATAGTTCATCCGAAATGGCATGTGGTCAAGTTGTTAGGGGGTCTTATTAGACCTCAAAGAGGATATTGATCCATATAAGGGTCATTCAATGTGTGTAAATGATGTGACCAAATGTTTGAATAGATTCTAATGATCTCAAAATTATCACACTATGGATTAGAACACATTTTCATATTGGTCTAAATAATGATCAAACCCATCTTCCAGGAGAAGCACAATCTAATATAATAAATGGAAGCTAAAAATGTGAACAATGTGGTAGATTACAAACATCGAGGGAGAGGACCTCTCTAGGGAGGGCCTATGATGTTTTTCAGTTTTACATTATGCAACTGAGGACAATATAAACATAGTTTAACATCATATGGGGAGGAAATTTCATGGTACAATTTATTGTAATGTGATTAGGACACAATCCAAATAGTAATGTCATGTGGTTAGGATATTGTACACAGTTTAATGTTATATGATTTGGACCGTGGAAAATAGTTTAATGTTGTCTTTCATGGAATATATATCTTTCTAATCTAAGTTTATTTGTACGTTACAGGGGAAATAAACCCAACCATAATGAGGTCCAAGGAGGCCTGGTGCCACAGAAGTATCAAAAAACGGTCAAATATCAATCCTAATGGGGTCCATTGAGGTCCACACCATGCCACATATTTTTAGAGGATTCACAGGTAATTTAAAGTCATATTTGGAAATAGATTCTTAGTTTAGGGTAGTGTAACTTATATTTTTTACAATAGTTTAAGGCCATGTTACATGGACCATGGGCTCGTAGTTTAAGGTCAGAGAGATTATACCTAGGGAAGGGGGGTTCTCGAGACATGCATATGTGGCACGGTAGAATGAAAAACCTAATGTGAGTGAGGACCAATGAGGCCTAATGTCACACAAAACCTTCCAAAGAAGGCTCACACGTAGATTAAAGTCATGATTCTTAGGTTTTAATTCATTGTTTAAGGTCATAGGGCTCTAACCAAGGTCCCCTTCATGTGGATCGACCATACCATTATACACCTTACTTGAACTACTATGACCACAAGAGCCATGATTTGTGTGGGAAACGAGGAATGATAAATGGGATTTCATGACATGTGGAAACACACATTAAGGGTGAAAAAAGGGTTTGCAACTCCACTACAATACATGAGAGTTAAAATGAAGGATAAAAAGACATTTTAGATATTGATAATGGGTTGATAGATGAGTTGGGATAGAATGTTGACCATATTTAAAACATAGGGACAACAAGCATAGTAGTCAAGAATGAGAAGAGAAAACACTTGTCCAACTGTTGACCATGTATGAAACATAAGATATACCATTTTCTACAAGATATTTATTAGAGTTTTTTCCCAGTATAGAAGGTGAGCCAAAATGTCATGTGACCATACTTACTAGGGGGATCTGTCTTGATTTGAAAGATTATGGAAATCCCCATTGAGAAAGACTCAAAATGTGGAACATGTGTACTAGAGAGTGGTATTAGAATCATGGTGTTACCAAAAATTTAAATTCATATTTCATGGAACATGGAAAATAGTTTAGAGTATTTTTTACTCGAATATAAGATATTAGATTATGGTCAGTGATTTCAAGCAATAAAGTGGTATAGAATTTGATGAATGTTAGTAGTGTGATAGAGTAAAAAATATGAAAGATGATCTTGGAATCCTACTGCCATATATGAAACTTTAGAAAGAATATTTATAGTTTATGTAAGAAGCAATGGGACCATTGTTGGGGCCTTGGGGATGAATATTTAAGAAATAGATAGATGGAACCGAAGACAAAATGTATGGTAATCACTACGTATTTCATAAGGATGGGAAAAAGACACATGTACTTCTTGAATCAAATGAACATAGTATAAGTTCATATAGTCTGGACCATTGATGAATTGGGATACAAATATTTTTCTATAGCATGAGTGTAATCTCTGGATGGGAATGAGCTAGGGATGCTTTACACCCCATGAAACGATCATGATGTCGGTTGTGCACAGTGTATGGTCATACGATCTAGACCATTATCTAGGTTAAGTGGATGGGAGATTGATGAATTTTTGGCTGGGGCCAAAGACAAAATTTCTCAAAAATATCTACAAATCCTATGAATATGGGAATCAAGCCATAGTTCATTTTGAAACACAGTGTGGGGAGGGACCAAAACTGGTGGGGGAAATCTTCTTTTGTGAGAGAGCTGAAGAATACCATGATCATAATGGGAAATCCTAAATATTTCCATTGTGGGTTTGTAGTTTTATGTCAAACATTGAGGAAATTAGTTCTTATATTTAGATCATATAGTTAATACCAAGTGGGGAAGTGTCTCTAATGGGTATGTGTAGTTTGGTTTTATTAAAAATAAGACATGGATGAGGGCCCAAGGGTACCCAACACCAAATGAAACATTCCTGAGGTGACTATAGTATATAGTTTTTTTCATGATACTTGAACATGGTATTATAGTTTAAATTCCATGAGTTTGAACCCTTGTGAACTGTATAAAGACATATTGTAGGGACCATTGGGTGGTGATCAGTTTAAGGTCATGAATCTTAGACCATCAACTCTTTGTTTATGGTTATAGAGTTTGGACTATGATGTGATCACTCAAAAATATATATATGCAATGCGGTGGTATAACAATAATGATGTGAAAGAGGAAAAAATAGACTCACACACAACATACACATTCTTAAGAAGTCTTGCATATTGTTTAGAGTCGTTATGCCTGGACTAAGCTGAGGCCAAGGGGACGATAGTTTGAAAAAATTATGACTGAACCTAAAGTCATGCTTTAGGAGCATTTATATGTATCCCATCATTATGGGAATCAAGAAAGATGTATTTCTTAAGTAAATATAACTAAATATGTGGGATATGTATGCAATGATGGAGATTTTTTTTGTAATTTCACGACAAGGTTATAAAATCATATAGTCACTACATATTCTATGTGGAGATAAATAAATCCATACATAGTAATTGAATATTGAATGATAAGTTAAATTTTGTTATGGTGATTTCTCTTAGGTGAGGAAATTATGGTGATGTTATGTCAATTATTTTATATCAAGGATGATGATTTTCATTTAGTTTAACATCACAAAATGATGATTTTTGGTGTATAGTTTAACATCATGCAACTAGGACGTGTGATGGTTACAAAGTGACACATTATATAACTAAGAAGAATGGGGAAAGGGTTCTGAAAGTGATTTGCATGACTATAAGGACCAAGGGACCCTTTCCATAGAATACAGAACCATGTAATACTTGACAATCATTTAAATTCATGATCTATGGACTTGAAATATTACATTAAGGTCATAGACCTCAGATCAAGAGTGTAGTTTATTGTCGTGTGCTTGGGATGATGATACTATACAATTTAAATTACTATATCTTGAACTATAGAAGCACAAATTAATTCCTTGTTATATGGATATTTTTAAATCCTTATGTGATTTACTACTTCAGGAACATGGCATTTTTTGGAAGAGTGATTCTATCTCCATCTATAGTGATAAATGAGTATGCACCAGTGGGACAGACCTCGTGAATAATAAAAGGTCCTTCTCATTTGGTCTCAAGACGTGATGGATTCATTCCATTTAACATTGGAGTTCTGAGATCCAATACTGAGTTACTATGGAGGAAATAGAGTAGATGAGGTTTCTTATTGAATTATCTTGGTATATTGTTATCGTGCCTCTCTAGATTGTGAAAGGCATGTAGACTTTTCTCTTTGAGGGATTCCTGGTTTGTTATGCTGAATTATTCCATTCTGACTGGTGATTCTTGTCATATAAAACTATTCAGAGTGATGGAAGCTAAATCTTGATGGGTATAACAGCCTTTTTTCTGTATGTTTGGGAATATATAATCACCTGGGTGGAATTATGAGTC
The DNA here is from genome assembly GCA_963277665.1 of Viscum album. NCBI lineage: Eukaryota > Viridiplantae > Streptophyta > Magnoliopsida > Santalales > Viscaceae > Viscum > Viscum album. The sequence continues at coordinate 1,903,243,988 of OY728127.1, forward strand.
ATCTTCTTATTAAGAAAGAGATCCTCGGGGAGCATGTCTCTCCCACTCTTCTTGTTCTCACCCACCATCTTCTATAGGATTTTGGATAGGGTTTTGTTGAATTCCTTGATCTTAAAATTTTCTTATGAAAGATATCAAAAAGTATGGTAAGACCAAATACTGTACTTGGCATACAAATTATTTAGATTAGCTACCCGGATGTTGGTGTTGTTCTCTGTGAGAATGAATTGAGGGACTCAAGATCAATGAATGATATTAGAGCTCATGAATTCAATAATTGATCATAACTTGACTTCCGTGAGGTGGATCTATTTTTCCCTCTTATAGAATAAATCAATCATGGTCAGAATGAACCTACACTAGAAGATATGGGCCTACAACTTTGACTCCCCAAACTACAATGAACAAAGAATTTATGGTGTTGTGGAGGGGATCTGATGGATGATAATTTTTTTTTGCATGGATCTGACATGAATGAAACATCTTGGAGAACGTGATAAATTCATTGATAATGGTGGACCCAAATATCACAAACTCCAAATCTGGTGGGAGAACATTAAACCATCCAGATGTGAACAACAATTCCTGAAATGAAATTCTTACATTACTTGGATAATATCATCTCAATGGGTTCAATAGAGGACAATTCCATCAACCCCACATTTTTAGAGAGTCTACCCGTGGTTGGTCCCAATCTAGAGGGTGAATTTAATTTCACTTACGTGAATTATTTCTTGCTTGGATGGATCCTATGGGAGAACACCATGATGGAGACACTCAGTGAAAGGAGTTTTCTAATCATATATTTCCTCTATCATGGAGGGATATGATAGTTCTGATGTGGAAACACTAGTGTTCAACTAGTTAAGCTTATCATTTTTATCATCACCATAAATAATGTTAGGAATGAACCTATGATGATCCACGTGAATGAACATGTCATCACCGTCAGGCCATACAAGAGATACAACTATGATGACCAGGGCATCGACTCAACCATTTTGATATTGGGGAACCTGAGTGACCTCTAAAAAAATGGAACCAGGCTATCTACTAGTGAGTGTGATTAAATAAGGGAATGAGCACTATATTTCTTATGATTTAGTCTCCATTGATCTTCTTTATTTCTAATTCAAATACTCCCTTCAAATGAAATAGGGGAACATCAATCTCAAGAGATAGCTTGAGAACAATATTGAGTACCTGATAATCAGCCTCATTGTTGTGGAATCCTGATGAGAGTATGAATGAGTTGGGAAGGAAAACATGTGCATGGGTGATGAAGAAAATCCCCAAGCCTAATCTATTGAGTTTAGGATCTTTGATCCTTCTACCTATTATTCATTGATAGTAACAATAGATATCCATCTACCAGCATGACAAACACTAGTTTATTGAATGTGTGGACTCATCTGGGATGACTACATCCATGGGAAGAACATTGGGAAACTGATGGGCAGTCATGAAGTCTTCCAATGCTTGTCCCTTGACATATTTTCACAAAATGAACCTGACCTCGAACTGTTGAAGGATCAGTACATAGCATGCTATCCATTTCTTCAACATCTGATGATTCAGGATATACAATAGTGGTTCCACACATGATACCAACTATATCTCATTATGTCATTGATGATGAGAAACATTCATTGTGGAAATAAATATGAGGTATCTCTTCTTGATAGGAGTGTTCTAGACTCTATTTCAAGTAACTTGTTGATGAGATAATATAAATTTTTCTCTGTTCCTTAAATGTTATTCTATGTTTGAAGGGTGTTGAGATATTTTCTAGGGCAGTTAGATATAGGACCAAAGGGTTCCCAGAGATGGGTGACATTAGAATAAGAGGTTGTAGAATATAATACTTGATTTACTAGATTCTGGAAAGGGAGACTTCATCCCAATGGTAGATGATACCTTTCTTCATGATCCTAGAAATGGGTTTACAATTTCCAGCTATATTTTTATGAATTGGATTATGTATGACACATGTCCTTGAAGACCTCAGAGATCCAGGAGGGTACATGGAGTTGGAATATGGTTGATAGCCCAGATCTTATCTATATTGATCTTGATTCCAATTAATCTAATTGAAAAATATATCTTTATTCCATTATATCTAGTAAATGGATTCATAATTATTCAAATTGAAAGGCATTACTTGATAATAGAAGTTTCTTTATGGTGATATAAAGGTGGTGTACTCCCCATCATTGTGTGAAATCTATATATCGTTGTCTTTGGAGTATCCATATATGAAAGAGAGATCCTCGAACATAGAATTGAAATTGAAAAATATATTCATCACTAGAATTTGAAAATCATACTTTAGACATTTGCGGTTGAGGTCAACGAAGTCGATACAGAGTCTTATCAGCTCATTCTTCTTCTTGAATAGAATGATGGTGGATATAAACTTGGGGTAATGTATTTATTTTATGAAGTTTGATTTTATAATCCTATCAACATCCACCTCCATCATGGAACTATATGAAGGGTTCATTTTTTGGGAGGCACCATGATCCAACTAGGAGTCACCGCGAGACCAAGATGATAGAAAATGACATAAAGGACTTTTTCAATTATTTCATTTTAACTCTGAGAAAATACCTCATAATAATACTTCATGAAGACCACTTATGTATATTATTAATCATAGTCATAGATGCACTGATTAGAATTAGACTTAGGTCATTATTAGTACCAATGTTAACCATAGAAAACTCATCAATTGTGGTGGATACACACCCTTCATATGTGAGAAGTGAATCCCCTGAATCCTCTTCATCATCTAAGGTTGGGAAATCAGTGGGAGGAGGTTGATCATCTAGGATTACTAATTCTATAAGAACACTGATGCCTATATTGGAAGATATATAATACTCACTAAGGGAATCCTACTCTTTTGAAACCATGGTGACAAAATTTGTTGATCAAATTCCATTAAGCCTTCAACCACAAGGTCTAAGATTGATTTCAAAGCAATAGTGGTAGGTTTATTTCTATCATTTCATGCCTGCTCCATGAAACATGAATCTGTGAGGAAAAATTTTCACCATGTGGAGACCATCTCAATACCTAATCAATGTTTGGTATTTTGGTATCACTCAGGACTGGCCTGTATATTATTACAAGGTAATATTTTTATGTTCCTTGCACAAGGTGACACAATGACCCTTCCTCTTAGAAATGGAAAATAAATTTCATTAGTCTAGTGTGGAAGCCTGTAATTTGTTAATCAAGAGGATGAAAGGGTCATCTAATTATATACATGGGTTGGATACAATGATGTTGTACTCAAACTCATTGGATTGAACCTGATTGTCATTCCTCTTGTAGTATTTGTCATCCAGATAGTGGGATTCAGTGAAGTGAGAGAAATATTCATCACCTTGGAGCATTCCTACATAATAATTGGGGGAGTATTAGAGGCATTGGTTATATGAGTAGGAGACACATAGGTTTATAAAGATCCAGGGCCAACCCATTAATGCAATTTAGGAGGTGGACTATAATAAAACCATGAACTCAATGTTTTCAATCAAGCCAGTGAACAAGGTCTTCAACCAGATTCTTCCACATAGTCTCTACCTGGTCCTATCGTAAGCTTGAATTTTCATGTTAGAGGTACTCAAGTATGCATCAATCATTCCTAGATTATAGATAATCTAGGTGGGGATGAGATAAATCTCACACCCTATGTCCACCAGACTATGATGGACATCCATCCCATTGAACTATCATGTGATGTAAAATGGGCAAAGGATCCCCATTATGATGGATCCATCATCTTCTCTAGGGAATGAAATGAGGGAGTGTCATAATCCTTTCCCATATTCCTCAATATATAAGGTATCATTGTAGCCTACCCAGTTTTGAACTTGAGGGGGATCTTCCAGGACTATGTGTGGGAATCACACATCTCTTTAGACAAGCGGAGTTCCTTAAGGATCTCGATAATTTTCAGAATGATGGTGAAATGCTTTAACAAATATTATATCTAGTATAGATGAAAATTTATATGTAGAGTGGGTTTCTCTTTGGTAGAAGGCATGAAGATAATCGCTAACTGATCAACTAGATTCTGGAAGGTGCTGTAAATGCCTCACTACTGATTAGAAAACTCAACCAAAAATAATAATGGATTTATTTCAGCTAGATGAGGCTTCACATTAGATGAACCTATATGATCATGATGTAGTTGGGGTTATTATACCTAGTTAATTAGCACGGGAATCTGTGGTGTCATGTATGATAGAGTGGGATGGCAGGACTGTGACATGAGAGCTCTTTGCAACACCTATTGTCTAGTCTCGGTAACATGCACATATTGGCATGAAGTATTTTCCTGAGTATTTTTTTTTGGTTTTCATGTGTATGAATTATTCTTATATGACATTTATTAGAGTCACTTGAGGGACATTCTTGAAATTCCTCTCCATTGGGGACCATAAAATGATCTACTAAATTTATGGTATTCATAGTGGAAAACTCATGGTCATCATTAGAATAATATTCCTATGTTTGGATAACCCTGGGAGTGGAACATAACTTCTGAGGAATGAAATAAATGATTATGTGAGATAGATTTTTCACCAGAGTAATAATTTTCATCTCTTTATTCCATCAATTAATACTCTTGAAAGATGTTTAATTTTGAGACCTAGAGGCGAAAGTGGTAGCTAAAGAAGTGAAATATGACTTTAGGAGGATTCAACTAGATTAATATGGAATAGATGATTCCATTTGTACAAGAAATTACTTTGTGAGCCAAACATTCTTCATATTTTGAGTCCCATGGTTGTAAACCTATTGCACTCACTAGAACCTTCACTACCACTGTTAGTCTTGGCAAACACAAGGGACACCTATATCGAGACATTTTTGACATTGACCACACCATTATCCAATTGATCATGAAGCCATTATTTTAAGACATGGATTTATTTAATGGTATCTAAAAGTATTTTGTTGTACGGGAAATGGTTGGGGAAATCAATGAGCTTGGATTCAGGAGGCTTCTTGAATTCTCATAGTTTCTGAACGCCCTATTACGAGGCACTATGGAAATAGCATAAAACCGATGAATTCTTGAATAATTAGGTATAGTTTATACTATCTAAAAAGGGATATCTGGTATATTAGTTGTGATGAGAAGTTAAGTCATTTTGGGGGGATGGATCCACATTCTCTCACGTAGCCAGTTGCACCTGGAAAGGCATTGAATAATAATTATGCACTAAGAAAGGATGAGTGGGATGTAGTTTCTACATTTGACAAGGTTGTGATATGTAATGATCTATTGGAAATAATTCTAGGGGATTTGGGCCTCCACCTATACTATGATGATAATATCTTGATTTTCAATTATTTTTATATGATATAGTTGTGGAAATAGACGTCCTACTTGTCTTTCTTCATGGATTCATCTAGGTAGTTGGAAGGAAAACACCTGAAGTGGTCTTTCTAATGAATGATATGCCTAATGGGTAGTTGGATTTACCATAATAATGTAGGACCTTCCAATAACTGAAAGAAGCATATGAGCTCGACTACCACTTTCTTCTCTAGAGTTCCAAAACCTGGGTCATCACCTTGATTTTATGTTGGATAGATGAGGTTGTGGGTCACCCATCCCATTGAAGAGGTAAAACCTAGGGTTTTTTGAAATATAGGGGTTCTCACATATCATTAACGCATGCTTGATATAGCATGTTGTTAGGTTGGATCACCATTTACAGTTTATCTAGGGTTACAAGCCAAGAAATGACGGTAGCTATGAGATCATCTTGGTGAGGGTTTATATTTTGAAGAGTATCCCTGACCACCAATCCTCCCCTGGAGTGGCTTGTGGAGTGTCATGATTTGGGTATCGTGGAGGATTATCATGATGTTATGGTGTATTTAATGTATCATATCTTGATCTATTTCTAAAAACAATGACCTATAACATTTAGGGATGTGTGGGATCATGCATATCAATTTAGACCAGCTAGATGAGAAAAACTTGTGGTAGTTCATACTTTCTCAATAGAAGAGGAACATGATCCTACCTAAGAGTTCCACAACTAGGTGCCTCTCAGGAAGGACCTCATCAATGATAATATTTGGATCTATTACCTACTAACATAAGAGAAAAATTATTGGAGTGACTTTAATCATTTATATAACATCAAATGGACTAGAGGGATAGAGGGGTCCCTTTTTTGGGATTCTAACCATCAGAGAAGGTTGAATTGGGTTCCTCTAGGCTAAGTGTCTACCTTTTCATGAGATTTAAAACACCATTATGAGGGTCCACATGGTACTAAACTTCCCCTTTGGGAAGGTTTTCTCCATCAGATCCTCCACCGGTGTCCCCATATTTGGATATCTTGGGGACAAAATTGTTCATCATAACTATACAAAGGGGTATATCATCAATATCACTTAGTATGTTAGGTTTTCACTGGATGGGGTTTAAGTGTATAGTAGTAGAATCTCACCATACATAGATCTTAACATGTGGATATTCCTCTCCAATGATTCTATGATGAACTGTGAATCTCTTAATTCTTATCTGTTGTAGGGTCAAATTCTAGGTAGGTGACACAAGGTGTTGTGCCCTGAGGAGTAATGCCAACTCAACCATGGGACACCAATGATTGATTTTTTCAAAGTGTTCCTAGTTTATTAGGTAGTCCAACTAGTATTCAAGGAGGTGAAAATGCATCATATTGAAATTCTTATGGAAACACCTGACTGGGTCCTGGGTTAGTGACATGCAATGTCAAGTTTGGGCATTGAATTCTTCCAGAATACCACCAAATTCTATTGGTAGCCATAATTTCTCCTTGTATATTATGTTGGGAAGGGGTCCAAAACTCTTGGTTGGGTCAATATTTGATTGTTGATGGATGAAAAATTGGTGGTGGTATAGATGTGGATCGGTGCGACAGTGGGATGTTCAATAGAGGAGCTGCTGCATGATCTGAATGATAATTATACACATGGTTTTCCCTTGAGGGAGGTACTATATGAATCATCACATCCCTATAGGAATGGATACATAATATGTCATCATGTGAGAGGGTGGAGGTAGTCATTAGCAGTTCTACAAGATGCTCGTCGTCTATCAAACTCAAGAATAGATATCTTTGATCTCTACTAGAGGTCTATAATGAAACCAGTGATGATAGAGGTGACTACACCATGAGGCCCTGTAAGGTATCCATATCTTCCTCCACCTTAATATACCAATAGGTGGATTTAGTAATTTTGTGAATCTCAACTTCTTGGATGAAAAAAATCATCTACCAGGCTCTTTCCCATGACTCTGATGCAGATGTCTAGGATTAAGGTTCCATCATTGAATCTCATTTTGCCTCAAAATATGAAAATCTAATATGATTAACAATGAATTTCCACATCATGAAACTATTCCTTCAGTTGTGGCTATTTTACATTCTTCCCCAAGATGGTTCTTTTGGGTAGGGATATTTTTATCATGGGGAGGACCTCCATAATGGTTAGTGATGGAGAAATATGGTCCTCCTCATTGGTAAATATGGATATTGGATGGACCTCATTATTGTTTGTTTTCATAGTGGGGAGGACCTCTAGTTGGATTTTTGTAGGATTTGGGATGACCTCCACTATGGTTGTTGAAATAGAAGCGAGAACCCCTACCATGGAATGTGGGAAAATTTCGAGGGCCTCCATTCTGACATATGGTAATGACTTGGGTAGGAACTCAGTACATTCAATTGATGCATGAGGAGGACCTCCATACTGATTGGATATGATATTGGTAGGGCCTCCATGATGGTTGTTGAAAGATTGGGGAGTACCTCCACATTGGTTGGATGTCACATGGGGAAGGACTCTTTGGATATTGTTGATGGAGTAGGCAGGACTTCCGCTTTGATTAATTATATATTTGGGAGGTACTATTCTTGATCCAGGAATGACATGAGGATGGCCTTCATGCTAATATCCAATGGCACAAGGAGGAACTCCATCTAGGGAGTGGGGAGAACCCCAACTGTGATTGTTTGTTAGATCGGAAGGGAATCCATATTTACTTTCAATGAAGCAGGTATGACCTCTACATTGACCAACACTATGGAAAGGAGGACATTTTCTTGTGCTGGGGGAAACATGGGGATGGCCTCCATATTGATTAATGGTGATAGCATCGGTAGATATTCTGTACAAGTTTATAATGTAGTGGGGATTACCCTCACTTTGATTAATGGGAACATGATTAATACCTTTATGCTGATTGTGGGAGTAGTTAAGACCATTGCTTTTGTTGGAAATGATAAGGAGAGGACCTCCGTACTAAAGTTCATCATCACAGAGTAGTCCATAATGACAACTGGTGTTTCCAATGATTTATATAGTCTACCCAGCCTTTCCATAATGTGGATAAAGTCTCGATGCCAATTCGGAATTTCTGGGTCCCTACTCAATAGTGACATGGATTTGGTAGAATGTTCTAGTGGTGGTAGGGGAAGAAGATTTATAGAATATGATGCCCCTTTATGATCATTCTATTGGTATTATGCCCGATGGTGACATCTAGGGGTTCCAATAGAGGATGGATGTGAAGGGGTATGGTCTACCTATTCCTCATCCTATAGGACAAGTCGATGTTGGAGTTGATGAGGCATAGTGGGAACTCTTCTCGGAAGCTCCTTGGAGGTAGTCACAAACAAGGTGACATGAGCATCCCCCACCTAATCAGTGTTGTTGAGTGAGTCATAGGATCACTCATGGGAGAGTCTTATAATGTGGTTTACTATTGGAGTGGGGATTAGTGGCTCCCAATAAAACCCTTGGGGTGGTGGTGTCGATGAGGCACAAAAGCATATAGGTCTTGGTGAGTTGTTCCCCTCAGGAGAATGACCCCCCATCTCATACTCTGGTATGAGGATGTCCATCACCCTCCTCTGTATAATTTGGGAAGGTGAGATAGAGATTGGGAACTCAGTAGCTGTGGTCATGGATGAAGTCATGGAGGAGGTGTAGTCATGCATGATTTATGCATTGAAATATCTCATTCTCCTACATCGTTGGTCATTGGGGGTTGGATTCCTATAGCATGTGTCCTACAAAGCAGGAGGATTCAACTACTAGTACAGAGACAAGGAATGAAATTCCCAATTCCCCAATGTCATCTATTCTTCCATATTTAGAGAGAGAGGGATCTACATTTACTATGTTGCATACCAGAATTCCGAATGTTTAACTGCCCAAATTTATGGTGTGTTCCATGTAAGGAACACTATTTTCTTAGTGGGTCATAACACCAGATAGTTGAATCTCAAGACATGTTAATCTTATGATGTATCAAAATATAATATTTCCCATGTTGAGGATGAGAGTTTCATTTTGGGTTCACCATTTATGATGAGGGCCCGACCTTATCACCTTCAGAGTATAATCCTTGATATGGAGACAAACAAGACTAATCCCTAAGGGTAAAGGAGAAAAGTTTCACGTTAGGTTAATCATATCTATTTTTAATGATTTCAGCAAGGTGTAACCATCCCTCATGCTGACGCATAATGGAATCACATTCTATTTCCCCGAAAACCCACATTCCAATGGTGGGTAGCATTTATCACTCTTAAAAGTGTGGTCTTCTCTTTGATTGATACAAGATAATTGCACATCAATTCCTTCCTCCATGGATTACTCCATGGAATTCTTCACCTAGTATGTGTAACCCTCATAGTGCTAAGTCATTTTCATGGAACTCATTATCAGTTCCATGTCATTGTTGATTATGTTCAATTACACTTCTTATGTATCAATATTATGATGGGACTTGATAGGTTAGAAACCATTAGTCTAGGAGAGTTATATTATTGGGAGTTGTTGGAATTTTTGATTCATGGAACATTGGTAACCTGTACTTTTCCCCACAGGAGGGCTTCCTAGGGGGAATATTTAGGTATATAACCCAAGTAATACTATTTTTATCATGGGTTGTCTTCAGCCAAAGGAATATCATACATGATTTTCATCTCATGAATCCCATTTTTAGCTAGGTCTAGCTAACGCCATGGGAACATATCCTTTATGGGTTTTACATTGAGCATCCCATGTTTAGAATGATGTAGTAGTATGATATAGATTGAATGTGTAATTTCATGATGAGATCAAATTTGATTGATCAAAATTCCTCATGGAGGTGGATCAATGAGGTGTATCCCTAGGAGGAAGCACTGGGATGATTATCAATTGATGGACCAGAACTCCTTATAGGGATGGATCTGGGAGGTGTTTCCCATAATGGTATGGTGTAACACCATGAAAGAGGATGGTGAATGATCATGATGGTACATCAGGGAGGTGCATCCCTATGATGGGGAACCTTGGTCAACTATTTATCGGGATGGAACCTCAGAGTGGAGTTCTTTATACCCTGTTTTTAGAAAATGGATCAAAACCCAAATTGTTCAATTCCTTGATTATGGTCATGTTGCTGGACCAATCCATGTAGTGTAACATCTTATAGTGTGAACCCTAGAACCATGAAAGTAGCATCAACAAGGGATGGTGTAGGGGTCAGAAATGGAAGCTACCTTTGGAAGTAGGATTTCCCTTAGGAGTATTTTTTTGGGGATTACGTATGGGGGATACCATAGTGATTCTTGGAGAAGTGATTTTTTAGATGGGTGGATGGAAATTACACATGAGATAAATCCCAAATGGACCCAAAGGTTATGTGTACTTTGGTAGGGGAATGGTCTTACTAAGATGTGGTAATGTAAGGAAAATATGGATGGATTTAGATGGATTGTTGGGTTTGAACCATGGGGAGGCTCCCAATGTTTCCCAGTTAATTGAGAATAAATGCTAAGGTAATTTTTAATGGGACAAAACATATACAAGAGGAGGAAGAACATGTGGGGGACATGATATGGATGGTCTTATGCATCAAATATTCCCGTAGAGAATGTGTGGTCAGGATTATTATAGGAGGGATTCCCAAGGAATTGAATGCTGGTTGTCTTGGTCACTCATATCCTGTAAGTGTGTGTGAGTCATGATCTATCTGAGAAAAAATAGGAATTAGTAACCCTGATAGTTGTGTCACAAAACATTCCCAAACAAGAGATAGTGTGGGGATTATATGTAGATGTCTCTTAATGTGGATTTTATTATATGTGGGGAGTATCTAATTCCATGTGAGGTGGATCTCATTCATTGCATGTCATATATGGATCATCCTATACTTCTGGAACCATGGTTTTTGGGGATTACACATAAATGCTTCCATATGTGGGTGACTCATATCCCATGGTTGGAGAGATGGTGGAATCCCATGAAGATCATACACAGGGAAACACGTGGACATTTCATGTGGTGAGACAAGAGTTTTAAATCACATTATATGGATTTTTTCATATAGTTTGACATCATATGATAATGACATTGTACCTTGTAGTTTTTCATCTTCCTTATTGGATGTTTCCATGTAGTTTCACGTCATACAACCAAGACATGGAAATCAGTAGTCTCACATCATCCAGTTCAGATATGGGGGACTGACTCCTTACCCCATGGACTTACATAAATTTATCTCATTCATCATCATAAGAGGATGGATTAAGAAATTCCATGTCATGATAGTTTTGAGTAGTGGTTGACTCTGATGTCCACATGAGTTAGACTATGATGAGAAGTAAGAGGAATTATCATACCTATAATGAGAATAAAAAGGTAAATGGGAATACAAAGCCAATATTGAAGTGGAGTAGGCCATAGGAATAGGTTGAACATGTAACATTGGGTATTATAGTGCAGTTAGACAGATCAAGGATGGGTGTGGGGAACTTGGGAATTCAACCATCATGAAGAGGTGTCATCAAAAGGGAGGAAGAATGACGATGCCCAAAAGAGGGGATTCACATATCATAGGGCCACATCTAGAGGTTCATTATAAATATATAGTGATTCATGGAGTTCATGAGATTCATGATCAAGTCAGATTCATGAAATTTGGTGACCCTTCCTCGGAAGGAAGTCTCAGCACAAGAAAAGAGTTCTTCACGATGGCTTAATGCTTCGTGAAGACTAAAGTACCTTAGAGGGCCATAATTCTTATTTGAAGAGAGTAGGTATTCATGAATGGAATCCCAATTATGGGTAGAGGCTATAAAGAACACACAAGGGGGGGTTTTCAAAAATCCCAAGAACCTTGGATGATAAATTTGGTTTTGGTTCACGATGCCCAGTTGATTCATGAATTTATTTCAATTCTGAAGCTGAAAGGTCAGAGTAACTATAATCAATGGTTGGAATGAGACAGGTATTTATAGAAGAGGGGTCTCATTAAGCTGGGAATTGTTTGAAGAAGGAATATTGGGTTTCATTAATGGTCATGGTTTTATCGAGATTGAAAATTTTACCATCAAATATTCGAGTGTTTGCGAAGTAGCAACACCAAAATCATGGAGGTTACCATTTTTATGAATTCACAAAGGGATATCTATGATTGGGAGCCCCAAGAAATGGATACATGATGAAGACCCCCAAAAGGGATATTGGGCCATTTTGGTATGGACTTTCTCTAAATCAGATGGGTCTTTCTTGACTACTCCTGTGGCATGTATTTTTGTGCCAAAAGTGTTTATCACCAATCTTGTTGGTGTAAATAGGTTCAAACATTAAAAAACATTGTAATAGAAATTTAATATTTATTTTCCAACATATTTAGAACGTAATTAGTTTATTTTTATAGACTATACATCTCTCCAACATGTGAAGTTTAACCATTAACCTCAAATGACATGGTGAACCCTTATTTGAGTTTATTCAACTAATTTTTATCTACAAGACATATATACTATGTCATTGAAAACAATTCTTATTTAAAAGTCTATTTTCCATAAAAATCACCATAATATTAATTTTTTATATTAAATTTTTATTTCTTGAACTCATAAATATATCCCACATCATTCTAAAAATTCTCTTCTTTAAATCTTATAATCATTTCTTTTATTTATTAGTAATATCTACTCTATCTTAAACATTTTATTTTTTTCAAGACAAGAATTTAACTTAATAATTAACATTTAATTCATCTTTATTATTTCTAACTCATCCTCATAACATCACGATTTATCAAAAATAATTTCAATACACACCATAAAATTTACATCATCTTCTGGATGGATTATCAATTGTCCAACATATTCTTTCTTTTTCATTAAATTCTTCTCCAATATTTTATATATTTTTTAATTTTGGCGTTTTTATTCTTAATTATCAAATTTTGATCTTGAAACATTCTTTTTTGGTATATTTATTCAAAAATATCAAATTCCATTACAATTATAAAACTTTGGCGGACTATTTCCCTTTCCTTATCACTTTTCTATTTCAAAATATTTTGAAAAAAGGGAAAGGATCATATTGAATTATTCATCAACATCCTCATTTTTAGAATCACATGGTTTTAAAATTTCATCATATAAAATTTTATGATTTCTAATATCCCTAAAGGCCATCTCATTCTTTTATTTTTTCATAAAAGATGGTATTTCCCTCATTTTATAAGGAATTATAACATTATAATCCTCATCTATGGAAATATAATCTCTTCCCCAAAAGGATAAATTTTTTTGATCAATCCTATATGTGATGTTTATCATCAATTATTTAACAATAATAAAAACATTGATCTTCTCACCAAAACCCCAGATATTTCTATCAATATCAGTAAATCTGTTAAAATAGTGATTAATTATTTCATCACCATTTATTTTAATAAACTCATACCTTATTCTACATAATTTTAATTTACCCTTCGTAACATTTATAATACCTTAATAAAAAATATTAAAATTTTCCCAATTTTACAAGGATGTTTGATGTCTCATGAACTTTTTGTAAACCCAGTTTGAAAGATATTTTAGAATCTCATTTTTGGGATTTTTGATATAATTTCATATTTTTATTGTCCAAAAAGTTAATAGGAGTATCCTTAGAAATGGATGTAAATCCCCAAAAAGTGGAATCTCTATCATCTAGGAATTATAATAGGAGAAAGGGTAGTATCTTATTCGTAAAAATATAATTGTTCATGCCTTCAAATTTAGGGATTCCATAGATGTTTAAAAAAATTAAATTCAATATACTCAGAAACATATTGGACATTTTATAGGGAACTCAACAAAAATTACACAAGTCAATAGGTACTACATGGGGGGGGGGGTTAATCATTGGTATAATTTTACAATAGTTTATTTTAGAGTTAATGTTTTTGAAATAATAAATTATATAACCTCACATAATTAATTATTTTGGACAAAAATTCTATGAAAATGAAATAAATTAAGTATAAAACATATGGATTTTCAGAGTTTAACCTTAAATACATACTCTTTTTAAGATGGGTTAGTCACTCCAATAACATATTATCATCTAAAATGAATTTTGGATGAATAAGGACCTTCCTAAACCTAATAAAAAAGTATATCACTCTACCCTTCCTCTAGAATAACATTATGTAGTGGATATTACAACTACACTATGTAAAAATGAAAGACTCTCGGCCCGTATGGGTGTGAAAATTCCTAAGAGAATATAAATACTATAATTTAGTGGCCCTTTCTTTTTAAGAACCAGGATTTAGAATCCAATTTTGATAGATTTAATGACATAAAAGGATGTTTTTGGACTTTGTATGAGGTTTAAAGGGGTACTAGGGCATAGTGAAAAATTGGATAAGCCGAGTGGTTACTATATCCAAAGTTTTTGTAGCGCCACGAGATAGTCATCTATTCCTAGAAATAGAATTTTATAACTCTAATGGATAATAACAAACCAGTGGGGTTGAATGGGGTAAAAATAATCTTTTCCATATCTATGTTAATATGGGGGGAAAACCCATTTCATTCTCACTTCATACTCATTCAGATCAAGGATGAACCCCATTTATTGAACTCTTTACCCCTGATTAAGTGTAAATTTTAAGGCTATTCTCAAATGAACTAAAGTGCATCTTCAACATCAGTAACATCTATTCAACATATCATCTATTCCAAAATAATTTTTGTTTCAATGGATTAGGGATCCAATTCTATTTTAATTTAAGGATGATTTAATTTTCCATTTATCATGGAGTTTCTATGTGTATTTTGTACAGAATATCCCATAATGATGAATCCCACAGTCACACATTGTTTTGATATAAGTATGTTGTCACCTTTATATTTTAAATGTTTGTGATTCAAATTAAATTAAATTTATAATTGAGATGTGTTTTCCTATTGGGTATTTTTCTTTTATGGCATAACGGACATCCCAAGAGATCATATACTTATATCATTTATCTTTCTAATGAGGCATATCTACATTCTATTTTTTTTAAGGTTTTATACATTAATTAATTAAATTTGATAATTGAATTGTGGTCATGTGTTAGGTTTTTGTCCCAAATTGTTGATAGGACTAAGTCATGGGTAATTGGAGATGGTTTGTTTATGATTTTACTACAATGAGGTCAACTAGTGGGATTATAGGAATTTATTGATAATTAAATATATAATAAATTATTTAAATATATTTATAATTAATTAATATTTTACAATTTCATTATAATTAAATCGTTTGGTTATTTGGATACAAGAAAAGGCCTCAGTGTTTTTGATGATGTTTGGATGGACATGATGATCCTAGGAGAGAGATGTCATGATTAAAGTTAAAGTGGCCATTATGATTAATATATTAAGGGCTTTGATAAAGTATAATTAACCTTAGACAATTAGGATCAAATCCTATAAATATTATTTATCATAGTTTTCAATGGAGACGGAATCACTGGGCTTTTCCCTTAACCAAGTATATGTCATGATTCAAAAATTGAAACATGAATGAGACCATTGATTAGATAAGTTCAAGAGTATTAAGATCACAACCAAAATCTTTTTTGTCGAACAACCTCAAAAAAGTTTCATAATCACAAACCATACCCTTAAGGCGTACACTAGTGTAATAAGGCGTAATATATATATAACCTAGTATTATGAATTCAAATATTTTATTTTTAATGAAATAATGATTATATTTATCATTTTTTATTATTACATCATAAATGATTAATGAATTTTACACAAAAATAGATATTGAAACAATGAAATTGAAATTGTGTTTTTGGGAAATATATAATTTCAATTAATACAATATTTTTTTAATTCATGAATTTTGTATGTAAATGTAATTTTCAGGAAATATTGTTATTAAATAATATTATTTAAATATAAATAATAATATAATTTAATAAAGCCCAATGTAATATTTATAAGGGTATGGAAATAGTTATCATAGTAAAAATGACTATTTTGAAAAATAGAAGGATTTGATTTAAAAGTTATAATTCCAATATTAATAAAATTGTTTTTATAAAATAAATATTTTCTTTTAAATCATAATGAAAAAATTATTTGAAATAGAATTTTTCATACTTTTATAGGATGGTTGAATTTTAGGAAAAAATTAAATATGTTATAATTATGTAGAATGTATTATGAAAAAATAAAATACTAAATTATATATAATACATAAAATAATGATTTTAGAAGAAAAAAATTTTGTTAACCCTTTAAAATAATGTTATTTATATATTATATGACTAATTTTATATTTTTTTAACAAATCCTAGAAAAAAAATATTATATGTTATTATTTTAAAATCAATTGTTTATGGCCACGACTGACATCCACATCATGGATGGTATTATATTAGTGAGGTCTGTTCATAGAATTATAATGTATTAAAAACCAATCATCTATGGAAGACACAATGGGATTTTATTTGGTTTTGATTATTTTATTTTATAGAGTCAAAAACCTATGTTTTGAATTTAAAAATGAAATCCGCTATGACATTTTATTAATACTGCCAACATCACACTCACATTCCCAAAAAATGAATTATGTAAAATGTTACCCTCTATCAATAAATAATGTAAACCAGATATTCTTATACATTGATACAACAATTTTTTTAGATTAATATTTGATACATTATGCCAACACAATCCTCGTGACCATAATAGTCTAGTGTCTTTGGATACTAGAAACATAATATTCTTATTTTGTGAAAGATGTTTAACATCTCTCATAAATACCATCCAATTTGTAAATATCACAATCATAACCCACAAAAAAACATTATTTATATTATGGGAAAATGAATCATATGAAAGTTTGAGCCTAGGAACTAAATATAGGTAAAAAAGAATGATAATTATGCATCACATGAAAATAAGGGCATTAGAACATACACATTATATTTGAAAACCATAACCTAAACTTCAATGATCATAATATTGGGTGATTGAATAAAATTATAAGTTCATATGATATTAATCATGATTAAATCAATGAAAATAAGCCAATAAGGAAATGAATGGGCATATACATAGATTTTTGGAATTACCATAATTATAGAAAATCATTTACTTAGTATACACTGCTCATGGAAAAATCATTTCAGGGAACTCCATGGGTGGCTACACCTCCTAGGTTGGAAACACCACCATCCCTAATGGAATAAATTTCCACATAGTGTAGTGGTCTCACTCCCAAAACTATCATAGTAGTCAAGGTTCCCTACCAAGACCTTCATAGCAGAAAAAATCCCTTACCGAACCAAGTTCACTCCCTACTTTAGTAATATATATCTCATTAGATATAAATATTTACACAATTCATTAGAGTGACACATATACCCCCCATATTTTTTTATAACAGAACCACCTTCCATAGATATAATAGGACCACTATCACATTGTGATAATCAACCATATGTGTCCTATAAGATCATAAAAGGGTTAAAGAACCAACATTAAATAATACATATTCTAGTTCATTTAAAAATTTAAATCAATTTCCTTTCCCAAATATTTTTTGGTTTATATTATTATATAATTAAGAAAAATACCTTCGTAGTAAACCCATACTTTAACATTGGACACTTATACTTAATATCCATTTTTTCACCAATGGGACCATGTTTAAAATAAAACATGTTTTCTTTTCAGGAAATTTCTTCACAAATATGATCTAAACCACTTCTTTTCCCATATTCATTGATAAAATAAAATGAAATTCATTTTAGAAATGTGGGAGGAGGAAAAAAGTATCAATAAGGTGAAAAATAATGAAAACCATTAGTTTAGTTAAAACCTTAAAAACCCACTGATTTTTTTTATCAGAAACACATATTTTAATCTAAAAATTGAATCCTTTTCCCTTTAAATAATCATTATCTAACCTTTTAAAACTAAGAAATTTCCATGAAAACACAGTAAAGATCATAGAAAAAATACGGGTTCCTTTGAATATCCTCATCATAGTACCCTTACAAAACCAATAAAAAATCTGTACAAATTGGAATATCAATATGGTTGACTTTGAATATAATTCAATGAAAAATTAAATCTTTACTTAATGCATTGGAGCACTATCTGGGTGAACCCATTATATAATCTATAACAGGATCACTTAGATCAATCTAGTAATACCTATAATAAATAATGTCCAATAAACATATCATGAATAAAGACACTAAAAAATCTACTAAACCCATGAGCAAAAAAATTGAATATCAAAAGAATGATTATTCTTGAAAGTCACTTTTGTAATATAAAATATGAACTTGTAATAAAGAAAAACGTTTTCATTATAAATAATTTTGAAAACCAGTATTGAAAATATTAAATAAATAAAGCATCAAGTAATAATAAAATCCCATTTTGATGTATGAGATTAAAAGAACATTCTTTTTAAATTTTAAAAAAGATACATTAAAATAGGATTTTTTAAAAATGTCCCTTACATAAAGCCATAAAATAATATTTTTTGAAAAAACTTGAGTGAATTTTGTAAATTCAATTTTAATCAAAAATAATTTTCATATAAATACATTAAGTAATGTATATTTGAAAAAATGGACATGAAAAATAATAATTTATAAAATAAAATTTTAAATAACATAAAAGAATGTTTTTAGATAGATTCCCTTATAAATACTATAACATTGAATTGTGTGCTAATTAAAATAAACAATTATGTTTATCAATTGTAAATAGATGTAAAATAATTTAAAATATACATAAAAAATAATAATTTATTACATACATTACCTTATAATGACATTATCAGTGAAGTTGAAGTTTTACCTAATGAATGGAAATTGAGTTAAGAAACTCCCTTAACTCGAGTATGATTTGTCAAAAATGTCCTTCATGTTTCTGAATAATAAAAATAATTTGATTATTTAATTTCATGATAATTTTTTTCATTTTTATCATTCATTTTATATCACTTATTAAAATGTTATAAAAAGTACTTAGTTATTTATGTTCTCATCAGGCATTTTTACCATATTCGATTCATAAGATATAAATGACTTCGTTAGGTTGACATTGGTCAAAGCAGAAAATATTCCATCATTAAATAAAAAATATTCATGAAGTAATTATAATTTTTTTACTTAAATTAAAAATTTAAATACATCCATTACTTACAGTTATAAAAGGGAAACTTCATTAAAATCATGGAGATGGTAGGTAATATGTATGCATGAGCAACATTTTCATTTTTCAATGACTATTATAAAAAGAAGGTAAGTATCATTTTATCTTCACAGAATGTTGTTATTATAATATATATATATATATACATATATATATTCTGATATTTATTTAAATATAATTAGATATATCATATATGTGAAATGAAGATGAAAAATGAATCACATCGCTTTGTGGAGGTGGTAGTCTGCACGTACGAATGAACGACATTGTCATTTTTATGTGCATGAAAAGGTATGAATATAAGTGATATATTATATTTTATTAATTATAAATATTTCATGAATATCATATATAAATATTAATTCTATAATTATAACTAGTATTGAGAGATAGTTATGGAAAATTAATTACATTTGTTCATGAGGCTTTACTCCATCAAACACACAAATGAAAAATTCTTTTTCCAATTTGTTAGATGTGGAGATGAATATAGCCTATCATATAAAAATAATGAAGAATTAAAATATTTTGGATATTTATATATTTATTTAAGAATAATTGACTAATATTTAGAGGAGTTTGAATAAAAATGAAAAGTAAAACTAGAAAAAAAATTACAACTCTCTTTTGGAAAACTACCTTTTCATATCACCTTAAGACCATTATGGTTGGTGTGTTTTCTAAACAAAGAGCACTAGAATGATGTTATAGACTCTAAGAGAATATTTTGGTAGATAATGGATGAATAAAATCTATTTATGTATGCAAAAATGCGAATAATATGTTTCATTTTATCATAGAGGGGAGGGGAACTCTTGGAATTTCTAAAATTACTCAAATAATATAATTTTATTTTCAATTAAAAATTTCTCCAAAATTATTAATTTCTATGTTAAAATTTTTATGGGTTTAAATAAACATTACCAATAAAATTTATATATATTTTTTCAATTTATTACCCTTATCATTTAGTTTTATCCCTTATTTTACCCCTTTAACTCGTACTGTGCGAACATTTATTTTTACTCTTCGAGGGTCGATATTGACACAGTAAAATTCCAAACGGCACATAAATGGATCATGGTTGATATTTGAAACAGTATCCAAATAATGTTTCTTAATTTAATAATTATATAGATTTTAAATGTTTTAATCAAATATTACATATTTCAAAACATCATAAATGTCAATTGGGGACAATATTCATTACATTGACTTTTAAAAATAATAATACAACAATATAAATTCAAAAAAATGTCAATACATTCTTAATATGTCAAATTAATCTATAAAAACAACTTTTTAAATTAATTATATAATATTATAAATATTATATTATTTTTAATATCATTTATCTAAATTTACCATTAATTAAATAATTTCTACATCTGTGTTGTGAAAGCAATTATAGTAATAATTTATTCACTGAAAATAAAAAACAAATTACCAAAATGAAAAGAAACATTTTTTTTTAAATTGATTAGTTATTATGGAATATAATATCTATATAAATTAAAATTAAAATTTTTATGTTTTATAAAAATATTAGGGTGACATCATTTAGTTTTCATAGATAAATATTAAAAATATCATAATTAATTACCAAAAAAAACATGCAATATATATATATACCTTGAATGATTATGGAATAAAATTACCCTTCCAAATGATTTTGGATTATTTTAGTGTTATTTTATATCTCATATCTTATTATTTCTACCATTAATTACCTAATTTAACTTTAACATTGAAACAGAAATTACAAAGGTTACTATTCATGTTGTCCAAAAAATAAATATAAACTATTTAATAAATTTATACCCTATAATTAAAAATATGGAATACATTTTTAAAAATAAAAAAAAATATATGATTAAGAATTTAATTTATAATTAAATTATAAAAAAGATGAAAAAAATAGTTTTTTAGAAAAATGGCCATTTTAAACATAAAATGTTTTTTATGTAATTAAATTAAAACATAAATTAAGAAGACAATATTTGGATTATTTTTTATCAAGATTAAGGAATTAATTTTTAAAACAAAATTGAAATATAATTATAATTATTAAATATATGAAATGAAATAAAATCTTTCAATAAAAATAATTTTGTATCCCTGTTATTCAAAAAAATCTTCAAATTATAAAATTATAGGCATATTATATTTTTGATAATATTATTTAAAAAATAATATTTATTTAGTTATGTAAAATTTATAAAATATTTATTAATTAATTATATTATTCACTAACAAAAGTTTTAAAAATAATTTTGGAAGAAAATGTATTTGAAGAATAAAATGACTTTTCTAAAATTTTGTTATGAATTATCTGTGACTAAATTAATAAATTATTAATGTGTAAAATGATTTTATATTTAATATCTTAGATAATACTATTCATTCTCTCCAGTTTAATGTCTACACCATAATAGTCACATAATAACTATATTTAGTTGTTCATTTATACTTAGTGTTGCATATCTCTTATACTATCAAACATAGTTTTTTACTTTTAAAAATCTGTGATGTTATATTCTCCCCCTATTTGAAAATTGTGTCCCCGTAATTTTTTACTTTAAGCTAAATAACTATGGATTGACTTTTTAAAATACCTTTGTTGAAATTGCACATCACAAAAAGGATTAATAAAACATCCACTTTAAAATAATGAAATAGAATTACATGGGTCATCTGGAATAACAAATAACTTGGTTTCCTAGTTGGAAAACATGTAAATGGAAGAGAAAAAATAACACCCATTTACTAATAAATAGTGACAGATCACAGATTTATGATAAAGTGAATCATTATAAAACAAGAAATCTATGATGGCTTAATAGGATACTGATTTCCCTAAATGAAAAGAAAACATATAATATTTTTTGTTTCAAAATACATTTCTTAGAGTTGGGAAACTTATTTACAACCTATTTTATGAACAGAAAGAAATATACATACATTGTTATAATAATTTCATCCTTAAATAAATTTCTACCAGAAAAAGCTTATTTTTCTCCCGTCAATGTCTACTCAAGGTGAATTATTCCTACCCAATGAATTATAATAATCATCTATGGATCACTAAATACACACAAAAAATATATCAATCTATTCCTCCAATTTTTAGACATAGAATACATGGTTAAGAATGGATAAGATAATTTCTCAAAATGAAAAATACTTTATATTATGAAAATCTATTTTAATTTCCAAAAATTAAACATTATTTCAATGTTCAACTTAGATCATTTGATAAATTTTTTATCCTTGAAATTACTCAAACATATTAAAGACTAATATTTAAACCATAAAAGTTGATGTATATTATTAAAAAACCTTCAATATTAAATTTTGAATTTATGTCCAAGTAAAATCAAATAATCCCATAAAAAAGTATATACATAAATGATGTAACCTCTATGATATTTTAGTCATTTCTATGAAGAAACCAAATCACCATAAATCCAAAATAAAATCATGTTCACTGCTAAAATAAAATTCCAATTTTATTCATCCAAAAAAAATCCATAATATTCTATTTTACATAATATCAACGGATTCCCAAAATAGTGAACGTTTTATAAAATAACACCAATCACCTAATCTATAAATCTCTTTCCAAACCCTTGATAATCTATTGGATAATACATATGCCCCCAAAATCAAATTATTATTCATCCATAAAATTGTTTAACAAAAAATAAAAAGTCATACTAACATGGACATCCCATAGGGTATTGTTAGGTGATGCATCATATTTTTCCTTTAGTTGTTAGTTCAACTACCATGACCTTTCTAGATGTGTGGGGTGATCAAATGTTCTAAATTTTTTCCTTTTTTAAAAACATATAATTCTTAATGAATTTTCAAATATATAATAAAATACCCAATATAACCATAATATATTCAACATTATCTAATTTTTTTAAACTAAATGGTTATCTCATACTTTTAAATTTTCATCCCAAAAATTAATAACTAATAAACAACTCAAAAATTAATGGTCTCCAAAAATATTATTAGTCACATTAAAATTTCATAACCTAAATCCTTAAAAGATATTTTTGAGACATTGATCTTATAGTCAAAATTGAATTAATAAACCAATGATAATATCTAAAACCATTAATAGTACCTTACATGAAAACATACTAATCTCTTGAGTTATGTAAACTCTATATTGATACAAACTGTATGGACTCAACCTTAAAAAATATATATTTTAGTTATTTTAAAACAAGAAATAACTATTATTTCCCAAAGAAAATTTAGGTTTAATGTTTTACTAAATTGGTAAAACACTTACATAGTAAATTTATACATTACATGTGGACACTTATAGTATGTATCTATTTTTTTCCACTAAAGTTATCCCTTTTAAAATAAAATTTGTTTTATTTTCGTGGATTATTTTCAAAAAATTGATCTCTACCTCTTCATTGTCCATACACATCATTAAATTAATTTGAAAATAACTTTAAAAAATTAGGATGAGAAAAAAATATCTATAGGTGATAAAAGATAGAAAATTCATTGTTCAGTTAAAAAGATTAAAACCCATTGAAACTGTTTCTAAAAAACATAACATTTTATTTGAAAATAGAATAATTTAAATTTTAAAAATATCCTTATATATGAATTTGAAATCAATATAATTATATTAAAACTCATTATTAAGCATAGAATGACATGTTTCTTCCTATGGAAATCACCATAATATTATACTTATGAAGCCCTTACAAAAAACCATAAAATTGGAATATCCATATTACCAAATTCTAATTTAATAATTTATAAAAAATAAATACCCATTGCATTGGAGCACAATCTGGGTGGCACCATAATACAAGCTATAACATGCTCACCCAGTGTTATCTTGGTGTGCCCATAATAAATAATGTTCACATACCATATCATGAATAAAAATATTGAATAATCTTTTATACCCATGGGGGAAACACTTTCTGATATCAAAGTACCCCCTTTTCTTATAAATAACATTTAAAATATCAAATCCACCCACATAATAAATAAACAATTAATTTATATGGAATTGTTAAAAAATATTAATTTAATAGTAATGAATTAAAGCTTCATGAATGTAGAAGACTTCTAATGCTACATTAGCTAAAAAAGCATTCAATTTGAGTTTTATAAAATGATTCATCTATAGATGATTTTGAAAGAAAAAAATTTACTTAAAACTTAAAAAATATTCCTTTTTTAAATTTGTTGACAAATTATAAAATTAAAATTTTAGAACATTTCTGTCTATATAAACACATCTATAAAAATTGTTCTGGAAACTTGTACTTGTAAAATACATATATATATAATAAATCATTAAAACATATAAAATGATGTTATTTTGTTAGAGTCCCTTAAAAATATCATTACTTTGAAGTGAAAAATAATAAAAAGAATAAATTTTATATATCAGATGTAAATCCATATAAAATAATTGACAACATTAATATGATAAAATTTTTTTTTACACATAATATTATCTAGACATAATCAATGAAGTAGAAGTTTAACCAAATTAATCGAAATTGTGTTTAGAAAATACCATACATCGATTCTGATTCTCACATATATTCTTAATCATAAGAAATAACAAACTTATATTAATTATTTCATTCTTGAGAATGTTTTTCAGGTTTATGATTCATTTTATATAAATTGTTACCAATTTATAATAAGTACTTAATTATTTATGTTCACATCAGACATTTGGGCCATAGTATGTTCATTTGGTCAAAATGACATTTGTAGGTTTACATTGGTCAAAGAGGAAAATATTAAATAATCTGTAGAATAATATTAATGACATAATTATCATTTTATACATTAATTACACTTTTAAATACTTCCATTAAATATGGTAACAAAAAATGAACTACCTTAAAATCATGGAAATGGAAGGCCATACGTACACACAAATGTCGTTTAAATAGATCATAGTTGATATTATAAATTTCATGATAACAACATTGTCTAAATTAAAAAATTTAGGAGTTTTATATCATTTAATAAATTATTAATTATTTTAAAATAACATTAGTGTCAATTTTGACTATAGTCATTACTATGCCTTTAGAAAATATAAATAAAACACGATAACATCAAAAATGATTTAAACACATCAATAAAATGTAAATTCAATATCTAAAAATGGTGTATTTCATTAAATATCTCATAGTTTATTTATTTTAAAATTTTAAATATCATTTAATTAGTTTCTTTTATAATGAAATAATTATTCCATTTGTGTTGTGAAATAATTTAAGGTAATTAATTTTTCACTATAAAATCTAAAATAAAACACCATGATGAATATATATATTTCAGATTTCAAATGATTTTTTATAGTATAATATATCTTCTTGACAAACATATATTAAAAATGTTATAGTTATTAAAAATATGAACGTGATATCTTTTACTTATCTATAAATAAATCTTATAAATATCATAATCAATTAAAAAAGGAAAAAAGAAAAAATATATGATCCTTGAATTACTATAAATGAAACATAATCATCTAATAAAATTAGGTTAGGTGTTATAGTTATTTTTTAGTCCCTTATCATTTTATTTTTATCCTTAATTATATGATTTACCATATACCATGATAACCACAATTTCTAATGTTACTATTCATGTTGCCAAAAAATAAATGGGTCCTAATTACTATTTTCCCCCATTCTTCCAAATATGGAATCCATTTTTGAAAATCCAAAACACATAATTTTCAGAATTTAATTTAATATTAAATTATAAAATTGCTATAAAAATTTGTCCTATAAAAAAATTCCCTTTTCTAAAAAAAATGTTTATAACAAATTTACCTATAAAATACATTTATAAAACTGTAATTGTATTACTATAGATCAAAATGAAAAAATTATATTTTTAAAATACAAAAAAATAATTTTAATTTTATAATATTATAAAAGAAACACAATTTTCAATAATAAGTAGTGTTTTTTTGTATTCATTGAAAAATAATATTTTTGTAAAATTCCCCAAATTCGAACATAAAATAATTTACATTTTATGATATAAAAAATTGTATTTATTTCCATAAATAAAATTTATATAATTTCTAGAAATTAATTATATTATTCTCTCACAATAGAAATAAAAATCATTCTTGAAAACATTGTATTTTAAGAATAAAATTTTTGTAATAAAATTAACATATTAATCTTCTAATCATTAATTAATATATTATTAAGTAGATGAAAAATATTTTCTTATTTATTTAGTTAATACTACTAATTTTATCCATTTTAATGTATAGGGTATAAGAGTTACATAATAATAAGATTTATTTTTTCATTTATTACCTGTGTTTCATATCTTCTATGCTATCGAGCTTAGTCATTCTCTACAAAAATCACGATTGTAAAAAATGGTTCAATAAAAATAATTTAATCATAAAATCTGGAACCTAATAGAAATAGTAACAATGTTTTCCTTGGATCATATCCCCAATAAATCATAAGTAACCACAAAGGATGCCATCCTAGATGGAAAATGAATTTGAAATATTACAGTGTACATTTTTTGAGAAAAATAGCCTTTCCACTAGGAAAACCCTTTTAAAAACCTATATAAAATTAAAAATAAATTTCCTAAATATTATCCTTGAAAAAATATAATAAAATCACCAAATAAAATAATTTTCACGATGATAGTAAATTCTATTTATTCCATACACATTAAAAATTGAATATTCCTTTCACATAATTGGTAAAATCCAATTTGTTGTTAAAAATAATATGAAGATTCGTATCAAAAATATTGTTAAAATGTTAAAATGGTTAAAAAATTATTTTAAAAATCATTATATATTGATAATTGTTTTTATAAAATCATTGTTTTGGACGGAAAATGAATTTTGACCAATGAGAGTAATAAAGTCAAATGGCTATAATAATCATTTCTCAATAATTATAATTACTACAGAGTGGAAATATGGTAGTATTAATTTTAAATATCATTAATAAACATAGGTGTAGAAAATTAATGAAATTAATGATACAAAAATCATAATATTTCTTTATTGTAAAAATAATCATAAAAATTCCCCAAAAACGATGAGATAGTAACGTAAAAATGTTACCAAATTTTTATCATTGAATTTTAATACCCACACATGAGTGATATAAATTGAAAGTTAAGATAACATTGGAATAAATAAAATAATTATATTACATATCATATGGTCTATATATACTCCGTAAAGGGGAATATAGGTTCCTAACATTTTATATGACTAGAAGAAGGAAAACTGAGTCAAAAATCCATTATTGATATTGTATCATCTAAACTGTAAACCCCAATAAATATACATACTAAAATGGAAGTGTAAATAAAAATTATTTTATGTATAATTATTATAATATGAATTCATGGGCATTATATATAACAAATAAAACAAATATCTAGTGAATATGTAATTTGCGTCACAAAATATAATATTGAGATGGAAATCCCTTACTGTAAGTCCCAAAATCATTTGTACTCATTAAAACAAAATTTATAATAAAAATATGATTATTATAAATATATTAAAATACCATTATTATATATATATATATCATATTGTTGGTCGGAGTGGATACTCAAGACGTGGGTGAATTGAGTTCCAATTAAAATTTCTTTTAAAAATATTTCTCTTAAAATACCCCTATTTAAAAACAATGTTAAACTGTAGTGAATTTATACAGAGTGTAAATTTTCAATTAGTTTCTCAAATATTGATTCGGTCTTAGTTAATTAAATTTGAAGATAAAATTGACTTTGGAAACTAACTTACTGGTTTACAATAAGTATAAGCACTTTCTAATTTAACTATCAAAGTAACTTTAAAACAAATTATATTTCAATGTAGTAGGCAGCGGAATATGAAATATATATATATAGTATACTAATGACTTAAACTAAAAAGAACATCATATTTAACAAAGAAGTTCAGTCTTAACCCGAGACTTAGTCCTCTCAAGCAATTTATATAAATTGATCCACACCCTGGATCGAGGTTAATAACAGTACAATACTGTACAGGTCCAAAGACCTCTACCATAGTTCTATATGGGAAACCAAATAATAGCTCATAGTTGTCCAGGTCTTACTCGACCTCTACCACAAACCATAGTGGGATAACAAGAAAGTTAATAGAGTTTGAATGAGGATTTAAGAATCCTATAGCTTAGCTCAAGAGACAGTGTGTGTAAAATAAACAGGGTACACACACTACTCAAAATTTAAATAAAAGAATCACTAAAGAAAGTATGAATGAGTTTAGAAAATATTTAGTGATTGGCAGTGCATCTCTGGACTCGTTTGATTGGTCAGAAAAGCTTCTATGTCCTTCTTTGGTTTTTTTTCAGAAAAAAGAGTGTCGATATTTTCTATGGTTCCAAGTTCAGCTTATCATCCTGAGTGCATGATGTGTTTTTTGTAGTTCTTCACTCAAGATTCACCTTGTGTTCTCCTCTGGAAAATAATTGCTTCGTGTATGTCTAATGTTCTTGGAGTATGGATGTAGTCTTTTTATATGCACCACTTTCCAGTTCTTTCTTCACACATCAAGCACATTCTTGGTTACTTTCTCTTTCACACCCATATAAACTCTTCTTGTTCTATCTTTTCGTATATAATGTCAAGTGTTCACTTCCCTTCCCTTTATATCATTCAGCTCCGAAAAAAGGAATGATCACCTTTTTCAATGTTACTATGTACGGTTCCTCGACCTGGCAATAAAATTCATTAAATAACATTAACTGCATTAAAAATATCAAATATTACTGTTTATTAATAAATAAATAATATTCAGAGTATAGAGTTTGACTGGTTGGTCAATCATTAGTACCTTCTGTTGGTAGATGTTTATGGTGGACTTTGTGTAACAGTGACCTTCCATCGGTAGCTCTTTGAACATGTATCAGTAGCTCCTCGATATCAGTAGCTCTTAATCTATATATTGGTAGATCTTGACATCGGTAGCATTATATACCAGTGACTTCATTCTTTCTGTAGCTCTTGGTATATTGGTAGATTGATGTATCAGTGACTATCTGTACTTGTATCTGTAGATCTTGTTATCATTATCTCCATGCATCAGTAGATGTTTTCACTTGTATCGGTGGACTTACTCTATCGATAACTGTTGGTAGACTAGTTCTATCGGTATCTCTAGTCTGTCGGTAGCTCTATGTATCAATAGCTCATGTTAGTAGACTTTTAGTCTGTGCATATCGGTAACTTCGTTTTATTCTAGTGCTTATGTGTATCAGTAGACTTATGCACATCGGTACCTCCATTCTGTACTATCAGAATTGTTCTATGCTTACCGGTAGCTCTGTTAATATCAGTAACCTTATATTATCGGTGACTCTGTCTATCAGTAGACTAAGTCTATCGGTAGACTGAGTACCGGTAGCTCTTTATCCATTACTATATGCAGATCAGTGACTCAACACTTATCTATTTTATACACAACATATCCAATTAGGTTAGAATTACTTCAGAACTTATATAAACATAGATAAACATTGATTAACATATTTCTGAGGATATTTTATTATTATTATTATCTTGATCACAGATTTATAGAATTAATATAAAGATAAACATTAATTGGGATTATCAATATATATGAAATCATAATAAGGATTACCAAAATAGGTGAGGTCAACAATCTCACCCTTTTTGATAATCACAACTTATGATATTATGATTTTAAAAATAGTGAGTAATTGTATTAGAGGATATATCATTAAATTCAAGTGTATCAGAGAAAACAATATATTATATAACATAATATATCAAAGATATAATTAAATGCCATGGTATCATAGAAGCAAAGAATGGTAGCTCTTCCTTAGATAATATTGTTCCCCATTTTATACTTTCTCCCCAATATTCTCATAATAGTTCTCCCCCTTTGTGATAATCAAAAAGTGGGAAACAAGAAAGTGAAAAGAAACACAATGAGAAAAGAGATAAAAGACAGTTGCATTTCATGATTCAAATAAGGTACAAAAAAATAAAACAAAATACAATGGATTCCTATCAAACAGTCTAGCCACTTGTTCAATCCACATCCTCAATGTGATATTTGACCTTGGGATCAGTAGAGGATTTTGGTGATAAGGATGCTGGTGAAGGCTTAGGAATTCCGGAAATGACCACAGGAGGTTGAGCCACTGACACTATGTCGGGCCTGTACTGAGGAGTTCCTTGAGTGATCATGGGAGTAAGGGTTCGGATGGCTTGAGCAGGAGTCATCTGAACTGGAGAAGCAGTAGAGGCAGAAGTAGGTAAGGTTGGAGGTGCAATCACTGTCCTAGCATCAACCAGCAGAAAAGGCATCAAAATATTTCTGCAATCCATAATGATTCCTCCTCCTCTCTCCATTGCAGATATGAAGTCATCCTTGTTCTCCATAAATTTATCCAAGGTAGGAGTCAATTCCCTTAGCTTGCTGACTTGCTCTCCGAAGGCTTGATTGATAGGAGGTAACATTGGGTTTTCCAGAAGAAGTTTGAAGTGATTGTTGAGTTGATTCTTGGTGTAAATCTTTTGAAAATAGGAGTCCACTTTGTCTTTCACTTCTTTCTGGGAGGAATAATCTTTTCTCATATATTCTTGGAATATCTTCATTATTTCTCAAGGTAATTCTCTAGTATAAAGAACAACTATTCTCAGATCAGATGAGTCCACATAGCCACTGGTTGATGCTGAACCAAGATCCTCCTTCATCACAGCTCGAATCTGATTCAAATCCACTGAAGGTTTAGAAGCAACAGAACCAATAGAGAATGATACGGTTTCCTTGAAGTTTTTGTTCCACCCACTAATAAGATTTTGAACTTAGGAATCCTGGGATTTAACATGATCTTTCATGGATGCTTTAAAACCTTCAAACACTGAAACCATCTAGCTTACAACACTTTTGACATAGGCAAGGTCCTTGTCTGCTTGGGATTTCGAACTCATGTAGGAGTCTAAAGAGATAACTGATTTCTTTAGAGCTTCAGGATCTTCTTCCAGTCTAGATACTTGAGCCTCACAATCTTTAACATCTTCCACTATTTCTTCCACAGAGTTTGTCAAATTACAACCAAGAGAGAGTTCAAAATATCTTTCCAACATACTCATTTCTTCATCAAAATAGTGCTTCAACTCAGTAACAAAAACACTAAAGGACTCTTTCAGCTCATCCTTTAAGGATTCATGGTCAGCCTTGGTGATCAAATCAGCAGGTGTAACTGAAACATATATTATTTCAGAGGCTATATTGGCAACTGAGTCAGTCATAATTGATTCAATTGATGACACCAGTGAAGCTTCCATATTCCTTGTCTCTTCCAAAAAACTGTCCTTGAGCTTTTTCTTCAAAATATCTAGGTCATGAATTTTGACCACATCTTCAGGTAGAAACTCAGACTGAACATCATAGTTGATTTTTGGTCTATTTAAAGATGTCTCATTATCAGAATCAGGATAGTATAAACCACAAACAACAAAACCAGGGACTTCTTCCCAATCCACAATTTCAACAGCCACTAACACACATCCAAAATTGGTTTGATGATCCCCCTCGATGGGTTCATTCTCTTGTACATCAATAATATTTTTAGTGGTTCTTTCTTCCTAAGAAGATTTTTCTACTATCACTTCCATCTCTGCAACAGCAGGAGGGTCCACTGGATTAGGTAAAACTTCTTCCATTTCTCCTTCAACATTCTTAGCAGGCACATCTGAGCTTCTAATTAATGGACTCAGACTTAAACTCACAGAATCAGATGCTTCAGAGACATTCTCCTTTTCTTATTTATGCTCAAGGGCTGGCTGGTATTCCTCATCAGCAGGTGTCTCTTCTTCTAACAAGGCTTCCTTTCTAGAAGACACAATTTCAGCAGCAGGACTTGGAGGAAAGTCCAAATCTCTTCCATCATCCACAGAGGTCTCTTCTTCCTCAGTCTCATCACTGTAATCAGGTTCTTCTTCATCAGTTCCTAGACCTAGATCCCTCACATACTTAGGTCTTGAAGGATGACCCACATGATTAAATTTATCACATACCTTCTTGTCATCATTAACCCACTCTCCTCTCCATGGGTTCAAATTTATCATCACGTATTTACACACTATGCTTTTCATACAGAAGTTGTTCCTTAATACCACTGTCTCATCTTGAGAATATGATTCCCCTTTACTTTTATCATCACATAGATCAACTTTGCAAAGAATAGGGAATTAGTCTTTGATTTTGGCCTTGTCATGTCTTCCATTTGGATCATCAGCAATCTGCACAGATTCACTTTCACACAATTTCTAAAGAGATGCAGGAGATAGGTATTTTGATATCTTAAATTCACAAAGTGTCCTCTCCTTGGTATTGAGACATGCTGAACAAACTTGAACATCAATCTGTTCTACCCATCCATTTCAGCAGTAACTACTTGTCTTTGATTTCCATCACCAGTATGCTCCTCTAAGGAAGTCTCATAATAGAATATTTCACTAGTAGGTGGTAGAGATTTCGATACATATCCAGATACACCTTCATGTGGAACTTTCAGACATTCAACCCACTCAACGGATGAAAAAGATATCTCCTTTCCATTCACATAAGAAAACACTTGATTCTCATCATCTGATTTCTCAAATCATAAAAAGTCATAAAATTGTTTCACTAGCTTCGGATCGTAGGGGACATTATTATTTGAGAATCATTATACCCACTTTTTATCTCCAAGAACTTATAGAACTAACAATTTACTAGACAAAAACCATTCCACGCAGAGCTCATTTTCGATCACAATGACTCTATTCTGCAAATAAGGATTCACTGGTATCCTACCTGACCTAGTTCTACCAACACTACCACTTGCTTCTGGCTCAGACTTATTCTTCATTGCTTTCATCTCTGATTGTAGGAAGTTTGGTTTTTTCCATCTCTGGTTCAAGGTATTTAGGGTTCTCGAGAGATTCAGGAGCTATGGTTTGAGGGTAAAGGGTTTTAGGTTCAGTGGAGTGAGAAGTATCTAGGACATTGTTTTTATCATTTAGGAATTATAAAGTAAATAAATATGTGAAATAAAGAAAAAAATAATTCATATTCTCACGGCAGACATAAATTTAAAACAACACACTCATCGGTAGAGTTTATCAGTGAGATTTCCTATCAGTGAGGTCCATCGGTGAGGATTCACATCAGTGAGGATACATCAGTGAGGATTCACATTGGTGAGGATACATCGGTGAGGATTCACATCGGTGATGATTCAAATTAGTGAGGATACATCGGTGAGGATAGTTACCAATCAAGGTTAATCATTCCTAACTCATGTCTAATGAAACTTAACCTATCCAAACTCAAAGGTTTGGTGAAAATGTCAGCTAATTGATGTTCAGTACCAATAAATTCAAGAGTAATATCACCCTTTCGGTAATGATCTCTCAAGAAGTGGTGCCTTACATCAATGTGTTTGGTCCTCGAGTGAGATACAGGGTTCTTAGAGATGTTAATTGCACTAGTGTTGTCACAATTAAATGAAACGCGCTTAATGTCATATCCATAGTCCAAAATAGTGTGTTTCATCCATATAATTTTTTCACAACACCTACCAGAAGCTATACACTCTGCTTCGGCAGTGGAAAAAGCTACATAATTCTACTTATTACTACTCTAGGATACTAAGGATTTTCCCAATAAATGACATGTTCCAGATGTGCTTTTTCTAGCCAACTTGCAACTAGAAAAGTCAGCATCTGAATAACTCATTAACTCAAAGGATTGTCCTTTTGGATAAAACAAACCAATGTTTGTAGTGATTTTAAGATACTTAAAAATTATATTAATAGTAAGTAAATGATATTCCTTAGGATTAACTTTAAATCTTTCACACATACATACACTAAACATAATATCTGGTCGACTACCAGTAAGGTAAAGTAAGCTTCCTATCATAACTCTGTAATTGGTTTGATCCACTGGTTTCCCAATTTCATCAGCATCCAATTTACAAACTGTACTCATAGGAGTATCACTTTCATTAATACTATCCAAACCAAAACGATTTAAAAGATCCTTTTTATATTTACTTTGATTCAAAATAATACAATTTTCATTTTTAAAAACTAGAAATCCATGAAAATATTTACGTTCTCCCATTAAACTCATTTCAAATTCATTTTTCATGCTCTTTGAAAAGTCAGAACATAAGGAAATTTTTAAAGATCCAAAAATAATATCATCAACATAGATTTTTCCTATTAAAACATATTTTGGAATTCTTTTAATAAAAATATTTGGATCAAAAATCCCTTTTGTGAAACTTTTTGAAATAATAAAATTTCCAAGTCTATCATTCCAAGCTCTTGGAGCTTGTTTTAAACCATATAAAGCTTTAGAATGTTTAAAAACATGATTTGGAAAATGAGGATTAGTAAATCCAGGTGGTTGTTCAACAAAAACATCTTCAATTATAAAACCAATTAGAAAAGCACTTTTAACATCCATTTGATATAACTTGAAATTCAGATGAGCAGCATAGGGAAGTAAGATCCTAATGGCTTCTAATCTGGCAATAGGTGCAATGGTTTCCTCATAGTCTATAAATTCCTCTTGACTATATCCTTGTGGAACTAGTCTAGCTTTGTTTCTAACTCTGTTTCCAGATTCATCAACTTTGTTTCTAAAAACCCATTCAGTGCCAATTGTCAAAGTGTTATTGGGTATGTCAACTAATTCCCAGACATTGTTTCTTTCAAATTGATTTAACTCTTCTTGCATAGCCATTACCCAAAATTCATCATTGACAGCATCATTGACATTTTAGGTTCTAGCTGTGAAAGAAAGACTTGATGTTCAACCTGGTTTCTTAGAGAATCTCTAGTTTGTGTCCCTCTATCAAGATTACCAACAACAGCCTCTAAAGGAAGATTCTTTAGAATCCTAGTTGATCTAGTAAAGACATGACTACAAATTTATGGTTCATCTCTAAGTTCGGGTTCTATAGAAGCAGATTCTACAATATGTCTAGAACTGGATGTTTTTACAGCAGGTTATTTAGATTTATCATTAAGGTTCAGAACACTCAAATATTCTCCATGATTTTCAAGAGAGGTTTTATGCTCATGTGGATCACTTTCATCAAATTTGATGTGAACAGATTCTTCCACACATTTGGTTCTTTTATTAAAGACTCTATAGGCTTTCCTAGATAAAGAATAACCAAGAAAAATTCCTTCATCACTTTTAGAAGAAAACATGTCCAGATTATCCTTTGTATTAAGAATAAAAACATTGCAGCCAAAGACTATAATGTAACTAACTTTAGGTTTTATATTGTTCCATAACTCATATTGGGTCTTCTTAAGAACTGTTCATATGAAGACTCTATTAATAATATAACAAGCTGTATTTATATCTTTAGCCCAAAAATAAATAAGTAGTTCAAACTCATTAAACATAGTTCTTGCAATTTATTGAAGTTCTCTATTTCTTCTTTCTACTACACCATTTTGCTGAGGTGTCCTAGGAGCATACAAGTGGTGACTATATCCATTGTGTGAGCAATAAGATTCAAACTCATGATTTTCAAACTCAAATCCATGATCACTTCATAGAGTTTTAATCTTAAGTCCACTATGGTTTTTTACAGACTTGGAGTATTTAATAAAGTAAGAACAAGCTTTACTTTTCTGAGCTATGAAGTATACCCAAGTATATCTAGAAAATTCAACTACTAAGACATAGACATAGTGCTTCCCATTTAAACTATAAAATCTAGAAGGACCAAAGAAGTCCACGTGAACCAACTCGAGAGGTTGATAAGTAGAAACTTCATTATTTGATTTAAATGAAAAATTATGTTGCTTTCCCTTATGACATGTATTACAAACTTTGTCATTTGGGAATTCAAGTTTAGGTAGGTCTCTAACTAAGTTTTTCCTAGTCAATTTTCTAAGTGAATAGATGTTGTAGTGTCCTAATATTCCGTTCCAAATCTATGATTCCCTATGAAAAGCATTTAAACAAGTAACATTTTTCTTAGATAAAGAATTCAGATAAACAACATAAACATTTTCATTTCTCTAGGCAGAAAATACTAAAAAATTATTAAAATTAAAAACATTAGAAGAATAATTTTCAACCTTAACATTAAAACTATCATCACATAATTGTGAAATACTGAAAAGTTTATACTTAAGTCAATCAACAAATAAAACTTTAGAAATTAAAACTGAATTAATGTTACCAATCTGGCCTAGGTTGATGATTTTTCCT
Organism: Viscum album; assembly: GCA_963277665.1. Classification (NCBI taxonomy): domain Eukaryota; kingdom Viridiplantae; phylum Streptophyta; class Magnoliopsida; order Santalales; family Viscaceae; genus Viscum; species Viscum album. Next base: position 1,903,280,849 of record OY728127.1, read on the forward strand.
TTAGAATTATCACCAAAGGTGACATAGCCTCCATCAACCTTTATTAAGCTTTTAAAGCATGAATAATCTCCAGAAATGTTCCTTGAACATCCACTGTCGAAGTACCATACCTTTTTGTGAGAGCTCTTCATGCAGGTTTCCTACAAAACTGGTTTAAATAGAAAATGATTTTGGTACTTAGATCTTCTTGGGTCCAAACAGGTTAGAAATTAATGATTTTGGTAACCAGATTTGTCTTATGGGTCTCATCTAATTTACTGAATCAATAGATTTTGAAAGATAAAATTTATCTGATCTATAACCATATGAATAACTAGTTGAAGCATATAAATTTCCAGAACTCAAATAAGCAGAATTTTGTCCAGATTTAGAGATAAATCAAGTTTTAGTAAACTATCTCTGTCCAGGTTGGTATCCCAAACCAATAGTATATTTTGGTGGAACTTTTTTTCCTAAAATTTGAGTAAGTTTATCTTTTCCCTTCGTGAAATTTTCTATGTCCTTTCTAAGTTTCTCATTAGACATTTTCAGTTCATTATTCTCCTTTAACAGTTGAGAATTCTTTTCCTTTTCCACATCAAGAGAAGATTTAACATTGGTAGTGAGAGCATGCTATTTCTTTAGTGACTTATATTTGTCCTTAAGTTAATTACATGTTTCTTCTATCATGTTACAATATTCAGATAGTTCATCTTTAGTCATATCTTCAGAGTCAGAATTAGATTCTGTATCATCTCTAGAATAATAAGTATTCAAAATAGGAGTATCTATGGTTACCTCAGATGTGTTGGTCATGAAACACATGTTGGCACGATTTTTTTCAGAATTAGAAACATCATATTCACTTCTGCTGTCTTCTGAAGCACTCCATATTGATTTCATTGCTTTCATGTACTTACAGTCCTTGTAGTCATGTTTCATTTTGAACTTCTGTTTTGGACAGTCTGCTTTGATGTGTCCTTTCCTCTTACATTCATAGAGGACAACTTCATCATTCTTGTCAGGTTTCCTCCAATGCTTTTTCTAATGACCTTTATTGTCATACTTTCCCTTGTAATTTTATTTTCTGAAGATTTTATTCTTCCAATATAATTTCTTATTCCTTCTGGCTATTTAAGCCATTTCAGCATCACATTCAGAGTCTAAATCTTCACTTATTGAGCTTTCAGTTTTTATTTGAACATTGTCTTTGTCCTTTCTCTTCGAAGTAGTAGATTTAAAAGCTATATACTTTCTTTTAGGTTCATTATCTTCCTCCTTATTCACCTAGAGTTCTTCCTCATACATCATTAATTTACCAATAAGCTCTTTTACAAGGAGATCTCCAATGTCACATGATTCTCTGATTAAAACAATAGTTCCCCTCTATCGGTCTGGTAGACATCTCAAAATTCTCATGATTTGTTCCTTTGTTGGAAAAACCTTTCAAAGTGAGTTCATAGTGTTGACAATCTCATTTAACCTGACATACATGTCAGATATAGGTTCATCAGTCCTCATTTTAAAATTATAATATTTATTAGTGTATGTATTTAATCACATTTCTTTAACATTGGTCGTTCCTTCATGTGAAGCACCCAAAGTGTCCCATATTTTATAAGCAGTTTTACAAGAAAATATTCTGTTAAACTCATCATCTCCTAGAGCATAGTACATGGAATTCATAGATTTACAATTATTGTAGTAAGTAGTCTTAGTATGTTCATCCAAAGTAGTTATTTTACTTTCTAGGATTTTATATTGTGATTATATAGCAGTCCAAATAACAAAACCCAAACTTTATAAATGAATTTTCATTGTAAGTTTCCACTGGTCATAGTTGGTACCATTGAATAAAGGTGGTCGGTTAGTAGAAGCACCCTCTTTTCTATTATCTATATCTATATTATAGAAAATAAATTTAAAGAGATAAAATTTAGAACTAAAAGAAATTTATTATCTTTAAAGATGCAACTAAAATCATAGTTGAAAAACAGAGTGTTTTGAAATCGTTGAAAAACAACAGCAACCTCTGATACCAAATGTTGGTCGGAGTGGATGCTCAAGAGGGAGGTGAATTGAGTTCCAATTGAAATTTCTGTTAAAAATATTTCTCTTAAAATCCCCCTATTTAAAAACAATGTTAAACTGTAGTGAATTTTTACGGAGTGTAAATGTTCAATTAGATTCTCAATGATTGATTAGGTCTCAGTTAATTTAATCTAAAGATTAAAATGTCTTTTGAAACTAACTTAATGGTTTACAATAAGTATAAACACTTTCTTATTTAACTATAATAGTATCTTCAAACCAAATAATATTTCAAAGTAGTAGGCAGTATAATATGAAATATATATATATTATACTTATGACATAAACTAAAAAGAACAACAGATGTTACCAAGAGGTTCAGTCTCAATACGAGACTTAGTCCTCTCAAAAAATTTATATAAATTGATCCACACCCTGGATCAAGGTTAACAACAATACAATACTTTCCTGGTCCAAATACCTCTACCACAGTTCTACATGGGAAAAAAACAACTCACAGATGTCCAGGTGTTACTCAACCTCTACCACTAACCACAGTGGGATTACAATAAAGTTAATAGAGTTTGAATGATGATTTAAGAATCCTATAGCTTAGCTCAGGAGACAGTGTGTGTAAAATAAATAGGGTACACAAACTACTCGAAATATAAATAAAAGAATCACTAAAGAAAGAATGAATGATTATAAAAAGATTTAGTGATTGGAAATGCAGCTCTGGACTCGTTTGATTGGTCAGAAGAGATTCTGAGTCCTTCTCTAGTTTTTGTTAAGAAAAGAGAGTGTCGTTTTCTTCCTTTGTTCCAGGTTCAGCTTATAATCCTGAGTGCGTGATGTGTTTGCTGTAGTTCTTCACTCAAAATGCAGCTTGTGTTCTCCTCTGGAAAATAATTTCTTCGTGTATGTCCAATTTTCTTGGAGTATGGATGTAGTCTTTCTGTATGCACCAATTTGCTGTTCTTGCTTCACACTTCACGCACCTTCTTGGTTACTTTCTCTTTCACGCCCGTATCAAATATTCTTGTTCTATCTTTTCGTATATAATGTCAAGTGTTCACTTTCCTTCCCTTCATAGCTTTCAGCTCTGGAAAAAGGAATGATCACCTTTTGCATGGGTACTATGTACGGTTCCCTGACATGACAACATAATTCATTTAATAACATTAACTGCATTAAAAATATGAAATATAACCATTGATTAATAAATAAGTAATATTGAGAGTATAGAGTTTGACTGGTTGGTCAATCAATAGTATCCTTCTGTTGGTAGATGCGTACGGTGGAATTTGTGTAATAATGACCTTCCATCGGTTGATCGTAGAACATGTATCAGTAGCTCATTGGTATATGTAGCTCTTACTCTGTATATCGGTAGCTCTTGACATCGGTAGCTTTATATACCAGTGACTTAATTATATAGGTAGCTCTTGGTATATTGGTACATCGTTGTATCAGTGACTGTCTGTACTTGTATCGGTAGATCTTGTTATTAGTAGCTCCTTGCATCGGTAGCTGGTTGCACTTGTATCAGTGGACTTACTCTATCGGTAACTGTCGATAGACTGGTTCTATCGGTAGCTCTAGTCTATCGGTAACTCTATGTATCAGTAGCTTCCGTCAGTAGACTTTTAGTCGGTGCATATCAGTAACTTCATTTTGTTCCAGTGATTATGTGTATCAGTAGACTTATGCACATCGTTAGCTCCATTCTGTACTATCAGAATTGTTCTATGCCTACCAGTAGCTCGGTTCATATCGGTAACCTTAGCTTATCAGTTACTCTGTCTATCAGTAGACTAAGTTTATCAGTAGACTGAGTACCGGTAGCTCTTTATCAGCAGCTATACGCAAATCGGTGACTTAACACTTATCTATTTTATGCACAACAAATCCGATTGGTTTTGAATTACTTCAGAACTTATATAAACATATAAAAACATTGATTAACATATTTCAAAGACTATTTTAATATTATTATCATCTTGATCACAGATTGAAAGAATTAATATATAGAAAAACATTACATTGGATTATCAAAGTATATGAAAGCATAATTGGGATTATCAAAATAGGTGAGGTGAACACATACCATATATAATTTACTTATTTCCTTTTATTACCCTATTATTAACTGTTCTATGTCAATCTCACGTTTCAGGAAATAACCACTTTGTTTTTTATATATTTTTTGATTAGTTATATTCGTTTCTCTTACATTAATCATGGATATATTATCTAAATGATTTTTAACATTGATATAAATATCATATATATTATGTATATATGTATTTAGTGTAATATATTAATTTATTTATGGGGAATGAAGTACACTACTCATAGATTTGGCAGGTCATACGTACGGATGAATGCTATTTCTATTTTATTAATATATTGATAAAAAATTGTAAATGATATATTATAATTATATAATAATTTCTAGGTCAAATAAATTACATACTTTAATTAAACACATACTTAATATCTTATATCTAAATATCAAATGAATCTCATCACTTTATAAGTAGTAAGTCCATTGTGCACAGGAGAGATGTTATTATATTCCCTATAAATGCATATTATAATGGTATGTGTGAAATAATAATTACAGAATCATAATAAAATAATAAATATCATATATAAATTATAAATATATCATAATTTATATCCTTGGGAGTTGTTAACGGAGAAACTAATGACATCAGCCTATAAGATAATATTCCTCTTTAAAAATTAATAATGATATTAATAACCCATTTGGTGAAATTGAAAATGGTTGTAGTTCATTAGAATTGAAAAAATAAATTTTTTTATGAAATCTATTAAATTTATTATATCATTATGTAATAATAACAATTTAATGTGGTGGAGGAATAAATAAAACAAAAAAACTCATTGATGAAGAATACATTTTCAATAGGTATCCTCCAAAATTGTTCACCAAAATCCTTAATAGGATGAATTTATGTAATAAAATATTCCAGTTTGATAGCAGGTAATTTTGGATGTTATTTGGGTAGGATTTTTTCAATAACTATTTGTTGATTGGTGTGAATATGTGAGGGGAGTGAGTAACCTTTTATAGTTGCAGAGGAGTGTTTTTTTATAAACACGCAAAAGTATTCCATATTGGGAGGACACACACAAATCATATTCCATAAGAATCTATAAGTAAATGTATAGATTTATCACATTGTCAATCCAATCCTACACAATAGAATAAAAAATATTTTTAATCATGTTGTCCATTAACATCTATGTTTTCTTATTTTTAATATTTTTTCTTTTTCACTAGTGTAACTAGCCTTTTTAATGTAGTTAATTAATCCTTTACGAATAAAACAAAATTATCCTTTTCTGATAATTTTTACCCATATATTATAAATATCGAAAAAATTTATAAAATAAATATACTATACGTGCTGAAAATTAATTTTAACATGAGCACATGTAACGTGCAAAAACACTGTTTTAACCATAAACATGCTAAAAGTGTTTTTACTGTTTATAGGTCAATATATTAATTATCAAATAAAAATTGTCCCATGAATGAAAGATAGTGGGTATTTACTAAAATATGTAAATAAGTTGTAATATGATGGGGTCTTTAGTAATTTTAAATCATTTAGTAGTGTATCATTTCTAATAAAATCACACTAATGTCAATCTTGATATTATTCATTTAATTTGAAATTTAAAAATATAAAGATAGGGATGAAATTAAATCATTGGATTATAAAAACATTGTAACATGTAATATTCATCAGAACTATTTATCAATTATAATAAGTAAATAAATTTACTTCCCTTTAAATAGTTTTGGGGAAATTTATTTAATTTAATTATTAATTGAAAAATTATTACACTGGTGTTTCTTATGAATTTGAAGTAATTATTTCTTATCAAAAATATTAAATTAAATATTCATAATAAAAAATTAATTTCTCCTTAAAAAATATTTATTACTGAACATTTTTTGTTTTTACCCATATCCCAAAGCTTTACAAATAATAAATGTAATTAATGTTCCTTTTTTGTATTTTTCTTTACGTAAATAATTATATAGATCACTTTTATGGAAATGTTTCCCAAAAACTCATCAAAATACAGCCTAATGTTATAACAGTAAAAATATGATCAGAATGTTGGTGATATAAATGTTGTTAGTCTATTTTAACCCCTATAATATTTATTTAACATCCAGTAATTCCATTTTTTCTCAACTATGATAATTTTTTTGAATGTTTTCAGTATTAATTTTGGAAAAAAATAATATTTAACATATAATATTGTATAAAATATTATGATTCAAAATATTTATTCCATTTTTAAAAATTCCATTAATCGAACTGGAAAATGGTCTTTTAAAATTATCCCCATAGAAACAATGAGAAATGTGAGTTTTAAAAAGAAAATTTTCAAAATCTTAGAATGTTTTTATAAAAAAATGAATTTTTGAAATTACTCTAATGAACTAAATTCTATTAATATCTATACAATTGATCTAATTTTACATTGAAAACAATTTGATATATAATTCCAATTTATAAATAATTTTATCCAAAAGGCGGGTTTCAACTAAAATTCCATATTTTCACTATTATTTTAAAAAACATATTTTTATAAAAATTCAAAAAATTCACTAAAAGAAAATTTTAATTTGATTTTTAAAAAAATTAGGTTTTTTGAAATATAATTTCTAAAATTTATAAATAATAATTTTAATATAAGTTTTCTAAATGTGAAAAAACAACTTTTTAGAAAAATACAGTTTTAAGCCAAATATTAGATTTATTATTATATATTGTATATAAAATAAAATAAATAAAATTATTTTTAAAATATAATATGTAAATATAATTAATATAAATAAACTGAACATGTTTTTTTAATTTATTTACCTAAAAAAGAATTTGTATCATAAAAAAAGTTTTCTAGAAATTTATTTCATTTTAATTTAAAAAATAAATTTGTTCTCTAGTAATTAATTTTTAACCATAAAATATATTTGAAAATAATATTTTAATAATTTAGCTAATCATATTCATAAAACCACTTGGTGATAACTATCATATTAAATAAGATAATCTTAATAGTATGTCACAATTCATTTAAACTTGGGGAGGTGTATAACGAAATCTATCTAAAAATTGAATTTTATTTGATGAAAAATATTTAATACAATATTGATACAATATATTCTACCCACTTTAAAATGAATTTAACCATCAAAATTAATATTTATCAGTGATGGTTTAATATTAGAAAATTAATATATATAATCTCACATCACACATATAAATTATAAAACATCCCATAAAAGGGAATGTAAAAAACATAATAGTTACCTCGTGTATCTCATAACTATGTTTCTATATAAGAGAACGTTTGTGGAAAGTGAATATATGGAAATAGAACTAATGAATAATTAAATATAGAGAGTGATGGAGATCCGTGATCATAATAATGTGAGTGATCAAGAAACGGTTAAAGACTACAAAACCATAAACCAAAGTGGAATAAAAAAGGTCTTTGATATCCCTAAAAATTAATCAATTATGTTTATCACTTATAAATAGAGGTAAAATATTTAAAATAAGATTAAAATAATTAAAATTTATTACATACATTACCTTATAATGTCATAATAAATGATGTAGAAGTTTGACCGAATGAATGGAAATTGAGGTAAGAAACTCACGTAACTCGAGTATGATTTGTCACATATGTCCTTCATGTTTCTAAATAATAAAAATAATTTGATTATTGAAATTCATGATAAATATTTTCATTTTTATCATTCATTTTAAGTCACTTATTAAAATTTTATAAAATGTACTTAGTTTTTTATGTTCACATTAGGCATTTTGACCATATTCGATTCGTAAGATCAAAATGACATCATTAGGTTGACATTGGTCAAAGAGGAAAATATTCAATCATCTACTAAATAATATTCATGAAATATTTATAAATTTTATACATAAATTAACATTTTAAATACATACATTAAATATGGTTATAAAAGGATATCTACATTAAAATCATAGAGATGGTTGGCCATATGTACACATGAGCAACATTTTCATTTTTCAACGATCATTTTGAAAAAAAGGTAAGTATCATTTTATCATTCCAAAATGTTCGTAATATAAATTATATATATATATATATATATATTCGGAAATTTATTTAAATATAATTACATATATGATTTATGTGAATTGATGATGAAAAATTAATCACATCGCTTTGTAGAGGTGGTTGTCCACACGTACGAACATACAACATTATCCTTTTAATGTGCATAGAAAGGTAAGAATATAAGTAATATATTATATTTTAATAATTTTAAAATTTTCATGATTATAATATATAAATATCAATTCTATCATAATAAGTAGTCTTGTGATATAGCTATGGAAAATTAATTACATTTGTTCACGAGGTGGTACTCCATTATACACACAAATGATAAATTATTTTCCAATTTGATAGATGTCGAGATGGATATAGATTATAATATAAATATAATGAAAAAGTAGTATATTTATGATATTTATGTTATTATTTAACAATTATTGAATAATATTGAGAGGAGTTGGAAGAAGAATGAAATGTAAAACAAGAAGAAAAAATTATAGCTCTTCATTGAAAAACCACCTTTTTATAACACATTAAGACCACTAAGGTTGGTGTTTTTTGTAAAAACAAATACTCTAGATTGAAGTTATGGACTCTAGGAAGATATTTGGGCAGATAATAGCTGAATAAAAGGTATTTATGAATGCAAAATGAGAATAATATGTATCATTTTATAAGAGATGGGAGGGTAACTCTTGGAATTTCTAAAAATATTCAATTAATATAAATTTATTTTCAATTAATATTGCTCAAAAATTATTATTTTTATTAGTAATATTATTTTGGGTTGAAATAAACTTTTCTTATGAAATTTATTTATATATTTTCAATTTATTACCCTTATCATTTAGATTTAACCCTTATTTTTCCCCTTTAAATCGTACCGTGAGAACATTTATTTTTACTCTTCGAGGGATGATGTTGACACAATAAAATTCCAAACGGCCCAATAAATGGATAATTGTTGATATTTCAAACATTATCCTATTAAATTTTCATAATTTAATATTCATATGGATTTTATATGTTTTAATAAAATATTAATTATTTTAAAACATCATAATTTTTAATTTTGGACAATATTCCTTACATTGACTTTTAAAAATATAAATACAACAATATAAATTCAAAGAAAATATTTCAATATATCCATTATATGTCAAATTAATTGATAAAAACAATTTATTAAATTAATTATCTAATATTATAAACATTTTAATATTTTTAATATAATTTATATGAATTCCCCATTATTTAAATAATTACTACATCTGTGTTTTGAAAGCATTTATGGTAATAAATTATTCCCTAAAAATTAAAAAAAATTACCATAAATAAAAGAAATATTTTATATTTTAATTGAATATTTATTTTGGAATAAAATATCTATATAAAAATAAATTAAATTTTTTTCATTTATTAAAAATATGAGGGTAACATATTTTAGTTTTCTTAGATAAATATTAAAAATATCATAAATAATTTCCAGTAAAAAATGTGCCATTTATATAAACCTTGAATGATTATGGAATAAAATTAGTCTTACAAAAAAATTTGGGATTATTTTTGGGTTATTTTATAGGCCTTATCATATTATTTCTTCCATTAATTACCTCATTTAAACATTACCATTGAAACCAAAATTATTAACATTTCTTTTCATATTTTCCAATAATAAAAGGAAACTATTTAATAAATTAATACCCAATAATTAAAATTATGGAATAAAATTTCCAAAATAAAAAACTTATAGGATTTAGAATTTAATTTAAAATTAAATTATAAAAAAGTATACAAAACGGATTTTCAAAAAAATGGCCATTTTAAACATAAGATGTTATTTATATAAATAAATTAAAACTTAAATTTAGGAAACAATAATTGGATTATTTTCAATCACGATTAAGGAAATAATTTTTAAACTAAATTAAAATATAATTATAATTTGTAAATATATGAAAAGAAATAAAATTTTTCCATAAAATTTTTTTATCACTGTTATTCAAGAAAAAAAATTAAAAAAATTATAAAATTATAAGCCTATTATATTTTTGATATTATTATTTAAAAAATTGGATTTATTAAATTATGAAAAATTTATAAAATTAATATTCATTAATTATATTATTCGATATCAAAAGATTTAAAAATAAATTTGGAAGAAAGTGTATTTGAAGAATTAAATGAATTTTCGACAATTATTTTATAAATTATCTATTAATTAATTAATTAATTATTAATTTGTAAAATAGTTTAATATTTAATTTTTTAGTTAATACCATTCATTCCTCCAATTTAACGTCTACACTATAATAGTCACATAATAACTATATTTAGTTGTTCATTTATGCTCGGTGTGGCATATCATGTATGCTATCAAACATAGTCTTTACTTTTAAAAACATATGATGTTAAATTCTCCCCTATTAGAAAGTAGTGTCCTCATAATTTTAAATTTAGGCTCAATAACTATGTATTGACATTACAAAATACCTTTTTTGAAATCGCACCTAACATAAAGGATTAAAAAACATCCACTTTAAAATAATGAAAGGGAAGTACAATGGTTATATGGAATAACAAATAACAAGGATTCCTTGTTGGAAAATAGGGAAATGGATGAGAAAAAATAACACCAATGTACTAATAAATACTGATAGATAACATAGTCATGAAATAGTTAATCATTATAAAACATGAAATCTTGGATGGATTAATATTATATAGATTTTTCTATATGAAAAGAAAACGAATTATTTTTTCTATATCAAAATTCATTTCCTAGAGTTGTGAAATTTATTTACAATTTTTTTTAGAACAAAAGGAAATATACTCACTTTCTAAGAATAATTTCATCCTTTAATCAATTTCCACAAGAAAAATCATATTTTTCTCCCGTAAATGTGTACTAAAGGTGAATTTTTCTTTCTTGAGGAATTATAATAAACATCGATGGATCACTAAATACAGTAAAATATATCAATATATTCACCCTATATTTAGACATCGGATAAATCGTTTGGAAATGATCAGATAATTTCTCCAAATAAAAAATCCTTTATGTTTTGAAAATATTTTTTAATTTCCAAAAATTAAACATTATTTCCACGTTCATCATTGACCATTTGATAAATTATTATCCTTAAAATTACTCAAAATATTATAGACTAATATTTAAACCAAAAAATTGTTGTATATTATTAAAAAAACGTTCAATGATAAAATTTCTCATTTATCTCCAAGTAACATAAACTACTCTCATAAAACAATTATATACACAAATCATGTAACCTTTAAGATATTCTAGTAATTTCTAAAAAGAACCCAAATCACTATAAATCCAAAATAAAATCATATTCACCCCTAAAATAACATTCAAATTTTATTCCTCCAACCAAATTCCATAATATTCTATTTTACACAATCATAATGTATTCCCAAAATAGTGAATATTTTCCAAAATAGCACTAATCACCTAATCCATAAATCTCTTTCCAATCCCATGAAAATATATTGAATAAAATCTACATCCCCAAAATCAGAATATTTTACATCCATCAAATTATTTTACTAAAAATAAAAAGTAATACTAACCAGGACTTCTCGTAGGGTATTGGTAGGTGATACATTGTTTTCCCTTTACTTATTGGTTCAACTACTATTACCATGCTAGATATAAGGGGTTTTCATATGGTCTACAATTTTTCCTTTTCTAAAACCATATAATTATTAATGAGTTACCAAATATATGATAAAATCCTTAATATAAACATAATATATTCATCATTAATTATTTTTTATTAAACAAAATGGTTATCTAAGACTTTTAATTTTTAACCCAAAAAAGTAATATATAATAAAAAACTCAAAAATTAATGGTCTCCAAAAATATTATTAGTCACATAAAATTTTCATAACCTAAATAATTAAAATATATTTTTGAGACATTGATATTATTATAAAAAATGAAGTAATAAAATAATGATAAAATATAAAACCATTAGTAATACCTTTTAGGAAAACATCATAATCTCCAAAGTCATGTAAACACTATATTGATAAAAATTTTATCAACTCGACCTTAAATAATATATATTGTAGTTATTTTAAAACAAGAAATCACTATAATTTCACAAATAAAATTTAGGTTTAATGTTTTACAGAAATTGTAGAAACACTTACACAGTAAATTTATACATTACATGTGGACACTAATAAAGTGTATCTATTTTTGTTCCACTAAAGGAAACCCTTTTAAAATAAAATTCGGTTTTTTTCATGGAATGTATTAAAATAAATTGATCTTTACCTCTTCATTATCCATACAATTCATTAATATAATATGAAAAACACATTACAATTTTGGTATGAGAAAAAAATCTCAGTAGGTTATAAAAGATAGAAAATTATTAGTTCTATTAAAAAAAATAAAATCCCATTGAATCTTTTTCTAAAAAACATTCCATTTTATTTGAAAATAGAATCATTTTTATTTTTAAAATATAATTACATAAGCATTTGAAATAAATATATTTCTATGAATAATCATTATCAATAATAGAAATGACATGTTTTTTCCTTTGGTAATCACCATTATAGAACCCTTATAGACCCCTTACAAAAAATTATAAAATTAGAATAACTATATTAAAGAATTATAATATAATTCATTTGAAAAAAAATCATTACCCAATGCATTAGAGCACAATATTGGTGCCCCCATAATGAAAGTTATAATCTGCTCACCCACTGTCATATATATGTGCCCATAATAAATCATGTTCATGTACTATGTCATGAATAAAACCATTGAATACTCTTTTAAAACCAAGGGGAAAACACTTTCTGATAAAAAATTACCCCCTTTTCTTAAAACTAACATTTAAAAAATAAAATCCACCCACATCATAATTAAACCATTTATTTTTGTGGAATTTTGGTGAAATATAAACTAAATACTAATAAATTGAATCTTTATGAATGCAGAAAGGATTCTAATGCCATATTAGATAAAAAATAATTCATTTTGAGTTTTATAAAAAGATTCATCTAATGAGGATTATATAAGAAAAAAAATTACGTTAAACTTTAAAAAGATTGCCTTTTGATTTATTAAGGGAAATTAAAAAATTAAAATTTTAGAACATTTATGTCGATATAATGACATCCATAATAATCATTCTGGAAAAGTGTACTTGAAAAATAAAAATAAATAATATTAATCATTGAAACATTTAAAATGATGTTATTTAGTTAGAGTCCCTTAAAAATATCATTACATTGAAGTGAGAATAAACAAAAAGAATAAATTATATATATAAGACGTAAATCCATAGAAAATAATTGAAAATAATAATATAATATTAAGATGTTATTTTACACATATTATTAGAATGACATAATCAACGTAGTAGAAGTTTAACCCAATTAAGAGAAATTGTGTTTTGAAAATACCATACATTGAGTATGATTCTCACATAAATCATTTATCTTAATAAAAAATAAACTTATATTAATTATTTCATTCTTGAGAACGTTTTTCTACTTTAGGATTCCTTTTATATACATTGTTACCAATTTATAAGAAGTACTTAATTATTTAAGTTCACATTAGACATTTTGGCCATATTTGGTTCATTGGATCAAAATGACATTGGTAGGAATACATTGGTCAAAGAGGAAAATATAACTTCATATATAGAATAATATTCATTTTATAATTATAATTTTATACATTAATTATACTTTTAAATACATCCATTAAATAGGGTTACGAAAAATGAACTACGTTAAAATCTTAGAGATGGTTGGCCATACGTACACACAAATGTTGTTTAAACAGATCATAGTTGATATTATAAAATTAATGATAATAACATAGTATAAATTAAATTTTATAGGGGTTTTATATCATTTAATAAAATATTATTTATTTAAAAAAAACATTACTATCAATTTTGACAAAAATCAATACTTTGACTTTTGAAAATATAAATAAAACAATATAACATCAAATTTTTATTTTAACACATCAATAAAATGTGAATTTAATAACTAAAAATGATGGATTAGATAAAATATCTCATATTTTATTTATTTTAATATTTTAAATATCATTTAATTTATTTTTAAATTAATTAAATAATTATTTCATTTGTGTTGTGAAAGAATTTAAGGTAATTATTTTTTCAATAAAATATCAAAAATAAAACACCATGATGAATATAAATATTTTAGATTTCAAATGAATTTTTATAGTTTAAATTTATCTTTTTTATAACCTTGTATTAAAAATGTAATAGTTATTAAAAATTTGAATGTGATATCTTTTACTTTTATATAAATAAATATTTTAAATATCATAATCTATTAAAAATGGAGAAAAGTCTATATATATGATCCTACAATTATTATATATGAAACAAAATCGTCTAGTAAAATTGGTGTCGATGTTATAGTTATTTTTTAGTCCCTTATCATTTTATTTTTAGCCTTAATTACCAAATTTACCCTTTACAATGATAACCACAATTTCTATTGTTAATATTCATATTTCCCAAAAATAAATGGCTCCTATTACTATTTTTCCCAATTAATAAAAATATTGAATCAATTTTTCAAAATCCAAAGCACATAATTTTCAGAATACAATTTAATACTAATTTAGAAAAATTCTATGAAAAATAGATCTACCAAAAAATTCCCTTTTCAAAAAAATGTGTTTATAACAAATTTTTCTATAAAATAAATTTATAAAAATTTCATTGGATTATTATAGATAAAAAATTTGAATTTTAAAACTATTATAAAAAAAATAAATTTTTAAATAGTTTACAAGAAACAAAATTTTCAATAATATGCAATGTTTTTAGTATTCATTGAAAAATAATCTTTTGGGGAAATTCTCAAAATTCGACCGTAAGGTAATTTTTATTTTACAATTTCAAAAATTGTATTTATTTCCTTAAATAAAATTTATAAAATTTATTGAAATTAATTATATTATTCTCACACAATAGAAAAAAAATCATTCTTTAAAATAGTGTATTTTAAGGGTAAAACGACTTTAATAAAATTATTTTATTAACTTTAAAATCATTAATTTATATATTATTAAAGATAAGGAAAATATTTATATTTATTTAGTTGGTTAATAATAATACTTTTCTCCATTTTAATGGATGGGTTATATTAGTTACATAATAACAAGATTTAATTGTTCACTTACTATCAGTGTTGCGCATCTTGTATGCTATCGAACTTAGTCTTTCTTTAAAAAACTCATGATCATAGAAAATGGTTTAATAAAAATATTTTAGTCATAAAATATGGCCATTAATATAAATAATAATAATGTTTTTTTCGATCATATCCTCAATAAATCATAAGTAACTTCAAACGATGCATCTTAGAAGGAAAATGAATTTGAAAGATTACTTTGGACATTTCTAGTGGAAAATAACCTTTCCACTAGGAAAAACATTTTTAAAACAAATATAATTTTAAAAATACGTTTCCTAAAAAGAATTATTGAAAAAATATAATAATATCATAAAATAAAATATGTTTAATGATGATAGTAAATTCCATCCATGCTATACACATTAAAAAAGATCCATTTCACATTTTCAGTAAAATCAATTTTTTTTCTAAAATTATGTGGAGATTCGTATGAATTTTTTTTAAATGCCAAAATGGATAAAAATTTATTCTAAAAATAATTATATATTGATAATGGTTCTTTTAAAACAAATTATTGGAGGGAAAATTATTTTCTACCAATGGGGGAAATAAAGTTGGATGGATATGATAAGAATATCTCAATAATTGTAATTACCAAAGAGTGGAAAGATGGTAATATTAATTTTAAATATAATGAATTAACATAGGAGAATAAAATTAATGAATTTAATGATACATAAATTATAATATTTCATCATTGGAAGAATAATCAAAAAAATGTCCCCATAAACGATGAGGATGTATTGTAAAATTATTACCAAATCGTTATTATTGAATTTTAATACCCATGAATGAGTGATATAAATTGAAAGTAAAAATAACATTAGAATAAATAAACTAATGATATTACATATCATAAGGTCTGTTTATACATCTTATAAGGGAATATAGGTGCAAAACATTACATATGTCTTGATGAATGAAAACTGAGTCAAAAATCCATTAATGATATTGTATCATCTGAACCGTAAACCCCAAGAAAGATACAATCATAAATGTAAATGTAAATAAGAATTATTTTATGTATAATTACTATAAGATAAATTTAGGGGCATTATTTACAACACATAAAACAAATATGTAGTGAATATATAATTTTCCTCATAAAATATAAAAGTGAAATTGAAATCCCATACTGTAAGTCCCAACATCATTTGTACTTATTGACATAAAATTTATAATAATTATATTATTATTATACATATATTACATAACCATTATTATATATATCATACAATATATTATTTACTTGTTTCCATTTATTACCCTTTTGTTAACAATTCCATGTTAATATCACGTTTCCCGAAATAACCACATTTTTTTCATATATGTTTTGATTAGTTATATTTAGTTCTATTACATAGATAATGGATCTATCATCTATAAGATTATTAAAATTTATATAAATAACACATATATTCTGTATATATGTGTTGAGTGTAAAATATAAATTTACCGATGGGCAATGAAGTACACTACTCATAGAGATAATAGGTCGTACGTATAGATGAACGCTACTTCCATTTTATTATTATATTGATAAAAAAGAAATATTAATGATATATTATAATTAAATAATAATTTCTATGCCAAATATATCACATATTTTCATGAAACACATCTTTAATAACTTATATCTAAAGATAGAATGAATCTCATCACTTCACAAGGAGGAAGTCCATTGTACACAAGAGAGATGTCAGTGTATTCCTTATGAATGGACATTATAAGGGTATGTGTGGAATAATAATTATGGAATCATAATAAAATCATAAATATCATATATAAACCATAAATATATCATAATTTCTATCATTGATAGGTGTTAATGGAGAAACAAATGACATCTGTTAGCAATGAAGTATTCTTCTTTAAACCTGAATAATGATATTCATAACACATTTTGTGGAAGTGAATATGGTTATAGGTCATTATCATCACAAAAATAACAATTTATATGTAATATAATGAGGTTTGTATATCTTTATGTAATAACAATAATTTAATGTGGTGGAGGAAGAAATAAAACAAAAAAATCATTGATGAACATTACCTATTCATCAGGTATCCTCTTTAATTATTCACCAAAATCATTTATAGAATTAAATAATGTAAAAAAAGATTCAATGTTTAAAGGAGGTAATTTTGGATGTTACTTGGGTAGGTATTTTTCAATAAAAATTGGTAGATATGTGTGAATATGTGAGAGGAGTGTGTAACATTTTATTGTTAAGGATGAGTGTTTTTTTATAAACACACAAAAGTATTCCATGTTGGGAGGATACAAACAAGTCATGTTCCATCAAAATGTATAAGTAAATGTGTAGATTTATAACATTTTGAAGCTGAATGTACACTATAGAATAAAAAATATTTTTAATCATGTAGTCCATTAACATCTATGTTTCCTTATTTATACCATTTTTGTTATTTTTCACTAGTGCAACTAGTCTTCTTAATGTAGTTAATTTATCCTTTAAGAATAAAATAAAATAATATTTTATTAATTATTTTTAGCCATATATTTTAAATATGGGAAAAAATTATAAAATAAAAATACTATGCGTACTGAAAATTAATTTTAACATGAGCACACGTAACGTGCAAAATCATTTTTTTAACCATAACCACACTAAAATAGTTTATACAATTTATAGGTCAATAAAATAATTATTAAAAAAAATTATCCAATGAATGGAACATAGTGGATATTTTTTGATAGCTATAAGTAAGTTGTAATATGATGTGGTATTTAGTAATTTTATATCATTTTGTAAAATATCATTTATTATAAAATTACATTAATGTCAATCTTGAAATTATTCATTTAATTTGAAATTTAAAAAATATTAAGATAAGAATGAATTGAGAATCCTGGATGATAAAAATATTGTAACATGTTACTTTCATGGAAAATATTAATCAAATATAATAATTTAATAAATTTACATCTCCTTAAATTGTTTTGGAGAAATTTATTAAATTTAATTATTAATTGAAAAAATTTTACGTTGGTGTTTCCTATGAATTTAAAGTAATAATTTCATATCCAAAATATTAAAAAAAATTCATAATTAAAATTTAATTTCTTTTTAACAAGTTTTAATAACTGAACTTAATTTTTTTATCCCCATCCCAAAGCTTTACAAATAATAAATTTAATGAATGTTCTTTTTTTGTATTTTTTTACTTATATAATTATATAGATCACTTCCTTGGAAATGATTCCCAAAAACTCATAAAAATAGAGCCTAATGTAATAAATATCAAAATATGATCATATCTTTGGTGATATAAATGTTGTTAGTCTATTTTAACCCTTATCGTATTAGTTTAACTCCAGTAATTCCATTTTTACCACAACTATGATAAATAATATTGATTGTTTTCAGAATTCATTTTGGTAGAAAATAATGTTTATCATATAATATTATATAAAATATTATGATTCCAAATATTTATTTAGTTTTTCCAAATTCCATTAATAGAACTGGAAAATGATTATATAAAATTATTCCCACATAAACAATGAGAAAGGCGAGTTAAAAAAATCAATTTCTTCAAATGTTTTTATAAAAAAAATTAATTTTTGAAATGACTCCAATGAAATAAATTGTTTTAATAACTATTTTATTGATCTAATTTTACATTAAAAAAAATATAAAATATATTTCAATTTTATAATTTATTTTATCCAAAATGTGGGTTTCAACAAAAATTCTATTTTTTCCCTATTATTTAAGAAAAAATATTTCATAAAATTACAAAAACTTCACTCTACGAAAATTTTGACATGATTAATAAAAAAATTACTTTTTTTGAAATAAAATTTCTTAAATTTATATATAATAATTTTAATATAAGTTCCCTAAAAGTGAAAAACAAATTTTTAGAAAAATATAGTGTTAATGGTAATTTTAGATTTATTCTCATCTATTGTACAAAAAATACATTATATAAAATTATATTTAAAATATAATATTTAAATTTAATTAATAAAAATAAACATAACTACTGTTTTTAATTTATTAACGTAAAAAATAATTTTTCTCATAAAAATAGTTTTCTAGAAATTGATTTCATTAAATTTTAAAAAATTAATTTTTTCACATGTAATTATTTTTTCACCATAGAATAAATTTGAAAATGATATTTTTATAATTTATCTATTCATATTCATACAACCACTATACCATAACTATCATATTAAATAATATTATTTTAATAGTAGGTCCCAATTCATTTAGACATGGTGAGGCGTATAATGATATCTATCTAAAAATTGAAATTTATTTGATAAAAAATATTTTATAAAATAACGAGATATTATATTTTACCCACCTTAAAATGAATTTAACAATCAAAATTAATATTGATCAGCAACGATTGAATATTAGAAATTATTTTATATAAACACACATCATACAAATAAATAATAAAACATCCCTTTAAAGGGAATGTTAGGAACATAATGGTTACCTAAATGATATCATAACTAGGATTCCATTTAAGAGAACATTTGTGGGAAGTGAATATTTTGACATGGAAGAAATAAATAATTAAACCGAGAGGGTGGTAGAGATCACTGATCATAAGAAAGTGAGTGATTAAAAAAAGGTTAAAGACTATACAACCATAAACAAAAGAAGTATGGAAAAGGTCCTTGATATCCTCAAAAAATATGATAGTAAGGAAACCATTTATTTCAAGATCCTTTTAATAATGATTTTGAATTTTCATGAGAAGATACACTTACTTGATTTCATTATATTTTATAAGCACTATATCACCCTTTCGTTGGGCCTAAATCAATTTTCACATCATCTCTTTCTTCATGAAATACATTTTAATTTGTTATACCTTAAGCACGAATAGATCATAAGATCCATAAATTGTCTAATAATTCATTCTGTCCATATTTAGTTACCATGTCAATGAAATATTTATCAGTGGTTATCCAATATTTATAAAACATCATATACTGAATTAATAAAATAATCTCTGATGCATTGTCCAACGTTCAAAATAAATAATTTCTTAAATGGTTACTCTTATAACCTTTTTAACATTAAAAAATTTCAAAAAAATGTCACTAAATTTCTCATAATTAACTTCACATTAATCCCCAATTATCACTATATGTATCCTAATTATCACATACCAAACATGTTAATACCTTCATCATGTATTCTCATGAAACATATAAGTAACCTGAGATACCATAAAACCATATTCAAACCATATATGATTCAATATTCTTTGAAAAAATTAATATATTATTGAATATATTCCTTAAATCCAATAATAAATAATCCTCTATCAATGATAACAAAAACCAGTTTTTCTAAAAATCAACCATCATTTCTAAGATCGCAAATACTACGTAACATACTTATTAATATGCATCCTCACTTTATCCAAACATCATTATCTCAAAATACATATCATATTAAGGGTTATATTCCCCTGATCAAAATATCACCATGCCATTAAATCACTATTCTAATCTATTAGTACCATTTAATATGTTTTAGAAAATCGTTAATGGAAATCATATACTAAATAATCCATATATATTTCATTATTTATATAGCATAATACTTTAATTACAGTACAAAAATATTTCAATCAATGCACTAGATTTTTAAACCATTAACTAGGCTACTTCAACGTATTCGTGAATACATCATTCCTTTCATATATCATTTGTAGTATCTTCATCATAATTTGAAAAACTATTTATCATGCACACTTGATGATTTTATTAGTAATATTTTCCCATATGAAATTAATTTTCATAATTCCCATAAATTACAGATTTTAAACATTCATCATTTGATAGTAAATTGGTGAGACAAATATTCTGATCCATTGTATCAACTAAACATTTCATTTTTTCCTTTGTAGTTTCTAGCTTTGTGTCCTTATATACCACACTCATAATATCTTATCATCTATCTAAGACATTACATTGAGTTATTCATCCCATATTATCAATATATAGAAAATAAATATTCATTCATCTATGGTATCTATTAATCAAAATCATAGAAAACACAATCATTACATTCATTGGTGAATCTAAGAGTTGGTTAAGTTTTACATAGTGAATCTTGTTCTGTGATAACTGATTTGGAATAATTACAACATAAATTACTCCAATCATCATATAATTGGTCTAATCATCAAAAAATTGACCTTCATATTCAATGTTAACCCAGTTCTTTCAGTTTCCTTCCATTTACTAAAACCAAAAAGTATATTTTTAGAAACACCAATCACATGGGAAAACACAATAATCATGAAAAATATATTATATCATGTCTATACCATGTAAACATATTTTTAATCAATGAGATATTTATATTATCCTAGTTAATTCATTGTAATCATATATTTAAATAATTTATAATGGTTCATAGAGTTTATGAATTTCCAAAGAATATCCCCCAGGAGTGTCAAACCAAGTGTGATGAGAGGCATGTAGTCATAAATCATGTGATGATAGATTCCAGATCAATGTGACCTTATCAATGTTATTACACCTATACACATTTATGTTAGAGACAAATCCACTTGTATTATCCATATAGGGATGTACATTCTTGAGTCATCTTTCTCTACTCTTTACTAAAGTTAATGGACAGTTTCTTATATTTTAAGTCATCCTTAGAGTTATCCTTAGAGATATATCTATAAATATCCATAAAAAATACCCCTAGGGATCTCACTAAAGAATTCAAATCTATGTTTCTAAAGGTTATCTAAATCCTTCTTGGGATACCAACTATTGAAACCATGGAATTTATATACATGTATATTGCATCCTTTTTATTTGAATAATAAATACATTACCCCAACACAAGATTAGGGAATGAAGTATTTTTTAATCTTTAGAGACGCGGTACAAAATATTCAAATTTGGTGGAATATCTTAAACACCTCCCATAAATATATTCCCCTTTTTCACCATTCACAAACATAACAAACTTAAATTAATTCCTCAACACTTGGTGATATGAAAAATAATAAAGCGTTATCTAAGGTATTGAATAAGGGTATATAAGATAGATAAGTGTAAATAACAATAACATAAATTTTTGAAAACATGATAATAATATTTTAGAACCATACCATATATATCAATGATCATAATCTTTAGTCATGACCTACATATCTGAAGTTCATAATACATTATTAATAAGTAAATAAAAGTACATATGCCATGATAACATAACATTGTTATAAGACCTAGATTTTTTTCTTATTAATAATCATATAAAATAATTTCATTATTAGTCAAGGCACATTTCCGATACAAACCTGGGAACTCCATCGATAGTTTATCCTACTTGGTGGGACACACCAATATCCCCATTGGCATCCCTTTTCTCATAGTGGAATGGGTTTACTACAAAAACTATTATAGTAGTGAATATTAAATCTAAATAAAATCATATAATAAAAACTCCAATAATGTATTAGGTTAACTCCCCATTCTACTCATATATATATCATGATATATAAATCATTACCTAATGCATTAGAGCGATATATAGGTCCCACCCATATATTTTTATAAAATAACCACCACTAATTGTTATAACATAATCACCTTCACACAGTGAAAATCATATGTGTTTGGGCCTCATGAACATAAAAAATTCAATATATCATAAATAATGATTTGAAATTTGTTTCATTAACTTTTTGTCCTAAACTAATGATCACACCGCGATTCACTGTTTCATTTTCACCCTGACACCACTATGCTAAATATGCTTTATATTTAAAATTATAAAAATAATGACAAATTTCATTCCTTTTTCTAATCATTTATTTTGTGTATATAACTGTTAAAAAGGTCAATTTTATTTTTTTTATGATTCCATTGCAGGACGAGGTGATTTGGAGGCCCCAGAGATAATCTAGAAGGAAAATGGGCCATAACTGCATAGGTTCCCTGAACACCAGTCCACTATTGGGTATAATATGAAAACTCTGTGAATCTAAATGGCCTTAGTTTTTTGGTATGGTCCTAATTGAAATTTTCTACAACTCTTATGAAGACACCCTGGCTCCATTCGTCTATTAATAGGGCCAACCAAATTGATCGGCGAGGACACCGAATCATTATGAAGTCAAAAGATGTGTGTTGTGTGCTGTCTATATCTTGAGGTATAGTTTTCCCAATGAAGAAAAAAATTCTATAGATATATGAAAGACGTTTGGTAACAGATTTAGTGTTTTCCGTAATGTTATTAAAGACTGTCTGGAGGATGAAAACAATGTGAAAAGTGGTTCTACATAATCTGTAAAACCACTTTCCAATTTTTCTATAAAAGAGAACCATGGGAACCTCATTTGGGTATTTAGAACCAAGATCTAAGCTCTATCATTTTGGAGTCCAAGGGGCCTCTCTTAAGAATACTATATGTTCTGGAGGCCTCTATCCTCATAGTGGGATCAAGTATGAAGAAGAATTTTCACCCGAGCCCCCTTCTTCTCTCGATGGAGAGCAAAACTATGGACGATCATTTCGAGGGAGCTACACAAACATGGGAGGGAGTTACGACACTTGAACATCTAATGGATTTATGTGATTTTGTGATAAATATTTTACTTATGTTTGTATTAGATTTTATTCTCCACTAAATACATTTCTTTTGTTATAATTAAGTAAAACAGATCTTATCTCAACACTGATCTGGTTGAGATTTCAATTGGAATTCTTGTATTGTTACAATAACACATGACAAGAGAACTATTTGTCTCAAACATACATAAGATTTCATTATTCTTTTTTAGAATTTATTTTTTATGTTTGATACCCAAACATTGACAACATGATTGTTGTGTCAAGGGGTGGTTCTTTGAGCATCATTTTAAGAGTCAAGAAGAAAGTTGAGATCAGGACAACCCTCAACTAAATGATTCCATTAAGCCCTGTGTATATTTTAGAATGATGAACTTAACATGATGTGAAGTGAACTTGAAATAATATCCATATCCCATAATTATAAAACACCACTTTTATTTATCAACTATTAAACTCTTTAATTATTTCATTTAAGTTTTAAAACTGTTTTCAAAACCACCACATAATTTAACAATTTTTATTAAAAATACAAACTCAAAACCTATCAACGCTCTTTTATAGAAGACCTAGGATCTGACCTAGACTATAAATAAATCCTATAATCAAAATAAATTTGATGTTTAATGACAATGAATTCATGTTTTGGCACTGTTTCTGAGAAGCAAGTTTGTTTTAGTGAATGTTTTAGATATTTTTGTTTGTAAATTTTGTGAATATTTATTTGTTTATATTACACCTTTGCCTATATTTTTGGTTAATGATTTATTTATTATGTATGTTTTATTCTTTACACATTATAGAATTAGATATTTACCACCTTTCGAATCGGAACCAGAGAGATTCTTACGTTAGTGACCCCGAGACACACAAGAGAACAATTTGAAGAAGGACACACAAGACAACGACACTATTATTGATCCTTCATCTTGATCTTCTGGAACCAACATCAAAACCAATATAAACACGTATAACATGGATGAAAACAAAAGGACACTAAAATAAATAACCCCACTTTATGTCGATATCCAACCCACATATATTCAATTACAACGAGCGACAGTAAATTTTGAACTAAAATCTGGTTTAATTCATCTATTACAATGATTCCATGGACTTCTTGGTGAGGATCCACATAATAATTTAAAAGTATTTCACAATTTTTATTCAACATTAAATCTTCATAATGTGGATGAGGAACTAGTAAATCTTATAGCATTCCCATTTTATTTATAAGATACTGCAAAACACAAGATTTATTATTTTTATTCCCTAGTAAGAGGTTGGGAGGACATGAATGACTTTATCTTGAAAAATATTTCCCAGCCTCTCAAAGTACAACAATAATGAAATAAATATGTGGTATAAGACAATATCAAGGGAAAAAAATCATGAATGTTGGGAAAAAATTAAATGGTTATGTTCATTTTTTCCTCACCACCAAATAAGTGAAGAACATTTAATTAAATTTTTTATGATGGTTTAATTCCAATTGATCACAACATGATTGATGTTGCTATAGGTGGTGCACTAGTGGATAAAACCCCAATTTCTACATGACCCTGATTGAGAATATGGAACATTACACTCAACAATTCAGTTCAATGTCCTGTGTACCCTTTCGAGGTGTCCGTGAGTTAAAAAGTACTTAATTTGAGAAGAAGGTGGAAAAACATTTGGAAGAGGTAAGTACCCTTTTATGAAAACTTGATCTACCCCAAGGGAAATCCCAATATCTTTCTCCCATCTATTGTTGAATCTTATCTTCTGAAAACCATTATTCTGGCCAATTCCCCCAATTGAGAGAAACTTCTGATATTGTTGAGGAAATCATCCTAGGACATCCCTATAACCAACCTTTTAGGAAAGAACCATACTATTCATCCTACTATTGGTGGAAAGGAACCCAATATTATAGGAAAGGGGGATATTCAAACCATCCTCTTCATCCATGGAACCAACAAGGGAAGAGTAGTCATTTACCACCACCACCCAAAAATCCATAACCACCCCAAAGGCATTTCCAACTGTCCCCTCCCAAACCCGAGCCTACCCTAGAAGATATGATGAAACAAATGACTTCCAAGAATATCCAATTACAAAAAACCACCCAAGCTCCCATTCAATACCTAAAACACCAATTTGGACAACTATCTAACTCAGTGGGGGAAATTAAAATTCATGGGTCAGGTAAACTACCCTGTCAACTAGCACTTAACACTAGGGATGAGGGAAATGTTAGTGTCATCACCCTTATGAGTGGGAAAGAACTTAGAAAACCCAAATTAACCATCCATTATATTCATCAACACCTTATTAAACCACCATCCCAACTACTAAAAATTTTCTAATCGGAGAAAATTCTTATCCTGAGAGAATCCCTTCAAAAGGAAAGTGTGTTTCTATCGATGAGTCACATATCCCATCCATTCCACATCCATTTTACCAAAGGTCCACCCATACTATTAATCAAAATGAAACTAAACATGATAAGGAAATATTTGGAACTTTAAAAATAGTGAAGGATAACATTCCTTTGATTGATGCCATGGAGAAAATTCAAAGATACACCATGTTTCTAAAAGATATTTGTACACTGAAGGATACACTGTGGTGATGATAAGGAATGATTGGGGAGAAATGCCTCAGAATTGATAGAACTATCACAACCTACCAAAAACAATGGTCCTAGAACCTTCTCGATTCTGTGAACCACAAGAGAGTATTCCTTTTCTAATGCTTTGCTTGATTTGGGTGCTTCTATAAGTCTGATTCCTAACACCATTTACTCTACATTGATGGTTAGGGAACTGAAGCCAACTGGTATAGTCATTCAGCAATAAAATCATTGTATTCCACACCATTCTGTTGTGTTAGAGGATGTTCTTGTGAGGGTTCAAAATATAATTTTTCCTACTAATTATTACATGCTTAAAATGAAAGATGATAGGATGAATGGACATGAACCAATAATATTGGGAATACCATTCTTGAAAACTACCAACACCATAACTAATGTCCATAATAGAACATTATCTATGGTGTTTAGTGGTGATATTTTACACTTCAACATCCTTGATTCCATGAAGCACCCCTGAGAAGAACATTCTACTCTCTCTCTCTATTAATTCAATTGATGTAATGTATTCCCCTGAAAACACATATATTATTCCCCCAATCCCCTTTCCAAATTTTCTTCTAGGATTTAAATCCATAGTAATGAATCATGGATTGATTTTTTTAGTGGTCTATAAATGTTACATTCATATTTATTAATTAATAATTTCAAGAACATTGAGGGTCAAATGACCATTTATGATACTGCTAAGCATGTAAAATCTCATTCCAAATTTGAGGATGATACCATTAAATAGTTAGATGAGATTAGGGAACTCTCATTTTCAAACACTATTTCATTAACAAAAAATCAACATAAATTAGAACTAAAATAAATACCTCAAAATTTAAAATATTGATAACTTGAGAATGGAAACAAGCTTCCTATCATTATTTATAGTTAACTCCCTTCTGAGCCTGAATTTCAACCGCTTGAAATTTTGAGGTATTATAAACAAACTTTTGGATGGACACATGCTTAAATTCATGGTATTAGCCCATCAATTTGTACACATAATATATTGTTAAATTATGAGGTTAAACCAGTGAGATAGGAATAATGTCATATGAAAACAAACCTCCTAGAAGTTATCAAAAATATGGTAACAAAATTATTAGCTGTTGGAATCATTTAAACCATATCTCACAGAAAATTTGTCCATCCTATTCACGTAGTTCCAAAAATTTTCCTTATAGTAATCATAAATGAAAACAATGAATTGGTTCCAATTCATGGGCAGAATAGTTGGTGTGTCTTTATAGACTATCGCCGACTATACCAAAACACTAGGAAGGACCATAACCCTTTTCCATTCATTGACCAAATGATAGAGAGGCTAGCAGGTAAGTCCCACTACTATTTGTTTAATGGGAATTACAGATACTTTCATATCCATATTCCCCCAAGGACATAGAAAATACGACCTTCACATCCCCCTTTGGAATATTTTCATATAGAAGGATACCATTTAGTATATGCAATGCTCGAAGAACGTTCTAGCAATGCATGGTTAGTATTTTTTTGGATTACCTAGAGAATTACATATATGATTTCATAGATGATTTCATTATGTATGGATCCTATTTTGATAAATTATTTAGTAGTCTTACTTCAATCCTACATCACTATATTGAAAATAATCTAATATTAAATTATAATAAATTCCATTTCATTGTGTGACAAGGTATAGTTATGGGACATGTATATTTTGGGGATGGTATCCAAGTAGATAAATCAAAAGTGGATGTCATTTCTACTATACCATTCTCTAAAAATGTCCGAGATGTGTGGTATTTCCTAGTTCATATTGGATTTTACAGTTGTCTCATTTGTGGCATTAGTAAAACTTCACTCTCCTCTCCCAATTACTCAAAAAAGAAAAGGAATTTGTTTTTAATAATGAATGTGTGGTAGATTTTAATAAGTTGAAATGGAGTCTCTTATCACCCCTGATAATCCAACCACCTCTGTGGAATTTACCATTTGAGTTCATGTGTGATGCCTCTAAATATGCAGTTGGGAAAGTGTTGTCAGAAAGGGTTGACCAAGATCCATGTGTCCTAGCCTTTTCCTCATGTTCATTAGACCATGCCCATGAAAACAAAAATAAAATGGAAAAAAGAATTCATTTACATAGTTTTTTCCTTGGATAAATTTAGGTCATATGATTTAGGGTCAAAAGTCATTGTATTCCCCGACCATGAAGCCCTCTTAGATCTCCTTAAGAAAAAAGAAGCCAAACCATGTCTCATTCATTGGATACTCCTCCTTTAATAATTCAATCATTAAATTATAGATAAAAAAGGAGCATAGAATGTGGTGGATGACCATATCAGTTGGATCCTACCATAATTGGAAGTTGACTCATCCCCCTTTATTACCATTAATGAAATTTTTCATGAAGAGTAATTGTACATAGTGAAAGATGTTATTCCTTGGAATTCATAAATTGTAAATTATTTGGAAGAATATTGTATTACTACTAATTAAAAAAACAATTTAGTCGACTAAAACATGAGTCTCATTAGTATAAATTGGATGAGCCCTACCTACGACACACATGTAGTGATTAGGTCCTTAGGCGTTGTGTTCTTGATAGCAAGTTTCAATCTGTCCTTAGATTCTTCCACACTCTTTCTTGGTGGTCTAATTTAGTCCCCAATGAACTACTCACAAGGATATTGATTCTGGTCTCTTTTAGCCAAAACCCTTCCATGTTTCCCATGAATTTTTCAAATATTTTTCTTTTTTTCAACGAATTGGAAATGTCTCTAAAAGAAATGAAATTCCATAATAACCATTTCTCCTTCATGAAATTTTTGATGTTTGGGGAATTAAATTTATGGGTCTATTTCCCAATTCCTTGGGAAACATAGACATTATTATGGCGGTCGATTATGTGTCAAAATTGGTATAGGCACGATCCACACGGACATATGATTCCAAAATAGTTGTGGAATTTTTAAGAACACATATATTTTGTAGGTATTATGGGCTTACCATACTGCCTTTAAAAATATTATTAGAATGTCACTTTATTGGCTTGTTTTTGTAAAAATTTGTCACCTCCCTATTGATATTGAGCACCAAGCCTACTAGGCCATTAAACAATGCAATTATATCCATTCTGGTGCATGATCTCATAAGAATATACAAATTTAGGAGTTGGATGAAATGAACATCGACACATATGAGAACTCTAGTATATATAAGGAGTGAACCAAGGCTTACCACAACATTATCATCCTTCATCTTCAGTTCCACATTGGTAACAAGGTCCTCCATTACAATGCAAGGAAGATGTATCATCCTTGTAAGCTTCGTTCCCATTGGCTTGGACCATACACTGTTATTAATGTATCATTATTTTTTGTTTAGGTTCAAAATGAAGAAAATAAGAAAACCTTAACTCTCAATGGGAAGAAAATTGAGCACTTCCAAAAATCCCATAATGATTTATGGATGGAGGAACTCCATGTTCAAGAAGAAACATACCAATAACACCACCTGGTTTTATCCTTCCTTCCCACATTTTATTTTATAATAGCAAGAACGCTACACATTCTACGTGCACGATGAGGGGGTGGATAAATTCCTATTTTCATTAGGATTTTTATTGTCTTTCTTATTTCATCAAATTTTCACCTTATTTATGGTATATTCACCTTTTCCCTTCTTTTTGAGTTCATTAAAATTTTCATCGTTTCTCTTTTTTCCTCTCTATTCTCATTCTTTTTGGTATTTTAACTTTTCCCCATCTTGTTGAGTTCATTATAATTTTCATAGTCTTTCATCTCTCTTCTCCTTTTCTCTTTCATTATGGTATTTTTACTTCCCCCATTTATGGTCACCAAATCATGGAACTTACTGAAAATGCATGGTCCATGTTTATTTAAAATTTTATGAAAACCTAACTATGTTATTGAATTAATTTTTTTATGAATTTAACACCATGAAGTGTTTTTTAGTAAATTGTTTTTTCTATAAATGATATAAAGGGTTTTATCTCTATGAAACTCTTTAGATGATTGATTCCCATTGTGTGAGTAGTTTTTGGGAATACCATGTAAATAATATCTCCACGCATTTTTTCACTAAACCAGAAAGTTTGAATATTTCATGCATAATATAAGGTAAATATGTCTTAGGTTAATATATTTCATCATAAAATGTTATTTTCATACGTTCATTCCTTATCGTTTCTATTTCATTAATATACGAGATTTAACTATTAGTGTGTACCAGATATATGATTATTGTACGCACTAAAAAAAATCATAAAACAATTGGGTTGTGTCTTGGGTCAAAAACCACTCCTCCTCAACCTTTGATCTTGTTATTATTATTACAATTAGTTTCATGAGGAGACGAATGAAGGGTTGATATATTAGTTTGAGATTTGTACCAAATGAAACATATGAAAAATAATAATAATAAATTAGGGGAGTGATGAGATGTTCAACATATAAGGATATCTATGTAAGGAGCTTATGGTTGGACTTTTGGGACTGATTAAGTGAGTGGGTCATGAAATATGATTACAAAGGATATAGGGAAGGTTAGGTGGAAAAAATAATTTAAGCTAAAGAATGTTAAAATAAGCTATATTTATTATATAGAATGTGGAAGAATTAAATGGAATGATTTTCACACACACACACATGGTGATTTAGTGGTATGGTTGAATTATGAATACCTTCCCTAATTTGATATCATGAATCTCATTGAATTTCACCGTGATATGATTTTTGAGACATCCTTTTTCATTTTTCCTAAGAAGAACTCCTTGGTGTATAATGTGCATTAATCACATTACATTAATGAATTAAAATTTCTTCAAATGTTAAATCTTCAATATTTCGGTTTTATCTACATGAATAATTTCTAAAAATTTATTTTTTCTTATGAGTGAAAATGTTTAGGTGTGGTCATGTGATCACACCGCAATTCATTGTTTCATTTTTACTCTTACACTACTATGCTAAACTTATTTGATATTAAAAAATAAAAAATAATAATAAATTTCATTCAATTTTTGAATAATTTTTTTATCACTATTAGAAAGTTCTATGTTACTTGTTTGGATGATTCCATTGTAGTAGGAGGTGATTTGGAGGCCTCAAAGATGATTCGGATTGAAAATAGGTAAAAAAGAGGCATGGTTTCCATTAACACATGTCCACTATTGGGTACTTTATGAAAACTACGTGCATAAAAATGTGGTGAGATTTTGTGGTATTGTCCAAAATTCAGTTTTGAACACATTTTATGAATACAACCAGTATCCATTAGAATATTATAGTTCCCAACTGAATTGATCTATTTAGGACATCGAATCTACTATGAGTAAAAAGTTCTGTGTTGTGTGTGGTCCATATCTCGAGATGTAGGTGTATATATGATGCTGAAAATTCATTGAATATATCCAATACATGTTAAAACAATATTATAGTTTTGTAAAAATCTATTTAGGACTATTGGAATGCAAAAAAATGGGGAAATTGGTTTTACAATATATGTGTTCCCAAAACCACTTCCCATTTTTGCAATAAAAGATGACAATGGGTACCTCATTTAGGGAGATAGAACCAAGAGCTAAGATCTTTCATTTAGGAGTGATAGGGGAGTCCCATCATTATCCTAGCAGTTGTGGAGGCCCATATCATCATTGGAGAATCAAGGATGAATAAGGAGTTCTACTCGAGCCTCCTCCTTCTCTCGATGGCATGCTAAACGGTGGAAAATCATTTCAAGGGAGCTGCACAAGCATGAGAGTGAGTTATGGAACTTGGACATATACTAGAATTCTGTAATTTTGGTGATAAATAATTCACTTATGTTTTACTTTTATGTTCTTCTCCACTGAGTACATTTATTTTTTTATAATTAAGAGGAACACTTTTTATCTCAACACTGATTGGGTAGAGATTTCAAGTGGGATTCTTGTATTGTTACAAGTGGACAAGACAAGATAACTATTTATCTCACACATACATAATATTTCAGTATTATTTTATTGCCTTAATTCTCTATGTTTGATACCCAATCCTTGACTACAAGATTATTGTGTTAAGAGGTTGGTCATTGAGCATCATTTTAAGAGCCAAGATGAAATTTGAGATCATGAAAACCCTCAACCAAATGATTCCATTAAACCATGTTTATTTATGGGAATAATAAACTCAACATGATGTGCAGTGAACATGAAATGATATCCTTATCTTATAATTATAAAATGAAACTTTTAATTATCAAAAGTTAAAATCTTAAATTAAGCCATTTAATTTTTAAAATAGTTTTCCAAACCACTCCATCATTTAGTTATTTTTATTAAAAATACACACTCAAAACCTATCAACACTCCTTGATAGATAACCCAGGATCTTCCCTAGAATATAAATCAATCCTAAAATCATAATCAATTTGACGTGTCATGAAAAATCATTTATATAACATTTTGAAGTGAAATAGGATTCAAAACAATTTCATCATTTCATTAAAGCAGATCCCATGGAAAAGGAATCTAGATTTTTAATAATTTTATGATGATATAACCCATGGAAATGAAAATAATATCATAAAAATCATGTTATTAGAAACATAATTCATTAATATAAAAATAATAATATATTCTTTTGATAATATCCCCAGTAAATCATAAGTATCCTCAATGTATATCATTATATGTGGAATATGATGTTGAATAATTACTTAAGCCTTTTCTTGAAGAAAATGGCATTTAAAAATCTAAAAAACGTGTTCTAAAATATATATAATTTAAAATTTTTATTATTTCAAATTTACCTTGAGAAAATTTAATGTAAAAATTATATAAAATCACAGTCATGGCTTTGGGAAATTATGTTCTTTTCTTACACCTAACAAATGAAATATTCCTATCAAATTTAGGTAAAATACAAGCGGGAAATGGTTTAGAAAACAACATAAAAATTCCATTATATTAAAAAAATTAAAAAAGGATACCAATTTATTTAAAAAACCAACGAATATTAATAAACCGTTTTTAGAGAACATGGTTTAGGAAGAAAATGGAATTCAAACCAAAGTGAGATATAAATTCGAATTTCCATAATTATTTTTTCTCAATTATAGTAAGTACCAATGAGTGGGAAAATTGTAATATTAATATTAAATATCATTAATAATGTTTTTATAATAAAATTCAGGATTTTTTGGATAGATAGATCATAATATTTCATCATTAGAAGAAAAACTATAAACAATCCTCGTTAATAATGAGATTGTAATGTAAAATCATTACCACATTTGTATTTTTGAATCATAATCCCCATGAAGAAATAATATAAAATTTCACATAAAATTACATTATAATAAATAAATTAATTATATTACATGTCAAAGGGTAGTTATATACACATCATAAAGGCGTATAGGTGCAAAACATAATATACATCTCAAAGAAGAAGAATTGGGAAAAATCCATTACCGATTTGGTATCTTCTATGTCATAAACCCCATGAACAATTGATACACGAATAGATATGTTAAAAAAATATATTTATGTATATGAAACATAAAATACATTCATGGGATGTATATATACTATATAAATGTAACATGTTGTGAATATATAATTTAACTCACAAAAATTAAAAGTGAGAAGAAAATCCCTTACTGTAAGTCCCAACATTTTTCATACTCATTTGAACCTCATATATATTAAATATATTTGAATACTAAATATATTATCTAACCATACTTATAGGTATCATACCATATATTATTTACATATATCCCTTTATTTCCCATTCATTATCAACTCCATATTAAAGTCACATTTCTACTAATAACAACTTTTTTCATATATGTTTTGATTAGTTATTTATGTTGATATTAATTTGTTCATGATTCAATAATATATATAATTTAAAAAATTAAATAAATATATTATATACTCATTATATATTTATTTATAATAATATGTAAAACATAATGATTTGGAATGAAATATACAATTTATTTTGATGATAGGTCGTACGTATAGGAGAACACTATTTACATTTTCTATTCAGATTAATGAAATAAAATTAAATGATATATTATTCTTAAATAATTATTTTTATGTAAAATATATCACATATTTTCACCAGAATTTTCCTTAATACCTTCCATGTAAAGAGTAAACAAATCACATTTCTTCACGAGGTGGTAGTCCTTGGTAAAAATGAGTGACATTATCATATTCATACAAAATGGAGAGTTTGTAGGTATTTGTGATATATCATATCCAAAATCATAATAAAATAATAACTATTATATGTTAAAAATACCCCCATCATTATTTCTAACCACAATATGTAGTCAGGGAGAAATTAATAACACCGATTCGCGAGGTGGTAGGCTTCCAAACACAAGAATGAAGATTTCATAACACATTTGATGGAAGTGGTGAAGGTTTTAGGAAATTCCATTAACTTTACAACATAGAAGTATATAAGAGATAATGAGTTATTATATCATCATGGTATAATATGAGTTTATGGAGCTTGAATCATAAATTAAAAAAATATTTGTTGAGGAATGTTACCTCTTCTTTGGGTATCCTCTGTAGGTTTGCACCAAAACCTTCCTTAGAAAGATCTATATCCAAACTAAATATTATAGGATGATAGGATGTAATTTTTTAAGTTATTTTATGTTATTTTATTGATAGAAATGGAATTATAGGTGTGAATAAGCAAGTGGAGTGATTACAATTTTATTGTTAATGAAGAGTTACATTTTTGTAAATTTCTAAATGAAGTTTCTATTGGGTGGTCACTCAAACTTTATGTGCCTATAAAATGGATATTTAAATGATTTTATTTATTATATAGCCCATTAAAACCCCCACTACACAATAAAACACATGTTTTAAATATTATTTTCCTTAACTTCTATGTTTTCTTATTTTTCCCATTTTTTGTTATTTTAACTACGGTAACTAGTCTTTTAAACCTTGGTAAATTAAAATTTAAGAAAATAATGTAATTATAATTTTTAAACAAATTACACCCACTGATTTTAAATATGAAATAAAATTTGTTAATTAAAAACATTTTTGTGTGAAAATTTATTTTTAACATAAGTGCATGTAACGTGAAAAAACACTGTTTTATCATTTACCGTGCAAAAAGAGTTTTTACTATTTAGAAGTTAGTATAGTAATTATAAAATAAGAATACCTATATTAATGGAAAATAGATTATATTTATTAAAATTTTAATATAAATTTTCATATTATATTAATTTTAGGAATTTAAGTCATTTAATAAAATATAATTTACTGTAAAATAAATTTAATATGATTTGGGAAATTATTTATTTAATTTGAATTTTAAAAAATAACAACACAATAATGGGAATAAAATATATTATTCTTAAGACTTTGTAACCTTATTATCCTAAAAAATAATGTAAGCTAATAATTAATTCAATTAAATTCATATTTAATTATTATTGTGGTATTTATATTATTTTATAATTATCTAAATGATTTCCGCATTGGTCTTTCATAATCATTTAAATAATTTATTTCATATCAGAAAAAATAAAGTAAATTTTTATGATAAATAACTAATTTATATTTCTATATAATATTTATAACCGAACATATTTTATTCCCTTATCCCAAAGCCTTATAGATGTTAAAAGTACAAAAGGTTCCTTTTTTGTCTTTCTGTTTACTTAACTTATTTTGTAGGTCACTTTCACTAAAAAGTGTCCCAAAACGAATAAAAAAGAGCCTAAGGTGATAAGGGTCTAAATATGTCTAGTATATTTGTTTAGGAAATGTATTTTTGTCATGTTTACCCTTATCTTATTATTATATCCCCTGAAAAATCGATTTTTACCTTAACTTTGGTAAATAATTTTTCATATTGTCACTATTCATTTTTGAAAAAAATTAAATTTCCACTATTAAATATTATTAAATATTCCTGTTTGAAATATATATTACATTTTTCAAAAAATGTATTCACAGAAGTGTAAAAATGAATCATAAAATTAATTCTACATATGCGATTAGAAATCTGTTTTTTATAGTGAAAATGTTCAAGAGTTTTCAATATTTTATATTTAAATTTAATTTTAAAATTATTAAATTATTCAATATTTTATTAATATTAATATAATTTATCAAATGTTATCTTAAAATTATTTTAAGATATAATTTATCATTTAATCTAATTTAAACATAATGGATTCTTCCAATTGAAATCCATTTTGTTTCATTATTCATAAAAAATTAAACTTTTAGAAAAATATAAATATTTACCCATAATATAATTTTGACATTATGTTTTCAAAAATAAATTCTATTTTAGAAAATAAAAGTTCTAATCATTTTTATAATTAATTTTAACATATTTTCTCCAAAGGCGACCAAACTGCATTTTTGAAAAAAGTATTTTTAAGTAGAAAATTGGATTTATTATTATTTATTTTATTGAAAAAATATATAAAAATAATATTTATTAAATTAAATATAAATACAATTAATAATATTTAACAAATGCTATTTCATTTATTTATTAATGTAAAACACACTAGTTCACATAAAAAAAATTCACAAAAAGATTTCATTTTATTGTCAAAAAGGGTTTTATTTTCATTTATAATTTATTATTATCAAAATTATAAATTTTAAACTGTATTTTATTTATTTATTTAATCCTATTCATAACCACCCTTCCAATAGATAGGTGATAACTATCATATTAAATAATAAAATAATAATAGTATGTCCATTTTGTTTAATCTTGATGTTTCATATAACATAACCTATATAAGAATTTAAATTATTTTGAATTTTTGTATAAAATTTCAATATGTTACATGAAATTTCTCCCAAGGTTTTCCAAGGATCATAATAATCTCATCACAATATTTTAGAAGTTTCTTCACAATGTAATGAATCCCCTCATCCTCTTCTTTATTCAAGAACATTAATTATATTATGGCTTATAACATTCAATTATTCATGTTTGGATATGTTTTTACACATATATATTTATATCCTCATGATATAAAAGTAATTAGATACCCCCTTCAGTATCGATAAATCCATCCACGACTCTTTATATACAACCATTATGTGGTTGAAATTATCCTACGAATTTCCATGCCAAACATTTATTTTTTGAATACCCATATCCATTTCCACTCAAGGGTATTCACATAGATGCACCTAAAATTTATTGAGAGTGTTTTTTCATTTATATAACTATCACTATTTAATGATGGTAGTAATAGTTATCAAATATGTTCGTATGTTTTATGATCTATGTTGAACGGAAATTCATGTACGTGATAAGAATGTGACGGGATGACTCAAAATTATATAGCCATCCAATGCATTGGATAATGTTTTTATCTCATGAGACATCATTTATTATGCACTGGGGATAATACTAAGCACACTGTATTATAATTTCTCAAAATTTATCCTTAAATTATTCTTATGATGTAAATTTTTATGTTTGTTACAGATTCCTTAGGATTCTATAATGATATCATCTAATAACAAGATTCGATGTTCAGTACTTTGATTCTCACTATTATATGTCACCATGTTCTTTATATTAACTCAAATATAAAACATTAACTTATTATATACTATAATTAGTCCCATACTTATCTTTTTATATCACACATTTTATTATGTATGTCCTCTGGTTATCTCATATATTGTTTCAAGGTCAATGGTTTTTAAGGGATTTATATAAAGATATTAAAAAATATATTTATATCTCTATTTATTTTTACTTTTCTATATACCATATTAAACAATTAAATAAGGCTTCATAATCTTTTAAGAATCTATTATGATTGTATTTATCTAATAAATAATTAAATAATTTGCGTAAAAAACTTGGGTTCTAATAATTAGCCTCAAAGAAAAGCCTTGTTATTTTTTGGGATTAGAATTGTAGAACCCAAGTGAAATCCTTAAGGATAATAATAAACATAGAAAAATGAACCTAAATTTTAGTAATGTAGGTTGTAAGTCACCTCCATCAAAAAAATACATGTCTATAGACTACAAGTGGATGGGGATTAGGTTTAGTTATACCTGGTGATAATAACCACCACAAGTGATTAGTTGGAATTGAATTGATTGACACTTGTTGCATAGAAAAGTGGGCTTTCATAACACATGGTTTGATTCTCATGGGAGATATGTGTTGGTAAATTCATAATCTCATTACAAACCATTATGAATTGATCAAAAATTACCCAAAAAATTTATGTTTGGAAATGGTACATTGATAAATTATATTGAATCCTATAAATTCAAAGGTTAAAGAATTTATTTCATTTATGATTTGTCCCTTGAATGTTCATATAAACCCATTAGTGTTTTTAATAGTTTTAAAAATATCATCCTTGTGTTTATTTTGGTTTAATTAAATGATTATAATGGGAATCCAATAGTGAATGGATTGATTGTCATTCATAATTCTACACAATATTTTATATCATGATTGTTTAGTATAACAATTCAAATTCCGCCACAAAACATAGATTTTGAGTTGTTAGAAAAGATTAAAAATGGATAATTAATTGGATCTAAAATATATAACTCATCCCATATCAAAAAAATTAGGTTCAACATACCATTGATCCACATAGTGATCTATTTATTGAAATTATACAATACTATGGATATGAAATGGATTTCCTTTTATAGATACAACATAAATTTACAAGAGTAAAAAATAAAATGCTAATTCTATACACAGTCATGGAG
Organism: Viscum album; assembly: GCA_963277665.1. NCBI lineage: Eukaryota > Viridiplantae > Streptophyta > Magnoliopsida > Santalales > Viscaceae > Viscum > Viscum album. The sequence continues at coordinate 1,903,320,248 of OY728127.1, forward strand.
GAGGATGAATATCTTTTGGAATCATCATCTCATGAATGTATATTAATTCATTATATGTAAGTGTTTCTAGTTAAAATTTATGATAGTATGGAAAAGAACATCCTTGATGAAATTCCATGTTCGAGTGAATACACTGATGTGTTTCCTAAATAATTTCCTTCCTCAGATCCAAGATACTCGGTTTATAATTTAAATTATACCCTGATCATTATTAATATAAAAAACTCCATATATAATGACCACAATTTAGCTTGAATATTTGGATAAGTGTCTACATGAGAATCCGGATAAAGGTTTTTAACACCAAAGTGATACACTATTGGGTATTGGTCAATTTTGACAAGAATATGGATGGGTTCGTGTTCCATTTCATTTATTATCATGTTCCTAACAACAACATGATAAATAAAAATTATCCTCTTCCATAGATTGAAGTCTTTATCACATAGCTTCATGGTTCCCAATACTTCACCATGGTTTATCTTTGGTAGAGATATTAAAAAATAATGGGGAAAGAGGATATCTCCCCAAATTATTTTCATATATGGCATGAGAACTATGAATTCATAGTAATTCCATTTGGACTCGATAATTCTCCAGATAAATTCATCTACTAGATGAATAGAGTATTTTTGGATTAGCTCAACAAATGTGTACTACTTATTATAGAAGATATTATTATCTACTATAAAAGTAAGAAGGAACTAAAGGAGGATTTTAATTTTATACAAAATAATATGAAAAATGAAATTTTATACATGAAGTATATAAAATGAGAGTTTTTTAGGAGAAGTTATATTTACCAAGGAAGGTTATCACTATAAAAATGGTATATATCGATCCTTAAAAACATAAGAAATTGAATGATGTCCCAAACAATCATTTTTTATAAAAATCTATAGTTTCCTTTTATTAGATAGTTATTATAATTGATTTATGAGAACCATAACTTGATATTCAATCCCACAAACCACGAGACAACAAAATTATGTAATGTTTTTCTAGAATAGTGAATATGAGGATATATTTAATGAGTTAAATAAGATGATAATTACTTAACTTTTACTCACATTACCCATTATTTGGTAAGGATATGTGATCTGTAGTGATGTGTCGAAAAAGGTATTGTGTGTTGTGCTCATGCATGATGACAAAGAGATAGAATTTACCTCTCACCAATTAAATATCTATTAGAATAACTACCTAGAGCATGTTTGGGGATTGGATATAATTATATTATCATTTAAGATTTGGTGACATTTTCTCCATGGGGAAAATTGTGACATACATACAGATCATTAATGTCTTACATTAATATTCATAGAAAAGTATCTTAATATTCTCTATAAAACGCTGTTAAAGGTGACCAGGGATTATGATTGTTCAATATATTACTATACTAGGAAGGTGAAAACGTGGAAAATTCTCTAAGTATAAAGGATCTCGTAACCCTATCCTTGATAAGGGATTAAAGGGATCAAATATTCATTTTCAATGAAATGGTGGACTTGGCAATAATAAAAAGATATTCATATCACCTTTCCTAAATAACTGCTCAACTATCCATTTTTGAGAGGATTATGAGAGCCCAAAAAGATTATGTTGTTATATTGAATAATGTGGAGAATATTATGGAGTTAATAATTTATAATTATTAATTAATATGGCTCAGAACACAGATATGTGTCCCATAAAAACTAAAAATGAATATTGATATTTTTTACTTTTCCAATAGATAATCCATATCAATTCATACATGTAGCAACAATATGGATTGAGATCGAAGAAAAACTTCTAAATAGATAACATGAAGAGGTATATTAAAATTTTGTGTCTCAAATCTTATGATTTCAATAAGTCATGGCTGAAAAATACTAGTCTATAGGTATGATGCACCATTTCCCATACTAGTTTGTAAATCGGAAAAATATTACAATGGATTTTAATATAGGACTCCAAATGACATCTAATGGAAATATCCACATTTTAATGGTATTGAAAAGAATTACAATGTTAGTGAATTTAATTTCTATCATGGAATATTTCTTTAACATCAACAAATGATAAAGGGTTAAATGACTAAATGATATAACTCATTTCAATAAGGTGCACCTTCCTTTTCGGGAGCCTGTCTGATTAGAACTCCACAGTTAAGCATGTTCGGCCTGGATTAGTGATCAGGATGGGTGAATTTATGGAATTTTTCATAGGGTGTGTGTGAGTGAGGACAAATCCCACTGTAAATTACTTGTGTTGTTCTATGGGGATAGTCATTAGTCAGATGACCCGTTCAATCATGTGGGAGGACCCTTGGGGGGCACCACATGTCTGCGGGGCAACAGGTAGTACCTGGCAGGCCAGGACCCGACGACTATGTTAAGGTAGTGTGTCTATGCTATCACCGAGACCCAGTTATCACATTTAGTATCAGAGCTGGTACCCAGCCTTATGTGCAGTGCACTGCCTAAGTTGAGATATAGGGCCGACAACGAGGGTGTTGTTCTCTCAAGGGGGTGATAGTAACATCCCTAAATGATAAAGGCTTAAATAACTAAATGATATGAGTCATTTCAACAAGGTGAAACTTTCTTTTTGGGAGCCTGTGTGATTATAACTCGAAAATTAAAAATTCTTGGACTGGAGTAGTGATCAGGATGAGTGACCTTCTGGGATGTTTCCCAGGGTGGGTGTGAATGAGGAAAAAGCACACTTGAAAGGACATGTGTTAGCCTGTGGAAAATTTCATTAGTCAGATGACCCATTTATGAATGTGGGTGGACCCTTGGGTGGAGACCACAAGTATGTAGGGAAACTGGTGGTACCTGGAGGCCAGGACCCGATGAACATGTTAAGGCGGGGTGTATGTGTTGTCATCATGAACAAGTTGTCACAATTTCTCCATGAAATAACTCAACACAATATACATTAGAGAAGTTGTAATACTGCATGGAGTGACACTCTCTATTTTATCTGATCAAGATTAGATATTTACAAAATGGTTTTGGAGTAGCTTCATAAATTGTATAATACATAGATTATTTTAAATACTTCTTATCATGCTCACATGGATGGGTATTCTAAGAGAAAAATTAAATCTATTGGGGATGTAGAGAGATCTTGGTCAATGTATTTCCATGTATATTAGGCTCAACACCTTCCCATAGTGTAGTTTTCATATAACAACTCTTTACATTATATAATTCACAAGGCACCATATGAGGATTTATATGGGAAGAGTTATTAGTCTCTTAACAATCTTAGATGGAGCTGGAAACGGGAAGTTGATGGGACCAAATCTTATCCAAGAGATAGAAGAGAAGGATCAGACCATTCAAGGTCATATGAAATCTATACAATATTGATAGAAAATATATCCATAAAATAATCACTCTAATTTAGTGTTTGAGTTCAGATAAATAGTGTTACTTTGTGGGTCACTATGGAGAAAATTAATGAGGTTAGGGAAGAGGGAAAAGATTATTCTAGGATTCATTGGTCCCTTGGATATCCTTGATTACACTAGAGTTGTATCTAATCAACATTAACTACCACCTAACATATCAAAAATACATGAATTTTTTATGTATCCCCCTAATGGAAGTAAATATTTGACCCCTCACTAATATCAAATCCATATGGGAGGCTATTGGGGAATGATCCTTCAAACAAGGAGTGTGTGCTGTCACCGCGACCCAGTTGTCACAAATTCTCCCAAAAATAACTCACCAAAATATACATTAGAGAAGTTGTAATACTCGATGTTGTGACACTCTCTATTGTATCTAATCAATATTAGTGATTTACCAAATGGTTTTGGAGAATCCATCATAAATTGTTCGATACATTGATAATTTTCAATACTTCTTATCATGCTCATATGGATGGGTAGTATGAGAGAAAAATTAAATCTCTTGGGGATATAGAGAGATCTTGGTGAATGTATTTCCATGTATATTTGGATCAACACCTTCCCATAGAAGAGTTATCATATAATAACTCTTTACAATCTATAATTCATAAGGAACTATATGAGGATTTTTATGGGAAGAGGTATTAGTCTCTTAACAATCTAATATGGAGTTGAAAACGGAATGATGATGGGACCAGATCTTATCCCAGAGATGGAAGAGATTGATCAAACCATTCAGGGTCATATGAAATCTACACAATGTTGATAAAAAATATATCCATAAAACAATCACTGTGATCTATACTTGGAGTTCAGAGAAAAAGTGTTACTCTGTGTGTCACTATTGAAAAAATTCATGAGGTTGGGGAAGAGGGAAAAGATTATTATAAGACTCACTGGTCCCTTGGATATCCTTGATCACACTAGAATTGTATCGAATCAACTTTAACTACCACCTAAACTATCGTAAATAAATGATTTTTTCATGTATCTCCCTTAAGGAAGTACAAATCAGGCCCCTCACTTATATCAAATCCATATGGGAGACTGTTGGAAAATGATCCTTCATACAAGGAGTATCGAAAAAAGATCATAGACCACTGAGACAATGTTCTACGAAACAAGACAACTCAACTGGTAAAAGTACAATGGAAGGACATAATGTTTGAGGAAGAAACATATGAATTATAAGAGATGAATAAATAAAAATACCCTTATCTATTTTAGGGTGAAAATTTTAAATTCAATGGTGAAATTATAAATGAGTGAATAATGTAACGAATTAAACATTTAAAAATGATATTCCCCATTGGATGACTAAATGAATCATTAAGTAATGTGATCATAGAAAAAACATGCACTACATTGGTTATTTTAGATCATTATAATATATAACCTATTATTTTTAAAATATCGTTATGAATCATAAACATTAATAATATTATTTTTGTACAATTACTATTAAAATTAGTATGTTAATGGTTATGATAATGTCCAATTTGAAACATATGGAAGAATGAATTTCCTCAACTTGTAGAATCATACCCTATGATTTCTATGTATCAGATCCTCTAAGGGAGTTACAATCGATGAGATTGGTACTTGACCAATCCATAGTAGATATTAAATAACTAAAGCACCAATGAAACTATTTCCTAAATTAGTTCATGATTATTGAGATCATAACCTAATCATTTCTACCAAACCATCCTATGAAAGTGCCATCATTGCACATCTTACCCTTAGGGAATACACTCTTGTAATAAGGGGTAATGTATCTTGGTCCAAGAGCTATAATTATTTTTTTATTTTATTTAAATTAAATAATTATTATATTAATCCATTTTTATTATTAATTTATAAATGATTAATTCGTTTGAAAAAAAAATATGATTTTGATATGCAGAAAATGAAATTGACTTTTTGTGACATATATAATTTCATTTGATGAAATATTTTAAAAATTCCATAATGTTTTAATTTTATTTATTTTAATTAATCATTTTTAATAACATTTTTATTTAATTATAAATTATAATATTATTTAATTATGTCCAATGTAATATTTTTATGGGCCAAGAAACTACAATCGTCGTAAAAACTTGTATTTTTCAACAAATAGTTATTCTGATTTAAAAGTTTAAATTCTCCCGTTTAGATAATTATTTTGAAAAAATAAATATTATTTTTGAAGTAATCATATCTAAATTATCCAATGGAAATTTTTTCATAATTTTATGTAATAGTTCAATTTTTTGTTTAAAATAAAATACTATATAAATATACAGTACGTATTATGTCTTCAAAATATTCCAAAAGTGATTTAATAAATACTATTAGAAGTGTTAATGAAAAAAGTGTTCTTCTCATTTAAAAGAATTATTTTAGATATTATTTTATTATTTTTATAAACCATTAATGAATCCTCCAAAACTGATATTATATTTTATGGTTTTAAAATAAATTCATTACAACCATGACTCCCTTCCACATCTCCATGGGAATTATTTTAATGTTTTTTTGTCTCATTATAAAATATTGAACTGAATCCTCTTCGGCAGAAAACATGCTAAATAACATAAGTTTTTGGTTTTTTATTTTTATTATGTAGAGTCCAAAAGTAATGCTTAGAATTAATAATGAATTCCCCTCAGTTTTATAATAAATTACCACCAAACCATCCAATCTCCTTTACTCAAAACCCAATTATCAAAAATTTACTCTACTTATTAACCTATAAATCCCTCAAAAAGTGTTCCAAAGACCATAAGAATCCCCCTAAATTTTGAATCACCCTACCAATGTATGGTATCTTCTCCTCCTCTTTATTTAGATTCTTTCATTATATTATGAATTTTATTATTTTAAACATATCATGTTGTAATATGATTTTATACATATATTTTACAATCTTTATGATTTCATAGTAATGATATACCCCATTAAATATCATTAAACCCTTCTGTTAATATTTATGTACACATGTTATTCTATCAAAATTATCCAGTGAGTATCAAAGCCAAAAAAAATTAGGTAGTGAACACCCATCCCTTTTTTCACTCATGGTATTCACCAATGTGGACCTATTATTAAATTATTGGGTAATTATATGAATGTTTCCCAAAATCGTTTATCATTACATTATAAGTGATAAAATATTCTTGTATTGTATCATCTATGTGTCATACAAATGAATGTACAAGACACAAATGTGATTGGTGAGCCCAAAAATATGTACCCCTACAATAAATTGGGTAATGTTTTTATCTCATGATATACCATCTATAGTTCACATCATATTATCCTAAGAACCCCAAGTTATGATATCTTGGAATTTATCCTTGAATTATGTTTATGATGTCATGTTTTATATTATATCTAAATTACATAGGTTACCTTGATGTTATCATTCTATAAAATGATTCAATGTTCGTGACTATGATTATCACAATTATATTTTACCATTTTTTACCATTTTTTACATTATATGCTTCACCTTATGATATTGTTTAATTATTGCCATACTGGGATTTATATCTAACTCTATTCTCATGAATGTTCCCATGTTTTCTTGTGAATTATTTGAAGGTCAATGGATTTTAACAACATGTTGTCGAGTTTTTAAATAATAACGTTGTTTTCATATTTCAAGTTATTATGTTATGTATGTAGTTTCCCAAATATAATATGCCTCTCAATCATCTGGTATTTTTTGAGTATGTACTTATGTAATAAATCATGAAATGAAGTTTTTAAATGATTAGGGTTTTCATAATACATGTCTTCCATTTGGAATTATGAATTTATTTCTATGTATGTGGTATACATGGACCTAAAACATTACGAATAATGAATCTTTAAATTTTTTGTGTCATTTAATAAAAACTAATTACTTTTATTGATTTAAAAAATTATCAAGGACCCTAATAGATTTTCGTGTACAATATAGACAATACATTCATTGATGGACGATGATATAAATTAAATCATACGAATTAGATACATGGATTTGGATAGCAATAGAATATAACATAGTTTCATTAGGCTCATTATCATAACCATGGGATGAGTGTAACTCCCCAACATTTTAATAATTATTTGTGTAGTTGCACCCTGTATAGGTTGGCAGATGGGTCATGTTTTCCGACTAACCTTGGATATAGGGGAATGTGAATGGAACTAAGGCCATCTCCCAAGTATGACTTACCAAGTATGATGAGAGGACCTTAATGAGAGACATATGTACCCTCCATGTTCCATTGAATATTTTTAACTAGTTTAGAGGGTGGTCATAGGGATGATTATAGATAGTAGAAGGTGTCACCATAGAACCTATATTGATGATGTGAGACCGAGGGGCTTTGGATATAGGTGATGAGTTTCAGTGTTCATTCGTCCCGACCTTGTATTTTTTATTTCATGAATTTAAATTTTATGTTTCTATATTTGAGTAGATGTGCTTCCAAGGACCAACCTATGGGCTTGATTAGATGTGATGGTGACCTTGGGGATTCTTATTGGTACTTCTTCAGATCTAATTATTCAGCGTAATGTAATATTAGTGTGTAATGATTTTGAGAGGATAACATTATCATGTATTATAAGTGTGTATAATAGTTTATTATTGTTTTGAAATTTAAAGATTTCCTAGGATGATATAATTCAAAATGGGGTCTATACAGAACACCCTCGTGGGAACATGTCCTTAGGATGCCTGGAAATTATAGGATCTTGTTATTCAGGATTCAATATTTTATTATAATTATTTTAGTGTGTAACTGCGTTAACCCTTGGAAATGGATAAATATTCAATTCACAATACATGTATATAAATAGAATTCATATGATACAGAGGATCTGAGTGGCTTTCATGGTGACGTGGAGTATTTTTTGAACAGTAATTACTCAAGAATCCTATGAATATTCATTGAGCCATTCATTATACATCGACAATAGAGATATTTTCAAAATGCATGGTATATGGTTGTTGAGATGTTTATGGTGATATGTTGGGACATTTTCACATGATCATATTTGGATACATAGTCTAACTCCTAGGATAAAACCTATTTCTTTACTGGAGGCATGATTACATTAGACTCCTTATCACTAGCAGAAGTAGGTTTGGTTGATTGGTTTATATGTAACTAAATATAAATGATGGTTTAGTTATTAATTATTTCAATAGTTAATAATCTATTTTGAGTATTCCACTTATAAATACACTAAAATAATTGGTTCATTATGAAATATCATTGGTGGTTCCCTACTGAGTTATATACTCACACCATTTTTGGGAAAACATGAAACACGGTTACCCAAGGATATCCATAAATTTTCATAGGTATAGGTATAGAATATGCATGATATAATATTTATGCTCAAGATGATGTAGATAAAATGGGATCAGATTCCTAGATTTGATCAAATCCTTCTTGATCGGCTCCCAACCTCAACCTCCTTCTTCTCTATTTGATATGATAATATATGAGCTTCTTTATCATCTTAGTTATAATACTAGATATCATATAATATTCTTCTCCACTTTAACATCATGTCACTCTTTCTAATGTATGAATAATTATCGAACACCTCATCTACCACTGTATATTTTTATATTTTCTCCTTATTATTTGATGAGAGCAATTTTTTTGATATTATTTTGTCTTATTTTAATTTAATTTTCTCATCATTGTTTACCAAAAAAATAACCAATCCTTTTGATTTTATACTTTTATGGAATATAAACTTTATTGAAAAATGTATAAAACAATAATATTGGTGTTCAATTTAATTTTGTATCTAATGGAAAAATACTACACTAAAATAATATTTTCACTATATTTATATAATTTCAGAAAAATAAATAAGGATTAAGGAGCAGGGAAGACTCAGGGGACCACATTTGATGATTGACCATATTAATTAATCATGTACAATATGATTGATTTATCAAAACAACAATTCATTATATTCCTAAATTAATCACATGATAATTTTGACTATTCAAGGATTGATCTACCATGATGCTGGATATACCATAAAAATCATAAAGTGACCATATTTGGACCTAAATAAGCTATCATACTAAGCTAATCCACGACTATGGAAACAAAAATTCCCTAATCAATCATGGAAAAAATTATGCAATGAACTAGAGTCCTCATGTTTAAATCCAACATACATTTTGATAAGTTTTCAACCACACTTTATAATCAATATAAAACACATTCAATTGGGATAAACCATACACTGTAGCTATCATAAGTGAGGATTTTATCAAATGAATGAGTTAAAGATTTCCCAAAATTTAATGTTACTAAAAATTAATATCTTATTGGTCATTACACATAATCAACAATGCATGTAAAGAAACTGCATGGCATTAAGTTACTCATGTTTGGAAACAATTTACTTTGACTGACCACATGATGTATCCCACCATCCATGAATTTATTTCATGAATTTGATCAATTAATTTAGAAAATTTCTAGGTACATATGGGGACTAAATCACAAATATATCAAATTTGAAGCAAAAAACCTAAAATCTAAATAAAATCTATTTACCACTATTTTTCTAATAAAGAATGAATTCATCAAAAATTCACACTACATGCATCCAAAGGAAGTGGAAATGGAGATCAATGGAGAATATCAGTGATGTTGGAATATTTGAGATTCCTAGTTACAATAGTTGATCTTTTCATATAGAAGAAGATAAATAAAAAAATAGCTCTAAATTTGAGTAATTTATTAAAGGAATAGGAGGATTGTTCCATGCATGTGATTTATGGATCCAATGAATTGACAATGAATATATTGATCTCTATAAGAAGAGGGTTGTTAACTCAATGAAAGGGATATGACCATGAATATTCTATCTACCCTAGTTGATTCAGTTCTTTCTTATGTTTTTATTTTTCCCTTATGCCTGTAATTATAGAACAATTGAATAGTAGTGGTTATTCCATAGATAATTCCCCTATTTCATATTTTTTAATTCTATTAAATAATTTTTAACATCTCATTGTACATTCTCTTTAATTATTTAAAAACATCATTATTATAAGGATGTTTTTATCTTTTTTTTTCATTAATTCTTCCCCATTATAATAATCACACACATAAACCACTGGAATTTACTATATTTCAAAGAATAATATGCAGTGGGTTGATCATAGAGTGAGCAAAGATATATTATCACTAGGCTATAAAATATTTGGTGATAAAACGGTCATTATAATCCATTATTCAGGATGAAACAACCAGTTAAAGGTAATTAATGATATCCTAATTGATTATAGAAAGGTAAGGGAAGTAACATGAATAATGATAGAATAGGAGAATTAGGCGATGATCTATGATTACCACACTATATTGAGAACTGAATTTATATCAAACCCAATTAAATAACATATTTCACCCACTAAACCCATAAAAAGATTTGAACATAACCATAAGGGAGATAAGAGTGTTATGGGTTTGATCTTATCTTATTTTATTGGTCTAGTGAGTGGAATTATTGATGGAATTGGGTTAGTTTTAAATTCTATTTAGTAAATGGTGGTTAAACGTTAGAGCATCCCCTCATTCATATTTTCTACAATTATTCCTTTTATTTCCATTATCTTTCAATAATCAAATGAGATCTCATTGAATACCCACACCTGGTTGTATTTTATTGAATAATGGAGTATAGTGATCACTCTATCCACTAATATTTCCTAGTATAGTGACTTAATATACTTAATCACTCTCAAATTGACTGAATTCTCATAATCACATGTATTGGAGTGAATGCAATAAGCACATGTGTTTTATTATTTGAATGAGATCATAAGTAATTAGAATAAAAGTTTTATAGACACCTCAAACTGATTAAGATGTTAAATATATCTTTAATAAATAGAAATATATATTAAACATTAACATATATAATTTTAAAAATAATGGAGGAATTATTATATAATTTACTAATAATGTTCTATTGTTCTATCATTAGAGTCATCATAAAAAATGAAAAGAAATAATGAAATTTAGAAATTCAAATTGATTGAAGAGTCATGGTGGAAAAATATTTCATCATGTAAAAAACCCACTTTATTTAGATATTAGAATCCTAACGATCACTTCAACATATCAATAATCCATACACACATAATTAGCCTCCTCCTTATTTGAGACGTTACTCGAATTTAGTAAAAAATTCATCGTTTGTTGATTTTCTCCATGTTAATAGCTCACGGGTCATGATTGGGTGTATAGAATCTTCAAGCATATTTTTTATTCTCTCAGGATCTATATTTCCTACTTCCTTTAGATACATGTTGTATAGATTACCTGAAATATTATTCCCTCATTTGGAATAATAGTGTGAAATAGGTTTGATGTTGTTTTTGTGGTTTTATTTTATAGTTTTCAGAATTTTTTATTTTAATCATCATTGACTCTTAGAAACTTGGCTATGTCTTTGACAAACAACATGATGGAAAGTAACCATAGGTTGGATTCTTGCATTCGATTAGATGATGGTATAATTGATTTGGGGGTGAGGTCTGTCATGAATTCGTTTGATATGCATGGTTAATTGAGTGGAAAATTTGATCAATATTAAATTTGAAACCACATGAACCCTCACAGTATCTTGGAATCCTGTGGTGGATTGATTCTTCACTTGTGGTGCCTTGATATTTTGTTCAATATATGTTCAAAATGCATTCATTTGAGTTTAACATGTGGTAGATTTATTTCCACCCATTTGGTTAGATTTGAACTTATGTTCACTTGAGTCATTTTAAAAAATTCTTGTATAAATGATCCTGGACATTTGGTCATTTGAGTCATGTGATAGTTGGGACCTACGATCGATTGGATTATACACATTGTCACTTCAGAAGAGGAATAATAAATATATCCTCGTAGTCTCTCAAGTAATGATAATTCATAATAATAATACTATAATTTTAGGAATTTTTAAGATTTTTGTTTCAATATATTATTTATTTTATGGTTGATTAAGTCTCACGATCGATCATTACATTACATCACGCGGTTCATCATTGCTGTTTAATCCTATTCCATTTTTATAAAATTGATCTATTTTCTTTGAATATATAATTTCAATGTTGGATTTTTTCTATTAAACTAGTCAATTGAACAAATCATTGATATTCATGTTTTAATCCTTTAATCAATAAAGTAAAAATTTCCTAAATGTGTGAAAAACAATGATTTCTATCATATTTTAGACAAATTTTGGGCTTAAAATGAAATGGTATAAATAAAAAATTGAAATTAAGGATCTCATAATTTTACAAGAGATATAATCATGTTCCAAATACACACATATGAAAATCACAATCAACTAATCTATATATATGTGAATCTCAAAATTTAGGAATTAAAAAAAATCATTAATTTATTTTAGTTTATTATTCTTGTACATTCACAATACAGATTAGATTGATGGGATCATCTATAAATTCATCGGTTTATTTTCTTATGTGGTTACACACACATGATCTCAAATATTCCTTCCTATAATAATCTTTTATCTCTATTAAAAATTTCAAAACTTCACATTATTTCATCTTTCACACATGACTTTAAATTTAAATCAATATAGATAATTATCACTTCTCAGATATAAAATAAAATAAAATAAAAATTTCTTTGAATTTCAAGAATACCCATATTCACTATTGAACCAAAGTAGTATTGAAATAAAAAATTTAACCTATTTGTTGAAAATAATAACTCTTTACAGATTAGAAAAAATAGATTAGTTAATCTATAAAATAGTAAATAATTATCACTCTAAAATTTTCATATTTTATTTCAGGAGATTCACAAATAATGGCAAAAACCCTCTTTTAAAACATCCTCAAAAATCTATTCACATCATTTGATTTTTTTATTCATACCATTCAGATCATATTCCCATCATATAGATTGAATCCTAGTTTAAATGTTTTGTTTTAATCATCTATGTTTGGTTATATAATTGTTGGGTTTAATACTTTTTTTTTCAGATTAATTGTCTCTAGATTTCTACATTATTTTGTTTTTGGTATTTCCATGATATCAACATGGAAATATCCTTACACCAATTGTAAAAATAATACTTACTGAGCTATTATTTTAATTTATGTAGTGATACTTATGTTGGTTTATAATCACACTTACTTAGATTATGTATATTGTAAATAAACCTATACAGCACCCAATTCATAATTATAAATAATCAATTCATGCTTACATGTCCAAATTTAGTTTACGCGGACATGACCATCCATATGTAGAAATAAAATCATTCTTATGTAGAAGGAAAATGTCCATAAATTATACCCCATCCTTATAGATTTTAGTGATTCATTCTTTTGCATTGCCCAATCATCTCTAGGAAAACCTAAATGATATTAATATAGAGCTCAAGATGAATCATATGAAGTCGCAATTAAGTAAATTTCAACTTCAATACATACTACCGGATTACCTTTAAATCCTTCAAGGAATCTTCCAGTATTCAGGTGGATTTCTCAATCACCTTAAATTAACTCGAAACATCATGAAAAACTTTTTATAAAATATTCCAATCATTTTTAAACTTCTGAAACATATTCCAAACTATTATAAATAGTGGTTCATTATCATATAATTTCTTTTTAATTAATGAAAATATTAAAAAAATCATCAAATATTATGGGGATTAAATATTGAATCTATCAAACCATTTTATTTATTAAACCCCAAATATATCACCTTTATCATTCAATATAGACACTGTTAACTCATTCTAAATAATAATCCTTGAATTCATTTCATTATAGTCTTATAGAAAATAAATATAACTCAAAGAACTGGGAACTTCATAAAAAAGGTCTTATGAACTGGGGTGAATTTTTTACAAAATAGATAAATTCTTATGTGATTGAATAAAAATTATAAAAACTAGAAAAAAAAATATTATAAAGTTGAAGAAATGTTTTAAAAAATATAAAAAGTTAATAAAAAAATAGCGGCTTTAATGATTTCTTATCCAAAAGAGCTTAAACTTTCTTACAAATAAGTGGAATTATTATGAAATGGAAAAAATATTTCAAGACTGAGGAAAAGTCTTAAGAGATTGATGAAAATTATAATGAATCTCATCGCTAAACCAATGTTTTCCATATTTCCACCCAAAACTTGTCTTATGAATTGATTGAATGTCTTATTAAATTCAACCTATGTGAAATTCCACCTCTTATAATCAAAATGATTAGAAACAATTTTCTCTTGTGAACAAAGTATAAATATTCAACAAAATTTATGATTCATTAATTTATTTAAATTTCACCAAATAAGATATTTTTTTTCAATAAAAAAATAATTTGATAAAACCATGGAGCATGAAAATATTAATTCCACACCCAATCCCTTTAAAAAAACTCTGAAATTTCCATTTATTTCAAATTAATGTGATTCTATGAGATTATTTTTTATATAATCATATAAAAAAAAGAAAACATAATTTACTAAATAAATCAGAAAAATTATATTTTCTAAAAGTATTTAATGGAAAAAATTTCTAAAAATGAATGATCAATATTCCATAAATTTTAAACAGAAGTTAATTTTTTACACAAATCCTTTTGAATTTTTAAAAATCAAGATAATAAAAATGTATTGGTATAAATTCATAACAATTACCCATACACGTAATTTTTTTTCTTCAAGAAATAAATTAATCATATATAATAAATGAAAATTTATCTTATAAATGAATGGTTTTAATAACAACAGAGAATTTTCTATTATAGGTTCTCTCTAGTAAATATTTATGATTTATCTCACAAATGACATATTTTAGAATTTTTTTTTTATTTTAGAAAAATAATTTCAAATATGAAACATTTGAATATAATTTTACCAACCTCATTTTGAATTCATAATTTCATCAAAATATTTATTTTTATTTATGGTCAATGTGTAAATAATATTAATTGTTAACATAATTATACATAACTAGATGTATTATCAAAAAATATTAATTAACATCATAAAATAATTAAAATCACCCATATGTTTTAACACACACATCAAAAATAGAATTAAAAATTCATTTCCTAGTCTATTTCAATAAAATGTTTATTAGTTTAACTACAACCAATAAATCATTAAATTGAAAATATAAAACATAATAGAGAATTATCACTAATAATTTTTTTCTATACAAGTGAAATTATGTTACCCAATATAATCCATAAGGAAAAAAAAATTAATTAGTCAACTTATTTTAAAAAAACAAGATCATATTTAAAGAACTATTTTCAACAACTAGATATGAAATCTACTGCCTAATGAATTGTCTATTCTAAAATAAATTTAAAGACATATTTCATGTCAAGTATATATATATAGTTAAGCAAAAATAAATACCCATAACCCAAACATAAATCCCAAAATTACCATAATATTGTCATTTATGTTTTAATAAAGGATTAAAAAATATGAAAACAGAAATTATTTTTCAATTAAGCAGTCTATAGAATATATAAGTGTACTAATTTGTATCAAAATAGATTGTTTTCTACCAAAACACAACTAAAAAGTTAAATCACGGTAATAAAAGAAGTTTTAATTAGAAACAACATTTTTCTTAAATTACATATAAACAATTTTCAAAATAGTGTAATATATAATTTTAGGTCATAAAAATTTTGAAAATAAGCACAAAAACCAGCCTGCAACAACATTATTTTATTAAATAAGACATTAAAATAGTTTTAGTAATGATAAAAATATTTATCATTATTTAATAACGAAAAAACACATAAAATGAAACTTCTAACCATAAGATTCGTAAATCATCAATACATTATTTTTAATAAGTAAGGTGGAAAAATTGTGCAAACATAATCAAAAAATACAATTATTTAGGATATTTAGTCATTTGAGTTTATCGCTAACACTATCCATCTTTTCCACTTCATAATACTCTATTATTTAGAAATTCCAACTTAAGTATGATTATATTGATCAATAAATTTTTTAGTTATTTATGTTCTAACTAAATCAAATATGGTAGTTTAAAAAAGAAGAATGTGATATATGTTTGATCCATAATTTAGCTCCTTTAATCCATTAAATCTAATTGATTGGATGTTCAATATAATTTTAAATTTTTTTCTCATGGGGAATTTGTAGACGATATACTTCATTAAATGAACCAGTTAATACTATATTTATAGTAGAAAGCTTTTCAAATCTCTAAAAAATAGCCAAAATCATTATAATTACTATAAAATATAAATTTTTCCTTCAAGGTAGAGAATAATCAACATAACAATTATGAAGACATAGTAGTAAATTTATTTCCATTTAAACAGAAGAAATAATAAATTTAAAAAACTAAAAGTACAATGGGGTTTCTTTCATGAAGAATATAGTAAAAATTGTTTTATTAGAAAAAATCCCTAAGAAACAACACATGGTCACTAGAAGGGCGTGGTTTCCAAATTATAATCCCCCACAAGCGTTTTCAACAAACATTTTTAATGAAAAATATATCTTTGGGGATAAAAAACTTTTAGGGAAGCCACTAAATTCTAAAGTAGAAACCACACACAACTATAATACCCATTCCAAAAAGATAGAATATAATGTATCAATTCAATTAGTAAAATTATACTCATTTTACACGTTATATTTTAAGTTAATGAATATTCATTTTGAGCTTTATTGATGTAAATGTAAGGAATATGGTTTCATTAAGGTTTTAATATTATTAAACCCAGTTTTTTTACTAAAAATAATCTCTTTTTGTTAAAAAATAAAGGTGATATTAACTAATTATTAAAAAATAGTTTGAAAAATATGTTCTTCAATTTCACTTTGAAATGATTAAACATCACTTGAAACAAATTATAACTTACCTTCCATATTTTTCTTTGTTTTAAAATCATGTTTAGTGACCATTTTGTAGTTAATTAAGAAAATTAGTGTTGAGATATAAATAGAAAAAAAAATATTTACCTTAACACCTATTATAATAAACTCCATAACATAGGTATTTGAATCATCAATGGTAAATTTTGAGGGTGCTTCCACTGTCTAAAAGTGACTAATTTTAAACACACCAATTTCTATTATATGTTAAAACATTCTTATTTCAACTTTATGGTTTTAAAAAATCTATATTTTATTTTTGAAGTGTGTACATATTAAAATCATATAAGATTTCATATAACGATAACTAATTTAAATCATTTGTTCCTAAAAAATATCCCTAAGTGGAATCTATCTAACATTACTTTTCATAACTAAGTTAATTTCATTTCATATTAGCTCCAAGTTATTAAATTGGTATTTAACACATATAAAAAATCCATATACTAATGTTTCATCACTTTTAATCATGTTATTCTGAAAGAAATATCATACCAGTAAACTTAACTATGCCTTCTTAAAATTTTTGACACACAAAATCCATTTCATTTTCATCATTTATTATTTGTTTTTGTGTTTTTATTTTCTTGGACACATGTTATCTTCATAAAAAATGTCACTACATGTTGATCAATTATCAGATAATAAGAAATGTTATCATTAACCTACTCTATAATGTTTAGTTGAATGAAGGGTCAAAACAATAAGTAAGGACTAAATATTTCAACCAAAGATAAATAAGACCAAAAAAATGAAAAAAAAACACTAAATCAATAAAATATATTAGATCAATTGTTCTGTTGGAGATAGTTAGTATAAAAAAATTCCCATGAAAAACAATTATAGTAAAAATTGATTACAAAATAATTAGAATTGGGAATAATAAATAATTTAGAGTGTTAAGGATATCAAAAGAGAGATAGGATAATATTTAATGATCAATAATTAATGAGTAATCCATTATTTATTTTAAAAACATGAGTTGATATACTAACGATATCACATAAGCACAACCATATAAATCTTTTAAGATGTCAAATTATAGAAAATAATACTATTCAGTTTTTCAATCATAGATTTTAACTCACAAAAAATGGTGTTTGAGTCTCACTATGATCAAACTATTATTTAATCAGGGTGTGTTATTCTCATGAATTTAAAAAATATTATCAGATGGGTATTAGAAGAATTTTATTTCAAATTTTTTATTTTTTAATCAAGATAAACCTCCATTCATAGTGGAAAAGAATATAAACTGATTATTTTCAATGGGAAATTGGAGAGAGTAATGAATATGAATAAAAATTGATGTAAGAGTTAACTAAAAATGTAATGTTGAAGAAAATATTTGAACATACTTAAAAATTTAAAAACTAATATTTTTTAATTAAATAAATTGAATAGTTTACTTTAAAAAAGATAAATAGAATAAATTGAGTTAAAAGAAGAGTAGTATTCTTTTTAAAATAAATTTTAGTCTACATGGTACCCCATCTCCACCTCTACTCCTTCTTATGCTATTGTAATCCAAATACAACAAATCATGTTTTGCCTTGTGTTTCTATATTAGTTTTCCATTTCCATAAATTAAGTATCCCTCTGAATGAATGTAAAATCCCATGTGAGTTTCATAACATATAGTTTCATTAGGTTTATATACTTAGTTTGCACGTGGTTTCTTCTACCATTCACTATCTCCTTCATGATTCCTTGAGAAACACTTCCTAAATTCAATAACTTCCACATGTAAAACATGATTAGGCTCCATTAGTCCTACAATTGGATGCATCTAATGCTATGATTTAGTACTATGTAAAATCACCTCTAATTCAATATTAGCTTCCAAATAACTCCTCTAATAATGATTAGGCCTCACTAGCTTTAATATCTTGTTATGAAACTACGAAACAATAGGAGTTTAATTCTAAATTTAAAATTAACCACTATATATCTTAAATATTTATCAAATTATATATTTTTATACATTTTGGATAATTTATTGCGAAATGGACAATTTCTTACACAGCTGTATCAAATTTTTACAATATTGAAGAGAATAATATTAAACATAGACACAAGTCATACGCAATTGGATAATGTCAGACTAAGTGGTGGATTTTCTGAGTTCCTGTCAAATTAAATAGATCAAGTCACATTCATTTGGGGAATGTGTTATAAAATATAAATTTTTGTATTATTACAAGGTAATGACATATAAAAATAAGTAAAATATAAAATATCACAAATATTTCCTCATGTTAAATAGAACAAACATTATGAAATGGATGAATGTATTGTAAAATTCTCCCACTTAGGAAATTACTCCTCAACTATTTATAATGACTTGGAAACACAATATCTAGTAAATAAGTATAATTATATATCCAAATTCAGTATTATTTCACATATTTTAAAGTTCATAGAATAAAATAAAAAATTGTCTGAATAATGAAATAATTTTATAAAAAACTACGGAAAATGAAAATATTATTTGAAAAACAAAACCCTTTAAAAATTTTTAAAAAATAATTTCCCACTCAATATTCATTTTTAAAATATAAAATCTTATTCTAAAATAATAAATAAATATTTGAAAAGGATATACGTTCCATAAAGAAAAAATATAATCATTTATACTAAAACATTAAAAGGATACATTTTAAACCATGACTAATAATGATTAAATAAATTTATAATAAATGAACATTTTAAAAATAAAATCACCCAAATATCATTAAAGGATGTTGAAAAAATTTATTAAAGATATATTTATCAAATTCCTCCACAATGAAGACATTTTTTATCTATGATTTATCAATTAAACATATTCAATGAATTCCAATTCATATTGATGATGTAATATTTTATTACCAATAATGAAGTTATATTCAAAAGAGTTCCCCCATGGAATCTATTATGTAAAACAATATGATTTCTAACTCAAAAACAATTTTGTTTTAGAAAATTTAGTCTCTATTTCTGAAAAAGAAGATATAATTTGATAAATTTTAAGGGAATTTATGAATGTTTTCATTTTAAGTTTCTTCCAGAATCAACCATTTCTCCATTAGTAAAATTTAAAACAAATTTTGTTATTCAATAAAATTATACCCAACTATACAGATGATTGTGAAATAGAAATAAATTACCATAAAACACAACTAATAAAATTTAGTAGTTTTAACACACACAGTTAAACTATGATTATAAGTTCAATTGTCAGTCCATTTGAATGAAAAAATTATAAGTTAACCTCTAAATATGATGTTTAACCTCAATTTAAAATAGTAAATGTACTCTTAAAATTTCACAATAATGTTTTTCTAATAGGGAAGTATAATGGTGATACCAAATTGAATCCACGAGTAAATGAAAATTATTAATCCCCTAAAAGTAGAAAACGAGCTCCAATTTTATCCATGGAATTCAACCTCTAAATATAAGTACTAGTGGCCAAGAAGTACTTGATTTTGAAAAAAATTAATTTAATTTTGATGTGAACCCAATGAAATATAGTACAGTAAAAATAAACACACTCCAACAAAGTAAAAACCCAACATTTTACCAAATGATGAAATTCAATGTGGATGAAATAATTTGTAAAATTTGGGTTCAATGGGATTATAAAATTTAGTAGTCAAAATAATATATCATGGTCATGATTAATCACAAAAGAACATGTTGGAAATAACATCACAATAAACATGTAAAATCACAACATTCAAAGAGTTTATAGACATATATATTATATAATTTTGATTATATATGAAATATTTTAATAATTTTAAATATTTAACATAGGGTTCAAAAATATTATCAAATAAGTATGAAAACTAATTTCTGATACCCTAATTTATACATAAAAGACACCAAAATAGTAACAATACACATTAAAAATTTTCTCATGTTTTTAGTATGAAAATATTACCAAAAGAGAAACTTTAAAGGATTTAATTTAAAAAAGTTGAATGAAAACACATTTATAAAGTTAATGAGGAAAAAAATTAAATAGAAACTCTAATGATATAGAACTTTCAGTTGTTTGAGTTCGTCCAAAACACTTCCCCACTCTTAACTAAAAGTAGAATCATGTTTCCAACTTATAGCTCCTTTGTGATAAATATACCGACATAATATTTCAATAATTAATGATTTAATGAAAATAAACTAGAGAGTAAAAAATGTGGAATTTGATTCTTGGATGGACCTCCATTTAGATCCTGTAATATTTTGAAACCAACTGAGTTGATTATCCCATTGATCTATAATTTCATTCTCAATGGGAATAAATTTCTAGTTTAATTATTCAAAAGAAAAATTTATTACTAGAATTAACGTTCCCAACTATATAAGTTTTTAAAAAATATAGAAAATTAGTATAAGGACTGTGATATGGAACATATTTCAAGTAATGTAGAAAGGAATCAACTCAACAATTACGGAGATACTTTAACAATTTTATATCTATTTTAACATATGATAAAACATGGGAGGGACCATGTATTGAAACCCCTAAATAATTTTGTTTAATTTCATTAGATAGACTTCATACCTAGGAATGTTTCTTTGATCACTAGTATAGAATGTTTTTCTCATTATAGAACCACAATTAGTGTGTTTTCCATTCATTGTTGAATGAAAAATTATACTATATGCTCCAAACCTTCTACGATACAACTAAATCCCCAAACAAAACCAACACACACATAGGAGGAAGATTCAATAATGTAATATATCAAGAAAACTTGTATTTTAAAAAATTCCTACTCATTATTTACTTCATGTTTTGAGTTATATTTGAGTCCCATAATGTTCTTTCGATGTAATGGTATAGAAAATGGTTTTGTCAAGGGAATGAAATTAGTTCCACAAATTTATCACTAAAAATTCCATTATTTTCCCAAAATAAATGATGAAACTGGTTGAATTTAATTTTTTTTATTGAAATATGTTCCTAAATTTCAATTAGATTAATTTTTTGTTCACATGAAACAAATTGTTACCCCCTTACACATTTTTATCAGTTTGAAATTCAAATTTGTTCACCATTATCTCTTGTTCAACATGTAAAGTAGTGTTGACATTTTAAAAGTAACTGAAAATATTTGTCTCTTACTGCATTATAATAAAATCAAAAACTAATGGATTAAAATATTCAATTGTAAATTTAGGATGAGTGGGGGCTTTCTCAACCTTAATGAGACTTGAATCATAGTAAAAATATTATATTATGTGTCCAACCTACCTTATTTGAACACGATGATTATTAAAATAAACAAATTTGTATTAAATATTTTAATTAATTAAAATCTTACATTAATTTTCCAATTACCTCTAATTTCAATAATTTGTTCCAATATAATATCCCTATAAAGAATCCATTTAATACTCTACTTCCTGACATGGTCAAATTATTTTCTTATTAGTTAAAAATTATTAATGAGCTAGTTAACATTTATAATGAACACATACACATATGTATCATAAAATTTATGTAGATCCATATAATATAAATATCCTATGCCCATAAAAAAATCTTTCTTAAAATCATCAATAAAAAAATAATATTTGTTTATTTAGTTTGAAACATGTTCTTTGGTGGAATATTATCTTTCTCAGAGATAATTCCAAATTTTAATTAATAATTTAACAATTGGAATATTCATTTACATCATAATCTTCATAGTTGATTGGAATGTAGGGTTGAATCTAAATGTAAGGACTACCTATGTGGGACAAAATGAAACAAAACCAAACAAATAAAAAAACAATCAAAACATTAAGAAAAAAATAATATTGGATGAAGTGTGACGACGTGAGAAGTAGTATACAATACTTATAAGTAAAAATTAATTTGAGTATAAAATGATCACAAATAAGTAAGTAGTGATAATAGGGATTAAAGAACAATGATAAAAAAATAAAGTGTGATATATGGGAATCCTGAATAACTTATCAATTAAGAATATTCCTCCTTTCTTTAAAAAAATTATTTTAACTAGTATTAATATAATTTAAGTTCAACCAACCCACTCTATTGAGAGGTAAACCAATAACCAACTAAAGTCTATAAATTTCTTATTGTGGAATTAATCACACAAAAAATTGAATCATTTTCACCACGATAATACTATTATTTGATCTTGGTCTGCGAGTCTCAATAATCAAAAAATAATTATCATATTATTATTAAGAAGATAATTTATTTATTTGTTTTTAATTTTAATTCACGATTAAAAATTTAATGACTCTTAAAATGTGTGAAACTATTTAATTGGCAATGTTTGATTGTGTATCACCCCATGATTCTACTGTACATTTCCCTTTTAATAATGCAATAGCTTGCGTTGTACACTACTTAGAGTTTTAACACACCACCACCAATCAAAATAGCCATTATGAATAGTAATTCCTACTTTTAGTTTTTATAAATTTTATTTTTCAAAATGGACTTCATTTTTGTATTCGGAATATCAAATTATGCATATGGTGAATTTTGGGTATTTTTTTGAAAACATTCAAATTTTGATGAATAGTCAAAAACACTCCGTTATTATTTAAAATCGAATTTTTATTTGAATAATTAGTTATTTTATTTAAATTTATATTAGATAAAAATATATACATAATAACTATATATGTTCAATGTAATTAATTGGAGTCATTTAATAATAATATTTTATATATTTAAATTGTTTTTGAACATTTTACCGTCTTTTACCCACATTATAAGCCTATTTGTAAATTTGAGTAAAATGTAATGTTACCGCTTCTGTAAATTGAATTTCAGAAATACGAGGGACACGGTTGACATCAGTATGTAAAATGTCGTTCAATAAGATGAAAATAATTTTTGGTGAATAATAAGTTTTGACTTTTATTTACACGTTTAAAAGTAAATAGTGAAATTAATTGTAAAAATGATATTATAATTACCCTGACACATGTCATAATTCTATTGGATAAGTGTTTTTCATCAAAAATAAACCTTAGGAAAAATAAATATAATCATTTTGGTCTACTTGGATTAGATTATGACATTTAAAATTATTTTATTTAAAGAATAGTTAAAAGTGTTAAATTCAAATTTTCATAACTAATTTTTCTTAATATAGGGCTACACATAAGATAAATTCGACTATAAATTTTCAGTATAAATCTAAATAAATTTCCTACATAATGGTATTTTATTTATAATTTTTATACATTAAATAATTAAATGTATTTATGACACAATGATGATTCATTAATTTCCTTATTAATGAACGATTAAAATAATTGATATTATATATATCCAAATAAATATAAATTGAGACATTTGAGGAATTAAACTAATTTTATTCAATAATATTAAATGTTAGGCTCGATTAAATATATATTTTTCAAAGTTATAAAGTTTTTATGACTTTCACCAAGACAAAATACCCAATAGTGTCAAAATTGACATAAATGAGTTTTTAAAACATATACAATATTATTAGTTGATATAATAATCCAAAAAATATAATGTTTGGCCAAATGACATAGATATGGTTATATATATTAATAATGAACCACTTGGGGTTCTTTTTCCTTTTTATAATATGTTTAATAACCATTTATTATAATAATACATTTATATATTGTAAAAGTTAAACTATTTAGCTAAGAGTTAAATCTAAATGAAAAGGTGGATATGGTTTCCTAAACCTTTCTAAAACCTATTGGATGAGAGGTTTTATACCTATCCCAACCTTAACCTAGCAATAAATCAATCTGGAGCTTTTATAAACAAAATATGATTGTATAATAAAATAATATTTCATGAATTTCATAAAATAACACTCACCTCTCTTATAAAAGTGTATTTCCCTTCTTTTCATATCACACCTCCAACACCACTTGGCTCAGCCAAACCATTCTCAAATATCCTCACAATACCCTCAATTTCACTTAGAGTCCTTACATTGATCATAAATCCATCCTATGGATCCGTTTTGATCAACTCAAAAGGAACCACCCGAAGAAGAGGTAATAATTTCCCCACCTCATTAAATGTTCTTTTCTTCTTCCACTTCCACTTTATTTTTTTTAATACCAAAATAATAACTCCAGTAACTTATACATAATGTGATGTTTTTATAAATATGGTACAACCATATTCATTATTTGATCCATCCTATTAATGAAAAGTCAACATACATGCATACGTATGGCTTACCGTCTCCACGTCGTGGTGTAATTTGTTATTCAAACACATAATTATATGGTTGGGTATAATAATGATTATAATTACTGTAAATAAGAAATATAACATGTTAATGATTCTTTGTATATGATATAATGTCCAATTACAAATTATTTCTCTATCAATTTATAGATATTGTCGCTTGTGTGTACGTACGGATTACGCTCTCCACAAACAAAATGAAATTAATTCCCGATCATAACCATTGAAGAATAGTTTTAATTTTATAATTAAACATAATTTTTAAGAAGTTAATATCATTGTTGATATGAATCGAATACATTATATCCATGAAAAACATCACTTATGTAACCAATCATATTGAGGGAAACGAATCAGTTATCACCTGAAATAATGATACTACTGAAATATTATTAACAAAGAAATAATAGAAGATCATATATGATATCATATCTATGTATGTGGTTTATGAATAATTTAATAACAATTATTTCACTATTATATAGGATTTTATCGTAAACTTGACCAAGGAAAAGTAAATAGTAAGGGTTAATTCTACAATGTCTTCATTATCTAAGGTTGTTTATTCATGAGTATCTACTGGGAACTATTTATCATCCACATGCGTGATTCATAAAAATGAATTTCAAAACATTTTTACTATTTATGAAACTATGGGTTATATTCATTTATACCGTTGTATGAATTTTTATAAAATAGTTTGAAGGGAATCTTTCTGTCGTTTTCCAAACAAGATAATTTATTTCCTTTTCGAAAAATTAAGGTAAGAATGTTTTTTAACTGATACAGCGGTTGAGCTATTCTCCACCGTTATAACACCTTCGAATCTTCCCATACTAGGTTATCAGAATATTTTCAAAATAAATATTTTCTCTTATAATTATGTGACTTTTAAATGACTTCAAAATAGAAAGAGTTATTTCTCTCAAATAGTTTTTATTTCATCTATGTCAACATCCTTTGATGGATTTTACACTTGTTTGAAGTTGATTTATTATTATACAATATTCCATGTTGCATTGAAGGTTTTGTGATGTGTTTGACTATAGATGCATTATTTTTATACAATTCATGTTTTATGGTTAAAGTATTTACATTTCATATGCTAGTTTTAATATGAATGTTTATGTTATGTTTCATCCTTTTTATATGAGGAATTAATTGGACATAGTCTGTGATGGGTTGAGCCCGCTATATCTCCTCGATTTATCAGTAGGTCCCATCAGAAAAACTAGTGTCGTGGCACAAGACCTTTAAAAAATCTCATCTATAGTTTTGGCGAGAGGCCTTGACTATGTGTTTATGATGTCCAACAATATGAATTCCATCATTATGAATGTGGTTATTGATAATTCAAGGAATTATTTGACTAGTATAATTTCCATGTGAATAATTAAATGGAATTATTTGATTTATATTTTCTATATTATGCCGATGTTTATTTTTAAAAGGATTTTTTAGTCTTATAAATTACCTTAAAGGTTTATGATTATTGATGAATGTTTCCGCTATATTGTTATCCTTACTAAGCATCTGATCTCACCCCTTTATTATATTTTATCTTTCCCAGGATGCGAAGAAGTATTTTAAGATTAACCTACAAGAATAGGATAAGGGATAAGAGTGTTCACAATGGGATACAATGTTGTTGTTTTTTCATAATGTAATGTAAAACTTATATATTTGTCTAGTGCTTCCAATGATATTAAAAGAATCAGTCTTTTGGGAGAATATTACTTATATCATGCTAATGTTATGTAATAATGCACTGAATCTGTGTAAAAGGGGTCAGGACGTTACATTTGGTATCATAGAAAGTTGAGTACAATCCATGGAAGCTCGATTTTGAAAATCTCTGATTCAATAACATTACCCTAAGATAGAATTTTAGGATTAGTGTAGAAGAACATCATAGAGTTTTGGTAATGTTGAGATTTTGTGAGTTTTTTGAGAAATATATCCCTGTCTGTATACGGGCAGGTAGAGGCGGCTCGGGCACAGATGTACCTAGGAGTTAAAACTATGATATGGAGTTTTAGGCTTGACCAAGGGTATACTAGTACACAACAACGAGCCTTACTGCACTCTCGTTTATGAAACTCCTGGGGGGATATGCTTAGGATAATTCAAATTTTCTTTAAAAACTGTTATGAAGGATTTATGACAATAAAATTCTTCAAAGAAAACATTTTTATGATTTTGGATTATATCCATAAACTATTCAATTTATGAAAATTGTTTTACAAGTTTGGAAATATGTATTGCAATTCATAAACTAATCTACTATATGGCATTGTTTAGAAATGGTGCCTAGTGGAAGGAATGGAAACTTTATCAACACACGTAATCCATGTAGGGATTTCCCTCTATGTCAAGATAATTAGAGTGGAGTTGGTGATGCAACCAGTGATGAATAACATATACCAATACTGGGAAAACTCACTCATTTGATGAATAATAACCTCACCCTTATGGAGCACCCTCATCAACAATACGGTGGATCAATGTTTTACCACTTCATGAGGCGACATCCACCAAAATTTAATGGGACTAAAAATACATTTCGTAGATGAGCAATGGATAAGTTCCTTAGAAAAAATATTTCATGCGTTGGGGAGTAGAGAAAGAGAAAAAGTTTTCATGGAAGTTTATCGCCTCACGGGAGATGCAGATCAATGGGTGTTATTAATTCAAAACAAAAGGAAGATGAATAAGTTTAAAATATGGAATGGAGGGAGTTTAAAGAGATTTTATTAGAAAAATAATTTCCTCGTGACCATGGATAAGATATAGAAAGGCAATTTTTGTGTCTGAGGAAAAAGGAGGATGAGAATGTCACAATGTATGAGGCTAACATTACATGGTTAACAAGGCGTGATGCAAATTATATACATAACCCAAAGTGTAAGATTGATCGATTATTTTATGGGTTAAACCCATTTCTCCATAGAGCATTAGTCTCAAAATCCTTCACATCATATAAATAAATTGTCTCATGTGCTATCCAGACAAGAAAAGGAATTCTTTAATTATTTAGACATTATAGAAAAGAAAGAGAAGAAGAGATCTGACAAACACTATGGAAATGGAAATAAGCTGAAGAAAGGAAATGTTGAATATCCATCATGTGGTAAATGTGGTAAGAAACAGCCTGGTACTTGCCTGAAGGGAATGAGAGTCTATTACAAGTGTGGTGAAAATGCCACCATTCTCGTGATTGCAAGGGAATGAAAGAGGCTATCAAGTTAGAATGTTACAATGGTAGATAAATGGGGCATTATGAAAATTAATGTGATAAGTGCCAAGGAAACATACCTAAAAAAAGTACAAGGGAGCAAGCCCAAGATTATATGATAACTAAAGCTGAGGTTGATGCTCCGAAAGTTGTGGTGGAAGGTAATATAATGGTTTCCTTATTTTTATCCAATTATTTATTTGATTTTGGATCATCGCATTGTTTCATATCTTCCTAGTTTTCTATGAAAATTATATAATTCCAATTTTATTTAATAAGGGAGTTTTTATTAAAAAAATTTAAGGGAAGTATCATTGCAACAATGTTTGGTGTATCTATTCCAATTAGGGTATATAAATATTTTTTATCTGTTGATGTCATCATTATACCCAAGATTTAATTTGATATAATCCTCAGAATGGATTGGCTTTCAGACCATGATGCGAATATTTTTTATAAGAAGAAGGAGGTTACAATTTTTTGATGATGATAAGGAGTACCTTATTTTTAGAGCAGAAATGTCACCATCTAATTCTTACATAGATCCACCCCCAGTAGCTCTACTAAATTCAATTATTTGGGAGGAAGAGAATGAAATAAGTATGAGTGAGGAAAGGAATGTTCAAATAGTAGATGTACCTATTTTGATAGAATATGTTGATGTGTTTCGAGAGGATTTACCTAGAATAAATCAGAAAGAGAAATTGAGTTTTCCATTGATTTAATTCATTGATCAAGGCCAATATTGAAGATCCCTTATAAAATAGACATTGTGGGATAAGTGGATCTAAAGAAACAAGTAGATGAAATGAGTAATAATGGATTTATTCACCCTAGTGTTTCTCCATGGGGTTCCACTATTCATTTTGTTAATAAGAAAGAAATATCTATGAGGTTGTGCATCGACTACAGGGAGATCAATGCAAAAAAATATAGAACAAGTATTCCCTACTTCGTATTGATTATTTATTCGACCAACTTCATAGAGATCAACATTTTTCAAAGATTGACATTCAATCTAGATATCATTAGTTGTGTGTGAAGAAGGAAGACATTCTGAAAACAACATTTCGAACGAGGTACAAGCATTATGAGTTTACAATAGTTCCTTTTGGAATGACTAATGCACAATCTGTTTTCATGGATCATATGAATAGAGTTATCAAGGAATATCTTGATGACTTTATAGTTGTATTTATTGATGATATCTTAGTATTCTCAAAAATCTACGAAGATCATGAATATTACTTGCGCACTATTCAAAAAACCCTCAGAATAAAGGAATTATATGGGATGTTTAGAAAGTGTGAATTCTGGCATTAGGTAATTTCTTTTCATGGCCATTTTGTATCTAAGGATGGAATGTCTATTGATACTTTAATGACAAAGGCAATAAAGAATGGCCAGCACCGACGTGTATATCTGAGGTTTGCAGTTTTATTGGTTTAGAAGGTTATTATCGGCGTTTTTTTCTAAAATTTCACCCAATTAGAAAAAACATTAACCCAACTCCCACGTAAAGGGTTTAAATTTGTTTGGACCAAGGAGTTTGAAGAATGTTTTGAATAACTGGAGAGAAGACTATTCAATTTTCTTATCTTTACTCTACCATTGAGGAATGATGGTTTTGTTATTTATAGTGATGCTTCAATGAAGGGATTTGGTTGTGTCCTTATGCATTATAATAGAGTTATTACCTATGCATCGCGACTGCTAAAAATTCAAGAACAAAACTATCCCACTCATAATCTTGAGTTAGCAGTTATAGTATTTGATTTTACTATATAAAGATACTCTCTCTATGGTGAAAATGTGAGATATATACCAATCAAAAGACATTGAAGTATATTTTCTCACCGAAATAAATAAACATAAGGGAAATATTATGTCTTCAGCTACTAAATTTTTTTATTTCACTATACACTACCTCCCAGTGAAGGCAAATAAGGTGGAATATTCTTTGAAGATAAAGGAACATGTTGTTTTAAACAAGATGAGAGTCGAAAGTGATCCTATGTTCATGGATCTAGTAGAAATGGATATGGGAATAATCATGAAAGGTGAAACATCAATAATTTTTCGAATGGTTTACAATCCATCTTTACTAGAGAGGGTAAAATGTTCTCAAACTCATGATAAGGAGTTTCAAAATAAAATAAAGGATGTGAACAATGGGTGATTGATTGACTTTGTTTATGAAAATGAGATTTTAAAATTTATGAAGATACATTGTGTTCCTGAAATACTAGATCAAAAAAGAGAATTATTGGATGATTCTCATAGCTCTAATTTCTCTATACACTCTCGTAGCACTAAGATAATAGAGATTTTAAGGAACATTTTTTGTGGGACAACATGAAGGGAGATATTGCTGATTATGTTCCAAGATGTATGGTTTTTCAACAAGTAATTTCTCGAAGACAACATACTTGAGGAGTCACGCAACCTCTTCCCATAACTTAGTGGAAATTAGATGATATTATTATGGACTTTGTCATGTGACTATAAAAGAATCCTATAAGGAATGAGGCAATATGGGTAATTGTTGATCATTTTACCAAGTCATTATATTTTCTTGCTATAAGAGATGATTTACTACTTGAACATTTAGAAAGACTATATATTAAAGAATTTGGAATATTTAATGGAGTATCCATGTCAATTGTTTTTTATTTTTATCCCCATTTTACATAACGATTCAAGAAAAATCTTTAGAAGGACTTGGATACTGAACTTCATTTGAGCACTGCCTGCCACCCTCAAACTGATGGAAAATTAGAACAGACTATTCAAACCATAGAAGACATGTTGTGATCTTTTTAACATAACTTTTAGGGTATTAGGGATAAATATTTACCTATGGTTGAACTTTCATATAAAAATATCTTCCATTCATGTATTCAGATGGAACCGTATGAAGGGTTATATGGAAGGAGATGTCATACACCAATTTGGTGGGATGATGTTGGTGAAAGAAAAATCATAGGCCCAGAACATGATGAGGAAACAATAGAAAAGGGGAAGGTTCTCCAAACCCACATAAAAGCAACACAAAGTTGAAAAAATATCTATACTGATAACCGAAGGAAAGATTTAGAAATTCATGTAAGAGATCGTGTTTTCTTGAAGGTATCACCAAGAAATGCTGTTATACATTTTTTTAAGAAGGGTAAATTATGTCCCAGATATATTAGACCTTTTGAAATTAATGAAGAAATTGGAGTTGTAGCTTATCATTTGGAAATGCCGCCAAGTCCCTCCAAAGGTCTTAATGTGTTCCACATATCACTATTGAAAAAATACCTACCTAACCCAACATAAGTACTCACCTATGATGAAATAGAACTAGAACCTGACTGATTATATTGTGAAGAGCCTGTCCGAATTCTTGATACTAGAGAACAAGTGTTGAGAAACCGGTTGACTCGTCAGGTAAAAGATTTATAGAGAAATCATAAGATGAAAGAGGCAACCTGGGAACCTAAGGAACATATGATAAAGAACCACCTGAATCTTTTTATGAACTAATATTCAAAAAAACTCAAGGAAGAAATTATTTTTTGGGGAGAGTGTAACACCCCAAGCTTCCATGATACATTTCCATTTAAAAAATGTAATATCTTGCATTGTAAGAAATTTAGAGATTTAACACACCACGACCAATCAAACTAGCTGTTATGAATATTAATACCCACTTTTTGAAATTTTATAAATTTTATTTTACAAAATGGACTTCATTTTTGGATTAGTAAAATCAAAATTATCTTAGGGTGATTTTTTTAACTTTTCTGAAAACTCTCAATTTTCGATGAATAGTAAAAAACACTATGATATTGTTTAAAAGAAAATTTTTATTTAAATAATTAGTTATTGTATTAAAATTTATATTAGATAAATATAGAAACATAATACCTGTATATGTTCAATGTAATTCATTGGAGTTATTTTATAATAATATTATATTCATAAAACATTATTGAACTTTTTACCATTTTTTACCCACCTTCTAGGCGCATTTTAAAAGATTTATAATACGTAATTTTACCACATCTTCGGATTGAATTTCAAAAATCTGAGAGACACGGTTGACATTAGTAAGTAAAATGTGGTTCAATAAGATATAAATAATTTTTGGTGAATATTATCTTTTGACTCGTATTTACTACAGTTAAAAGTATATAGTGTAATTAATGATAAAAGTGATATTTTAATTACCATAAAACATGTCCTTATTATATTGGATAATTTTCTTTGACCCAAATAAACATTAGGAATAAAATATGACCCATTTGGTTCACCTGGATTAGATTACGAGATTTATTATTATTTTATTTAAAGAAGACTTAAAATTGTTAAATTCAATTTTCCTAACTAAACAATTATTAATATAGGGTTAAATATAAGATAAATTAGACTATAATTATTCATTAGAAAGATAAAATTATTTCCTACATAATGGTATTTTATTTATAAAATTTTATCTATTAAATAATTAAATTTATTTATGACACAATGATGATGAAATAATTACCTTATCAATGAATGAATAATATAATTGATATTATAAATATCAAAATAAATATAAATTGAGAGTTTTGATGATTTTAACTAATTTTAAATGTTAATATGATATGTTAGGGTTGACTGAATAGTTTTGTTTCAATGTCAAAATGGTTTTATGACTTTCACACAAACAAAATACCAAATAGTGTCAAAATTAATATAAATGATTTTTTATAACAAATACTATATTATTAATTGATATAAAATTTTTAAAAATCTAAAAATCATAAAAAATACATGGATAAGGTTGGATATATTAATAATAAACCACTTGGTGTTCTCTTTGCTTTTTATAGTACGTTTATTAACCATTTATTATAATAATACAAGAATATATGGTCAAAGTTAACCTATTTAACATAGAGTTAAATCTAAATAATAATGTTTATATGGTGACCTAAACCTATCTAAAACCTATTTGCTGAAAGTTTTTAGAACCATTTATAAAATATCGTAGAAATAAATTATTTTCGAGCCATTATAAATCAAATATGATTTTATAATAAAATAATATTTCAAGCTTTTCCTAAACTGACCCGCATCTCTCATATAAAAGGTTACTTCCCCTTATTTCAAAATCACACCTCAAAAATAATTTGGCTTCTCCAAACCATGATCAAATACCCACCCAACTAAACTCAAATATACCTATAGGCCTTACTTTTTTCTAAAATCCAACCTAAGTATCCCTTTTGATCAACTCAAAAGGAAACATGCGAAGAAGATGTAATAATTTCAGCACCTCTTTCAATGTTCTTTTCTTCTTCCATTTCCTCTTTATTTGTTGTTTCCATATCAAAATAATAAATACAGTACCGTATATATACTGTGATGTTATTCTAAATATGGTACACCTATATTCATTATTCTATCCATCCTATGAATGATAAGTCACCTTACGTACGTACGTACGACATACTGTCTCCACGTCGGGGGTGTAGTTTGTTATTCATACACTTCATTATTTGGATGGGTATAATAATGATTATTACAGATGTAAATATTAAATAAATTTTTTGAATGATTAGTTATATATGATATACCATCCAATTACATATTATTTCACCATCAGTAGAATGATATTGTCTCTCATACGTACGTACATATTACCATCTCCACGAACGCGATGAAATTCATTCCCCATCATAACCATTGAAGAATAATATTCATTTTATAATTAAAAATAATTTTTATGAAGTTAATATAATTATATATATGAATCAAATAAATCATATAAAAAACAAACATGGCTTACGTAAGCATTCATATAATGGGAAGTGAATCAGTTAACACCCGAAACAATGAAACTACTAAAATATTATTAACAAATAAATATTAGAAGATCATATATGATATAATATTTATGTCTATGGTTCTTGTATAATTTAATAACAATGATTTAGCTATTATAAAGGAGTTTATTGTACCTTTTACCAAGGAAAATTACAAGGTATGGTTTAATTATACAATCTCTTCATTATCCGAGTTTGTTTATACATGAGTATCTAATGGGGCCTCATTATCATCAAAATCAGTGTTTCTTAAAAATGTATTTCATAACATTTTTACTATTTAAAATACTATGGGTTAAATTCATTTATACACTCTTTTGACTTTTTCTAAAATGGTTTTAATGGAATCATTCCATCATATTCCAAACAAGGTACATTAATAACTTTTCAACAAATTAAGGTATGCTTGTTTTTTTAACTTATAGGGTAGGTGCAGCTATTTTCCGCCATTATAAAACCGTCAAAGTTTCCCTTACATGCTTATAAGATTATTTTAAAAATAAATTTTTTCTATTATAATTAGGTGACTTTTAAATTATTTCCATAGGGAATGCGACAATTCTCTCAAATAGTTTTGATTTCCTCTTTGTCAACATCCTTTTATGGGTTATGCACTTGTTTAAAGTTGATTTATTATGATACAATCTTCCATATTTAATTGAAGGTTTTGAGATATGTTTTACTGTGGGTGTTCTGTTTTGATGCAATTCATGGTTTACGGTTAAAGTATAAATATGTAGTATGCTAGTTTTAATACAAATGATAATGTTATGTTTTAACCTTTTCATATGAGGAAGGCAGTCGACATAGTATGTGAGGTGTGGAGCCCGCTATAGCTTATCAATTCCTTGGTAGGTCTAATTAGAAAAACTAGTTTCTTAGAACATGGACTTGACAAAATGGCATTTGTAGTCATTTCACAAGGCCTGTACTATGTGGTTATGATGTGAAACATTATGCATTCTATCATTATGAAATTTTCAATTGATATTGCATGTGATTTTTTGACTAGTAGAATATCCATATAAATGAGTAAATGGAATTATTTGATTTATATTTTCCATATTATGTTGTAGTATAGGTTTAAAAGGATTATGTTTTAGTCCTATACATTGCCATAAATGTTTATTCTTATTTATGAATGTTTCGGCTATATTGTTATCCTTACTGAGCATATGAGCTCACCTCTTTTGTATGTTATATTTTTTCCAAGATGTGAAGAAGTATTTTATGATTAACCTATAGGAATAAGATCAGGGATAAGAGTTTTCAAAAGGGGACACAATGTTATTTTTTTATTTCATGGTACAATGTAAAACATATGTATGTATCTAGTACATCCAAGTCTACTAATCTGATCAGACTTTCAAGAAATGATTCCTTGTATCGATCCAATGTGATGTAATAATGGACCGACTATATGTAATTAGGGTCTAGGAGTTGAATTTGGTATCATAATAAGACTAATACAAACCTTGGAAGCTATATTTAGAAAAAATATTATTAGAGAATATCACCCTAAGATAGACTTTGAGGATTAGTATAGAAGAACTTCTTTCAATTTTGGTAATGTAGATATTTTTATAGTTTTCTCCACTTTACATCCCTGTCTAGTTATGAGATGTTAGAGGTGGCTCTAGAACAGATGTACCTAGGAGAGAAAACCCCGACAAGGAATTTCAGGCATGACCTGGGGTATCCGAGTACATGACAATGGGCCTTTATACACAATTGGTTATCACACTCCCAGTGGATATGCATAAGATAATTCATATATTCTATAAAAACCATTATGAAGGATTTATGAGTACATATATTCTCAAAGAAATAATTTTTATGATTACGGATTATATCCATAAACTATTCAATATATGTAAAGTGTCTTACAAGTTTGGAAATATGTATTACGATTCATAAACTTACATAATTTATGTCATTTTTTAGAAATGATGCCTAGTGGAAGGAGTGGAAAATTTATCAATGCACATAATATAGGTAAGGATTTCCCTCCTACTCAATATAATTATACTATAACTAGTGATGTAACAGATTCTAAACAACTTTTAACCATGATGGGAAAACTCACTCAAGTTAAGAATACTAACCTTACCCGTATGGATCACCTTGACCCACAATGTAGAGGATAAAAGTTATACCACTTCATGAGGAAACAACCACCATCATTAAATGGGAATAAAAATTCATTTGTATTTGAGAAATGGATATGTTCCTTTGAGAAAATATTTCATACTTTGTAGAGTAGCGAAAGGGAAACAATTTTCATGACAGTTTATCACGTCACAGGAGATACAGATCAATGGTTGTCATTAATTCAAAACACATATGAGGATGAATAAGTATCATATTTGTAATGGATGGAGTTTAAAGATATTTTCAACAAAAAAAAACTTTCCTCTTGTCCATCGAGAAGATATGGAAAGACAATTTCTCAGTCTGAGGAAAAAGTTGGATGATAATTTTTCAAAGTATAAGGTAAACATTACAAGGATAACATGTAATATTGTATATTATAATCATAACCGAAGGATTAAGATTTATCGGTTATTTTATGGGGTAAAACTATTTCTCCATCGAGAATTAGTCTCACAATCTTTATCATTGTACAAATATATTGTCTCATGTGCTATCAAGATAGGAAAGTAATTCTTTACGTCTTACAACTTTAAAGAAAATAAAGAGAAGAAGAGATCTATTTTACACTCTATAAATGGAAATAAGGGGAAGAAGAGAAAATTTAAATATCCATCCTGCGGTTAATGTGGGAAAAAACACCCCGGTACTTTCCTAAAGATAATGGGAGAATGTTACATGTGTGGTGAAAAGGGCTACCAAGCTCATGATTTCAAGGGAAAGAAAGAGGATTCAATGTTGAATGCTAAAATTGTATGTAAATGGGTCATTATTCAAATGAATATTTTAAGAACCCTACAGAATTTGCTCAAAATAGGCCAAGGGAGAAAACCCCAGCTTATGTGATCACTACTAATGAGGTTGAAGCTCCGACAGAAGTGGTAGTCAGTAATTTAATGGTTTTCTCATGTTTATCCAATTATTTATTTGATTCTGGATCAACGCATTGTTTCATATATTCTTTGTTTTTTATAAAAATTAAATATTTTCAATTTTATTTAAAAAGGTAGTTGTCAGTCAAAACTCAATAGGGAAGTATCAATGCAACAATGTTTTGTGAATCAGTTCGCATTTGGGAATATAAATGCTCTTTATCTATTGATCTCAATGTCTTTCCCATGATTTAATTTGATATAATCCTCAGTATGGATTGGATTTTGGACCATGATGTGAATATTTATTGTAAGAAGAAGGAGGATATTATTTTAGATGATGATAAGTAGTACCTTATTTTTAGAGCAGAAACGCCACCATCTGATTCTTATCTAGATCCACACCCTATAGCTCTAATAAATTAAATTATTAGGGAGTAATAAAATGAAATAACAAGGGGAGTGGAAAGGAATTTTAAAATAAAAGATGTACATATTGTGAATTAATATGTTGATGTGCTTCCAGAGGATTTACTTGGACATCCATCAGAATGAGAAATTATGTTTTCTATTTATTTAATTACTGGTTCAAGGCCTATATTAATGTCCCCTTATAAAATGGCCCCTGTGGAATTAGAGGAATAAAATAATCAACTAGAGAAATTGAGTTATAAAGGATTTATTCTCCCTAGTTTTTCTCCATGGGGATCCCTAGTTATTTTTGATAAAAGAATGATATTATGATGGACTTTGTCATGGGACTATAAAATACTCTTAGAAGGAATGAGGCAATATGGGTCATTGTTGATCATTTTACCAAGTCATTATATTTTCTTGCTATAAGAGACGATTTACCACTTGAACGTTTATAAAGACTATATATTAAATAAGTTGGAATATTTAATGGAGTACCCCGATCAATTGTTTTTGATTTTGATCCCCATTTTACATAAAGATTGAGGAAAACTCTTTAGAAGGAGTTAGATACTGAACTTCGTTTGAGCACTGCCTGCCACCCTCAAACTGATGGAAAATAAGAACAGACTATTCAAACCTTTGAAGACATGTTGTGATATTTTTAACTTAACTTTCAGGGTATTAGGGATCAATATTTACCTATGGTTGAATTTTCATATAAAAATTGCATCCATTCAAGTATTTAGATGGAACCATAGGAAGCGTTATATGGAAAGAGATGTCGCACACCAATTTGCTGGGATGATGTTGGTGAAGGAAAACACGTAGGCCCATAACATGTTGAGGAAACAATAGAAAAGGGGAAGGTTTTCAAAACCCACATAAAACCAACACAATGTAGAAAAAATATATATACTGATAACTGAATGAAAGATTTAGAATTTCATGTAGGAGATCGTGTTTTCTTGAAGGTATCACCAAGAAATAGTGTTATACATTTTGTTAAGAAGTGTAAATTATGTCCCAGATATATTGGACCTTTTGAAATTCTTGAACTAATTGGAGTTGTAGCTTATCATTTGGAAATGCCGCCAAGTCCCTCCAAAGGTCTTGATGTATTCCACGTATCACTATTGATAAAATACATGCCTGACCCGACATAAGTACTCACCTATGATGAAATAGAACTAGAACCTGAACGATCATATTGCGAAGAGCCTATCCAAATTGTTGATACTAGAGAACAAGTGTTGAGAAACCGGATGACTGGTCAGGTAAAATATTTTTAGAGAAATCATATGATGAAAGAGGCAACATGGGATCCCAAGGAACATATGATAAAGAACCACCTGAATATTTTTTTGTACTAATATTCATGAAATTTCAAGGACGAAATTATTTGGTGGGGAGAGTGTAACACCCCAAGCTTCCATGGTATATTTCCCTTTAAATAATTCAATAGCTTGTATTGTAAGCAACATAGAGATTTAACACACCACGACCAATCAAACTAGTTGTTATGAATATTAATACCCACTTTTTGAAATTTTATAAATTTTATTTTACAAAATGGACTTCTTTATTGGATTAGTAAAATAAAAATTATCTTAGGGTGAATTTTTTTGGTATTTTTCTGAAAACTTTCAATTTTTGATGAATAGTGAAAAACACTATGATATTTTCTAAAACCAAATTTTTATTGAAATAATTAGTTATTGTATTAAAATTTATATTAGATAAATATAGAAACATAATACCTATATATGTTCAATGTAATTCATTGGAGTTATTTTATAATAATATTATATACATAAAATTTTATTGAACTTTTTACCGTTTTTTACCCACCTTCTAGGCGCATTTTAAAAGGTTTATAAAACGTAATTTTACCACTTCTGTGAATTGAATTATAAAAATCTTAGAGACACAGTTGACATTAGTAAGTAAAATGTGGTTCAATAAGATGTAAATAATTTTTGGTGAATATTAACTTTTGACTTTTATTTACTACGGTTAAAAGTATATAGGGTAATTAACGATAAAAGTGAAATTTTAATTACCATAAAACATGTCCTTATTATATTGGATAATTGTTTTTTGACCCAAATAAACATTAGGAATAAAATATGACCCTTTTTGTTCACCTGGATTAGTTTAGGAGATTTATTATTATTTTATTTAAAGAAGAGTTAAAATTGTTAAATTTAATTTTCCTAACTAAACAATTATTAATATAGGGTTAAATGTAAGATAAATTCGACTATAATTATTCATTAGAAAGATAAAATTATTTCCAACATAATGGTATTTTTTTTATAACTTTTTAGCTTTTAAATATTTAAATTTATTTATGACACAATGACGATGAAATAATTACCATATTAATTAATGAATAATATAATTGATATTATAAATATCCAAATTAATATAAATTAATATTTATGATGATTTACACTAATTTTCAAGGTTAATATGACATTTTAGGGGTGACTACATAGTTTTTTTTC
Organism: Viscum album; assembly: GCA_963277665.1. Taxonomy (NCBI): domain Eukaryota; kingdom Viridiplantae; phylum Streptophyta; class Magnoliopsida; order Santalales; family Viscaceae; genus Viscum; species Viscum album. Next base: position 1,903,360,834 of record OY728127.1, read on the forward strand.
AATGTCAAAATGGTTTTATGACTTTCACACAAACAAAATACCAAATGGTGTCAAAATTGATATAAATGATTTTTTATAACAAATACTATATTATTAATTGATATAATATTTTTAAAAATCTAAACATCATAAAAAGGACATAGATAAGGTTGTATATATTAATAATGAACCACTTGGTGTTCTCTATGGTTTTTATAGTACGTTTATTAACCATTTATTATAATAATACAAGAATATATGGTAAAAGTTAACCTATTTAACATAGAGTTAAATCTAAATGATAAGGTTTATATGGTGACCTAAACATATCTAAAACCTATTTGTTGAAAGTTTTTAGAACCATTTATACAATATCATAGAAATAAATTATTTTGGAGCCATTATAAACTGAATATGATTGCATAATAAAATAATATTTCATGATTTTCCTAAAGTGACACGCATCTCTCATATAAAGGGGTACTTCCCTTTCTCTCAAAATCACACCTCAAAAATTATTTGTCTTGGACAAACCATGATCAAATATCCACCCAACTAAACTCACATATACCTATAGGTATTACTTTTTTATGAAAGCCAACCTAAGTATCCCTTTTGATCAACTCAAAAGGAAACACGCGAAAAAGATGTAATAATTTCAGTACCACTTTCAATGTTCTTTTATTCTTCCATTTCCTCTTTATTTATTGTTTCCATACCAAAAGAATAAATCCAGTACTGTATATATAATGTGATTTTATTCGAAATATGGTACACCCATATTCATTATACTATCCATCCTATGAATGATAAGTCACCTTACGTATGCACGTATGACATACTGTCTCCACGTCGGGGGTGTAGTTTGTTATTCATACAATTCATTATTTGGATGGGTATAATAATGATTATTACAGATGTAAATATTAAGTAAATTTATATAATGATTATTTATATATTATATACCATCCAATTACATATTATTTCACCATCAATAGAATGATATTATCGCTCGTACGTACATACAGATTACCATCCCTACGAACGCGATGAAATTCATTCCCCATCATAACCATTGAAGAATAATTTTCATTTTATAATTAAAAATAATTTTTATGAACTTAATATAATTATATATATTAATCAAATAAATCATATAAAAAACAAACATGGCTTACGTAAGCATGCATATAATGGGAAATGAATCAGTTAACACCCAAAACAATGATACTACTGAAATATTATTAACAAAGAAATATTAGAAGATCATATATGATATAATATTTATGTCTATGGTTCTTGTATAATTTAATAACAAGTATTAAACTATTATAAAATAGGTTATTATACCATTTACCAAGGAAAAGTACAAGGTAAGGTTTAATTATACAATCTCTTAACTATCTGAGTTTGTTTATACATGAGTATCTAATGGGACCTCTTTATCATCCAAATCCGTAATTCTTAAAAATGTATTTCATAACATTTTTACTACTTAAAAGACTTGGGTTAAATTAATTTATACCCTATTTTTACTTTTTCTAAAATGGTTTGAATGGAATCATTCCATCATTTTCCAAACAAGGTACATTAATAACTTTTCAAAAAATTAAGGTATGCATGTTTTTTTAACTTATAAGCTAGGTGTAGCTATTTTCCGCCATTATAAAACCTTCAAGGGTTCCCTTACATGCTTATAAGATTATTTTAAAAATAAACGTTTTCTATTATAATTATGTGACTTTTAAATGATTTCCAAAGGTAATGTGAAAATTCTCTCAAATAGTTTGGATTTCCTCTTTGTCATCATACTTTTATGGGTTCTACACTAGTTTAAAGTTGATTTATTATGATAAAATCTTCCAAATTTTATTGATGGTTTTGAGATATGTTTTACTGTGGATGTTATGTTTATATTCCATTCATGGTTTATGGTTAAAGTATAAATATTTAGTATGTTAGTTTTAATAAAAATGATAATGTTGTGTTTCAACCTTTTCATATAAGGAAGGCAGTCGACATAGTATGTGAGGTGTGGAGCCCGCTATAGCTTATCAATGCCTTGGTAGGTCTAATTAGAAAAACTAGTTTCTTGGAACATGGCCTTGACAAAATATTATTTTTAGTCTTGGCACAAGGCCTTGACTATGTGGTTATGATGTGTAACATTATGCATTCAATCATTATGAAATTTTCTATTGATATTTCATGTGATTGTTTGACTAGTAGAATATCCATCTAAATGAGTAAATGGAATTATTTGATTTATATTTTCCATATTATGTCGTAGTTTATGTTTAAAAGTATTATTTTTTAGTCCTATACATTCCCATAAATGTTTATTTTTTTATTAATGTTTCGGATATATTGTTATCCTTACTGAGCATATGAGCTCACCTATTTTTTATGTTATATTTTTTCCAAGATGTGAAGAAGTATTTTACGATTAAACTATAGGAATAAGATCAGGGATAACTGTGTTCAAATGGGGACATAATGTTATTTTTTTATTTCATGGTTTAATGTAAAACATATGTATGGATCTAGTACATCCACGGCTACTAATCTGATCAGACTTTCAGGAAATGATTCACTGTATCAAGCCAATGTTATGTAATAATGGACCGACTATATGTAATTAGGGTCGAGGAGTTGAATTTGGTATCATAAGAAGACTAGTACAATCCTTGGAAGCAAGATTTAGAAAAACTCTAATTAGAGAATATTACCCTAAGATAGACTTTGAGGATTGGTATAGAAGAACTTCCTTAAATTTTGGTAATGTAGTGATTTTTATAGTTTTCTGAGCTTTACTTCCCTGTCTAGATACTAGAAGTTAGAGGTGGATTTGGAACAGATGTACCTAGGAGAGAAAACCCCGACAAGGAATTTCAGGCTTGACCCGGGGTATCCCTGTACATGAAAATGGGCCTTGCTACACTATTGGTTATCACACTCCCAGTGGATATGTATAGGATATTTTATATATTCTTTAAAAACCATTATGAAGGATTTATGAGTATATAAATTCTCAAAGAAAGAATTTTTATGATTACAGATTATATCCATAAACTATTCAATATATGTAAAGTGTTTTACAAGTTTGGAAATACGTATTACGATTCATAAACTTACATAATTTATGTCATTTTTTAGAAATGATGCCTAGTGGAAGGAATGGAAAATTTATCAATGCACATAATACATGTAAGGATTTCCCTCCTACTCAAGATAATTATACTGGAACCAGTGATGTAATATATTCTAAAAAACTTTTAACCATACTGGGAAAACTCACTCAAGTTAAGAATACTAACCTTACCCGTATGGATCACCTTTACCCGCAATTAGGAGGATAAATGTTAGACCAGTTAATGAGGCAACAAACAACATCATTAAATGGGACTAAAAATTCATTTTTATCCAAGAGATGGATATGTTCCTTTGAGAAAATATTTCATGCTTTGTAGAGTAGCAAAAGGGAAAAAATTGGCATGACAGTTTATCACGTCACAGGAAATGCAGATCAATGGTGGTCATTAATTCAAATCACAGATGAGGATGAAGAAGTATCAAATTTGGAATAGAAGGATTTTAAAGAGATTTTCAAAGAAAAAATACTTTCCTCGTGTCCATCGAGTAGATATGGAAAGACAATTTCTGAGTCTGAGGAAAAAGGTGGATGAGAATTTTGCAAAGTATAAGGAATACATTACAAGGATTGCAAGTAATGATGTAGATTATAAAGAAAACCCAAGGATTATGATTGATCAATTATTTTATGGGTTAAAACCATTTCTTCATTGAGAATTAGTCTCACAATCCTTATCATTGTACAAATATATTGTCTCATGTGCAATCAAGATAGGAAATTAATTCTTTACGTCTTACAACTTTAAAGAAATGAAAGAGAAGAAGAGATCTACTGAACACTCTATAAATGGAAATAAGGGGGAAAAGGGGAAATTTGAATATCCATACTATGGTAAATATGGGGAGAAACACCCCAGAACTTTCCTGAAGAGAATGGGAGAATGTTACAAGTGTGGTGATAAAGGCTTCGAAGCTCATGATTTCAAGGGAAAGAAAGAGGCTTCAGTGTTGAATGCTAAAATTGTATTTAAAGGGATCATTATTCAAATGAATATCCTAAGTACCCTAAAAATTTAGCTCAGAATAGGCCAAGGGAGAAAAAACCATCTTATGTGATCACTACTAATGAGGTTGAAGCTCCGACAGAAGTGGTGGTAGGTAATTTAATAGTTTCCTCATGTTTATCCAATGCTTTATTAGATTCTGGATCATCACATTATTTCAGATATTTTTTGATTTTTATAAAAATTAAATATTTTAAATTTTATTTAAAAAGGTAGTTGTCAGTAAAAACTCATGAGGGAAGTATCAATGAAACAATGTTTTGTGAATCAGTTCCCATTTGGGAATATAAATTCTCTTTATCTACTGATCTCATTGTCTTTCCCATGATTGAATTTGATATAATCCTCAGTATGGATTGGATTTTGGACCATGATGTGAAACGTTATTGTAATAAGGAGGATATTATTTTGGATGATGATAAGGAGTACCTTATTTTTATAGTAGAAACATCACCATCTTATTCTTATCTATATCCACACCCTATAGATCTAATAAATTAAATTATTAGGGATGAATAAAATGAAATAACTAAGGGTGTGGAAAGGAATTTTAAAATAAAGGATGTACCTATTGTGAATTAATATGATGATGTGTTTCCATAGGATTTACTTGGACATCCTCTAGAATGAGAAATTATGTTTTCCATTTATTTAATTTCTGGTTCAAGGCCAATATTAATGTCCCTTGATAAAATTTCCCCTCTGGAATTATAGGAATAAAATAATCAACTAGAGAAATTGATTAAAAAAGGATTTATTCTCCCTAGTTTTTCTCCATGGCGAGCCCTAGTTCTTTATGTTAAGAAGAATGATGGATCTATGAAGTTGGGCATTGAATCCTGGGAGATCTATGCTATAACAACAAAGAACATGTATCCCCGGACTCACATTGATGATATATTTGAATAAATTCATAGATCTAAATAATTTTCCATGATTTACCTTCGACATGGATATCATCAGTTGTGTATGAAGAAGGAAGACATCCCGAAAGCAGCATTTCGAACTAGGTACGGGCATTATGAGTTTACAGTAATGCCCTTAGGAATGAATAATGCGCCATCTATTTTCATAGATCTAATGAATATATTTATCAAGTAATATATTGATGAAATTTTATTGGTATATATTGATGATATCATAGTATAATCAAAAAAGCTACAAAGATCATGAAAATCACCTGTCGACTATAATGAAAACCCTCAGAAGAAATGAATTTTATGAGATGTTTAACATATATGAATTCTGGATTCATGAAATTTCTTTTCTTGGCCATATTGTCTCTAAGGATGGAATCTATATCGATCCTTCAAAGACCGAGGAAATCCTTGAATTTCTAACACCGATGATTATAACCGAGGTACGCATTTATATTGCTTTATCTGGTTATTATCGACATTTTTTCTAGAATGTTTACCAATTGGAAAACACATTAACCATGATCACATGTAAAGGGGTTACATTTATTTCTATAAAAGAGTGTGTAGAATTTTTTTAAGAACTTAAGAGAAGATTAGTCAATGCTTTTATCTTGACTCTACCATCGAGGAATGATGGGTTTATTAAATATAGTGACGCTTCAAAGAATGGTCTTGGATGTTTCCTTATGAAAAATTATAGATTTATTGTCTATGCATCACAACAGCTAAAAATTCATAAACAACACTATCCCACTAATGATCTTGAGTTAGCAGTAATAATCATTACTTTGATCATATGGAGACACTATATCTATGGTGAAAAAAGTGATATTTATACTAATCACAACAGTTTGAAGTAAATTTTCTTATATAAAGTACTCATAATTATAGAAATATGATGTCTTTAACTACTCAAAGAATAGGATTTCACTGTACACTACCACCTGGGGAAGGCAAATAAGGTGGAAAATTCTTTGAGCAGAAAGGATCATGGAGTATAGAACAAGATAAGAGTTGAAAGGGATCGTATGTTCATGGATCTAGTAAAAATGGATATGGGAATAATCATGGATGGAAAAACATCAATTCTTTTTCAAATGTTTTCCAATAAATATTTACTAGAATGGATAAAAAGTTGTCAAACTGATGATGAGGAGTTCCAAAAGAAAATTAAATCTGTGAATAATGGGAGATTCATCTACTATAAATATGAAGAAGGGATTTTGACATTTGTGAAGAGACTTTGTGTTCCTGACATACCTGATCTAAAAAAGGAATTTTTTAGATGATGCTCATTGGTCCAATTTCCCTATACACCATGGTAGCACTGTGATGTATAGAGATTTTATGGAACATTTTTTTGGGAAAAAATGAAGAGAGATATTGCTGATTATGCGTCAAGACATATGGTTTGTCAACAAGTGAAAGATGGAAGACAACATCCTAGAGGAGTCCTGAAACCTCTTCCCATACAAAAGTGTAAATGGGATGATATTACGATGGACTTTTTCATGGGACTACCAAAGACGCCTAGAAGGAATGATGCAACATGGGTCATTGTTCATCGTCTTACCATGTCAGCACATTTACATTCTATAAGAAAAGATTTACCATGTGAACGTTTAGCAAGACTATATATAAATAAAGTTGTAAGAATTCTTGGAGAACCTCTATTGATTGATTCTAATCATCATCCCCCTTTTATATCGACATTATAGAAAAGTCTTCAGAAGGCCTTGGATACTGAACTTAGTTTGAGCACTGACAACCACCCTCAAACTGATGGTCAATCAGAAAAGACTACTCAAACCTTAGATGACATGTTGAGGTCTTGCTCATTTTAATTTTAGGGAATTTGAAATCAAAATTTACCTCTGGTACAGATTTCCTATAACAATAGCATCCAATAAAGTATTCATATGGTACCATATGAAGTGTTACATAGAAATAGATGTCGCACACCAACTTGTAGGGATGATGTTTGTGAAAGATTACTCACTAACCTAGAACATGTTGAGGAAACAATAGAAAAGGTGATGGTTATCTAAACCCACATCAAAGAATCTCAATGTAGGAAAAAGAACTATGCCAATAACCAAAGGAATGATTTGTAATTTCAAGTATGAGATCATGATTTCATTAAGGTATCTCTATGGAAGGGTGTTAAATGTTTTGATAAGAATGGTAAATTATGTCCGAGATACCTCATACCTTTCAAAATTCATTGATGAATTGGAGTTGTAGCTTATCGTTTGGAAATGCCTCCAAGTCACTCCAAAGTGCATGATGTGTTCCAGGTATCTCTGTTGAAAAAATACATGTCTTATTGCAAAGATCGTATAATAATTATTGATAATAAAGAACAGGTGTTGAAAAACCAGATGACTTGTCTGGTAAAAGTTTTATGGATAAATCATAAGATGGAAGAGGTAACGTGGGAACATGAAAAACTTATGATGAAGAACCACCCCAATCTTTTTATGAAGTAATATTCTAGAAATTTTGAGGATGAAATTATTTTAATGAGAGGAGAATGTAACAACCCAAGCATCCACAATACATTTCCCTTTGAATAATTCAATAGCATGCTTTGTACACAACTTTGATTTTTAACACACCACGACCAATCAAACTAGCCGTTATTAATATTAATACCCACTTTTTGAAATATTATAAATTTTATTATAAAAAATGGACTTTATTTTTGGATTTATAATATCAAAATTATAGTATGGTGATATTTTGGTATTTTTCTGAAAACATTCAGTTTTTTGATGAATAGTGAAAAACACTACATTATTGTTTAAAATAGAATTTTAATTTAAATAAATAGTTATTTTATTTAAATTTATATTAGGTTAAAATATATACATAATACCTATATATTTTCAATTTAATTCAATGGAGTAATTTTATAATAATATTAGATATATAAAATTTTATAGAACTTTTTACCGTCTCTTATCCATCTTCATAGCGCATCTGCAGATTTGCATAAAATGTAATATTACCACATTTGTGAATTTAATTCCAAACATCAGAGAGGCATAGTTCAAATAAGTATGTAATATGTGGTTCAATAAGATGAAAATATTTTTTGATGAACAGTACCATTTGACATTTATTTACCACAGTTAAAAGTAAATAGGGTAATTAATGGTAAAAATTATTTTATAATTACCCTAACACATTTCATAATTCTATTGAATAAGTTTTTTTCATCCAAAATCAAACATAGGAATAAAATACGATCCTTTTGGTCAAATATTATTATATTAGGACATTTATTATAATTTTATTTAAAGAATAGTTAAAAGTGTTAAATTCAATTTTTCATAACTAAAACATTTTTAATATAGGGTCACACATAAGATAAATTCGACTATAAATATTAATTACAATGATAAAAATATTTCCTACAGAATTTTATTTTATTTATACTCTTTTATACATTAAATAATAAAATTTATTTATGACACAATGATGATCCAATAGTTACCATATTAAAGAAAAATTGAAATAATTGATATTATAAATATCCAAATAAATATAAATTAATACTTTTTATGAATTAAACTAATTTTAGAGGTCAATATGACATGTTAGGGTTTATAAAATAGTTTTTTTCCAATTTTATAAAGTTTTTATGACTTTCACAAAAACAAAATACCAAATAGCGTCACAATTGACATAAATGAGTTTTAAAACGAATACTATATTATTAGTTGATAAAATATTCCTAAAAATATAATGATTGGTCAAAATACTTAGAAAAGGTTATATATATTAATAATGACCCACTAGGGGTTCGCTTTTCTTTTTATAGTATGTTTATTTACAATTTATTATAATAATACAAGAATACATTGTAAAAGATTAACTATTTATCTAAGAGTTAAATAAAAAATATAAGGTTATTACGGTGACCTAAACCTGTATAAAACATATTGGTTGAGTTTTTTTTGATCCTTCCCCACATTATTCCTGAAATAAATCAGATTTGTGCTATTATAAACCAAATATAATTAAATAATAAAATAATATTTCATGTTTTTTCTAAAGTGACCCTCACCTCTCTTATAAAAGGGCACATCCCCTTCTCTCAAAATGACACCACCAAATCCATTTGGATCGGCCAAAACCATCTCCAATGTCCTCCCAAATACCCTCAAATAGACATAGAGGCCTTAGATTGATCAGAAATCCATCTTATGGAGCCCGTTTGATTTATTGATAAGGAAACACACGAAGAAGAGGTAATAATTTCACCACCTCTTTCAAATCTCTATTCTTCTTCCAGTTCCTATTTATTTGTTGTTTCAAATCCAAAATAACAACTACATTACCTTATACATACTTTTATGTTATTATAAATATGGTACAACCAAATTAATTATTCTATCTATCCTATGAATGACATTTCACCAAATGCATGTACGTACGACTTACCGTATCCACTTGATAGTGTAGTTTGTTATTCAATCGCATCATTATTTTGATGGATATAATAATGAGTATAACTGAAGTAAATAATAAATATAACATGTTAATTATTCTGTATATATTATACACCATCCAATTACATATTATTTCACCATCAATAGAATGATATTTTCGCATATGCATGCGTACAGAAAACCGTCTCCACGAACACGATGAAATTAATTCTCCATCATAACCATTAATGAATAATTTTAATATTATAATTAAAAATAATGTTTAAGAACTCAATATCATTATGGATATGAATCAAATAAATCATATCCATAACAACAAAGGCTTACATAACCTATCATATAATGGGAAATGAATCAGTTAACATATGAAACAATGATACTACTGAAATATTAAAATCAAAGCCTTATTAAAAGATAGTATATGATATCATATTTATGTATGTGGTTATTGAATAATTTGAAAAAAATGATTCAACTATTATAAAGGAGGTTAATGTACCCTCGACCAAGGAAAATTACCAGGTAATGGTAAATTATACAATCTCTTCATTATCCGAGGTTGTTTATACGTGAATATCTACTCGGACCTCTTTATCATCCACATCTGTGTTTCTCAAAAATGTATTTCAAATCAATTTTACTATTTACAAGAAAATGGGTTAAAGCCATTTATAATTTTTTTGACTTTTTATAAAATATTTTTAAAGGAATCTTTATGTTGTTTTCCAAACAAGGTACTTTATGACCTTTTTGACAAATTAAGGTAAGAATGTTTTTTAAAATAAACAGTGGGTGAATCTATTTTCCAACGTTATGAAACCTTTGAAACATCCCTTACAAGATTATAAGAGTATTTTAAAAATAAATTTTTTCTATTATAATTATGTAACCTTTAAATTATTTTTCAATAGAAAGAGATATTCCTCTAAAATAGTTTTGATTTCATCTATGTCAACATCCTTTGATGGATTTTGAACTTTTTTGAAGATGATGTATTATGACACAATATTTCATATTGTATAAAAGGTTTTGTGATATGTTTGAATATGGATGTGTTATTTTTATACCATTCATGGTTTATTATTAAAGTATTAACATTTAGTATACTAGTTTCAATACGAATGTTTATGTTATGTTTCAAACTTTTCATATGAGGAATGAATTGGACTTAGTATGTTACGGGTGGAGCCCACTATAGAACCTCGATGTATCGGTGGATCTAATGAGACAAACTAGTGTCTTGGAACCAGACCATGACAAAATATTATTTGTAATCTTAGAACGAGGCCTTGATTATGTGGTTTTGTTGTCTGACATTATGAATTCCATAATTATGAAACTGGATATTAATCTTTCATTTGATTATTCGACTAGTATAATATCCAAGTGAATAAGTAAATTTATTTATTGCATTTATATTTTCCATATTATGCTTAATTTTAGGTTTAAAAGGATTATGTTTTAGTCTAATACAGTGCCTTAAATTTTTATTCTTATTTATGAAAGATTCCACTATATTGTTGTATTTAATAAGCATTTAAGCTCTCCCCTTTCTTATGTTTTATTTTTCTCAGGATGCGAAGAAGTATTTTATGATTAACCTGTAGAAATAGGATAACGGATAAGAGTGTTCAAAAGTGGACACAATGTTTTTCTGTTTCATGATGTAATGTAAAACATATGTATGTATCTAGTACTTCCATGGATAATAAACTGGTCAGTCTTCTGTACAAGATTCTTATTATCATTCCAATGTTATGTAATAATTCACCGACTCATGGTAACTAGGGTTTGGAAATTATATATTAAAGAGTGTAGTGAACTGATATATAAAATAAAGTATGTAGGAGATAATAATGGAATGAATATGATAATATTTCATTCCCAAAATTTTATTGCTTCTAATAAGATTAAATTAAATAAATTGAAAAATACCCATTCCAATAGATAGAAATATGGTAAGATAAGTGTTTGAAGTGGATGAAACCTCATTTTCTAGTCCATCATCCTCTCTCAAAAACATTACATTCCCTCCTAATCCCATTGATGCATCCACAAAAAATACTAATATGCCTCTTATGTCTCTTTCAATGTCCCACCACCAAAAATGAAGTCACCGTTGGAATAAAATAGGGATTACGAAGTGAATTTACTAATAAATAGTTTCTTTATGTTTCCATACTTGGTATCCTATTGAAATTCATCACTATTTAATATGTCATTCATTATCACGACCCATCCTAGTGGGGCCCGAGCCGCAACTCTCCAAGCTCACCTCCAATGGGCCAGGGGCTGGTGACTAGCACCGAGTAGGCACATCACTAACATGGGAGGCACTGCCTATAAACCTATACACACACACATGCATCTCCACGCCCACAAAGCTGAAAAGTATAAACTCAACTAAAAATGGAAATGCATGTATACACTAAAAATCCCAACCAACAGAGAATGACTGGAAAGTAGAGTACAGTAAGTGTAAAACCCTGGGCCAAAAGTTCAATCCCACCAAAAGAGAGTCTATAAAAAGTCAAACCTGTAAAGAAAGGTGCAGGGACTGCATTCTATAGCCATATGAACACACCTCGGCCTATCTGATCTCACTCAGTGTCGTCCTGTCCTAGTCCACCTAGAATCCTATCAAAGTCTCGCTCATCTGCACAAGACACGACACGTGTGGGCAAAGCCTATGCAAGGGTGAGTATAACAATACCCAGTAGGACACCTCGAAACCACAAAGGAATAGAAAAAAAGTAAATACCACAAAAGAAAGGTACAGTCAGATCTATACAGTATATGTCTACTGAACATATAACAAGAAAATCCAGATATACTCATGGACGATCGACTATCGCGAATACCACCACTAAGATCCAGCTCGAAGATTCCAATAAGAATGCAACCGGGAGAACTCACTCCTAGGTCTAAAGATAGAGATATGAAGTTCTCATTCTGGGAGGACACACTCCACATGTACTTTGTGAACATGATGCTCGAATGAGGATCCCAACCAAGTCATGGGATGATTCTGACAACTCAGTCTAAGGTAATCTGCTAAGCAGAGGATCGACGACCTGGTAAAGTTGGTCATGTCGATACCAAGAACTCTACCTAGGGTTCCATGAATGAATAGAGGACCCGGATCTAAGTCTCACAGAGGGGATTCCAACAACTCTATTCAAGAAGTCCTGCTGAAGGGATCATACTCCAGTATAAAAGAAAATGATACCAGAACCATTAGGGAAAAAACACAGGGTACGAACCCTCAGAAATCTAGTCCAAGTCACAAAAGAAAAGTGGCTTAAGCCATGTAAGATTGGTTACACAGCGTGTAGTATGGTTACACTCCATGTTCCGTGACCCTGGGTACTGCCCGTGTAACGGACCGTGTCATCTGTCCATGCTGTGTAAAACCCAATTACATGGCGTGTAGAAAAATTACACGCCATATTCCTTGACACTGGGTACTGCCCATGTAAACGGCCAGTGTCATTCGGCTTGTCGGATAGAAAGTAACTACATGTCATGTAGAAGAATCACACACCGTGTCTGAGCACATGGGGATCGCTCCTTGTACACTGGACATGTGCCCGTACATGACAACTGTCTGTGTCCGTGTCGCCTGCCCGTGTACTAGTACACGGGGTATCCCGTGTGTCTGGTCGGGTCCAGCTGGGGAGGGGTATACACGCCGTGTCCATGGCCGTGTACCCAACCCATGTCCTTGTACTCCACGAGTACACGCCATGTAACCGGCCGACGAACACACGTCGTGTATCCCATACTACATGGCGTGTAGTCGGGAAATTTCCAGAAACGCCGTCTTCATCCTCACGCTTCGGCCGATCTTCTGGATCGCATTTCTTTGGTCAGTTTTCCGCGAAACTCAAGATCAAGGGTCTCCTCGATGTCGTGATACTGAATCCATGGGTTTCAGGCCTTCGATTGGCTCCAAAATACAATCTCGGTCATCTGAGCAGAAATTTTTCGAAGAATGATATCTTCAGATCTACTTCGATCCGTCCGTCACCACCGTAGCCGCACCTCCTTGGGGTTGTACCGATGCTAGATCTTCAAATTGGGATCGTTGCAGCGCACAACTGGTGAACAATGATCTGTCGTTTATATACCCGTGAAGAAAGCATAGAATGAAACAAAGAACACGAGAATTTGGGGAAGAATAACACAACAAATCAAGAGGGACAAACCTCGATCGATGTTCATGTTGATCATGGTCCGTCACCTTTAGGAGGTTTAATGAAACCAAAATAATTCCAAGCATCAAATCACCAAAATCCCTAAAAAATCCCATCCCGCAAGAACAATCGATCTACGAGATAATATGTTCGTGGATTAGTCCGCGTTCATCATGGAAATAAAAAACGCGGAAGAAACCACAAATTAAACATCCTACCTGGATTAGAGGCGTTCGATGGTGAAGATCTCTTTGTTGCGTCGTCGTTGCCGACAAAGTTCATCAAGAATGTCATTGATGCATCGATAGGTTTTCTCCAGAGCTATCCAGAGACATTCAGAGTTATGGGAATTGTAACCCTGACCCCCATTGCGAAATCTCTATTTAAAAGAATAAAATATTTCGATGCAACAAGGATTTAAGAAAATATTTTTAATTATGTATTTTATTAAGGTTACGTCCAAAAAACCAGATTTCACTCCAACCTGCACAGGCTGATGTTAGTCCTCGCCTAAGGTAAAATCAATGTTCCAAACACAACGGTGCCCCCAGATATATGATCCTAGAATCCGTTCGGGAGTTATTACACTTTTTTAGGAAAACCGCACGTGCACGTTATTTAATTAATAAATTAATTTCAACCATTTGTTCCGGGCTCACTGGGCCATGGAACCGCACGCCGTCTCAGAGCCTGGTCTTGAAGTAATTCCCTTATAATATTAAAATAATACATGAAAAAATCTGGGACATTATATTCAGAGTGACTTGAGAAATAGCTATATGATTCCATCATTGTCACATATTCTCCTAAATTTGGATCTATGCATCGTGCACTTGTATGCATCTTCAGTCATGATTTAGTATTCAATAGATTCACATTACTTTCTACAAAAACATTCTAAAAACACCTCCCATAAAGCTCATTCCTCCTCTAGATTTTATATTGAGTTGAAAAACTATGGAACACATGTCTTTTAATTCTTAATTCAATCTTCAATATAGTGATATTAAAAATGTTAATATATCCAATGTGTTTGTCACTAGGGATTATGTCTTATTAAATTGATAAAATATAACATGATTATAAATAGTTCTTAAAAATGAAATAAAATTATTATGAAAATAAACATTAGACTTACATGATGGGAAAATTTCTTATGGAGTATTGAATTTTTTGAATTTTTTCCCATCTTTTCCGATTAAGTAGTCTTAGAAATTATGGAAATTATTATCAAATTGATAATTTTTTATGAGACTATGGAAATTTCATACAAGAACATGGAAATGTCTTATAATACTGATGGAATGTATTATAAATCTCATCACATGGATAAATAGATTCATATTTTTTCCACTTGATAAAACAAATAAGATGTAAAAATTGATTGAATGTCCTATAAAATTCTCAAATTTTGGAAATTATACCTCATATATTTATATATAATTAAAAATTACCTATCCTAAGAATATAGTTCAAAGATGTAGCCAAATTTTACGTTCATAAATAAAAACATCATCTTTATATACTAATAGAAATAATTTTCTCCAAAAAAAAAATTATTTCATAAAAAACTATGCAATATAAAAATATTAATTCCAAACCAATACCATTTAACACTTCATCTATACAAGTATAGAATCAAAATTATAAACTATTTATTCTAAAAGGAAATTCAATTCAATGCAAAAACATTTTAAAAAAATAAAAAAAATCTTTTTTATAAAAATAATCTAAGTATATGATTTTGTAAAACAGATATCAAGATTCAATAAATGAAAAATAAATGAACATTTTGCACTCAAATCCCTCAAAATTTCGATTCATTGATATAGAAAAATTGTATCGAAATAAAACCACATCAGCTACCAAGTCATGAGGATCAATATTGGGTCTACAAAGGTGACCATGTTTATTGGGTCCTTCCATTTGAGATATAGGGTGTCAGTGTAATGGGATACTCTATATTAAAGCAGTAATTTAAAATATTATTCCCCATATATATTGACCATTTTTTTAAATTATATGTTCAAGAAGTCCTATATAAATATTGAACCCTTTGCATCTCCTCCCATCATACTCATTTCATTACTAATAAGTCACGTGAAGATTTGAATTATTATTTGATAAACCATAATAACTTTGATTTCCAATATATCCATGAATGATATAACTAAAATAAAAACCAAATGGGTTTAAATCAATCAAATCCATTAATATATTGTATTAAGCTAATTTTCAATAATATATAATTTGGAAAACAAAATTTATTTCTTTTTAATTTTATTCTAATATAAATATTTAAAGGATTTTTACAATAAATTTATATAAGACACACAATAACAATGAAAAATTATATACTGCTATAATTTCCCTCTTATTGAAATATAATCATGATGCATGAGAATATAAAAGACATGTTTGGGTAAAAATTAAATGAATGCTAATGTGACTTCCCATCAGGGATCACCTGGTAACAGTAGTTGAACCCATTGGCCACAAAACCTCAGGTTCACCTCCCCATTTTCTAGGGGCTGCCGACTCGAATCAAATGTGTAAGGTGGTATAGTGGGGAAAAAATAACATATTAATTATTTTGGATTACTACATTAAATTATTTACAAAGAAACAAATGGAAGTAATAATAATGAATAAAGAATAAGAACAATTATAAAAATCTATGAAATAAATAATCAACACATAGGTTGAAATTTGTAACATATAGAAAAATGATGTCACATCTCTAGAAAATGGTTCAAGAATACACGACAAGAAGAAAACTAAAATATGTTGTAAAGAAGGGTCCAAAAGATAGAAAATTGTCCAAGCTCCTCAATCACTATATCATTCATCTGTTACCATACTCCATTCATAATATACGAAGTTTAACATCCATTATTGGAAACTTCTCATTATTTACACATGAAATCATATAATATTCATAGGTACCAACAACAACTTATATAGGGTGTGAAATAATCTAAAAAGGATGACAATAATGGAATCTATACCAGTAAATTATATGAATATATACTATAATAGTGTGTAGGTATATCAACGTATAATATAAAATAAATACAACCCATGTCGAGCTTACATTCCTCATGGGACATCTAACCGACCATACATTATTTAGCTTATGATGGATGTCTCTGAGAATGTGTTGATTTAATTTTTTAGTCACAGAATAAGGAATATTATTATGGTGACCCTAGTGTGATAATTACGATAATAATGAAAGAGGATCCAAGGATAATCCAAGGCATACATGACAATATAAGGTTAGTCTATCTCACATTACAAAATCATATATCCTAGAAATAATGTTATAAGATTTATCCAAAGGGTAAACCCAAGTAATTCAACTATAAATTCATCATACAATTTCCATGGATTAATTCTCAGGTAAATCACTAGATAAGAAGGACTAGATCCCAATGAGAATAAACCAAGGTGTCACATTAATTGAGAAATCATGCTGAATCTAATGACATCATACATCATATTAGAGTTTCTCTAGAAAAGGATAAGGGACCCTACAATTCCATGTCAGGTATACCCTAATAGAAAAGTTCCAAGTTCCAATGTGGGTGTCTTATTTTTAAACCGACGTAATGAATTGGAATGGTGTCCAATGTGTGGTTATGGAATTCCCTTAAGAACCCGAGAAAGGGTCAAGTCTGACCATTATAATATAGATGAAAATGGTCCATATAAAATATTTACCATATATATATATATGTCCATAAGACATTATATAAAATGTAATAAACATACCCATTTTTATTTACATAGGTTCATTCTAATATCCATCCCATTATAGTAATAAATTTTTCAAAGGAATAAGAAACCATATCATTTAAACAATAAGTGATAATAGTTATATGAATTTGGATTTTATCTGATTGATGAAGATTAATTTACTAAAAATAATCACTTACAATAAAAAGGTTGAAGTCAAGAACACAAAAATTGTGTTCTATGCAGTAATGAAATTAGTCATCATACGGAATAACCTGGAAGACACGCTAAAAGGGTTTTTATTGTTGAAGTATCGACCTCCAGTTATGTTAATTGGTCTCATTCAGGATTAAGATTCCAATTAATACAATTTAAATTTAATAATGTTAATTTATGAGTTTTCTCAAAGTTATACCAATGTGCAGCATAAATACAAGAATTCATAAATGGTGAGACAATGAGGTAAATGTCACACACCACCTAACTTATTCAAGTAGTAGATTCTACATCTACTATAATCCCTTGGTTCTATAAGGAACAAAATAAACTAGAATAGTAGATTAATACCCTAAAAATAGGTCATATTAACTAATATCAAAGAAACACTAATGAGGGCGACATTAACCAATAATGGAATAATGTGTATTGATTAACTTATCCAGAGGAATCCAACGAGAAAAATTATAACAACCATGCCCTTTTTTACACACATAAACACCATTTATTATATAATCATTCACTTAAGACAACTCTAAGGATCGAGAGGTCTAGTTTGTTGGGAAATTAGGAACATTAAATAACAACATAGAATATAAAACCCAACATATTTGTTGAAAACATCATTTACCTGACAAACATTCGTTCATAGATAGCATTGCATGGGAAAACATGAGGTCATTCATAAGAAAAGGGTGAGATATAAATCCCAATAAAAGATTAAACAATGCATTATATGAAAAATATAGTATATTTTCACTAATATGCATATCATTGGAGCACAAGAGAAACATGAACATAAAGGCATGATATAGCATGATTGTCATAACATAGAAATGTGGCAACAACATTTAACATGATATTAGCATGAGACAAGATTCCTTACACATGGACCATTATTAAACCCTCATTTAACAAGAATTATCATGATTAAACCCGCATTGCACTTGACGTATCATGATACTAGTCTTTACCTAATTCATTGGAGTGATATTAGGGTACACCCTTCTTAATCATTTCATTTCATGCATAAGTGTGCCAAATGAATCATATAACATGGATTCAGTAAACATCATAATTTATTCCATGATAATGGAATGTGGAATTCTTACATGAAACTATATAACAAATAAGTAAATGTGCATAAAGGTGAATACCCTCGATAGAGAAATGGGCATGGTATTCACTACACATTGACATGGGCTTGGAGAATCGCGGTGCAATTTCGGCATCATAACTGTGTGACATAAGACTTAATAAAAATGGTTAATGAGATAGAAATAGGTTTATCATCATATTTACATGAAATGGGAAGTATGGGGGTCATATAGATACATGTCCCATCATATGTAATGGAATTTAGATTCATAATACAAAAGAATTTCATGAATGTAAATTAGAAGAGAGAAATTGACTGAAAGTTAATTTTTTTAATATTTTCAAAACACTTTTGAGGAAAAGTGAGAAACCATAATGTCCAAAACACAAACAAGAAGCCAAAAAAACCCTGAACAAACTACAGATTCATCTCCTCTCCAGCAATTACACCATGATGTCAAGCTTCATCCAAGCATAAAATTTTGGTGAGAAGTCTCGTGCAGAAATGAACAAGATCAAAACTGATGGAAAGACATGCCTTCTCATCATCCATATCCAAAATGCATGATCCAATGAAGATGTGATTCCTTGATCCCAATCCAGTGATGATCCAAGTAGCGTGTTGTGGATGAAGCACCACACAAATCAAAGATACCAAACAAAGAATTGATATTAACCCAGACATAACCCACACACCAACCAGTTGAACCAATTGAGTAATATCCAATTCAAAAAGGGTTATAAAATTGAAACATAATGTCACTAGAGTCTGCTTCCTTGAACAACTTCCAGGAAAATTCTGGAACCTGGGAATTGCGTACCTCTATCATCATCCATTCAACCTCATAAGGGAGATGGTTCCGTGATTGTATGTACTCCTACATGATTATCTTCCCTCTATTTAATCCCCCTACTATAATGAAATCTTGTTTATCAATCCATGCATATTGATTCTCGTTGAGAGACACTATGAGGGTCCTCCCCATCATATTGGTTTCCACCTTCTCAGTTTCATTCAGAATCAAAACTTTTTCAGTCACTTCCTCATCCATGTTCAATAGAAAAACCAAGGAATGCTCATCCAGGGTCTCTGACATCAGGTGTCTCAATGTATTAATGTTGTATTTCTTGATGACTAAATTTTTTGAAGATTGAGTCACTATCGGAGGAGGTAACAAGGAGTAATCTTTTCACCCTTTCGTCCTCCTTTTACTTATGCTTCGCTTAGAACTTGGGGCATTGTCTACCGAATGCCTGAGTTCACCCACAATGGAAGCATTACCCCATACACCATTTCTAGCTTCCTTCCCTCATCTTTCTGTAGGTTGATGGGAATCGTGATATCATGCCTCAGTAGATTGAACACAATAGACACCATTAGATTGGGCTGAAGTTCCATATTTTTCTTTCCCGCCCTAGAACCCATATCACCCATAGAAATGTAGTTTTATTCCTTATTGCTGAGATATTTCTCCACGCTCGGATGAAAACACAGAGGTTCCCAACCTCTAATTTCTCCAACTATTTCAATCTTATCCAAACAAACCTCTGCACCTGCTTCTGTAGACTTTCCCTGACCATTTTCCACCATCCCTGGCAGACCCGGGACTCCCCTATGACCAACCTCTGACCTATTGGCTATTCCCCTTCCGACCATCAAAGCAGGCCCCTTCCGAAAGACATCTAAAGAATGTCCCATCTATTTACATGAATAATAAAAGTCCGTCCAATTCTCATAGACAACATGCTCATGGAACCTATATTCCTCACCAATTGTGATCCAAAAAGTGAAAATGGGACACTATATATAACAACCTTGGCATAGAAAAATGGATTCACCAGATGAAAATCTGATTCGGTGTGGCTTTCTGAACCTAAATACCTACTGATAAGGTTTCCGATCATTTTGATAATAGAGGGGTTTTGGAAAGGTAATGTAAGTTTAGGGATACTAACCCACATTATTGTATAAGGTGATTAATTCTTCATGTGGAACTCAAATGACCATCGGAATAGAAAAAAACTCAAGACCATTGTAACATCAGGGTGACCTCGAACAGGCGTGGATGAGGTCTTCCTATGATGCAAATTGAATCATAATATTTTTATTATCATAGAATCCCATTGTCACCCTATGTTGAAGGTACCAAGATTCGAAGTCAAACAAATTGAAGGAGTCGAATGAAGGACTTAACTACATAAACCATTTCTCAAAGGTTAGTTTCAGAAGCAATGATGTTTCGGTAAACTCTTTTGTAGAGGTCTGGATGTTCGGAAGACCATAGAGGAGGTTCAGAACATTCAGGCATAGAATTTCCTTCGGGAAAGGAGGAAGAATGATGGGGTTAGAGAAGGGAATGAACTTTGTAGATCCCTCCCCCACTAGGGGGAATGGATATTCCTAGCCACCACCATTTTCACTGAGAGAGAATGGCATGCCTAGGTATCTAGAGAGCGCCTCTGGGGAAAAACCCATGAGAAGAATGAAATTCATTACAGAATTTCTGAATGGTAATGGGTGTAAATGGGAGGCATTAATGAGAGAGAAATGGGTAACTCATATTTCACAAATAAAGAGTAAAGTATAGGGGATGTGGGAAATCATGCCCCATCATTTTTAATTGAAATACATGGGTATATCAATACAAAGAAACTGGGAAATATATGACAGATGAAGAAGTCCACTACTTGGAAGATTGTTCCCAATGGTTTAGGAGAGGACTGATAGGGGAATCATGGGAGATTTGGACTCCATACAAGGATTCTAGAGAGAGTATTCTAGGGTTTGGATGAGCTCCAAATGGGTTTAGATAATAATAATGGGATATTGAGTGGGTTTTTATAGGAAAGGAGTGAGAATTCATTATTATTTAGGATTTGGACACCCCAGATTAAGCTAATGAAAACCACAAACCTTCACATAGTTTTTTCCCATGGATTTTTCCAATGTGGATGAGAAAACATTATTTTATATAGAAAATGTCCTAAATAATTAAAATATTAGGCTTTCTTATGTGTAGGTGAGTCACACTCCCAAGGAAATCATTTTAATATGTTAAAATGTATTATATGTTTTGGGGGGTACACTAAGGCACCGCAAAATAAATAAAACATACATAAAATCAAATTATTTTAAAGGTAAAACCTATATTGGTTGAACAACTCATTTATTTTATTTTATAATATAACTATTGACTTATTATGATGTCATAAAACACATTATATATTTAAATGGTATTTAATTTTTTCCAAAAAAATTGAATGTCTCAGAAAATTAGGAAAAATTAACCATTGGATAATTTCACATCAATATTACCAAAATAATATTCATTTTATCTGAATACTTTTCAAAATATGTTAATTATTTACTTCTTAAATAAAAAATGAAATTTATCAAAAATTCATGGGTTTTGAAAAAAACAACTTCCAAACCATAATAAAAATTAAAACGATATTTAAAAAAATTAAATGATCATTTATATTTATTAAAAATAAATTTACTAATAATATTTTTTTTAAATATTTTTTTAAAAACCACTAATTCATCAAAATATATTTCTTAATTAAATATTAACAAAAAATACTATTTGTTCTTTAAAATCAATTTTCTATGTAAAAATAATAAAATGAATGTATATTATTTATTCTATAAAAAATAATTCACATAATCATAGTGCAAGTGTTTTTTCACATATCCCCTTATAACACCCGTATATGACCTAAGGGTAATGTGTGCAATGGTGAAAAACTTGTGGGGTGGTTTGGATAACATCGCTCAGGTGGTAAACATTATCGACTTCCACTTCTCCCGTAGGAGGATCTATTCAAGCGTAACATGTTGATGTTCAGATTGGGCTTGGTCAAGATCAAAGCCCAGTGATGCTATCTCTTTTCCAATCTCCGACAAATGGGCTTCGTATGGAGAAATTTGACTAGATAAGGAAATATCATCTTTTGTCTGAGAAAATTGGATTTGTTAAATTCGTACATTTATACTAATCATGTGATCACAATTCAATGAATATATTAAAATAGGTAAGTGTACATAATGGTATTTAAAATTAGAAAACATAAAACCAAATAAGTGCTTATATATTATATAGCCATTTTACCAAATAATACATTTAATTAGATCAAGAGGAATTTTCATTTGTAATTGTTTTGGTTATTTCATTCTTACCCCCATATGTAATCTCACCCTTGAAATTTCCTTTTACCACATTAAAAAATATACGGGTAACTTTTCTTCATCACATCCTCTAATTCAAAGGCTGCTTCTCTAAACTTGTGGTTTTTCAAAAACATCATGACGAGGGACATTGCCTAATTTTGAATAACTTTTTCCCTATGATATAAGATCTTTATAGGCTTATATTTATAAGAGAGGTATTTCTCCAATGGTACCACCAATGGAATGAGTACAAGTGATGGGTCATGTATGTACTTCTCAGGAGTGATACATGGAATACATCATGTACATGGGATAAGTTCGGTGGGAGTTCTAGTCGATAGGCCACTGCTCCAACGCAATCAAGGATCTCAAAATGGAAGATGTAACTTGGAATAAGATTTACATTCTTCCCAAATCTCATTACTCTCTTCCACACCAATATGCATAGGAATACCATATCTTCAACATCAAACTATAGGCATCATCAATGATTATCAGCATTGCTCTTTTTTCTACTATAAGAAGCTTTAATGTGTTGATGGATGGTCTTAACCTTCCCCACTATTTCTACGACCATTTTTGGACCTAGGAGTTTTCACTCCCCAGCATCATCACAACATATTGGTGTTCTTCACTTCTTCCCATAAAGAGATTAATAAAGTTCCATTTGGATGATTGAGAGGAAATTGTTATTGTAAGGGATCTCAACGAGAAGAAGATGATGATTTCATCCTCCTTTGAATTCTATTGAGAATTCTCTCAACATGTCCTCAAGTGTTTGGATATTCTGCTCAGATAGGGAAGTAGTTTTTGGATAATAAGCCATAATGAAGTTCATCACAGTATTCAGAGCATGTTGGAGACTTGTCTAGAACATAATAGGGAATGTTGGATCTCAATAAGATACAATAGATATTGGAATTCATGTTGTCTTACCACTTCTCTGATGTATATCTATGCTAGTTGATCTAATGATAAATCCTCCCAAATTGCAATGAAGTGTGCAGTCTTGATAAGACAATCCACAACAACACAGAAAACATTATTTCCATTGGATGTCTTTGGATGACCGGTGACATAGTCCATGGTCATGTTCTCCCATTTCAATATTGGTATAAATAATGGTTGCATCATACACTTAGACTCCACCCTCTAAACCTTCACTTGCTGACATACTAGGAACATTGATGTACACTCGGTGATCTCCTTCATCATGTTATCCCACCAATAAAACACTCAAATATCTCGATACAACTTTTTTGTTTCCTGGGTGAATGGGGAAATTTGAACTACGTGCATCATCCAAATGATCATTCATTAACTCCATATTTGATGGAACATATATTCTTGAACCAAATATCACAATTCCTTCTAAATTAAAATTGAAATGTGAGGATTTCCCTTTTCTAATAGTATCCACTTTCATCTGAATCCCCACGTCATCTTTTTTATCAACCTTTAATCTTTAAAAAAGAGACAGTTGAGAAACCATTTTTAAAAGGATTGATGATTTTCCCTTCTATATGATTCCCTGGTCTATATTCATCAAATATAAGAAGATTGGATCCTTTTAAATTCTCATCAATGATAGAATAGATGGGTCATTTATACATAGTATGTCTTTGACCTTGTAAGAATTCCCACATTGGTAACATATTGAGCAGTCATAGTATTTGATCAGCTCTAACTATCTTCATTGGTTTATGTTCATATCATTAAATGTGAATATATACTTGATTCTTTTGTGATCTGAATATATTTCACACAACTCCCCAAAGAGTCAATGCTGCCAAATTTTGAAAGTGAATATAACTACATCCAATGACAAATCATGTATTGGATACTTTTTCTCATTAACTTTCAATTTCCTTGAAGAATAATAAATGACCTTTTACTTTTACATCAACACACATCTCATTCCCTTCATTGAATCATCAAAAAATACCGCAAAAATTTCACTACTTGTGGGTAGTGTGAGTACAGGCGCAATGATAATACTCCATTTCAACTCAATGAATCTATATTCATATTCATCAATCCAGGAAACCTTTACTCCCTTTTGAGTCATCTTGGTAGGAGGGATGGAAAATCATGAGAAATTTCTCAAAAATTAGAGTAAATATTTAGCCAACCCTAAGAATATACCGATATCTGTTACCGATTATGGCCTTGATGATCCCTCAATTGCAGCAGCCTTTGAGGGATCAATAGTCATCCCATTGGTTGTGATGATATGACCCAACCATGAGACCACCTTAAACCAAATCCAAAGCTTTCTATACTTTTTACATAGCTTCTCCGTTCACAAGGTTTCTATTATAGTGCTTGGATGCTTTTTAGGCTCCTCCTTAGTTTGAGTATATTAAAATATCATGTATAAAGTCAACAATTTTTTTTGAGTTAATCTCCATAGACTCTATTCATGAATTCCATGAAGATTTCTGGACCAGTAGTGAGTCTTATATGCATTAATATGAATCTGTAGTGCTCGTATATTGTAGGAAAACAATCTTGGGGATATCCTCATTCTTCACCCTTACTTGATAATATCTTGACCACAGATCCATGTTAGATAAATATTGTGCTCCACATAGCTAATAAAATAACTCATCAATTCATGGAAGACGATTCTAGTTGTTTATTGTTATTTTTTTAGATCATGAGAATCAATGCGAAGGAACATTAACCCATCCTTCTTCTTGAGGAAGAGGACTGGTGTGCCCAATGGTGAAGCACTTGGGTGCATAAAACCATTATCTGCATTCTCATATAGTTGTTTCCTCATATCCTCATGCTCCAAAACAACCATTCTATATGAAATATTGGATATTGGAATTCCCTACGTATAAGATAAATTGAAAATTCTACATCTCTTCTAGGAGGAAGGCTAAAAAATTCCTCGTGAAACACTTCGGCGAAATCCCTCATAATAGGAATGTCTATAAGGATGGTTGAATCCTTAGACTCAATAATCTAGAAATGATATGCATAATCATAGGGTAGTAATATCCATGCTTGAGATGATGGTGCTAAGGAAGATTCATCCTCCTCCTTGCACTTGTACAGAATCGGGGGACTATTCTCCATATGGAGAGTGATTTATCTGTCATGACAATTTATGTTTAATATATATATCTAAATACAATCCATGCCCTTAATTGTATAAAATTAAACCAATGGAATTATTACATGGTTCTCCAAGAATTTAAATCCACAAATTATGACAAAAAAAGAGGTATATTCATGGGATGCAATAATTTTTCCATTTTCCGTTATCACCAACATATTTACTTCCATGATTTGTGGTGGTGTTTGGATAGTTCTACTAAACATTAAAGATATAAAATAATGCTTAGAACTATAATGAAAAAGTATTTTTTCTATTCTTGAATGAATAACTAGAGTACCTAACAACACTTAGTTGTCAGGTTTGGATTTGATAGAAGTGATGGGGAAAGTTCACCCTTGGTACCTTGGAGGTTGATAGTGGCCCCAACAAACCCTTTGCTTAGGGAACTGGTTTGCAAAGCTCCCTAGTTTGTTTCAGTTGAAGTAATGATCCATACGTTGAGGGTCGAACAGACCATTACACTCCTCTGTCACAATTGCAGTTTTTTGTTGTCGATATTTAATGGTCAGGTTCCCTTCACTTCCTAATCCAAAAACATTTCCTCGTTCCCTTCAAGCAATTTCCATGGTTCTTCTTTCTTTACCTTTGGAATGTGGGGTGATGTATTTTCATAGAACTATTTGATTTATCCATCGAAACACCATAATTAAAGCACAACTTAAGATTCTTATCACCATGATACCCCTCAGATTTGCTGATCTCCATTTTGACTTTGAGGGACATCATACAAGTTCCTCATAGCACTCAATGTAATGGGTCACTAAAGATTTTCATAAGCTTTCTTTTCTCCCACTAATGAAGAAATCAACCTTGATTTTTGGGGTAAAGAAAATTCTAGAGGAAAATTATGCAAGAAGTTTGAAGTTTTCTTTATATGATCTGATTGATTTGTTGTTATTTTTTGCATGAGGGAAAGGAAATACCTTTCCATCTTTTGTTGGAGGGTGTGAGAAAAATATTTAACGAAAAAAGTTTTCCTGAAATAATTCAATTCTAATGCATCAATCTCATCCCCATGCTTCATATTCTTTATCAATTTCCCCCATTGATTAGCTTCACCTTCCACACTATAAGTAGCCAGAAGAACCTTATCTTCTTCAGAACATTGAATGATAGATATGATATTTTCAATAGAGTTGATCCATTGTTATGGAATTGAGGGATCATATGATCCATTAAAATAAAAAGGACTTTTCCACAGGAAGATGTTGAATGTGGATTTTTCTTGGGGGGGGTGATCATTCCACTTGACCCATGTTTCTGTTCAAAACATGTGTTAACTGAGAGAATATTATGAAAATTCTTGCGATTATGACTCCCATCAGATTGGGAATCTCATTAGTACAATCATTAAATTGATCTTCACCTCAGATGTTATCCTGAGGTTTCAATTTTCCTACCATTGGCTGGAATAAAATAAATGTTAGGGGTAACACATAAAGAAAACTCCAAAGACAAAAAGGGATAACTTATAAATTACATTTATTTCCTTAACATATGAATTTATAGGCATTAATCTATGTTATCCATGATATACTTTCCAATATATATTATTAGGTTCATTTTATTTAACTCCCTTAACAATGGTTCATACTCATCATATGAATTTTCCCAATCATATCCCTAGAGAGTGTCATAACCAAGAGTTAATCAAGGCCCATTATCACGCACCAGTTCCTGTTCGAGTCTAGCACAATGTAGTTTTTTTGGGTTTTACCCCGAGATACATATGTGCCAAAGCTGCCTCTACCTACTCTTATCTGGACAGAGACGTATTTTTTTTGATAAACCACTTACTCAATACTCACTAAATTTTAGGGATGTTTTTATTATACATATTCTTACCCCTAAGGCATTCACTAGGGTTTTCTAATCTTAATCCTTAAAATAACTAAACCTATACCCTGATTCAAACTATAAAACCCTGATCTTTATTACACACATAAACATGTTTTATTTCATAAAAATGAACATAAGACAACTATTAGGATCAAGAGGTATAGAGTATTGTAATATTAAGAAGATTATATAACAACTGAGAACATAAAACCCCATATCATTATTGAAAACTTCTTTTACAAGGCAACATTCCTTCGTACATAGCATTGCATGGGATAACCTGAGGACATTCATTAGAAAAGGGTTAGATATAAATACGAGTAATGGAGTAAAAAATGCATGACATTATGAATATAGTACATGTTAGGAAATAAACATATCAATGGAAAACAAAAGATACATGAACATAAAAGAATGATATTGCATGATTATCAGAACATGGAAATGTAATAAAAAAATTTAAAATGATATTATCATGCAACAAGGATAATTTCACATGGTGCATGATTAAACCCTCATTGAACTTGAACTAGCATGATTAAACTCTCATTTCACTTGTGGTATCATGATACTAGTCTTCACCCAATGCATTGAAGCTCTAACAGGCATCACCATTCATAATCATTTTATTTAATGCATAAGTGTGCCACATGGATCATATAATATGGATTATTTAAACATAATCATTTACTCCATGACAAAGTAAGGTGGAATTCATACATGAAAGAATATAATTAATAAGTAATTGTGAATAAATTTGAATACCATTTATTGCGATATGGGCATGGTATTCACTACACAATGACTTTGGCGAGGAAAATCAAGGTGCAATTTCTGTAGCATAACGACATGACATAAAAATTAATAAATATGGATTATAAGAGAGAAATGGGTGTCTAAAAAAATTAAAAAGAAATTTACTTTAAGGGGTTCATATATATACATGTCCCAACATGTGTAATGGAATTTAGATTTGTAATTCAAAATAATTTCTTAAATTTAAATGAGAAGAGAGAAGTTCCATACGGAATTTCGACATTGTAACAGGTGTACATGAGACGAATTATTCATATAGAAAGGGTTATATAATCATTAAAAAATATTTTGGGCAATATAGGTGAGGTGAGAAATCATACCCCAATATTTTAAATGGAAAATACTAGGGTATAGAAATATAATGAAACTTGGACAAAAATGAGAAATCAAGAAGTCCATTACTTGGAAGTGTGATCCCAAAGGCTTATAAGAGGCTTGAGAGGGACTTACTGTGAGCATAGGTTTCCTTGGGAGGATTATAGAAAAAGGGGGCCTGAGTTTTTAGATCTACAATTGTTTTGAATGAATAGGAATGTGAGATTGAGTGGGTTTATATTGGAAAGGAGGCAGAATTATTTATTATTTAGGTTTTGGACACCACACATTAAACTAATCAAAACCACAAACCATTCCATGGTTTTTAAAATAGTTTTTTTTCAAAGTGGAGTGGAAAAAATTATTTTATATGTAAAATGGACGAGATTATTAAAATATTAAGCTTTATTATGTGGAAGTGAGTCTGACTATCTAGGAAATCATTTTAAAATGTTAAAATGTTTTATAAGTCTGGGACGGTCCATTAAGGCTTTGTAAAAGAAAACCAAAAAACCCTAAATAATATTATTTTAAATGTAAAACATATATTGGCCTAAAATATCATTTATAGTATTCTATTATCTCAAAATTTGGTCACTATGATGTCATAAACACATTATATTTAAAGGACATTTTATTTTTCCCCAAAAATACGCCTGCCTATGAAACTTTTGAAAAAATTACCATTGGATAATTTCAACCTCCAAATTCTGAAAATGAAATTAATTTTATCTATATAATTTTCTAAATATGTGAATTTTTTCATTTAAAATAAGAACGTATATTTATCGAAAATTCAGGGGTTTAAAAAAACTACATTCAAACCTTAATAAAAAGTACAATTGCATTCATAAATATTATATAATAATTTGTATTTAATAAAAATTAATTTAGTAATAATATTTTAATAAATAATTATTTAAAAATCTATTAATTGATCAAAAATATATTTCTTAATTAAATGTTAACTATAAATATTGTTTCGGATTTAAAAAATATTTACCAAGTAACAATAATAAAATGAATGTATATTATTTATTCTAAACAAAAATAATTCACATAATAATAGTGTTATGGTATTATTATATAACCACTTATAACACCAGAATATGACTTATTGATAAGGTGTGTGTTGGTGATAGACTCTTGGGGTAGTTCAGATAACATCGCTCGGGTGGTAATCTCTATCAACTTCCACTTCTGTCATAGGCGGTTCCGTTCAAGATTAACATGTTTAACTTGACGTGCGTTTTGTCAAGAGTGAATCCTAATGAAGCCACCACCTTTCTATGCTCCGATAAATGGGCTCCGTAGTCAGAAATTCTACTAGATGAGGGAATAAAATCATTTCTCTGAGTAAATTAGATTTATCAAAGACATATATTTATAATAATCAAGTGATCACTCTTCAATGCCTATATTGGCAACGATAAAAAATTTTAATGGTATTTTAAAATTCAGAAACATAAAACCAAATAAGTGTATACGTTTTATATTACTATTTTACATTATAACACATTTTATCAGATCTAGAGAATTTTTCATTTGTAAAAGTTTGGGATGTTACACAAATGGTGGTTGATTCTATGATCAGATGGAATTGAAACCTCATACCCAAATTCAGTTAGAGGTGGAGCTCTCCCAACATGAGAAGCTAGCAGAGGATGAGGAAAGGAAAAGAAATTTGACATTTATTTGGTTTAAATTTAAAAATATAAATTCCCCAAAATTTATTAAGTCGCATAGTTTGACCACATGACTGACTGAACATTGTGTAGACCGTGTGATAATAACTTTTCCAAGAAACCCCTCACATAGGATGGGCCTACAGTTAGAATAACAGTGTGAAGATCCTAAAAACACCTCATAAATGATACTTTTACATTAGAAAAACTATGTGAGTTGTCTTATATAGTCAGAAAAAATCATTTGTCCCTATTCTATAAATTGGAACACCCTATATGGTATAAACTGACCATGTAGGCTAGGATTCATACACATCCTTAAACATTAAATAATCTAGTTAATTCCTTTAGAATTTACTTATTTTTATTGAAAAATATTAGTTCAGTTTAGTTTTTTATAAATTTAGGAAATAATTCATACAAATAAACCCACAAAGATACAATATCGTTAAAACATATAATAATATCAATTATTTTCATAATACAGATGTTTATATAAAAAAATTAAATATTTTCATAAAATTTCTTCACAAAATACATCATGGATTCACCTTTTCTATTACCCATCCTTAAAAAGTATGAAAAACATTTTAAAACATTATATGTGCATAGAAATCTCATTAAGGGATACAAAAAAAAGGAGAGAAACCATTAGTCCTTGTATACATATAAACTTATGAAATCATTTTCAAAAAGACATACTTATCACCCATAAATTATCATTTAATTACATTGTGAAACCAGATATTACCATAAAACATATAAATAATAAACAAATCCATGTTGGTAATATGGGGAACAACATACTTAATATTGTAAATATCATGACCACCATATTATTTTTTACCCCCACAACTACCTTACTGTATAACCTTCTTTCCTACCTTATGGTGTAACCATCATAGTTACACTTAGAGTAACCATATGCCAGACCTCCAACATAAATGCACCAAATTTATTTTAGGGATATATAGTTACCAAAATTCAGCATAAACAGTTACCAAGTACAATAAAATAATTATAAAATAAAAATAATTACATAAAAACATATATTTTGAATTTTTAAATATTATAAATTTAAAAGTGGGTTATAAAATAAATATCCATTTCAAATATCACATATTTGAAGTGATAATTGATTAAAATTATTTCTTATGTGTATAAATTTTAAATACAAATTATAAAACAAAACATTCCTTTCACAAATAAGCTTAGTACCACATAATCAATTAAGTATATGGTTAATCCGTTGAATGGAAATTGGGTTAAGAATTCTCTTACATTGGATTTTCCTTATTTGAATGTGTTTAAACAACATGAATAATTTTTAATAATGTGTTATAAATATTTTATAAAAAATATGAATTTCTATAACACCTTATAAGATATTTTTTATAAGATAATTCCCCCCATTTATTAAAAATATTTTTTTCCATTGTTTCTGGGGCCTTTTTTACATGGTTTTTATGGTCGGTTTATAAAGGAATTTCTTTTCAAATGGATGAGAAACTAAAAAAGTAGACTAAAAATGGTTTTAATATATTCTGAGAATCTTAAATGATACCATAAAACATTTTTTTCAGATATGATGATTAATCATTAGATAAAACATTAATGATATTTGGTTAGATCATTTTGGTAGTTCTTCGGTAATCACAATCTAGTTTTGTTATATAATTTATTATTACCTATATATGTTAATTCCATAATATAAAATATGATATATCATAAAATTTACAATAAATTTCAATAATTAAATGTATTTTTTGACAAGACGTGAAGGAGGTAATTGAAATTGAAAACACAATATCCACAATGTCAATAATTCAACATATCATAGAGGATGTTTTTATTCTTAGAATAAAAGAGAGTGAAGAAAAAAATATGGTGATGAATTTTATATAAAAATGATAAAATTATAGTATATATAATATAATGGAGATTTCATGACTCGTGTATAAGGGGAGGTGAATTGAGTATTAGAAAAAGAAAATAATTGAAATGAAAAGAAAAGTTAAAGAAGTTGATTTTATCCACTCGAATTATCCTCCGTGAGAACCCCCTTAAGGCCTTTTCTATAGGAATTTTGGTGAGACTATTAGGTATTGGACAAGGGAAGAGGATTGGGAAGATTACTTGGTAGAATTTTTAATATTCTCAATTCATTAGGGGTGCATGGAGAATAGGGGGTTAGTTGTGGTATTTATAGGGGAGGAGAGGAGGGGTTTTCATTTTTTTAATTAATTAATTTGGCACATGACTATGAATAGTTTGAGAATTATCTTAAAAAATATTAAAATAATCAATGAACATTTTAGATTATGGTTATTACATCACTCATGATGTTAAAAATATTGTATTTATCTAATATTTTATATATAATATAAATTATTCTATTTCTCTAATAACCAAAAGTTCAAGTATTTCATAAAAATGATGAAATTTTACCCCAACCATTTATCAACATATAGAATTTAAAAATTAACTTCATTTTTTCAGAATGATAATCTAATTATGATAACATTAAATTTTAAATAAAATCATATTTTTTCAAAAAATATCAATTTTAAAACTATAAATAATTTTATAACATGTTGAAAAATTAATTATCATCTCATAAAATTTTATTATAACCATAAGACAATAAATAATTTTTTTTATATTTTATGAAATTAATTATTTTTAATCATTAAATTAATTATAAAATTGTAATTAAATAATTATGACTTACAAAAACACAGACACTTAATTAATCATCTTCAAAACATTTAATTACATATTTCATGATATAAATAAATAAATATTACACTTATATGATACAAAATTTTTATTTACACTCATATATGATGTTATTATTCCATTTTCAAAAATTACTATTCATAGTAGCCATTTTACTATTTATAAGGTCAAGTTACTGTTTCATCAATGTAAAATCCTTAGTTTCTATAAATATAGATTATTTAATTATAAATTTATAATAAATTTAAATATTTAATTCTATTATATAAAAAAACTATTTTATAAGAACCTAGGGTGTTACATTCTCCCTACCTTCTAAAAATTTCATCAGCACAATTTTTCATTTACTTATTAAAAAAGTGATTGTACCTTTCCCTGATAGAATTTTCATATTCCCATGTTTCTTCTTTAACCAAGTGTTTTCTCCATAAAACCTTAACCTAGTGGATTACTTTATTCTGAAATACTTTCCCTCTATGATCAAGAATCTGAACATGTTTCTCTTCATAAGAATGGTTATCTTCCAGTTGAACTAATTATGGGATCAAAACATGCGATGAATCTAGAATATACTTCCCAACATAAAAACATTAAAAACAATGTGTACCTTAGATAAAACCATAAGAAATGGTACTCGATATGAATACAGTAAAACATTATAATGTATTGAATAAGGTCCATCGAACCGCAGAATTATCTTTCCATTCATACCGAATAGCAGAACACATTTGCTAGGATATATTTTAAGGAAAACATTATCACCTACCTCGAAAGAACTGTATTTCATCCTATTATATGCATAACGTTTCTACCTACATTGAGTTTTCCTCATGTGTTTCAGGAAAATCTTCATTCTCTCAACCACTTCCTCCACTAATTATAGTCCCCCCAACTTTTTTTCCACAACATCATCCTAAAAAACTAGAGTTTGACACATATATCAATATAATGCCTCAAAAGGTGGCATTTTTATACTTGAATGAAAAATATTATTATAAGAAAACTCAACTAAAGAAATATACTGATCCCGACATACCTGAAAATATTTTGAACAAACTCGAAGTATGTGCTCTAATGGTATAATTATTCACTCGGTATTCTATTAGATTGAGGTTGAAAGGCTGTACTGATATTTAATTTTTTGGTCAACAACTTCTGATGGCCTTTATAAAAGTTATAAGTGAACCTGGGATTATATTCAGATATAATGAAATTAGAAACTCCATGTAACCTGAAAATATTATTGAGGCATAGTCTATAATGATGATCCAAATACATATTATCTCAAATATGAAGGAAATGTGTAGATTTAGTCAGTCATTCAACAACAACCAAAATCACATTGTTACTTCAAGAAGTCTTTGGTAGTCCCACCACATTGTCCATAGTTATATTTTACCATTTCCACTCTATCACTAGTAATGGTTGATGCATCCCCTTTGGTAGTTTTCATTCTTCTTTATCCTATGTATAGGTAAAAAATTTCATGGTAAAATTGAAGATATCTATTTTCAATTAATCCCACCATTAATACTCTAAAAGGTCCCTATACATCTTTGTATTGCAAGGATGAATTGAAAATGGGGAACAATGTGCCTCACAAAACAATTATTTCTTATATATTGAATCAAAAGGAACACATAATATATTCCCAAATCTCAAAACATGAACATTATCAACATTAAATTCTATAAACATAGCCTTTTTTTACCAATCCATCCATTCTTTTTGTAACACACCATCTTCCTTATATGCAGGGTAAATTCTGTTGGATAGAGACGAATGCACTGTCACCTAAAAAACAAATAGAATATTTTTTACCAATAACTTCCAATCCAAAATTAATCAATTCATTAATCAAGGTGTCTTGTTCCATGCATAATATGGTTAACGATGCTTGATGTTTTTAACTCAAGGCATCATCCAATTTGTTTTCTTTTCTAGGATGTTGATGGATCATTAAATCATAATCTTTTACCAGTTCAAGAAATCTTCTTTTCATAATGTTTAATTCCTTCTGATTGAATATATTTTTGTTGACTTTTATGGTCTGTATATATTTCACAATTGGATTCGTATAAATGATTACAAAAATTTTCAAATAAAAAACAAAAACTAAAAATTCTATATCATGTGTGGGATAATTTAACTTGTGAGGTTTTAGTTGTATTAAAGCATAAGAATTTACCTGATCATTTAGCATCCAAACACAACCAATTCACATCAAATAATAATCACTATTGATAAAAAACCACCATTTCTATAACGCGAGGCCAAAACTAGGGAATTGAACAATATCTTCTTCTATTCTGGAAAAAAATTACATTATTCTATCACAATAAATTTAACCCCTTTTGTGTTAACCTAGTTATGAGATAGATTACCAAGAATTTTTTTAACAAACTATCAGTAATAACTCACTAATCCAATAAATATATGAATCTATGTTACATTTGTAGGTATTGGTCATTCATCAGACACTTTTGTTTTAAAGGGATCAACTATAATTCCATCCTTATTTACAATGTTTCTAGGAAAAGAAATCAGTTCTGACTAGAAATCACATTCACTAAATTTTACATATAACTTATTTTAATTTAGTGTTTTTAAAACAATCCTTCAATTATTTTCATGATCCTCATAAATTTTTGAAAACACCAAAATATCATTTATTAAATGAACACCAAAATGGTCAAAAAATTCAAGGAATATTCTATTCATAAGATTCATCAATACATCATAAGAATTTTTCAAACCAATGGGCTTAATAACTAACCCAGAATTCTCATATCTAGTATGAAAATCTATTTTCAGGAGGGAAACAACCTTCACCTTTAGGTGATAGTACATAGATCTCCTTAAAATATTTAAAAAATATTGAGCTCCTTGGAGCAGATCAAAAAAGTGATCAATATGAGGTAAATAATACTTATTCTTAACAATAATTTTATTTAAAGCTCTATAATAAAAAAATCTCATATAACCCACATTTTTATTAACAAAAAAATTTATATCACCCCATGGTGATGTGATAGGACGAATAAAGAAATTATCAAGAAATTATGGAAACTAAATTTTCAATTCATGAATTTCCACTTGATTGATTTGTTAGGGGGTTTTAAAATTTTCTAAGCAGTAAAAACTAAGTCAATGGTAAATTCAAATTCTTAATCAGATATAACACCCAAAAACTCATCAGAAACAAACATCCATGTATTAATTTACCACCGATTCATCATTAATCAGAATAGTTCCCTTATTTTCAAAAAATATTTGCTTCATAAAATTCATTTTAATTTTTAATAGTTTTTCATCATCGTGATATGTTATCAATTGTATGTGTTCAATCTTTTATACAAATAGAAACTATTTCTAAAGAAAAACTATTTTAGCTTCACAATCAATGTTATCATGATATGAATAAATCTAATCAATTCCTAGAATGACATTAAACTATACTATGGGGGAATCAAAAATGATTACATGTAATTTCTTTCAATAGATAACAACAAGAAGATTCTTATAACACCTTTTTCTGTAATATTTCTCCCTTGAATTTTCAAACAAAACTTTAGGTCTCATTTCTTTAGGTGAAATATCAAATTTATTATAAAATTTCTCTAAAATAATTGAATGTGTAGACCCGTATCATAAATGACATTAGAAAAATCTATGTAAATAAACAACGGACCTAATACCACTTCATTGGATTTCTTAAAATATTATGACATAGTCTTAAAGGATATAACTGAACCATTATTATTATATATGGTCCATTTTCATCATTCAGATCATTATTTGGGAACATATTTTCATAATGACCCATATCAAAACATTTGAAACACTTTACAATTTTGTTATCAGAATTGACCATAGGTTCATTTTCATTAAAATCATAGTCCATATGTCCAAACATACCACATAAAAACACTTCCCAGTTCTATTAAGGCATTCCTTAGGGATATTTTTGCCAAAAAATTTATATACTTGAAACTGGACTTTTTAACTGTGATATTTCATTGATTGATTATTAACCATCACATACCATATGGACATATTCTTATTCATGATTTCAAAGTACACATGATCATTTGAAAACTCCATTTCTACCGTCTCATCACATCATTAATGTTTTTCATTACTTTGGAATTAACTAGATGCTAATTCCCTTAGATGTATTTGCTTCAATCATGAGTAAAAATGATGGATTTTTCTATCAAGACAATGAATAATATTTGGAGAATACCTTTCTAATATTGCGTTGATTTCTTAATAAAAGACCATTTAATACTCCTCCTTTTCTTAAATTGAAGGAATTTATTTTCCATCTTAATTTGGACAACCATAAAAAAATATTTTTTAAAGAGAAGATATATAAATTTATACCATTCTAATGCCTCAATCTCATCAGTATCCCTAATATTCTTATCCATTGACCAACACTATTCAGCATCACCTTCAAATAAATAAATGTAAATACTTGCCTTTTGAATATCTAAACAACACATGAAATTTCATATCTTTTCATGGTATTTAATCGACCATTCATCCATCATAGGGTTAGATGATCCACTAGAATCATAAGGGTTCTGCCTTGTGAAATGATTCTATATCATTGTGTTCCATTGAAATAGTTATATATTTTTTTATCATGAATGGATTCCACCAATATTTATTTAATGTTTCATAAAATCTATTACATTAAAAATGGAACAGTTCCTATCGCTTCCATTCTATATTGAATATTTTAAAAGATATCATAATCTTGGTTTCTTTTAACATCATCATCCCTACTTATTCATGGAAAATAATTCTAAACAGACATATCATAGATGAAGAAACATGGAAACCTAAAGTTTCGTTATCATTTGAACATAAAAATAAGGTAAAAATTGTTTATGTTATTCTATTAATATAATCCTACCCCTAATGTTTTTATTAAAATGCTCTCATACCAACTATAATGAATCAGCCTTAAACATTAAATAATCAAGTAAATTTATTTAGAATGATGTTCTTTACATTACCAAAGAACTTTTTGGTTTCTATTTTTAGAAATTCTTTCACATAATTCATACATAAATTCCTATAATCATACAATGTGGGTAAAATATAAAACAATACAAAGTTTTTCATAATATAAAGAATTATAATGAAAACATTAAATCTTTTCATTAAATGTATTAACAATATTTTTCAAGGATTAAATAATTCTATTAAACATCATTAAAACCCCCAAAAAACAATTTCAAACTTAGTATGAGTACAAAAATATCGTTAATGTATATAAAAAGAAGTAGATAAACCATTATTCCATGAATACTTATAAACATATGAAATCATTTTAACAAGGACATACATTTCTCCCATAAAGTGAATTGTATATACTTTATGAATCAATAGATATTTATAAAACATATAAAACATAAATAAATCCATATAGGTAACTTGGGGAATTACGTCATTTATATTTTCACCATCGTGGATACCTTATAATTTTTAGCCCTCATGACTACCTTTCAGTGTAACCCTCATGGCTACCTTATGGTGTAACCATCACAATTACACTTGGAGTAACCATACAGCTGACCTCTAGCTAAAAAATACCCAATGCATTATAAAGAGATATAGGTCTCAACATTCATCATAAAAAATTCCCATGAACCATTACATAATCACAAAACAATAATAAATGTATAAAAACATTCATTTTTAATTTCATAAAACATGAAATTTAATTGGGGGTTTTAAAATAAATACCCCTTAAAAATATCATATTTCCAATGTGATAATTGGTAAAAATAATGGAATATGTGTTCAAAATATAAATCCACATAATAAAAAAATTAATTTAAAAAATAGCCTTAGTTCCACAAAATCAAAAAATTAGAAGGTTAACCCCAAGAATGGAAATTTGATTAAGAATTACCTTACTTTGCGATCATCTTACTTAAAACGTGTTTAAAAATCCTATATAATAGTTAATAGAGTGTTATTAATATTTTAACAGAATATATTGATTTTTCTAACACCTTATATGAGCATTTTATAAGATAATTACAGCAATTTATTAATAATATTATGTTATTTCCATTTTGTCGGGTCTGTTCTTTATATAGTTTCCATGATTGGTTCGTAAAGGATTTTCATGGTGAACTGTTGAGAAAATATTTAAGTGGAATGAAATGGTATTAATATGTTTCCATAAATATAAAATGAAACCGTATGGAATTTAATTTTCAGATATTATGACGAATCATTATAGAAAACAATAGTGATATTCATTTACATCATTTTGGGAGTTTTTCAATAATCACAAAATAGATTCATTATATAATTCTATATTATGTATATATGTTAATTAAAGAACATAAAATAGAATTTATAGTAAAATTTATTATATTTTCCGACCATTAAAATGTTTTTATGACCATCCATGTCGGTATAAATGAAAATTGAAAACACATCATCCATGATGTCTATAATTCAACACATCACGGAAAATGTTTTTTATTTGAATAAAAGCAAGAGGAGAAAATGGATAATGATTAATTTTTCCATAATAATGATAAAAGTATGGTATATATAAGATACTCTTGTTTTCATTCCTATTTGATAATGGGAGTTGAAGATAGTATAAGAAAATAAAAATAAATGAATAGAAAATAAAATAAAAATAAAGAGGATTTTTACCTCTCATGTTATCCACCTTGGAAAAACCTCCTTAAAACGCCTTTGGTTTAAGATTTTTTTAGAAAAATAGGTCTTGTACGTGGGAAAGAGGGTTAATAAGAGTATTATTAATAATTTGGACAATTTTAAATGTTTGATATGAGTGAGGAGAAGATTGCATGATGGGTGGTATTTATATTGGAGAAGAGGAGGGTTTTTTGATTATTTTATTCATTAGTTTATTAGTTTAGCTCAAGAATATTTATAGTTTTAGATTTATCATAAAATATAATAAAACAATCAAGGGATTTTATATTTTATTGTTCCAAAACTGTTCACTATGTTAGTAATAGTGTATTTAACTTATATTGAATATATACCGTATATTACCATATTCCACTATTCACAAAAATACATGTATTTTAAAAAAATCCAAAAAATTCATTCCATACATTTATCAAAATTAGGAATTAATAAATGAATTCCATTTTATCAAAATATTATTTGAAATGTGATCAATTTAATTTTAATATTAAATCATAATTTATTCAAAAAAATATGAAAACAAAGACTAATTTTATATCACCTTGGAAAATTAATCAAGGTATCATAAAATTATACATTAACCATAATACAAAAAAATATTCATTATTATTCTATTTTATGAAAATAAATATTATTTGAAAATATTAAATTAACTATAAAATAGTTATTTAATATTTATGACTTACAAAAATACCACCACTTAAATTATCATTTAAAGAAACATTATTCACTACTTCCATCATATGAATGTATCATTACTACATTTATATGATAAAAAATATTATTTATACTCTCATAGGTGAGATTAATATTCTATTGACCAAAATTAGTTTTTCTAATGTTCATTTTTCGATTTCTATGGTTATGTTACTATTCCATCAGTGTAAATTCCATAACTTATATGAATATAAAGTATATCATTATAAATTAATATTGAATTTAAATATTTACTTATTGAATGAAAAAAAATATTTTATATGTACCAGGGTTGTTACAAGCATGGTTTAACCTATCCGTGTGAACCACTTGTTTTCTCCCAAATATGGGGCTTTGAACACTGAACAATCCCAAAGCACAATCAAAACCTTTGTGACCTCATTAGTAATTTTCAATAGTATAAAATTGAAAAATTAACATGAAATTTAAAGGTTATGTACCTCATAAATAAGGTGTGATCTTTTAGGAATCCAGGAATACACATGGTAACATATTATTCCAACATAATTGTATTGGCTAAGAGTATATATTCATACTTTTTGTGTCTCTATATTCAATTTTCCATGATAAAATCCAACTAAATAACAATATTTTTTCGTTGAAATCATCTACAGTATCCCATATTCCACCCACATCATGATATTTACCACCTTATGCATCTCTTTAATGTGTTTTTTTATTAAGATGCCTCAAAATATTGTTTCATGATGGGCGAGGTATCATATTTCTCCCAATGGATCATATTATATGTGTTGATAATGGAAGAAAATCCATATATTTTTATTTTTCTTCATGAAATAAATTGGTATGAAAAATCATAAAAATAGAGCACTCCTACATCGCATGGGAGGTAGCCTCCAACTTTCAAATTAATGCTTACAAGACACACAAAATGGAATAATTAATTTCTTTTTATATTGGTGAAGACATAATTATCATTATTAATAATGAATGAA
This sequence comes from Viscum album, assembly GCA_963277665.1. Taxonomy (NCBI): domain Eukaryota; kingdom Viridiplantae; phylum Streptophyta; class Magnoliopsida; order Santalales; family Viscaceae; genus Viscum; species Viscum album. The sequence goes on from OY728127.1 coordinate 1,903,402,680, forward strand.
TTTTTCAATCATTATGTATTGTCATATGATACAACTGATTTTTTACTCATTGATAATCCAGTTGAAATCACTCAATGACATATGTATTGAAATATTTTAATCTCTTCATATTATAATAAAACAAATTGAAACCATATGGGGAGAGTGCAATGTTATCATATGTTAATACATTGGTTAATTCCCATGCATACATGAATCATATAAATGTATAATTCAAAAAAAAAATATGTATTATTTCAAACATCATATGAATGTATTCTCCATGCCTCATATACATGGGAATATACATGTACCACATGTATGAATTATATGGGTATTTTTTAGATTATATATATTATAATATATATATATATAATCTACATTAATCACATGATTTTGTTAAATATATATTTATCACGTTACTTTATATTTTATTTCACATCCAATAATATCACACACACAAACTAATATATGACTGATAATTTACATGAACCTCCACAACTCTTTCTGAATTCATACCTACTCTTTTGGATATTGATCCATTTATGTCTCTTCAATTTGGAAAAACTACATTTTTCCAAAATTTTATCCTTATCCAATGGACTAACTGTGTTACCCTTAAATAATTAACCATGTTTCTAATAAATATTAATTCTTTATTTAAATTATTCAAGTAAGAAGAGACCTCATGGAAAGCATCCATGCTACTCAGGATACTAGGGGGTCTAAAATGATCTCCATCAAACATACTCATATCTCTTTATATATATATATATTACTTTATGTAGAATATAAATATTACATATACCTATATAGTTCCCTTTTCTATAGAATAAACTAAGAATTAGACTTTGAACATGTCAATCTAGTATATACCAACTATTCTTTTCTCAATTCTTCGAAAAATACTGCATGTGTCGATGAATACATCACATGCCAATCATTTAACTAATGAGTACATGACATGACCCACATCCCAATAAATGGAAATATTAAATGTGATGCATCTATGCATAGACATAAATTTCATCAATCTAATTAAATCTAGTTCTAAACATCCTTACTTTTTTTAAAAGTAGAAAAATCCAATATCGGTTGCAATATAATCGATAACAAGATCTACCACATTCTCAACCATCCCCCTAATTAGGTATTCTTGTATTCTAACTTGTGTATGTAGGGAATCAAAGCATGAAGGTTCCCATGCTGGGTATCATGGTATCCTCTAGTAATAAATAATGATAATAAACCACACCCTAAGGTATATCGATGATTTTATGCAAATAAATGAGGTGTAATTTAGTGATTAAGTCTACGTAATAAGTCTGTACTTATTAATTCATGATTCTATTATTTTTAACTCATAAAAAACATTTTTAATTAGTATAATAATTTATTCAAGATAACATTATCATATCATTACCACCCAAATTTTTGTATAATTATTATCTATGTTGGTTAACTAAAAGTTTTATACTATTATAAGATATTATATTCCAACCATTCTTATTATATGAATTAAAGTACCAATGAATGAATGATTAAAATAGATTTCATTTATTATAAAATAATTATTCATTATTGTTCAAATACATCAATCTATTAGTTATTGAATACCTAGAGACTTAACATGACCCTCATGTTATTATTGAGTTAATGGATTCATCAATGGATTTGATACATTTTTATATGTATCCACAAGTTTATATTTTCATCACCCAATAAATTATTTATCAAAATAGATGGAATATATGATATATGTTTTTGGTCTTTTAGTGATACCATAGTTCATTATAATTTGAAATATCTCCATTTTTTAATATTTGAGAGGGATTTATCCTTTAATTATAGGGACCACATAATGTTTTGATTTGACATTCCTGATTCAAAAAAAAATTCTTCACATCATTTGATTCAATGATGTATTTTTCTCTACTAGGGATTCAATAATTGTGGATTGTATTTAACTCATCCAATTTATTCCTCCACTATTCAGGGAAAATAAAAATCCATATTGATATTTAAAATCATATCTATTAGAATAGATGTTAGTATCTATGTATCCTTTTATATAAATCTAATATTATTTTTCAAATAAAAATAATAAATTCTTAGTCCTTATCATCTATAATAGAACATTATTCATAAAGATCTAGTTATTCTCACATTTTTTGGATTGGTATCTAATTGAAAATCATAGTTCATAGGTGAGATCACATTGAGTTAAAAATGTCAAATATATGAGTGATATTTTGTATGATTCATAAGGACTTCTATCCATCTGATCAAAATCTTTATAAGGATTCTAAATCTTTCTAAGATTCCTACCATGTAACAATAGTAAATACCCCTTGATAGAGTTCTCTATAATAAAAAAAATTACGCATTTTACAAACATTTATGTGAATAAATAGCTTATGCAGCATTTTTGATCCATCTCTATATATCATTAGACCATTAATGTAGGAAGATTCTCCATTATCTATCAACAAGAGTAAGTTATCTAGAAACATCTTCATAATTGGATGAGTTTGGGTATCATTTCCAATAACAATTACTTCATCGACATGAAATATAAGAAAAACTACAACACTACCAATAATAATCTTGTATATATAATAATAATTCACCTTTTTTATAAATACAAATCCCCTGATAGCATCATAAAACGAGATTGAAGTGAAACATGCATAAAATATATAAATATTTTATCATTTTAGTTTAATATAAAATTCATTCCACAATAATAAATTCTAAATGACCATGAATTTTTCATGTGTTTAGAGACTAGATACATATTATTAATATTTCAGGGAAAATATTCAATATCTCCCAATGATATCCCCACATATAACTCTTATAAGACATACCCTACATAGAACCTTTCTTTATAAAATATAAAAATGAAATATAAAAATGTGTCATCTTAGATACTCAATAAAGGTAAATTTTGGAGGAACCAAAAATTAGATGAAAATATGACCATAAGGCTATAATAACATATTCAGTTTCATGTTCTTAGAAAAAACATCCACAAAAAACATAGATCATAAACATTAAAATCTGTTATATCTAGAATAATGATCAATAATGATTTTAATGATGTAATCAACATCCAAGAGTCGTAATATAGCACACAACATCATAATTGTAAGAAATAATAAGCTTATGAATATAGATAAAATAAAAATTTCCATGTATATTATTTAGGGCATAACAAGATAGTGATCATACACATTCATCAAAATATAAAAGAAAAATTTATAATCCTTTCCATGAATTTTCCTATGATCATATCAATAATGAAATCATAATCATTCATAAATTTGTGTAAAATGAATTTAAAATCAGGTACATGCTTATAATAATCATATCATGAGATATCAATATCACTTTTACTAATGAATATTTTTTCTATAATAGACCCAAACATCATATAATCATAATTCTTTCATATAAATTTCACAATATCATAAAATATTCATTATAAAATTATATATTTACTTATGGAAGATAAAAATATTTCATAAAATTCTGCCCATCATATTCATAGACCACCCATTGAAATAATATAGATGGTTTAATTGAAACATAACCGTAATAAGGTATAATTATAATAAAATTATTTTATCATATTTGGAAAGTTTATTTAAAATTTATCCAGAATAAATCAGGATGAGAATACCCTATTCACTTTTTAATAACAAATTTAAAATCATATTTTTTCAAAAATATTAATAAAAAAATATTTACATTGAAAAAAACATGGAAAATTGTTAATGGATCTTCAAATAGATGAGTTTTAATGATGATAGGAAATTAATTTATTTAGTTTAATTTCAATGAAAACATTCCTCCCATAATTTTGCAGAAAAATGCAAAATTATCTCATTTAGATAAATAAGAATATTTTTTTAACTTTTTTTGTAATAATTCTATTATGGGTCAAAATTATATTAAAAAATAATATTATAATAAAAAAACATTCTAGAAAACATTTTTAGCAACCATGGATATAGAAAAAAAATTCCACCAAAGCTATAAAGAAATTTTTTTTATATAAAAAACATTATTTTAGTCTCCTGAGTGTTTAAAGAGAGGAAAAGGAAAAGAAAATATGTATTCCCTATAATTGAAAAGTTTAAAATAAAATTAATTTAAATTTTTGAGAGGTATAACATGAAATTTCAACATCGAAAGCTTAATCATAAATAATCCAAGTAAATAATGAGATTGTTACAAAAATCCCTTACCTCAAATCATGTTATTCTTTATACACTTACCAAAATGATTTATAATAAGTATTTAATTATTATAATTATTTCAAAGAGTCATACATATTTATATCATACCATATATGATTTTGTTAAAATGTCTTATCACCAGTTTTTTATAATTATTTATTAAAATCACTATTATATCTGATAACTGCTTCATTTTGTTACATATTTTTGTTTTGATGTATTGTATTTTATATATTTATCATGGTTTAAATATATCCATAATTTCAATCATGGTATTATATAAATTATATTCATTATATATATAAATTTATAGTCTTCTATAAATGTTACAAAGAGGAAAATGAATTACACCATTCAAGGAGACGGTAGGTCATATGTACCCATGAATGTTGTTTCCATAATTTTATTAATGGAATTAATGGTAGGTAATTAATAATCCACCTTTAAATAATAAATATTTAATTACTTTTATGAAATATATTCATTAAATTCTTTCTTTATAAGACTCGTTTAAAAATAAATTGAAAAATAATATCACCACTTTGTGGAGGTGGTAGTCCACATGTACGCACAAGGGACATTGTTGTTCTCTAATTGATGGAAAGGAAAGAAGGTATATAAGATGGTATAATTACAAAATAATAATTAAGTAATTAATATAATTTCAATATACTTAATCCATAATTTTATCCATCCAAGAAATATAGTGATCAAAAATGAATTACACCACTATATGGAGACCATAATCCATTCACACATACAAGAGATTTTTTCATTTTCCATAGGATGAAAATGGGTAGAAAAAGTATTTCTCATAATCATAATAACATTTCAATATATTTATTAACATTAATTTATTAATTTTTGATGAATACCAATGATATATTTGGGGGTATAAGAGGAAAAAAATTTATATCGGCTGGGTAAGATGATTACCTATTCTTCGGTAAGACACATTTATATCCCTTTTTATGATCCTTTGGTATGGCCTTTTAAAAAGGTCATAAAATGTATATTTTTATAGGGATGTTTAAAATATTATTATTCAGTGTCTTGTTGATATAAATTGCTGAATGTGGTGTAAGTGTGAGAAATGAGGGAAACCCTTTTATAATTGGGGGGGACTCATTGAATTTCTTAAAAGACTAAAAATATGATAAATTAACGAACTAGAAAAATACACCCCAAATTAAATATCCTTGAATATAAGGTAGTTTGAGGTTGAAATTACATCAACAAATAAAATTTTTATTGGTTTATACAATTTTTTAAACATTATCTTGTTATTTGAACCCAAATATAACATATTATCACCACAATCGTGATAACAATTTTTTCACTCATAAAGGGTTATAATTTTACGTAAAAGGAATCAATTGGTATATAAAGGTCTGTAAAATGAAATTTTAGAAAATTTATCATCCTACTTATCCTCCTTTGTTATTTATTTTATAATTTTTAAAGAATTTTATTAAATTTTATTTAACAAAAAAATATCATTAATGTCTTTTTTGACACTATTTGTAACACCCCAAGTAAATAAATAATATGACATTTTCATATTTATCCATATTTGTGAATAAAATATTAATATGACTTTAAAGGGGATGCTATTCTCGATGGCGTACACAACATGCAACAACGAGTTTCTTGGGAATCTTACGTTGTACTCTAATAATAAAATAATATTATTTTAAATGGTAGTTAACATGTAGCCATTGTATTGGTGTAAATGGATAGAAATAAATAAAATAAGATTATATATGTTTGTCAAATATTTTTACTTTTTACAATAAATGATAGTGGATTAAAAATGCGAATGAATCCAATTTTAAGCGTAAACATTCCAATATTCTTTAAAAGGTCGATTAACCACCTTTTGATGGCGAACCTCTTTTACATAAACTTTTTGACAATTTTATGTAAATAAAATTCTTCTTTAGAATCGGGACATCAAAGTTTACTTTGCGTAAATTTTTGGTATTTTTCCGAAAAAGTTCCATTTTTAATGAATAGTGAAAAATGTTGTATTTTAATTCAAAAACTCTTTTTAATCTAATTTATTTATATTATTAGATTATATTTTTAATTGTTTTTAATGTGAAATTAGAATATATTTTTACCATTTAATCCAATAGTGGTCGATGGAATTAACTTCACATTGAAATCGGACTTAAACTAGTGTCAATCTTTGGATACATTTTGTTTCATAAAAACACGCTATTTGTTTTGACAACGAGATTTAATTATTAAATTAATTAATGAAACTTATATGTTTTTAATTTTCTAAAATAGACATAATTTTCGAATTTTGAATATCAAATATAGCTTAGGGTGAATTTTTGGTAATTTTCTGAAAAACTTCAATTTTTGATGAATAGTGAAACCACTAAGTGGTACTTATAAAAACTGATTTTCCGTTTAAATGAAATTTTTCCACCTTTGTGTTTTGAATTTAAAAAATCCGACATACATGGTTGTCATTAATAAGTAAAATGTGGTTCAATGGGATTAAAATAATTTTTTGGTGAATAATAACTTATTAAGTTTTTAATCGCGATTAGAGGCAATTACTGTAGTTTAAGGTAAGAATAATGTTTTAATAAAATGAAATGACCTAGACACATGTCCTACCCTCATAGGATGTGTCATGGACGACCAAGAAACTCCATGGGTCAACTTGGGGACCCCATAGAGCCACATTGGTTGGAAAATGACATAAATATCTTTTTATTTAATGTTAAAGTAAAAATGACACAAACATGAGATGTTTTACTAAAACACTTTTTACTTGGGGTTATACAAGTCACATTTTTTACTATAAATAGTAATTAGAAAGATAAAAAGATTTCATAAATCATAGTATCTTTTTTATAATTTTTAGACATTAAATATATTAAATTATTTATGACATCATGATGATGCAGTGATGACCTCATTATTTAACGATTTAAATAAAATGGAAATATAATGTAGTATCTAAGACCTAAACATGTCCAAAACCTATTGGATGAGTGGATTTAGAACCCTTATCACCTTATACACTAATTATATCAATGTGGGACATTTTAAATCCGAAACTCATTTTCAAATAAAGTAACATTTGCGTACTTTCCAAGAGTGCCCCTCCTCTCCTCTTATAAAAGGCCCCCACCTCTACCTCCTTACCCACACTCCCAAAGCCTTTGGATAGGCCAACCTCTTCACATTTTGTCTCTACACTTCCCTCTATAACTCCTTGAATCCTCACTTTGGGCAAAAGTCTTCCCAAGAAAGCCTTTGAGCTCAAACCAAAGGGAGTTACCCGATTTTAAGGTAATGTCTTCACTTGAGTCCTTTTGTTTTATTTTGCCTCTCCAACCCCCTAAACTCTTTTTATTAATTTATTTTGTAACAAATCCAGTATATTAAATATACTAGGATTTTTTTATAATAAGTATTCGAGCTAGACTTACACACACCTACATCTAATGGTTAAAGAACATACTGTTTCCGTGGATGGCGAATTTCTGCCTCACGAAACGATGATTGTTCAACACTCATATAAAACCTTCAAAGGTGGCAATTAAGATGTCACTATATTTATATATGATATATAATATTTTTATGTTTTACTCAAGCTTCGGTATTTTTTATTTATGGCATACCTTTACGGTTTCCAATATGGGTAAACGCAATATCTTCATTTAAGGAAGTGCGGACTACCGCCCCCTCAAAGTGATGTGATTTGTTAATGCCATATGTGGGACGTATAAAGGATTTATTTAAAGTTATTATGTATGATGTTATAATTTAATTATAATATACCTCTATATCATTATTATTTCTTTCCATTAATTTATTAGATAGAAATGAAAGTAGCGTTCATGCATACATACGGCTTACCGTCTCCATGAACGGTGCATTTCATTTCTTTTCCCCAAATGTAATGTATTATTATAAGTACATATTTATAATGTATATATATAATGTATGTTACAAATAAATGATGAATATAATTCCAGAATTAAAATATACATACCTCTCATTTTGTATTAATTCCATTAATATGACAAAGAAATGAAAGTAGCGTTCATGCGTACGTACGGCTTACCGTCTCCATGAACGGTGCATTTCATTTCTTACCTCTAAATGATTATGTAATATTATAAATACCTGTATATTCTGGATATATATGATGTATATGATATCCAAATCATTAATATTATTCTGGATATAATGAAAAATTGGCCACACGAACAACATGTAATTGTAAGAAGTCCACTTTTGACTTAAGAACCAAATATCAACAAATCAAACATTATTAACTTAAATGATTAAATAATGTTTATAACATGTCAATAATTGATATAAAAGGAATAATGAACTTGAAAAAGGTTCTTAAGCAAGTAGAAATTATCTAATGTTTATTATTCAGGACATTAAAGAATGATTGAGTCAAGTCAGACCCGAGGTAAGGGATCCTACTCCTCTCTTTCTTTTTAAGTACACCCTTTTATGTCATTCCTTTTAAAGCTCATCTTTCATGTTATTGGAATGTTCTTTTATATTACTCTTACTGTAATTTTTATTGTTCACATTATGAGAGACCATATTCTCTCTCATCATTCCATTTTGGAAGTTTTGGGTGGCGTCGTTAGGCTGCCGATTTTTTGTAAGAGATCTAACCTCTCTCCTTCTTTTTAAGAACTCTTCTTTATGTCACTTCTTTTAATCTCCTATTTGTTATGTTGGGTGATTTTCTTTTATATTCCTATATCTGTAAACTTTATGTTAATATGATGAGAGACCCTATTTTCTCTCATCAATACATTTTGGAAGTTTTAAGTGGAGCCGTTAGGCTGCCGAGTTTTCGTAAGGGATTTTTCATCTCACATTTATTCCCATGAGATTTATGCTACATTTCCCACAATTTCCTTTGAGTGGTGTATTTACTTCCCATTATTCTACTCTTTGTGTAATATACTTTGGTTTATTATTATTTACATCAATGATGTATTGACCTTCTTTCATGGGGTGTATGTTTCGAAAGATACCCAAGTCGGTGAGGGAACCTTTCACCCTCCTCTTTTTAAAAGACTTCTTTTGTTGGGTCTTTTAATTCACATATTGTTATGTTGGGTTATGTTGTCATATATCCTTATTGATGTAAATTTTTAGTGATGAGATACTTTTTTTTATCTCTCATAAACTATTTTTCTGAATTTTTAAGTGACGCCGTTAGGCTGTCAAATTTTTGCAAGGGAAATTTTTAACCCAAATTTGATTCTTTGGGATAAACTTGTACTCCTTGAATATGTCGTTCTATGAATATGTGTGAATAAACTCTGATTGATTTACACTTAATATCCACTTATATTTGGTGTATTCTTTTTTCACACATAATTATGCAATTGGTTTATCCTTAAAACAAGGATATCTTCTTTGTAAGGGTCTTCGTCTCAATCTCCATTCATCGAGGCATATTTTGTTTTATACACAACCTTCTTTTATACGGTGTACAAAACCCTTTGACTATTACGTTTATTCAAAAGGAATCTTTTTTCTACGAAGCGTTTTACTAAATGACAAAAAGGAATGTTTCTTTTACGTACGCGGTGACAATGACCTTTTCCATCGCCGCGAGTATTATTTGGTCTTTGGCTTCCTCAACAAGCTGTATTGTTTTTAAAATAAAATAAATACCATATACTTTTTTTGTATTTTGGTATTGAAAATGGTTTTGATAAAGGATTATATTATGTCAATATATTTAAATGATATATTGTGATTGAAATGTGGAAATGTTATCATTCATTTATGTTGGTTTTATGTGTTATAATTTTATAATGGTACTTGGAAATTTTATGGGTGGTTACATGATAAACCATATGACAAGTGGTGCCGTGAATACCAGGACGGGTGGTTACGTTATAACCTCCAATGCATTGGGTATGGAAGTCGGTCGTATGGCTATTCCATTAAGTATGTATGGAAGTTGGCCGAATGGCTGTTCCATTAAGTGATATGTGTGGAACTAAACCTTATGGTTATTCCACTTAAGTATGTTTATGTCCCAAGTTACCTTTGAATGTTATGTGATCTTTATATGGGTTTTATGGTAATATTTTGGTTACAGTAGGGTAATTAATGAACTTTTATTCAGTGAAGAGTTTTTAATACTTCGAAAAGGTGAAAATTATTGTTTTGATAAAGTATAGATGGTTTACTTGTAGTTTTAAAAAACTAACAATTTTCATTCTTTGTGTATCCCTTACTGAGCTTTTTATGCTCATCCCAAGTTTTTGAAATGTTTTTCACAGGACTTAGCGTGGAATAGGGTCAAGGATGGGATCAAGGGAAAGTCATGCTACCTAAAAAATGGAACTAGACATGTTTCCTTTTAAGAGTTTTTTATTTTATGAAAATTTAGTAGAAACGACTACTTTGTAATCTTTTGAGATGTAATAGTTATGTCCTAATTCTCTAAAACTCTAAACCTGAAAAGATCCTCAATGTGAATTACTCGTTTAATTCATTATTAAGTAAGGTTTAAGGTTGGGGCCTTATACTATTAATTTAATTTTACTTTATTTAAATCAAAATAATGATTGGATTAGAATATTATAATTTAACACATCACAAATAAGTAATTTTAATCAATTAAACTTTTTAACACTTTAAATCACCCAAATTATATTACATTTAATAATTTTAAAGTAATTTACTTTATTTTTCTATTAATTTAAGAAATAAAATATCTACATTACCTATGAATTTAAGAAAATTATATATTTATATAATAAATAAAAATAGAAATAAATTAGAATCATGAAAGTCATTTTATTTTTCCCAAAATAGTTATTAATAATCATTGAAAACTGGTTTTTTCCCATGTAAACTTATATCAAATATTTTAAGAGAGTGACATTTTATACTTTTCTGTGCATGAAATATTTTATGGGTAACTTTCATAGAAAATTGTCCCTTAAACAAATAAATTTATATATTGTGGTGGTAATGTTCAATTTATATTCATACAATAAGAATTAATATCTTAAATGGTGACATTAATAATTATTTTTAACCAAGGATATCATAACTTACCATTTAGTTAGGTGATAAAATTTTTCATAATTATTATTCGTAATGCATAAAAATAAAACGGATTTATTTATCAAATTTAGACATCATGAATATAAATAGGGAATCTATTTTTGAAAAAAAACTACTTGGGTTATAAATTCCACATAAATAATGCTACAAAATTTTAGGAAAATTGTTTTTTAGAAAAATTCATTTTAACCATAAAACAAGATTTGATCTTACCCAATACCTAGAATGAAAGTTAGATGAATTTCAAAAAAAATAATTGAAAAAAAATGATATAGTGATTTATTTAAAATAAATGATCAATAGTGCTTAATGTAATTTATTAAGACTATAAAATATTTCTTGCATTAACTTTTTTTTTCATAAAAACTTTTTCTTTATTTTCAAATGATTATTATATTCATTTCTAATATATTTTTAATCAATTAATTAATTTTATACTGGTATAAAACATAATTTTTTCATAATTTAGTTACTCCTGTTAATACACCTAGACCAATGGATTGATGATGACCATAAAAATAAATAATAATATTTTAATAGTATATGTTGGTTTGTTTATTATTAATGTTTAATGTAATGAAATATAACAAGGAAATAAAATTTATTTATAGAGAACTATATCCTAATTTATTGGGATGTTCTATTTTACCCCCTTGAAATTAATTTCACCTTATGTATTCTATCACTCCAATAATGACAAATGAGGATTTCTCTATTTCATAACTTCCTCAGGTTACTATATAGCTTTTTTAATTTTTAAGTCATTGAGAGGGATTTTACCATGAGAGTGGTATTTTTTGATATAAAATTATCTATAGAATCCAATATTTATGCCAGCTTTTATTTATATGAAATAAAATGTTCATATGGTATTATTGTTTAGTGTATTACATGTGATGGATCTGGTATGTACTTACTTTGGAGAGATACATGGAACACGTAATGAACTTGGGTGATTTTCGGTGGAATCACCAAGAGATAAGATATCATCTATACTCAATAATGAATATTGATGGGAAAATTAGTACATGGGATCATATATCCTTTCATTAGAAATATAATAACATTCATCAATGTTTAAACTAATAGAAATACCTTATCACCAACTTCAAATTACATATTTAATCGATGATTTTCAACATAACTATTCTGTTGACTCTTAGCTACCATAATGTGTTTTCAAATGGTTATGACAGTCTATTAAATTTTATCATCTAGCTATGGTATCAATATCATTCTTTCTCAAACAACTTCCCAGTAAGCTTCAGTTCTACTCACCATTTCTTAAAGGCCATTATAAGGATCCATATGAATTCTCTAGTGAAAACTATTGTAATAAGAAAACATTACAACAGGATGGTGTTTATCCCAACAACAATTCAAATAAAAAAAATATTTTCTCTCTATATGATATAGAGTTTTATTGGTTCTCCAAGAATGACTATCTATCTAAGGATGATAATTAGTTCTAATTCAAAACATTGAATCAAAAACATGTCGAAGACTTTACTAGAACATCGAGGTAAACCTTGGATCCAAAGTACATATAATAAAATGTGGTTCTCCCTGAAAACATACAACTTACATAATGTAAATTAAAGAAAGATGATCAAGAGAAATGAATTAATTGTTAAAAATGAATAGCGATGAATTTGTATGGTGATCGACTACAAACCAAATAAGATTTTTATGGTTATATGTATTATGGATTCTATGAAAAAACATCATGGTGATGTATTACATTTTCATTCTGGTATAGGTAATGGATATAACATCCCCTTGTAATTATTTCTTGGAGCATTACCATTTTGATATACTAATAACACTGATACGTACTATACAACATCTCTCATCATGTTTTCCCACTAGAAATACTCTATCAAATAGTTATTAATCATCATAATTCTATGATGAAGAGAGAATAATGAACCATACACATCATCCAAAAAAACATCTTCTAGTATAGTATGGAGAAAAATCAACCATATTTCCTAAAAATAATCATTTTATCATAATTTTGGTTGAACACTGGAACATTTAACACCATATTTTATTGCTTCACATCCTCATTTTGCACATATTTAATCATCACATGGATTGATGGTAAAACCCTCATTTGAGAATGATAACATTTCTAAATTTGTTGAAATATTTCAAGATCCATCCTATAAAATCTAGAAATATTGGATCATTTTCATTCCTCTTCATAGAAAAATTAGCGTTTTCATTCTAATGTAATGTATTATCGACCTTGTTTTCATTAACAAGGTAGTAATATATCGACCAGTCATAATATCTAATCAAATCTAACCATATTTTATGTAGTATATTTATCTCTTTTTGAGTGAATATATAATTTAATAATTATTTCATAGTATATATGTCACAAAATTCTCTATAATGATAAATCCTCAATATCATTATTTAAAATATTACCACATCTATCTCCAAATACAATGTACATGAAATTTTCTCATGAATATTAAATTAGCCTGACACATTTTCTATAAATATATCCTTATGCACGAGGATTCATCTTAGTCCCTTATTTATTTCATGACTTCAAATTAAAAACTCTTTTCCACTATAGGATAGTGTCAGCATTGGTGTGCTGATTGAACAAATATTTTGTTTATTGAAATTTTCTTCACATTCATATATCCAAAGGAAATTTTCTTCCCTACTAGATAATATGGTGGGTGGATTGTAAAACCTTGATATATTCTATAAAAATTTCAATAATGTCCTGGAAAACTATAAAAAATAGATCAATGTCACACTGGTTAGTCTGGTCAAACATTCAATAATATCCAGGCTTGATGGATCAATAAACATACCTTTACACGAGATTAAATGGCCAAAACAAGAAAAATTTTGTATCAAAAATTCAATTATTATTAATTTTTCCAAAAACATATCCATCCTTAGGGCCAGTAAAATTCATAGTAAATTTTAATGGTCATACATTCTATTTGAATATAAAATCATATAACTTATAAGTACTACCGAAAAGATATCATGGTAATCTATAGAGATGGTTTTCACTAAATCAATTAAGACAGATAGGGCATTAGTAAGACCAAATTGTGTCACTATAAATTTATAATTCCCATATCCTATATGGAAGGTTTTGTTGGGTATTTCTTCCTTTTTAACCCTCAACTGATGATATCATGAATGATATAAAGATTTATAAAAAGATTTAACACATCATAATTAATCAAACAAATCATTGATATTAGGTAGAGGATACATGGTCTTGATAGATATCATGTTTAGTTATTTATAATCAATGTTAGGATTCATAGACACATATTTATTCTTAAAAAAATAGTTGGCATATTCCATTATGATGCACTAGGGCATAAGAATCCCCGATCAAGATTCTACTAAATTGTATTCTTAAAATCCTTCAACTAAATTGGTTACATTCTATAAAGAGTTATTAAAATTGGTGTAGAACCAATTATGAGTTCTATAGAAAATATTACTTCATGATTAGTATGATTACTAGACAGTTATTTTAGAAAGATATAAAAAAATACACTATAATACTGAAATCCTCAATTAAATGTTTATCCCAAAACATCTTATATAGTAATCATTCATGGTTAGGAGTTATGTCCCACAAGATAGAAGTGATTTATAAAAGATGTCGGTATTCATCATCACACAAATAAATGATCAGAGGTTCATTAAGAATATTAAATATGACATCCCTTCCTCAATAATTGATAAGGGATCTTTATAAAGAGATCTAATCCATTCGAAAAATCGAATCATGTTCAACATGAGGAAGAATAAAAATATTTTTTGGATGAACATTACTACAAACATTTATTGGAGATGATCTATAAACATAAGATGAGGACATCATACCATTATTATTTTTTACTAATAACTCAACATATAACCTTTGAGGGTGTGATGTGATACCCTTAGAATTTTTTTAATATATAATTGATTGAGTAGATCTTGAATAAAATAATTTGTTTGCAGTTCTATAGTGTATAGTATGTGTTCCTTTCACAATTTCATTATCCTAAACCTATTTCATGGTGTTAAAAAAGTTCTTACATTTATATTTTTCATAGGGGGTTTTTGCGGTCCACCAACCTCATTATCGATTTTATTGGGTAATTGATTCACATAAATCCCAATATCAATATACCAGATGCATTATATTTCATTGGTTGGATTATTTATCTACTCTATTGAATTATGTAACTTTTTCATCCCATATATACTATAAAATGAGTGATTTTTCCCTTCCATAGTTGAAGAACTTAAAAATTCACTCAAATAATTTCATGAATGCTTTTTCAATTTTTTTTTAAAAAGTTGGTGGTAAAAATTTATTTCCTCCTTGATATTTACTATTCTAGCTCCCATGAATAAATATTTTTCGCCCCTTAATAATAAATAATAATGAAAAATCGGAGTCCCCACCCACCATTTCCACATTCAGATCACATTGAGCGGTTTATTCATAATTACAAAATTCACTTATGGATAATTCCATTTGGATACATTCTTCAACCACTAAGGAAACAACAAATTGTGTGTCTAAGTTAAATTATAATGAAATAATCATACATAAATAGTATTTTATAGTTTTATTCGTAGTCACTAATGTATTTTTCATCATTTTTTCTATGATCATGAAAGCCCCATTCCATATGGGTATGAAGGGTAGAGGGAAATTATTTATTTATAAATGCCCTTAGAATCTTCTCTCATTCCATGGTGTTTATTTTTTCCTCACATCTCATTACTATGATAAGAATACACAATTAATATCCCACTCCTTCCAAGTAATAGACTACATGGAAAAATTATTCATCATTTGAGCACTAAAGAACAAAAAATATATTTTACCTTTCATGGATCAATTTCTCATCAACTAATGTGTAAGAAGATCTAGAGAAATAATGTTGAATTGTGACATAAAAGTCTCAACAAATATTATACCACTTTTTGGTGAATTTATAATCTTAAAATTATCTAAATTATATTTCATAGAATGAGAGAGTTATGTTTGACTATTCAGAATATTTTCAGGCTATCTCCCAATACATTTGGTAGCTCTTGAGTATAGTCATTGCATTGAGTATAAAATTTGTAGTTTACATGATTTATTATCATTATAGCCATTGAATAACCCCAAAAACATTTTGTAAGAATCAATCTATAATAATAAGAATGATTTATCATATAATAATGAAATATCATCCCAAATTTAACACCCCATGTTTTCATAGTTTGTTATATCTTTAAAGTAATTCAATAGCTTGTGTTACATGTATCACCGAGTTCGAGCGCACCACGACTTAATAAACTATCCATTCAAAAAGCTGTTATAAAATGTATTAACCAAATTTTTTATTTTATATATATCCTATATAATTTTAACATTCAACGTTTTCGTTTCTTAGACCTAATATAAGGAAAAATTCAATATTCAGATGGAGGAAGTATTTTTCAAAAAATGATGGTTTTCTGCCTTTTAATGGAGAACCATTTTTAAATCTAATATTTGACACTTTTATATATTAAATTTAGTGAAATTAAATTATTTTTTATAATTGGGACATATAATATCAGTTTGGATAAGTTTTGGGTGCTTTTCTAATAACATCCATATTTTGATGAATAGTGAAAAATAATAATTTTTAATTGAAAGTAGCTTTTTTAATTGAAATAATTTATTGTGTTCCATTATTAATATGAGTGGTTTTAATGTATAATTAGATTTTATTTTTGTCATTAAATATAATTTAGGTCATTATAAGTAATTTCACATTTAAATTGGACATAAACACATGTCAATCTTTTGATAGTTTTTACTTTATAAAATTCATTTGTGGTTTTGTCAACAATAATTAATTTTAAATTAATTAATGACACTTTTATTTCATGAATTTGGTAAAATAGAATTCAATTTTGAATTCAGAATATCAAAATTATCTTATGATTAATTTTTGTTATTTTTCTGAAAACATTCAATTTTTGATGAATAGTGAAAAAAACTACATTATTGTTTAAAACCTAAATTTTATTTAAATAATTATTTCATTTATTTTAATTTATTTTAAGTAAAAATAGATACATAATACCTATATAAGTCCATTTTAATTCATTGTATTCATTTAATAATAATATTATATGTATAAAATTTTATTGAACCTTTTACCCTCTTATACCCACCTTCTAGGGACATTTGCAAATTAGCATAAAACGTAATTTTACTGCTTCTAAAAATTGAATATTAAACATTCAAGAGACATAATTGATATCAGTAAGTAAAATGCGGTTCAATAGGATGAAAATAATTTTTTGGGAATATTTAATTTAGAATTTTATTTACCAAGATTAAAAGTATATAGGGAAATTAATGGTAAAAATGATGTTATAATTACCCTAAAATATGTCCTAATTCTATTGGATAAGTGTTTTTCGACCAAAATAAACATTAGGAATAAAATATGAATCTATTTGATCAACATGGATTAGATAAAGACATTTATTATTATTTTAATTAAGGAAGAGTTAAAAGTGTAAAATTCCATGTTTAAAATATAAACCATTTTTAATATAGGGTTATACATAATATAAATTTAACTATAAATATTCATTTTAAATATAATATTATTTCCTACATCATGGTATTTTATTTATAATTTTCAGACATTAAATAATAAAAGTTTTATGACACAATGCTGATGTAGTAATTACTTAATTAATGAATGATTAAAATAATTAATGTTTCAAATATCAAAATAAATGTAAATTGAGACTTTTGATGCATTAAATTAATTTTATAGGTTGTTAAAACATGTTGTGGATGATTCAATGAATTTTTTTCGAAGTAATAATATTGGAATCACATTCACAAAAACCATATACTAAATGGTGTCAAAATTGACGTAAAGAAGTTTTCAAAATAAATACTATTTTATTAAATGATAAAATACTCCTAAAAATGTAAGTTTTTCCAAAGGGATTAGATAATATTAGATATGTCAATAATGAACCATGTGGGGTTCTCTTAGATTTTTATAGTATGTTTTATTAACAATTTATTATAATAATACTAGTGGACTTGGTAAAATATAAACTATTTATCTAAGAGTTAAATCTAAATGATAGGGATAATATGGAGACCTAAACTTATCTAAAACCTGTTGGTTGAGGGGA
The DNA here is from genome assembly GCA_963277665.1 of Viscum album. Lineage (NCBI taxonomy): Eukaryota > Viridiplantae > Streptophyta > Magnoliopsida > Santalales > Viscaceae > Viscum > Viscum album. The sequence goes on from OY728127.1 coordinate 1,903,421,195, forward strand.
AATCAACCAATCCCCACCTTATCTCAGAAATAAATCAATTTTGAGTCAACAGAAAGAGAAAATTATTTTAGAAAAAAATAATATTTCAAATATTTCCTAAAGTGACCATCACCTCCCAAATAAAAGGGTACTTCCCCTTCTCTCTAAATCACAACTCCATAGCCATTTGGATTCGCCATCCACTGCCCAAATATCCACCCAACATCCGTCACTTCAACCTAGAGGCCTTCCCTTGATCATAAATAAAACTTATGAAGACCCTTTTTTCAAATCAAATGGAAACACACAAATAAGAGGTAATTATTTTATCACATCTTTCAAAGTTCTTTTCTTCTTCAACTTTATTTTTTTATTTCTATACCAAAATAATATCTCTAGTACCTTCTACATACCGTGATGTTATAATAAATATGGTATAACCATATTCATTATTTTATCCATCCTATGAATATAAATGACACCATGTGTAATATCCCATGTAAATAAAGAAATAATACATTTTGTTTTTAATTATCATTTTGTGAATTAAATATTAATATTACCATAATGGGTTTTCTATATTATATGGCATACATGATACGCAACAACGGGTTTCATTGAAATCTTACGTTGCAGAATAATAATATAATATTATTATTTTAAATGGTAGTTAATGGCTAGCCGTTGTATTAGTGGGATTAAACAGAACTAACTACAATATGATTATCCATGTTTGATGAATGTTTTTACATTTATCCCATAAAATTTAGAGGCTTAAAATGTGAATGAATCTAATTTTAAGCAAAAATACTCTAATTTTATTTTAAAAGGTCGATTTACCACCTTTTAATGGAGAAACCTCTTTAAATTTAGTTTTTGTCACTTTTATATATTCTATTTGACAAAATAATATGCCTCTTTATAATCAGGACATCAATATTTACTTGGGATGAAATTTTGGTTTTTTTTATAATATTCTTTTTATTATGAATTATAAAATACTATATTTTCATTCAAAACTACCTTTTAATTTAGTTTATTTATAAGTTTATATTATCATTTTAAATCTTTTAAAGTGTAATTATATTATGTTTTCACTATTTAATCCAATTTAGGTTATTAAATGTAATTTCCCTTTGAAATTGGACATAAAAAAGTGTCAATATTTTGATACATAATATTTCAAAAAAAAACACTCTTTGTTAGGACAGCAGGAATTAATTTTTAAATAATTTTTGCGACATATGTGTTTTGAATTTGAAAAAATGGATTTATTATTTGGAATTAGGAGGTACAAATTTTGTAACTAGGTATGTTTTATTTTTAGACATTATGAATATTTACTTTAGTAACAATTTTATTTACCATTCTTAAAGGGTAAATCTGGTAAATAAGGGAAAACAAATATTATTATAATAATATAAAATTACCTTAACATGTGTCCCAATCCTATTGGTTGATACATATCCGACCATGGTCATCCTTGGGTCGATTTTGGTACCCCATGGAGCCACATGGGAGTGATAATGACACATTATTTTTATTAACATAAAGTAATGTAAAAAATGACATAAACAAATATCTTTTAGTTAATTAAACTTTTCATATGGTTATATAAGTTATCCTTTTGAAAATAAATATTCTATAGAAATATAAAAATATTTAATAAATCATGGTATTTTTTTATAACTTTTAGAGAGTAAATAAATTAAATTATTTATGACTCAATAATTATGTAGTGTTTACCACATTAATAAATGATTTAAGTAAATAAGATTATAAAGATTAAAATAATTTTCAAAACCTATCCAATTATTATTTGTTGATTTCATTTCTACCATGAGTCATCTTATATTCTACTTTAATATGTTTTGGACACTTAGAAACCGAAAATAATTATGTAATCGAAAAATACTTTCACACTTTCCTAAAGAGACCCTCCTCCTCCTTATAAAATGTCATCACCTATAACCCATTCCTCACACCTCTCAAGCCCCTTGGCTCATCAAACCTATACCCAATTAAACTTCCTACATTTTACTCCTCCTCCTGGAATCCTTAACATAGGAAAAATGAATTTTAACAAACCATTTTGTTTCAATCCAAACGGAGTTACCCGATTTAAAGGTAACATCTTCTCCGAATTTCTTTTGCTTTATTTTACTTTTCCAACCACCTAAACACTTTTTATTAATATCCTTAATAACAAAACTAATATCATAAACATACTAGGATGTTTTTATGAGGCATATTTGAACTACACTTACACTCACCTCCATTTAATAGGTTAAGAACATACAGTTTCTATGGATGGAAAACTCAAGCCTCCTGAAATGATGATTGTTCAATTATCTCCTACCGCCTCTCATGGTGGCCAGTATGATGGAACTGTATTTATATATGATATATATTATTTTTTTTTGTTTTCTTTATGTTTCATTATTATCCATTTACATCATACATTTAGGGTTTCCATTATGGGTAAACGGGATAATTTCATTTTTTGAAGTGTGGACTACCGCCCCCTCAAAGTGATATGACTCATTAATGCAATATGCGGGATGTATAAAGGATGGAGATAGTGATATTATATATTATATTATATGGGAATTATAATATACCTATGTTTCATTTTGTTTTAATTCCATTAAAATAAGAAATATAAATGAAATTAGCGTTCATGTGTACGTACGGCTTACCATCTCCACGAACGGTGCATTTCATTTCTTATCTCTAAATGTAATATACTATTATAAATACATACATATACTAGATATAAATGATATATATGATACCTACATAATTATATCATTCTATATATAATGGATATTTGACCACATGAACAAAATGTAATTATTAGAAGTTCATTTTTGACTATGGTACCAAATATCAACAAAACGACCGTTATTAACATAAATGGTTAAATAATGTTTATAACATGTTAATAAGCGGTATAAAAGTAATAATAAACATAAAAAAGATCTTAAACAAGTAGAAATTAACTTTTTTTAAATATTTTGGATATTACATAATGAACGGGTCAAATCAGACAGGAGGTAAAGGAATTCATCTCAATCTCCATTCATTGAGGCATATTTTGTTTTAATACATGAATTAATTTTACATGCTTTATAGACACCTTTTAATTTTCATTTCATTCAAAGGGAATATTTTTCTACAAGTCATTTTACTATATGAAAAAAAGGCTGTTTTTTAACGTATGCGGTTACAACGAACTTTCCACCGCCGTGAGTATTATTTGATCTTTGGCTTCCTTAACAAGCCATAATTTTTTAAAATGAAAAATTAAAACCATATACTCTTTTGCGTATTTTGGTATTGAAAATGGTTTTTGGATTAATTATTTCAATATCTTGTTCAATATCTAGGAAATATATATTGTGATTGCAATTTGGGAAAGTTATCTTTTCTTTTTGCATAGGTTATGTGTTATGATTATATTACGGTACTTGGGAATTGTTTATGTATATGAATGGTTCCATGATAAACCTAGGGGGTGAGCCATAGATATCTCTCCAAATAATTGGGTTACATGATAGAGGTAAAATGTGAATGTTTCTCCTAATAGATTTATGGAATATACTATGATGGGTATTCCAAATGTAACTCCCTATGTAGTTGTGATAGCTATAATGTAAGTATGATATAGATGCCACAAGTTACCTTTATGATTTTTTATTTCTATGAGTTATTCATAAATCATATGATTTTATAAAGTATGTTAAATATCTTATGTTATCTATGTAATGATGAACTAATGTTTTATTTCTTTTTTTTATACCCCTTACTGAGCTTTTTATACTTATCCCACGTTTTTAAATGTTTTTCATAGGACTTAAAGATGAATAAGGTAAAGGATGTGATCAAGGAGAATTCATGTTGTATAAAACATGGAACTAGACATGACCCTTTTTTCAAGAGGTTTTTTTTTTATTTTTATGAAAAATGGAAACTGAGTAGTAGCGTCTACATTGTAATTTTTGAGACGTAATGTTGTAGATGTGGCCTAATTCTCTAAAAATATAAACATGAAATGATCCTCAATGTGAATTATTCATTTAATTCAATATTATGTAATATTTAATGTTGTGTCATTATAGATGGTTTAAGAGGTTGGTATTGATAACATTAGATGTTAGGATATTGTTAAATTAATGTCCATAAAATAATTTATGGTAAGATTGAAGTGATATAGCATATACAGATTGCCATGTTTCTTCCCCTATGATATTTCTGTGTTGAGAATGGTTTTCTGCAGTGGAAACAAGTTGGGTAGGTTGGGATGACATCAGGAGGAAGAAAACCTTCCAAATTAGAAACCTGAGATGATCAGAATCATAACTTAACCATTTGATGAGGTGATTTCATAGTTGACTTAGGGTATAAATGGTGGTGGTATCCACACACAAGATCAACCAGATCAACCACAGAGGAACATGTCAGTAGTGGATAATTTCATGAGGCAACAACCCCCATCATTCAAAGGATCATCTGACCTTGTGCTAGAAGAAGGGTGTATTAAATCACTAGAGTAGATTTTCGATGTAATGGGGTCTTCAAAACATCAAAAGGATAGCCTTGTTGTTTACCATTTTGAAGATATAGTTGATTAGTGGTGGTCGATGGTGAAAAATATCAATGATTGTGGGGAGAATGATGCTCTTGATTTGGATGAATTCAATGGTTCATTTCTAGAGAAATATTTTCCTAAGGTGGTTCATATTAGGATGGAAAATCAATTCCTAGAATTGAGGCAGGGGGATGACTTAGTGGGTACTTATGAAGAAAAATTCACTCAACTGGAATAGTATGATCTAAATTTCATATGATATCTTGATTATAAAATCAATTATTATTACTCAGGATTAAATCCAAAATATTAAAGGGATTTATCTTCTTAAGAGTTCAAAAGTTATGTAAAACTTCTTCGATGTGCAGAGAAGGTCGAAATGGAGTTTGCTTATGATCTGGTGTTCTTTAACAAAAAAATAGAATAAGAGGTCATGGTGGCTGGAGAAAGGGAAAAATCTTCAAAAAAGTCTAATGGTAAGAAACTTAGGTTTATATTTTGTGAAAATTTTGGTAAAAATCTTACTAGGGAATATCTTTTTAATTATGGTAAGTGCTACCGATGTTGTAAAATGGGACATAAGGCTCATAATTTCATAGAAATAGAGCTAGGTAATGGAAATACAAAATCTAATTTACAGTCATTGTTGGGACCAAAATATTGCATGAAAGGAAGGGATGAAAAAGAAGCCTCGCATGCTGCCACGCGGAGAACCGTCGCGAAGGGCCCCAAGCAGCGCGGTATATCCGCAAATGGCCTAACGTTCGTGGGCATGCCGCGAAGCACCGTAGGCGGTACCTCAACGCGAACGGCCTGACGTTCGCGCGCCCACCGCGAAGCACCGGAGGCGGTACCTCTATGTGAATGGCCTAACATTCACTGGCCTACCGTGAAGCACCGGAGGAGGTACCTCTCCGCGAACGGCCGGACGTTCGCGTACCCTCCGTGAAGCCCTGGAGGTGCCTCATGAGTTCCGCTTCATGGTGCCCCTTTCCTAAAAATACCGGGCTCCCCCTGAGTCCAAGGGGACAGACAATCCAACCTTTCATCTTCTCCTCTCCCGAATTGTGAAGCCCCCTTTTCCCCATGAATCATGAGCTCTACGAGGTACTTCTACTTCGTGTGACTCCTTCGCTTTGTCTCGTTTTGAGACCCTCTTCCAAGAGGGATGCCCTTCGTGAAGCTCAAGGGCATTCGCGAAGGAGGGGGATTCCCAAGGGAACCCGGGCAGCCGTGGAGCGTTTATGCTTCACGAAACACCCATCCTGTACTAGTGATCCCCAGGATAAGGCAGGATCTCTCCACATCGCGAAGCACACTGCTTCGCAGTACCTTGCTTCACGAGGCACCTCCTCTTCGCGAGGCAGTGCTCCGCGAATACTGTTCCACTTCGCGAAGAACTCTCCACTCACACCTTTTGTAACACCGTAGGTAAATAAAGAATATGACATTTTCACATTTATCCATATTTGTGAATAAAATATTAATATTAGTTTAAAGTGGATTCAATGCTCAATGGCGTACCCAATACGCAACAACGAGTTTCTTGGGAATCTTACGTTGCAGTCTAATAATAAAGTAATATTATTTTAAATGGTAGTTAACGCCTAGCTATTGTAATGGAGGGAATGAACAGAACTAACTACATAATGATTATATATTTTTGTCAAATATTTTTAATTTTTACAATAAATGTTAGAGGATTAAAAATGCAAATGAATCCAATTTTAAGCATAAACATTCTAATATTCTTTAAAAGGCCGATTAATCGCATTTTGATGGCGAACCTCTTTTAAATCAACTTTTTGACAATTTTATGTGTTGTATTTGACAAAATAAAATTCTTCTATAGAATCGGGACATCAAAATTTACTTTGTGTAAATTTTTGGTATTTTTTCGATAAAGTTCATTTTTTAATGAATAGTGAAAATGTTGTATTTTAATTAAAAACCTCTTTCTAATCTAATTTATTTATATGATTAGATTATATTTTGAATTGTTTTTAATGTTAAATTAGAATATATTTTTACCATTTAATTAAATAGTGGTCGTTGGAATTAATTTCATCTTGAAATTGGACTTAAACTAGTGTCAATCTTTTGATACTTACTGTTTCATAAAAACACGCTATTTGCTCTAACATCGGTAATTAATTATTAAATTAATTAATGTAATTTATATGTTTTGAATTTTTTAAAATATACATAATTTTTGAATTCGGAATATCAATTATAGCTTACGGTGAATTTTTGGAATTTTTCTGGAAAACTTCAATTTTTGATGATTAGTGAAACCACTAAGTGGTACTTAAAAAAACTGATTTTCATTTAAATGAAATTTTACCACCTCTGTGTTTTGAGTATAAAAAATAAAACATACAAGGTTGTCATTAATAAGTAAGATGTGGTTCAATGGGATTAAAATAATTTTTTGAGTGAATAGTAACTTTTAAGTTTTAATCGCGATTAGAGGTAATTAGTGTAGTTTAAGGTAAAAATAATGTTTTAATAATATAAAATGACCTACACACATGTCCTACCCTCATTGGATGAGACCTGGACTACCAAGACAATCCATGGGTCAACATGGGGACCCCATGGAGCCACTTTGGTTGGAAAATGACATAAATACCTTTATATTTAAAGTTAAAATTAAAATATCACAAACATGAGTTGTTTTACTAAAACAATTTTTAAATGGTGTTATACAAGTCATATTTCTGACTATAAATATTCATTAGAAATATAACAAGATTTAATACATCTGTATATTTTTTTTATGATTTTTAGACATTACATAAATTAAATTATTTATGACATCATGATGATGTAGTGATTACCTCATTAATAAGGGATTTAAATAAAATGAAACGATAATGTTTAAAATATAACGTACACTTATCATAAACCTATTTTATGGGTGTATTTCGAAACCTTATCACCTTATCCTCTAAATATATCCTTTTGGGACCTTTTAAATCCCAAAATAATTTTATAATAAAGTAATATTTTATAACTTTCCAAGAGTGCCCCTCCTCTCCTCTTATAAAAGGCCCCCACCTCTACCACCATACACACACCACTAAATCCTTTGGCTCGGCCAAACCCTGCCCATTTCATCTTTACACATCCCTCTATTCACCATTTAAGCCTCGATTTTGGCAAAATCCTTTCCATGGAAGCCTTTGAGCTCAAATCAAAGAGAGTTACCCGATTTAATGGTAATGTCTTCCCTTGTGTTCTTTTGTTTTATTTTACTTCTCCAAACCCCTAAACTCTTTTTATTACTTTTTTTGTAACAAAAAAAGTATCTTAAATATACTAGGATGTTTTTATAAGAAGTATTCTGGCTACACTTTCACACACCTCCGTCTAATGGTTAAAGAACATACTGTTTTTTTGGATGGTGAATTACTGCCTCACGAAACGATGATAGTTCAATATTATTTTAACACCTTCAAAGGTGGCCATTAAAATGTAACTATATTTATATATGATATATAATATGTTTATGTATTCCTTAATCTTATGTATTTTTCATTTATGGTTTACCTTTATGGTTTCCATTATGGGTAAACACGATATCTTCATTTTAGGAAGTACGGACTACCGCCCCCTCAAAGTGATTTGATTCGTTAATGCCATATGTGGGATGTATAAAGGATGTAATTAATGGTATTAAATATGATATCCTACTGGAATTAAAATATACCTTTATATCATTATTATTTAATTCCATTTAATACAAAAGAAAAAGAAATGAAAGTAGCATTCATGCGTACGTACGGATTACCGTCTCCATGAACGGTACATTTCATTTCTTATCTCCAAATGTTATGTACTATTATAAGTACATATATATAATGGATATATATGTAATATATTACATCTAAATTATGTATATAATTCTGTAATTATAATATATATATATCTCATTTGGTTTTAATTCCATTAATATGACAACAAAATGAAAGTATCGTTCATGCGTACGTACGGCCTACCGTCTCCATGAACGGTGATTTTAGTTTTATTTATATCCAAATGCTATGTAATAGTATAAAATGAATATATACTGGATATATATGATATTTAAAACATAAATACTATTCTGGATATTATGTACCTATAACTACATGGAAAATTCTTTTCCAACAAGTTTGATTTTTACTCATGTACCGAATATCGACAAAAACGTCTAATATGAACTCACTTTATTAACCAATTATTATAACCTTATAATATGTGATATTAAATGAATAATAATATTTAAAGTAGGTCATTATGAAATTATAAATTGACCAAATTTTATTATTCAGGAGATTAAAGAACGATCAAGTCATGTCGGACACAAGATAAGGGATCCAATCTCTCTCTTTCTTTTTAAGTACACCGTCTTATGTCATTCCTTTTAAGCCCATATTTCTTATGATTGGGATGTTATTTGATATTACTAATACTGTACTTTTTATTTTCATATGATGAGAGACCCTATTTTCTCTCATCAATCCATTTTGGATGTTTTGAGTGGCGCTGTTAGGCTGCCGAATTTTTGTAAGAGATCTAACCTCTCTCTTTCTTTTTAAGTACTCTCCTTTCTGTCACTTATTTTAAGCTCTTATTTGTTATGATGGGGATGTTATTTTATATTCCTTTTGCTGTGAATTCTATTTTAATATGATGAGAGACCCAATTTGATCTCATCAATCCATTTTTGGAAGTTTTAAGTGGCGCCGTTAGGCTACCGAGTTTCTGTAAGGGATTTTTCATATCACTTTTAGTCCCGTGAGATTTATGGTACATTTTCCACCATTTCCTCAGAGTGGTGGATCTATCTCCTATTATTATACTCTTTGTTTAATATAATTTCATTTATGGGTATTTACATATTCATTGTATGACCCTTCTTTAATGGGGTGTACGTTTCGAATGTTACCCAAGTCGGTAAGGGAACCTTTCACCCTCCTATTTTTAAATGACTTCTTTTGTTATGTCTTTTAATTCACATACTATTATGTTGGGATATATTCTTCTATATCCTTATTGATGTAAAATTTATGTCCAAGTGATAAGATACCCTTTTTATCTCTCATCAACTCTTTTTCTGAATTTTGAAGTGACGCCGTTAGGCCGTCAAATTTTTGCAAGGGAACTTCTTAAACCAATTTTGATTCTTTGGGAAAAACTTGTACTCCTTGAATATGTTGTTCTATGAATATGTTTGAATGTACTATGATTGTTTTACACTTAATATCCACTTATATTTCGTGTATTCTTTTGTCACACATAATTATGTAATTGATTTATCCTTAATCCAGGGATACCGTCTTTGTATGGGACTTCATCTCAATCTCCTTTCATTGAGGCATATTTTGTTTTATACACAAACCTTATTATATACGGTGTATAAACCCGTTTGGATTTTACATTTATCGAAAAGGAATCTTTTTTATATGATTCATTTTACTAAACGACAAAAGAGAATGTTTTTGGTCGTACGTATGTGGCGACAATGACTTCTCCGCCGCTGTGACCATTATTTGAGTTTCAGCTTCCTCTACAAGCTATACTTTTTTTTAAATGAAAAATAAATACCATGTTTTAATTTTATTTTATTTTGGTATTAAATATGGTTTTCATAATGTTTTTATTATATCAATGTGTTGTATTGATATCTTGGGATTGAAATGTAGAAATGTTATGTTTCCTTTATGCATGTTTTATGTGATACGATTATGTTATGCTTCTTGGGTATTATTATGAAGATGGGTGGTTCTGTGATAAAATAAGGGCGGGTGAGCCTGATATATCTCTCCAATGCATTGGGTAACATGAAGGGGTTAAACGTTAAGGTTTCTCCGAAGTGATTTAGGGAATATACTGTGATGGGTTTTCCAAACGTAACCAAGAGGGTTTCTCCCTACGTAAGAATGTTATGAATTCCTCAAGTTACCTTTATGCCTTTTGATTTCTATTTTTTATTCATGATTTGATGAGGTATATTAATTTGATTTTGTTTTATGAGTAAAGTATGATTTCGTTGATTCTTATGTATACATGTACTCATGTTTCCTTTCCATATTTTTATATCCCTTACTGATATTTTAATGCTCGTCCCAAGTTTTTGAAATGTTTTTCACAGGTCAAGGGAAAGGTGAATGATATGATGGTAGTGTCAAGGAAGTGTCAAGAAAGAATTCTTGTTTTATTTTAAATATGTTTCTGTTGATGGAAAAAAACGAATTCTATCATTTATGTAACCACTTTGTTTAAATATGGAATGTAATTCATGATTTATGATCTAATTCTCTAAAACTCTAAACCTAAAAAGATACTTAATGTGAATTATTCATTTAATTCAATATTAAGTAAGGTTTAAGGCTGCGGCCTTATAGTTGGTATTAGAGGTCGGTTTAGATAACTTTAGAGGTTAGGGTATTTTCTAAGCATAAGTGACATTACCATAATGGTTAGGCTTTTAGAACGAGTCCTAGTTTTTGATAAAGTGAATGAGTAAGTATATCTTAGTGTTTATCTTCCTCATTAGTACATGATGGTTTTTTTGATATACTCACACTGACATTTCTATTTTTAGTGAATGGATGGATCTATCAGGGACCAAAGTGACAATAGGTTTGAAGGAAACTATGGTGGTTCTCTGATTAAGAGACTGGATGAAATGGGGGATTCAATGAGGAAACTCGTGGTTATTCTAAACCAACTATCAAGGAGTCATGATCAACCACTTGTACCTTGGTATGTTCTGTAATGCATCATGTATGAGATTACCAATAGATGTGGAAGTTCAGGTAATAATTATAAAGGTAACCATTAGGGTTTATATGATCCTTACTTTTGAGGTAATTATGGGTTATTATATATTATGATGGAAAATTAAAGGCATGAGATAAAATTGTGGTATAAATTTGTAATGATTATTTTTGAAAATTTTATCTCATTTTGGGGAATGTTTTAAGAATTATATAGTTTTGGAAAAAGGACAACTCGCAGACTGTGTGACAACCCGTCACGTTAGAAAAAGATATGGGAATCAAACCCACAACCAAAGTGCGACTGGTATTTATCGCCTACCACCGGACTACGTGAAGTCCCTAGTTAGTTTGACTAATTACTTTTAGTTAGATGATTTTAGGAATCAAGAGTAAGTTTATTTTGGGTTATCTATGGAAATGATTATCCTAGCATGGAGGATATGTGATTAGGTTAATTACATTTCAATATGAGAATTTAAGAGCAACTGATGTTATTTGGAGATAAAAGTTATTTTTTACCTTGGAAGAATATGTGATTAAATCATTCAAATATTTGGGTTTCAATCTTATTTTGGTCTAATTTGAATAATTTTATGGACAATTGTTTATCGAATGGTCTTCGTTGAACTTTGGGTTTTTTTGGGACAAATTTTGGAGATTAAGAATGGATTTTCTTTTTATAAAGGTTTATACTTTTGTGGATTATCTGATCTCGTACTAACAATTTTGGTTTTGGATTTTGTCTAAAGACATGGGAAATATATAGTTCTCTTTTGTGGATTAGTTTATTCTCAAGAAGTTTATTATAGTACTCTTAATGCGAACAAGTCTTCCTAAATACTCGTCTTTTGGAGAAAATATGAGTTTGATTAAGGAATCTAGTAAAAGATGAATGTCTACGTGACAAGTAAGTATGTTTCATTATGATTTAGTTAAGCTCAAAAATAAATTCCTCAATGAAGAGTAACTTAAAACAAAAATGTTGTCTGTTATCTTTTCCTACTGGGGAATCGAATACCGTTTAACCCATCACATGTTTGTGATTTTCTTATGGTTAACTTTCTCCTACACATGTTTACTATCACTCTCCATCAGAACATGACCCTTTTGTTTCCTCCATATCCATGTTTTCCTACATGGAATCCTAGTACGGGTTAACTCGGGTGACCTTTGTACTTCTCTTTCTTTATTTTAAAGAGTTTGTTTTACTGACTCTTATTCCGATGTGGGATTTTCAATGAAGTTTTCAAGCCCAATTTTAAAATTGCGAGGACGCAATTCCCAAAAGGGGGGAAGGATGTAACACCCTAGGTAAATAAAGAATATGAAATTTTCACATTTATCCATATTTGTGAATAAAATAGTAATATTACTTTAAAGGGGATGCTATGCTCAATGGCGTACCCAATACGCAACAATGAGTTTCTTGGGAATCTTACGTTGCACTATAATAATAAAATAATATTATTTTAAATGGTAGTTAACGCCTAGCTGTTGTAATGGCGGGAATGAACAGAACAAACTACAAATTGTTTATATATGTTTGTCAAATATTTTTAATTTTTACAGTAAATGTTAGAGGATTAAAAATGAAAATGAATCCAATTTTAAGCGTAAACATTCTAATATTCTTTAGAAGGTCTATTAACCGCCTTTTGATGGCGAACCTCTTTTAAATCCACTTTTTGACAATTTTATGTGTTTTATTTGAAAAAATAAAATTATTCTTTAGAATCAGGACATCAAAATTTACATTGTGTAAATTTTTGGTATTTTTCTGATAAAGTTCATTTTTTAATGAATAGTGAAAAACGTCGTCTTTTAATTTAAAACCTCTTTTTAATCTAATTTATTTATATGATTAGATTATATTTTGAATTGTTTTTAAAGTTAAATTAGAAAATATTTTTACCATTTAAACTAATAGTGGTCATTGGAATTAATTTCATCTTGAAATTTGACTTAAACTAGTGTCAATCTTTTGATACTTTTTGTTTCATAAAAACACGATATTTGCTCTGACATCGGGAATTAATTATTAAATTAATTAATGAAACTTATATGTTTTGAATTTTTTAAAATAGACATCATTTTTTAATTCATATCATCAAATATATCTTAGGGTGAATTTTTTGTATTTTTCTGGAAAACATCAATTTTTGATGAATAGTGAAACCACTATGCGGTACCTAAAAAAACTGATTTTTCATTTAAATGAAATTTTATCACCTCTGTGTTTTCAATTTAAAAAAATCAGACATACAAGGTTGTCATTAAGAAGTAAAATTTGGTTCAATGGGATTAAATTTTTTTTGGTGAATAGTAACTTTTATGTTTTAATCGCGATTAGAGGTAATTAGTGTAGTTTAAGGTAAAAATAATGTTTTAGTAATATGAAATGACCTAGACACATTTCATACCCTAATTGGATGAGACATGGCCGACCAATACAATCCATGGGTCAACTTGGGGACCCCATGGAGCCACTTTGGTTGGAAAATGACATAAATACCTTTTTATTTAAAGTTAAAATTAAAATATCACAAACATGAGTTGTTTTACTAAAACAATTTTTAAATAGGGTTATACAAGTAATATTTCTGACTATAAATATTATTTATAAATATAAAAAGATTTAATACATCGTGATATTTTTTTATAATTTTTAGACATTAAATAAATTAAATTATTTATGACATCATGATGATGCAGCGATTACCACATTAAAAAGGGATTTAAATAAAATGAAACGATAATGTTAAAACTATAACTCACATTGTCACAAACCTATTGGATGTGTGGATTTAGAAACCTTATCACCTTATCCTCGAAATATTTCTTTTTGGGACCTTTTAAATCCCAAAATCATTTTATAATAAAGTAATTTTTTATAACTTTCCAAGAGTGCCCCTCCTCTCCTCTTATAAAAGGCCCCCACCTCTACCACCTTACACACACCACTAAAGCCTTTGTCTCGGCCAACCCCTGCCCATTTCATCTCTCCACATCCCTCTATTCTTCATTGGAGCCTCACATTGGGCATAATCCTTTCCAAGGAAGCCTTTGAGCTCAAATCAAAGAGAGTTACCTGATTTAAAGGTAATGTCTTCCCTTATGGTCTTTTGTTTTATTTTTCTTCTCCAAACCCCTAAACTCTTTTTCTTACATTTTTTGTAACAACACCAGTATATTAAATATACTAGGATTTTTTTATAATAAGTATTATAGCTACACTTTCAAACACCTCCGTCTAATTGTTAAAGAACATACTGTTTCTGTGGATGGCGAATTACTGCCTCACGAAACGATGATAGTTCAATATTATTTTAACACCTTCAAAGGTGGACATTAAGATGTAAATATATTTATATATGATATATAATATGTTTATTTTTTCCTTCATCTTATGTATTTTTCATTTATGGCATACATTTATGGTTTCCATTATGGGTAAACGTGATATCTTAATTTTAGGAAGTGCGGACTACCGCCCCCTCAAAGTGATTTGATTCGTTAATGCCATATGTGGGATGTATAAAGGATGGAATTAATGATATTACATATTATATCATACTGGAATTCTAATATACCTTTATATCATTATTTTTTAATTCCATTTAACACAAAATAAAAAAAATGAAAGTAGCGTTCATGCGTACGTACGGCTTACCGTCTCCATGAACGATACATTTCATTTCTTATCTCCAAATGTTATATACTATTATAAGTACATATATATAATGTATATATATGTAATATATTACATCTAAATTATGGATATCATTCTTGAATTATAATATATATATCTCATTTTTTTTAATTCTATTAATATGACAAAAAAATGAAAATAGTGTTCATGCATACGTACGGCCTACCGTCTCCATGAACGGTGATTTTAATTTTTTATCTCCAAATTTTATGGAATATTATAAAATGAAAATATTCTTGATGTATATGATATTTAAAACAGTAATACTATTCTGGATTTGATGTACCTATAACTATATTGAAAATTCTTTTCCAACAAGTTTGATTTTTACTCATGTACCGAACATCGACAAAAACATCTAATATGAAATCACTTTATTAACCAATTATTATAACCTTATAATATGTGATATTAACTGAATAATAATCTTTAAATTAGGTACTTAATAAATTATAAATTGACCAAATTTTATTATTCCGGAGATTAAAGAACGATTGAGTCATGTCAGACACGAGGTAAGGGATCCAACCTCTCTCTTTCTTTTTAAGTACACTGTTTTATGTCATTACTTTTAAGCTAATCATTCTTATGATTGGGATGTTATTTTATATTACTCCTACTGTACTTTTTATTTTCATATGATGAGAGACCCTATTTTCTCTCATCAATCCATTTTGGATGTTTTGAGTGGCGTTGTTAGGCTGCCGAATTTTTGTAAGAGATCTAACCTCTCTCTTTCTTTTTAAGTACTCTCCTTTCTGTCACTTATTTTAGGCTCCTCTTTGTTATTGTGGGGATGTTATTTTATATTCCTCTTTCTGTAAATTTTTTTGTAATATTATGAGAGACCCAATCTGATCTTATCAATCCATTTTTGGATGTTTTAAGTGGCGTCGTTAGGCTGTCGAGTTTCTGTAAGGGATTTTTCATCTCACTTTTAGTCCCGTGATATTTATGCAACATTTTCCACCATTTCCTCTAAGTGGTGTATCTACTTCCCATTATTATACTCTTTGTGTAATATAATTTCATTTATGGGTATTTACATATTCATTGTATGACCCTTCTTTAATGGGGTGTACGTTTCGAAAGTTACCCAAGTCGGTAAGGGAACCTTTCACCCTCTTCTTTTTAAATGACTTCTTTTGTTATGTCTTTTAATTCACATACTATTTTGTTGGGATATATACTTCTATATCCTTATTGATGTAAATTTTATGTCCAAGTGATGAGATACCCTTTTTATCTCTCATCAAATCTTTTTCTAAATTTTGATGTGATGTCGTTAGGCTGTCGAATTTTTGCAATGGGACTTCTTAAACCAATTTTGATTCTTTGGGATAAACTTTTACTCCTTGAATATGTTGTTCTATGAATATGTGTGAATGTACTATGATTGTTTTACACTTAATATCCACTTATATTTCGTGTATTCTTTTGTCACACATAATTATGTAATTGATTTATCCTTAATCCAAGGATATCGTCTTTGTATGGGACTTCATATCAATCTCCTTTCATTGAGGAATATTTTGTTTTACACACAATCCTTAATTTATACGGTGTATAAACCCCTTTTACTTTTACATTTATCCAAAAGTAGTATTTTTTATACGATGCGTTTTACGAAATGACAAAAGGGAATGTTTTTGGTCGTACGTATGCGGCGAAAATGACTTCTCCACCACCGTGACCATTATTTGAGTTTTAGCTTCCTTTACAAGCCATACTTTTTTAAAAAATGAAAAATAAACACCATGTTTTACTTTTCTTTTATTTTGGTATTAAAGATGGTTTTCATAATGTTTTTATTATATCAATGTGTTGTATTAATATCTTGGGATTGAAATGTGGAAATTTTATGTTTCCTTTATGCATGTTTTATGTGATACAATTATGTTATGATTCTTGGGTATTATTATGAAGACGGGTGGTTCCATGATAAAATAAGGGTGGGTGAGCCTGATATAGCTCTCCAATTCATTCGGTAATGCGAAGGGGTTAAACGTTATGGTTTCTCCGAAGAGATTTGGGGAATATACTGTGATGGGTATTCCAAATGTAACCAAGAGGGTTACTCCCTACGTAAGAATGTTATGAATGCCTCAAGATACCTTTATGCCTTATGATTTCTATGTTTTATTCAGGATTTGATGAGGTATATTATAGTGCTTATGTTTTATGAGTAAAGTATGATTGCATTGATTCTTATGTATACATGTACTCATGTTTCCTTTCCATATTTTTATATCCCTTACTGAGCTTTTAATGCCCGTCTGAAGTTCTTGAAATGTTTTTCACAAGTCAAGGGAATGGTGCATGATATGATGATAGTGTCAAGGAAGTGTCAAGAAAGAATCCATGTTTTATTTTAAATATTTTTCCGTTGATGGAAAAAACGAATTCTATCTTTTAAGTAACCACTTTGTTTAAATGTGGAATGTAATTAATGATTTATGATCTAATTCTCTAAAACTATAAACCTGAAAAGATCCTTAATGTGAATTATTCATTAATTCAATATTAAGTAAGGTTTAAGGCTGCGGCCTTATACCATTGCCCCATGCTAAGGCCAAGGAACCCCACTTCGCGAAACACACTCCTCTTCTTGGCAATTCCTCTCCCCATGCGACCCTCCAAGTTTGCACGATGTAATTTCAAAGTCCCACGGACAACACCACTCGTAGCATTGCATCACCTAATGCTTCATCGCATAGGCACACTAATGGCTATTGCTTCATCACATAGCCACGCTAACGTGGACCCCTCGATGGTTCGCTCTACGACCCCCCTTGACCACGACCTTACTGGTACCTTCCCTCCCCCAAGGAGAAAAGGGCACCAGTTATGTAAGTCCTAGGGGTGCGGAGTAAACCCACCTCGTCTGAGCTGCAGGACATTAAACTTCCAAGCACTTCATCCTCAACACATGACATTAAACTATGATCCGGTCATGGGCTTCGTGTGTAGGGTCCCCCCAGCTCGGACATTTTTTACACCACCCGTCTCTACAGAGACGGGGTCACCCCCTCCACAAGGGATGATATCCTCCTTCTCAGAGTAGCGTATGTCCATGGGAGAATGGTAACCACCATGGTGTAAGTCCCCTATCCCCTCTTGCGGAAGTCTTCACCCATGCGTCTCCATAATTCCCCACTACCAAGGTCAGTGGAGGGCGCGATAGGGAATGAGGCACCTCCCATCACTGGTCCCAAATCCCTCTCTCGCTGCGCTTTTCCGCACTTCGGGCCTCCATCCAGGAGTAAGTCCCAGCACCATGGGCCACCTAATGTATAAGCCCCTCTTCGCTTCTCACGGACACACCCTTCGCGACGTGATCGTCAGGTCCTTGCTGCCTCTTGTTTCTCACATCGAGCATGACTCACATGCGCTTAGAGTAAGCATCGACCATGGAAATTCCTTCGTCCATCATGATGTTAAATTGTATTCCCTTGTCCCGCATGACCTTAAACTGCCCACCCATTTGAAATACGAGGTATTTGATCCGTGTCACAATATGGTACGTAGGAATCCTCCATGAGGTTCAATCCCACCCGTCATTTCTTCACGTCAGGTTCTATCCTCGTCCGGCAAGATGCTAAACTGCATTCCTGTCTGACGAAAAGCCATTGTGACCAACCCAAACTACGAGTTCTTTGATCCATGTCAAGGTATGGTACATAGGAAGCCTCACGAGGTTCAAGCCCATCTCCCATCAGACCAAGGTCCCTCATTTACTTCGGTTCACCGACACCCACCTCCATTCCCGAACTACGAGGTCTTTGATCCATGTCAAGGCAGGGTACGTAGGAAGCCTCACGAGGTTCAAGCCCACCACTGGAGGACCCCCAGGTTCACCTTCACGTAAGTTCGCTGACGAAACCAACCTGAACTATGAAGACTTTGATCCATGTCAAGGCATGGTATGTAGGAATCCTCCCTGAGGTTCAAGACCACACATCATTTTTTTCACGTCGAGTTCATCCTCATCCATCATGACGTTAAACTATATACCCTCGTCTAGCATGACGCTAAAATGCATTCCAGTCCGACGGCAAGACATTGTGACCAACTTAAACTACGAAGACTTTGATCCATGTCAAGGCATGGTACATAGGAAGCTTCCCTGAGGTTCAAGCCCACCACCCATCGGACCAAGGTCCACCTCCACGTAGGTTCGCTGATGAATCCCCCTTTAAACTATGAGGTCTTTGATCCATGTCACGGCATGGTACGTAGGAAGACTCCCAGAGGTTCAATCCCACCATCTGTTGGTCATCCCAACCCATCTTCGTGTCCATTCACCAGTACCCGGGCAGCCTAGTGTGTAAGCCCCACACGATCCGGACCATGGTCCTCGCTCACGTCGGCCTTCCGGCGTCCACACCTGAACTACGTGGTCTTTGATCCATGTCAAGGCATGGTATGTAGGAAGCCTCCATAAGGTTCAATCCCATCACCCAGTCGTTCTGACCTCACCCACGTCGGTTCACCCATGTCCCACATGACGTTAAACAGTATTCCACAACCCCCTTTGAACTACGTGGTCTTTGATCCGTGTCAAGCCATGGTACGTAGGAAGCCTCACGAGGTTCAAGCCCACCACCATTGGACCAAGGTCCACCTTCACGTCGGTTTGTTGACCATGCCCATCGGACCGAGGTCCAACTTCAGGTTCGTTCGCTGATGAAATCCATCGGGCTAAGGTCCACCTTCACGTTGGTTCACCGGCACCATCCCGAACTACGCAGACTTTGATTCCCTGCAACGGGGATACGTAGGAGGTATCTTCGAAACTCAAGCTCAACTTCACCGTCTCCCTTGTGATGGTCCCGTTTCATTTCCCCTCCACTTCATTCAACTCTACATCACTGATCCTGATTCTCACCCGGACATCCATATCCCAGCAAGATCATACCATTCCACTCCTCTCCGCAGCCGCCCATAGGCTGGTCCCGGTATCGGCACCCCTTCAAGGGAAATTCCTCAATCCGATCCGTTCCAGCTAATGCTCTGATCGGGATGATCCGTCTCCGCTGGACGTTAAACCTGCGGCATACCCTGTGTTAAAGACCGGAAGCTGAGGAAAACCTCAGATATATGTCTATGGCATACAATTCCCCGTGCTCGATGTGGGATTCCTCGGGCTTTCACGCCCTCGAGAATCCCCATGACAAGGGACAAAAGACAGACATGTCAGTTCCCCAGCATCCAGACACGCTACTGATAGCTCGACGTGACTACTCCCCAGACTGAAGGTTGCTACGCTGACCGGAACCTTTGGAATGTCCCGATATAAGTAGTGTAATTAACCAGCATCCATGGAAACATAGAACTGGGAAGAGTTTCATGAACAACCTATTAAATCAATGAGGGAGACCCGGATTAGGTGATAAGCTCCGAGGAGGAATCCATGGAAGGAAGAACCGACATCCCATAATCTCTTTTCGATCAAGGTGCAGACGTCCCTGGATAAGGAGCGAATGCCACCCGCCTTTGGAAAGCGGGAATGCGGGGCAACAGTGCAGCACGTCCACCCTCCACAGACGGATGCGCGTGCACCCCCGTGAAAGCGTCAGAAACAGAAATGGTGAACCTGACGTGAAAGTATTCTCCTCAATGTGGAGATTAGTAGCGTTTGAGAGACTAGTAGATTGATGTGTCATCGGATCCAGATATCCGGCACTGGGTCCCTCCAAGCAAACGGCAGGCCTGGCGTGAAACTCACCGGATGCTGGGGAAGTAGAGAGTGGGGCATTCTGTTCTGAAATGTTTTGGCGTGGATCCTTCTTACATACGTGGAGAATGGAATGACTCTGGGGCACTGGTTTTCAATCCTCTTCCTCGAGGGGCTGATGAGTTGATCTCTCTGTTTCCCAGGAACCAGGTTGTTGTTGTGGAGACACGATCCACACCCACTCGCCTACGCAGGGGCAGGGGAAATACCAGCACAGCCACCTTGCATGGCTCCGCTACCTCCACGACGGCTTCAACATCCGTGAATACGGGCCACCAACATCCCCTCTCCCCATCAGAGATCATCCAGCGAAGGATGATCAACAACCTTGTACACAGGTACGAGGAGGAAGGGGTCATCCCAACTCAGGATATGGCCCGCCTGGACCTGGAGGCATCCAGGCCCCGCCGTCAAAACCACCCTAACAAGCCACATAGGGAGCCCATGTTCCCCACCCCAACATTCAATCGTTTCGGGAGCCTGTCCCCGGAACGCCTCGACGACTCCTCGCCTTATGCTAATGAGACGGGTGATGTCCACCTCGGCCCGCTCAGAGTCTTGATCCAAGGGCTCCAGGCAAGGGCTCCCCTTCGGCCGCGTCAGCACCGTCGTCTGACTTAGCAGGAAGAACAAGTAGGCTATTCCTCTACACCACATGTGCTAGCTCATCTGACCCGACGTCAGCGTCGGGCTAGGGATGAGGACGCTCACCAAGATACGTCGACTTCAACAACTACTGTAGACCAAGCCACCACCGACGTACGTCATGGAGTTCCTTCATACACTGAGAAGGGGCACTACTTCACCCGATCGGGATCGAGGCCTTAGCCTCCCCACGGACAGGCTGTGTTGACTCTCGGGGTCACAGGCCTGAGCGATGATTACCGCAAAGCAATCCGCGGTGACGTCACTCCATACGGAGGTCCTCCCCGTACAACCATTCCACAGAGTGTGGGCTTTCCTGGTCCGATGCTCATCATGGAGGTATGACTCGTGCTACCCCCATCCCGAATGAAGACCTGCTCCACGGTAGTGACGCTCGGTGCAGAAACCTCTCCCGCGCCCACTATACAGGGTATGGAGTCCCTCCTCCTTCCCCCGACCGCTGATCTGAAGGCACTGTCCATCCGGTCCTTCTCCAATGTGGGTGTCTTCCCTAAGTCCTCCCTGCCACTGGCGAAGGACCTCCTCGCCCCGGAAACTTGAGGAGTGAAGGTCAGCCTCGCTCCGCCCGCACCATCCATAGAGGTCCTCCCCATGTACCCTTCGACATTTTCCCCGGTTCCCCTCACACCCTGGCCACCTCGAGTGGGGGACCTCTCTTCCACGGAGCCAGCGCCGCCCCAAGACTACATATTGAGAATCCACCATGTCCTGAAGAGCCACCCCAGGGTAGAAGAGCGGTTCGTCGCCGCCACAGGAAGAATCCTGGGGGGGAGCGGGTGGAGATCAAACTGGCTTGTTTCTCGGATTCTGAAGTGGAATGTGACTCAGCGATAGAACCTTCTCCCTGCTGCTCCACATCAATGATTGGGGCAGGAACCAGGCGCGTCAGCCTCATTCTCTCGGAATGCGAGGTCCACCGAATTCCCACCTCTCTCCGCAGGTACATCCAGGAGGAAGAAATCGTGGAAATTCTGCAGGTCTCGACCATGAAATCACCACCATTGTCACAAGAAGCGCCCTCTACCACTACCAGAGATCACGAAGAGATATTTTGGGGAAAAATGGCGGTAGAGAAACGTCATGACCTATCACCGGCAACCACAACTCATGTGCCTGAATCTATGGCTATCAACCCATCATATCATGATATCGTGGTCAGGTCACCTCACTCTTCAGATGATGTCCCGGAATTTGACGGCCAGTCATATCGTTCGCCATATTCTCCGCCGCCAAGTTTACTGTCCCAGAGGTCCGCCTAGGTACCGATACCGGTCCCTCAGCCACCCCCAGTTGACGAGTGGGGCAATACAGGGCCAGAACCCGAGTCCAAACCCAGGAGCTTTTGGATCATTCTCACAGCAGATAACTTTCCGGAGGAGTTCTGGATGACGGCATCGCCAAACATTCGCGCACCAGAGTCCCTTACCCCAGAAGAAGTGGGGTGCTTTTGCCGAACCCTATGGGCGACACACTTCTGCCTTTGTTACGAGAGGGTGATGTAACCCAGAAGTCGAGAGAACTTTGAAGAAATCGGCAAGGAATGTCGCCTGATTGATTTGGCCACACTACATGTGCCCCAACACCCTAAGTCACCGGGCCGTCAGATCATATTTCAATGGAAATGTGTTTAGAGTTTCAATGTAGTCCGCAGAGTCATCAGGGAAGCTACCCCCCATGTGCAAGTCCATGGCTAGGAGCACTATGTCGCTCTCCTCTTCATCCCTATCAGACGACAGCCCGATTCGTTATGCGACATTGAGGACATGACCTCGATAGGGGTCGCGGTCTACATGGCTGACGTAGAGGACAAGGAAGACGAGCTTGAATTTCTCGATGGAGACCTACCCTCCGAGGGCGTACTTCCACTGCTGGACCCATCAGGTAGGGTTACCCATTAGTAGAGGAACCTTCTAGGCCTCCCTGCACCCACTGAGTCGCTGGTACTCAGTTGAAATTCCAGTAAGGGTATGGAGCACGTCAGAACTATCAAGCACTCCGACCCGTCCGCCTCTGTACAGAAGACAGACGAAGATCCCGAGAAGGCCGCGTTACACCAGCAGATTGCTGAGCAGAAGAGGCTGGTTGACGAACTCTTGGCCGAGCACGCTGCAGAGCGGCGACCCGACTATTGTAATCCCAAGCCGGGGCAGGAGGCGCAGGAACAATTCCCCCTGGTGAGATGCCTCCGGACAACCCTGATCATGCTACTTCTGCAGACAGGGCAGAAGCCGGAACATACGGAAAGAGGGCATGATATGTCTTGCCAAACCCTCCTGAACAACGGGGAAATATGAAGAATCTTGTTCGGGTTCCCCTAGTCGCCCCACAGGCTGTTCTGCCTGTCACCCCACAGGCTGTTCCGTCAGTCGCTCCACGAGCCACCGAAGCCATCTACCGTGTCGAAGAACCTGGCAACACACTTGTGATTAGGGATCCCCGTCAAGACAGGGATCACCATCCGAATGATCTTATAGTGGCACTCATAGCCCGTCTCGAAGTGTTGGAAACGCAGCAGGTGGCAGTCCCACTGGATTGCAAGCAGTATCCCGCGTGGGTAGATGATATGCCCGCACCCCTGGGTTTTGGGAACCCCACTTTCTCGCCCTTCAATGGGACAGGGGACCCGCTGCAGCACTTGGCCCATTTTTCTCCCAGGTGTGGCCCCATGCTGGGGACTCCAGACCAGCAAGAAGCTGCCAAGCTCAGATGTTTCGTGCAAACATTGGAAGATCATGTATTCGTCATGTACAACCAGATCCCTATCGGATCGGTGACCGATTGGGAGGATCTTCACCGGTAGTTCCTATACCAATTCAGCTCCACCATGCGGAAGACCAGCATTGCAGACCTCTTTAAGTGCATGAAATGGTCTGATGATCGAGTCGTAGATTTCATCTCCCGGTGGAAGGGTCTTAAATAATCCCTCGATATGCCACCGAATCAGGAGAAATTACTGACGATGTGTGGAGGGAACGTTAAAACGGAGCTGGTACCTTTCCTGATCACCCAAAACTATCCTGGAGGGTTCGAGGATTTCTCAGATAAGGCTCAGAGCCTTAAGGAGGCTCTGAAACAGGCTAGTCAGGCACGTTCGTTGCCCCCTATGATCCCAGCCAGGAGGAATGCCAGAGCCAAACCCGCCGCGGTGGCCCAAATAGAAGCCCCCAGGTAGCTGGAATTACTGCCAGCGGCACCAGCCCTGCAACCCCACAGAGGTCCTCCACCTCAAGTGTAGGCTCCTGCCGAGCAATGATCGCCTTAGAACCGACTTGTTCCTCCACGCAATGCGCCACCCCCACCTAGGCGAGACAATCAGGAGCCGCCTCCTTGGCAGGCCCCTCCGGGCCCTCGTTAGGTCCAGGCCCCCAGTGCCCCCTATCCGGTAAAAAGGCACCAGACTTATTCGTTTGATGAGAATCAGGTCCCTGGTTACTTCCAAAGTGCTCTAGAGCAAGGGATTGTGCGCCTACCCGAGTACAGAAGGCCGACGGAGGCAAATCTTACAGATCACCCCAACTACTGTCCTTATCATCGGATTCCGGGGCACACCCTCAAGAAAGGCTATGTGTTTAAAGACTGGCTTCAAGACCAGGTCAACAACAACATAGTCAGGTTGGGACTGACACCAACACAAGTAGAAAGTGTCTTTGTAGGGTCAGAGATTGGTTGCGGCAGCGAAGGTGAGTGGCAGCAGGTTCCCAGCTGCGGGTCCCAGAGATACGATGACTGGATGGCTCAAAAAACCATCGTTCGTGCCCATGGTATCATCCGGGCATGCCTGAAGCAGCCGGAACCTTAAGAAGAAGTATCCAGTACCTCCGCATCACCTTCACAGTCGACCTCTTCCCAAAAGGGAAAACAGGGACGACACAAGAAGAAACAACGTCCTCCGCCGGTGCCGTCATCATCCTACACTCTTGGCGACTTTATGACCCTGAAATGGGGATTCCTCCCAGAATCCACCTGGTAGTGGATGACTCGTCGAGCGACAGCCAGGGGTACGCTTCGGTTAACACCGTGGAGCTAGTAAAGCCCTATGTGATCCACGACGAGGGGGAACACCAGGCGAAAACCACTAACGTTTCCAACTGACGTCAACGTCAGCAGAACCGCAACCAAGCCGGTCGTCGAGGCACGTTAGCAGGCACTTTCAGCCAGGTCGTGCACGCTACTGAGACCAGACAGCAGGCTCAGCGCAGAACTCAGCATGTGTAACCCCATCTGAGGCCCTCAGCTCTACCTCCACCGCCGTTTGTGCTACTAGATCAGGCCGGACCGCCTCTTCCGTATCACGGTCAGTCTTTCCCAACTACAGGCCAGTCTCCGCTATCCGATCCTAGTCCGAAAAATACTCTCCATGCTTCAACTAGTAGGCAATGGGATTTTCCCAGCACTAGCGAACCGCCGGTTCAACTGGCAGGACCCGCTAGGACCCCAACTGTAGAACGACCTCCTGTAAGTAGAGGCTTGAGTTTGACATGAAAGTACGATGTCCTGAAGCACCTGGTCGGAATTCCAGCAAGGCTTTCTTTCCTTGAGGCCCTTCGCAAGTCTTTTGAAATGTGCGAGGCACTTTCCGAGGCCCTAATGGGCCCCCTCTAGTTTGAGACGGAGGTGGCGGCCGCAGAAGCCTTCCATGCCGAGGAAATTGAGAACGCCGAATGTCAGGTGGTTATCTTGTTCTCTAGTGAATATGAGGACCCTCCTATAGAGGGGAATATTTGGCCACTGTACATCACTGGCCACTTCAATGGTGTTGAAGTCTGCTGCTGCTTCTTTGACATGGGTTCCGGAATCAACCTAATCCCGACTAGGACACTGCGAAAGCTGTGTCTGTCTGAAGATGATTTAACTCCCTATGACCTCAGAATCCAGGGATACGATAGGACTGATCAAACCCTAGTCGGCATGATCCGCCTGAAGACTCAGTTCGGTGGCTTAATTGCCAGCACCGAGTTGATAGTCGTCTCTCAGGACACCGCCTACGACGCATTAATGGGTAGTCCATGGCTCCAACTGCATGCACCAGTCTCTTCGTCATATCACCAGTGCCTCAAATACTCTCTCAATGGTCAAGTAGGCGTGCTCCAAGAAGATGAGTCTCCTTTCGCCTCTTGTGAGGCCCGCTATCTGGATGATGATTATTACAAGAGTAAGGATAATAAAATCCTAGTAAGTGAGGATGAACCCGCCCCTGTCACAAGTGATCCCTGGGTAAGCATGGGTGGCGCCTAAATCCTATCGATCCACCGATTAGAGGCCACGACCCCTGACATGAGGCAATGTTTTGTTATTTCGAGTATGAAAGGAAGGAATGTCCCCATGTCCAAGAGACGACAGAAAATCACCTCGTACTCCTACACCAACTAGGCTCAGGTGATCCCAGAGCCTCCTACACCTGTGCGGTACTGGAATGTCAAGCTTATGACAACAACGATACTCCATACGTGCCTCTTCCACCGGGCTGGAATCAACCGTCTCTGTCTGACACATCACCACTGCTTTGATATCATCAAATGTGGACCTTTGGGCCGAAGGCTAGATGGGATAGGGTCGACTGCCTTCATTGCTCTGGACTCAATGGCGAGTGAGTCTCCTGATATGATGACCACTTCTGCCCAGGCCGACACCAGCTTCCCCATAGGTTTTCATGGCCCAGAAATAGCTCCCTATGTGGGGAACCCTTCCACGGGTGGAGAAGAAGATCTGGAGGATGCTCCCTCCGCCTTCGAGGAATGCATCTCTACCACAGTTGATGAACTGGTACAGGTGAACCTTAGTAGCGAGGCAGATTCGAGACCAACATTGATCAATGTAGCTATGTCCCCCGATGAGCAGCAGAGGTACGTAGACTTTCTCAAACAACACTGTGATGTGTTATCCTGAAGTTATGGTGAGATGCCATGACTACATCCTCAAGTAGCCGTTCACTGTTTGGGCCTCCCGGCAAACCATCGCGGGTTTAAGAAGCCTCCCAGGATGATGCACCCTTCTCATGGTGTTATGGTTGAGGCCGAAGTTGACAAGCTTATCAAAGACAACTTCGTTAAGGAAGTCCAGTACCCCAAGTGGCTTGCCACTATTGTGCCAATCAGGAAGAAGAATGGGCAGATCAGAGTCTGCATCCACTTTCGTGACCATAATCACTACTTCCCAAAGGATGACTTCCCCCTCCCAGTGACTGAGTTATTGATTAATTCAATGGCCGGGTTCCAAGCTCTCACTTTCATGGATGGGTATTCCGGGTACAACCAGATCTGGATGGCCCCCGAGGACGAGGAGTCCACCACCTTCAAGGCTCCCTAAGGTACCTTTTTCTACCAGGTTATGCCTTTTGGCTTCAAAAATGAAGGTTCCACTTATCATAGGGCCATGCATCGCATATTCAAGCCGATTCTCGGGACGTTGGTGGAATGCTACATAGATGACCTAGTGGTCAAATCATGTCTACGCCAGGACCATCTCAAAGAACTTGAGAAAGTGTACAGTTTCTTCCATTCCTGTCACCTGAAGATGAACCCGTTGAAGTGTTCCTTCAGGGCCACCTATAGGAAGTTTATTGGCTTTCTTGTTAGATACCGAGGCACTGAAATCAGCCCAGATGATATCCAGGCCATCAGACAAATGCCTCCCTTGAGCAATATTCTGGAACTTTGAGGTCTCCAAGGACACTTAGCCTATATATTCCGATTCATCGCGAATCTGGCCGGCAAGTGTAAGCCCTTTTCCCGACTCATGACGAAAGGCACCGCTTACGAATGGGATGACGAGTGTCGGACCACCTTCAAGGAAATGAAGCAGTATCTGCTCCAACCTCCGGTTTTGATGCCACCCGTCTCCGGAAGGCCGCTGGTCCTTTACATGACCGCCCTGGAATGATCCCTCGGTGCACTTCTGGCCCAGGAGAATAACGAGGGTACTGAGAACAGTCTCTACTATCTCAGCCACATGCTTCTCGATACGGAGGTCAGATACTCCCCTATTGAAAAGAGATGCCTTGCGCTCATTTTTTCTATACAGAAGTTGCGGCATTACCTGAAGCACCATGAGGTAAAATTGGTCTCCTGGGTAGACCCACTGAAGTACATCATAAACTGCCCCATGTTGACTGGACGACTAGCACGGTGGGCGGTGATTCTCCAGAAGTTTGATATCAGGTTCGTGCCGCAGAAGGACATTAAGGGACAGGTGTTGGCAAGCTTTTTAGCTCCCCATCCAACCTCCATGGATCAATCCCTGGACATGGATTTTCCTGATGAGACGATCCTATCAGTCGATCGTGTTGTCCCATGTTGGCAAATGCACTTCGACGGTGCCTCCCGGAGCCCCACCGGTAGGAGGCTCAATGATCCTAAGCTCAATAGAGTGGGCCTGGGTATTGTCTTCATTACCCCGGCGCAAGTCGTCCTTTCATACTCGTTCCTCTTGTTAGAGGGTTGTACTAACAACGAGGCAGAGTATGAGGCTCTCATCACCAGCCTTGAGATGGCCCTCGAGATCGATGTGCCCCACCTACATGTGAAAGGAGATTTCGAGATGGTAATCAAGCAGGTCAATGGAAGTCATGTCATTAGGAAGTCGGAGCTTGTGCCATTGATGGGGTGCACCCTCCACCTAATGGCCCAGTTCACCACTCGGCCAGAGGTCACCCATGTCCCTCGGTCACAGAACGGTCGAGCTGACGCTTTGGCCGACTTAGCTGTTTCACTCGCGGAACCCGATCAAGATGATTTGATTATACATGTGGCACACTGGAGAGTCATCTCCCTTGTCACCCAAGAAGACAATGACGACACGCGGGTAAGTCATCTCACTACCAGACTCGCTACGTCAGGGGTCCTGGGTTCGTCAAGAAATAGTGGCCGAGGACGCTCCCGACTGGAGGGAACCTTTTGTCGAGTATCTACAAAATGGTCGCCTCCCGGACGACCGGGCTGAGCGCGAGTGAATTCGACGCCGCACGCTGCAATTTACCCTTGAGAGTGGCCCTAGTCTTGAACAGATCCTTTATAACCGGAGCTTCGATGGAAGAATCCTCTGTTGCATTCAAGGTGTAGAGATTCCTAAAGTTATGCAAGCGGTCTACGCCAGTTTCTGTGGTGCCCATCAAGATGGGCCGAAGCTGTCCCATCAAATCCGAAGGTTGGGGTACTTCTGGCCCTCTATGATCCACGATTGTATTGGGTATGCCAAGAGATGCCACACGTTCTTAGTTCACTCCAACTTCCTGCATCGACCGCCGGAGCCCCTCCACCCCACCAAGTACTCCTAGACATTTGCGGTACGGGGACTTGATGTAGTGGGACCATATCCACATGCAACAGCTCGCCAGTGTAGGTTCATCTTGACTGCTACAGATTTCTTTTCCAAGTGGGCAGAGGTAGTTCCACTCAAAGAGGTCAAGGCCCGTTCCATCGTCGACTTTTTGAGATCCAATATTATCCACCGGTTTGGGGTCCCTCACGCCGTCCTCATCGATAACGACACCAACTTACGAGCGGCTGAGCTGAAGAAATTGTACGCCAAGTACGACATCCGTTCAAACCATACCTCTCGCTTTCACACTTAGGAAAACAGACAAATCGTGGCATTCAACAATACCCTCTCCAACATTCTGTAGAAGATGGTCGGTCAGAATATGAAATGTTGGCCAAACAAGCTCCCCAATGCCCTCTGGGCTTATCGGATGATGACTCACAACTCCACCCAGGTGACCCAATATTCCCTGGTGTATGGGGCTGAGGCTGTCCTACCCATCGAGATCTAGCTGTCATCATTACGCACTGTAGTCTATGACCAGCAGGCGCCAGATGAGGTGGCCGAAATCCGTCTAGCTGAATTAGAAGCACTAGAAGAGAACCGACATCGTGCCCTGCACAATCCGGAAAGGCATCAGAATAAGATAGTGAGGGCCTTCAACAAGAAGGTTTGCCTCCATTATTTTCTTCAGGGCGACCTAGTGCTGGCCCTTCGAGCGCCAATGATCCCTGGTAGGAAACCACCCAAGATAGAACCCAAATGGGAAGGGCCTTATATCATCCATAAGGTTTACCCCAATGGGGCATACTCCTTGCTGACCATGGATGGTGAGTGCGTAACTCCTCCCACCAATGCCAGGTTTCTCAGCCAGTACTTTGCCTGATCCTATATGGTCCTGCATGACCTTAAACTGCATCACCTTCCTACAGGACGATAAACTGCAAAGTGGTCCTGCACGACCTTAAATTGCATCACCGTCCTGCAGGACGATAAACTGCAAAATGGTCGTGCACGACCTTAAACTGCATCGCCATCCTGCAGGACGATAAACTGCAAAATGGTCTTGCACGACCTTAAACTGCATCGCTGTCCTACAGGACGATAAACTACAAAATGGTCCTATATGACCTTAAACTACATCGCCGTCCTGCAGGACGATAACCTGAAAAATGGTCATGTAGGACCTTAAAATGCATCGTCGTACTACAGGACGATAAACTGAAAAATGGTCCTGCACGACCTTAAACTGCATCGTCGTCCGGCAGGACGATAAACTGAAAATGGTCCTGCACGGCCTTAAACTGCATCACCCTCCTGCAGGATGATAAACTGAAAAATGGTCCTACATGACCTGAAACTGCAACTTCGTCCTATAGGACGATAAACTGCAAAATGGTCCTGCACGACCTTAAACTACATCACCGTCCTGTAGGACGATAAACTGCAAAGTGGTCATGCACAACCTTAAACTGCAACGCCATCCTGCAGGACGATAAACTACAAAATGGTCCAACACGACCTTAAACTGTATGGTCCAACACGACCTTAAACTGTATGGTCCAACACAACCTTAAACTGTATGGTCCAACACGACCTTAAACTGTAGGGTCCAACACGACCTTAAACCGTATAGTCCTGCACGACCTTAAACTGCACCGCCGTCCTGCAGGAGGATAAACTACAAAATTGTCCGATCTCTATGACCTTAAACTAAGATCTCCCCCCGTCCTTATTACAAGACATCAAACTGCAAGCCAGTCAGGCCTCCCTCACCAATGCGCAGCCTCGGGCCCCTTGGCCTTCGTCGACTCGGACTCTCTTATGGGATTGTACGGTGTGGTGTGGGATTACATCCTCATTCACGTCGGGTCACCCGCCGTATCATATATATACCTATTTAAGACACATTTCTCATCTAGAAGAACTTTAAACTGCGTTTCAAGAACTATGTGTGGCTTGATTCCCATCTTAATGAGATACGTAGGAACACTCAGATGCCTCGTCTTGAGCCCAACCCCAAGCTCTTCTCTCCCGCTATCCCCCTAGGAATTGTTTCCTTGGAGGGTCCTTGCACAGCAAGGAGTAGGATTTCTTATCCCCCCTCATACAACCCCATTTAGACAAAGATTATAAGGGTTGCACCATGTGCCCACTCCCGTTCTTCTATCCTCCAACGTCCTCACCGCACAACGTTAAACTGCATGTCCTTCAATAACTACGTATGGATTTATTCCCATCCTAATGGGATACATGGGAACTCCCATGCATTTCTTCCGTTGGCCCAGTGAAAAAGCCAAAATCTTCCCCTCAGGTCAAGGCATATGGCAGGTTGCACACTTTTTCCCCAACT
Source organism: Viscum album (assembly GCA_963277665.1). Lineage (NCBI taxonomy): Eukaryota > Viridiplantae > Streptophyta > Magnoliopsida > Santalales > Viscaceae > Viscum > Viscum album. The sequence continues at coordinate 1,903,453,256 of OY728127.1, forward strand.
CGCATCGAGCAAGCCTCGACCCTGCTGCACGTCCACCCTGGAGATGTTTGCCTCTTTTGTGGATCGATACATCTATGCTTCACCCACTCTTTCACTGGGAGTCCATCATTTTTTCACACCTGGAGGGACCCACAAGAACGGCCTGGATACTACGCCCTAGGTCTCTCCTACCGATACGGGCCAACGCCCTAGAGGATTTCCAAGAAACAAGCCGATACAAGTCTCATGTTACGAATTCTGTCAACGGTCGATGCTCATTTGATGCTCCCATATCAGGTCGCCATAGGAACGCTGTGTTTTGAACATGGTCAACAGTGTCCGAGATCCTCGGGTCCACCCCGATATGTCCGAAACATCGAGTACAGTAACTCGTTCTTCCCCATCCTAAAGTGACAAACTTCCCTCCGGGTGGTGTCAGCGGTCGGGCCCACGACCCCGATTCACTAATAAGGAATGTATGGAGTGGTGTAGGATTACATCCTCTTTCATGTCAGGTTACATTCCATGTCGTACACACTTCCGAATGAAATACAATTATCTCTTTCCCCGTCCTTTTGGTAAGACGTTAAACTGCGAGTTAGTCAGGCCGTCCAGAAAAAGGCCCAGCCTCATGCCTCCTTCACCGAGGCCTAGCCTTAGGCCCCTTGGCCTTTTCGGGCCCCCGGCCCAGGTCCTCTATTAATGGGAGTGTATGTTGTGGTGTGGGATTATTTCCTCATTCACATCGGTTTATTCACCGTACCGTACACCTCCCTTGTTTGGGTGTATATTACTCCCCTCCTCATCCCACATGACGTTAAACTGCATCTAGAGAACTACGTGTGTCTTTATTTCCATCCTCATGGGATATGTAGGATCAGCTGAATGTCTAGGCTTCGGGTCCAGCCCCATCTCTTGGGAATCTTCATCCCACCTTGGCCCCTTGGTCTACCCTTCCTCCACGAGGGGATTATATGGTGTGGTGTGGGATTATGCTCTCATTCACGTCGGTCTTGTAATGACCACGCCATGTACCTCTCCCTCCCGAACTATTTTGTCGACCCTTTTAGGTGATTCACCAATGTACCTTAGGGTACTCTGGTTTATTACCTGGAATGCCAAACTTTACTCATACAAGTCCGCACCCGCTTTCCAGGCATTGTGTATCCCTGCATCAGGGCTTCCATCATCTTTCACACTCGAAGGGACCCCCAAGAATGGCCTGGATACTGCACCCAAGGGCTCTCCAACCGTTACGGGCCAAAGCCCTCGAGGGTTTCAGACAACAAATCGATAGAATCTCGTGTTGTGAGTATGGTCAGCGGTCGATGCTCGTTTGTTGTTCCCACCTAAGGCTAACGCGATATGGACGCTACTTTTCTACCACGGTTAATAGTTTTCCTCTATCACCACGCCAAACCCATTAAGCCTGAAATGTCGGTTACATGATTCGCATCCTTCTCCAGTCTCATCATGTCTATGTAGAGTCTCAGAACTCTTGGTATTGTTCCTCTGTACACACCCACACCTTTGGGGAACAATCCATGTCAAAGGTGTCCTTCGGGGCTCTCTGCCGACTCTCCTTTGATGGACACCCAAAGTATTGCGATAAGGATCCCCCCCATTGTTTCCCACACCGAGTTTAACTCACGTGGGCTTAGGGATCAGGTTGATGTCTATTCTTACTCGGGAAGTTGTCACCATTCATGGTCCGAGTTCTAAGACCATAAACTAAGATCCATCTAGAAATACGTTCATCTTGATTACCATCCTCATGGGATACGTAGGACCGCCCGGACGCTTTGTCTTTGGGTCCATCCCATTTAGGGAGCTAGTCTCTCCCCCCCTCTTTTGACATCTTACCTCTATATAGGCCCCTCATCCTAAGGTCTCCCTCTCTGAGTGGCGTACAGTGTGATGTGGGATCATGTCTCCATCAATTGTGTTTCATGACACTATGCACATTCCCCGCCTAGAATCACCTCTACTACATCTGCGCCGCATGACGTTAAAATGCATGCTTGGTCCTGTCACACGACCCTAAACTGTGACATTATCATCCTGGCTGCATGACAAAAAACGGCACTGCATTGTGATGACATCATTGTAGAGGACATCTCGTTGGGTATTGGTCACATTCCATGCCATTTGTCAATGCCTATCACAGCTTGATTCATGTGGCGACACCAGGACCTGCTACCATAGGCCTGTCTCTTCTCAAAAAAAAAACCACTCGCATTAACGAAAAAAAAAGATTTATCAAATTCCGCTTCTTTCAGTGCAAGGGCCACACTCGCACTTCCATTTTTTCCCTAGAACTGGTATCTTACCCTGTCACCCTTCAGAACTACGTATGGCTTGATTCTCATCCTCATGAGATACATAGGAGCGTCCTGGCACTTCCCCGCTGGCCCAACCTAACCTTCGTGTTCGGTCCATCGACTCGAGCATTTCCCCAGAGAACACATGATATGTAGGGCTTAGGTCCTCATTTGCGTCGGGTTTTTTAACCGCGTTTCCATGTGTCCCCTGCCCCCTTTACCCATTCGTGGTCCGAATTCTACGATCGAAAACTAAGATCTCCCTGTTTGAAAGGACTCTGCTCCCTTTATCTAATACGTCTCGTTGTCGTATTCAGATGTGTTTTTGACAAAGATCCAGAAGTGTGGGATTATCATGGGGACATTCCCCTCGTCCCATGAACAAGCTTCGTGAGATCTCTATTTGGATCCTCATCTGCTTCCACATCCAAAAGGACCCTCAGACGACATGGATACTAGGCTTAAGGGTTCTCCATGGATGCTGGACCTAAGGTCCCTCCAATCGTTTCGGGCCAACGTCCCTAAGTATCTTTGACAACATTTGCGACCTGGTCCCGTGTTTCGAACATGGTCAACAGTCAACCATCATTTGTTTTCCCCCATTCTAGGCTAACACAATATGGACACTACATTTCCGCCACGGTTAACAGTTATCCCCTATCGTCATGCCGCCGTAATTGTGATCCAAATCTCGAGCGTCATGATTCACACATTTCCACTTCCTCATGTTCAAGTGGAATTCCAGCATATTCGGCTCTATTTCTTCGTGCATCTATGTGCGCCACATGGGCGTGTTAGTATCATGGGGTCAGTATTCACCAAGCGTCTCTCCACCCTAACTTGCCCTTTTCTGTGTCGGGAAAGTCCCACCACTACTTGTTTCTCACACCGAGCATGACTCACGTGGGCTTAGTAGTTTTTCCAGGATGTGTACCAACATGGCTAGGTCTCATCGTCCTTCATGACGTTAAACTAAGCTTCCAAAAATATGTATGGCATGATTCCCCTCCTCATGGGATACGTAGAGACACCCTAGTATTTTTCATAGGGTCCAGCCCATAGAAATTTCTTTATTTTCTCCAGAACTATGTATGTATTGATTCCCATCCTCATGGGATACGTAGAGACATCCTGGTATTATGCCTAGGGTCCAGCCCTTAGAAATCATTAATCCCATCCTTCCCCTTTCCGGCCCCCTTGTCGGACCCCTCATTAGAGAGGCCCTGTCCCAAAGAAGGAAGGATCCATGACTAAACCAACGCGCCCATCTGGCGTACTCCTACCACGGTGGTGTAACTACCTAAATGTCAAATCCTTTTCGGACAAACCATAACTCCATATTCCATGCTTTTAGTGCCACTTATTCGGACCCTCGTCCCCTTTCATGTCTGAAGGGACCCCCTAACGGCCTGGTCTCATGCCGCATCAGCTCACCTACCGTCATGGGCCAACGTTCCGGAAGACTGGTCATATTTGGAGAGACCCCCTAACAGTATGGATGTTTAACCTACTATCCGCCAACTATCCTGGTTCAACGTCTCGAATGATTGACTGACAACATTTGTGACATGGTCCCGTGTTTCGAACATAGTCAATGGTTGGCCCTTATTTTTTATCCCCATTTCTGGCTAACGCAGTAAGGATACCGCTTCTCCTCCATGGTTAAGGACTGTCCTTTATTGTCACGCGATCCCTATAGTGCTCTGAATCTTGGGCATCATAATTCACTCTTCCTGTTTCCGTCTGTTCAGACTGATTTCAGTGCCCCTGGCGTTGCACCGTTGCATGAGGGCACGCTGAAGAAACAGTAATTCGGCTATTTTGAGAAATTACTTCTCTAGCCAAGCCTCTCCCATCTTTCGGAAATCCGTACGGGTATTCCTAATCCTGGATGCCTGGAGCTTGGTCTCCACTCCTATGATAGGTTGGACAAGAAGACAAGTATCTCCTCTTTCTCACATGAGGCTTGACCCACGTGAGCTTGGGGAATTATCGCCGAACATCCCGCAAACATTGTAGGGGTGTAATGAGCCGATTCAAATAGTGGAAATCATGCATGCTACGACATTCAAAACAAAGAAGGAAGAAATTGAAGCGTGAAAGTACCAATAAAAGGTTTTTAGTTTGTTAGAGTACCCAGGGGTTGACTCCCCCCATGGATGGGTTGACCCTTTCAAAAGAGTGTTGTAGCTCCGCCAACCTTCGGCTTGTGGCGTCCAAGACTTGTTGCTGCTGACCTAGATCCCGCTCCACCTTAGCAGCGGCGGGGCACAGTTCATCCGCCTCGGCTCTGGCCCTCACTACCTCAGCCTGAATGGCAGCCATCTTTCCAGAAGCCACCTCATATGCACCTCTGCCTCTGCCAGCTGTGCCTTCAACCGTGAGATCAGCTCAGATTGTGCATTAAGAGAGGCTGCGTGCTCATCCGCCCAGGTCTTCAGCTGTTGGACCTCGATTTCATCCTCTTGGAGCTTCTTGATTTTTTTCGCCTTCCTCCACTGTCATCCCACACTGAGCCCACGATCATGCTCCCGGATCTTCTCAGCCATAAGATCTCGGACGAGCGCGTGAGGACATTGGGCATCCACTCCCCCAGCGCATAGTTCGTGCAGCCGCGAGCGAAGTCTGTCCATTTTGTCCAGCCATAGTACATGGGGGTGTCCTTGATGAAGCACATGATTAGCTTCCATGACCGGTGGTGGACTATGATACTGTCTTCCTCGTCGGAGGCCATTTCGTCCCAGTCTGCACGATTGGCTAGCTCGTACGTAGGATACACCCACAGGAAGTCCTCGGCAGGATCTGCATCTGGCGTTGAATTCGGCGCAACATCTGGTGCCAAAGCAGGCGTGACAGGACTGGGACCGGCCGATCGATCCTCGTCATCAGACTCCACTTCAATAACCTCAGGCATGACCCTACTGGTGGCCCCGCAGGTGATAGTGTGTGTAGAAGGTCGGGGAGATGGGGGGACTATCGCCACCATCATGGGCATACCCCTAGGAGGGATGCCACCAGACATCCCGAATAACCTTGCCACATCAGCCCACGCAAGTCGGAGAACTGTATGATAGAGAGGGACATAAACGTTAGTGGGCATAGTCTACATATGACGACAAGGAACCTGATAGAGTAAACATATAGAGATCAACCTCCTAGTGCTCCTCTTGGGACGATACTGATGGGAACCTGAGAGAAGGCCCTCCGTATACTGTTGGAAGGACTGGAGATTCCGGAGGAGCCACCTCGGGTGCTCTGGTCCCACTAGACACAGAACTGGACGCTGCCATAGGGGCGGGTTCTGAAGGTCCTACATCATCACCTGCCAAGGGGTGAGAACAAGGCCTGCGTACAAGTTCCACCTACATGGCTCAAACATCAGGGAGAAGTCCATAATGGACCAAGAAAGGACCATAAAGAAATAAGTTTGTAATGCTACCTCGAGAGCCTCTACGAAATCATTGGAATCTGAGCCTTGATCTCCGACCTCGCCCTCCTCCAACGGGCTCCCTCCTCCAGCCTCATCCTCCCGAGAGGAGTCCTATGATTCTTCCAGCAGGGGAAGCACTCCCTCAGATTGGCGGCTGATAACTGTGGGGGGACCGTTCGATCCAGCAGTACCGTCACCCGGTCTGTCATTGGGCGAGGGGCACCACTGGAGTAAACGTAATCCTCCAGCTCGTCTATGTTTTTCTCTGCCTCCGCCGGAGATGCCATGAAACTGGCCCGGACTGGGCCTATGCCTGGTAACTCCATCCCGAGGCAATTCAAGTACGCCCATATCTCGGGTGGACTGAGGAATTTCCGGATGACATCCCAAATGTCCCAGGACTTCGGGAATATGGCATCCTCTTCCATGTCGATATGACGCAGCCGCTTCCCCGGCGCCTGAGTGGATATCCTACAAAATCCCCTCGGTGGCCGCCCCTCCGGATGGCCCTGCTCTTCCGGAATCACTGGATCCGCTGCTGCTGCCACACCCTCGGCCAGTGCGGGTCTCACTGCCACAAAAGCCCCGCCACCGCGAGAGGCCCTAGCTTCCCTTCGACAATGACCTCGTGATAGAGGAGGTCCTCCGTAACCGACCCAAATAGTTGGCTGCTTCTGCATCTCCCCTGGGTAAGCAGCCTCCCAACTAATGGCATACTCCCTCACCAATCCGAAAGCGGCAGTGGATGGAGGAAAATCAATTCGCATCTTCCCATCTTCTTGTGTGAACATGAGCCACAACTGCCTCATCACACACAGGTTCTCCTCGTGACGCACCTCCCAGTAGACCTGCGAGGTCAGCAGCTTGAGGCACCGAAACTTCCTCGCAAACCGATGTGGGGTGTATGGTTCGCGGAGCGGCTCACAATCCACATGTGCCACCAAATCTCTGCCTCGAAAAGCCAGGAGGTAAGCCCAGTGCTCTTCCGTTCCCTTCCCGTCGTCATTGAATATCCCAGTCAGCAATGGGAAGGGGTGGAAATTAAACTCATCCGCCCTCCACACCCGGTTCAGCACCATCAGCACGGTTAGTTTGAACGGGATGCTCCCGACCGCATTCAGGATGGAGGGGCAGAAGTTTGATCCTGGCGGCGAGATAGGGTTTGGATACTCATAGATCCCCCTGATGTGCGCCGCAATCCACCCATACAGGAGGTGGAAGGGCCCGCATATCCTCGGCAACTTATTGCCCTCGCTAATGTGCCGTAGCATTCTTTACAGCTTGGCGAGCATTAGAATCCCCAGATTGACCCGCTGCCCTATAGCCAGCATGGACGCCATGATAAACGAGCTGGGCCGCTCCCCCATGCTGGTATACCTCACCAGTAGGATTCAACGGCAGATGAGAGCCGTAATGAATGTGGCTAGCCTGACTATCGGCTGTTGTTCAGTGCTGACACTGAAACCCCAAGACTTCCATTGTTTGTCATCCAAGACCCACCAATACAAGTGCTCCTTACCCCGTTGGGCCGCCCTCATACAAGTTCGAGGCCTCGGAGGGAACTCTGGATTTTCTGGGAAATTCAGGAAGCACTTGAACCACTTCTTAAAGTGTACAACCCCCACTGCCTCCTTGTCCTCTCTAGGGACGAGTGCCATCAGCACTGACGCCAGTTGCGGCATTTTCTCTGTATCCTCCCACGTGCTCATGATGGGGCGGAACTCATCATACATGACCCCCCAAGATCGGAACCCCTGAAATCTGGTGAACATCCCACAGGCTGATGCCCACCTCCCTGTGGTGCAGGTGAAAGGTATTGGTCCTAGACGACCATCTGCCTAGAAATTCCAGCATCAGTTGTTTCGGTTGGTAAATGTGAAATTGGGAGGCCCATGCCGCCTCATATAAACCCACTCTCCTCAGATCGGCCCCAAAATCCTTGCATGAGGCGCCTACCCAGTAGGCCCAGGCCCAGTCATCATTAAAGTTGCCGCCCTGGCGCAGGTCCCACTCATCGGACCACCCCTTATTCGAATCCTGCAAAGCCGCCTTCAGCATGGTACAGTGGAGAGGAGGGGACGCCTCTGATTGCAGTGGCTTCCCATCAATATTGTTCAGATTGTTGTAGAGACAGTCTGCGGTGATGGGTTTGAAGTCCTCCCGCACATGACCATCGGTTGCCCTGAACCATTGGAGCTGACATGGCATGCTCCTAAACCAGCAAGCTGGTTCGTCCCTACTCACCTCAGGGATGAAGACGCCATCCCTCAATATGAAGCCATACAATGTCAGATTCTTGCACTGTGGATAATTCTTCTAACCCTCCGATAACAGCTCTATCAAAGAAATGTGGTCCGAGTGGCTTCGGACCATCTCCCCAAGGCCCGGACAGTTGGTCATCTCATCCCAACGGGTGACATCTGCAAGCACCCCCAATACAGCTTCTCGATGGGCCATTTCGGTTCCGACACTCAGAAAAGAATGTTTTTCAGAATGGATCCCAAAGCTGGATTGCGAAGCCGGCTCGCGAAGATTGGTTGCGAAACCGAGCCGTAGATCCTGACCTAAACTGGAAAACAGGAGTTCTCTTTGCACAGTCGCGGAGTAGGAGACCTGCGGTTTTCCGCAAAGCTCGATTTCCGGAGAGTCGGCGCGGAGTAAGCGGAGCTTCGTGAAATCGAGAGCACAAAAAGACAAGAAAATCGTGTTAAGACAAAAGATTTCGGCCCCCTATTTATAGGCGGTGACCCTGGAGCATCGCGGGGCGCCTCGCTCATGTAGAGCATCGCGATGCGTCCAGATCCCGTGGCCCCAGTCATCACTGCGGGCCCCCATTGCGAAGTCGCATCGTGAACTGCTGACAATTTTGGCGATTTTCCCTCAGACTTCGACCCTTCATCCCTCCGCGGCACCATGTCTGAGGGGGGGGGGGGCATTTTTTGGTGCAAAAATATTGCACGAAAGGAAGGGACAAAAAAGAATCCCTGCACGCTGCCGTGCAAAGCACCGACACAAAGCCCCCCCCCCCCCCGAGCAGCGCGGTCTCTCCGCGAACGGCCAAACGTTCGTGGGCCCGTCGTGAAGCACCGGAGGTAGTACCTCTCCGCGAACGGCTTGATGTTCACAAGGCCGCCACGAAGCACAAGAGTTGGTACCTCTCTGCGAACGGCCTGGCGTTCGCGTGCCCTCCGTGATGCATCGGAGGCGGTACCTCTCCGCGAACAACCTGACGTTCGTGGGCCCCCCGCAAAGCACTGGAGGCGGTACCTCTCCGCGAACGGCCTGATGTTCGTGCGCCCTCCACGAAGCACCGGAGGCGGTACCTCTCCGTGAACGGCCTGACGTTCACGGGCCCACCGCGACGCACTGGAGGCGGTACCTCTCCGCGAATGGCCTGATGTTCACGCGCCCTTCGGGAAGCACCGGAGGCGCTGTGTGAGTTCTGATTCGCGGTGCCCCTTGCCTACAAATACCGGGCTCCCCCTGATTCCAAGGGGACGGACAATCCGACATTTTGTCTTCTCCTCTCCCGAATCGCGAAGCACCCTTTGCCCCGGGAATCATGAGCTCCGTGAGGTACTTCTACTTCGCGTGACGCCTTCACTTTGTCTCGTTTTGATCCCTTCTTCTAAGATGGATTCCCTTCACGAAGCTCATGGGAATTTGCGAAGGAGGGGGATTCCCAAGGTAACTCGGGCAGCCGCGGAGCGTTTATGCTTTGCGAAACACCCATCCTGTACTAGTGATCCCCATGCTAATGCAAGATCTCTCTACATCGCGAAGCACACTGCTTCACAGTACCTTGCTTCGCGAGGCACCTCCTCTTCGCGAGGCAGTGCTCTGCGAATACTGTTCCACTACGCGAAGAACTCTCCACTAACACCTTTGCCCCATGCTAAGGCCAAGGCACCCCACTTCGCGAAGCACACTCCTCTACTCGGCAATTCCTCTCCCCGTGTGACCCTCCAGGTTTGCACGATGTAATTTCAAAGTCTCATGGACAACACCACTCGTAGTGTTGCAACACCTAATGCTTCTTCGCATAGGCACGCTAACAGCTATTGCTTCTTCGCATAGCCACGCTAACATGGACCCCTCGATGGTTCTCTCTACGACCCCCTTGACCGTGACCATACTAGTACCTTCCCTCCCCCAAGGAGAAAAGGGCACCAGTTATATAATTCCTAGGGGTGCGGAGTAAACCCACCTCGTCCGAGCTGCAAGACGTTAAACTGCCAAGCACCTTGTCCTCAACACATTAAATTAAACTATGATCCGGCCCCGTGCTTCGCACGTAGGGTCCCCCCAGCTTGGACATTTTTTACGCCACCCGTCTCTACAGAGATGGGGTCACCCCCTCCACAAGGGATGATATCCTCCTTCTCAGAGTAGCGTATGTCCATGGGAGAAGGGAATCCACCTTGGTGTATGTCCGCTTGCCCCTCTTTCGGAAGGATTCACCCCTGCATCTCCGTACATCCCCACTACCAAGGTTAGTGGAGGGCTTGATAGGGAATGAGGCACCTCCCATCATTGGTCCCAAATCCCTCTCTCGCTGTGCTTTTCCGCACTTCGGGCCTCCATCCTGGAGTAAGTCCCAGCACCATGGGCCGCCTAACTCATAAGCCCCTCTTCACTTCTCACGGACGCACCCTTTGTGAAGTGATCATCAGGTCCTTGCCGCCTCTTGTTTCTCACATCGAGCATGAATCACATGGGCTTAGAGTAAGCATCGACCATGGAAATTCCTTCATCCAGCATGACATTAAACTGTATGCCCTTGTCCCGCATGACATTAAACTGCACACCCATTCGAACTACGAGGTCATTGATCCGTGTCACGACATGGTACGTCGGAAGCCTCCATGAGGTTCAATCCCACCCGTCATTTCTTCAGGTCAGGTTCTATCCTCGTCCAGCAAGACGCTAAATTTCATTCCAGTCCGACAGCAAGCCGTCGTGACCAACCTGAACTACAAGGTCTTTGATCCATGTCAAGGCATGGTATGTAGGAAGCCTCGCGAGGTTCAATCCCATCTCCCATCGGACCAAGGTCCCTTATTTACATCGGTTCTCCGACACCCACCGCCATTCCCGAACTACGAGGTCTTTGATCCATGTCAAGGCATGGTACGTAGGAAGCCTCACGAGGTTCAAGCCCACCACTGGTGGACCCCCGGGTTCACCTTCACAATGGTTCACTGATGAAACCAACCTGAACTACAAAGACTTTGATCCATGTCAAGGCATGGTACGTAGGAAGCCTCCCTGAGGTTCAAGCCCACCCATCATTTTTTTCACGTCGAGTTCATCCTCGTCCAGTATGAAGTTAAACTGTATGCCCGCATCCAGAATGACGCTAAACTACATTTCAGTCCGACGACAAGTCATTGTGACCAACTTGAACTACAAAGACATTGATCCATGTCAAGGTATGGTATGTAGGAAGCCTACCTGAGGTTAAAGCCCACCACCCATCAGACCAAGGTCCACCTCCACGTCGGTTCGCCGACGAAGCCCCCTATGAACTACGAGGTCTTTGATCCATGTCACGGCATGGTAAGTAGGAATCCTCCCAGATGTTCAAGCCCACCATCCGTTGGTCATCCCAACCCATCTTCATGTCTGTTCACCAGCACTCGGGCAACCTAGTGTGTATTCCCCACACCATCGGGACCAAGTTCCTCGCTCACGTCGGCCTTCCGACATCCACACCTGAACTACATGGTCTTTGATCCATGTCAAGGCATGGTACGTAGGAAGCCTCTATAAGGTTCAAGCCCATCCCCCGGTCATTCCGACCTCACCCATGTATGTTCACCCGCGTCCCACATGACGTTAAACAGTATTCCACATCCCCCTTTGAACTACGTGGTCTTTGATCCGTGTCAAGGCATGGTACGTAGGAATCCTCATGAGGTTCGAGCCCACCACCATTGGACCAAGTTCCACCTTCACGTCGGTTCGTTGACCATGCCCATCAGACCAAGGTCCACCTTCACGTTGGTTGGCTGACGACATCCATCGGGCAAAGGTCCACCTTCACGTCAGTTCCCCGAAACCATCCTGAACTACGCGGACTTTGATTCCCTGCCATAGGGATACATAAGAGGTCTCTTTGAGACTCAAGCACAACTTCACCATCGCCCTTGCGATGGTCCCATTTCATTCCCCCTCCACTTAATTCAACTCTCCATCACCCATCATGATTCTCACCCGGACGGCCATATCCCAGTAAGATCAAACCATTCTGCTCCTCTTCGCAGCCGCCCATAGGCTGGTCCCGGTATCGGCACCCCTTCAGGGGAAATTCCTCAATCCGATCCATTCCAGCTAATGCTTTGATCGGGATGATCCGTCTCCACTAGACGTTAAACCTGCGGCATACCCTGTGTTAAACACATGAAGCTGCGGAAAACCTTAGATATATGTCTATGGCATACAATTCCCCGTGCTCGATGTTGGATGCCTCGGGCTTCCACGCCCTCGAGAAGCCCCATGACAAGGGACAAAAGACAGACATGCCAGTTCCCCAGCATCCAGACACGCTACTGATGCCTCGACGTGACTACTCCCCTGACTGAAGGTTTCTGCCCTGACAGGACCCTTTGGAATGTCCCGACAGAAGCAGTGTAATTAACTGGTGTCCATGGAAACATGGCACTGGGAAGAGTTTCATGAACAACGTATTAAATCTATGAGGGAGACCCGGATTAGGTTATGAGCTCCGAGGAGGAATCCACAGAAGGAAGAAACGACATCCAATATTCCCATTTCAATCAAGGTGGAGATGTCCCTGGATAAGGAGCGAATGCCGCCCGCCTTTGGAAAGCGGGAATGCGGGGAAACAGTGCAGCGCGTCCGCCCTCTGTAGACAGATGCGCGCGCGCCCCGGAAAAAGCGTTGGAAACAGTCATGAAAATGTTTTAAGTGCAATAAAATGGATAATTATACAAATGAGTGTCCAACGATGAACACTACTGAGGGAATGGAGCCAGAGTATAAGAAGAAAGGGGTGGTGAAATCTTTTGAAACTACTTAAAAAGTTGTTGGGCCATCAAATGAAGTAGTATTAGGTGTACTATTTGTTAGTTCATATTATGCCAATGTGTTGTTTGATTCGGGGTCTACACATTCGTTCATTTCTTAGAAGTTTTCTTGTAAATTGGGAATTCTATCTCAATATATGATTCCTGAACTTATGGTAAAAACACTTGGAGGAAATGTTGAAAAAAACGAAATTATAAGAACCTTCCTGTCCATGTTTGTTGAAAGAATCTACCTTCAAACCTTATTATTTTTCCAATAGTAGAGTTTGATGTTATTTTGGGTTTGGATCGGATTTCGGTTTATCTTACTATGATAGAATGTAGAGGTAAAGAGGATTATTTTCGTAAAGATTTTCAGTTTTTGTACAAGAATGAACCCTTACTTTGGATAACATATCAGGAAGCTAAGAAACCAGTAAAAGTTGGAAATGAATGTTACCTTACACATATCATTGAAATCAAAGGAAGTGTTCAGATTAATGATGTGCTAGTGGTAAATGAGTACCTTGATGTTTTTTGTGATGAGCTGCCTGGTATTATACCTCATCAAGAAGTTGAATTTATGGTTGAGTTAGTTCTTTATGCTAATCCAATTTCAAAACACCCTTATCGAATGGCTCAAATTGAACGTTTAGAGTTAAAGAAGAAATTGGAGGAGTTATTAGATAAAGGATTCATTCAACCTAGCACATAACCATGCGGTTCGCCTTTCTTATTTGTTAAAAAGAAAGATGGTTCAATGAGGCTTTTCATTGATTATAGAGCATTGAATAACTTCACTATTTAGAATAAGCATTATTTGCCTCATATCGATGATTTCTTTGGGCAGATCTCGGGAGCTCAGATTTTTTAGAAGATTGAATTGAGGTCGGGGTACCATCAATTAAAAGTAAAGGAATCAGACATTCCAAGGATTTCATTTCATACTAGATATGACCATTATGAATTTGTAGTTATGCCTTTTGGTTTAACCAATGCACCGGTTGTATTCATGTATCTTATGAATTGAATTTGTCATGAGTTCTTGGAAAAGTTTGTGGTTCTGTTCATTGATGATATTTTGGATTATTCTAATAGTTAAGAGAATCATGAATGTCATTTACGGGTTATATTCCAATCCATAAATGGAATAAAACTCTTTGGGAAATTCAAAAAATGTGAGTTTTGGTTACAAAAAATTTCATTCTTTGGTCACAATGTTTCAAAAAATGGAATAATTGTTGATCCTTTTAAAACCATTGTTGATGAAGAATGGCCAACACCCACAAATATAACTAAGATCTGTAGTTTTCTTGGTTTGGCATGTTATTACTGGAGGTTTGTTGAAACTTTTTCATGGTTATCTAGTCTGATGACTAAGTTTACTTAAAAAGGTGTTAAGTTCATTTGGACAAAAGAATGAGATGATTGTTTTCAAGATTTGAAAAGTAGAATGGTGAATACACCAGTTTTGACACAACCTTCCAGAAATAGTGAGTTTGTTATTTACAGGGATTCTATGTTGAAAGGACTTGGATGTTTTCTTATGAAGAATGACCAGGTAATTTCTTATGCTACACGTTAGTTGAAACCTCATGAGATAAATTACCCTACACATGATTTGGGATTACATGCTATTGTTATTTATTTAAAAATATGGAGGCATCATTTATATGGAGTGAAATGTGATATATATGTTGCACAAAAATGTTTTATGTATATATTCACTTATAAAGAATTGAATATGAGACGGAGGAGATGGTTGGAATTAATCAAGGATTATGATTTCCCGATCCTTTACCATTCAGAAAAAGAAAATAATGTGACTGATGATTTGAGTTGAAAAAGTAATGTATCATAAACCATGCTACGTTTGGAACAACATACTTTTGATTTTTATTTGATGATATTTGGTATGAGTGTTTTTTGTGTAGGAAATTCTTCTATTTTGTTTTAGGTGTCAGTGAAATCATCTCTATCAGATAGAATAAAGAAAGCGCAGAAGGAAGACAGTGAGTTGTAGAAAAAGGTAGAGTAGGTTCATAGGGGTAATTTTCCTGAATTTAACATTGATAATGATTGTTTTTTGAGGCTTGGGAAATTATTATCCCAGTCTTTTGATTCACAGTTGAAGAATTTGTTGTTATGTGAAGCTCATAATTCCTCGTTTTCAGTTCATCTGCGCAGTACTAAGATGCACAGAGATATTCAATAGTATTACTAGTTCAATAGAGTGAAAAAATATATTGATGAATTTATAGATGTGTTTGACTTGTCAACATGTTAAAATAGGGTGGCAGTTACCGAATGGTATGCATCAATCTTTACCAGTGCCAGAGTGGAAATGGGAAAATATATCCATGGACTTCGTTGTGGGATTAAAAAAGACATCATGAGTTAATAATGTAATATAGGTTATTGTTGATCGATTGAATAAATCTGTTCATTTCCTTCCTATTTGAGATAATTTTACTCTAAATCAACTTCCTTGGTTGTATGTTAAAGAGATAGTCAGGTTTCATGGTGTTACCCTCTCCATTGTATCTGATTGTGATCCCAGGTTTACTTATAACTTTTGGAAAGGCCTTCAGAAGGTGTTGGGAACTAAATTAAATTTTAGTACAACTTTTCATCCTAAATCTGATGGGTAGTCAGAACGAACAATTTATACCATAGAGGATATGCTATGTTCTTGTTAACTGGATCACCAAGGAAGTTGGAACCAACATCATTCTTTGGTTGAATTTTCTAAAAATAATAGTTTCATTACAGTATACAGATGTCTTTATTTGAGGCATTATATAAGAAGTGGTGTATAAATCCAGCTTTTTGGGATGAAGTTGGTGAAATGAAGGTGATGGGACTAAATAATTTAAAAGATATGGCCAAAAAAGTTCAGTTGATTCAGAAGCACATGAGAACAGCTCAGAGTAGGAAGAAAAGTTATGGGGATAATCGGAGAAAGGATCTTTCTTTTGAGGTAGGTGATCATGTCTTTCTCAAAGTTTCTCCATGGAAAAGTGTGATGCGTTTTGGTAATAAAGAAAAGTTGAGTCCGAGGTTCATTGGAACTTATGAAATTCTGGATAAAGTTGGATCAGTTGCACACATATTGGATTTACCTCCATGTTTATCCCAGGTACACAATGTTTTTCATGTTTCAGTGTTGAGAATGTATATGCCAGATCCATCAAATGTTTTGACCCCAGAGATAGTTCAATTGGAAGAGAATCTCTCTTATGAGGAACAGATAGTCCAGATTCATGAAAAAAGAGAGCAAGTATTGCGGAATTAGGTAATTCAATAGGTAATGGTTTTGTGGAAAAACCATATGGTTGAAGAGGTAATGTGGGAATCTGAAAATGCTATGATGGATAAATACCATTCATGTATTTGATTTTTGAAGAAAATTGCAAGGAAAAAATTTCCAAAAGGGCGGTAGGTTGTAATATCCCAGGTATATAAAGAAATAATAAATTATCTTTTAATTAATATTTTTTGAATTAAATAATAATTTTACCTTAAAGCGGTTTCTATTTTTTATGGAATACCTGATACGCAACAACGAGTTTCTTTGAAATCTTAAATTGCACAATTATAATATAATATTATTATTTTAAATGGTAGTTAAATCCCATCCGTTATATTTCCAGAAATAAACATAACTAACTAAAACATGATTATAAATGCTTTTTAAATGTTTTTACATTTATCCAATAAAATTTAGAAGCTTAAAATGTTAATGAATCTGATTTTAAGCACAAATACACTAATATTCTTTAAAAGGGTCAATTTACGACCTTTTAATGGAAATCCCCATTTAAATCTAGTTTTTTTCACATTTATATATTCTATTTCACAAAATAATATTCTTATTTATAATCAGGACATCAAAATTTACTTTGGATGAAATTTTGGTATTTTTCTGATAATATTCATTTTTTAATAAATAGTGAAAATACTATAATTTAATTCAAAACAACCTTTTAATCTAACTTATTTATAAGGATAGATTATCTTTTTAATTGTTTTTAAAGTGTAATTTTATAATTTTATTACTATTTAATCCAATTTTTTCATTTTAAATAATTTCACTTTGAAATTAGACATAAACACATGTCAATCTTTTGATAGTTAATATTTCAAAAAAACTCCCTTTTTGTTTTGACTGCGGGAATTAAATTTAAATTATTTCATTCCAATTTTGTGTTTTGAATATGGAAAAATTGATTTCATATTTTGAATCTGGAGGTCCAAATTGTGTAAATATGTAGCTTTTATTTTTAGGTATTATGTATATTTACTTCAGTAAAAATTTTATTTACCATGGTTAAATGGTAAATCTGGTAAATAACGGTTACAAAATATTATTATAATAACATAAAATCACACTAACATGTATCCTAATACAATTGATTGATACATATCCGACCATGGGCCTCCTTGAGGTTATATTGGGACCCCATAGAGTCACTTGGGAGTGATAATGACACTTTATTTTAATTAACATAATGTTAAGACCAAAATGACATAAACAAATATCGTTTAGTAAATTAATTTTTACACCGGGTTATATAAGTTATATTCTCAACTATAAATATTCTCCAGAAATATAAAAAGATTTCCTACATCATGGTATTTTGTTTATAAATTTTATATATTAAATAAATTAAATTATTTATGACACAATAATGATGTAGTGTTAACTTCATTAATAAATGATTTAAATAAATAAGATTATAAAGATTAAAATAATATCCAAAACCGGTCCAATTTTTATTGGATGATTTTATTTTGACCATTATTCTTATTATAGTCGACTTTAATAAGCTTTGGACTTTTATAAATTGAAAATCATTATGTAATAAAATAATATTTCCACACTTTCCTAAAGAGCCCCTACTACCCATTATAAAATTCCCTCACCATTAACAAAATCCTAAAACCTCTCAGGCTCCTTAGATCACCCAATCTCTTCCCAAATAATCTCCCAACATCCCTATCCTCCTCTTAGAATCCTTAACATAGGCATAAGGTATTTCAAAAAATATTTTTGGTTCATTCCAAAGGGAGTTACCTGATTTAAATGTAACATATTCTCTTAAGTTCTTATATTTTATTTTACTTCTCCAACCCCATAAACTCTTTTTATTACTTTCTTTTATAACAACACCATCATACCTAATATTATAGTATGTTTTTAAGAGAAGTATTCGAACTAAACTTAGACACACCTCCATCAAATGGGTAATTAACATACAGTTTCTGTGGATGGAAAACTAACGTCTCACCAAATGATGATTGTTGAATTATGTCCTACCACATCTCATGGTGGTCATTAAGGCGGAACTTAATTTATATATGATATATATTATGTTGATTTTTTCATTATGATTCTATATTTTCCATTTATTTTATACCTTTATGGTTTCCATTATGGTTAAACATGATAATTTCCTTTGAGGAAGTGTGGACTACCGCCCCTCAAGGTGACATGACTCGTTAATGCCATATGGGGGATATATAATGGATTTAGTTAATGATATTATGTATGATATTATAATGGAATTATATTATACCTATGTATCATTATGTTTTAATTCCATTAAAATAGGAAATAGTAATGAAAGTATCTTTCATGCGTACGTATGGCTTACCGTCTCCACGAACGGTGCGTTTCATATCTTATCTATAAATGTTATGTACTATTATAAATACATACATATATTGAATATATATGATATATATGATATCTAAATCATGAATATGATTCTAGATATAATGTATATCTGACCAAATGAAAAAATTGTAATTATAAGCAATTCATTTTTGACTGAAGTACCAAATATTGACAAAACGATTATTATTAACAAAAATGATTACATAATCATTATATCATCATAATAAGTGATATAAAAGGAATAATAAACATGAAAAATGATCTTAAGAATGTATAAATTAAGTTTAGTTTATTATTCAGGAGATTAAATAATGAACAGGTCAAATCCGACTCGGGGTAGTGGACTTCGTCTCAATCTCATTTCATTGAGGCATATTTTGTTTTCATACACAACATTATTTTATACGATGTATAAACCCCTTTGAATTTTCATTTCATTCAAAGGCAATCTTTTTCTGTGAGGCTTTTTACAAAACAACAAAAAGAATGTTTGTTTTTAACTTACGCGGTGACAAAGACTGTTCCGCAGTTGTGAGTATTGTTTGAACTTTGGCTTCATTAACAAGCCATAATGGTTTAATAGTAAAAATAAATACCATATACTCTTTTATGTATTTTGGTAAGGAAAATGGTTTTTTTATTTATTATTTCAATATATTTTTCAATATCATGAATAGTTATATTGTGGCTGCAATCTGGGAATGTTATCTTTCCTTTATTCTTATGTTATGTGTTGTGATTATAATATGGTCCTTCGGAATTGTTTACATATACGGGTGGTTCTATGATAAGACTAGAGCGGCTGATTCTGAGATCACACTCTAATGCATTGGGTAATGAGACGGAGGTAAACATGAATGCTTCTACTAAAATATATTGTGAATATACTATGATGGGTATTCCAAATGTAACTTCTTACGTATTTTTGATAGCTACAATGTAAGCATGATATGGATACAACAAGTTACCTTTATGATTTATGATTTCTATGTCTTAATCATAAATATTATGATTTCTTGAGGTATGTTAAAGAGCTTATGTTATGTGTGTAATGATGAACTAATTTTTTTCTTTTTTTTTTGTTTTATAACCCCTACTGAGATTTTTATGATCATCTAATGTTTTTAAATGTTTTTCACGAGACATAAATATTAATAGGGTCAAGGATGGGATCATGGAAAAGTCATGATGTCTAAAACATAGAACTAGACATGACTCTTAAAAAAATGTTTTTTTATTTATATGAAAAAATGAAAACTAAGTAGAAGTGTCTAATTTTTAATTTTTGAGATGTAATGTAATAGTTATGGCCTAATTATCTAAAACCCTAAACCTGAAAAGATTGTCAATGTGAATTATTCATTCAATTCAAGAATATGTATTGTTTAAAGACATGTTTTTATACCATACTTGTGTACGTACAACTTCCCATCTCCACGCAGTGGTGTGATTTTTTATTCAACACTATGTTATTTGGATGGATATAATGATGAGTAATATGTACATAAATAATTAAAATAACATTTTAATTTATATTTACAATTAATATACCATCCAATTCTTCACCTTTTAATCGCTAAGGAAATGATATCGTCGATCGTGTGTATGTACGGCTTAATGTCTCCACGATGCGATGAGATTCATTTCCATGTTCACCGTTAAATGATGATTATAAATATATATTATTAATAACAATGTAACATATGGAATAATAATTCTACTAGAGATATATATAAATATTTACATTCATCTTATTCACTTAATTCCATTCAATAAGATATGAAAACTGAAACGGCATTTATGCGTACCTATGACCTACTGTCTCAATAAATGGTGTTTTACATTTCATATATCTATACATAACACATATTTATATTCTAAATATATATGATATATAAATCATGTTTTATATTCTGCAAGTATTTAAATAAATATCTAAATTATACGATCAAGAATAACAAGTTAAAACGCGTATGATAAAGAAAGTGATTATTACTCGAAATGTAAATTTAACATGGAAATCATTATTAAATGTGTAGTATAAATTCATAAATGAATAATTTATTATATAATTAAATTTAATAAGGTTTTGGTATAATTTAATAACATACTATGGTCATTATACATGAGGGTAAACGTACCCTCTACCAACAGAACATACAAGGAATCAGTTAATTCCTCAATCTCATTATTATCTTAGATTGTTTATGTGTAAGTATTTTCTGGGAAAAATTTATTATCCATGTCCTTGTTTCATAAAATACTTATCAAAATGAATCTTTTAAGGTAATCGTTAACTAAAACAACATTTTAAATGTTTTAAATATTTATTATTTTAAATATTTCTCATTAATGTCCACATTTTCAAAATAGTTTTGAGGATTTATTTATATGGACATAATTATTTTAAAATATTAATTCCACTAATAATTTTATAAGTGGTATGGGACACATTGATTGAAAAATATCTTTTAAACATCTTCCTTTATAATTTTTGATACTTTTATATAATTTTATGAAAAAAAGATACTTCTTTCAAAGGGTTTTACAGATTATTTTAAACTATGTAAATATACTTTTTGGATATTATTCTTGATTGAGGTTGATTTATAATAAACAAAATCTTTTATATTGTTTTGAATGGTTTATGATATGTTTTATTGTGAATGTATTATTTTTATACTATTCATTGTTTATTTTTGAAATATTGACATTTCATATGCTTGTTTTATATGAATGTTTATGTTATATTTCAACAATTTCATATAAGGAATGAAGTGGAATTAGTAAGTGATGGGTGGGGCCTGCTATAACCCCTCAATGCATCGGCAGGTCTCATGAGACAAATTAGTGTCTAGGCACAAGGCCTTGACAAAATTTTAATTTGTAGTCTTGGCCTGAGGCCTTAACTATATGGTAATGAAGTCCTGCATTAGGCATTCCCTCATTATGAAATTAATTATTACACGTGATTATTCGACTAGTATAATATCCATGTACATGTTTATATGGTAATGTTGAATTTATTTTATCCATATTATGTTCAATTTTATGATTAAAAGGCTGTTGTTTTTATTATATATCTTGCCTTAAAAGTTTATAGCTTCCTCTAAATTATTTACCCTTACTGAGCATATGAGCTCACCCATTTCTTATGTTTTGTTTTCCCAAGATTCCAAGATGGGTATTATGTTTGATATTCAGGGTTAAGCTAGGGAAACAATGGTGTTCTGAATAGATTATTTATGTTGTGTTTTCTTTCTCAATGTGTGATGTGACATTCATGTTTGTAATCTATTTTCCAAAACTGCTAAAATGATCAGTCATTCGGGCCTTGATTCATTGTAATCATGCCAATGTATTAAAATAAAGCACTAACTCTGGGTAAATGGGGCCAAGGCATTACAATTGGTATTAGAAAAGTTTAGCAACAACTATGGGAATATATTTAGATAAACTCATATTTTGAAACATTACCCTAAGATAGAATTTTAGGATTAGTGTAAATGATATTCCTAGAATTTAAATAATTTAAATATTTTTTCAATTTTCCATGGAATACATCCCTATATGGATACATGTAGGTTGATGCGACTCTAGCATTGATGTACCTTGGAGTGAAAACTCTGAAAAGGAGTTTCAGACTTGACCTGGTGTATACTGGTACATGAAAAATGGTCCTTGCAGCACTTTTGGTAAAGACACATTCAGGGGATATGCTTAGGATAATTCACATGTTCATTACATACCTTTATGAAGGATTTAAGAGTAAATAATATCTCAATGAAAACATTTTTTTTGAATTTTGGATAATATTCATAAACATTTCAATTTATGTTAGGTATTTTACAATTTTTTAATTATGAATTGTGATTCATATACTAACCTATTGTATGCCATTTTTTAGAAACGGTGCCCAGCAAAAGGAATAAGAACTCCAACAATACCCATGATCCAAAGAGTTAGATGGATCAAATCTTTTATGGTCTTAATCCATCATTTATAAGGGAAATATTCTCCAATGTATTCTCATCATATGAGGAAATAGTATCTTGTGTTAATAAGATAAGAAAAGAATTATTTGAGTCCTATGGCTTTGAAGGGATTCCAGAGAAGAAAAATATTATAGAGAGAATGATGGATAATGGGAAGAAGGGAATGAAGGATTTTTCCCATATGTGATAACTTTGGAAAGAATCACCTTGGTAAATTCTTAAAGGGAATGAGAGTTTTTTATATGTGTGGAGAAAAAGGACACCATGTACGTGATTTCAAGGGTAATAAATGGTTTCAAATGTACAATGCTTCACCTATATGGAGTTTGGACACTACGTGAATCAATGTCCCAATCATCAAAGTATAACTCAAATGATTCTGTTGGATAATAATCATGTTATGATACAACCGCAGATGAAGAGGAAAGACTAGTGTTCTTATGTTGTTATTAATTAATTATGTCATTTGAGTGTTGTATCAATGATTTATTGGTTATAAGAATTATGGAGTATATAAGGGTTGTACTACAATACTATTTCATTAAGGATTTGAGATTTATTGGTACCATGAAAAGTGACTCAATAACAAGTTAAAATATTTGGAAAATACATGGTTGAAGGAATGATAAACATTAATATGGTCCTGATACTGAGGTATTGATTTTAGAAATAGTGATGATTGATATTGATAAATTATATTGGATATTATTGATATCCATGGAAATTATTAGTGGTTTATTTATTAAATCATTGATGGAGTATTCAAAATTTTTGGATTTAAGGAGTATATCCGGTATTCTATAAAAAATAGGGAGCATGAATGTATCAAATAAGGTTTTATGGGAATTTAGGGTGATACCATTCTTTAAGAGAATACAGGATGAAGGTATAAACATGTTATTATTTGGAAAAAATAGATCTTCATTATGTTTACCTTCCTTCCCCTTCCCATCCAAAGATCTAGAACCCATTAAACCGGCTCTTGAAAATTAGAAAAAAAGGATTTCCAGCATTATGTTTACCTGCCTTTTAAATTTTGGACTATGAGTTTGGAAATAAGTATTTTGGATAAGTATAAAGTTTGGAATGGATTATGTTGGACATTGGATACTATTATTTACTGTTAAAAATTTCTTAAGATTATTTTTGTATTGTTTTAAAAAGGACAACCTGGAGGTCGGGTGACAACCTGTTGCGTTTGGCAAGGCCACGAGACATGAACCCACAAATAAAGGGAGATAAGGGTGCAACACCAACCACTGACCTACATAATGTCCTAGTTTTTACAGTGTAGTTTTTTTAAAATGTTCTAACAGATGATTTAAAAATTCATTTTTTGGGGAACCCTATACGATTCTGATAAATAGAATATTTTTGAGTTCTATTATCTTTTAGACTGAAATATGATTCTATGGTAGAAATTAGTTTAAGGATGGAACTCTCCTTGTTAATTTTTTTCCTATTATTCAATGAATAAATTAATTCTTAAACATTAGGGAAAGGAACTTAAAACAAAAAAACGTTTTATCCTAATACCTTATCTTTTTTGAACTAAAGATATTTTAAATCATCATAGATTTAGGGCTTTGATTCCCTCAATATTAAATTTACTGTTCACATGTTTGTGGTTGATGACCTCAATCACTCCCTATGAAAATTTATGTTTTCCCTCTAATTATGTGTCTCTAATTTCCACCAATGATCACCTTTTCGAGATCATAATTTGTTTATGACTTTTTTGTTTCTCGTTCCTTCTTATTAAGACTGAATTTTATTAACCATATTTCCGATATAGATTTTCCACAATGGTAAGTTCTATTTGAAACCATTTATTTTTGAAGAAAAATTTCAATTTGTGATAATGAAATTTATTAAAGGTGGGGAGAATGTAACACCCCATGATTGCATATTATGTTATCTCTTTAATGTAATTCAATAGGTTGTGCTACATGCAAACATTGAGTTCGAGTGCTCCATGACTTACCAAAATATCCTTTCTAAAAGTTGTTATGAATATAATTAACCAAATTTTTAATTATATATATATCCAATATAATTTTAATAGTCAAATTTTGTTTTTATTAGATAAAATATAAGGACAAATTCTATTTTCATATAAAAGAAGTATTTTCTAAGAAATGCAATTTTTCCTCCTTTTAATGGCGAATGATTTTTAAATCCAATATTTGAAAATTTTATATATTAAAGTTAGTGAAATTAAATTTTTTATTAGAATATGGACATAAGAATTTAGTTTGGATAAATTTTTTGTAATATTCTGATAACTTCAATATTTTGATGAATACTAAAAAATAATAAATTCAAATTTAAGACATATTTTTTAATCGAAATAATTTATAGTGCTAAATTTTGAATTTGAGTGGTTTAATTTTATAATAAGATTATATTTTTATCATTTAATATAATTTAGTCCATTATACAAAATTTTACATTTAAATTTACATAATCAGAAGTTAATCTTTTGATAGTTTTAAATTTTTTTAAAAAACCACTTTTTGGTGTTGACAATGGAAATTAATATTAAATTAATTAATGAAACTTACATGTCCTGAATTTGGTAAAATTGACTTCAGTTTTGATTTCAGAATATAAAAAATAGCCTAAGGTGAATTTTTGGTATTTTTCTGTAAACATTAAATTTGTTATGATTTGTGAAAAACACTACGTTATTGTATAAACCTACATTTTACTTAAATAATTATTTATTTTATTTAAATTTATTTTAAGAAAAAATAGATACAAAATACCTATATAATTCAAGTGTAATTAATTTGATTCATTTTATTAAAAGATTAGATATATACAATTTTATTGAACTTTTTACCGTCTTTTACCCGCCTTATAGGAACATTTCAAAATTTGCATAAAGCGTAATTTTACCGCATCAGTGAATTGAATTTAAAAAATATGAGAGATATGGTTGATATATATAATTAAAATTTTGTTGAATAGGATGCAAGTAATTTTTGGAAAATAATATTTTTTGTATTTTATTTACCACGGTTAAAATTAAATAGGGTAGTTAAAGGTAAAAATGATGATATTATTACCCTAACACATGTCCTAATTCTATTGTATAAGTTTTTTTGACAAAAATAAACCTTAGGAATAAAATATGAACATATTTGATCCACCTATATTAGATTAGGAAATTTATTATATTTTTATTTAAAGAAGAGTTAAAAGTGTAAAATTCAATGTTTAATAAATAAACCATTTATAATAAATTGTTATACATAATATTAATTTGACTATAAATATTAATTAGAAATATAAAAAGATTTAATATATCATGGATTTTTTTTATTATTTTTAGATATAAAATATTTAAATTTACTTATGACACAATGATGATGCAGTAATTACTTTATAAATGGAAGATTAAAATAATTGATGTTATAAATATCAATGTAAATGTAAATAAAGACTTTTGATGCATTACATAAATTTTCAAGTTTAATAAGGCATGTCAGGAATGATTAAATTATTTTTTTCTATGTAATAATGTTTTTCTGACTTTTACAAAAACCAAATACCAAATAGTGTCAAAATTGTCAAAAATCAGTTTTTAAAACAAATACTATTTTATTAAATGATAAAATACTCTTAAAAATATAAGGATTTTAAAAAGGACTTATTTAAGATTATATATGTCTATAAATAACCACTATGGGTTCTCTAAGATATTTATTATATGTTTATTAAGAATTTATAATAATAATACAAGAGGACATGGTAAAAGTTAAACTATTTAACTAAAAGATAAATCTAAAATATAGTGTTAATATGGAGACCTAAATATGTCTAAAATCTATTAATTGAGTGGATTTGGACCCCATACCACCTTATCTTAGAAAAGAATCAATTTTGATCCATTAGAAACAAGAAAATTATTTTATAATAAAATTATATTTCAAACTTTTCCTAAAGTTTCCCTCACCTCTCTTATAATAGGGTACTTCATCTTCTCTCAAAATCACATCTCCAATGTAATATGGATGAACTAAAACCTATCCAAATATCCTACTAAATTCCATCACATGCACCTAGATGCCATCAATTGAGTAGAAAGGAATCCCAAGGATCCCTTTTTTCAAATAAAAATGAAACACCAAAAGAAGAGGTAATTATTTTATAACTTATTTTAAAGTACTTTTATTATTCCACTTTCTTTTTCACAGTTATTTCCATAAAAAAATAACTCAAGTAAATTCTACATACTGTGTTGTTATTATAAATACAGTACAACCATATTCCTTATTCGATCCATCCTATCAATATTAATGACACCATGCGTGTGTAGGTACGGCTTACCATGTCCACATCATTGTGTAAATTGTTATTCAACGCTATGTTATTTGGATGGATATATTGATGATTAATATGTATATTAAAAATGAAATTAACAGTCAAATTTCTCTATAAAATTAATATACCATCCAATTCCATACCTTTTAATCGTTAAAGAAATTATATTGTCGCTCGTGTGTAATTATAGTTTACCCTCACCATGATGTGGTGGGATTGATTTCAACATTCACCATTCAACGAAGATTATAAAAATTTATATTATTAATAACTATGCAATATATGACATAATAATTCTACTAGATATATTTATATACATATATCTATGTGTGTGTGTGTACTTACATATTTCTTATTCACTTATTGTCGTTCAATACGATATGAAAACAGAAATAGAAATTAAGCTTACGTGCGACCTACCGTCTCCATAAACGGTGTTTTCTAGTTCATATATCTATTTTTTATACAAATTTATATTCTTAATATATATGATATATAAATCATTTTTTATATTCTTGAAGTATTTATATTATTATCTAAATGATACGATCAAGAATAACAAGTTAAATCATCCACTATAAAGAAAGCGATTATTACCCAAAATGTTAATTTAACATGGAAATCATTTTTAAATGGGTAGTATAAAGTCATAAATAAGTCAAGTATGATATAATAAATTTTAATATGGTTTTGGTATAATTTAATAACATAAAATGACCATTATACAAGAGATTAAACATACTCTCGTCCGACGGAAAGTACAATGTAAGGGTTAATTCCTCAATCTCATTATCATCCAAGATTGTTTATGTGTAAGTATTTTCTGGGACATATTTATTATACATGTACATGTTTCATAAAATACATTTCAAAATTATTATTTTAATGTGCACTTCAACTAAAACATCATTTTAAATGTTTAAAATATTTAATCATCTAAATCTTTCTCATTAATGTCCATGTTTTCAAAATGGTTTTAAGCATTTATTTCTATGGACATGATTGTTTTAAAATTTTAATTACTTTAAAAATTTCAAAGTGTTATTGGACACTTTGATTCAAAAATAACTTTTAAACCTCTTCAATTATAAATTGTGAGACTTATAAATTATTTCATGAAAAAAAAAATTCTCTCAAAGGGTTTTACTGATTATTTTCAACTATGTCCACATCCTTTTTAGATAATATTCTTGATTGAGGTTGATATATTATAACTACTATATTCAATATTTTATGAATTATTTATGATATGTTTGACTATGAATGTGCTATTTTTATACCATTAATGGTTTATGGTTGAATTATTGACATTTTTTATTCTTGTTTTAATTTGAATGTCTGTGTTATGTTTCAATGTTTTCATATGAGGAATGCAGTAGACTTAGTAAGTGACGGGTGGGGCTCGCTATGGCCCCTAGATGCATCAGTATGGATCATGAGACAAATTAGTGTCTTTGAACAAGGCCTTGTGAAAAAATTTATTTGTAGTGTTGGGACGAAACCCTGACTATATGGTAATGATTTCCATTGTTAGGCATTCCCTCATTATGAAATTAATTATTATAAGTTGTAATTCGACTAGTATAATATCCATGTGAATGTTTATATGGTAATGTTTGATTTATTTTTTCTATATTATGTTTATGTTTATGTTTAAAAGTCTTTTTTTATTACACATCTTTCCATAAATGTTTATAGCCTCTGCAAAATTATTTACCCTTACTAAGCATCTAAGCTCACCCCTTTCTTATGTTTTGTTTTCCCATGATTCCATGATTTTTATTATGGTTGATATATAGGGTTAAGCTAGTGGAATAATTTCATTATAAATGGATTATTTATGTTGTGTTTTATGTTTGAATGGGTAATGTAAGGTTCATGTATATAATCTATTTTCCAAGACTACTAAACTAATCAGTCTTTCGGGACTTGATTCCTTATAATCATGCAAATATATTAAAATAATGCACTGACTCTTGGTAACCGAGGATGGGGCATTACACATAAAATGCCTAAATCATTACATATTCTTTTCAATATTTTTTTCCTTAGGATTAACATAGGTTATACATTGTCATTAGATAGAATTTAGGATATTATCCTCTACTTAGACCTATCCCTACGGTTATCACTAATGATTTGTATCCTAGATCTCCATATATTAACTAAAAATATCCTTTGATAACAATTGAATCAACCCAATCACAACATATATAAATATTATATCATTTTAGATGAATATCAAAATACATTTCACTGTAATATGAACTTGAGGACCAAAATGATTTAGTTTCATTGAAGACTAGATACATATTATTCTTTTTCTAAATAAATTTTTTTTCAACATATCTCACAAGGATTTTTCCACATAGTAACCTCTTTATAAATACCCTACTTAGAACCTTTATTTGTAACCTTGGGAGAGTAAATATAATAATGTGTGAGCTAAGATGCTTAAAAATGGTATTCATGGGAGACATAAATCATTAGAGGATAATATGATCATAAGGGTAGGAAAAAATATTCATGTGAATGTTCATAGTTTAAAATATTCACACACAAAAATGTCATAATCATAGAAATAAATTCATATCTAGAAGCATGATCAATAAGGGTGTCAAAGAACTAATAAAGATCCAAGATTCATAATATATTCATGTGTAATAATAAGAATAAGAAATAATTATTTTTTAAATATTTCTAAATGAAATCATATCCATGCATAATCTTATGAGTATAGAATGAAATGAATCATACTAACACATCAAAATGTATACAAAACAATTTTAAATCAATTATATATATTTTCTTTTGATCATTACTATAATGAAAACATATTAACACATCAATACGTTAACAAATATATTCACAATCATTTCCATTATTATTATTATAATCCCATGATATATAAATGTCACTTTAACCAATGTATTAAATATAGGTTTATAATGGTCCCAACAATCACATATTATTAATTTATTCATAAAATTGTTAAAATATCACAAAAAATTATTCTATCTTCATTGAATTACACATAAAAAATTAATCATATTTAATAAAAATATCATCATCAAAAAATAAAACATGCAGTTAATGAATAAGTATAGTATCTCTACATCATATGCCTAGTAAATAATAATTAATGTCAAATGATGTTATCATAGATGATAAATTTATTTTAATACTCTCACAATTAATTATTGAGGTAAAAACACATTTCAATTTGAAATAAATTATTTTAAATCTAATGATTCCAAAAATATGAAGGAAAATATTTTGATTCAAAATAACCATTGAAAATTGAAAAGGATACCTAAAAGTGTTTAGTGGAAATGATGGAAGGAAATTTCATTCATGTAATATAAGTTGAAAAGAATTCCTTTCATAATTGTTCGTAATTTTTTTTAAAAGGTCCGCATTTAGAAAATTAAAATAAGAATCAATATATAACATTTTCTAAAAATTAAATTATTGGTAAAAATGAATATAGAAATAAATAGTACGATATTAAAAACATTCCTGAAAACCTTATTTGAAATATTTTACATATATGACATGGATATTTGACCAAAGGAAGAAATAATGTTGTTTTTCCTTAAAACAATATTTTGGTATCCTGAGTATTTAAAGATGTGAAAATTAATTAAAAACATGTAATATATGGAAAGAATAGTAGGATAATAAATTTATGGAGAATTATTGAGTGGTAGATCATGATATTTTCTCCTTAGAAGGTTAATAAAAAACAATCCTGAAAAGCAATGAGATTTTAAAATAAAACCCTTATCTCATATATAATATTTCTTAATACATATTCAAAAATCATATATAATAATTATAAAATTATTATAAAATTATCCCAAAACTATAATAATCTGTATCGTAAAATATATTATTTTCTTTTTACATCTATCAACCAATTTGTATGATTATTTATTAAAATAATTGTTCATGGTGAAAACTGCTTCATTTCTCACTAATGGTTCACTTCAGAAGTCTCTATATTTATACACTTATCACAGTTCCATCATATCAAAAATTTAACCATTAAATTAATATCATACACATTAATTGTAAGTATATTTATATTCATGTATAAATGGTATATAAAAAAAGAAAATTACACCATTCAAGGAGGTGATTAATCATACATGCACAGGCACATAGTTTCCATTTATCGAGGGATAGAATAAAATGAAGGTAAATAATCATTCAAATTTCAAGAAATTTTATTGTATCATATATATTATATACATTCATTAAATCTATCCTTATTACCACACATGTCAAAATAAAATTAAATCAGATCACATCACTTATTAAAGGTGGTAGTCTACACGTACACACAATGAACATTATCCTTTTCCAATGGATGGAATGGTAAGAAGTTACATAAGTTAATATAATTAGATAAGAATAATTATTTCATAAATACCATATATATGTATTAAATCCATAGTTTTAACCCTCCATGAGTGATGGTTATGGAATCAAATTGGACCGCTACATGGAGTTGGTATGCCATACATATTGATGCGTGATATTTTTATTTTCCATAGGATGGAAAAAAGTTTGAAAAATGATATGTCATAATATTAATAAAACCCTTTTAATATTCGTAATACAAAATTTAATATTTTTGGAAAATACCATAGATTTATAGGAGGAATAAGAGGAAATAAATTGAGGGAGTTTAGGTAAGATGATTACATCTTCTTTAAAAAGCCTCCATTACAACCCATATTATGGACCCTTAGAAGGGTATTTTAAGAAGAATAATATCTCTCATACATGGATAATGAACTCTAAAATTAAATTAGGAATGTTTTTTTCTAAGATATATTGCTCAAATTAGTGAAAAAAAGATAAAGGGTCCATCCCCTTTATTATTGGGTGTGGGACTCTTAAAATTTCTTAAAGGATTAAAAATATAATAAATTCATTCTCTGAAGAATGATTCAAAATGGACTGATTTTAATTGATATGGTTTTTAATATTTTAAATACTATCAATCAAAAAAATTTCAATCATTATTTTTCAGTTTTAAACCTTGTAAATTTGTTTAACCCCTTTGATAACATAATTTTACCCTAATTATGGTAACAACTTTTCCACTATAAAAAGTGTTATAATATTTCTTGTAAAGTGATAATTGTTTTAAAAAATATTGAAGACATTATTTTTTTTTGAGAGTTTCTCATCCTGCTAGTCCAATTGTAATTTTTTTTCTAATTTTTAAATATTTCAATAAAATATTAATATACATGAAAAATCATTATTTCCATTTTGTAAACTATTCATTTTATTTGACTCTAAATACATCAAATAAGACATTCAATTAGATTACAATCCTATAACACAAAAATAATATGTTATATTAATCTATAAAATTCCTTTTACACTATAAATCATTCATATTATATTACTTTTAAGGTTTTTAAAATCATTTTTTTATTTTTATACTTATTAAATAAATATTGTGTTAATGTCATGTAAATATTTATGGTAATTATATATTAAAAAAATTAAAATAAATTACCATCATTAAAATAATTTCATCATTCTCAAAATGACTATTAATATTCATTCACAATATTCTTGTATACCTTTGTGAACATATAAGAGATATTTAAATTTAATAGTGTGATATTTTTTATTTTTCATCGTGTTAAATATTATATAGTTCATTTTCATTGATAATTGTTCCTTAAATAATTAAATCTATAGAATAAGGTGATATTGATCCAATTAATATTATCAAATAAGAGTTAATGTAAACGAATATGAACTTAAAATATATTTTTATCTGAGGTTAACTTTATTTACCTATTAGGGAGGTCATATATTTTGTTGAGGTTATTTTTTATAATTCCTAAAATTTAATGGAAACTATTAAATTTTTTTTGGCATACTAATTAAAAATAGGAAATCCATTTTTCCCAATTCAATTTTGATAAGTTAAAAAATTTAATTTAAAAGATAACCATCAAACATGAATACAATTATTTTCTAGAAAATTAAATTTTATGAAAAAAACTGGATTTATT
Source organism: Viscum album (assembly GCA_963277665.1). Taxonomy (NCBI): domain Eukaryota; kingdom Viridiplantae; phylum Streptophyta; class Magnoliopsida; order Santalales; family Viscaceae; genus Viscum; species Viscum album. Next base: position 1,903,486,065 of record OY728127.1, read on the forward strand.
CCTATACCATTGGTAAAAAAATATAATAATATTAAAATATTTGATTTAATGTATAATATTTTAATTTAATTAAAATCATCCATTAATAGTGATTAATTTAATTCATTAAGATAAAACACATTTCACATGTAAATAATATTTTTATAACAAATGATATTATTTATATTTAAATTATTTTTAATTTCACATCTAATTAATTTATTTCCAATAAATTCATTTTATAAATGTAACGACCCGAATCCAGAGCCCCTCCACTGGTGCCCCGTACCTGGTTCGCCACATGTCCTTAGGCGCGTTTCCCCAAATGTAAGAGGCTACCGAATAACAGCGAGGGCCTTGGTGAGTTGGTGGGGAAACTATTCCCTCATTAGGTAAAGTATACAGTGGAAAAAACAACCAGACTCAATAGCAGAAACAATCAATAACATACCCAACTGAACCTAACAACATAAGAAATGGATAAAATAATAATGATGCAACATGGTACATATGTCTATGGAAAGATGCAAACAAACCAACGTGCTGAAGTACAACTGAAAAACCAAGTGCAAAGGAAAACAAGATAAACTCCTCAGCATCGTGAGCCATGGCTCGGTCCCATGCTCTCCAGCTCCAGTGCAATCAAGAACCTGAAGTAGAAGGGCGCTTTCCCTTATCTACACCTGCAACAAAATAGTCTATTTGGGCCCAAAATCATGGCCCATACATGGTGTGAGATACAATCCCACTAGGAAATCACCCAAAGATTTGGGCCTAACAGTCAATGAATACATGGCAGTAATAAAACAAGAAATAGTTAACAGGAAAGCAGAAGCAGCTACAATCCACAGTTCTAACATATAATGTACACAGGTAAACAACCTTCAATAAGAAGAAAACAGGTAACCCTCTGGGTATCTCTCACATCTTAACCCATATGGTTCAACCTACAAGTACTAGAAACCCTCTAGAATGCACACACAGTCTCACCCATATGGTTTAGCTAAATAATTAATAGACTCTCTGAGGAAGAACTCACAGCCAATTCCCCCTATAGTCTCCTATCGTACTAAATGCTCTCTATGGAAGCACTCAACGTCTTATTCCCTCTATGGCCTGCGTCGAGGAACTAAATACTCTCTGAGAAGCACTCATCGTCAATTCCCCCTTGTGGTCTCACATCGTACTGAAGACACTCTGGAGAAGAACTTATGTCAATTATCCTTATGATCTGCTACACTAGGTACTCACAGTCCTATGTGGAAATAAACATGCTCAGTGCACGTACATCGTCCAAGTAAACCTCAGGAACTACTTTTCTATCAGTCTAAGGCTCAACAGCAAAACAAAGCAACAGTTCCACTACCCTAAAAATAGGCATGGCAACTAGAAAACTCCAAACAATTAGAGTATGCATAGGAAACATCCAAGGTACAATAAAGCTACCATAATCACAGGAAAAACATCTACCCTAGAAATCAAGCAAAACAAGCAATACAACAGGGGAAAAACAGGAACACGCAATACCCCATTTAAGGGTATTGGTGGAATTTTTACAAAATACTCACCAAAGTTCTATAGAAAGGAACAAACCACCTACCTCGATCCTCAGAGATCAATATACGTGAACCATGACAATTGATTCCCCTTAGAATGTTGTTGATCTGAGAAAACGCACAAAATGCTCAACCCACGATAACTCAAAAATGAGGAGGAATCAGAAAACAAATCTAAAGAAGAAGGAATAACTAACTGCATCTATTCCAACACAATCGACCGCGCTCGAATCAGAGAACGGACGAAGAGGCGGAATCTCGTCAAATATCTGGCCGTATGGGTCACTCTCGGGCGAACGGGACCTAAAAGAAGACGCTTCTATGCATCAGACGTGACCCCTATTCATTTAGTGAAAAAAATAAAGTACATGGCGTGTACTTTTAGAGTACACGGTGTCTACTGGGTCTTTTCCATACTCTGCCAAAATCAACCTCCACGTCACCCCTACGCACCGTGTGTGTGGCCCGGGCATGGCTACCACATGGCTTCGAGCCAGAGAATAGTACACAGTGTGTACTCAGAAAGTACACGGTGCATCAATCGAAAATTTCTAGAAAGTTTATTTTTCTTAAAAACTCCAGAAAAATGAAAACATACCTGAAACGAAGATCCAATTTCATATAAACATCCCCCCTTAAAGAAATTCGTCCCCGAATTTCCTAGAGAGGCATAGAAGAAGAAACCCCAAATAACTCTGGCCACTGCGATCATACATCGACCTCCCTTTCCCAAGACTCTTCCTATACTCGCACGTGATTCCATAACACCCATACCAGAGCAACAGACCGCCCACGGAGGACCTTCGTACTGCGATTGACAATCCTAATATGATTCTCCTCAAATGATGCATCCGCTTCAAGCTAAAACTCCTCAGGATGAAAGACATGAGACAGGTCTGAAAAGTAACATTGGAGCTGAGAGACCTGGAAGACGTCATGCATAGCCTGGTACCTTTGAGGTAGCTACAACCGATAGGCAACCGGCACAACTCTATCCAATACCACAAACGGCCCGATGTACCACGGTGAAAGCTTACCCTGCCTCCAAATCCTCTTGTGTCCCAAACTCGGTGCGATACGCAGGAAAACCTGATCCCCGACCTCGAACTCCTAGGGTCGTCTTTGCTGATCAGGATAAGTATTCTACCGAGACTATGATGTAGCCATCCTCTTCTGAATAAAATCTATCTGCTCCGAGGTCTCCTTTACAAGACGAGGTCCCAGCAAAGCTTCCTCTCCTACCTTTAGCCAGCAAAAGGGTGATCGGCCTGGCATACTGTACAAATCCTTATATGGAGCCATCTGAATGGTATCTTGAAAACTATTGTTGTAGGAGAACTCCACCAGAGGAATATGCTTCTCCCAAGAACCGCCAAAGTCTAGGATCCAAGCTCGGAGCATATCCTCAAGCACCTGGATTGTGCGCTCGGACTGTCCATCAGTCTGGGGATTGTATACTGTACTCAATAGTACCTGTGTACACAAGGCCTTCTGAAGTCCTTTCCAGAACCGAGAGGTAAAGCGCGCATCCCTATTTGAAAAAATGGAGTGTGGAACTCCATGCAGACGAACGATCTATCAGATGTAAATTCGTCCCAGATCATCAAAACTGAAGGTCTCCTTGATCATCAAGAAGTGGGAAACCTTAGTGAGCCTCTTGACGACAACCCAAACAACGTCGTTTCCCCATGGTGATCTCAGCAACCCAGTCACGAAGTTCATTGCAACATTTTTGCACTTCCACTCCGGAATGGGTAACTACTGTAAAAGGCCTACTAGTCGCTGATGCTCTGCTTTGACCTGCTGATAATTAGAACACCGCAAGACGAAACTAGTAACATAATTCTTTATACTTGGCCACCAGTACTGGCGATGATGATCCTGATACATCTTGGTGACGCTAGGATGAACTGCCCAAACCGAGGAATGAAAGTCTTAAATCTACTCCTCGTGTATGTCTGCTGGCACCCATATGTGCCCCTGGAAATGCAAGATCTAATCCTTGCCCACTGTCCATCTTGGAAGAGGGTCCTCTCCTAACACACTCTCCCGTAGGACTAATCCTTTTGAATCTGATAGTTTCCGCATCTGTACCCGATCAAGCAGTGTAGAGGTAACAGCTACAGAAGAAAGGAAAGTCTGTCCCTGTCTGTCGTACACCTCCAGATGCATCTCAGAGAAAAGATCCATTAACTACCACTCACTGCTAGCCTCCTAAACAGCCTGAACCTGAGTTCTCCTGCTCAATGCATCTTCCACTGCGCTTCCCTTTCCTGGTGTATAGGAATTCTAGAAATCAAAAGACTGAAGATACTCGACCCACCTGCATTGTCTCAGATTCAGATTACACTGAGTGAAGATATAATTGAGACTCTTGTCGTCAGTGAAGACCACAAAGTGCTCTCCCAGAAGATAGTGTCTCCAGTAGTGTAAGGCATGAACAACAGCTGCCAAATCCAGATCGTGTGTTGGGTAGTTCCTCTCATGTGACCTCAACTGCTGAGACCCGTATGCAACAACTCCATCTCCCTACATACGCACAACTCCTAGCCTGATAACTAAAGCATCATAGTAAACAGTGTAGCTCTTGTCTTGCACTGGAAAGACTAGTATCGGTGCTGACGTCAACCTACCGTTCAGCTCATGAAAGGATGACTCACAAGAATCTAATCATAAGAACTTTTCCCCCTTAATGGTCAGACCTATCAAAGGTGATGCTAGATGAGAACAGTCCTGAATGAAGCGTCTGTAGTGTCCAACCAGCCCTAAGAAACTCCATACCACAAAAAAGTTCTTCAGCTGCTCCCAGGAAACTACATCTCTCACTTTCTATGGGTCCACATATACTCCTGCCTCCGAGATGACGTGACCCAAGAAGTGGATCTAATCCATCCAGAAGTGGCACTTCAAGAGTTTAGCAAAAAGATGATTCTCTCTCAGTGTACTCAGAACGATCTCAAGATGTGTGGCATGGTAATGTTGAGTGTGAGAGTACACCAAGATATCGTCCACGAAGACCATGATGAAAGAGTCCAAGTAAGGATGGAACACTCGGTTCATTAGTGCCATGAAAACTGTAGGCGTGTTCGTGAGATTGAACGACATAACTGTATACTCGTATAGATCATACCTACTCCTGAAGGCTGTTAGAGGTATATCTGATGGTCTAACGCACAAATGATGACAGCCTGACCTCAAATAGATCTTCAAGAACACCAGGGCTCCTCGAAGCTGATCAAAGAGGTAATTGATTCTCGACAAGGGATATCAGTTCTTGACCGTCAACTGGTTCAGCTTCTGATAATCCACACAAAGACGAAGGGTACCGTCTACCTTCTTCGCAAACAGGATAGGAGAACCCCAAGGGGAAGTACTGGGTTGGATGAAACCCTTTTCCTGCAACTCCTCCAACTGCTTCTTGGGCTCCTGTAACTCGGGTGTAGCCATCCTACAAGGATGAATGGACACAGGTGCCGCTCTTGGAACGAGCTCAATAGAGAAGTCTACCTCACATTCCAATGGAAAACTGGAAAAGTCCTCTGGAAAGAAATCCATGAAAAGATCCACCTCTGGAGGAATGTCCAACTGTGGAGTCCCCTGATCATCCAGATAAAGACTAGAAATATGGTTTGTCACCTTTCCTAGCCCATGATGCTCGAGTCCTGCTCGAATCGCCTGAACATCCCATTCGCCTCTATGAAGAAAAGAGTCACCCAATAGTGAAATGAAACTCACTCTGGGGCGATAACAGACGACGATGGCCTGGAAGGGAACTAGACAGTCCATTCCAAGAATGACATCATAGCCTGTCATCTCTAGGACGTTGAGGTCCCATAAGAAATGATACACTGCAACCTTGAGAGGGCACTCTCTACACTGGCGTACACTAGATGTCATAGTCCCCAAAGGTCTGTCTAGGGTCAACGAGTCGGCAGAAGAAAAGATGCAGAGTCCAAGTCTCTCCACGACAGAAACAGAGATAAAACTATGTGTAGCACCAGTATCGAAAAGAGATGAAGATAAAACTGAGGCTACTAAGATCGTACCTTGAACTGTAGAAGGAATGGGATCCTATTCCTGATAAATATTATCCATGGTGAAAGACTGGGCTGCACCGCGGCCCTGCGCCCCTGGCTGACCACTCAGAATTGAACCTCCCTACTGGTGCTGAGGGACTGGTGGCTGACTGCCACAGCCTCGACCTCCACCTCGGCCCGAACGGCCGGAAGAACCCCAGTTCCCCGACTAGTGAGAAACTGGTGGTGATGATCCTGAACGAGGAGTCATGGAATAACCCCAGTCACCAGCTGCTGGTGAGAAAACCTGGCAGAAACGCTGAAGGTGACCCATCTTGCCGCATGATCGGCACTCCACAGGGTCCATCTAGCACTGCGGCCTCATGTGCCCTGACCGGCCACACTGGTAGCAAGTCACTTGGCTGCCTAACGATGCATCACGCTTCCTCGGTTCACCGCCCGTAGACTCTCTACGGCGCTTCTTGCTGTCATCTGGAGGCAAACTACCTCGGTAAGCAGAACCACCCTGGATCCTAGCTCCAGAGTCTCTCAGATTATGCTCTGCAATCAGTGCCTGGTTGACGATGGAAGTGATGGAAGTCAGCTAGAAGATGTTCACCTACGAGCGGATCTCCCTCCTGAGACCATACTCAAACTTCCCTGCAAAGAACACCCCACTTCCATCTTGGAGGGGTGTGAAACGCTTCAGCTCGTTGAAGCAATAGGAATAATCCATGACAGAAAGAGTACCCTACTCTAAGCTCATGAACTCCTGGGCTCGGTCGGCCCTCAGGGTCTCCATGTAGAAGTAGTCATAGAACACATGATGGAACTCCTCCCAAGCCATAGCCTGCTGTTGGCGCACCTGTGAGATCACATCTCGCCACCTCATGGAGGAGTCTCAGAGTATATAGGTAGTGAGCTTGACCCACCTCTCTGGAGGCGTCTCTAGATGCTCAAAGATATTCAGCATGGCTTCCATCCATGACTCTGCATCCGGAGGTCTTCCTTCCCTCGAGAATGTTAGAGGATGCTGCTGCTGGAAAACCCATGTCAAGTCTTCCATAGTCACGGAAGGAGGCGACGCTCCATGGAAGGCCTACATAATCCTCATGAAACCTTTCCTAAACTGTGCATCTGTGCCTGCAACTGGTACAACAGCCGGTGCCAAGGCTGGCCCGACTGGAGGATCGACAGGGAGTCCCAGATCAGCCATATCTAGCGTCTGATCACTTCCTGATGACAGAAGTACGACCGTAGGACATCTCGAAGGCATAACACTGAAAGATCAAAAGCACACCTTAGATCAGGAAAACAAGTACAGAGAACACAAGAGTACAAAACGGGAAGAGGGAATGAAAAACACACAAGTTTACAAAACTTGACTACATGACGTATATAAAAACTACACGGCGTGTCTTCTTAAGCCACTGACAAGGGCGTGTACTCCTGCCCTACAAGTCATGTACACCTAAAACTACACGGCGTGTACTTGAAAACTGTCCCCCTGCCCGAGTCCCTTACACGGCTAGCCCACATGGTCTTCTTAAACTGAGACTACACGGTGTGTTCCCTACGGACACGGTTTGTAGTGGACAAGGCTTCGGCGGCCCATTTTGTTAAATGTCACGACCCGTCCTCGGGGCCCGTGCCGTGACTACCCCAAGCCCACCTTCCATAGGCCAGGGGCTGGCGAATAGCACCAAGGCGTAAATCCCAGTAAAAAGGGAAGGAATTACCTTTGTAAAGTAAACAAACACCACAGAGCAAGCAAGCAGAAGAAGTAAACACTAAGTAAAAATTGAGTACAACACTAAGTGCGGAAAAGTAAGTGGGCCAGTATACAAACCCAAACTGAAAGTAAAGTACAACTGGAAGGGAAAACAACAACTGAAAAGTAAAGACGTAACGTCGAGCTGTCCACTGGAAATCCTACCTGAAGGGTGGGTACAGATAGCCTCCACTAATCCACGGGTCTAGCCGACCGCTCCGAGTACATCCCGCACAGTGGTTCACCTCCAGGTACCGTCCTGCTCTGCAAGCCTCAACCACGATCAGCGTTGTCCATCGTCTGCAACCAACACAACGTAGTGTAGGAATAGCCCGTGTAGGGGTGAGTATAAGATACTCAGTAGGGACCCCGAGACCCCCAATGGTCTCCCAGAATCCACAAAGGACAATCCACAAAGGAAAGACACAATCACGAAGTAACATCCGACACTGCTTAGGTATATTCCCATACATATACCTAATTCATCAATTCTCATTCGGATCCAACATCCGAGCCCAAGTACAACCCTGTCCACACAGGAAAGCGAAACGTAATCCACACAGGATAGCACAACACAATCCACAAAGGAAAGAAAAACAAAATTCAGCTCACACAGGTATACTTCTTTGTATGACGATAGATATGTTCAGATATATCCACTAATTCATCAAAGTCGTCGGACCCACAAAGGATCGAAAGGTACTAACCCCCGTAATGACCCATAAAGGATCTGACCCACACAGGATCGATAGGTAACTAACCCCCGCGATGACCCACAAAGGATCTGACCCACACAGGATCGATAGGTAACTAACCCCTGCAAAAGACCCACACAGGATCGGACCCACACAGGACCTGTGGGCGCTGACCCACACAGGACCGCTGAGCGCTGACCCACACAGGATCGGACCCACACAGGATCTGAAGCACTGACCCACGTAGGATTTCTGAGTGCTATAGTCATCGTCGTCGAATCCACTGAGGATCTCTGCACAGTCGTCGTCGTCGCAGTCGCAAACGAAGCCAACTCTAGGGTTCCCGCACACAGCAAGATCATTCGGGAGGGTCTGCTCCATGAGCCGAGAGGATGATACATCAACTGACACATAGTCCAGAGTTGATGTATCCAAAAGTTCTGTATCGTCAACAGGAACTCAATGCCGCAGATGGCGCGTCAATCGGACGCCCGGTCTGAGAGTTATTGGCTTTTTCGTCCCTGGGGCCCGGTTGGTTTTTAATCAAAACCAACCCAAACGTACTCCAAATACATCCAAACCTCGGTCGGAGTATTCCAAAAGATCCGTCTCACTTACAGGAATCCAACAATGTCGACGGCACGTCAATCAGATGTCCGTAGCTCAAGATATGAGCGTTTCCGCTCAGAGGTCCCGATTGGTTTTGTGTACGAAACAACCTGGCCAAACCCAAAGTACTCTGAAACCTTGAGTGTGATATACCGGAACGACAGTCTCGATCCAAGGATCGCATCGCCGCAGACGGCGCGTCGATCGGAGGCCTGTAGCTCATGATACGAGAAAAAGACCGAAAAGGTCCGAAAACGAGGGGTCTGGGCCCGGACCGACCCAGTCCAACCCCCCCTGGGTCGACCCGACCATGGTCTGGGTCCGACCCGGATGGGCGCAACCCGGCCCAGCCAGGGTGGCCCGGCCCGGCCTGGGCGCGACCCGGCCCGGCCGGCGCAGGCACGGCCCGGCCGCCAGGGGACGGCTCGGCCGGTTACGGCCGAGCGGCGCGGGGGCGTGCTGCCCCCACGTGAGAGTACCGCGGCCCCGCGTGGGGCCGCCCATTGCCAGCGGACGCGGCAGCCGGCTGCGTCCCGTCTCTCGCCAGACCTGTGCGGTCGCGGGTCTTCTGGCCACCACCGTGGCTTCAGCCGTGGCGGTTCTCCTCGGCTGGGCGCCGGGCGCCGACGCTTTCTGCTGCCAGCGTCGCCGTGCCGGTGTGGCGCGCTGGCGGTTTGCTCTGCGGACCACCGGATGAGTTCCGGTGGTCGTAAATCCTATTCGTCTTCGCCAAAAGTCTTCCTGGGGTCCGTCCTTCACTACAAGGACCCCGTATCAACCGTGCGGCTTTCTTGGTCGATGTCCGCCGTTTCTCATACAAGAACGAAAGGGGCGGTGGGTTCGGACTTGTTCGTTAGTCCGCACCCACCGCGTTAGCGGTTTTAAAAGTATCCCAACAATTTAATCAACGTCGTGGGTATAAAATCACAACGATTTAAAGAATCAAAACCCCTACCTCGTAGTAGTCGTCGGACGTGAGTTCTTCGCGGGATTGACCGTCGTGGAAGAAGAGGATCGTCGCGTCGCGGAAGGGGCGTCCGGTCGTCGCAGTACACGGCGTCGTGTCGACGATCTCCGAGGGTTAAAGAAAACAGACAGATTTAATTTCACGAATTAAATCCATGTTGAGGATAAAATCCACAAAGGAAATTTAAAATATCCGCAAACTCCTACCTCAAGCAGTTGATCGAAGATTCGTTACGGGAGGAGAATCATAGCAGAAGAACATCGAGGGAGGAGTTTCGTCGGTGTCGCGGTACACGGCATCACGTCGTCGATCTCCGAGGGTTCGGCGTTCTTCGTCGCCTTTCGTCGAAGGTCGGCGTTCTTCGAGTTCTTTGCGTTATTCGTGTTCTTCGCGTTCTTCGCGAAGGAGGATGAAGATACAGTTTCTCCAAATCCTCTCAACAAGAAACCCGTCAACGAAAAGGGTGTTGGTCTTATTTTATTAATATGCCAACAGTTTGAAAAATAGGTTAAGAAACTAACCTTTAATTTGGTGAATTAATGGTAACGACTTAACTTTCCATTTAATAGGAGCGTTTAAGAGTTTTAGAAAACGCTCCAGTTGACTTTCATTAAAGAGGAGTTTTCGCGGGTGCGTTACATAGGGGAAAAGAAACGGTGGGGATCTTGCGGGCCCCACCTCACAAATATCCTACCTAGAGGGTATGATATTTTGGGTTCCACCCTATCCACTTCAACTCAGCTTAAGTGGCTTTCATCGGCTTTAAGTAAAATAAAATAAAGTTTTTGCACCACTTTATTTTATTTTCTTCTCTTAACGCCAAAAATTAAAAACCACACCCGAGAAAACGCAACTCCGGAAAAGGTGTTTCTAAGCAAATACCAGCACTGTGATTTCATCGGTACCCTCAGAATTTGATTCCGAGCACCAGTTCAAAGGTTAGAAAAACCCGTTCGTTCGTTCACTGAACATACCCGAGCCAAAACTTCAGTAAATGATTCTGGGCACACCAGGCCTCGGAATCACATGTAGTCAGAAACTGCGTTCTTGTAAAATTCCCAAGAAAATTAAGAAAAAAATTTCCTTGATTTTTATGGGTCTTTACATCACTCCCACCTCAGGGCTTAAGTCCCCATAAAGATAAATCAAAAACTAGGGAAACAAAAGTGGGTTCTGAGCACGCATCTGAGCCTCCTGCTCCCAAGTGCTCTCCTAGAGGTTCTCGTGCTGCAATCTGATGCGCACAAGAGGAATCGATCGTCCACATAAGAGCCACTCCTGTCGATCCTCGATCTCCACCAGGGCCTCCGCAAAAGTCTCCCCATCATCAACGTCCATCTCTCCATGGTCAATGATATGCGTCAGGTCGTGCACGTATCTCCTCAGCTGAGATACGTGGAAGACGTCGTGCACCTGGTGCAACTGAGGTGGTAGAGCCAGGCGATAAGCCACCTCACCAATCTTGCTGAGGACCTGGAATGGTCTGATGAAGCGTGGAGACAACTTTCCGCCTTGTCCAAATCTCCGCAAACCACGTCGAGATGAGACACGCAAGAAGACGTGGTCACCATCCTCGAACTCTAGTGGCCTCCGCCTCCTTTCAGCATAAGACTTCTGCCGGCTCTAAGCTGTCCTCATCCACTCCTGGATGACCTGGACCTTCTCTGTCATGGCCCGAACCATCTCTGGTCCCACACGTTCTGACTCCCCAGGGCCTATCCCGCACAATGGAGATCTACAAGGTTGGCCGTACAACGCCTCGTACGGTGCCATCCCGATGGTGGAGTGGTAGCTGTTGTTGTACGAAAACTCCACCAACGGTAGGTGGTCCTCCCAACTGCGACCAAAGTCAAGGACACATGCACAAAGCATATCCTCGAGAGTCTGAATGGACCTCTCCATCTGACCATCCGTCTGAGGGTGAAAGGTGGTGCTCAGACGTAGCTGCATCTCGCACACCTCCTGCAACCCCTTCCAAAGCCGGGAAATGAAGCGAGCATCTCGATCGGAGACGATAGATGATGGAACACCATGAATCCGTACAATCTCCTGAACGTATAGATGTCCCATGCACTCCACTGAGCCCTGCTCTCGGATGGGTAAGAAGTGAGCCGACTTGGTGCGTCGGTCGACAATCACCCAAATGGAGTCGTGACCTATGGAAGTGCGTGGATGTCCAGTCATGAAGTCCGTCGATATCCCATCCCACTTCCACTCTGGGACCTCCAAGGGCTGTACCAAGCCTGCTGGTACCTGATGCTCTGCCTTCACCTACTGGAAGGTGAGGCATCGCAAAACGAACTCCTCCACAACCTTCTTCATGCCCGGCCACCAGTGCTATCTTCTGAGGTCCTGGTACATCTTCGCCACTCCAGGATGTACTGCCAAAGGTGAAGTGTGAAAATCTCTCAGCACCTCCTCCCGTAAAGAAACTGGTAACAAGGTACGTCCTCTGAAAAGCACTTCGTGCTCTGCTCCAAAGGAGAAACCATCAGGTGAATGTCCTGAGGAAATCTATGCATGCCGCGTCTCACATTCAGCATCCTTACGTTGTGCCTCTCTGACCCGCTGTAGTAGTGGAGGAGTGACTGTGAGTTCCTGAAGGAAAGCTGCTCCATCTCTATCCACAAAGGATATCCGCAAAGCGGCTAGCTACTCTGTCGCCTTCTTGAGTAGATGAATGCCCGTTCTCCTGCTGAGAGCATCGACTACCATGTTCCTCTTTCCAGGAGTATAGACTATCTCAAAGTCATAATCCTAGAGGAACTCGAGCCATCGCCGCTGTCTCAGGTTCAGGTCCTTCTGAGAAAAGATGTACCTGAGACTCTGATGGTCAGAAAAGACTGTAAAGCGCTCACCCATCAGATAGTGTCGCCATGTCTTCAAAGCGAAGACCACTGTTTCTAATTCCAGGTCATGGTTAGCGTAGTTCTTATCATGCGGCCTCAACTGACGTGATCCATAGGTGATCACCGCCCGCTCTTGCATCAGGACATATCCGAGTCCGGTCCCTGATGCATCGCAGTAGACTACGTACCCTACACCCTTCTCAGGTAACCTCAAGATAGGGGCACTGGTCAATCTCTGTCTCAGCTCCTGGAAGATCTGCTGACATTTGTCTGACCACAAAAAGGGTTTCCCCTTCTTCGTCAAAGCTGATAGTGGTGCCGCAACTCTGGATAATTCTGGCCCAAATCTATAGTAGTATCCAGCCAGTCCCAAGAAACTCCGCACCTCCGTCACGCTCCTGGGTGGCTCCCAAGCTAGCACTGCCTCGATCTTCGCATGATCCACCGCACCTCCTGCCTCAGAAATGACGTGTCCCAAGAATTGGACCTCACGTATCCAGAACTGACACTTCGAGATATTTCCATAAAGCTGGCGCTCTCAGAGTGTGCCTAGTACAACCTTCAAATGGTAGGCATGCTCCTCCTCAGTCGTCGAGTAAATCAAAATGTCGTCGATGAAGACCACGACAAATCGATCGAGGTACGGCTGAAATATCCTGTTCATGAGGCCCATGAACACCGCTTGAGCATTGGTTACGCCGAATGGCATAACCAAGAACTCATAGTGGCCATACCGACATATGAAGGCCATATTCTGCACGTCCTCATCCCAAACTCTGAGCTGATGATAGCCTGACCTGAGGTCTATCTTCGAGAACCACCGTTCTCCCTTGAGATGATCGAAGAGGTCATCAATCCTCAGTAGCGGATACTTGTTCCTCACTGTCACCTGGTTCATGCAACGATAGTCGACAAAAAGTCGCAAGCTCCCGTCTGCCTTCTTGGCGAACAATATCGGGGAAGCCCAGGGTGAGACACTGGGTCGGATGAATCCCTTTCCCTGCAAGTCCTCCAACTGTACCCGTAGCTCTCGAAGCTTAGCGGGGGCCATCCGATATGATGCAGTGTATATCAGGGCTGTCCTGGGGTACAGATCAATAAAAAAGTCTACCTCTCTGTGAGGAGGTAGTCCTGGAACATCGTCGGGAAAGACGTCCGCATACTGATCCACTACTGCAGGAAAATTAGGACTATGCACGTCAACTGATCCTAGGATGAGGCCAGCCAACTGATGAGTGATGGTATGTCCTCTCCTCTGTGAGAGTCCATCCTGTGCTGCGAGGGCTCTCTTCTCGCCGATGAAGGTGAACCTGCTCCCGTCAGTACGTACACATCGCACCTTGCGCCTAATACAGTCAATCTGTGGATGGACTGTAGATAACCAATCCATGACCAAGATGACGTCGTAAGGCCTCGACGCCGCTACAAGAAGATACCACCTGAAGATCTCGCCTCTTAGAGTAAGCTCACATAGCTGGAACTAGTGCGTAATCGTTGAGTCTGCTCCCGTAGGAGTCTCTAGCTGTAAGGATCGGGCCAACAGCTCTGTCGGAATCTTCGAGCTCCGAACAAGGGTAGAAACTATGAAAGAGTGACTCTCTCCTGTGTCTATAAGAACTGCAGTAAGGGTGGAATAGACACAGATAGTACCACGAATCATCTCAGGCGCACCGTGGTCATAGGCCTCTACTGCCTAGAGCTGTGCATGTCTCTGCCCGCCAGCTCCCTGTGGTCGGGGTGGACCTCCTGATGGTGGTGGTGGTAGAGCCTCACAGCGTAGCCCACCACCCGCTGCTCGGCCAGCTCCTCTGCCTCGTCTGCCTCCTCCCTGCGGACCACCATGGTCGACCCTATGCCTCTGCCTGGGTGTCCCCTCAACCGTCTGCTGCTCCTCGGTATGGTGGGTCGGGCAGTCACAAGCCATGTGGCCCTGCCCACCGCACGAGTAGCACTACCTGCCTCTCGAAAGACTGGCTCTGCGCTGTGTGACCCGCACTGCTGAACCAGTGTCCTGAGGTCGTCTACGTGAGGGCCTGGTCTGCCTGGACCCCTGATTCATCTGTCGACTACCTACTGAAGAAGACTCTACTACGTGCCGCCCCACGGTATGTCTCTCCACTGGTGAAGACTCATCAAGAAAGCTCTCGATCAAAAGGGCTCGCTCCAGTACTCCTGCCCGAGTCAGAATACTGAGGGAGATCAGCGATGCCCTGATCTCATGTCTCAAACACTACTCAACGGTCTAGGCGTGGAAGAACGGGTCCCGTACCTTGTCTGTCGAGTAGCGCGGGAGATTGGTAAATCTCACCGAGTACTGGGCGACCTTCAAGTTTCCCTACCGCAGCTGAAGAAGCTCCTGGATGTGCACTGCACAGAGGGTGGCTGGGACGAACTCCGAGTGGAAGAGGCTCTCAAAGTCCATCCAGAGAAGATATGTCTCATCATGCACCTAGAGCATCAAGCTCCACCATCGGCCCGCTGCCGCGTGTAGTAGGCTCGCTTCAAGGATCACCATGAGGTCTGCTGGTGTCCTCACTAACCGGAAAACTCGCACCACTACCTCCAGCCAGTCCTCGGATGCCTGGGGTCCGTCTCCCCGCAGAACCTGGGTGGTCACTGGCACTGGAACTCATGCAGTGCACTAAGGCGATGTGCATCGTCAGTGGCTGGGGATGGAAGCATCAGTGGATCGGCGGGTAGAGGTACCACCGGTGCCTCTGCTATCAAAGGGCCCTTTACCGAAGCCTCGTCACTCGGTGGGCTGTCGTCACACTCAACTCTCAGAACCCTAGCTGGCTGCCGCCGTGGGGCCATCCTGAAAAAGGAAACAGATGTGCCACGGTCAGAACAGTATACCTGGTGAGCTGACACAAAGTAATCACAAAGAAAACTTGAAACACACACGCAATCAATGTTTTCATGCATTAAGTCGGAAATCAGAAGGCAGGGTCCTGGTGTACGGATACGTCGGCCGCCGAACCAACACTGGACTCCCTGGACTGATAACCACACCCAATACACTAAACAATATTGCTTCACATAGACAAACATTAGAGTCCCAAGTTCTGCGGTAGAACCGAACTCCTCTGATACCAATTTGTCACGACCCATCCTCGGGGCCCGTGTCGTGACTACCCCAAGCCCGCCTTCCATAGGCCAGGGGCTGGCGACTAGCACCGAGGCGTAAATCACAGTAAAAAGGGAAGGCATTGCCTTTGTAAAGTAAACAAACACCACAGAGCAAGCAAGCAGAAGAAGTAAACACTAAGTAAAAACTGAGTACAACAGTAACTGTGGAAAAGTAAGTGGCCCAGTATACAAACCCAAACAGAAAATAAAGTACAACTAGAAGGAAAAACAACAACTGAAAAGTAAAGCCGCAACATCGAGTTGTCCACTAGAAATCCCACCTGAAGGGTGGGTATAGATAGCCTCCACTGATCCACGGGTCCAGCTGACCGCTCTGAGTAAGTCCCGCCCAACGGTCCACCTCCAGGTACCATCCTGCTTCGCAAGCCTCAACCACGATCAGTGTTGTCCATCGTCTGCAACCAACACAATGCAGTGTGGGCATAGCCCGTGCAGGGGTGAGTATAAGCTACTCATTAGGGACCTCGAGAACCCCGAAGGTCTCCTAGAATCCATAAAGGATAATCCACAAAGGAAAGATACAATCACGAAGTAACATCCGACACTGCTTAGGTATATGCCCATACATATACCTAAGTCATCAATTCTCGTTCGACTCCAACATCCGAGCCCAAGTACAACCCAGTCCACACAGGAAGGAAAAACGTAATCCACACAGGATAGCACAACAAAATCTAAAATGGAAAGAAAAACAGGGTTCAACTCACACATGTATACTTCTTTGTTTGAAGATAGAGATGTTCAGATATATCCACTGATTCATCTAAGCCGTCGGACCCACAAAGGATCGAAAGGTACTAACCCCCGCAATGAAAAACAAAGGATCTGACCCACACAGGATCGATAGGTAACTAAACCCCGCAATGACCCACAAAGGATCGATTGGTAACTAACCCCCACAAAAGACCCACACAGGATCAGACCCATACAGGATCTGTAGGCACTGGCCCACACAGGACCGCTGAGCACTAACCCACACAGGATCAGACCCACATAGGATCTGTAGCACTGACCCATGTAGGATCGCTGAGTGCTATAGTCGTCGCTGTTGAATCTACTGAGGATCTCTGCACAGTCGTCGTCGTCGCAGTCGCAAACGCAGCCATCTCTAGAGTTCCTGCACACATCAAGCTCATTCGGGAGGGTCCGCTCCACGAGCCGAGAGGCTGATACATCAATTGACACATAGTCCAGAGTTGATGTATCCAAAAGTTCTGTATCGTCAACAGGAACTCAACGTCGCAGACGGCGCGTCAATCAGACGCTCGGTCTGAGAGTTATTGGCTTTTTCGTCCTAGGGGCCCGGTTGGTTTTTAAGGCAAAACCAACCCGACCGTACTCCACCTACATCCAAAACACGGGCGGAGTATACCAAAAGATCTGTCTCACTTAGATTAATCCAACAAAGTTGACGACACATCAATCAGACGTCCGTAGCTCAAGATATGAGTGTTTCCGCTCAGAGGGCCCGGTTAGTTTCGTGTACGAACCAAATCGGCCAAACCCCATGTACTCCAAAACCTTTATTGCGATATACCAAAACGAAGGTCTCGATCCAAAGATTGCATCGCCGCTGACGACGCATCGATCGGAGGTTCGTAGCACATGATACGGGCAAAAGACCAAAAAGGTCCGAAAACGGGGGGTCTGGGCCCAGACCGACCCGGCCCAACCCCCCCTGGGTCGACCCGAACCGGGTCGACCCGACCCGGGTCCAGGTCTGACCTGGTTGGGCGCGACCCGGCCCGGCCGGCGTGGCCCGGCCCGGCCAGGGTGGCCCGGCCCAGCCTGGGCGCGACCCGGCCCGGCCGGCGCGGGCGCGGCCCGGCCGCCAGGGGACGGCTCGGCTGGTTACGACCGAGCGCCGCGGGGGGCGTGCTGCCCCCACGTGAGAGTACCGTGGCCCCGTGTGGGGCTGCCCTTTTCCAGCGGATGCGGCAGTCGTCCGTGTCCTGTCTCTCGCCGGACCTACACGGTCACGGGTCTATCGGCCGCCGCCATGGCTTTAGATGCGGTGGTTCTCCTCGGCGGCACGGTGGCGGCGTTGGAAGGGGCGGTTTGCTCCGCGGACCACCAGATGAGTTCCGGTGGTCGGAAATCCTTGCCGTCTTCACCAAAATTCCTCCTGGGGTCCGTCCATCACTGCGAGGACCCCGCATCGCCCGTGCGGCCTGCTTGGTCAACGTACGCCATTTCACATACTAAGAACAAAAATTGGCGGTGGGTTCGGACTTGTTCATTAGTCCGCACCCACCGTGTTAGCGGTTTTAAAAGTCTCCAAACAATTTAATCAACGCCGCGAGAATAAAATCACAAAGATTTAATGAATCAAAACCCCTACCCGTATTAGTCTTCGGACGTGAGTTCTTCGCAGGATTGACCGTCGCGGAAGAAGAGGATCGTTGCGTCGCGGAAGGGGCGTCGCGTCGTTGCGGTACATGGCGTCACGTCGACGATCTCTGAGGGTTAAAGCAAACACACAGATTTAATTTCATGAATTAAATCCATGTGGAGGATAAAATCCAAAAAGGAAATTTAAAAGATCCGCAAACTCCTACCTTAAGCAGTTGATCGAAGATTCGTTGCGGGAGGAGAATCGTCGCAGAAGAACATCGGGGGAGGAGGTTAGTTGGAATCGCGGTACACGGCGTCACGTCGTCGATCTCCGAGGGTTCGGCTTTCTTCATTGCCTTTCGTCGAAGGTTGGTGTTCTTTGATTTCTTCGAGTTCTTCGCGTTCTTCATGTTTTTCGCGAAGGAGGATGAAGATACAGTTTCTCCAAATCCTATCAACAAGCAACCCGTCAACGAAAAGGGTGTTGGTCTTATTTTATTAATATGCCAATAGTTTGAAAAACATGTTAAGAAATGAACCATTATTTTGGTGAATTAATGGTAATGAATTAACTGTCCATTTAATAGGAGCGTTTAAGAGTTTTAGAAAACGCTCCAGTTGACTTTCATTAAAGAGGAGTTTTCGCGGTTGCATTACTTAGGGGAAAAGAAACGGTGGGGCTCGTGCCGACCCCACCTCAGAAATATCCTACCTAGAGGGTAGGATATTTTGGGTTCCACCCAATCCGCTTCAACTCAGCTTAAGTGGATTTATGCGGCTTTATGTGAAATAAAATAAATTTGTCGCACCACTTTATTTTATTTTCTTCTCTTAACGCCAAAAATTAAAAACCACACCCGAGCAAACTCAACCCCGAAAGAGGCGTTTCTAAGAAAATACCGGCACTGCGATTCCATCAGTGCCCTCGAAAATCGATTCTAAGCACCGATTAAAAAGTTATAAAAATCCTCTTGTAACTCCCCGACCCTAGTTGCCCAGAGTCGGTGCATTACTTCGTAGCATTGGCATGATCACAAAAGATAAAGTCTCGAATGACCGATTAGTATAGTAGCCTTCGAAACACTAGATACTTTCATAAATGTTACATTACATCACAAAGTGAAAAAATACAATAACATAGTATCCATTTTCCACACTCACATCCCCTTCAGACTATCCCTGCAGGTCATTCCTATAATACTTCGTCACATCCTGGAAAAATTAAAACAATGAAAGGGGTGGGCTCAGATGCTCAGTAAGGATAACAATATAGCATAAATTTTCATAAATAAACATAAACATTTAAGGAAATCTATGACTAAAACAAAATCCTTTTAAACTTGAACTTCAACATAATATGGTAAAAGTAGAATGAGATAATTCCATTTACTTATTCACATGGATATTCTACTGGTCGAATAATCACATGCAATATCAATAACCACTTTCATAATGATGGAATGCATAATTCCAGACTATCATAACCACGTAGCCAAGGCCTCGTGCCAAGACTACAAATAAGATTTTGTCAAGGCCTCGTGCCAAGACACTAGTTTGTCTCATGAGACCTGCCGATGCATCGAGGAGCTATAGTGGGCTCCACCCGTCACTTACTATGTCCAATGCATTCCTCATATGAATAGGTTTAAACATATCATATAACATAATCGTATCACATAAAACATGCATAAAAGAAACACAACATTTCCACATTTCAATCACAAGATATCAATACAACACATTGATATAAAAAACACTTTCAAAACCATTTTCAATACCAAAATAAAAGAAAAGTAAAACATGGTATTTATTTTTCTTTTAAAAAAAGCTTTGGCTCGTAGAGGAAGCCGAAAGTCAAATAATGGTCACGGCGGCGGAGAAGTCGTTGTCGCCACATATGTAAGAAAAACATTCCTTTTTTTCGTTTAGTAAAAACGTTTCGTATAAAATATTTCTTTTGAATAAAAGTAAAATTCAAAGGGGTTTATACACTGTATAAATGAATGTTGTGTATAAAACCAAATATGCCTCAATGAAAGAAGATTGAGACGAAGTCCTTAAAAAGATCATTTTTCAAATAAAATAGATATATTATGTGTATTCATTATATGTACACATAATTAAAGTACAAATACAAGATATGAAATAATTATATCATGACATAATTTTAAAGTAAGAGATTAACCCAAAGAATGGAAATTGGGTTAAGAAATTCCCTTACCTCGTGTCCGACTTGACTCGACCGCTCTTTAACCTCATGAATAATAAAATAGAGTTAATATCTACTTGATTAAGAACCCTTTTCAAGTTCATTATCCCTTTTATATCACTTATTACAATGTTACAAAAATTATGTAGTCATTTAAGTTAATAACGGTCGTTTTGTCGATCTTTGGTACTTGAGTCAACAATAAACTTCTTATAATTACAAGTTGTTCATGTGGTAAAATATCCATTATATCCAGAATTATATTCATGATGTAGATATCATATATATCATATATATCCAGTATATACATTCATTCATAATATTACGTAACATTTAGAGGTAAGAAATGAAATGCACTGTTTATGGAGACGGTAAGCCGTACGTACGCATGAACGCTACTTTCATTTCTATTTCATATTTAATGGAATTAAATTATAATTATATAAAGGTATAAAATAATTCCAGTATAATATAATGTATAATACCATTTAATCCATCTTTTATACATCCCACATATGGCATTAACGATTCCAATCACTTTGAGGGGGCGGTAGTCCGCACTTTCTCAAATTAAAATATCGCATTTACCCATAATGGAAACAAGAAAGGTATTCCATAAATGAAAAATACAGAACCTTAAGTAAAACATAAACATATTAAATATCATATATAAATAGAGTGACATCTTAATGGACCCATTTGAAGGTGTTATATGAGTGTTGAACAATCATCGTTTCGTGAGGCAGAAATTCTCCATCCACAGAAACAGTATGTTCTTTAACCATTAGATATAGGTGTGTGTAATTGTAGCTCTAATAATTCTTATAACAACATCCCATTATATTTAGGATACTGGTTTTGTTACAAAATAAATTAATAAAAAGAGTTTAGGGGTTTGGATAAGAAAAATAAAACAAAATAACATAAGAGAAGACATTACCTTAAAATCGGGTAACTCTTTTGATTTGAGACAAAGGCTTCCTTGGGAAGAATTCTGCCTAATGTTAGGCTTCTAGGAGTAAGGGAGGGAAGTTGTTAGAGTATTTGGGAAGATTTTGGCCGAGCCAAAAGGCTTTGATGGTGTGAATAAGGTGGTAGAGGTGGGGGCCTTTTATAAGAGGAGAGGAGGGGCACTCTTGGAAAGTAATGAAATGTTACATTATTATACAATGATTTTCGGATTCTAAAGGTCCCACACTTATATAATTAGAGGATAAGGTGATAAAGGTTCGAACTATTCTCATCCAATAGGCTTTGGACAAGTGTAATGCTTAGATTTTACATTATCCTTCCATTTTATTAAAATCATTAATTAATGAGGTAATCGCTCCATCATCATGGTGTCATAAATAATTTAATTTATTTAATGTATAAAAATTATAAAAAAATATCATGATGTAGTAAATCTTTTTAGATTTCTAATGAATATTTATAGTCAAAAATATGACTTTTATAACCCCATTTAAATTTTTTTTAGTAAAAAAACTTATGTTTGTGACATTTTTATTTTAACTTTAAATAAAAAGTTATTTATGTCATTTTCCTACCAAAGTGGCTCCATGGGGTCCCCAAGTTGACCCATGTATTTTATTGGTTGGCCATGAATCATCCAATAGGGGTAGGACAAGTGTAATGGTATTTTCATATTTTTTATAATAACATTTTTACCTTAAATTTCACAAATTAACTTTAATCGCGATTAATTAAATGTAAAAGTTACTATTCACCAAAAAATTATTTTAATCCCATTGAACCACATTTTACTTCCTATTGACAACCATGTATGTCGGATTTTTGAAAATCAAATCACAGAATTGATAATATTTCATTTAAACCAAAAATCAGTTATTTAACTACCACTTAGTGGTTTCACTATTCATCAAAAATTGATGTTTTTCAGAACAATGCCAAAATTTCACCCTAAGCAATAATTGATATTCCAAATTCAAAAATGATTTCTATTTTAAAAAATTCCAAACATATAAGTTGCATTAATTAATTTTATAATTAATTCCCGCGGTGACAACAAATAGCGTGTTTTTAAGAAACAATATATATCAAAATATTGACAATTGTTTATGTCTAATTTCAAAGTGAAATTAATTATAATGAACACAATTGGATAAAATTGTAAAAATATATTCTAATTATACTTTAAAACCACTCAATAGTATAATTTATCACTATAAATTATTTTGATTAAAAAATTTGTTTTTAAGTATTCTTCACTATTCATAAAAAATGGAAGTTCTCAGAAAATTACAAAAAATTCAACTTAGGATAATTTCGATATTACGAATACAAAAATGAAGTCCATTTTTAAATATAAAATTTCTAAAATTTCAAAAAGTGGGTATTAATATTCATAACGGCTACTTTGATTAGTCGCGGTGTGTTAGAACTCGAGGTTGCGTACAATGCAAGCTATTGCATTATTGAATTAGAAGTGTATCGTGGAAGCTCGGGGTGTTACATTCTCCCCTCCTTCAATAAATTGCGTCCTCGAAATTTGGAAATTTTCGTTGAAAATAAAAGGTAGCAAATAGAAAATACCTTTGTGGAAAACCCACATCGGAAATAAGGTTAATAAAAATATAACATTAAAAGAAAGAAAGAGAAGTACAAAGGTCACCTGAGATAGCCCATACTAGGATTCTATGAAAATATGGATATGGAAGAAAAAAACCATCAAGGTATGATGGAGAGTTGTAGAACACTGGATTATGAGAAAGTTAACCATAAGAAAATCACAAACTTGTGATTGGTTAAACAGTCATTGAATCCCCAGTTGGAAAAGTAAACCGGAAACGTTTTTGTTTTAAGTTACCTTTTATAATGTTGAGGAATTTATTTAGGAGATTTACTAAGAATTTAAGGGAATATACATACTTGTTATGTATACTTTCATTCTTTAATAAATTTTTACCACAAACCCATCTTTCACTCTAAAAAGTAATAGAACTCAAAAATATTCTATTTATCCTAACTGTATAAGGTTCCAAATATTAACACATACCATTTAGATTAGTAAAACTATTTTGTAATAACTAGGGACTACCTGTAGGCTAGTGGTAGGTAATAAAGGCCTGTCACACTATGGTTGTGGGTTCGATTCCTACAGCTTTGTCCAACGCGACGGGTTATGCCCCACCCTGCAGGTTGTCCTTTTCCTAAAACTATAGTATTATAATATTCCAAAAATAATGTTCATAAATGTTTTAACCTTAAACAATACTATCCAAAGTTCAACTTAATCCATTCCAACCTTTATAGTTATCCAAAATACCTCCGTCCAGACTTTCTCTAAAAGGTCTCTAAATTCAAAAATCAATTGTATCATCAGATTCCTCAAACAAGGTAAAATTTCTCTTATTGTCACATACAAAAATATGATTACCTTCATCATATTAAAACCTTAATGAATTCAACAAGTACTGCAGTACAATCCTTATATATATATATATCACATTATTCTAATAACCAGAATATAATCCATGAGTCCAAAAGCACCAATACATTAATTATTCTTCTTCAACTATAGTAACAACATAAGATTGTCCTTGATCCCTTGGAATTTTCTGAGGTAAGTTTCCCTGACGCTTAGGACATTCATTTTCATAATGACCCATTTCCCTATAATTGTAGCATTCAACATTGATACCCTCTTTCTTTCCCTTACAATCACGAGCCCGGTGACCTTTTTCTCCACATTTGTAACAAACTCTCATTCCTTTTAGGCAAGTACCAGGGTGATTCTTCCCACAATTATCACATAATGGAAAATCCTTCTTTCCATTTTTCCCTTTATCTATCTCTTGTTCCACCGTTCTCTTCTTCTCTTGCATTACTTTGTTGTCATAAGACTTAGAGAATTCCTTTTCTGTCTTGATAACACATGAGACTATATCCTCGTATGTTGAGAAAGATTGTGATACTAAAGCTCGACGGAAAATGGTTTTAACCCATAAAAGAAACGATAAATATTACTTCTTGGGTTACGTATATAATCTGCTGCATGCCTCGCTAACCTTGTAAAGTTAGCCTCATACTTTGCGACATTCTCATCCTCCTTTTGCCTTAGACTCAGAAATTTTCTTTCCATATCTGCTCTATGGTCACGGGGAAAGTACTTTTCTAAGAAAAGCTCTTTGAACTCCCTCCATTCCATAATCGATACTTCATCATCTTCCTTTATATTTTGAATCAATGACCACCATTGATCAGCATCTCCAGTGAGGCGGTAAACTGCCATGATAACCTTTTCCCTTTCGCTACTCCCCAAGGCATGGAATATTTTTTCTAAGGAGTTTATCCATTGCTCAGCTACTAATGGATTTGTACCCCCATTAAATGTTGGTGGTTGTTTCCTCATGAAGCGGTCTAACATTGATCCTCCATGTTGCTGATCAGGGTGCTACATATGAGTAAGGTTATTATTCATAACCTGAGTGAGTTGTCCCAGTATGGTAATAAGTTGATCAGCACCAGTTATATCACCAGATCCACAATAATTATCTTGAGAAGGAGGGAAATCCCTACACGAAGTTCGTGCATTGATACATTTTCCATTCCTTCCACTAGGCGCCATTTCTAAAAAATGGTATAATCTAGATTAGTTTATGAATCAAAATACATAATTCCATTCTTGTAGAATACTTAACATAAATTGAACTATTTATGGATATAATCCATAATAATAAAAAGAAATGTTTTTTTGAGGATGTATATACTCATAACCCTTCATAGTGGTTTGTAAAGAAAATGAGAATTATCCTAAGCATATCCCCCGGGAGTGTCGTAACCAAGAGTGCAGCAAGGCCCGTTATCATGCACCAGTTCCCGTTCGAGTCTAGCTCAAATCAGTGTTTTTGGGTTTTACCCCTAGGTACTTCTGTGCCAGAGCCACCTCTACCTTCTCGTATCCATACAGGGATGTATTGCTCGGAAAAATCACAAAATCTATATAATACCAAAATTCTAGGAAGTTATTATATACTAATCCTCAAAATCTATCTTTGTGCTATGCGCTCTAATCAGAGTTTATCTAAATATAGCTTCCAAGGTTAGTACTAAACTGCCTCTGATATCAACTGTAATGCCCCGACCCCAGTTGCACAGAGTCGGTGCATTACTTCGTAGCATTGGCATGATCAGAAAAGATCAAGTCTCGAAAGACCGATTAGTTTAGTAGCCTTGGAAACACTAGATACTTTCATAAATGTTACATTACATCACAAAGTGAAAAACAACAATAACATAGTATCCATTTTCCACACTCATATCCCCTTCAGACTATCCCTGCAGGTCATTCCTATAATACTTCGTCAGATCCTGGAAAAATTAAAACATTGAAAGGGGTGAGCTGAGATACTCAGTAAGGATAACAATATAGCGGAAGCTTTCATAAATAAACATAAACATTTAATGCAATGTAAGACTAAAACAAAAGCCTTTTAAACTTTAACATCAACATAATATGGAAAAAGTAAAATGAGATAACTCTATTTATTTATTCACAAGGATATTCTACTGGTCGAATAATCACATGCAATATCAATAACCACTTTCATAATGATGGAATGCATAATTCCAGACTATCATAACCACATAGCCAAGGCCTCATGCCAATACTACAAATAAGATTTTGTCAAGGCCTCGTGCCAAGACACTAGTTTGTCTAATGAGACCTGCCGATGCATCGAGGAGCTATAGCAGGCTCCACCTGTCACTTACTAAGTCCAATGCATTCCTCATATGAATAGGTTTAAACATATCATATAACATAATAATATCACATAAGACATGCATAAAGGAAACATAACATTTCCACATTTCAATCACAAGATATCAATACAACACATTGATATAAAAAAACACTTTCAAAACCATTTTCAATACCAAATTAAAAGAAAAGTAAAACATGGTATTTATTTTTCTTTTAAAAAATGTATGGCTTGTAGAGGAAGCTGAAACTCAAATAATGGTCACGGCAGCGGAGAAGTCGTTGTTGCCGCATACGTAAGAAAAACATTCCTTTTTGTCATTTAGTAAAAACGCTTCGTATAAAAGAGTCCTTTTGAATAAAAGTAAAATTCAAAGGGGTTTATACACCGTATAAATGAAAGTTGTGTATAAAACCAAATATGCCACAATGAAAGGAGATTGAGACGAAGTCCTTAAAAAGATCATTTTTAAAATAAAATAGATCTATTATGTGTATTCATTATAAGTACACATAAAGAAAGTACAAATACAAGATATGAAATAATAATATCATGACATAATTTGAAAGTAGGAGATTAACCCAAAGAATGGAAATTGGGTTAAGAAATTCCCTTACCTCGTGTCCGACTTGACTCGACCGCTCTTTAACCTCCTGAATAATAAACTAGAGTTAATCTATACTTTCTTAAGAACCCTTTTCAAGTTCATTATCCCTTTTATATCACTAATTACAATGTTACAAATATTATGTAGTCATTTAAGTTAATAACGGTCCTTTTCTCGATCTTTGGTACTTGAGTCAACAATAAACTTCTTATAATTACAAGTTGTTCATGTGGTAAAATATCCATTATATCCATAATTATATTCATTATGTAGATATCATATATATCATATATATCCAGTATATACATTCATTCATAATATTACGTAACATTTAGAGGTATGAAATGAAATGCACCGTTCATGGAGACGGTAAGTCGTACGTACGCATGAACGCTACATTCATTTCTATTTCATATTTAATGGAATTAAATTATAATTATATAAAGTTATACTATAATTCCAGTATAATATAATTTATAATACCATTTACTCCATACTTTATACATCCCACATATGGCATTAACGATTCAAATCACTTTGAGGGGGCGGTAGTCCGCACTTCCTCAAATGAAAATATCACGTTTACCCATAATGGAAACAAGAAAGGTATGTCACAAAAGAAAAATACAGAACCTTAAGTAAAACATAAACATAGTATATATCATATATAAATAGAGTTACATCTTAATGGACACCTTTGAAGGTGTTATATGAGTGTTGAACAATCATCGTTTCGTGAGGCAGAAATTCTCCATCCACAGAAACAGTATGTTCTTTAACCATTAGATGTACGTGTGTGTAATTGTTGCTCGGATAATTATTATAAAAACATACTAGTATATTTAGGGTACTGTTGTTGTTACAAAAGTAATGAATAAAAAGAGTTTAGGGGCTGTATAAGCAGAATAAAACAAAATAACATAAGAGAAGACATTACCTTAAAATCGGGCAACTCTTTTGATTTGAGCCAAAGGCTTCCATGGGAAGAATTATGCCAAAAGTGAGGCTTCTAAGAGTAAGGGAGGGATGTTGGGAGAGTATATGGGCAGAGTGTGGCCGATCCAAAAGGCTTTGAAGGTGTGAATAAGGTGGTAGAGGTGGGGGCCTTTTATAAGAGGAGAGGAGGGGCACTCTTGGAATGTATTGAAATGTTACTTTATTATACAATGATTTTCGGATTCTAAAGGTCTCACACTTATATAATTCGAGGAAAAGGTGATAAGGGTTCGAAATATTCTCATCCAATAGGATTTGGACAAGTTTAATGCTTAGATTTTACATTATCCTTCCATTTTATTAAAATCGTTAATTAATGAGGTAATCGCTGCATCATGATGGTGTCATAACTAATTTAATTTATTTAATGTCTAAAAATTATAAAAAAACTATCATTATGTAGTAAATTGTTTTAGCTTTCTAATTAATATTTATAGTCAAAAATATGACTTGTATAACCCCATTTAAAAATTGTTTTAGTAAAACAACTTATGTCTGTGACATTTTTATTTTAACTTTAAATAAAAAGTTATTTATGTCATTTTCCTACCAAAGTGGCTCCATGGGGTCCCCAAGTTGACCCATGTATTGTAATAGTCGGAAATGACTCATCCAATAGGGGTAGGACAAGTGTAAAGGTATTTTCATATTTTTATAATATCATTTTTACCTTAAATTTCACTAATTACCTTTAATCGCGATTAATTAAACTTAAAAATTACTATTCAACAAAAAATTATTTTAATCCCATTGAACCACATTTTACTTCATAATGAAAACCATGTATGTCGGATTTTTGAAAATCAAATCACAGAAGTGGTAATATTTCATTTAAACAAAAAATTAGTTATTTAACTACCACATAGTGGTTTCACTATTCATCAAAAATTGATGTTTTTCAGAACAATGCCAAAATTTCACCCTAATCTATAATTGATAATCCAAATTCAAAAATTATGTCTATTTTACAAAATTCCAAACATATAAGTTGCATTAATTAATTTTATAATTAATTCCCGCTGTCACAACAAATAGCCTGTTTTTAAGAAACAATATATATCAAAAGATTGACAACTGTTTATGTATAATTTCAAAGTGAAATTAATTATAATGAACACCATTAGATAAAATGGTAAAAATATATTCTAATTATACTTTAAAACCACTCAATAGTATAATTTATCACTTTAAATTATTTTGATTAAAAAAGTTTTTTTAAGTATTCTTCACTATTCATAAAAAATTGGAAGTTCTCAGAGAATTATAAAAAATTCAAGTTAGGATAATTTCGATATTACGAATAAAAAAATGAAGTCCATTTTGAAATATAAAATTTCTATAATTTTAAAAAGTGGGTATTACTATTCATAACGGCTACATTGATTAGTCAAGGTGTGTTAGAACTCGAAGTTGCGTACAATGCAAGCTATTGCATTATTGAATGAGAAGCATATCATGGAAGCTCGGGGTGTTACACCGCTCTTTAATTCACTGAACGTACCCGAGCCAAAACTTCGGAAAATGATTCTGGGAACACTGGGCCTCGGAATCACGTGCCATCAGAAACTATGTTCTTGTAAAATTCCCAAGAATATTAAGAAAAAAAATTCCTTGAATTTTACGGGTCTTTACATTAAACACATGGCAGTCTACACAGATGAACCTTACAAGGCGTTCTCTGAACAAACACGACGTGTATAGGCAAGGTGACATTGTCCCGTGTTGTTCATGACATGGCTGGGTACTAGGCAAGACTACACGTCGTGTTCCATCACAACACGACATCTTCTACTCGAGCTTCCCCGACCCATGTTGTTAGTGACACGGTCGGGTACACGGATCATTACAACATGGTGTGTACCTACCATACATGGCGTGTTCCTAAGGTTACATTCACGACACCATGTTTTTGCTCACACGGTCAATGACACGGCCTGAAAACTACACGGTGTGTATCCAAAAAGTACATGCCGTGTATTTTGGGTTTTTTTTCTACGCAGTAACTCAGAAACTGCACAAACTCCCAGAAACACTCAAAACAAGGTAAAAAGGTGCAAAATTCGAATCCGTGAGGGCCCATACTCTCCACGAATCAAAGCATGGCATCTCCTACAATCATATACAAGAGAAAACAGGGCCACGATCCACCAATTTCTGATTAATGAGTGCCCATAACACCTCAAGAATCAAAATTTTGCGTTCCTTTAAGAAAAGAACATGACAAAAAGTTTTCTAACATAACATTAGAGAATAAATCAAGCATCTATCACAACATCATGCATAATATTCACAAACTCTATCACAACAGCATGCAATTGCTAATGCACCCTAGATGGCATTGCAAGAATGCATGGAATGTGATTTCTACAAGTGCCTCTATGATGCATGAGATGGCATACCCTCATCTCATCGGGTTGCGATAGAAATAAAACCAAAATATCAAAAAAAAAATAGCAGAAGTCATGTGAATCACTTTTGGTGAAATCAGATCAACCATAAAATCTCAAAACTGGAAATTGAAATTAATGAGGTAGTACGGCTTTTCCCTGTACACGGGTTAGCTACTCCCGAGCACAGCTTAATACAAAGTATCGAGTCCTTCCTATCCCTTGATAAATTATCCAAATAGTAAAGAAAGAGAAAAGAACTCATCTGATACCACTTTGTAACGACCCAAATCTGGAGCCCCTCCACTGGTGCCTCGTACCCGGTTCTCCACATGGCCTCAAGCACGTTTCCCCAAATGCCAGAGGCTACCTCCTAGTAGCGAGGACTTTAGATAGTTGGTGGGGAAACTATGCCCTCATTCGGTAAAGTATACAGTGGACAAAACAACCAGACACAATAGCAGAAACAATCCACATCATATATAACTGAACCGAAATGCGGAAGCAATGGATAAAATAATAATGATGCAACCTGGTACATATGTCTATTGAAAGCAGAAAACAAATCATCTTACTACAGTACAACTGAAAAACAAAGTGCAACGGAAAACAAGATAAACTCTTCATCATCGAGAGCCATGACACGGTCTCGTACTCCCCAGCTCTAGTGCAATCAAGAACCTGAAGTAGAAGGGTGCTAGCCGTTATCTACACCTACAACAACATAGTCTGTTTGGGCCCAAAAGCATGGCCCAAACCGGGTGTGAGATACAATCCCAGTAGGAAATCACCTAAAGATTTGTTCATAAGATTCAATGAATACATGATAGTAATAAAACAAGAAATAGTAAACAGGAAAGCATAAGCAGCTAAAATCCATAGTTCTATCATATAATGTACATAAGTAAACATCCAACAATAAGAAGAAAACAGGTTACCCTCTAGGTAGCTCTCACAGCCTAACCCCAATGGTTCAACCTACAAGTACTAGCAACCCTCTAAGAGGCACACATAGTCTCACCCCTCTGGTTCAGCTAAAGAATTAATAGACTCTCTACCATCAATTCCCTCTATAGTCTAGTATCGTACTAAAGGCTCTCTGGGGAAGCACTCAATGTCTCATTCCCCCCGTGGCCCGCATCGATGAACTACAAACTCTATGAGGAAGAAATCATCATCAATTCCCCTTGTGGTCTCGCATCGTACTTAAGATAGTCTGGAGAAGCCCTTACGTTAATTCTCTCTATGGTCTGCTACACTAGGTACTCATAGTCCTATCTGGAAATAAACATGCTCAGTGCACGTACATCATCCAAGTAAACCTCAAGAACTACATGGCTATCAGTCTAAGGCTCAACAGCAAAACAAAGCAATAGTTCCACTATCCTACAACTAGGCATGGAAACTGGAAAACGCCAAACAGGAAGAACATGCATAGTAAACATCCAAGGTACATTAAATCTACCATAATCACAGGCAAAACATCTACTCTAGAAATCAATAAAAACAAGCAATACAATAGGGGGAAAATAGGAACACGCAATACCCCATTTAAGGCTATTGGTGTAATTTTCAAAAAATACTCATCGACATTCTATAGAAAGGCAGAAACCACCTACCTCGATCCTAGGAGATCGATATACGTGAACCACGACGATTGATTCCCCTTATAATGTCGTAGATCTCAGAAAACCCACAAAACGCTCAACCAACGATAACTCGAAAACGAGGAGGAATCAGAAAACAAAGCTCAAGAAGAATGAATAAATTTCCTCTGTGATTCCAATGTAATAGACCGTGCTCGAATCGGAGAATGGATGAAGAGGTGGGAGCTCGTCGAAGATCCGGCTGTACGGGTTGATTTCGGGCGAACGAGACCTAAAAGAAGACGCTTATGTGCGTCAGACGGGACCTCAGTTCATTTAGTGAAAAAAGTACAAGGCGTGTACTTTTAGAGTACACAGCGTGTACTGGGTCTTTTCCATACTCCTCCCAAATCGGCCTCCATGTCACCCCTACACACTGTGTGTGTGGCCTGGGCACGACCAACACATGGCTTCGAGCTGGAGAAGAGTACACAATGTGTACTCAGAAAGTACACAACATGTACTTCAAAAATTTCAAGAAATTTCATTTTTCTTAAAAACTCCAGAAAAAAGAAAACATACATGAAACGAAGATCCGGGTTCTTACAATAAACATTTAAATCATTTGTTTTCTATAATTTAGTTAGTCCTATTCTTACAATCCAATCCAATGGCTAGAAGATACCTGGCATATAAAATAAATATATTTTAATAGTATATAGTGGTTCATTTAAAGATTGTGTTGTATGGAATGAAATATATCAAATAAATAAAATTTATTTATAGTGAGATATATTATAATATATTACGGTGTTGTTCAAATATTACTACACCGAGAATCCTTATTATTTCCATAATGTTACTATTTCAACTTCTATACATTAGTAGAGTAATTTGGAATGTAAAAACGTATGAGCTACAATATATATATCTCCTTAAATAAATTAATGTTAGTGAAAATGGTTTTTACAACCATTTAAAATAACTCAACACCAAAACTAGTTTTTTTTAAATGAAAAAAAATATCATTGCATCTAGGGAAAAAATTTCATCATATTCAATTCCATGATTTTTTATAACCCTTTTCCATGAAGAAAGATTTATTGGTATATACTCCACCATCGATGATGGTTTTCTAATGGTAAAACTAGTTTCAAATTATGGGTATTACCCCTTCATATTTATCCATTATCTTCCAATCATGGTTAATTTATATGGAGTCAATCTCTAATTCCATGGATTATAAAAAATTATTAGAAATAGGATTCCAAATTAATGTATGGTATAAAATAATTTCATCACATATGAATTTTACATCCACATCATTATTTTGGAAAATACTTAAATCTAGTACTCTTGAGGAATCCATCTATACCTTCGAGGTTCACGTGTAACTTCAGTCAATTATTATTCTTTAATTATTTATTAAATTGACTACACATCCATTTTTTGGCCTTGAACATATATATGCTCCACATTCCTCTCAGTTAACCCATATCTAATGTGTTCCTTAAAAAGTAAAACAGTAGTTTGATCCACAAACTCTTTTCCTTCAATTTTACTATTTAATAATAAACCCTTAGATTCATTAATATAACGAACATATATTATATTATTATATTTGGGGTCTAGTATACCAAAAGTAAATGTTCATATTTATGATTCACAACACCAATTCCTTATAAATGACATAATTGGATGTTTTCTAATATATAATTATGTTCCTAAAATCACTACATTCATGAGTACTCATCTATCAATATGAATCTCTATATATGAGATCCAATGGACCATTATCCCTTTCACTATTCCACCCAAAATGTTTCCTTGTCTATTTTCTCATTGAAAAACTTTAAAATTTCTTAAATGATTCATAATCAAATTAATCCAAAAATAAATCTCTAAAATGTTTGGAATTTTTTCTTGCTTATATGTTTTATTTCATAATGAAAAATGTAATTGGGGTTAGAATTAACCATGAACTTCTTATTTTTAACATTATAAACAAGATTATCTATATCTAGAATACATACACCATTCAGTATTTTCCTAGTTCCATAAAAAATATCATTCTAATATATAGAAAATAAATTATCCCTAATAACGAATCAAAATCTATTTTTTCCAAGATAGAGAAATAAATAAAATTTATATTTATGGATATATTATAATAAATTTTTTCAAATTTTAGTATTAGTCCACTTGGTAATAATATATTATACAGTCAACATTCTAATGAAAAAAAATCTTTCATCATTATGAACATGAATCTCTAGTTCACCATTATCAAATCAATTCTATATATAAAACATTGTTTGTAAGAAAAAATGTGTAATTTACATCTAGTATGTTATACCCATGATCCAGAGTTAGTGAAATTTATCATATTAACATTAATTTTTAGGGATTGTGAATGGATATCTATTAGAACAAATTTCATAATAGAATAAATTTTTAACGTCGTTATACATCATGCATATTATTGATATTAAATTGATTATTATGATGTATTCCATAATCCACATAAAAAAAATATAACTGGCAGAGTATCATAATTCATATCTTTTCATGATGAAATTTTAATGATAGTTCCTCCACTATCTTTTTTGACAATGTACATCAAATTCATTTAGTTATCCAGGATCCATACTTCACTATTTAGTGTCTTTTCTATATCATTTATCTCAAAATTTGGTTACATTGGTTGGGAATCATCAAAATCATAACAGATAAGGGTATTTTATAATTTATTTGATAGCTTGTTTTACATATCAATCGTATAGAAAATATTGGACTATATTTCTCTGGTATCCTAATCCTATCACGGTCTCCCACACAGTATAACCCAATGGAATTACTATGATTATGAAAATAAAAAATGCTCAAGGGAAACCCAATTTCTAGCATAACCTACCCAATAAGATAATCTAAAGTTATTCATAAATTTTTTTAATTACAAAAGACAATCTTGGGGAACCCAAAATATGAATATTCTATTAATTTGGATGATCAATGTCATGAAAAGTGCATATTTTGAAGTAATCCCACACTTATTATTTAAGGGGTTTCCTTTTCAAAGTCTTAATAAATTAATATACAATATAAGAATATTAAATTCAAAAAATTTAGTTCACATTATTTTTTTTTCTTTTGATGTCTTATTAATATTATTATTGCATGAATCTAATGAATTTGTTTTTAAATAAATATTCCAACCCCCCAAATTAATGTGTTTACACCTTATTAATATGTAACTCATTGAAAAATCCATAATATTTTTTACTCTCCCAAAAAGAAAATCCAACGCTATTCATACATATATGAATACAGGAAATGAATAGGGTATATAAACAATTAATGTAAATTAATATAGTCAAATGAAATTGACATTCTCCAAAAGAGTTTCTAAATCAAAAAAATAACCAACTATATTATCCTTTCTATAGAAATAATATACCTCCAGTATGATAGGTAATCTGACCCCAAGTCCCTCTCCCGAAGGAGAATTTGTTCATGATTGAATTTAATTTTGGATATATCTAACACCAAAAATGGAGAAACAGTTCTATGTTGTCTTGTCTGGGTGATTCCCTCTAAGACCTACGGGTATTGTAATTGTTTCTAAGACATTGGGCCTTGTATAGGGTGCAACTCACCCCTTGAAAGGTGGATTATCAAAAATAATAAAAATGAAGGCATTCGGGCCATTCCGACCGACCAAAGGACACAAAAAATACAAATATATTTGATTTATTTTCAAAAAAAAGAAGAAACACATACAAACATTACATATTTTATTTAGACATAAAAATTACCATTTTATAGTCTATAAGTAATTATTCATAAAAATATCAGGAAATCATTTTTTCCATTATTTATGTCATCTATACTCTCTTTATAAATTACCTATATGATTTATAAATAAAAACTATATTTCAATATCAAACATCTTGCAAAATAATTTTGTAAAATTTATATTAGTTATTAAAATTTAATATTTCGAATATATATATATATAAATTTTAATTTTATAAACACTTATATATTTAATTATAAACTATTTATAATTAAATAATTTTTATAGCCATTATAAAATAAAATATTTCCAAAATACCTTTTATTATGATTCATAAAAATTTATAAACCATAAGAATACTTATGAAAATATTAATTAAATTTATGTTATTTATTTTACCATTGCGTAGTAGAGGGATACATGAATAATGGTTAAAGTCATTAGCTTTATGTTGCTAACATGAACCAAGGTAACATATGAGTTTCCTCCTATATAATGGTAACATCTAGGTTACCGTTATATAGGTCCATTTCATAAATTTAGATACATGTTACCACTATATAGAACCCCTTATATAATAGTATATCATAATAACCTTTATTTAGTATCATCTTTCTAAATTGAAACCTCTATTACATTTTCTTATATACTTAAATATAATTGTAATGTATGATGAACTTTATATAGCCCTTTTTAGATAGGGGTACTTTTATAGGACCCTTATATAGATTAATCTTAATATTGACAATATGATATTACAATTATGAACAAACCAAAATATAAGTAGTTTCATATGTATATTTTCATAATGATATACTGTGATTCAATGTTTCTATTTTCCTAAAATACATTGACTTAATCACAGTGAATGGATGTGGAAATTAATTATTTAAAATCAGTTATGGGTATTTATAGATCATCTAATTATCCTTTATAATGTTTGAAAATTCAAAAATTGGATGATCCATATTCAATAAAGAAATATGTATGAATGATCGTAAAATAATGCATACATGTATTGTGTGGGTACTAACCTCTATCTTTAGTTATTTCATAAGAATGGTTGGGGAATATCACTAGGATAAATAGACAATTATATGATGCTATTAAGGGGGGGACCCAAAAAACCAAATTGCAAACTTAATTAGAGGATTCATGTATGCCCAAAGCGGTGATAACACATTCACGGATGGTGATGAATGAGATACGGAAAGAGTAAATCCATTAGAAGCTTTACATGAAACTAAGATATATTTCAGTGAAGAAGTAGTTCGTTGTACATGTAAATAGTATGTTCATTACCCACTAGATGGAGGTGTGTGTAATAGTGGGATGAATCCTTAACATAACAAAATAATAGTATATTTAAAATTCTATTATTGTAAAAAAATGAATAAAAAATTTGAGGGATTGGTGAAATTATATAAATTAACGAACATGAGAGATGATGTTACCAATTATTTAGGTAACTCCTTTTGGTTTGTGCCAAAAGGATTCCATCAATTTACTTCATAAAAAGGGAATGATTCAAGGAATAAGGGATTGGTTTTTAATGTTTACTGGTCAGATATTGGATGTTCCTAATAGGTTTTTGAGGTGTGACATTAGGGAGAGGTAGTGATATTTATAGGGAAGGAAGAGTGACACACTGATAAATATTAAAAGAGAGAATTACACCCTGATTATTCATTTTGAAAGTGGATCAAATAAATATCCAAATAGGATAAAAGTTAATTTAGTTCATATATATGGAAAATTGGATTTTTGAAAAGTTTATAGTTCTTCTTTGTCCTTATGGTTATGGTTAATTCCCTTATTAGACTTAATGTAACATAAATTGATGTTATTAATGTTAATAACTTTCACTAATAATTTTGCTAAAAATTGAAGATTAACTTATTGGAAATTATAAATTATTATACTTAAAAATATGGAATCCATTTTTCCAAATTCCAATCATATAAGTGGTCGAAATTAATTAAAAAATAAACCTAGTGGTAGGGCAACACTTCAGTTTTTAATGTAATTAAAACA
Organism: Viscum album; assembly: GCA_963277665.1. Lineage (NCBI taxonomy): Eukaryota > Viridiplantae > Streptophyta > Magnoliopsida > Santalales > Viscaceae > Viscum > Viscum album. The sequence goes on from OY728127.1 coordinate 1,903,523,329, forward strand.
ATAAAAAATCTACTATGTTTTTATATCCAATTTCAAGTTGTAATTGTTTCCAATGGGAAAAATTAGATTAATTGATATCAGTATATTCTAATTAATATTTGAAAACAATTTAAAATAAAATTTACCCTTATAAACAAATTAGATTAAAATTAATTTTTGAATTAAAATCCAGTATTTTTAACTATTAATTTAAATTGAAACATTTTAGAAATAACCAATAAATTATCCTTACCTAATTTTTATTTTTAATTTCCAAATAATAATTTTATTTTAACATATTATGCCTAAAAATTTTCCAATCTTGGGATTTTAAATATTTTCACCATTAAAAGGCGGTAAAACTACATTTATGAAAATATATGTTTTTTAATCTTAAAATGGAGTTTATTCTAATATGATGTCTAAAAAATCAATAAAATGAATATAAAAAATGAATAATTTATAATATAAGATATATATTACTTTAATATCACCAAATAATTGAATTTAATTTAATTTATTATGGGAAAACAAATTTGTGGCCATTAAAATAATAATATTTTAATTTATATTCAATAGGTTTTCATATTCATTTATAAAAAAATTGGTAAAATATGAATTCATATAATATTTTTTCAAATGATATATTTTCATATAATATTAATCCAATCATAAAAAATAATTTAACTTCTAATTAATATATTATTATTTTAAATAATAATAATTTAATAATATATTATTGTTTGGTAAAACTCTGCCATGCGTGTTACACAATCCATATAGGAACTTCATAATTCTGCGTAATGTAATATAACATCAGTTTTCTTTATAGAGAAAGATAAAATTTATGATTTAGGTAGTTCATGATTAAATTGGTATTGCGTATAACACAAGCCAGAAATAGAGATTTAATATGAAATTAACTACTTTCAGTGTCATGTGAAATGAAAAAATATCTCAATGGTTTTCCATTTTAAAAATAATAATTCACAATATCTTGGGGTGTCCCATTATACATCCCTTTTAATGAATTTCACATCAATAGTTTTAAATGTTTTCATTCATAGGAATCCACATCATAAAAATGAATACCAAAACATCAATTAAATAGGGAATGTTGGGACCATAACGGTTACCCAAAAAATATATAACTTGGTTTCCATATAGGATAACAAAGTTTGGTGCTGCTTTTTGGAAATTGAAGAAAATCCTAAATATTTATAGTGAGTGGTTGAGTTCATCAATAAAAAAATTGAATGATCAATGAAATTTTGAGGGCATGAAATTCATAAAGTTGTGATGATTAAAAAGGTATTCATTTCAAAGAAATTTTATGGGTTTTGAAAAAAAAACATTTCTTTCGATAATAGTCTTAAATTTTAGTAATTATTTTATTTACCAAAAATAAAAGGAAGTATAGGTTACCACGTCATTATAAATGAATATGAAAACAGATTGAATATAAAGGAAAATATAAATATTTTTATGGTTACAAAGTTGTGTTACCGTAATAAATTAAATAAAATAAAATTAGTAAGTTATATTAATGTAATATATATTTTATATATTCAATCAAATATTTCCTATATTAATTAAATATATTTTATATACATAAGATAATATTAACTGAATTTTATGCTTAATGACATATATTTTTATAACTATAGTTTTAATGCATTTTATTGGAGAACCCATTTCAAATCACAATTTTTTTAAATTTATAAGATTAATATGTAAAAATAAACATCATATTTGAAAAATAAATATGAACATTAGATAAGGATAATATATTGGTAATAATCTATAAAGATTCATTCATTAATTAATAATTAAAAATACTATATTTTAATTCAAAATTGATATTGCATATAATTTATTTATAAGGTAAAATTATATTTTAAATTGGTTAAAAATATTAATTAGATAATATATTTATCAATTAGACAAATTAAGTTCATTAGAACCAATTTCACATTGAAATTGGATATAAAAACAAAGATTACTTTTGATCATTATTTACACTAAAAACTTGTATTGTTGTCCCATGTATACGATTAATTTTAAATTAATTTGCACCACATATAAGATTATAATTTTGTAAATGGATTAAATATTTGGAATATTAATAATGTATAATATTTAATATGGTTAATATAGTTTTTGTCCAATAATATTAGTAACAGTTATTAAAATTTATTACATCGATTAACGTTAAATTAATCTTAATAAGAGACTAAACCATAACCTTAAGACCCAAAATGACCAACACAATTTACAAAAAACCTTTATTGACTTATTTATACCCTATAATCACTTTTATCATATTTATATCATTATTGGATCAAATTTCAATACAAAAAACGTTAGTGGAATTCTATGTACAAATATTTACAAGAGTGCCACCCTTCTTTCCTTATAAAAGTCCACCACCTCTCCATATTATTCACATCCATAAAACCTCATAGGTTAAAAAATTATCTACCAAATAAAATACCAAAAATCCATCCATTAGTCTTGTATTCCATCCCATTGGTATAAGTCAATCCAAAGCATCCCCTTGGAACCAACCAAAATGAGTTACCTGATTAAGAGGTAACCTTGTCTCTCAAGTACTTTATTTTATCTTCTCTATCCACTCCCTAAAATAATAATATTCATTTAATTTATACCAAAACAATTAAAATAAGAATACTAGGATGTTTTTATGATATTATTTCAAACTACACTTATACACACCTCCATCTAATGGGAAATGAACTTACTGTTTACGTGTACGGTGAACTGCCGCCTCAAAAAATCTGTTTTTTTTCATTTTTCCTAATCGCCAACCATGATATAAATTATGATGAGAAATATGTTTATATAATTTATATATTATATTTATTAATTATTTAATCCTATTTATTTCTTTTAACACTTATCTTTTTTAATTTCCATTGGGGGTATATATGATAATTTATTTTGAGGAAGTGTGGACTACCGCCCCCTCAAAGCAATGTGATTAGTTCGCACACTATATTAAATGTATTACCGATGGGTTTTCAGAATATATAGAATATATATGATATATTAAATCTACTTTAATAATTATATATATACATATATATATAAATATATGTATTTTACTTTCTTTCTGTCAACAAGTAAAATAAACAGAAATAGTACTCTTGCATACATACAAACATACATTTCCCTGAATGATGTATTCCATTTAAAACTTATATATTCTATAGATTATTATAATACAGATATAATTTTTATAATTTATATTTATATAGTTTTCTAGATAATATAAATCATTATAAAATATATATTTACCAATGCAATAAAATTAAGGTACATGAAAAAATAAATTGAATATTACCCGAAATGAATCCTTAACATATGATTATTAGAAAGCTGGTAATATAAGTTCATAATAAAACCATATATGATATTTTATATAATAATATTATTATATAAAATATTTATAGTAAATTTATATTTATTATACAGGTGGTTTGAATGAGTATGATGATAGTCAAAACACAAGGTAAGGGTATTTCATATCACATTTTATTTTCCTGAGTTACATGCTTTATTCACTACCCATTCATTTTGTGTGGCGTGTATACTATAAATGAATGTTTTATATGATACTTATACATAATTTTAAATTTATTAACATATCCATTTTATAACATTTCATTAATGTGTTATATGTTTAAAAGGATACCAAAATGGTGAAATTGTTTTCTCTTAATTTTCGTTCGTTGAGACTCATGTACTGTTATGAACCCAAATTATATTACGAGGTGTATATACACCCATTTTCAGGTTATATAATTAATATAATTATTTTAATTTCAATTTATGAATCATTAAATTTACTTTTCTTACATTGATAGTACGATATAAAGGTTCCATGTTTTAAGACATTACTGAGACAAGCATATCACTTTTCAAGATTATTTATGTTTATAATACATTTGAAAAAAATATAATGATGCACCTATCAATAAAATTCCTGAATTTTATAATTATATAGTTATTAATTACTTATTTCTATATTTTTACCATTTATTCCACTCTTCGTTACATAAAACAGTTAATAAATTGTTTTTTGAAAGCCCGACTTTATCCTCTATTCTGTCAGAAATTAGTTTTCCTATAAAATCGTGTTTTCTAAAAAGGGGTTCCAAGAATAATGTACTCATATCTTATGATTATTAAAATAAATTTTTAATATTTTTTCTTTTACCAATTTTTTCAATGGAAAATTCTTGTCATTTTCTAAATGTGTCATTTTGCTGAACTTTTTACCATGCAAGAAGAATGTTCTTTTTACCTCTTATGACATGTACATATTTATCTACCCTAAATCCATTAAAGAATTATTTTCAGGTTTAAAGGATTAATTTTTATAATTTTTTTTAAATGATATTTTGATGTAAAAGGTTTGTCAATATATTTTAAATATCTTTTTATTTGTTTTCATAGAAAATGGGTTTCAAAATGTTTGCATGTTTACTTTATATGTTTTCAAGGAAAATTATTTTTGTAATGATATCAAAAATTATTTATATGTTATTGAAGTAATTTAAATGAAATGGGTTTAAAAACTTATTCAATGTTTATTTATATATTTACAAATTATTTTCAATGAAAAAGTTTTGTAAATTTTTTATACTTATTTTATATGTTTTAAAGGAAAATGTTTTTCCAAATTATTTCAAGTATTATTTATAAATTTACAAGGTATTATCATCTAAAATAATTTTAAAATGGTTTTATGTATTAAAAATAATATTTTATAAAATAATGGATACATTCCTAATGGAAACATTTTGAAAAGATATTTCAAAATTATTTTCCATCAATGATTACTTATTTTAATTTTTCTCATGCCCTTATAAGAAATAATCTAAATGTTCCATTCACATTCGTTCTATGAATGGGTTATTCATAAAGTCATGGTATTTATGAATCCCATTTCAATTTAATGGGTTATATGTTTATGAAATCAATTTCGCAATCATCAATTATATGTTTATGAAATAAATTTCTCTTTCATGGGTTATTCTTTTGACGAAATGACAATGAAAAATATATCTTTTCTGCATGTTATGATATGATTACATGTTTATGGTACCCTTATTAATTCATTGGTTATGATATTATCATTTAATATTTTTTAGAATAGTTATTTGTGATTTAATTATGATATGTTTGGGACCTATATCTCCCTCTAATGCATTGGGTAATGTGTTATATCTCATGAGATAGACATGGATGGAATGTGAAATCAGCTCATTAATGTATTATAGAGTTGGAACATGAAATAAAATCAGTTCCATATTACATATCTAGAATGGAAACTGAACTCAGTTTAATATTATAAATCTATAATGGGAAATGAACTTGGTACATTATTACAGGTCTGCAATGAGGAGTGAACCCATTTTAGTAATACAAGGGTAAAACCGGGTGTGATCTTGTTTCTGTAAAGGACATTATTCAGTAAGATAGTATCAGTAGAAATAAATTGAGTAATATATATATTTTTATATATTCTTATGCATCTTCTATAATTCCATGTTTTATTCTTATGTCATGTTTTCATGGATTGTGTTATTTATTTCCTTATGATTCAGCCCTTATTAACAACCAATCTTTATTCCCTGATTCATGTGTAGGATCTTTGATATGAGGGGTATGATATTTAATTTTTTACAATCATTTTCTCATACCCTTAGTCTTATGACTATTATTTTAGATCTCTATTGTTTACCCTTAATGATGATTTAAGCTCACCCCATTCTTATGTTTCCTTTCCCTACTTTATGAATAAAGGTTTCAGGTAGTAGTTATAATGATTTAGATATTCATGGGAGGTGTTGATGATATTTCACCAGCATAGAATATTTTGTTACTATGTTCCCAAAGACACTAAAATATTACTAGCCTCAAGAATTTCTTTTTTATGTATATAATATTCATCTATAATGATGTAATATTCATGTATGTTATTCATTTTTCACTGTAGTTATTTTCAAAGGAAAGGATTAGTCAAAAATTTGAAATTAGGATGGGAAAACATTAATGAGATCCAAAGGTATATTTCTAAGGATATGTTTAAGGATGTATCTAAGGATATGTATAAGGATGAGTCAAAATTTAGGAAATTGTCTGACAAGATGTTCTCGTCTTGACTTAGGTTAATATGGTACATTACAATGGGATTTTGTACACACATGGTTTGACACTGTTAGGGTATATTAAATGAGAACTCAAAAAAGTTTCCCGAACCACCCTGAATAATTTAAATATATACTGACTATGAATAACCTAGGATGAACCTAGGGCGTCTTAGATTAAGGAAGGTCTCATGATTTAAACATCATATAAGTAAATATTTCAATGACTATGTGGTTTTAAACTATGATTAGTGATGCTCAAAAATTTCTTCTAATTTTATTAAATGGTGGGAATTGGAAGGAAATGGATTACTGTTGAATGTGATGGAAAATTGGTAGATGATCAATCATGTGGTATTATCACTAGTGTGAAATATTCTGAAATCATTCCTAATTATTTTTCATGGAAAATGATTAGAAATTAATACCTTAACCAACTCTCATACTCACTGGGGAAGAAAAATAAAGAGTTTACTAAGAGTTTACGTAATAGAGAGCATGGAGAAAAAAAAAGATTCAATTTCCTTTTTGTCAAGAATGTGGAATGAATCACCTAGGTGAATGTGTTAGGGGAACAAAGAAATGTATCGAGTATGGAGAAGGACACTAATCATATTACCACAAGGTAAAAATGAAAAGTTTGATTAACTTAATTGATGAGAATATTGGACTTAGTATGAAATCATAAAATGTAATGTGTTTAAAGTGTGGAGTAAAAAATCATTTTGAAACTCAATGTCTCAAGATGAACAGTATTTAAGGGAAATAGTATGGTGGTCTGAGTAATGGTTACATTGATAATGATGAAGAGATTACAGATTAAATGGGGAAGGTAAGAGGTATTCTATAATAGTATGAGGTATCCTTATTAATGGCATAAAAATTAAGTGGAATAATCAAATGTTTTATGTATTTTGATTAAAAAATAATTTAATAAGAATGACTAAAAATACAAGGATTTTTCTAATTATGTTTTTTATTATTATTTACATGTGTTTTGGAGGTTCCCAATAGATAGGTGAAGTTATTTAATGATAAGGATATATTTTGACTAAGAGAACGTAACCCTTAACATGTTTTTATGTTAATATAGTGTTGTTTTGAATAATTTAATTGGAAAGTACAGATTACATTGGAACTAAGTAAGGACTTGTTGTCATGTTGGTTATTCTATCATTGATTATGTTTAGTTTTTTTTTGGATTTTATAAATTGATCAAATATAAATTCAAATATAGAAGCAATCATGATTTACAGAAGGATTTATGAAAATTCATGTTATTACCATGTTTCAAGAGAATATGTGATGAGGGTATTCACATGTTTAGAGTATAAAATTCAAGAGCTACTTCATGATATATGGTGTAATCAATGTTAAGATGATTTCATGACCCTCTTTCTAATGTTTTTTATTTTCAACTTTGAGAAGGGTTATAAGGTTAAACATTCATGAAAATATTAAGTTAAACTTTAAAGTTTATTTTGGTGCCCTAATTTTTTATTTAAAACCTTTGTCATAAGGCTACTAAGTGATTAACATTGTTTCAAAAATATCGATCTTTTTTATATTATAAATTATATTTTTATGGTTTTAGAGAAGTACATCATGTATTATGGGTGATATCCAATCATATCTGGTAAGGCTGTCGGTCTATAACCCATGACTGAAGGACAATAAGGGTTTTACTCCTACTACTAGATTACATGTTTTCCATGTCAACGAATAATTTTTTTTGATGAATACATATTTATGATGAAATAATTTTGTTACATTTTATGTTTATAAATTAATGAATTAAAAATATTTATTTTTTAGGAATATTTATTGATAAATATTTTTTCATTTAATTATTTTTTGAGACTTAACATACACTAAAATTTTATCTTAGCAGTTTAGGTATACAAGGTAATTTCTAGACAGCCATTGAACAATGTAATGGATTAATTAGAAATTGATAAATTCATAAGAAAAGAATGAATTTTTTTATAAAAATATATCAAGTAAGTATATATCTATAATTTTTTTATCAATAATATATTTACTCAAACATAATACTATGATCAAAATCAAATGTGTTGTCCTAAACCCATAAGTTTTTTGAAGCCGATGACCTTTTAAATCATCATAGATTCATGAATTTAAGGCCCTCAAAATTTCATTGATCATTCAATTTTTTGTTATTGATGAACTCAATCACTCACTATAAATATTTGTGCTTTTCCTCTTTGTTAAATCATCATCCTAACCTATGTTATCTTATGTGGAAGCCTAATTATATGTTTTTTCAGTAATCGTTATGGTCCCAAATTTCCTTATTTCAGTTAGGTTTTAGTATTTTATTATGATGTCAGTTCCTATGAATGAAACATTCATTTATTAAACAATTTTTAACATAAAAAATTTGGAGGGTGAAATTCATTTTAAGGGGTTTACAATGGGACACCCCAAGATTTGGGGAATTTTTTGTTGAATTAATAACATTTTTGATATTTCTACATTTCACATAGCACTGAAAGTAGTTAATTTTATATTAAATCACAATGTTTGGCTTGTGTTTTATGCAATAACATGTAAATAATTATCTACAAAAAACATAAATTTTATCTTTCTCTTCAAATAACACCGAGGTTAACTTACATTACACAAAACTATGAATTTCCGCTATGGCTTGCGTAACATGCTTGAAAGAGTTTTACCAATCAAAAATATATTATTAAAATATTATTTTTTAATATAATAAGATATTAATTAGAATTTAAATTACTTTTTATTATTATTATTAAATAATTTATGAAAATATATGGTTTAAACAAATATAATATGAATTCATAGGTTTCCAATTTATTATAAATGAATATGAAAACTAATTGATTATAAAGAAAAATATTAATATTTTGATGGCCACAAAGATTTTTTACACAAGTAAATTAAATTAAATAAAATTATTGTGTGATATTAATTTAAAATATATGTTATATATTTAATTATATATTTTTTATATTCATTCAATAAATTTAATATACATAGTATTAGAACAAACACAATTTTATGACTAAAAACATATATTTTCATAAATGTAGTTTTATGTCCTTTTAATGGTGACCCATTTTTATATCCCGTGTTATGAAAATTTATAGACATAATATTTCAAATTAAACTTTATATTTGTAAGTCAAAAAGAAAAATTAGGTAAGGATAATTTTTTGTAATTTATAAAATGTTTCATTTTTAATGAATAGTTAAAAATAATGGATATTAACTCAAAACTATAATTGTACCTAATTTTTTTTATAAGGATAAATTTTATTTTAATTTTTTTTTAAAGATTAATTGGAATATATTTTTACCTATTAATTAAATTTAGGTCAATGGAAACAATTACATCATGAAATTGGATATTGAAAAATAGAAAATGATTGATCATTTTGTTTACATTACAACCCTACAGTGTCGCCCCATTAGTGGGTTAATTTTTTAATTAATTTATACCACTTATATGATTAGAATTTGGAAAAATGGATTTCATATTTTTAAATAGTATAATTTCTAATTTCTAATGGTGTCAACATAAAATTATATGAAAATTTTTAGTGAAAGTGATTAACATTAAATACATCAATTAATGTTAAATTAAGAATAATATGAAACCAAACCATAACCATAAGGCCCATAATGAACTATAAAATTTTCAAAAATCCATTTTTACCATATTATTACTCTATACTATCTTTTATCCAATTTGGAAAACTATGGGATTCATATTCAACATGAAAAATGTGGGTGAAATTCTCTCTTAAAATATTTACAATAGTGTAACTCCTTCTACCCTATGAATACAACCACTTATCCCTAACTTCACAACTCTAAAACCACTTAGGATTATCCACAATCTAACCAATAAATGTAAAAAAAATCCCCCCTTATTCCTTGAATAATCCCCTTTGTATGAATATAATTGAAAGAATCCTTTTGGCACAAACCAAAAGAAGTTTCCCAATTAATAGGTAACATCTTCTCTCATGTTTTTTAATTTATTTAATTCCACCACCCACTAAAATATTATTATTCATTTATTTTTTAACAATAACATAATTTTAAATATACTACTATTTTTTTGTGTTATGTATTTTTCCTATACTTATACACTCCTCCATCTAATAGGTAACATACATAACATTTACAAGTAAAAAGAAGGTGTGGAAATACTATATAAATTCTTTGTATGCCCAGAATAAGGATCTGGTTGATGTGATGGCATCCACCAAGGAGGACATGAAAGCTGTGGTTGCAGAGAAGATGCACCTCTTCAGTTCTACCGGAAAAGCATAATACCTTGTGCGATTCTGAGCTAAAAATATCCTATTTTAAACCCTACCAACATTTGGCACTGGAAATGAGAATATGATGATGTGTTGAGGAAAAAAGAGAGATAGAATATTGGAAGAAGTTTATTATTTATTAAAAAAATTAATTCTTATAAGTACAACGAACTACTTCCTCACTAACCAGTGATTGTTCAATTTTCCTTACAACATCTCATGGTGGAAATTATGAAGGAAAATATTTGAATATTTGTTATATATTATATTTATTATTTAATTAATCATCAATATTCTCTTTACACCACATATCTTCTTACATTCCATTTGGTGTAAATATAATAATTTTTTTAAAAAAAATGTGGACTACAACCCCACAAAGCGATTAGATTCATTTATGCACTACATGAAATTTATTAAGAATAAGTTTGGGGAATATATATGATATAAATGATATAATAAATAAACTTTAATAATTATATATATATATTACTTACTTTTATTCCATATGTAAATTAAACGGAAAGAGAGTTCATGTGTACGTACGACCTAACATTTCCATGAACAATTTATTCCATTTCATACCTATATATTATATAGATCATTATAATTCACACATTCTGTATATACATGATATTTATATAATTATTTAAATTCTAGAAATAAGGATATACTATATATGTAACAAATATATAAAAAATTAAGACACATGTGAAGAAATAAGAGAATATTACCCTATGTGAAATCTTAACATTTTGTTGTTGACAAGAGGGTAATACAAGGGCGTAATTAAACCATATATGGTATTAGATATAATAATTTTGTTCCGTAAAATATGAATAATAAATTAATATTTATTATATAGTTTTTTTAATGATTATGACAAGGGTCAGGAGACAGGGTAAGATGATTTCATCTCACTTTTTTGTTTCTGTGAGATACATGCTTTATTCACCAACCATTAATTTTGGGTGGTGTGTATACTGCCTATGGATTTATTCAATGATTCTTATAAATAAATTTTTGGGTATTTAAATATACATTTTATAATCTTTCTGTCATGGAATTTATGTTTAAAGTGTGATCAAAGCAGTGAAATAGTTTTGAATCAATTTTCCATCTCTGATACTCATGATTTGTTATGTACCTAAATTCTCTTTGTAGGTCTATATACTTCCATTTAACATGTTATATCCAGAATTTCCAAATTTTTATGATATTTTATGCTTCATGAATATTTATTTTCATATATGTACAGTCTAATCCCTTGTTACCAGGTTATAAGAGTTTATTGAGACAAACTTATCACTTTTCAAGATTGTTTGTGTTTATGGTTACTTTGATAAAATTATATGATCCATATCTGAATAAAATTCTGTGATTTTATTCTCCAAAGTTTATTAATTTTTTATTCATATATTTGTACTATTTATTCCACTATTTAATTCATAATATAGTTATTAAATTGTTTTTATGAATCCTTGACATTACTCTCTCGTTAGTCGGAAATATATGTTCCTTTAAACCCATTTTTTCTAACAAGGGATTCCAAGAATATTCCACTAATATTATATAATCATTAAAATAAATGTTTTCCCTTTTTCATTTGCAATGTTTCAAAAGGATTCTGCTTGTCATTTTTTGAATGAGGTAGTCTTTTGTCCTTTTTACCATGTAAAAGGAATATCTTTTTTAGCTCATACAACATGTTTGGATTTATCCACCATCAATACTCTAAATATTAGGTTTCTTGTCAAATGTAAATTTTTAAGAAAATGATTTCAAATGATATCTTGAAGTAAATTGGTTTTCAAAACGTTTTCAATATCTTTTTATATATTTTAAAGGAAAATGGGGTTTAAAATGAGTTCATGTTTATTTTATATGTTATCCAAAAAAATATTTTCAATATATTTTCAAGCCATGTTTATAAAGTTTCATAATATTTTCATTGAAATGGTTTTAAAAAATATATTCAATATTTGTTAATAAGATTTCGTGGTTTTTTCATTGAAAAAGGATATAATTTTTGCAAATATTTTTTTATAATTTTCAAGAAAATATGTTTTCAAAATGATTTCAAGTATTCTTTATATGTTTTCAATTTATTTTCTAAGAAAATGATTTTCAAATGGTTTTATGTATTAAAAATAAATTTTTAATGCATAAAGGATACTTTCCAATTGAAATTTTATTGAAAGATATATAAAAATTATATTCCTTTTAGGATGACATTTATTGATATTACTCATGACCTTCACGAGAATGATATGAAGGTTCCATTAATATTATTTCTATAAATGGGTTATGCTTATTGTCATGGCCTTTATGAAACCTATTTCTCTTTCAATGGCTATGTTTTTATGAAATATATTTCGCTTTTATGGGTTATATGTTTTTGAAATCCCTTTCTTTTTCTCGGGTTCTTCTTTTGATTAAATGATTCTGAAAAACATATCTTTTCCATAGGTGATGATATGAATACATATTTATGATACCCATTTAAATTCATGAGATATCATATGATTGTTTATATTTTTTTGGCACATCTATGTATTATTTTTTTATTAGATGGGTGGGACCTATATCTCCAACCAATACATTGGGTAAGGATTTATATATCATGAGATAGACATGGATGGAACACGAATTGAACTTGGTGAAATATTACAAGGATACAATATGAAATGAATTCAATTTAGTATTAAGTGGATAGAATGGGTAATGAACTTGGTGTGGTTTTACATAGTTGGAATGAGAAATGAAATCGATTCAGTATCACATGGTCAGAATGAGGAATGAACTCGGATCAGTAATATTGAGATTGAATGGGATGTGAACCAGATTTATTAAAGGATATATTCAACAATGGTGGACTAAATAGTAATTCCTCGACTACATTATAAATATTTATATATGATTATGTGTTTTCCAAAATTCCTTGTTTTATTACAATGTTATATTTTGCATGGATTAAGTTATTTTTTTAGAAAAGATTAATGCCTTATGAACTTCCAATGTTTATGAAATGATTTCTGTATATTATATTTGATATGTAGAGTGTGATCTTTTATTTTCATGATCATGTTATCATAACCTTATGCTCAGGATTTTTCTTACTTATCTTTATTTTTTTACCCCTTCTAAGAATTTAAGCTCAAACCTTTATTTTGTATTCTTTCCCCAGGTTGTGAAGAAATTTTTTAGGTATAAGTACTAATGGTGGATAACTTTTTGATATATTTTGATGATATTTCCCCAGGATAGAAGATTTTGTTTCCATGTTTCAATAGACACTAAACTATTGTGGTCTTTAGGCATATATTTTTGTATTGCATTAAAAAACTCATCTAAAATGATGTAATATGCATTTATTTTAATACTTTGTCTCTTTAAAGGTTTTCTTATCCCATGTGAATATACATATTTATTCCCCTTTATACATAAATAATATATATGTATAATTCACAAAACAATATGATGAATATATGCATCATATAAATTAGAAATTACATGCTTCCTATGAATATATTATATGTGCATCTCATGCCTTATATATAGTATTATATATATATATATTCTACATGCATCACCAGGCTATGTTTATTTTACATGAATCAAATGTAGTTATATTTTAGTGTATATCCAATAGTATCCACACCCCTTAATAATTTCTTCATGTTCCTCATTCCAACTGATTTATGGTTATTATAATCCATCCACATTAGGTTATTATGTCCTTGTCTGAACACTAGTTGGAATAATAGATGTGATACCACTTTGAAATGACATCGAACCATTAATAATACATAAAAAATGTCACTAAAACACTTATGAAACACTTAAAAATCCCTGTATTTTAATCAAAATATTAATGTATGATGTAAATATATTTTTGGGATGAAGTATCCACATTAATAGATACCGGAAAAAATTTAGATCCTTTTTAAAATCAAACATAGGCTCTTTGTATGTTGGAAAATAAAAAAAATCAAAACATTCCATCTATAGTGATTTTACAATATGGGAAACTATTATAAATAGATAGTAATGTATTTAGTAATATATATTATGATTAAAATATAAGGGATATAGTCCCAAAAAACATTTTAAAATAATCTATCATGATCTACGAAATACCAATGACATTTAATGAACCAATTAAAACAAATATAACACAATGGGTGTCAATAGATGAACTATTCACAAAATAGTTAATATTATAATACCAAAGATATTTCAATAAGTTAGATTCATTGTTTTTACAGAAAATTTTCAAAACATCCCACTCGATTAGAAGATCTATAAACTATGAATTTTTGATATATTCCGGTTTCAATATTCCTTGATTTTGAAAAATATAATCTCTATGAATTCAAAAAATGGATATGTGTTTGGTGTGAATATATTTTGCATGGTATTTAGTCACCATTTGATCCATATTGATATTTTTGGGAAACTATTGTATAATATAGGCTTATAAATATGTAATTCAAATGAAAGATAAGTCATATGTAATATATAACATATGGAGTAGTGTAGGAAACAACCAGACCTAAGTAATTCACAACATACGAATTTGAGTCAAATAATTCTGATAAGAAGGTTTTATTTTCCATGTTCTATAAAAAACAATGAATTCCAATGATACCACATTCAATCCACACCCTAAATCAATATCAGATGTGTTGTACAAGAGAGGAATGCTATATTTAATGAAGTAAGTGATCAAGTATTTGAAAATTAAAAAGTGATCAAACCTCTACTATTTTGGTAATTATAGGTATACAATGTATTTTATGTTTGAAATCCTAATAATCATCCCCCATTATATATATAATGTGTTGTTAATGTAATTATTCTTGTTGATAATGAGAGTAATCATACCTAACAATTATTAAATCATCAAGGATTAAGAATATAGTCTATAACAATATCCACATGTATGAATCCCATGTATAACAAAAAAAGTCCATAAGAAATAATTATATTGTGTTTAATAATTTTTTAAACGATTACTTTTCCAAAAAATCTCACCATCCATATTCTAAAAGGAATATAGTGACAATATATGTATAAAACTAATACAATATGTCATTTATGATAAGAAGGTATGAAACCAGTAAAAGATATTTGAATATATCAAACAACGATTAATATATCATGCTATCTAATAAAAAATATTCAAATTATTTAATGTCCATGATTCATAATCATATAATATGGAATATATTTTTAATTTAAAATTAAATATAGTAAAAAAATGATTTAAAAAATGATTATTTGACGAAATGTTTCTTTTTTTAGGCTCCCTCAACCCTATATTTCTATTACCATTCTCACTATAATAATTTGAGATAAGTGAAGGTTTAACCTACCAAATTTTATATTAAAACGAC
Organism: Viscum album; assembly: GCA_963277665.1. Lineage (NCBI taxonomy): Eukaryota > Viridiplantae > Streptophyta > Magnoliopsida > Santalales > Viscaceae > Viscum > Viscum album. The sequence goes on from OY728127.1 coordinate 1,903,539,202, forward strand.
ATCCAATTTCAAAAGGAGGGAAGGATTCCACTTTATTAAGGATTACACATAACTAGGTTAGAGGAAATGTGGAATTTTTGTCACCACCCAAATGACAAATTGAAATTGGGAGGAAGAGGTTTCAAAATTACCTCACTTTCACCTAGAATAATACCTAGGTATATAATAAAAAAATTTATATCAATTTATTAGATTAATATAAACATATTTGACAAGAATTATAGTTAATGATTCCATATAATAGTAGGATACTGTTGAAATATAGTAATATAATTATAAACATAGCTATATCATACAAAAATAATGCCTCTCTCAACACCTAGGTATGTTGTTTGTGTAAGGTTAAATATTTATTAAATGGGATATGTAGAAACATAAGGGGAATAACACCCAATAATCCATGCACAATAAAGGACTCATAAATGTTATGTAAGGGAATTTAAATATTTAACTCTTTTTAATGAAAAAAAGATAATTTTACATTATTTTAAAAATATATTAGAATTCACTAAAATAGTGGTGGGTCACCAAATTGATTATTTACCAGATTTCTATCAGGAAATAATTTTAAAGATCCATATATGAGTTCTCTATGCTTGACCACTTTATAATGTTACCAATATAAGTGTTCTTCCATAATCAAAGCATCCTTTTGGATCATTTATTTTAAAAAATTGTACATAATATATAAAATTCCTCACCGATTCATTTTATTTTATTGTGTTTTCCCCACCATACCTTTATATATTGTAAAATTTGGTTACCAATTTTGAGGAGTACAATTTCTACCAAATACAATACCAAAAACCCCCGATTGATGCACATATTCGTTGGTGTGTGGATAAATATATATTCCCCATGGGTAGTATTATTTGTATTAAGTATTATCATCTATATGGAGAAATTTTTTAATCTTTTTTTCATAGTGAAAATAGAAATAATAAGATCACTTGGACCATTAAATGTATTAATATAGATTGTTGAAAATTATATAATATAGATATGTGATTGTGGTTTAGTTTTTTCTTCCATTTTGTAATGTTATAATGACCTATTAAAAATATGTCTCCAATATATATTAATTAAAAAAATGAAAGGTTCGGACATGACTTCCCAGATTTCACCCTAGTGAAATTTTTATAATGAAGAGATTTATCATTACAATTTCTTTAATAGAGATAATCTTCTATCCCACGTGTGAAATAAAAAATGATCCATTATTTAATTACCTTGTAATACCATTTGAGTTACAAGATCTACTAGGTGCCTAAATAATATTGATTACTCTTCTTAATTTGATTTGAAATCACTAATCACTATCCATTTGATCTGAAACAATTCAATTGGAATTATTTAAAATCATACAATGGGAGAAAATAATTCTTTAAAGTATGAAATAAATAAATCATTTAATTATTCATAAACATAATCTTATAAAAATAAATTTTAAAAAATAAATATTGAAACCCATTTACCATTTAAAATAAATCAATATATTATAAACAGATCCTAGACACAAGAATTACAATTTTGCCACATCCCATTCACTAAATCACTTGTGTATTCTATCCCTTAATTAAAAAAATTGGATTATGAGAGGTATAAATCATTATATAATAAAAATAGTGGAAAGTAAATGGATTCTATAAAAATTACAATGTTTTAATAAGTTTATCCTCATATATATGTATTAGATCCCTTTTTAGACTAGACAATCCATTCAATTAATAGAAAAAGGAATTATTAAGGGTTTGTCTAATGTATGATTTTATAAAATTTTATTCACAATTAAATATTGATCTCTCCCACTTCTATCCCTATAATGGTTAGTGATTGATTCATAATTTTAAGAGAGATTTGGAATTCCGAACTATGAATGAGGCTCTCTTGGTGATATTTTCTTAATTATTCTCCCTGAGAATCTGGGCGTATTTCATAGTTACCTATGCATATTGGTAATTCATGTTCTATCGAATTACGATACTGTAGTGTGGGTAGGTATATTTAATGATGATTTTCTAGTGTATCTGCTTATGGTGTGTGATGTAGTAATTTTTTAATGTTGGTTCAAATAGGAATTTGTAGTTACTATTTATGTAGTAATTTTCATCTATAGCTCACGTAGAAGAATGTTCCCTTTTTATCTTGAACAGAATCTATACCTGGTCTTTTAAAATATTCAACATGATATAGCCAGTTTCATCTCAATTCACACAATTGTTTTTGTTAACCTATATGTATCCATTTACCCATATATATTTCTATACATGTCTCTACCCAACATATCCATAGTTTATCCTCCATCTATAGTGAAATAGTTGATCCTCTAAATCCCATGACACAATGAGTAGTAGAAATAATGATGAATTCCTTCACAAGGAGATATAACAATCATAGTGGCCATATTAAGCTCACATATTATATATAGAATATTTTCTTTAGAAAATGGTTTCACCAAGGTCTAATGAGGTGGTAGAGGAGATCAATTGAATTCTCAAGATTTTTTCATACTTCATATCTCCAGTTATTACTTCCCTAGTATTTCTCTTGGTGTTTTCTAGTAGTTGTAGAAGCTATCAATTGATGTCAATCGAAGAAGAGTGGCTTAGGTAGCATTAATTAAATGTTTCAGCATGGGGAAACATGGATAAGTAGGGATACCATCATTTTGGTATGTCATGAATATTACTCAAAAACATTCCTCCCACATAGATTATGTAGATGATATGGTGGTTATATATAAGAAATCTCATGGAAACTACTGTTCTGATCACCTTATATGGTGATGTGATCTTGATACACTTCCCACATACATATGGGCCTTACCAACGTGCATGTCCCACATAAACTTGGAAAGGCCTTTTTCATACTCATCTATACATGACCCAGTATTCATACTACCCATTTAAAGTCTCTCCCCATGACCTCCTCGGTAGGATGTCCCAATATTTGTCAATCCAATGGGCTTGTGGCCCATCGAGTTTATGGATAGCTAGTTGGTCAATTTTATTACTTTAAAAATGCACAAATTTATATTGAAATCCTATGGACTGTCATAAATAATTTTCAACATCATGAATACAAAAAATTGGTTAATAATAGTCTAGATTAATTACGTAAATGTAAATTACAACATTTTGATATAAAAATTTAATTATAATGGCATACTAATAAAAATGTACTAAGAATTGTTAGAATTTTTTTAAATTTTTTTATTAAAATGAGGGAATCAAATTGAACTCCCATTAACCAGCTTGTATACACACCAATCAAAAAAATTATTTATGAATATAAAGTCATTAATTTTATCATTCATTTATATTATTAATTTATGAAATTAAAGAATCCATTATTAATGTTATTTTTATAAATTTCATACATTATTAACAATATTCATAAATTCAAATACATTGTGTTGTATTATATAAATTTCCATGAATAAATTTCATTAATATAAGTTATTTTTACATCAACTTGATATAATTATAAATAAAAATTAGATACTCTACAAATTAGTATCCAAATATAACTTAAGATCATTATTCATGAAAAGGAATCTATTTAATCAACACTAATAATTTTTATAACTCTTTCCTAGAAGAAAATGTTGTGCATAAAAACTATTTCATCCATGTTACTTTTCTTACCGATAAAATAATTTCACCTTATGGGTCTCTCCTCTTTATGTGTATGTACCATGTTCTAAGCATGGTTAGTGTATATGAATCCAATTTTCAATGTCATGTTTGATAGTAATTTCTATTTACCAAAATTTAAAATGACCCCACAATATTTTTAGGTATTTACTTTTACGAACAAACATCATCTTCCTTAGAAATATTAATTCTATATCTTTTATATTTTTGAGGAATCATAATATAATCAGATGTGTTTTGATAAAAAAGTGTCATTTGCTTAATGATAACTATTTTAGAAATAGAAAACCATATATCTCATTGACCGTTTATTTATTTTATTTTTTAATTTATAAAAGATAAATTTTAGACTCATTGACTCCCCAATAAATCTGATCAATCTTGAGGAAAACACAATATTGATAAACCAACACTTAGTATAATGATGTATTAAATAAATAATAACACTTACCCTATTTGGGATAACTCAAAAATAAATTTAGATAATTTAGATCCATTTATTTTTAAATATAAGAATATTATATATGACTGAAAACCTCAAATCCATACAAAAGTAAAACTCAGATTCCACCTAGTTGATATATAATATATTATATTTACAAACTAAATATATGGATTTTTGTTTACCAAAAAAAATTATTCTTCAATATAATATCTTTATTTTGTAAAAAAATCAAACTTTTAATACCAAGAGATGTTGAGACATTATTTATGTTAATTTGTATTTATGTTTAATATGAGATCCTCTAGAATATGGAATTAATCTATAGAATATGTATTGATGAATTTATAAGTGGATATGTTTAATGTGTTTGATTTTTTCTCAATTGATAAATCCTATTCAAACTCATGTTTTTTCTATTTCATATGAGCATAATGTTTTTCTCATGTTTCATGGTGATTAGAGATGCAACATGTGACCTTGAAATGATTTTTTAGTCGGATTATATTTTGAAATGTTTTGGTGAGGTGAGAAAAAGAAAAACATCCTAAATCTTATGCACTTCCAAAATTTTAGCAACCATAGGGATCTACCACACCTTACAGACTTCAATAAGAACCACCATAGAGATCAAATTAATAATCATCCAAAATTGTCAAGACACAATGTATAGTTCATTACATTATGAAAACTGAAGACCATAGGGGTGAATTTATTTATTGATTTGTCTAATTTATGAAACATTATGATCGAATGGTTGATGGTAGATGAATATAGTGTTTCTTAAACATCATAGTGTTCATATCATTGAATAGTATTGGACTTTATATAGTATAACTTTTTCAACATGATAGGGTTGTATAGAGTTCAACATTTTACATGATTGTTCACAAATAAGTTCATACTAATTGAATAATAAAATAGAATATTTTCATATTGTATTATAAAAATTATATTTCAAGAATAATAAATTTTAAATAATTTAAATCAGATAATAAATTAAGATATATATTAAAATAAATTATAATCACATTAAGGAATTATGATACATGATGGTGTTTCACACTATAAAGAATGAGTCTGATGTTGTGTTTTTTCATGGAGTCATGCACATTTGGATGATATTTTTAAAATAGATAAGTTCAAAAGTTGTAATGAAGTACTTTAAGGAGAATAATATTTTTTTCATTTCTATAGTAATTAGTGGAGTAGATCATGGTGAAATATTTGAGGTAACTTCAACATAAAATATTTAAAATTCAGTACAGTGAGAAAACATGAAAATAGTTTGAGAACTATTAACTAAAATCATAATGATTTCCAAAAGTTGTGTAATTTCCATAAATTATTTTTTAAAATACTATTATTTAACATTTATTTAATATAAAAGGGATAAAATTGGAAATTGTTAATGTGTAATGAATTGATAAATGTGATAATAGAAGAACCAATACACAACAATCATGAAGAATAGTGTTCTCAAAGACAAAGGGTGAAACTGATGGAAGAATAATACTTTTTTTACACTATTGTGCATGGAATAGAAGGTAAAGAACAATTGACATGTACAAGTGTATTTTTGGAAAATTAAGTAACATGGAGAAACATAGCTAATGTTTGAAGCGATGGAAGACACTTAAGTTATTTTTAAACATTCTAAATCATTGTATCTACATGGGACACATATAAAACTACATGGGACTTGTAACATGAGTTAATTTATATAATCCTATTTCAATAATACACAGTTTGATACTAGTGTGTAGTGAGATCCTAAGTTATTCTGAATCACACCAAGGATTATAATTCTCGTTTTGGGAGGTAACCCTGGTAATTTTTTTTATTCCTTGTTATCTGTGTACATGTGCTCATTTAATGGTGATGTAAAATCATTCTTACCTGTTGTTATGGATGTTCAAAAATAAGACACATAAAATTACTCTAAATCACCAATTCACCACCACGCACACTGGCTTCATAGATCATATTTGTGGCATTTTATGTGGCATTAGATCTTGATTCCATTTCTTGACTCACATACATAAATGTTGAAGAAAATATTTTTCTCTTTATTTCAAGACTCAACTACTAAATTATTTTTCTCAAATAATGAAAAATAATAATTTAATGAACACTAAAAGTATTTCCACATTCAATGGAAAAATTATCTTATATTGAAGAGTATATTTTACCTTTATTGTTATCAATAATATTAGATGTTTTGGAGTCCAAAACTGATGGATTAAACCTCTATTGTGATATTTATTTCAAGACATCAAATGATAGAAATTATCTTGAAAATGATTAGTGTTCTTATAGTTTCATTCAATCTTACTTTTAGTGAAATTGTTTCTAAGAAAAGGAATAAAATATTGAAAAGGACCATGTGATACACTACAATAAATTTATGATGGTAAAACAAATATTAATGGAGAAAGAATATATATTTATATATTTAAATTTAAAGATCCAATGATTAAGGATAATGAATATGAAAACAGTTTTTTTCACATTGGTTAATAAAATAGTGACCAATATCAAATGATTTTGTGCGAAGTTTAATTATTCAACTACTGTTTATAAGATTCTACAAATATTTCCCAATATGTTTGATTCCCATGTCTCATACCTTGTAGATATATATCAATGTTAACATATTCCTGCTAACTTATATTGTATTCTCTTATCTTATGAGAAGAATGAGGACAATGTTACTAAGAATGAACATATGTATAAAAAAGAAATTACTTTTAAATCCACATTTAAAGATAAAAGGAATAGGGTAGAAAAAAATTATGAAGCTAGATGTTTTTACTCTTCATAATTAGTTGATAAATGGATTTAAAAGGTTATATATCCTATCTATTGAAAAAAATTAAGAAGATTTTGAATATATAAGGATAATCTTAATGTATAAATCTTTAAGTGTAAAACTTGTATTATATTTTAATGAAATTTAGCAAAACAAAAAGAATAATAATTTGGAGATAAAGAAGATAAAATTCCAATAATATTCAAAATTAATAATTCAATAATGTCAATGTTTTCTTCTATTGGAAAGGGTATGATTTTTTAAAAAGAAAATTATAAAAAATTCATACCTTTGTATGAAGAATGTGGAAGTAGTTATGAGTAAGAATATGTTGAAATAGATAGTTATATTAATGAGAATAAACTCATCACTGAATTAAATGAAGAAAATTTCACTAGTAATGAAATTAGTGATGTTGGGGGTGATGAAGAAACTAAAATATAGTTTATCATATAGAGATATTTAAGAAAGTATATTTCAATTATCAACAAATTAGAGGAGCATATCAGTAATGTGAAGAAAGATTACTTGTTCATGATTAGTAAAAAGTATTTTCTACTAAATAAAAATTAGTTATTTTGAAATTTATTAATGGTTAAATGAAGCCTTTTGATGATCAGAATAGTTTAATATTCAATATGGAAGAAATAAAGGAGGAAAAGAAGAATGGGATTGAAATTTATCAATAGAATATAGTCATCAAATAAAATGAATTTGAAAATATAAGATTCAATTTTCAATATTTAGTTCAAGATGTTATAGGAATGACTAAGAGGAATTATGTTTAACTAAACCTATAAATATAACATATAAAGAGTGAAAAAGTTATTGAAAATATTTATGGGAAATATGAATTTAATAATCAATTTAATAGGACCATGTTTGTGGTAAAATAAACTGATTCCCCGAAATCTATAAATTCTTGGTCCAAAAACATATAATAAAAACTACTACATATAGTGACTCCAAAAATAATAAAAATAGGTTAAGATAAAATATGATGATGTTGTAATCCAATAATAATTCTACTTCACAAAAGTATCCAATTGTATTAAAAGGATGGAATAAATAAACTAGTCAATTGATAGATATAAAACAATATACTAAGAAATTTATACCTTCAATGTGAATTATTTAAACCATGGAGACGTTTAGAATATAGAAATAATGTTTTCGATCAACCGTAAAAATTCCTATATATCTAGAGGGTTTTTGGAGGAAAATCGTAATAGGTATTAATTTCACTCAATGAATAAATGTTTAGGGGAAATCATAAAATTATCGATTGAAGACAAAGAATAGATTTTAAAATTTAATGATTTTTCCTAAATATTTTACCATCCAATTAAAAATTATTATATCTTTCATCCAATACTACAAACTAGAAAAATCATGAAACAAAATAATTATAATTATTATGTTAAAAATGATAAATTAAGAAAAACTATATTATTGTGGAACATTCACATAAATAATAATTTGTGGAATGTTTATAGATATATAATAGGGGATGTTCTTCATAAATAAATTGAGATATAAAAATAATAATGAATTTTTAAGACTCAAAAAAAGTCTTGGTGTCATTTGGGAATGATGTGTCACTCAGAATCAAAGGTTCCTATTCAGATGTAATTAGGGTGGATAAGTTTAAGTTCATGAATACCACGAATATTTATAGGATGAAACACAACTTATTAAGTGTTTATAAACTCTATCATAACGGAAATGAGGTTAATTTCAGGATATATGGATTCATGTTGAAGAGAGTAGAAGATGAAAGGATTGTGATTAGATCAATATAAACTAAGGACAACTTATTATAGTGGAATATTCTAAATATTCATGCTACTAAAGTGTGAAAGAATAAAATAAAATATGGAATATAAGGCATGGAAATATTATTCAATGGAACATGGTGATTCTTACCCAAATAGATAGTGTTTTAATTATTCCTAAGATGAATAAAAATGGTACATTTTGGGCTCTATAAGGAAATGGTTTATTATTTTAGATGATCCTCACATGAAAATTGAGATACATACATCTCATCCCTTAGATATTATTCATTAAAATATATATGAAACCATGATAATGTAATTTAAAAACAAAGATATTTATTTTTTTTCAATTATTGATGAATTCAGTAAATCATTACTATCATTTTTTTGTGAAATATAAATCATAAGATATTAAAATTGTTAGTAGTTTTGAGAGAAGTTCTAAAAATAATTGTGGTAACTACATGAATAATATCTTGATAGTTAATTAAGATGAGTACACAAATGGAATATTGGAATCATTCCTTAAGAATAGTTTCATTCACCATAATCTCACAAAACTAGACACACTTCATTTTTTGAATGGGTGGAAGAATAGATGCTTAATGGAGATGTCTCAAACCATGAAGATAGTTAATTATAGCTCTCAGTACTTTTTAAGATAAGACATTAAAGAAAAATTTTATATTCAAAATAATTGATTATATTCATAAAATTATTACTTATTCCTATAAAATATGTTTTATAAGAATAAACCAATTTTTTTGTTCTTAATTGTCTTTTCAAGTCCCTTTATTGTCAATTTCTAAAGTAAAAATATTGGTAATTTTGATAAAATAGGTGTTGATTGCAACTTTTTGTGTAATCCCCAAAATGGCAGAGTGTATCAATGATACAAAATGGAGACCATTTAGATTATGAAAATTTCAAAAAAATATTTATAATATTTAAATAATTAAGAAACACATAAAGCATTAATTTCTAGATGTTATTGGTGTTGCTATGGGAGATTTTGGTGAGTCTGTCTCTATAGTTCATCATGGCATCTAAGTCAATGATGAATTGATGAGATCACTCACGTAATTATATCTTGAACCTCATGAGATTTTTTGTTCTATTAATGAATAGTTAGGGTTATATAGAAGGAATCAATCATTTAATAGTTAATATGGTGCATCGTTCATCAGGATGCATGATTCAAGAAAATAGTGAATTTGATTAAACTACGAATCTGACAATTTGGGGAGGTAATCCATCTGTTACTATTGCAAGATCTTCTAATTTTAGATGCTTCATTGATTCTAATTCTAAAGGAACATTGGTGTATAAAAATATCACCAGTAATGGATCTATATCTTTCATTGAGGAAAACCCTATATTCTTTCATGATCCATTGGAGGATTTTAAAGACTCGATCATTTTTAGGGTTTATCCAATTAGTGTGAGAGATTATTAGAAGCTAGAAAGCATGAGGGGTCATCATCGATAGATTTGTTGTTTTGATGATTGATAAATTGTTTCAATCAAAATGGGATGTTTTCACTCCATTATTACTTAATTATATCTCAAGATGAGGGCTTGGTGCTATGTCATCGTCTCGAATAATCTAGGAATATTAAGGTTGTAGGAATCGGACCCCTGGATAGACCGTGCTATAGCTCAAAACTCAACCATCCAAACATGGATTAGAATCAGGGGTTTGAGCTGGTTCTTTTGGAATCTATAGATCTTTTAGGAGGATTCTTCAGAAGTTGGAATCCTGGTTAATTTTAACAAAGATACTGTGATTTCATGTTATAATAATTAAACTAGTGTCCTTTTGGAAATTAATATTTCTTCTACACTTATTGATTGTATTTCTCTAGTGGGTAATGAGTTTGAATTCAATTTATCTATCGATTTTTTGTATTTTCAATATTTCTATTTTAATTGTTATTACATATGAATACATAGAGTATCTTTCCTTATGAGATTTCAGTGCATTAACTATAAGAAGAGTGGGAATATGTATGAGAATTGATAACGTAAATTCCCTGCTACGTTTGACGTTAATAGAGACTGTAGGTTTGATAAGGAATGTAGTCTTACAAATCTTATGACTTCTCACAACATTAAAAATTGAGGTCTTTCTACTGGTCCCTCTCTTATAGAGGGCGGAGTAGACACACTTGTTGTTGTTCTATCTCAAATGATTTCCATTGTTTTGGTTGTTTCTGGGTCCAATGATGACACTTCTAGACCATTACATTCCATCTATTCTTCTAGGAATGAACAAAATGTTTATTGTACTATATTTAAATGGGGAGATATATGTGAATATACTGAGAATGTTGATCATGATAGTGAAATTATAGTATATCTGCTGAGGAAATTGAAGAGTAATATCTTTCTACTAATAAGGTTATATATACAAGCACGCTCCCAATAGAGCATAAGAAAGGAAACATCTTTTCAAGGAGATGGCTAAGAAAAAATCCATCGATTTGGAGGATGTGTATTGTTCTAATTAAAGTGGATATAAAAATTATCATGTGTATTATACTATGATGGCAGTAAAAAAGTGTAAAAATCCTTTTTCTGAGAAGAATATCAAGGATTTTGGTAATACTGATCTGCCAAAGGCTTATCCTGACAAGAAACATTTGGGTTATGGATCTAGGAAACATAATAATTTCATGAAAAGTTTAGACTTTATTAGGACCCCTAATTTTTCTATCTTCTATAAAATATGTATTAGGAAAATATAGGGAGTTCCTTCTATTTTTGATGTGGTTGAGGGTGCTAATAAGTCCCCATCTCATGATATGGTGGCTGGCCAATATGTAGAAAGTAGTAAACTATTGTCTATGGATGATATTTTTATCAGAATGATGTTATAGTTATTTGGGAGGATTAGGTGCTAGAGGATACTATTCTTGAGGGTGTTTATTTATCAACCATAATCACCGATCCCCTGGGTGCATGAAAATCAAGTACCCAGGATGTGTATGGGTTGGCAGATGTTGTACAACATGATGCCAAGGTCTCTAATGCTGGAATTATTTTTTATGATGTGGTTAAATTAGAGAGTGGGGGTGTCACAGGGGATACAAAAATGTATGATCATGGTGGTCAATGGGTCACCCCACAATGGCGGAGAGGGTTTCATCCATGAGGTCATGGTAATTTAATAAATGTGGGTAAGAGTTATGGACATGGTTTGATTGTGGTAGTATGGTACATGTGAAATGTCTTTTTTGCCATAACCCTTGTCTCATGTACCTTTATCGTCATTATTAATAAAATTTCTGATACATGGTCTTTATGCCTATGATTCTCACTTTTTGTTATTATGTTTTAGAAGTGATTATAGTGAATGTGTATTTGTTAAACATTAGGATAAATGTTTTGAAAAAATGTAAATGTTGAAGGAGTTTATGTTAAGGATGAAAAATCATCTAATTATAGTGTTTAAGAGTAACTCCTATAATCTCATCCAAATTTTATAAGATAATAAGATTTCTAAAGGAATATTGGATATCAGGGATAAGAAAATAAAACATGGGGAAATTTGAGGAAAATGTTGCATAAATCTCTATTTTCATAGGTCTAACTAAATGACATGGAATAATAATTGGATCATGAATAGTGGTTTCATTCAAGGAATTATGAATTAGACACAATGTAGAAATAAGAGACATGTTATGTGGTACCCAATACATAAATAATGAATGTTAATGCAACATTTTTGGTGTTTGTAAATAAGTTGACCTATAGATAAAAAATTGTGGCCAATAAAGGAATAGTTGTGTAGAAAGGGTATTCTAAGGATTATGTTATTAATTTTGATGATAACATAACACTTCTTTCTAGAATAAATACCTTTAGCTTATTTCATGCTATTATAGCACACATGAAATATAATATTTTGAAAATAGATGTCATGTTTTACTTTCTTAGAAAAAAGTTCAGAGAGAAGATTTACATTCAAACCCCATATAGATTCCTAGTTGGAAACAATGAAAACACTATATACAAAGGAAATCAGGTTCAATATGGGCTGAAAGAGGAACTAATATCTTATTTTTTGAAGTTAAATACCTATTTTTTGAATTTTAATTTCATAAAAATAATGGTGGACATAAATCTATTTTTTAAAAATGAAAATATTTATCACAAATTATTATTTTATATGTATATGATATAATTTTTACTTAGAATAAAGTTTTTGTTTGTTAATTGTCTTATATGGATATGAATGTGTTATTTGAAATTTCCATTCTTGTTGAAATTAGATATATTCAAGGCCAAAACATTTCTCATGAGGAAGATCATATCTTTATTTATCATGAGTAGTATGCTCCTGAAATTATATATAAGTTTGTTATGGAGGAATAAAAGAATGATTATTAACCCATATCAATATGAACTACGTTGGAAAAGGATATATAAAAAAATAATGTTGATCCAAAATATGTTATGTTGCTTCATTGGAGTTCATTTTCCATTAAATAATCTAAACAAAATATTTCCTAGGTAATCAAACATTGTGATAGATTCTAATGTAAGAAATTATTTTTTATATGATGGTTGGAAAAATGATTCTATAATATAAAAATGAAATTATATATAATGGGACGAAATATTCTTTTAATGGGTGGTATTTACCTATTTGGTTATTCAAACACCAATTTTATAGCTTTGGTTGATGACTAAAGATCCGCATATGGTTGAGATTTCTTTCTAGGTGAAAGGGGTCACTGTATTGGCACCTAAAGAAGAAATGTTCTATTATCTTGAGTATTTATGAAGTAAGTTATTAGGCTAAAACACATTCTAATCCCAATTCATGTGTATAATAACTCAATTGGAATATATATAGCTGGTAATGAATCCTCTACTTATTTTTGTGATATGATAATCAATGTGCAAAAAAAATTCAACAGCTAATAATTTGTAATCAATTTTAAAAAAATTCAATTACTACTTCATCGAAGTGTTTGTGGGGGGAATTATTTAAAAATGAATTTTTTTCCAACCATATAGAAGATATCATATGTTTTCTACAAACCAATTCTAATGAATTAATTTCAATTTTTTAGGTTGGAGATAACAGTTTAACTACATTATTATCAAGGAAATGTAAGGTGTTTCTAACTCATATATGATCACAATCTTTGAAAATTATTTCGCAAAGGGGGAAATTGAAAAAAAATAATTATATTTAATCCCTTAATATATTCAAAAAGGGTGAGAAAACCCATATAGTGGGGGGGGGGGTCTAAGGGTATGGGTTTCTCTTAATAAAGGGAGGAATATATTTTGAGGGTGAATTTAAAATGGGTAAGCTATAAATTCTACATGTGGTGTGCGTCTATGTATTTTTTTAATTGTTCTAATTTTTTAGCATTGATATATGACATTATTGAGAAAATGATCTATTATTTTTTTTAGATGTAGAATAATATTTTGAAGAGGTATTAGTATATATTTTCTCATATAGTATTCACATTTCAGATTAGAAATTGAGAAGATATGAATTTTCATGTTCTCTTAAGTGGAAGTTATAGATGTAAGGAAAAAAAGTAAATAACTATAATAATTATTTAAAATATTTTATAATTTTTCAATTATATATTTTAATACAAAAAATTTTCTCATGTTATCTTATAATTTTCGGATGATGATTCATATCTACGTATATTACGTTGAGAAGTTGTATATGGTCCTCAGTTGAAAACAACATCAAAAGGGGGATATTGTTGAGACTAAGACACGTTAAGACCATTTTATATATACTTAATTTTAATGTTAATAATTTGATTCTATATAATGTGGAATTTATCTTTAGAGGATGTATTTAAAAAAATATAGGTTGATATTTTTAATGTGATTGATTTTTTTCAATAAATAAATCATCTTCAAACTCATGTTTTTGTAGTTTTTAATTCGAGGTGATGGATTTTGGATTTTTTATAGGTGATTTGGGAATATAGAAGAGTCTCTATGATGATTTTATATATGGATGATAAAATATGATGTTTATGTGCTTATTTGAGAAAAATTAAAATGACCTAAACATTGTACACTTTATAGAGTTTATCTTCATAGGGTTCCCACAACACATAATATAGATCAATGAAAAACCATCATAGAGATTATATAATCATGTTTAATTTTATTAAATCATTATAGAGATCAATACATTATGAAAAATAAAGACCATATTGTAGAAATAATCTATAGAGTTATTTACTTTTTGAAAAAATGATTATAAGTTCAATTGAAGATGAATTTAGAGTTCCTTAAAAATTCAAGAATTTCGATATGCATTAAGATTAGAACATCATAATTTTGGATTTTTGTAATTTATTAAATATTTTATATGTATTGAGCTCCATACATTATGATCTTTTAAAAATTTATTTCCAAATAATAGAATCATAAAAAAATATAAATTCGTATTTAATTGAAATATAATGATTTCTAGAATGAAATATTATAAATAAATTCAATCAAATGAGGAATTTTGATCTTTTCTTCACTAAAATATAATAAAAATAAAATATTTTGATTCATTTTTATTTAGAAGGATTCCAAACCATAAATAATGAGTTACACTTCAGGATTTCTCTATGGAGCCACGCACACATTTATACTATTTCAAAAAGAGGTGACATATATAGGTTTTAGAGTGTATTTTCAATAAAATAATCTTCTATGATTTCAAGAAAAAGTAATAGATAACCCAATGGTAAAATATTAGAGAGAATTTGGAATTAAAATATTTGAAATTCAATACTTTGAGACGACTAGAGATGAAATAATCAAATGTTGAATCACATATTCAAAATAGATAAAAGTTGTCTAATTTCCAATCATAATTTATATTAAAAAATTCAGAAATATTTATTGAATATAAAAGGTGAAAAAAGAACATAGAGAATATAACTATTTGAATATTTGGGAGAAGAAAAAATGCACTCTTTTGTTGAAAAAAGTTGTTATTTAAGAGAAAGAACTAAAGTTAAAGATGAAGAATAAGTACATTCTCACTATAATGGATTTAAATAAATTGTAATAAGAATATAATTGAATGATATAATGATTGAAAAAAGAATTATAATATTGATAATTTTGTTCCTGCCTAAAATAGTTAATGTTTTTATAGTTTTCAAAAAACATTACAAATCATTATATCTATGTGGTATGTACATACATTTTTTGGAGATGTTTAGCATGATTTTATTTGTTTACCTGTCTCATAATATTACATGGGTTAATTCTAATGGATATTTTTATCATGGGTGATTCATAATCAAGTTAAGTATTAGCCTTATCATTTTAATAATTTATGCTTGTAAATACTTTATGCCTTGTTCTGTGTGTGCATAATATGTTTAAAAGTGCATTGATATGAATCTAACTATTAAAAAATGTGTTTAAAAGGTAAATAATTACAATATCTATAAATCACTAATTTAATCCTAGTAATTTCACTGATTCTATGGTCATATTTTCACACAATAACCCACCAATAATTAATCTAGTTCATTTATGTTATGATTATTCTACTAATACATTCTATTATATTATATAATTCTCGAACGATAATCATAATACTTTTACATAGATTCTTTATTATGATTTTTAATACCAATTATATTTAAATATTTAAAATATATGTTTCATTAAAAAGAATAACCATAAATGAAAAGGTCATCAATAAAGGTTTTTACTATGTATTCCCTATAACTCCATGAATAGATATTAGGCATCCCATTGGTTTCTGTTAATCAAGGTATTTTATACAAAGATTTGGTCTTTGTGAGGAATTATATGGAATATAATTATTATAAATCTCTTATAGTGATCATCATATTGTTTTATTTTTTGATATATCAAATAATGTTGTGTATATAGTTTATTTATCATTGTAGGAATTTAAATATCATATCACTTAAATGAGAACTGTTGTAAATGTCACAAATTTAGAATAAAAAACATATTTATTTCATAATGCAAGTATTTTTTTAACAAAAATAGTATCCTTCCATTAATGTAGTATATTTATATAATACAATTCCTGAACATCATATTTAATAGTAGAGACTTCTCTTTAAATATGAATCTCCCACTCATTCATTTCGCTTCATTTTCCATGGTGAAGGTGATTATAACACCCCATTGATCGATAAGGGTTCCAATAAAAAGGTTTTTCAATTCCACTTCTAATGGTTGATACGTTTTTAGTTTGGTATATATTAATTTTTCTAGATGGTATTATTTTATAACCAATGTTGTTGAAAATTTAATATGGACATGGAGGTAAACTTTATATATTTTATATTTATTTTTTATATCTTAATCGATAGATAATATGGATGGATTTTTTAATATTTCTATATTTTGTTATAAATAAGTATCATAATACCCTTTGGTGGTATCAAAGTTAAATTTGGTGAAGAATTAATTAGATTAATATCAAAAAAATAAAAACTAATTGAAGTTTTTCAAGAACCATGACCATGTTTTATGATTTTTTTTTAAAAAAATAGTATGGTATTTGAAATATTTCATGTAATTTATTATCATAAGAAATAACATTATAAGATATTTTTTAGTTATGGTTTTCACCATAATAGTAGTGGTTTATGGAAATTCGATTTCATTAAGAAATAACAATGACATGGAAAATCGTTATAACAGAATAGATTTATAGTTCATTTATGATTGATCAATTCCATCATAAATAAATTTTTTTAATAAATTATTTCATGTGGAAAACCTTTTTATTTAACAATATAGTTCATTATAAATAAATATTATTTCTTTAATAGCATTCTTTAGATATAACATAGAGTTGAAACATGCTGTGATAAACTATTGTAATATTTTTATTGTTATCTTCTCTCTATTGTGTTAGTGTGTGTGAATGTAACTAAATAAATTATTAAATATTTGTATATAAAAATATATATAATTAAATAATTTTTTATCAATTTATTAGAAATAAAAAATTATATGAATGTAATAGAATTTTTTTCCTCTAAAAGTCACATTTATACCTATAATGTATTTTTATCCTGATAACTAAATATAAGATCCAAGAATTATATTGAGGAATTTACTTCATAGATTCTAGTTTTAATACCCTAGATATGGTTATTGAAATTTATATCCGGTGTATAAGGAGGCTCAGTGGTGATTTTGGGGTTCATGACATTAGAGAAGGGGAAATCGGGCCATCCAGTCCATGTTGCACAATTGGCATGCAATTAGTAATAATTGTGTGCCCAAACCATACATGACTGGAGGTGGGGTGAATGGTTTGAATAAATCATGAAAGGGGGAAGGAAAGAAAATGTTGTCTAGGATAGAGTAACCCTGAACTACCATCTCAAAAATTGTCAATCCATGTCGGATTCCAAGTTAACAGTGTGACCTAGAACCCTCTTGGACCGGGGGTAGTGCAACTTTGTAAAGGATTTTGAAAACCTTGTTTCCAAACTGTACTCCAATTAAAAATGTGATTTTAACTTTTTAACCCTTAAAATTTATGAACCCTTAACTGATTGTATTCCTCATTTATCTTCCGATATCAATATGAATTGAAAAAACTTCCCATGCTTCCCAAGGGATGATCTACTTCATTTATAAGCCATTCGGTGTACCTTAGGGTATAAATAGAATATACAGGTTACTATAACCCATATATCTATTCCTTTTTCAATATTAGGGATTTATAATTATATTCTCTTTTCGAAACCCTAAAACATTTTTTTCTATGGATCATTGACTGGGGCTTTGATGGGTTTTCAGATCTAACTGAAAGGATATTGTAGAGGGACATGTTTTATTCAGAATTAAAGCAGGTGGTCTAAAATTTATACCTCTTAGTCTTAATATAGGTTATATTTTATATGAGTGCACTATTGGTTCCTTCATGCTCTTCATTTGATTCCTTTATTAACATTGTGTAATTGTTTTGGTTATGTGATGAATTGAACCCCTCATGATCCATGTGGGATGCATTGAGGTTGGTTAGACCAGTCATAGGGCTACTATGTGGTGTACCATCATCCCTGATATGGTAAATTGTAATGATAAGAATGTAATTTATTTTCAATTTAGGAGATCACTAGATTGATAAGATGACATGTAACCTTGAATTATGAAGAGGAATTAATTGTACTTGTTCATAGATGTTGACATGGAGTAATGGGTTGTTTTGGGAAAATGTTTTTTAGTTAATTTAATGAAAGTGAATGGGTTAAATAAACTCTGGGTTATTATAGGAATGTGTAAATTGGTTATGGAAAGTAAAAGATAATGAGTAAATGTTTCAAGTCACGAATATGATTTTGGTATACAACCTATGTTTTGTGAATGCCTAATATATTGATTTATAATGGTTTGTGAAATAGTCTATGTGCTAAATAGTTAATAAATCTTGTGCATATGGCTTGGTGGTAAGTGTTGGTTATTGGAAATGACGATCTATGACCACAGGCTGGGTAAGACTGGGGATCAAAACCCCACCACCTTTCCTACACAATGTTGGGAGAGAAAAGTTTTTCTATTCCCCTAACAATTTCATTTGATGTGATTATCTAGACCGAGGCTCTGAAGTAAGATTTATGTATTGATTATGGAATTGTTTCCCTAGTGAGATATGTAACTTGGATTATCCACTTATATATAGTAGTTGACCTACATAATCCATAGTGTATTTGATGAAAATGACTAACCCAAGAAACAAATGATGTAAATGGTTCAGATGAATATTGTTAACTAATGGAACCCATTTTATCTTTTAGTTATATTTTTTTTCTTTTTGTACTTTCATAAATTATCTATCCTAAATTGGACATATTTATACACATTTTTTGGTGGCCGACTGATCGGTACTCATACCATACTCGACCCGTCATTAGGTGCCCATATAGATTTCATATTTCTAGAAAGGAAATTGGGAAATGGCCAATGCTTGATGGTTGAGTTAGTCGTGTGATGAGCATGGATGAGGGACCAGAACATGGAGTCACAGATCATTATAGGGATTCTTTAGTTTTAATTTATTTATAGTTTCCTGACAATTAACTCTATATTGAAATTTCATAGCTTGTTTAATTTTGGATGAGGGCATGTACCCATTTTAAAAAATGGGTTTTTATATGTGGTTATTGATTACTCTAGTTTATTTTATTTCTCTTGTTATCTACTGTGTATTACTCTAATAAAGATGGTACAGTCTACCCACATATTACATTAAACCCTTGATGATAGTCTATAGACCCTCGAATATGGGGAGGTTATCTTGAGGTCATGTGGTGACTCAACTTGATGCACCAATTTAGTGGCCTTAGGGTTGGGGATGTTGCAAAAAGTATTGTAATATAGGTTCATTTATAATCAATTAATATTTATGGATTGGTAGAAAAGATATAATGAAGTGTCGGTCCACGGTTGTGAGATCATACATGGGAGTAACTAACCCATGTTTTTAGGAAACATGAAATACATAGGGTGGGAATTATTATTCTTAATGTTTATTGTACAAGGATGTGAATTCATGAATTATTTTAGACACCTATGGATATAGATGTTTTGGATCATGGTAGCCACGCATGATGAGGATGTGTGGGGAATTAAGGAAAAATGTATTTCTTTTTCTTTATAAATAGGCCTTTGGTTTTCTATGTTAGTTTACACATGTTTGGAGTGACCCATATAATTCATGGATGAAGGTTGTAGTCTAGATATGATGGTATCCATTGGGATATTTTTTGATAAAGGGGATATTTATGGATATTGGGGACACTTATTTTGTGAAATATTGGATGTTTTATATTATGTTCTCGGATATATGTGTTTTCAAACGTTGATAAATACAACAAAAATGATCTGTGCTAGTTGAGTGAAAAGAGGATATCAATGGGAATGAACCTCCAGATGTGGAAAAATAACCCAAGATATTTTGGGTAATATAGGAGGGGATTTGTTTGGTTATAACTTCTCTTGTTTTATGAAAATGATAGAATGGGACCCATGGTGGGTTGTGAAATGTTTTTTTACATGTCTAGAGAGTTTCACGTTCAAAAAGCATCAAATTTTTCTATAGAGGGTGTGACTAAGGTAAAAGAGTTGTGGATAGATTATATCTACCTAAATTTTCATAACATAGACAACCCTCTAAATAAGGGTTTATAGTTAAGAGCTTATATATTTTGGGGACCAGAAAATTACTGGTTTGATATTTTTGTTCAGACTTAGAAAAATAAAGGCATGTTAATGAAATAATTCCAGGAAATGTTTTTGGAACATTTCTATTTACATACAATAAGAATGGAGAAGGGTGTGAACATTATGATGTTGACATAGGGGACTATGTCAGTGAAAGATTGTATTGGAAGTTTCACTAACATACAACGCTTTGTTCATTCATTTTTAGGGGATGAGGTTGTTATGTTGAGATGTTTTTGGGATGAAATTAGACATAAGGTCATGTACCAAGTGAATATCATTCTTTCAAAGAGGTTTTATGAGGTGGTGTATTATTCCCATATTTCCGAATGGAATATAATAGTGGCTTCTGGTGGTGGGAATTCTGGTCATGTTGGATGGTATAGTGTTGTGACTATCGGGGGAAGGAATCATCGTATCGAGATTCTAT
The DNA here is from genome assembly GCA_963277665.1 of Viscum album. NCBI lineage: Eukaryota > Viridiplantae > Streptophyta > Magnoliopsida > Santalales > Viscaceae > Viscum > Viscum album. Next base: position 1,903,560,545 of record OY728127.1, read on the forward strand.
AATGAATATGTGGTGTTATAATTAGTCATAGGAGATGACCAGCATCTCTAGGTGGCGACCTTGAGTTTTTATATCAGTGTGGTAGTTCGAGACACGCCCATGGCTTGTTCCTCTAGGGAAAGAGTGTTTATATCAGTAGTATAGTGAATGATGAATAATTTTGGATAGATCCTCGTGTAGAGGGGAAAGTCATCTTCATGCAGTCCATCCTACACCAAAAGGTGGTAAGCCTATACCATCTACTATTCAATGTAAGATTCTTATAGCTTATATTCATTGTAGTTCATTATTTTATATAGGTTCCATGCATTCGATTATGTATTCAAAATTTTTATGTGTCTAAGTCCTAGTGGTGGACTATAGATGAGGGGTTTTGTCGATTGATATGCAATTAGGGGTGAAAAAGTAAAATATCTAGCAATGTATGGGGTGTGCTGTCAAGGTTGGTGTGTACCATTTTCTTTAAGACTTTTTTGTGTTATAGATGTCAGTTTTTTAGAGATTTTGGAAATGAATTTTCTATTATTATACTAGTTACATATTGATTGTTACCATTGTAGGGTAACTTTCACATCCCTTGAGGGGGTTACATATGGTCATTAGGGGTAATGGGTAATACAAGAATACCTTAAAGGGACAATCTTTCATAATTTTGGTGAAATCACAACCCATGTGTCTTGTCTTATTAATTATAATGTGGGAGTTGAGTAGCTTGGATTTCCAGTTATGGTGGATCAATTTCAGGATGTGTTTCCTAAAGGCATCTCATGGGTTCCACCCAAGATAGATGTTGACGTCAAGATATAGTTGTTACTGAGGTAAAAAAAATAGTTTCTATTCTACCATATACAATGCAAATAATTTAACCCCATGAGCACAAAAATTTGTGGGAGGAACTAGAGATCATAGTAATTATTCTACCAAGTATGTCATTGTGGGGATCTCCTATTCTATTTTTCCAAAAATACTGGAAGATCATTGTAATGGTGTGTAGATTTAACAAAGTTGAATCAGATTATGGTTACTAATTGATATCATCTTCCTAGAATAGATTATCTTTTTATCTGTTTAAAAGTTCTTTAGTGTTCTCCAGAATTGATTTGTGATCTGAGTATCACTATATGAGGGTGAGACCTTATGATGTACCGCATACTGCATTCAGCAGAATGTATGGAATGTATGAGTTTATGGGCATGCCATTCCTGTTGACCAATGCACTGGCAGTGTTTATGGACCTAATGAACTGAATATTTCACCTATACTAATACCATTTTCTAGTTGTATTTTTATGGAATCTCAGTGTACTGAAAGAATCATTATGATAATTAAAAACATCATGACATCATCATATTTAAACTAATAGAGCATTGGATATACCCCATGCTATCCAAGATTCATTTTATTGATTTAAAAGTAACACTTATTTTGTTACATCATCTCTGAGGAATGTTGATAATGGGCCTAGATAAAGTGAAAGCTATTGTATCATGGGAGTATCCCAAGAATGTCTTGGAAGTATGGTTTTTTCAATGTTTGGAAGTCTACTATCGATGGTTCCATAGTGAATTTTCCTATTAAGTAGCACCGCGTTTAGGCTGGGCCAATAAAGAAATATATTTTGAATGGTCTCTGGCATGTGGGAATTATTTTTGGGAATTAAATAAGTGTTTTACTACTACACTAATTTTAATCATAAGTGATCTAGGTATGAAATATTCCTTGTATTGTGATGCATCTGGTGTTGGGCTTGGAGATGTACTGATGAAAAATGATAGGACTGTTGCGTATATTTCGTGTTGGTTGAGGTCTCATGAATGAAATTACACTACACATGATCTTGAATTGGCCGTAGTGTTTTATTCATTAATGTGATGGAATCATTACTTGTAGGGAGAATGATTATCTATGAATAATCACAATTAAAACCATGAGGATATTTCTTCCAAACATGATTTGAATATTCAAAAAGAGAGATGTGTTGACTATATGATGCCCATTTTTTTTGGTCTACACACCAAGAGAGGGTAATATAGTTTCAGATTTATTGAGTTGAAATACTCAGAACTGGGCAGTTTTGGAATCCCATTTTTATTGGAGGATGATAGTTTTTCTTATTGAGATGAATCTAGTTGTGTAGGATGGTTATGTTAAGATAAACAAAGAATCCTTACCAGTTGATTCCACCCTTATAAGATGGATCATGGAGAGTTGGTATGAGGATCTAGAGTGCTTGTATTTGAGGGAGAGTCTTGAAGGTAGATATCCACCTTCTAGTTGTACTTTGGGTGACATTGGGATCTTTTATGTTTGTGGCCCCATTGTAGTGCCAGTGTGTTTGCCGGAAGCATTGATGCATTATATTCATGAATTGAAGTGGATGTTTCCCCATATTTTAAACATAATGTATCATTATCTTCATTGTTATTATTGGTGGCTAGGTATAAAGAAAGAAGTTGCTGGTTTCGTGGCATGATGTTAAATATGTTAGTAGGTAAAGGATGAGAATTAATGATAGGGTGGTTTTTCAAATCCAATTCCCATTTTAGGATAGAAATGGGATGATTGCATCATGTATTTTGTGGTGGTTCAACCATGGACACCACATAAGAGTGATGCAGTAGGGGTAGTTGTGGATTAGTTGACCTAGGTACTGCAATACTTTCCAATTCAATTGACCTTCACTTTTGATCAGTTGGGTGAGTTTTATTCTCGCGAGATAGTATGATTCCACGGGGTGCCACAAAATATTGTTTTATATCATGATCCATGTTTTAAATTGATCTTCTAGAAAGGGATGAACAATGTACATGGTACCCATGTGTTCTTGTGTATATATTTCAACCCACTGATGGTTGGGTAATCAAATAGTACTGTTCATTTTACAGAGTACATAGTGAGGGAATGGGTATATGATTTTTGTGGGTCTTGGGAGAAGCACATGGAGCTTGATGTGTTTTCCTATAATAACAGTTACCTTGTTTTATTCAGATGGGACCATATAAGGAACTCCTTGGTGGTTCGTGTTGATCTCTAGTATGTTGGATGAATGTGAATTCTGAGTTTCTGGGGACAATTCTCATACAGGAAACATTTGATTAATATTAGTAAATCCAGAAGTCATTTTCTATAACTTAGAGTAGGCATAAGTATTATATTTTTCCACACCATCGACCTCATGTGTTTTTGGTGGGAGATCACGTGTTTCTTCGAGTTTCACTAAGTATGGGTCACTATCGGATTTAAAAAGATGGAATATTTTCACCTAGGTATGTGGGACCACTTGAGATTGTGGGGAGGGTCAAACTATTGGCCTACCGATTGGATATTCTATAATGGTATAGTGGCATGGATGATTTTTTTCCTATGTGACAAATTTGGAATTATAATCCTATCCCATATCATGTGATTAATTTTGATGATGTTGAGTGTAAGTCTAATACATCATTTAAACACCATCTAGGTTGTATTTTGGATCATATGGGACAATTATTATGGGGAAATACTATTTATATAGTTCTATTTTTTGGAATAATGAAAATTTTCATGAAGAGAATTGGGAAAGGGGGACGGATATGCAGCCCAGTGGCCTAATCTCTTTACCCTGAGAGATGAGTGATTCTTGGGAAGAGTGGCTTAAGGGGGGTCGATTATAACAAAGGGATTATTTAAGACCCTCGAATTAGTTTAACGCATATTCTTGTTAAATTGATATTTGAATAACCGAATGATGGTCAATGAAATTTTTACTGGGTGTATGGGGAGCGTTGAGGGTGTTCTTAGGGTTTACGACATGACAGAAGGGAGAATTGGGTCATCTAGTGCATGTTGCGTAGTTGGATAATGTTTAGTATTAACAATGCTCCAAAACCACGAATTCCAAGAGGAGGGTGAAGTGTTTTAAGAAACCATGAATCGGGGAGGAAAAAATGTGGAACCTTTGATAAAGGCATCCTACTCAGTCATCAAACTAGTTTTCAAACCACGCAGGATTCCCATGTAACCATGTGGCCTAAACCCTACCTAAATAGAGGGTGGCTCATGGATGGTGCATAGATTATTCAACTATTTATCCAAACATTGAAAATCATAAAAATTGATATTTTAACATTTTCTTCCCTCATGATTTATGATCCCTTAACTAATTTTCTTTCTTATTTACCCTCTTACATAAAAATGGAAGAATGAAAATAGCCCAGTACTCCCAAGGGATGATCTCCTTCGATTCTAATTTGTTTAGAGTATCATTGGATTTGGGTCAATACTTCAACTTATTATAACACTTATCATTGTTATTTTATATGGATTTAGCCTTGTAAAATTGTTCTTCTCCTTCGGAATCCATAAAAACCGCTTTTTCCAGAAGATTATAGGTCGGTGCTTTTATGGGTGTTCCAATCAAACTCAATGGCTTTGGTTGAGTGTGTGGTTGTGTTTAAAATATAGTTAGGTGGTCTACAAGTTATATCCCATAGTGTTGATTTTTCTTATTGTTTATGTGGTTGTGATATTTGTTTCTTGTTGTTGTGAATTTGATTCCATTAGTATGATTTGTTAATTTGGCTGGTTATGTGAGGAATTAAACCCATAATGATCCTTATGGGATGTATTGTGATTGATTAGACTAGTTATAGGGCCTCTCATAGGGTGTTCCATCATCCCAAATGTGGTAAATTGTAATTATTTGAATGTAATTGACTTGTGAAGACGTAGAGTTGATGATAAATATGATGACATGGTAGCCTGAATTATGAAAGGAATTAATGGTAGTTGTGTCTTATTATTGGCATGGAATAAGGGGTTTCTCAGGATAATGTGAATGTGATAAATTAATCAAATTGAATGTGTTAAATTAAATATGTGTTGTAATGTAAATATGAAAATGGGTAAGGGAATGTAAATGATAATGTCTAAAAGGGCGAAGGCATGAATAAGATTTATGTATTGAAAACCCTATATTTTGTGAATGACTTGTATATCAATTGAGTATGGTTTTGGAAAATGTATATGTGGAATATGTTTAAATAATCATGTGAACATGGATTATTGGTATGTAAGGGTTATTTTACTTTAGGATATATTCCCATAGGTTAGGTAAGACTAAGGCTCTAAACCCCATCCCTTACATTCATGGGTGAGGGAGAGGAATGAGGCTTTAGTCCACAAAAATTATCATGTAATGATACTACATGTACTGAGGCTATGAGATATGTGTTATTTATTTTTTATGAATTATTTTCTCTACAGAGAAATGGAAATACACTTATCCAATAATGAATAGTATTTTACCGATAGAATTTGTAGTGTAGTTAATGAAAATTAATAACCCATGGAATTAATGATGTAAATGGTTCATATGAATATTAAGAACTAAGGAAACTTGGTTTAGCATTTGGTTATTTTGTTGTTCTTTTTGGACATGCATACACTATCTATTTAGAATGGATACTTTTTAGACAACCATGGTGGCAGCTTACTGAGTGGTACTCATAGACTGTTTGGGCAGCCATTGGGTACCAGGGTATATTTCCAATTTTTATTCTAGGATAAGGGGAAAGGAAATATGCTAGAGGTTTGAGTTAGGAAACATATGAGAATAGATTATGGACCCAAACATGGAATCAAGATCAATTTTGGGGATTCATCAGTTTGACAACATTTTGGGTATCAAGACACTTGATACTATATTGAAATTTTGTAGCCTATTTAATTTAGGTTGTGGGCTTGTACCCTTTTCTGGGAAATTTTTTTTGGATTCATGGTTATTGGTTATTATATTTTTCATTATTTTTTTATCTATTAGGGAATAATAAAATAGTGATTGTACATTCTCCCCAAATTTTACATTAGACCCTCGTTGCTTATAAGTAGCCCCGAGCATATGGGATTTCACGCGAAGTGTCCTGTGGCGACTCGACATAGGGCATTGCTATGGTGGCCTCTAGGTTTGGGATGTTAAAATACAATTAATCAGTCTTTATTAATTAATTTAATGGAACTTATATGTTATATATTCAATCAAATATTTTAATATTCATTTATAGATTTTCTTGTAATGGGATAAGTATAAATATATTCTTATGGTTCCAAATGTATTATGTTTTCTGAATTATTTTGGGTTTATGCACTTATCTTAAAATTAATTTATTCCATTCTTATATATTAAATATTTAAATATTGATCCCATATTTGGAATTAGGATATTCAAATTTTTTAAATAGCTTTTATTTTATTTTAGGTCATTATGAACTCAAACATTGGCAAATGTTTCTCACCATGGTAAGGATAAAACAGGTAAAAATAGAAAAAAAAATATGGGGTTAAGGATTTGAAAATATTATTAAACTTTTCCATATCCTATTTGAGGAGTGTATTTCACCCATTCTCATCTATACCTCAAAGATATAGACCTTAGGCCCAATTTTTCTATTGTTATGATAAATACATTATTTTAAGAAAAATATAATTACAAAATGTCACCCTATTATCATTAATAACTATAAATTTTTATTATAAGGAAAAAATGTAGAAAATATTAGCTATTAATGTTTATTTTAACTTATAAATATTTTTTTATTATTTTAATTTATTTTTTAAGTTTTATTGAATGAATAATTAACTAAAATGCACACACAATGATGACATAATATTTACTAAATTAATATAAAAATAATATAAATGATTCCAATAATATCAAATGTTAAAAAATTCAGAGAAATAAAGAAAATTATAAATTTTTTAAAGGTCTAAATTCAAATTCCAATTCTTTCCTGTTGTCTTTAATGTAAAATTAAATAAATAGTCTCAAAAATGAAATTAATGATATTTTATCATAAATAATATTTTTTTATATTATTTTACGTTTATAAATAATTTTAAATATGAAAATTAGGTTTCAAAATGGCCTAATTTTAAATCCATTAGTAATTTCTGAGACAATATTTTTTTTATACGTAATATTTTAACCCTTTAATATTGAAAAAGTAAATACTATAGTTAAGATAAAAATTTGATAACCAGGGGGTTAAACAAAATTATAATGTTTAAAAGTAAACCAAAAAATGACTAAATTTTATTGGATGTTGATATTTTGATATTATATCATTTTTATTAGAATATTTTTCCATTTGGAATAATTTTTATTGATAAATAATAATTTATATTTTATTCTCTTGTATAATTCCATGTCTGTAAGTTCCCTACCTTATAAATGGAAAAGAATTATGCCTTTTCTTTACACAATATTGATCCATATGACTCAACCGAAAAATTCTCAATTATCTTATAAAATTATATATATTGAAATTATTGGTGAGTTTATTCTTCAAATACCACTCCAATGGACCCTGGGGGTCTATAAGGGGTCTATAGAAGAAGTGGTAATATTTATACACATAATTATATGGTATTCCTCCTAAAATAATATATTCATTTGTAAAAAATATACTAAACTGTTATTATCATTTTGGAAAAACCATTATCCACCAATATTCCCACCAAATGGGAAGTGAAATAATCACTCTTGCGTACGTCTGAACTACAACCTCCATTTAGTGATACAATTCATTTTTCATCACTATATTTCATAAATAGATATTTTTATGTGATTTAGTTTTAGATATGATATTTATAATATGATTATTCTTCTATAATTATAATATATCGACATACTTATTAACTTTTAATCCTTTGAAAAATGATAACATCACTTGTACATACATCTAGACAACAATATTTTCAAAGTGATGTGATTCATTTTTTATTTACTATTTATATTGACGGTAATAATGAGATATTTAATGATTAAATATGAAAAAATTATATAATAATTTTTTTTAAAGATAAATTGTATTTACATTTCATTTTTCCATTTTTCAAAAAGTGAGATCAATATTCCTGCATACATACAACCTACCATCTCCATGAATATACTAATCCATTTTACTCTCTCTAATAATTATGTAGGATTATATATATATAAATGTAATAACTATATATCATATTTATACCATGATTAAAATTCCACAAATTATGGATCCATGATCAAACAATAAGGACCAAAACATTCATAAAAAATGAAGCAATTATCACTTGGAAGAGTGATCTTAATAATGAATTGTTAATAAATGGGTGATAAATAGATATATGTAATTCATATATGGTATGATATATATTATTATCATTATAGTATATATAAAAATTAATATATATTTATTATAGAATATTTTCAAACAAATATGAAAGATGCCAGAACTGATGTAAAAGTTTATTTCACAATCTCATCATTATTTCGGACTATAAATGTTTATGTATTCGATTGGGGGATTATTTATATTTATATTTTTAATAGAAAATATTTTTATCTAATTTAGATATTTTTATCTAATTTAGATATTTTTATGAATTAAAATTTTTCCATTATATTTCCTCTCTTTATGTACTCAATATACAAAAAAAATGTTTTTATGGAGAATTGACTTTGTTTATCTACTCGTTCATGAATCTTTTTATTAAATGTATATATCATGTCTAAAATGTTTAAAATAATGTTTTCAGTATTATATCATTATATATTAAAGTTTTTTTATGAATTTTTAATTTATATAAAATTGAAAAGAATCTTTTTGTAATTTTGTGAACAAGGTGTTTTTGAATTTTTAATGAAAATTTCAAAGGAATAATTATTTTAAACAAACCCCCATGAATGGAATTTCCCTCCCTCTTGAAAAACCAATTATTTGAAAAATAAATTATATTTTTCAAAAGATACATTCAAATAAAAAAAATTTCATAGTATTTATGAATTTTTTAGATTTTAAATAATTGTTTAGAAATTGAAATGTTTATTTTACTCAGGAAATTTTCAAGTGATTTTTTTAATGTATTTTTATATATATAATCATAATCTGATGAATATTTTTCTTTAATGATTATATTCTAATATTATAACATCTAAAATATTTATCTAGATGGTTTTTAATCATTTTTAAATGGGAAACTTATAACATTCCATATGTTAATTCATCCGATATATATACATATTGATTTTTATGGCATATTGAATATGTTTTATTATTTTTTCATATGAATAATGAATTTGAATTATTATGTGATGAGTAGGGAACAAAGTTACTTATACCATAAATGAATTGTTAGGTCTCATCTGAGAGAATTTCATTGGAATTTGGGTGATGCCATAAATATTTATTTAGTGGTCTTGGCCTGAGGCCACAATGTTATGTTTAAGATGTCTAACAATATAAATCCCATAACTATGATATAAATAATTTATTTCCATGTGATTATTTTAATATTTATGATATCCATTTATAACTCCCAAACTCATTAGATAGATTATATGGGAATATATGATCATCATTTATTCCCTAGATATTATTCATTCTTTATTTATCCCATGTTTTCATTTATTGTAAACATACCCTTACTGAGAATTGTAACATCCCAGATTCAGGTGCTACCCAAAGGTGCCTTGTAACAGGTTGGTCACATGCCCTCAAGCTCATTTCATTGAACACCAGAGGAAACCAAATAGTAGTGAGGTCCTTGGGTGTGATAGTGGGGAAATAATGACCTCATGGGTAGAGTAACACAACAGAAACAAATATTAAATTGTTGTGGAAGTAGTAATACCATACAACAGAATTAAAAAGTGAAAACTGATAGTATAATAATCTACCACATATATATAATAAGTGGTACATATCACATGTATCTAGGAATGTAGCCAAATAAGTCCTAGTGCACTGAAAACAAAGTATAGAAAATAGTAAACTCCAACACTATCGCAAGCCTCATCTTAGTCCCATGCCATCCAGGTCCAACTACAATCAAGAACATGATGACTAAGGGAGAATTCCCTTATTTATATCTGCAACTATATCATCTGTTTTGGTCAAAAAGCATGACCCAAATAGGGTCTAAGATGAATTCTAGTAGCCAATAACCAAAATATCTATGCCAAAATATCTATGAAAAAAATATAGCAGGCAATATAAAAAATGAAGAAATAAAATAGTAATTACACAAAACAAAAGAATAATACAATTTCCAATGAAATTTCCCTATGTAATAAAAAAACAGATGTTTTAGAAGACTATCTAAGTAATCTAGTAAGATCGAGTCCAAGCATGTTCTTTGGCTTGGAAGAATCTTCACAATCATTCAATCAAACAAAAGAAACCCCATAGGAAGGAAGACACTGTATAACCCCTCTAGTTCGACATATCATCAATTAAATAAAATAATTACCCTCTGGGAAAGCTCACACAGTCAAAACCCTTTGGTCCCACAGAGTACAATCATTTACAAATGACCACCTGGGTAGCTCTCATAGTAAATTCCCCCTTGGTCTACATAACAACAATAAAATATAATGACCATGGGAAGATCAAATAGTCAATTCCCTATGGCCCAACATTTATTTAATAACGACCCTCTAGGTATCCCTCATGTTCATAACCCTCTTTTCTATGACACCACGATTTCTCTCACATTCAATACCTCTATTCTGCAATAACAACAATTATAAATAAATTACCCTACCTCGGGAAGCTCTCACTGTCAATTCCCCTTGTTCATACATTCACAATGAAAATCAAATTTATCTTAAATAAAGAGAAACTCAATCCTATCGACATGATGCATGACTAAAAATAAATCCTAACAGTCAATTATAGGCCAAACGGAAATAAAAAATCATACTAGGTAAACACATCCCTAATCAATGTATTAAAACTTGTGCCATAGAAAAAACCCTTTCTCAATCCAACAAAGATTAACATGTATTAAACATGGTTAAATTCCAAACCACACAATACCCTATATATGGGTATTCGACAATTTTGGCATATATGATGCAAAGACAATAAAGGATGGCACAAACCAACTATCTTGATGTTGTATGATGAACACTCTCGAATGTAGGTCCTTGAATATACCTAGAATGATGTAGATCTTTGAAAAGGATAAATATGATCAACCCTCAATAACTCAGAAGACATGAGAAATTAGGAAGAGATGATATTAGGAAAGAGAGGACCCACTGTAGGGAATCCAATGCACCTGGTGACATCTCAATCGGAGCTCAGATAGCGGGATGGGAGGAGCCCTAAGATCTTTGGTCGTACATCGCTCTTCTGTATGAAACACGTGAAAAAGAAGAGAGTTTTTTAAATGATATGTGAACCCAGTGCAATTAATATAATAAAAAAAACACTGTGTTTATTTATTGTACAAGCCATGTGAAAACCTCAATATACCCCTGCATTAGGCCATCATCCATGTCACCTACGTGGCCATGTATATGGTCATTACACGGGTACACACAGAAATTGAGTACACAGTGTGTACTCAAAAGTACAAAGAGTTTAATTAGAAAATTTCCCCTTCCTTCAGTTTCCTAAAAAACAACACAAAACAATTATCTATACATAAAAAAGATATGGGTTCTTACAAACTTTCCCTATTAAAGAAATGCGTACATGAATTTCACTTCCAAGGGTGTTGAAGATGAAACCACAATGAACATAGGAAACTGTGATCATATGTAGGCCTCCCTCTCCCATGTCTCATCCGGTACTCGGTCGTGCTACCACAGAAACCATACCAGAGGAACAAACTGACCACATAGAACCTTTTTGTTGTGATCCAAAATCAATATATGGTGCTCCTCAATGGATGCATCTACCTACAACTCAACCTCCAAGTGTTGAAAAAAATGAGATGGGTCTGAAAAGTAACACCATAGTTGAGAAAAAAGGTAGACGTCATGCATATCTCAGTACCAATGAGGTAACTGAAACTGATAGGAAACCAAAAACAATCACTCTGAAACCACAAACGGTCAAGCATATCTTGAAGAAAGCATTCCCTACCTCATAATCCTCATATGTCCCAACCTCAGTGCGACCTATAAAAAATCCTAATCTTTGACCTCAATCATTAGAATTCGTCTTTGTCGACCATCATAAGATTTTTGTTGAGAAATTGTAGTAGCCATCCTCTTTTGAATCAACTCCACATGATCGGTGGTCTCTTGGAGAAGATGTGGCCCCAACATTGCCGACTCTCCTACCTTCAGCCAACATTGGGGTGATCGGTATGGACTACCATAAAATGCCTTATAAGGTTCCATATGGATTGTATATAGAAAACTGTTATTGTAGAAGAATCTACTAGGGGTATGTGTCTCCCCTATGATCCCAAAAAATCTAGGATGCATGGTCATAGCATGTCCTCCAAAAATGGAATCACGTGCTTGAAATGGACATATGTTAGGGGATGGTAAGATGTACTCCAAATTATCTATGTACTAGAAGCCCTTTATAGTCCCTACCAGACCCGAGATGTAAAACTGGCATCCCTGTCTAAAACGACAGATTGTGGAACCCTATGGAAACTCAAAATCTATTGGATTTACATCCATACAAGTTTTTCAACACTGAAGGGTTACATTATCGGCATGAAATGTTCATCCTTCATGAGTCTGTCAACAACAACACAAACTGCCTCATTCCCTCCAGGAGACCTCAGTAAATACTTCAAGAAATACATCGTTTCATCATTCCATGTCCACATAGGAATGATTTTCTTCTGTAAAATCTCTTCCTGTTGCTGATGGTCCACCTTCACCTGTTGACAAGTGGAACATCTCATAATAAACCCTACAATATCCCTCTTTATAAATGGCCACCAATATTGACAATGTTGATATCGATACAACTTGGTGACACCAGGATGAACTACACAAACATAGGAATGAAAATATCACATGAAATCCTCACGTAAGTATGTTGTCACCCATATGTTCCCATCAAATGAAATATCTCAACGTCTCCAATGGTCCACCCAAGAGTAGGGTCCACTCTTGACACAGTTTCCCATAGGGAAATGCCTTCAGAATATAAGAGATTCCTCATTCAAACTCAATCATGAAGAGTATAGGTAACAGGAATTGAAGAAATAATCACATGCCCCTATCTGTCGTGCACCACCAAATTCATTTCATAGAATGAATCCATAATCATCCACTCATTACTAGCCTGTTGAACAGATTGTATCTGAGTCCTCCTTCTCAACGCATCAGCCCCTATATTTCCATTCCCATGAATGTAGGCAAGCATAAATTCAAAATACTGAAGGTAATCAACCAACATTCATTGTCTCAAATTTCGATCATGATGAGTAATGATGTACTTGAGGTTTTGTTGGTTTGTGTATACCACAAAATGGACTCTATAAAGATAATATATCTAATATCACAAAGCATTCACAACTACAGCAAAGTTGAGACCACGCATTGGGTAATTCTATCATGTGGCCTCAACTGACGAGGCCCATAAACAATGAATCCTTCCAAATATATATGCAATAATCCTTACCTGAAGCCTAATACATCAATTTAAATGATGTAAATCTTGTCCGTATCTAAATAAATCAGTATCATCATTGTAGTTATTCTCCCTTTCCACTCCTAAGAGGCTGAATTACATGAATCAATCCACAAGTACTTTTCACCGTTCTTAGTCAGGATTTTCAGGGGCACTACTATGCATGAAAAGCCTTTTATAAAGGGATTTTAATAACCAGTCATCCCCAAAAAACCTTGTACCTCAAAGACGTTCTTCGGGTGCTCCATGGAAACTACTGCTCTCGCTTTCTATGGGTATACTCAATCTCTTGTCTCTGAGATAACATGACTGAAGAAGTGAATATGGTCCATCTAAAAGGGTCATTATGAGAGCTTAGCATATAACTGATTCTCTATCAGTGTACTCAAAATGATCTCAAGATGGGTGGTATGGTCTTGTCACGAGTGAGATTACACCAAGATATAGTATAAGAATATTACCAAAAAAGAATCTAAATAAGGATGGAACACTCGGTTCATCAGTTCCATGAAAACTATTGGCGTGTTCATGAGACTGAACGACATTACCAAATACTCGTATAGACCATACAAAATCCAAAAGGTAGTAAGAGATATATCTTATGGTCTAACGTCTAACTAATGATAACTAGATCTAATTTCAATCATTAAAAACACCCATGCTTGTCGAATCTGATCAAAGAAATCATCAATCCTCAAAAAATGATATCAGTTCTTAAACATCAATTGGGTCAGCTTCCGATAGTCCACAAAAAGTCTAAGGTTAATGTATGCCTTTTTTGAAAAAAGGATAGATGATCCCCATGGAGATGAACTGGTTCGGATGAAACCCTTTTCCTTCAACTCCTCTAACTGCTTCTTGAGCTCTTGCAACCCGGGATTAGCTATCTTATAAGGGGGAATGGACACCGGTTCCACTCTTGGAACATGATCAATAAATAAATCACCCTATCTCCTTATATGTAACCCTGAAAATTCATCTGGAAATACATCCCTGAAATGATCCAACACTGGAGGAATGTTTATATTTGAAGTCCCCTGGTCATCCAAATATAAACCATCAATCTAGGATTTAATTCCTCCCAACCCATGGTACTTAAGTACCACTCTTCTCACCTAGACAGTCCACTCTCCCTTGTGTATAAAAGACCTACCTTCTTATGATGTGAAACTCACCCTATGAAGATATTAGTCAACAAAAAAATGAAAGGAGACTAACCAGTCCATTCAGATAATGACATAATAACCCACTATATCTAATAATATAGGTACCATAAGAAGTTACACCCTCCAACCTTAAGAGGTAACTCCTTTCACTAATGTACATTGGCCTTCTAAAACCCTAACAGGGTGTCTAGAAACATAACATCCTCAAAAGTGAAGATACAGAGCCCAAGGCTCTCCACAAATTCAAAAAATATAAAAATTTGGGAAAACCCTCTATCCAAAAGGGTTGAAGCTATAAAGGAGGCAACTAGAATTGTTCCTCAAACCGTAGTGGGTCTGAGATCCTACTCATGATGGGTCTTCTCCACTACAAAATTCTAACTTGTATTATGGACCTCTTACACTACCTAGATACCCGGAGTTGATCCACCCTATTGTTTCATAAATCCTAATGTCTGTCTACCACGACCTTGACCACCTCCTTGACATGATTGGCCTAAAGAGCTCCAATTCCATGACTGATGAAAAACTGGTGGTCCTACTCTTGAACGTGGAGTCATAATAGATCCCTTATCACACACTAGAGGTGAGAACATCCTAAAAAAATTTAATGTGAACCATCATTCCACAATATCGGCACTCAAATGGGTCTCTCGGGAAATGTGGTCTCGTATGTCCACGCCTTTTACAATGGTATCACACTACTAGGAAATATGAAGAAAAAACATGTGAAATATTCGTACAGTGCTTCCTGATACCGGTCGATGGAGTACCAACCATGGATGATGATCCTTTATAGCTCACATATCCTAACTCCCTCATATTGTGCTCAGTAATTAGTGCCTTATTTATTATAGTAGTCATCAAAGTCATCCTGAAAACATTCATCTCTATTTGAATGTCATACCTGAGTCCATCCTCTAATCACCTAGCCAGTGAATATTTATCACCTCCAAACAAAGGTGGGAAGCACTGAAGCTCTATAAATAGTGATGAGTAATCCATCCCTGAAAGAGATCCATGCTCTAGATGCATGAAATCACATGCTCAATAGGCCCTCAACATCTCTGGGTAGAAGTAATCATAGAAGGTCCTCTGAAACTCTTCCTAAGACATATCCCAATGACATCACACATTTGAAATAAAATCCCACCATTAATTGGTGGAATGACATAGCATGTGTGTAGTAAGAATCACCATCCGCTATAGAGGAATATCCAAATGCTTAAAGACATCTATTACAACCTCAAACCATGATTCGATAGCATGTGGTCATCCATCCCCTGAAAATGTAGAAAGATATCCGAATGGAACACCCGCAGGAGCTCTACCCTAGAAGAGGCTGGAGGCAGTGCTCCCATAAAAGTCTATAAAATACTCAAAATGCCTTAATTGAACTGTGTATCAGCCCCTGCGTCCAGTATAATAGCTGGTGCCATGATGCGCAGGATGGGAGGATTTACAAGTAGTTATTAATCTACTATTTCTGATGTCTGTTCTTCACCATGTACCTAGCATACAACTGGAGGATGTCTTGGTGGCATGACTCTAAAATTTCAATTAGACACCTCAGTTTAAGGTTGTCAAGAGCGGAAATTTAGAAGTTCAAAAAGGAACAAGAGAATACAAGCATTAAATTTTTTAAAACAGGGTTACAAGGATTGTATAACAACTACATGACGTGTTCCCCTAGGATTTTAACATGGAATGTGCCTCTTCCAACCTGGTCATGTAATACCCATATACACGGCGTGTTCATCCTTATACATAGTGTGTGCTTGAATTTTTCCTCCTCCCCAAGAACTTCTGCATGGCTAAACCACATGTTTCTCTCTTAGGTAACACTAAAAGGTGTGTTCACCAAAGACAAGGAGTGTACCCATTACGTTCCATCCACCCGGGTTGTTAGTCACATGTCCGAATACACGGTCGACTCTAAACAGTGTGTTCAATAAGGGCACGATGTGTACAACCCATGTTTCATCCACATGTGTCATTGGTCAGAAGGCTGGATACACAATTCATTACAACACGACATGTACAATTTAGAAATGGTGTGTCCTACCAAATGTTTTCCAAAACCACATGTCTCTACTCACACACTCAGTCACACGGTCAAAGACTACATGAAGTGTACATAGGACAAACTACGTGTACTAATGAAATGTAGTTTCTTCTTGAACAGAAGAACACGTGGCTTCTGTTCACCACACCACACACAACATTGTCCGGGGTTCGGAACAGTAAGGCCTTGAAACTTCTCCAGAACCCTTAAAATATTAATTTTTTTCCCATTCATGACAAATTCTGATCCTTGAGATCCCATACTCCTGTTGGTAGAGCACTGTTGTGGGTTCCCTCAAATGATTAGTGTGATTTTGGGGTACTTAGGTGCAACAGAGTGGCTGACCAAGGTCGTCTCTCAAAGGAGGAAGTGAATTAAAACAACTTATTAGAGGTATTATAAAAATAAAATAAAAGAGAATAAAAAAACTAATTGAATGGATATGGGTTTTTTATATTTTATAGATCT
This sequence comes from Viscum album, assembly GCA_963277665.1. Taxonomy (NCBI): domain Eukaryota; kingdom Viridiplantae; phylum Streptophyta; class Magnoliopsida; order Santalales; family Viscaceae; genus Viscum; species Viscum album. The sequence goes on from OY728127.1 coordinate 1,903,577,650, forward strand.
AGAAGAAGTTTTCTGGAAAAATATTGCATTTGTTTTTGTTTTTAATTTTGAAATGATGTTTGATTAAAAAGACACAACAAGAAGATGTTTTTTTAAAAATCTATTTTAAAAGGCTTAATCGATCTAACTATACATCTTCATACACTTATTAATCATTATCATTTAAATCAATATCCACTTAATTATGATCCCCTAATTTTTTATCCCTCGAACCCTACGAGAGTTAACTTAACCACAAAGATGAAATTACTTAAACCCTAGGCTAGCTTCGGAACACGCAATCGCAGCACCCTGCTTTGACTGTTGTTATAAGGATAGCTTATGGTCAGTGGTTAATTAGAGCACATATCCATTCTGGAAATGAGGATGAATTGTGTTTAGGGATTATATTTGAACTCTACAAATTTATCCCGTGTGGTCTTGTATTACCGATTAAGATCGCGCTCTCACAATTTACACAAAATCTCGACCTCGCGTGTTTTGTATTAATTGTTCAATTGCTTGCTTAGTTTCTTGTAATTTAAAAACACAATTCATGGATCATATTATTTGAATTACAGTAGCTCATTTATTCAAAATAAATGAATTAAAAAGGATAGAGGTCGATCGATTACTAAAAAGAACTACTCTTCCATGAGTGGCGTAATCATCGTAGAAACGTTTTTCATGTGCAAAGAGTTAAAATGGGTATAACCCAATAATGCTTCTACTAAAGAATTCCAGCCCAATTAGGAAGATTAATAGAAGAAGAAATTTAAACAAAACAGAAGAAAAGAGAATAAATAAAAGAAGAACAAAGAAGTTTATTACATAAACAAAATCATTACAACATGAAGGAGAAGAAGAAGGCTTCGTCGAAGGGATCCTTGCTTCAAGAGCTACCCTTATTTAAATGGTTGGAGAATTAGAGTGGATCCACTTCTCCTATGCCCTCAACTTCACAATTCACGTCCCAACCCCTCCAAATGGTATAAAATCCAATTTATAGAGGGGAGGGGAGGATAGGTTACATGTGGTTTCAAGTGTGAATGTGGAAATTCGGCCAAATATTTTAATGGACATTTCACCGCCCATTTGACCACCAAAACGCGTGTATTATCCCGCCTTCCAGAAGGATAAAATGTGAGGATATGGGTCCTCTATCTCCTCTCCATATTTGGTCTCCATTAAAGCTCATATGTAGGCAGTATGGCCGAAATACATAAGTTTATCTATTCTGGCGAGTCCAGCCCAACTTTGACTTTATGTCCCAATTACTCCATTAAAATGCCTTCTTTTGATTTCGTGTCCTGAATAAAAGTTGTATATAATTAAGTTAGTAACACGTTTACAAACTTTCAAATTCAAATAATAAATATAAAAATATTTATATTCGAAATACTACAGTGCACTATTAAGTGTAAAACTGGAATTTTCACCAAATTTTCAAATGAATGATCAAATCCCAAATATTTTATAAATAAACATAATTAACACAATGTGAGGAAATTATATCATTTATTATCAATAAAATATTCAATAAAATAGTGTTTTATCAACTCCCCCACACTTACTCTTATGCACACCTGGGAAAAACCTCATTTCAAGTAAACATCAATATCAAATCAAAACAAATTTTAAAACACATATCCTTAAGATAAATCAATTTCACACCAAGAATCAAAAGATATCATGCCTTAGAAAAAACCTTATTTCAAGTTCTCCATTTATATCATTCAATATATTTCCACTTCATTTATCCGCCCATGCACAATAAACTTACCTCGCTTGAATTTTCTCTCATCACTCAAATATCAATTTTTTTTGCAATGTATTTCTCATCCAAACTCATACAAGGGTCACCATAGGCTTGATAGATTCCTACATTGCTACCCGATGTGAGTCAAGGACATATGTTTATCATGAGGACTTTTCAGGGTTGTTCTGTGGCTTTCAGTTGGTAGGATTAAGATATGAAAAACTCTGAGGCTGAATGAGGAGGGCTTGACTCTTTTGAAGCAAAATGGCATTAATCTAATTTTCACTTAAATATGGTCTTCTCTTCAATCCCCATAGTATAAATTCAGCTCCATAATCATGAAAAGTCATGAAAGGTTTACACCATTCATCATTTCAGCATAAAAAATGTCAATCTTCTCAAACATGATTTTCTTGAAAGCTCCAGATGGGCACAACTTTCCACCTCAATTAGAAGCTCCAGAAAAGGCACAGCTTCACTTGTCATGAAAGCTCCAGAAAAGGCACAGCTTTCAATATAATGACTTTCTTTAGCAGCAAACACATCTCTTCAGAATTTAATTTTACACCCAAAGTATCACAGAATGTGGTGGAAAAACCCAAGACAGCTTCCCCCACACTTAAGCTCAACTAGATTATGCAATTTCACTTCAAGAGTTGGTTGGATAGGGAAAATTGGCTTGTAATGTGGATATCCTAACAGATTGTGAATGGCTTCTAAGGTCTACAATGATTAAATATTCAAGGTAGTCCATTATAGAAAAAAGGATTCTTTGAAATATGTGCTTTAATACCAAACAAATGCCTCAATCATTTAAACGTAAGAACCTCAAACCCTCAAGTTTTGACAGGAATAGATCAAATTCTGGTTAAATCAAGTATGGTTCGGTTCTCTCAAGAAGTGAGGTGAATGTAAAGAAAATGAAAATAATGGTTTAGAAGCCTCACATGAAAGTGATTTCAAATATAAACTTAGTGATATTGGCATGGGATTCAAAATTCAGCGTACTTTTAATGAAATTACTAAATATTTGAACTTGAAACAAAGTCATTTCAGCATTCATTTATGCTTAGTTTCAAGGGGTAAATTGTTTCACTTATTGATATGGATTTAAAAATGGTGATGAGAATCATTTTAGCTCAAAATGTTTCAAAAAAACACAGAAAATTGTAAAATAAACACACCAAATTTGAAAAACATGCAATTTTAATTTGAAAAACATGCAATTTTTTTGGTTTTTTTTAAACAGGAAAACAATTGAAATTACTAAACTAAAAGGTTCCCTCCCCCACACATAAAATATTGCATTGTCCTCAATGTGAACCCGTGAGATGATATATGCACATGAAATGTAGAATTTTTAAATAGAACAAATAATATAAAACTGAAAGGGTTAGGAACAGCCTGATGTGATCAAGTGATGATGGGGTCATGCAGTGTGATAAAATCCACTGCATCAGTAGGATGTCCCTCAATGTATCTCTTCAAACGTTTCCCATTGACTGTAAAGCTCCTTCCAGTGTCCTCTTGTGTGATCTCCACTGCACCATAAGGAAAAACATTAGACACAATATAAGGCCCTAACCATCTGGAATGCAACTTACCAGGCATCAACTTCAGTCGTGAACAATAGAGAAGGACTTTCTCTCCAACATGAAACTCCCTTTGTTGGATCATTTTGTCATGACCTTCTTTTGATCTTTCCTTGTAGAGCCTTGAGTTCTCATATGATGACAGTCGAATCTCCTCAAGATCTTGAATTTGGATCTTCCTTTTAATTCCATCTTAGGCCAAATCCATGTTGCATTTCTTTATAGCCCAATATGCCCGATGCTCGACTTCCACGAGGAGATGACATGCTTTCCCAAAAACAATCCGAAATGGGGACATACCAATGGGGGTCTTGTATGCTGTCCTATAAGCCCCCAATGCATCATCCAAGAACTTGCTCCAATCCTTCCTATTTGGCTACATAGTTTTCTCCGAGATTTGTTTCAACTCACAATTTGAAACCTCAGCCTGGCCATTTGTTTGGGGGTGGTATGGTGTTGATGTTTTGTGTGTCACCCCATACTTTCGAAGGAGGGAAGAAAAATTCCTATTGAAAAAGTGTGTCCCTTGGTCACTGATGATGGCCTTTGGTACTCCAAAGTTGCAAAAAATATGTGCCTTGACAATGTCCACAACAACATGAGAATCGTCAGTCCTAGTGGCCTTGGCCTCCACCCATTTACTCACATGATCAACAACAACCAAAATATACAAAAATAAAAATGAACTAGGAAAATGACCCATAAAGTTGATGCCCCATACATCAAAAATCTCACAAAATAGTATGGGTTGTTGGGGCATCTCATGTCTCCTAGAAATGTCCCCAGTGTGTTGGCAACGAGAGCATGACTTACAAAACACATGGGCATCATGGAATAATCTAGGCCAATATAATCCAGATTCCAAAACCTTCCTAGCTGTCCGTTGGGGTCCAAAGTGTCCACCACAAGCAAGTGTATGACAGAAATGCAAAACAGACTCAAACTCATGACCGGGAACACACCTCCTAATGACATGGTCACTACACATGCGCCATAAGTATGGATCATCCCAAACATAAAATCTTGACTCACTCTTTAATTTTTGGACTTGATGTTTCTTTAAATTTGCAAGGATTTCAGAAGCAACAAGGTAGTTAACTAAATCAGCATACCAAGGATGCGTACCTAAGATGGTATAGAGATGCTCATCAGGGAAAGTGTCCCGAAGTTGTACCTGATCCAAGGTGTCATCCTCTAGTGTGTGAATAAGCCTACTCATGTGGTCCGCCACCATGTTTTCTGACCCCTTTTTGTCCTTTATCTCGATTTCAAACTCTTGAAGAAGGAGCATCCAACGGATAAGTCGTGGCATTGCATCTGGCTTCTTCAGGAGGTACCTCAAAGCTGCATGGTCAGAAAAAACAACTACTTTAAAGCCCAATAAATATGAACGGAATTTATCTAAAGAAAATATGATAGCAAGAAACTTTTTTTCCGTGGTTGTGTAGTTTTATTGGGCTGAATCCAATGTCATTGATGCATAGGCAATCACATGTGAACGTCCTTCCACCCTCTGAGATAAGACAACTCCAACCGCGATGTGGGAGGCGTCACACATAAGCTCAAATGGAAGGTCCCCCCATGGGGGCTGTATGATAGGTGGAGTGGTCAAAAACTTCTTTAGATCATCAAAGGAAGTCCTACAAGAATCATCCAACACAAAATCAGAATCTTTTTGAAGTAATCGTGACATATGAAGAGCGATCTTACTAAAATATTTGATGAAGCGCCGATAAAATCATGCATGCCCTAGGAAAGATCTAACATCATGCACACACGAAGGATAGGGTAAGGATGAAATAATGTCTACCTTAGATATATCAACCTCTATCCCATGTTTTGACACTACATGCCCTAAGACAATGCCATGATCTACCATAAAATGAAACTTTTCAAAGTTCAAGACCAGATTCTTCTCAATACAACGATTCAACACCTTTCCCAGACTACTTAGACATTCATCAAATTAAGACCCATACACTATAAATTCATCCATAAATACCTCCATCCAGGTCACAATAAAATCAGAAAAAATACTCACCATACATCTATGGAAGGTACCTGGGGTGTTGCAAAGTCCAAATGGCATCCTCCGGTAGGCAAATGTGCCAAAGGGACAGGTGAATGTAGTCTTCTCCTGATCCTCTGGAGCTATAGGAACCTGAAAATATCCAGAAAATCCATCCAAGAAACAATAGTGTGTTTTCCCTACTAGTCTCTCGAGCATTTGATCAATAAATGGGAGGGGGAAATGGTCCTTGCGAGTGGTCTGATTTAGTTTCCTATAATCAATACACACACGCCAACTGTTTTGCACCCTCATTGGAACTAAGTCATCTTTCTCATTTTTAACAACAGTAAAACCAGTTTTCTTAGGCACAACCTGAATTGGACTTACCCACTGTGAGTTAGAAATAGGGTAAATTATACCTGCCTCGAGCAATTTTTCAACTTCTTTTTTAACAACTTCCAGGAGGGTGGGATTAAGTCTCCTTTGTGGCTGTCTCACCGGTTTAGCCCCATCCTCCAAGAGAATCCTATGCATGAAAATGGAGGGGCTAATACCTGATATGTTATCCAAGGTCCACCCAATCGCCCTAATGTTCTCCCTCAAAATATTCAAAATCTTTTCTTCATGTTCAAAAGGGAGATTGTTAGAAATGATTACAGGTAATCTCTCACCATTCAACAAGTATGATTATTTCAAATTTGGTGGCAATGGCTTGAGTTCTAATGAAGGAGGGTGTAGTATGGATGGAGAAATTGATGTAACAAACATATCTGCACAATGAACATCAGTATCAGAATAAAAACCATCACAATCATAGAATAAAGCACCAAATCCATCAGAATACTCAATAGCCATGTCATGATCAGAGTTCACATGATCAAAATCAGAAAATGATTCCATTTCAAAATCAAATCTTAGAGTGTCTTATTCCTTAAAAACGGGTGTAGAAGTACTCTTAGACATCAAACTAGAACCAATACTCATAATCTCCCTAAGCATAGGACAATCCAATTCCATGATGTTTTTACTTGGTGGTTCAAAATGGGAGATAACAAAAAAAGATTGGTCCTCTCAGGGGTACTTCATTGAATCCATAACATTAAATATCACAACTTCATCTCCAAACTCCATGGAAAGTGTACCCTCATTGACATTTATGATAGTTTTTGCAGTTTTGAGGAAGGGTCTACCTAAGATATTGGGGGCATGAGAACTTACCTGATCATCCTCCATGTTAAGCACATAGAAGTCTGCTGGAAAGATCATGTCTCTTACCCGAACAAGTACATCCTCAAGAACTCCCGCTGGATATGTTGTAGCTCTATTCGCTAATTGCACAACTACTCTTGTTGTCTTCAACTCAACAACCTGCAAGGAAGAGAATACAGAGTGAGGCATCACATTTATTGAAGCTCCTAAATCACAAAGAGCATCAGAGAAGTGCAACTCCCATATGGTACATGGGATGGTGAATGTCTCGGGATCCTTGCACTTTGTTGGCATTGCTAGAGTTGGTGTAATGAGTGCCGAGACATTCCTTCCATGTTTGACCCTCTCATTTCCCTTGAGCCCTCTTCGACTGGTACAAAGTTCTTTTAATAATTTCGCATACCTTAGAATTTGATTAATGGCTTCAAGTAGAGGAATGTTGATCTCCACATGCTTGAATGTGTCCAAAACCTCCTTTTGCATTGCTTCTTCAGCCATCTTCTTGGTTTGAACAACCCTGTTTGGAAAAGGAAGGGGTTTAGGAGGTACATCATCAATATTTTTCTTACCTTTATCTTTCTCCTTGGATTGCTCATTAGTTGGTATGGAATGCGGCTTCTCTAGTGTAGAGGTGAATCCCGGTGGAATGGTAGGTCCAGATGTATCATTCATTTGCTTCCCACTTCTCAATGTGATGGCACTAACATTCCCCTTTGGATTTGGAGTGGGTTGGGAAGGTAGATTTCCAGAATTATTACTCACATGTTCATGGAGGGCGGTGGCAATCTGACTCATTTGAGTCTTCAACTCTCTCAGCTCCGAACCTTGACTCTTCAACTCATTCTGTTGATTAAGAACAATTTGTTTCAAATGATCATCAGTGTTAGAGTCTACCATGTGTTAGATATTCCCTTGTTGCTGACTCGTTGATGTTTGAGCTTCGAATCTCCTTTGGGGTTGTTGGAAACCCTGTTGGTAAGGTGGAGGATACTGGAAGATTGGTTGAAAAGGGGGCCTTTTTTTTGTCCAGAGCCATACCTCATGTCTGATTGATCATTCCACCCTTGGTTTTATACTGTATCAAACTTCTTTTGGGGATATGGTTGTTGTTGTTGCTGCTGAAATGGTCTCCCTGGGAACACTGCAGCACAATCTTCTGTCTCTTTTAGTTGTGGGCAACAGTCAGTTGGGTGGCTTGTCTCAATGAAAATGCCACATGGCCTTGAAGGAGGGGGTTGGGATTTCTTTTGAGCCAATGCAATTTTCCTCACCATAGTTGTCAATTATTCTAACTTAGTATCAATCAAATTACATTCAAGAGAAGAAGGACATACTTTATGTACTCCTCGAACATGTGGTGTACCTCTATCACCGAATTGTTGAGAGTTTTGGGCCATTTTGTCGATAAATGCTCGTAAAGCTACTGGTGTCTTGTCCACCAATGCTCCTCCAGCTACAGCATCCACCATGCTCCTCTCCATGGGTGTGAGTCCTTCATAGAAGTACTGGATGAGTAGTTGCTCACTGATTTGGTGATGTGGGCAGCTTGCACACAACTTCTTGAATCGCTCCCAGTACCCATACATTGACTCCCCTTGTGCTTGCTTGATCCCCGATATATCCTTTCGAATGGATGTGGTCCTTGATGCTGGAAAAAATATTTTCAAGAAAAGACGTTTCAAATCATTCCAACATGTTACATCTTCAGGTTGCAAATAATACATCCAATCTTTTGCAGCTCCATCAAGTGAGAATGGGAATGCTCTTAATTTGATTTGATCTTCAGAAACATTTCTTGGTTTAAGGGTTGAGAAAACCACATTAAATTCTTTCAAATGTTTATTGGGATCCTCACCATAGAGGCCATTAGACTTTGGAAGTAATTGAATTAACCCATATTTTAGTTCAATGTCCGATTCGAGATTTGGGTATGCAATACAATTTGGATGATAGTTAATATCAGGTGCAACCAATTCTCGAATGGTTCTATTAAGTTCATTTCCATTGTTTTCATCCATTGGTTCCTATTTTATGTTTGAATTTGAATAGCTTCCAATTTCAATGTTTCCAGAAGAGAGGAATTCACCAACTGGTTGAATATTGAATCTTCCCGTAGACTGAGAGTGTCTGATTCGATCCCTAAGGCTACGTTCAATCGCAGGGTCAAGATCTAAGAAATCTTCGGGATTAGTTCATTTCATAGATCAAATAAAAATGAAACGAAATAAAGTGGACCATAGTAAAATAAAAATGAGAAGTTTGAGTTTATGGTCCAAAAAGAAGTAGAAGAAAATAAAAGAAGAGGAAGAAAAATCAGATTGGGTACAGAAGGAAGAAAGAAGAGAGGAAGAGAATAAAATGTAAAGTAAAATAAATATATCTAATTGGTTGAAATAATTACTTGCCTCCCCGCTAACGGAGCCAATTTGGTAGAGCACTGTCGTGGGTGCCCTCAAATGATTAGTCTGATTTTGGGGTACTTAGGTGCAGCAGAGTGACTGACCAAGGTCGTCTCTCAAAGGAGGAAGTAAATTAAAACAACTTCTTAGAGGTATTCTAAAAATAAAATAAAAGAGAATAAAAACACTAATTGAATGGATGGGTTTTTTTATAGTTTATAGATCTAGAAGAAGTTTTCTGGAAGAAGATGGCATTTGTTTTTGTTTTTAATTTTGAAATGATGTTTGATTAAAAAGAAGCAACAAGAAGATGTTTTTTTAATAATCTATTTTAAAAGACGTAATAGATCTAACTCTACCTCTTCATTCAATTATTAATCATTATCATTTAAATCAATATCCACTTAATTATGATCCCCTAATTTGTTATCCCTCGAACCCTACGAGAGTTAACTTAACCACAAAGATGAAATTACTTAAACCCTAGCCTGGCTTCGGAACACGCAATCGCAGCACCCTGCTTTGATTATTGTTCTAAGGATAGCTTATGGTCAGTGGTTAATTAGAGCACATATCTATTCTGGAAATTAGGATGAATTGTGTTTAGGGATTATATTTGAACTCTTCAAATTTATCTCGTGTGGTCTTGTATTACCGATTTAGATCGCACTCTCACAATTTACACAAAATCTCAACCTCGTGTGTTTTGTATTAATTGTTCAATTTCTTTCTTAGTTTCTTTTAATTTAAAAACACAATTCATGGATCGTATTATTTGAATTATAGTAGCTCATTGATTCAAAATAAATGAATGAAAAAGGATAGAGGTCGATCGATTACTAAAAAGAACTACTCTTCCATGGGTGGCGTAATCATCGTAGAAGCGTTTTGCATGTGCAAAGATTTAAAATGGGTATAACCCAGTAACGCTTCTACTCAAGAATTCCAGCCCAATTAGGAAGATTAAGAGAAGAATAAATTTAATCAAAACAGAAGAAAAGAGAAGAAATAAAAGAATAACAAAGATGTTTATTACATAAACAAAATCATTACAACATGAAGGAGAAGAGGAAGGCTTCGTCGAAGGGATCCTTGCTTCAAGATCTACCATTATTGAAATGGATGGATAATTGGAGTGGATCCACTTCCTCTATGCCCTCAAATTCCCAATGCACGTCCCAACCCCTCCAAATGAGAAAAACTCAAATTTATATAGGGTAGGGGAGGAGAGGTTACAATTGGTTTCAAGTGTGAATGTTCAAATTCGGTCAAATATTTTAATGAAAATTGCACCGCCCATTTGACCACCAAAACGCGTGAATTGGCCGAATTTCCAGAAGGATAAAATGTTAGGATATCGGTCCTCTATCTCCTCTCCAAATTTGGTCTCAATACAAGCCCATATGTAGGAGTCATGGCGGAAATACAGAAGCTTATCCATTCTGGCGAGTCTAGCCCAGCTTTGAATTTATGTCCCAATTACTCCATTAAAATGCATTCTTTTGACCTAGTGTCCTGAATAAAAGTTGTAGATAATTAAGTTAGTAACACTGTTACACAATTTCAAATTCAAATAATAAATATGAAAATATTTAAATTCTAAATACTACAGTTCACTATTAAGTGTAAAACTGGAATGTTCACCAAATTTTCAAATGAGTGATCAAATCCAAAATATTTTATAAATATACATATTTAACACAATGTGAGGAAATTATATCATTTATTATCAATAAAATATTCAATAAAATAGTTTTTTATCACCTGTGAATCAATTATTTGAATCCCTATTCACATCATAACTTGAAAAAAACCATTTTAATGGTAAAAAATGAACCGCCAAATTAAAAATTATATATTCTTATACCATATAAAAATTTCTGGTACTCTATAAAGGAATCTATCACAACATCATGCAAATATAACACAACATCAATCACCACAACATGCAATCATTAATGCACCCTAAGTGGCGTGACAAGAATGCCTGACATGTTATCTCTTGAAAAGTGACTATATGATGTATGAGATGGCATACCCTCATCTCATCAAGATGAAACAGAAATAGAAATAAAAAGATATATATCATAACATCACATAATAATTGAATCACTGAATGATGAAATCAAATCAACAGTAAAATTTCAAAACATTAAAAATTGAAATATTCAAAGTAACCTGGAATTTCCCAGTACGTGGGTTAGCTACTCATGGGAAAAACATATTACCCACTATCGTTTCCTTCTTATCCATGTATATTTGCTTCAAATAGTAACCAATATCAAAAAAGAACCCCTATGATATCACTTTGTAAAGTCCCATATCTGTGTGTCGCCCAATGGTGCCTTGTACTGGGTTGATCACATGGAATCAAGTGCATTTCCCCAAACACTAGAGACTTCTGACTAGTAGCAACATAATTGGGTGTCATAGTGGGGAATCTATTCTCTCATAGGTAGAGTAACACAACAAAAACAAATAGTAAAAACTAGCAGAAGTAGTAATACCATAAAATAGAATTAAACAATGGAAACTAATAATATAAAAAACATCTGCATATATATAATAAATTATGAATGTCACATGTATATACGAAAGAATCCATAAAAGTCAGAATGAACTAAAACCAAAGTTCATAAAATAGTATACTGAAAATGCCTCGCATGCCTCATCATGGTCACATGCTCTCCACCTCCAACTACAATCATGTACCTGATGAAGAATGGAGACCGCCCCTATCTATACCAGCCACCATTTAATTTAATTATGTCCAAAAGAATGACCCAAACAAGCTGTGAGACAAGCCCGAGTAGGAAACCACCAAAAGATATGTTCTGAATAATCAATGAAAAAATATAGCATGAAATATTCAATATAAATCAATAAACTAAGAAGTACTCAAAGTGATAAATCCTACAGTTATCAATTAAATTCCACTATGTAATAGAAAAACAAATGTCCCAAAGTATCAACTAATAAATCTAGTAAGACGAGTCTAAGATTGTTCCTTTTTATGGTAGAATCTTCATAATCATTCAATTAATAAAAAACAACCATCTGGAAAATATCACACGGTCTATCCCATCTAGTTCAATATATCAATAATTCAATAAAATAATGACCCTTTAGTATAACTTACATTGTTTAACCAATTTGGTCCCAAAAAGTACTAACAATTTACAAAAGGCCATCAGTGTAGCTCTCATGGTCAATACCCCCTGGGTGTGCATATCATCAATAAAATATAATGACCCCTGGAATCTATCATAGTAAATTCCATATTTTCCATCATTAATTTAATAACAACCATCTAGGTATCTCTCACAGTCTAACCCCTCTGGTCTATGACACCATGGAAGCTCTCACAGTCAATACATCTGGTCAACAATAACAACAATTATACATAAATGACCCTACCTTGGGATGATCTCACAGTCAATTAACCTTTTCCATACCTTCAAATTGTGAATCATATGTATCTCAAATAAACAATAACACCATCCTAGAAACACAAGGCATGGAAAAAAATCAAGCATAAAAGGAAATTCTAGTCCTAACTTCCATAAACAATCAAACAGGGGAAACACATCAATAATCATGGCATTAAACCTTACACCTAAGATAAACCATTTCTCCATCTAAAAAACTATAAGATGTATTAAACAAGGTTACATTCCAATCCATGCAATACCCTAAATATGGGTATTTAACAATTTTAGCTTATATAATCCAAAGGAATCATTGGAAAGGCACAAACCACCCACCTTGATATTGTTTGATAATCAATCTTGAACGTCGGACCTTCAATAAGCCTATATTGATGTTGATGAATTAAATGGTTAAAACCAATCAACCCTCAATAAATCAAGATAGAGGAGAAATATGGAAGAGGGGATCTTGGGAAAGAGAGAAATTACTTGTGGGAATCCAATGCAACCAGCAACGTCTCAATCAAAGCTCTAACGGAGGGATGGGAGGATCCTAAAGATATTAAACCATATGTTTCTCTCATTTATGAGACACAACAAGATGAATATAATTATATATATGAGATGTGATCCCTTTCCAATTAATCAAATAAGAATAAAAATACACAGCATGTTCATTTAATGTACATGTCGTGTACGAGGCTCAACTAGTACCCGCATTTGGCGGTTATCCAAGTCACCTACACAACCATGTATTAGGCCATTACACAGCTAGTACATTAATACACATGGCAACAGAGTAAAGGACGTGTACTCAAAGGTAAATGGTGTGTACTTAGAAAATTTCACCTTTTTTCCTTTTCTTCAAAAAAACCTAAAATAATGATCAATAGCTAAAAATAAGACCCAGATTATTACAAGCATCAATGGTTACAATTGCCTTATTTTTCCTTTTCTTATGTGACCAAAGACTATATTATGATTGTTATGAAATTTCATTCTAGAGGGAATAATGATGTTCACAAAAAAATAACATGTTTCATTTTATTTTATCAAATGTAATGAGAAATTAATGTCTATATATATTGTCTTTTAAGTATAATAAAATATTCAATACATTAGTATGTGATTGATTTTATCTATTATCAATGTAATAAAGAAACCATATAATATGGTCTACTAGGGTTATGTTCATTACAGTTGGAATCAGAGAAACATTAGTTTAAACCTGGGGAAATAGCTTTAGGAAAATGTTGATTATGGAACATAACACATTGACTGAGTTTAAGGACAAGTCTAGGTATATTATAATATCAAAAACTTTTAGTATGGTATAAAATATGTGGTTTTCCTTAATATATAATAATATAAGGATAAAAAAAGTGTAAGTTGTTTTTTGATAGGTGTGTATAGGGACAATATCCCCGAAAGAGTTGGTTTAGTATATCTCAGTCTTCATTCTTCTCCACAGTTAGTGTACCCTTACTGCACACCTGGCTTTACTCTCCTGAGGGATATTATTGGGTTGATTAATATTTTACTTATAACACATTTCAAAATATTTGGAAATATTTTTATGATTTTAGAATATTCCTAAATAAACATTGTTTATGATTCTATGATTAGATATGAATAAATTTTTAATTTAGGTTAAGTGAATGTAGAGACCCGTATCTTGACGTACATGGACATTACATTACATTTGCGGAATACTTAGTACATAACAAAAACACACACTAAAGGATCGTAATAGTTTAGTGTCTTTGGAAACTCGGAACGTAATCTTCTAATCGTGGTGAAAGTTATTCAATATCTCTCATAAAGGTCATCCCTTTTTTCTACCTAAAACCTTTCTTTATATCCTGGGGAAAAGAAAACATAAAAGGGTGAGCTCAAATGCTCAGTAAGGATAAACAAAAGAAAAATCAATCACATCATATACATAGCTTTTGGAAATCTTAACCTGCAAAAGAGCTCATAATATCATAACATGGGATATATCATAGAAGTGAAATGTAATACCAATAATCATAACTTAAAACGTGAAACTTTGTGGCATACACACATAATCATAGAAAATCATTTCTTGTTAGTCAAGACTCATTGCCAAGACTATCTTAGTGGACAAAGTCCCTTTCTGAATCGAGTAACCCTCGTTTCAGTCCTGTTTCACTGAACCGGTATAACCTACCATTTCAGCCATGTCTATCTCATGAGATATAAAATCATTACCCAATGCATTGGAGGGAGATATAGGTCCCACCCATCTCATAATGATACCATTCTTATGTGTGCCAAAAAATCATAAATCATACATCATTTCATAACCCATGTAATAAAAATGGGATTCTTAAAACAACATGACATCATAAAACCATTCATATAAGATAAAGGAATTCATAAACATAATTCCATCACAACATAGTCAAATCAATGTAAAAATATGGATAGAAACAGAACCCTTTATTATCTTAGATGGGAAATAATTTTGATAAAACACTTGAATTGAATTCTTGAGGAAAATATCCTTTCTTCTTCAAAATCAATTTATTTTCACAAAACATCATGAAATTTTAAAAGAAAGAGATTTTATTGAAAATAGTCATGAAATATTTTAGAGGAAGCTTCATTAAAATAAGTCTTTATAAAACAGTAGAAATCCGTTCGTGCCGTATAAGTTAAAAAAAACATTCTTCGTACTTTTGTCGGAAAAGTCAAAAAGTACCTCGTACGAAAAACGACAAAAGATTCCTTTCATACGTATTACTAAAAACTCACTGAAGGGTAAAAATGGATTTAAACAATTTTAGGTGGATGGAAATAATATTACATATTGAGTAAACATGGATGTGGATGATAAAATATACCCCAGTAAATACTTACGAATAAACAATCTCGGATAAAAATGAGATTGTGATATTTCCCTTACCTTAGGTCCGATTTGCTTTTTTCGTGTCCGAAGCTCCTGTATAATGGTTTAAATAATGTTATTGACTTATTCCAGAATCATACATATTGATATGATATCATATATGGTCATATTATTAGCTTCTTGTTAGTAATATTTCATTGTTACTTGTTACTCGGGTCTTTATAACTTTTTGTTCTTATGCGTGTTTTGTCGAATAAATTCTTATTCTTATCTTTAGGTTATAGATAATTCATTTCCAGAATGGTTTTAGTGTAGTATATACCATATTCATTCATTCAATTCATTTATATAATCATTATGAAATGAAGATCATGTAGAACGAGTCGCATCACATCGTGGAGACGGTATTCCGTACGTACGCACGAGTGATGATATCATTCCTATGATCGTGGAATTGTATTGGAGTATATATATATTCTTTCAGTATCAATATTACTTCATAATAATCATATATAGTTACTCATTACACCATTATACCCATCCTTTTAAGGTGATGGTGGAAAGTAGATTACACCACGGCGTGGAGACGGTATTCCGTACGTACGCACGCGCGGTGATTTCATTTTTCCGTAGGATGGATAGAAGGTGAATTAGGGTTGTTTCATATTTATAATAACATATCAGTATGTAAGTAATACTGATGTTATTACTTTATCATGAAACAAATAAAGAATAAGAAGTTGAATAAGAAAGAAATTGAAAAGATCGGTAATGGATATTACCTCTTCTTTGGAACGCCTCTTTGAATCCCCGACTTAAGGAACTAAGATTGGTCTTTGGAGAAGACCAGGACCTCTAGGATTATTCTAGGGAAGGGGAGAGGAGAAAATGGCAGGGTTTGGCCGAGCTTGAGTGCTCAAATTGGTGTGAGGTGGAGGGGGAGGAGGTGCCCTTTTATAAGGGAGGAGAGGGGCACCTTAGGAATATCTCAAAATATTATTTTATATTAAAGTCAAAATCGGTTTATAATGGTTCCAAAGGGTCTTATTTCGAAGATAAGGTGGGGAGGGGTCGAAATCCTATCAACCAATAGAATTTAGACAAGTTTAGGATATTATTTTAACCTTATCAATTAAATTTAACTCTAAGTTAAATAATTTAACTTTTACCATGTATTTTTGTTTTCTTTCACTATATGGTTAATAAACTTACTATAACATGCCAAAAGAACCCCAACTTGTTTATTATTAATATATATATCCTTATCTAAGTCATTTGGCCGAACCTTAGATTTTTAAGAATACAATAACAATTAATAATATAATATTTGATTTAAAAACTATTTTGTGTCAATTTTGACACTATTTGATATATGATTTTTGTGAAAGTCATAACAGAATTAAATGTTCGAACCAAGTTGATTAAATCAACATTAATATATCATAGTAACCTAGAAAATTAGTGGAATTCATAAAAAATCTCAAATTACATTTATTTTTGTGTTTATAACATCAATTATGTCAATATTTCATTAATAAGATAATTACTGCATCATCGTTGTGTCATAAATAAATTAACTTATTTTATGTCTAAAAATTACAGATAAAATACCATAATGTAGGAAATCTTTTTAGCCTTCTAATGAATATTTATAGTCGAATTTATCTTATGTATAACCCCATATTAAAAATGATTTACTTATTAAACTTTGATTATAACTATTTTAACCCTTCTTTAAATAAATTAATAATAAATGTCCTAATCTAATCCAAGTGGGCCTAAATGGTCATATTTTATTCCTAAGTTTGTTTTTGGTCGAATTACACTTGTCCAATAGAATTAGGACATGTGTTAGGGTAATATTAATATCATATTTACCCTTAGTTACCCTATTTACTAATAACCGTGGTAAAAAAAGTAAACAGTTACTATTCACCAAAAAATTATTTTCATCTCATTGAACCACATTTTAGTCCTTGATATTAACCGTGTCTCTCGGATTTTTGAAATTCCATTCACAGAAGCGGTAAAATTAAGTTTTATGCAAAATTCAGTTTTCAACCTACCACTTAGTAGTTTCACTATTCATCAAAAATTGATGTTTTTCAGAACAATGCCAAAATTTCATCCCAAGCTATATTTCATATTCCGAATTTAAAAATGAAGTCTATTTTACCAAATTCATAACATAAAAGTTGCATTAATTAATTTTATAATTAAATCCCGCTGTTAAAACAAATAGCGTGTTTTTAAGAAACAATATCTATCAAAAGATTGACACTTGTTTATGTCTAGTTTAAATGTGAAATTACATACAAGGACCAACATTGTATTAAATTGTTAAAATATAATCTAAATATACTTTAAATCCACTCAAATTAATGATTTATCACTATTAATTATTTCGATTAAAAAAGTTGTTTTTAATTATAATTTAGTAATTTTCACTATTCATCAGAATATGAAAGTTATCCGAAATGTACCAAAATTTCACCTTAGGCTAAATTCGATACTCCGAATCCAAAAATGAAGTTCATTTTGAAAAATAAGATTTACAGAATTTTAAAAAGTTGTTATTACTATTCATACCGGCTAGTTTTAATAATATTTTAATAGCATATCGTTGTTTAGTGAAACTCGGTATTGCGTATTACACACGCTATCGAGGAAGGTCGCGATTGCGTGTAATGCAAGGCAAGTCAAGGATGCATGTTGTGCAAGCTCCTTTTGGTGTAGCGTACAACACAAGACTTTAATAAAATTAAAAAGAATATTTTTTTATAAAATCTTGGGCTGTTACATTCTACCCCCCTTAAAATGAATTTCGCCCTCGAAATTCGTCGGGGTTATAAATGGTTTACTATTCGAAAGTTTCTTTAATAGAAACCCACATCGTAAAAGGGAATACCAAAACTTGGCTTTAAAAACTAAAGTATGAAATGTAACGATTACCCAAATAAACTAATCACTGGGTTTCCACATAGGTGAAAATATGGATATGGAAGAGAAATCTAACCATCATGTTCTGATGGAGAGTGGTAGAGAACATGGCTATGGAAAAGCCAGTAATCACAAATCCATAGATTTGTGATGATATAAGGTACCATCTGATTCATCAGGTATAAGATCACTAGGACAACATTTTTGGTTTTCAAGATCATTTCCCTAAAGTTGAAAATTTGCTTAGAATAAATACTTACTTTATTTTGGTACAATCTCACTTTTGTTCGTTCCTAGAACAATTTCTACTTCATCTCTTAAATAAATGAAGTTGAATTTGTTATTCGTGAAGTGTTAGCAGATCATGTGATAGAATTACGGGTCATTCCATCTGTCTCAAACAAAAGGTAAGCAAAAGTTATTAAATATACATAAGTCATTCTATAGTGAGATTAATCATATATAGTTCCTAAAATGGACTTATACTTCATATATCATACTGTTTAATATAATAAAACTAGTTTCTACTAAACAGGGACTTCCTGTAGGTCAGTGGTAGGCGATAAAGGCCAGTCGCACTTCGGTTGTGGGTTCGATTCCTACAGCCTTGTCCGAAGCGATGGGCTGTTGCCCGTCCTGCAGGTTGTCCTTTTTATAAAACTATATTACTATAACATCCCATCATTAATATCGAAAAAACTTCTATCCTTAAACAATACTAACTTATGTCCAACATAATCCATTCCAATCTTTAGGCTTATCCATAATACTGTAGTCCATTCTCATAACATAGTGGAAACGATTACCAGAGATTTAATACCATCGTTGATCCCCATATATCATAAGATATGTTATGTTGGTCACATTCCAAACATTCAAAGGCCTTAATCTTGTACTCTCTTGAATACCCATTGAACCTTATTGAAAACACGAATTCTATTAAAAGTTAACTCTTTCCACATACCAAAATCCTCAAAATTCTATATACTAACACCATGATATCACTTAGTCCTTATATCAATCATGAGCTCATGAATACTATTAAACATTTCATTTTCTCGTCTTCATTATGCGCATATCATCTTATTTCCAAAAAATATCTCAATCACTTTGAATACCACATCAGTAAATATTGCAATACTCAATGATACAACATTATTTTGGAATCCCATTACATAAACACTTAATCATTCCACCACATTGTTGTCATATTCAACATTGCCAATAGTGATCGCATGTGATTTCCCTTTGTCCTTTGCCTTCAGTGGTTGCTCATGTTGATCATCACTAATCCTTGGATTAGGGAAATTATTAGCATAATGCTCCATTTCCTTGCACTTGAAGCATTGAAGTGTTGGTGGTGCGTTATCTGCAGTGTTTACTTTATTCACATCATTAGAAACCCTTTTTCCATTACTTCGACACTCAGCAGCTCGATGACCTTCTTTTCCACACTTAAAACATTTTATAGTCCCTTTAAGACAATCTCCACCATGCTTCTTTCCACACTTTGTGCATAAGGAAACATTCATCTTCTTTTCACCATTATTCTGAGATTTCTCCTTGAACTCCATCTTTCGTTTCTTGTCAAAACCATGAGATGAATATGTAACACCAACTTCCATTTCTACCTTGATAGCACAACGCACAATTTCTTCATAGCTACTGAAGTCTCTTATAGCTAATGCCCTTCGAAGACTTGGTTTTAAGCCACTGAAAAATCGATCAACTTTACTTTCAGGTTGGATGATAATTCCAGAAGCATACCTTGCAAGTCTTGTAAAATTTGCTTCATAGGTACCAACAGATTCATCGTCCCTTTGCTTCAGTTCAAGAAACTCTTTCTCCATCTTTGTTCGAAGAATACGAGGGAAGTACTTACTGAAAAACAAGTTCTTGAACTCGTCCCATTCCATGGACTCAATTTCATCTCTTGGCCTTGTATTCTTGATAAGATTCCACCATTGATCAGCTTCACCTTCCAAACGATATACTGCTAAGATGACTTTATCATGTTCAGAACATTGAAGAACTGAAAATATATTTTCAGTAGTACTGATCCATTGTTCAGCCACAAGTGGATCAGAAGACCCACTGAAAGAAGGTGGACGTTGACTCATGAAGGACTCAATAGAATATTGTTCCCTTCTCTGCTCATTTGGAAGTCCAGAATGATTCATAGCTTGTGTAAGTATAGCAATAAGATTTTGCACTCCATCTCCCATATTTGTTTGTTCAGGAGGGCAATCATTGCATTGTCCATTGCATTGATCAACACGGTTCCTTCGGGTTCCAGCCATCGTCTAAAACCCAAAAAGAATAGTGTGAGAGGCAAAAATCATGCTAGGGAAAACAAAATAATAAAGGGGGAGTACCTTCAATATCTAACATCTTAGGTTTAATTCTATGACCGTTAGCGTAATTCTAGTACTATAACCTATACGTATACTTAACCTTAGGGACATCCCTAGACATACCTTAGAAATATCTCTAGGGATCTCACTAAAGTTCTCGCATCCTAGTTTCCAAAGGTTGACTAAACCGTTCCTCTGATACCAACTGTAGAGACCCGTAGCCTGACGTACATGGACATTACATTACATTTGCGGAATACTTAGTACATAACAAAAACACACACTAAAGGATCGTAATAGTTTAGTGTCTTTGGAAACTCGGAACATAATCTTCTAATCGTGGTGAAAGTTCTTCAATATCTCCCATAAAGGTCATCCCTTTTTTCTACCTAAAACCTTTCTTTATATCCTGGGGAAAAGAAAACATAAAAGGGTGAGCTCAAATGCTCAGTAAGGGTAAACAAAAGAAAAATCAATCACATCATATACATAGCTTTTGGAAATCTTAACCTGCAAAAGAGCTCATAATATCATAACATGGGATATATCATAGAAGTGAAATGTAATCCCAATAATCATAACTTAAAACGTGAAACTTTGTGGCGTACACACATAATCATAGAAAATCATTTCTTGTTAGTCAAGACTCATTGCCAAGACTATCTTAGTGGACAAAGTCCCTTTCGGAATTGAGTAACCCTCGTTTCAGTCCTGTTTCACTGAACCGGTATAACCTACCATTTCAGCCATGTCTATCTCATGAGATATAAAATCATTACCCAATGCATTGGAGGGAGATATAGGTCCCACCCATCTCATAATGATACCATTCTTATGTGTGCCACAAAATCATAAATCATACATCATTTCATAACCCATGTAATAAAAATGGGATTCTTAAAACAACATGACATCATAAAACCATTCATATAAGATAAAGGAAATCATAAACATAATTCCATCACAACATAGTCAAATCAATGTAAAAATATGGATAGAAACAGAACCCTTTATTATCTTAGATGGGAAATAATTTTGATAAAACACTTGAATTGAATTCTTGAGGAAAATATCCTTTCTTCTTCAAAATCAATTTCTTTTCACAAAACATCATGCAATTTTAAAAGAAAGAGATTTTATTGAAAATAGTCATGAAATCTTTTAGAGGAAGATTCATTAAAATAAGGCTTTATAAAACAGTAGAAATCCGTTCATGCCGTATAAGTTAAAAAAAACATTCTTCGTACTTTTGTCGGAAAAGTCAAAAAGTACCTCGTACGAAAAACGACAAAAGATTCCTTTCATACGTATTACTAAAAACTCACTGAAGGGTAAAAATGAATTTAAACAATTTTAGGTGGATGGAAATAATATTACATATTGAGTAAACATGGATGTGGATGATAAAATATACCCCAGTAAATACTTACGAATAAACAATCTCGGATAAAAATGAGATTGTGATATTTCCCTTACCTTAGGTCCGATTTGCTTTGTTCGTGTCCGAAGCTCCTGCATAATGGTTTAAATAATGTTATTGACTTATTCCAGAATCATACATATTGATATGATATCATATATGGTCATATTATTAGCTTCTTGTTAGTAATATTTCATTGTTACTTGTTACTCGGGTCTTTATAACTTTTTGTTCTTATGCGTGTTTTGTCGAATAAATTATTATTCTTATCTTTAGGTTATAGATAATTCATTTCCAGAATGGTATTATTGTAGTATATACCATATTCATTCATTCAATTCATTTATATAATCATTATGAAATGAAGATCATGTAGAACGAGTCGCATCACATCGTAGAGACGGTATTCCGTACGTACGCACGAGTGATGATATCGTTCCTATGATAGTGGAATTGTATTGGAGTATATATATATTATTTCAGTATCAATATTACTTCATAATAATCATATATAGTTACTCATTACACCATTATACCCATCCTTGTAAGGTGATGGTGGAAAGTAGATTACACCACGGCGTGGAGACGGTATTCCGTACGTACGCACGCGCGGTGATTTCATTTTTCCGTAGGATGGATAGAAGGTGAATTATGGTTGTTTCATATTTATAATAACATATCAGTATGTAAGTAATACTGATGTTATTACTTTATCATGAAACAACTAAAGAATAAGAAGTTGAAGAAGAAAGAAATTGAAAAGATCGGTAATGGATATTACCTCTTCTTTGGAACGCCTCTTTGAATCCCCCACTTAAGGAACTAAGATTGGTCTTTGGAGAAGACCAGGACCTCTAGGATTATTCTAGGGAAGGGGAGAGGAGAAAATGGCAGGGTTTGGCCGAGCTTGAGTGCTCAAATTGGTGTGAGGAGGAGGGGGAGGAGGTGCCCTTTTATAAGGGAGGAGAGGGGCACCTTAGGAATATCTCAAAATATTATTTTATATTAAAGTCAAAATCGGTTTATAATGGTTCCAAAGGGTCTTATTTCGAAGATAAGGTGGGGAGGGGTCGAAATCCTATCAACCAATATAATTTAGACAAGTTTAGGATATTATTTTAACCTTATCAATTAAATTTAACTCTAAGTTAAATAATTTAACTTTTACCATGTCTTTTTGTTTTCTTTCACTATATGGTTAATACACTTACTATAACATGCCAAAAGAACCCCAAATTGTTTATTATTAATATATATATCCTTATCTAAGTCATTTGGCCGAACCTTAGATTTTTAGGAATACAATAACAATTAATAATATAATATTTGATTTAAAAACTATTTTGTGTCAATTTTGACACTATTTGATATATGATTTTTGTGAAAGTCATAACAGAATTAAATGTTCGAACCAAGTTGATTAAATCAACATTAATATATCATAGTAACCTAGAAAATTAGTGGAATTCATAAAAAATATCAAATTACATTTATTTTTGTGTTTATAACATCAATTATGTCAATATTTCATTAATAAGATAATTACTGCATCATCGTTGTGTCATAAATAAATTAAATTATTTTATGTCTAAAAATTACAAATAAAATACCATCATGTAGGAAATCTTTTTATCTTTCTAATTAATATTTATAGTCGAATTTATCTTATGTATAACCCCATATTAAAAATGATTTACTTATTAAACTTTGATTTTAACTATTTTAACCCTTCTTTAAATAAATTAATAATAAATGTCCTAATCTAATCCAAGTGGGCCTAAATGGTCATATTTTATTCCTAAGTTTGTTTTTGGTCGAATTACACTTGTCCAATAGAATTAGGACATGTGTTAGGGTAATATTAATATCATATTTACCCTTAGTTACCCTATTTACTATTAACCGTGGTAAAAAAAGTAAAAAGTTACTATTCACCAAAAAATTATTTTCATCTCATTGAACCACATTTTAGACCTTAATATTAACCGTGTCTCTCGGATTTTCGAAATTCCATTCACAGAAGCGGTAAAATTAAGTTTTATGCAAAATTCAATTTTTAACCTACCACTTAGTAGTTTCACTATTCATCAAAAATTGATGTTTTTCAGAACAATGCCAAAATTTCATCCCAAGCTATATTTCATATTCCGAATTTAAAAATGAAGTCTATTTTACCAAATTCATAACATAAAAGTTGCATTAATTAATTTTATAATTAAATCCCGCTGTTAAAACAAATAGCGTGTTTTTAAGAAACAATATCTATCAAAAGATTGACACTTGTTTATGTCTAGTTTAAATGTGAAATTACATACAAGGACCAACATTGTATTAAATTGTTAAAATATATTCTAAATATACTTTAAAACCACTCAAATTAATGATTTAACACTATTAATTATTTCTATTAAAAAAGTTGTTTTTAATTATAATTTAGTAATTTTCACTATTCATCGGAATATGAAAGTTATCCGAAATGTACCAAAATTTCACCTTAGGCTAAATTCGATACTCCGAATCCAAAAATGAAGTTCATTTTGAAAAATAAGATTTACAGAATTTTAAAAAGTTGTTATTACTATTCATACCGGCTAGTTTTAATAATATTTTAATAGCATATCGTTGTTTAGTAAAACTCGGTATTGCGTATTACACACGCTATCGAGGAAGGTCGCGATTGCGTGTAATGCAAGGCAAGTCAAGGATGCGTGTTGTGCAAGCTCCTTTTGGTGTAGCGTACAACACAAGACTTTAATAAAATTAAAAAGAATATTTTTTTATAAAATCTTGGGCTGTTACAGTGAATCACTAGTTTTAAAATTATAAATTATAATTCATAATGTTATTATAAAATATAATGTTTTAAATTTTTTAGAGATATAACCTATTTGAAGTAATGAAAAATATATCAATTCACGGAATTCTATATAAGGATTGAGCTCATGAGGAAGCTAATCAATCCAGATTTAGAGCTGGTGTTGGAGAATGAGTTGTAACTTAGAAATTATAACTATATAGTGTAAAATTACACTATTTATTTCCAAAAAACAAACATGTATGGAGTAAACTTATTATACACAATGTGTTGAAAAATTATCTGACTGTTTCGTGGTAAAATATACTCCATCATTATATATATATCCCCAAATACATTGTTATATAATAAATTTATAGCTTAATATGTAATATATTTCAATTTTTTTTATAAGATTAATGGGAGACTAATTTCAAGAAAGTTTATTACCTTGATGGGGATTCATGTAAATAATGGTAATTTATTTAAAATAATAAGTATGAAGATGAAATAAATAGAATAGAGTTGGAAGTAATTTTCTTGGAAAAAAGATTTTCCTCATTAATGATTAGAGGATATTTTGTGACAATTCATCAACATAAGACAAAATGATTATGATATTGTTTATATGTATAATGTAACTTTACAAGGTTAGCACGACATGGTGTTGACTATGTATATAATCCAATGAGTAATATTGAAAATTTATTTGATGAGACTAATCCAATAACTTGAAGGGGGATGGTCACCCAATATTTCTGATCATATGAGGATATAGATTCACCTAATCTCAAGATTGAGAAATACCTATCCATGTAATAATTGTTATAAGGAATGAAAGAGATGAATAGGAATAAAGAGAAAAAAATTGATAAGGGGAGGAAGATAATGTAATGTTTTCCATCGTGGGATACTAATGAAATGAAACACCATGGTAAATTCTTAAAATGAAAAGAAGTTTTCATCAAATGTGGATAAGAATGACATCAGGTTCATCAATACATTGGTGTGAAAGAATCCATTAAATTATAGTCCATTCAACAATGAGATGGGAAACTATTTTCTAAAATACCCTAAATTCATCTGATCCAACCACAAAATAAGTCTATTGTAGAAGGCCATGATTATGAAATTACCACATCTATAGTTGATTTTCCTAGATACATAGTGGTACACTTATCAACCAATAAATTATTAAATTTATTTATTTAATTTTGTATATAACAACTAATTTATATCTGATGAATTTTCTAATGGTATGTCATCACCCTCTGAGTGATTAGATGCTGAGTTGGAAGTGAAAAAATTTATTAGTAGGAGTATTATATCACAATTTGAATGATCCTATCTGATATATGTTTTTTGAAGTATTCATACTATGAATAATATTATTCTTTCACTAGTTGAATTTGATTTATTTTTGTATGGAATGGATCTCTCAGTATACAGCCCATATCAATTTTCAAGGAAGGGAAGTTACATTTGATATTATAAATCATCATTCAATCTTATATTATTATGAGTATGAACTTGAATCTCCAATAAAATTTAATTCCATCATATGCGTTTTATACTAATTCATGAAGTATATTTTACTTAATGGTTTGGGGAGAAACTCAACAAAAAAAAGTCCCTACTATTCAATATTATACTGATATATTTCTCTATAAATTTCCTTATATGCCCCTAAATACATAAGATTTTCTTTTAAAATACTCAAATCAAGTTCTATTCCCTTTTCAAATAATACATATAGAATATACCTAATTATATTATAGATATTGATGAAGAAACTGTAGGAGAAAATAGATATGGGTGTCTTGTGATCTTTTAATTTTCCAGGGAGTGCACTTGTTCTTTTTGGTATGATGAAATATGGGTGAAGTAATATTCAATTTGATTATCACAAACATAACAATATAACTATATTGAGAAAGTATCATCTATATCTTACCGATGATTTATTTGATCATTTAGGAGGAACTATATAATTTCCCAAGAATGATCTTCATTATGGATATCTTCTACTATAGAACCAAGAAGCTGGAAATACCCAACATATCCTTCCATATGAGGTGTGTAAATAATCTCAAATGAAGGAATTTTGGTGCATCTATGAAAGAAAGAAGTTATTAAACATTTTCCTATACTAAATACTATGACTAATATCAATATTAATCATTATATTAAGAGATATTATATATCATTTGTGGATTATTTATCATGACTATCAAATAAACACACAAGAAGACTCATAATAGAAACAATATCCTTTCTATAGATTAACGTGTAGAAAATTTCAAGGATCTGAAGAGATGTTTAGTATGTGCACCTATGATAACATTAACATAATGATATGAAGTGTTTTGATATATAGTGATGCTTCAAAGAAGCAACTAAGATTATTCATGATGTTGAAGGATAGGGTTTTGGCTTAAGTCTCATCATAATTGAAGGTTCATGTCAAAAATTACCCAACTAATGATTTGGAGATATATTTAGTTATTTTTAAATGAATATAAGGAGGAGTTAACTTTATAGATAAAGTTGAGATATATATGATGATCCTAAAATATTAAAGTATAAATTCACTCAAAATGATTTTATTATGAACTAGAGAAGATGACTATAGAGACCCTAATCTTGACGTACATGGACAATACATTACTTTTGAGGAATACATAATAAATAACCAAAACCAAAACTCAAGGATCGTAATAGTTTAGTGTCTTTGGAAACTACGAACGTAATCTTCTAATCTAGGTGAAAGATCTTCAACATCTCCCATAAAGATCTTCCCCTTTTGGTTTTCTTACATAAACCTTTCTTGAAGTCCTGGGGAAATGAAAAAATATAAATGGTGAGCTCAAATGCTTAGTAAGGGTAAGCATGGAGAAAATAAAACAAACCATATACAATTGAACATAAAAACATAAACATAATGTTTAAACATCAAAACATTGAGCAAACACATAAATCTTGGAAGTACATAATACATATATCATAATGGAACATCAATCATTATAAAATAGCATGGGAATAAATAATGTTATTGTGGAAACCATTCAGCACTTGTTATGATTTCCATAGTAGCCAAGGCATTGCTGCCAAGACCATCTTAGTGGACAAAGTCCCTTTCTGAATCGAGTTCACTCCTCGTTCCAGTCCTGTATCACTAAACCGGATTAACTTACCATTTCATCCATGTCTATCTCATGAGATATAAATCATTACCCAATGCATTGGAGGGAGATATAGGTCCCACCCATCTCTTAATGAAATCATTCTTTCGTGTGACACAAAATCATAAATCATACATCATAACATAACCCATGTAATAGAATGGGATTCATAAACATCATGCCATCATAACATAATCCATATAAAAAAATTGATATAATTTCATCATAAGAAAAATAAAACCATGTAAATAATGGATACATTATAGTTGAAACATAAACATATTAAATAATGTCATTTTAGATGGGAAATAGTTTTGATAAAACACTTGAAATGAATTCTTGAGGAAAATATTCTTTCTTATTTAAAATCATTTTCTTTTCACAAAATTCCATCAAATTTTAAAAGAAAATTATTTTTTTGAAAATAGTCAATAAAAATTGTAGAGAAAGCTTCATTAAAATAAGGTGTTATAAAACTGTAAAAATCTGTTCATGTTGTATAAGTTAAAAAAACATTCTTCGCATACTTTTTCCGGAAAAGACAAAAAGTTCCTAGTATGGTAAAAAAAGAAATATTCCTTTAATAACATGTGGTAAAAGTAAAAAATGGGTTAAAAGGACTTTAATAATACATAAAAACACTTTTAGAAAACATGGACATGGATGATAACAATAACCCCAGTAAATACTTACGAATAAACAATCTCGGAGAAGAACGAGATTGGAATAATTATCCCTTACCTTATGTCTGATATGCTTCATATGTTTCTGAAACTCCTGTATAATGATTAAAATAATTTCATTGACTTATTACAGAATCATATTCATTGTTATGATATCGTATATGGTTCACTTATGACATTATATTACCCTTTATTTTTTAAATTCCATGTTCAAGCACCGTTTTGGGTAAAATCGTTTCATTTATCGTACGAGCTTCGAATTGTTGTTCTTGATATTATTAATTATATCCTGATTTAAATAATTAAAAAATTTAAATCATTATTTATATATAATATATATTCTTCATATAAATATATATGATAGATCGATAAATGGAATGAAATACACCGTTCATGGAGACAGTTGGTCGTACGTACGCATGAACGCTGTTTTCGTTTCCTTATTGAATTGAATGGAATTAAGTAGATGACATACATATATATATATACATAAGTCTAGTATAATTATTATGTCATATTTTTCATTATTATTCATTATATATACTTTATATTCATTCATGAATGGTTAACATGGAGAATGAATCTCATCACGTCGTGGAGAGATAGTCCGTATGTACGCACGAGCGACGATAGCATTCCCATGATCGTGGAATTATATTGAAGTGTATGTATAATATTTAATAATCAATATCATTTTATAATAATCATATATAGTTATTTATTTACACCATTATACTCATCCAAGTAAGGTGGTAGTCGAAAACAGATTACACCACGGCGTGGAGACGATGTTCCATACGTACGCACACGCGGTGATTTTGTTTTCCGTAGGATGGATAGAAGGTTAAATAGGGTTTTTTCATATTTATAATAATATATCAGTATACATTTAATACTTATTTTATGACTTTATAATGATACAATCAAAGAAGAAGAAGTATAAGAAGAAAGGAACTTGAGAGAATTGGAAGAAGAGATTACCTCTTCTTCGATGCACTTCCTTTAAGCTTCCTCTTAAGGAAGTAGAGTTGGTCTTTTGATAAGACCACAACCTCAAGAATGTTTCTAGAGAAGTGGAGAATATAAATTGTCAGGGGATGGCCGATCTTCAAGGCTCAAAAGGGTGTGAAGAGAAGAGTGAAGGGGTGCCCTTTTTATAAGGGAGGGGAGGGGCACCTTAGGAAAAATTAAAATATTATTTTATAATAAAGTCATATTCAGTTTTTAATATCCCAAAATTGATTTATTTTGAATCTAAGGTTAGTATGGGTCTAAATCCTCTCATATAATAGGTTTTAGACTAGTTTAGGTTACTAATTTATCCTTATCATTTATATTTAACTCTATGTTAAATAATTTAACTTTTACCGTGTCTTTTTGTTTTCTTACACTATATGGTTAATAAACATACTATAAAAATTCAAACGAACCCCAAGTGGTTCATTATTAATATATATATCCTTATCTAAGTCATTTAACCTATCCTTAGATTTTTAGGAATAAAATAACAATTAATAATATAATATTTGTTTTAAAAACTATTTTATGTCAATTCTGACACTATTTGGTACTTGATTTTTGTGAAAATTATAACAGCAAGATTAGTTATAAAAAATTAAATTAAATCAATAATAACATGTCATATTAACCTATAAAATTATATTAATTCATAAAAAGTCCAAAATTACATTTATTTGGGTATTTATAACATCAATTATGTTAATATTTCACTAATGAGGTAATTACTGCATCATCATTGTGTCATAAATAAATTAAATTATTTAATGTCTAAAAATTATAAATAAAATACCATTATGTAGGAAAGATTTTTATCTTTATAATTAATATTTATAGTCGATTTTATCTTATGTATAACCCTATATTAAAAATGGTTTAGTTATTAAACATTAATTTTAACTTTTTTAACCCTTATTTAAATAAATTAATAATAAATGTCCTAATCTAATCCAAGTGGACCTAAATGGTCATATTTTATTCCTAATGCTGTTTCTGGTCGAATTAAATTTATCCAATAGAATTAGGACATGTGTTAGGGTAATAATAATATCATTTTTACCCTTAACTACCATATTTACTTTTAACCGTGGTAAATAAAAGCAAAAAGTTACTATTCACAAAAAAAATATTTTCATCTCATTGAACCACATTTTAGTCCTTGATATTAACCGTGTCTCATGGATTTTCAAAATTCCACTCACAGAAGCGGTAAAATTAGGTTTTATGTGAATTTCCATACTCTCCTAGGAGGTGGGTAAAAGACGATGAAAAGTTCAATAAAATTTTTATATATCTAAAATTATTATAAAATGACTCAAATTAATTACTTTGAACTTATATAGGTATTATGAATCAATTTGGACCGAAAATAAATTTAAATAAAATAAATAATTACTTTAATAAAAAGTCGGTTTTTAAACAGTAACCCAGTGTTTTCACTACTCATCAAAAATTGAATGTTTTCCGAAAAATACCAAAAATTCACCCTAGGATAATTTCAATATTATAAATCCAATAATGAAGTCCATTTTGAATGATAATAATTATAAAACTCCAAAAAGTGGGTATTACTATTCATAATGGCTAGTTTATATAATATTTTAATAGCATATCTTTGTTTAGTGAAACTTAGTATTGCGTACAACACATGCTATAGTGGAAGGTCGTGATTGCGTGTAATGTAAGCCAAGTTAGTGTTGCATGTAGTTCAAGACTCCATTGTTGTTGTGTATAACAAAATCCAACCATATTTCATTTATACGTTGAATATATATATATACATACTCAATGTTGCATAGAATAACAACTATCAAATGAACTTGAAATTGTGTGTAACATGATCCAAGAATAGTGTTGCATATACTGCAACTTAATATGGTCTTGTGTACAGTAAAATCTAAACTTTGTGTAGTTTATAATAGAAGACGTCAATGAAATTAAAAGAATATTTTTCATAAAATCTCGGGGTGTTACATTCTACCCCCCTTAAAATGAATTTCGCCCAAGATATTCATCGGGGTTATAAATAGTTTACTACTTGAAAGATTCTTTAATAGAAACTGACATCGTAAAAAGTAATACCAAAACATTACTTTAAAAAATAATGTATGAAACGTAACGGTTACCCAAATTAACTAATCACTGGGTTTCCACATAAGAGAACATAGGTGAAAATATTGATATAGAAGAAAAGTATAACCATCAACTCTTGATGAAGAGTGGTAGAGGACATGGATATGAAAAAGCCAAAAATCAAAAAGCCTAAAATTTGTGATGATCTAAGGTACCATATGATTCCTCAGATATAAGAGCACTGGGACAAAATTTTTGGTTTTCAAGATCATTTCCCGAAAGTTGAATAATTTTTGAATTAAAAGAAATACTCACTTGATTTTAGTACAATCTCAAAATTTCTCATGCCTTGAACAATTTACACTTCATCTCTTAATGAAATGAAGTTGAATTTTTCTTTTGTGAAGTGTTAGCAGATATTGCGATAGAATGATAGGTCATTCCATCTATCTCAAACTTAGGGTTAGCAAATGTTATATACATAAGTCCATCTATGGTGAGATTAATCTGATATGGTTCCAAAATGAACTTATACTTCATCTATCATCATGCTTAATAAAATAAAACTAATTTCTACTAACCAAGGAATTATTTTAGGCTAGTGGTACGTGATAAAGGCATGTCACACTTTGGTTGTGGGTTCGATTCTCGCATCCTTTTCCGACGCGACGGGTTGTCGCCCGTTCTGCATGTTGTCTCTTTTCTTAAAATACACTTTTATAACATTCCATCAATAATATTGAAAAAAGTTCTTGCCTTAAACAACACTAACTTATGTCCAACATAATCCATTCCAAATCATTAGGCTTATCTAAAATACTTCTGTCCAAGCTCATAGTATAAAGAAAACAATTACTTGAAATGTCATCTACCGATCATGTGAATACCATCATTTATCCCCAATATATCATACGATATATCTTGTTGGTCACATTCCAAACATGTAAATACCTTAATCATGTATTCTCTTGAAACATAAATTACCATAGAACCATTGTGAAAACATGAATGCTATCAAAATTTACCTCTTTCCACATACCAAAATCCCAAAAATTCTATATACTCAAACCATGATATATCTTTTTCTTATATCAGTCATGAGCTCATGAATACTGTTGAACATTTCATTTTCTTCTCATCCCTTCATTATACGCATAACATCTTCTTTCCTAAAATATCTCAATCACTTTCCATGGTTACCGGTATCATAAAATTATTGAAAACCACAATAGACCAATATATAAATATTCCAATATTCCACAATACTATATACAACATTATTTTGGAATCCCATTACATAAACACTAAATCATTCCACCACAGCGTTTTCATATTCAAAATCGCTAATAATGATCGCATGTGACTTTTCTCTATCATTTTCCTTATGTGGTTTCTCATGTCGATCATCATTAACCCTTGGACTAGGGCATTGATTAGCATAATGTCCCATTTCCTTGCACTTGAAGCATTGAAGTGTTGGTGGTGTGTTCTCTACAGTCATTTCTTTATTCACATCATTAGCAAAGATTTTTATATTACTTTGACACTCACCTTCTCGATGACCTTCATTTCCACAATTAAAACATTTTCTAGTCCCTTTAAGACAATCTCCACCATGCTTCTTTCCACACATTGAGCATAAAGAGACATTCATATTCTTTTCACCATTATTATGAGATTTCTCGTTGAACTCCAACTTTTGTTTCTTGACAAAACCATGAGATGGATATGTAACACCCACTTCTATTTCTACCTTGATAGCACAACACACAATTTCTTCATATCTACTGAAGTCTCTTATAGCTAATTCCCTTCGAAGACTTGGTTTTAAGAGATTGAAGAATCAATCAACTTTATATTCAGGATGGATTATAAAGGCATATGCATACCTTGAAAGCCTTGTAAAATTTGCTTCGTATATACCAATAGATTCAACATACTTATGCTTAACCTCAAGGAACTCCTTTCCATCTTTTTTCAAATAATATGAGGGAAGTACTTACTGAAAGATAAGTTCTTGAACTCATCCCATTCCATGGAATCAATTTCATCTTGGGGCCTTGTGTTATTCATTAGAGTCCACCACTGGTCTGCTTCACCTTCAAAATGGTAAACATCTAGAATGACTTTATCATGTTCCGAACATCAAAGTATGGAAAATATCTTTTAAATGGTACTGATCCATTGTTCAGCAGTAAGTGGATCAGAATACCCATAGAAAGAAGGTGGACGTTGCCTCTTAAAGGACTTAATAGAATATTGTTCCCTTATCTGCTCATTCGGAAGTCCAGAATGATTCATAGCTTGTGTAAGTATTGAAATAAGATT
Source organism: Viscum album (assembly GCA_963277665.1). NCBI lineage: Eukaryota > Viridiplantae > Streptophyta > Magnoliopsida > Santalales > Viscaceae > Viscum > Viscum album. The sequence continues at coordinate 1,903,611,690 of OY728127.1, forward strand.
TTTCACTCCATCACCAAAAACATTGGTTTGTTCAGGAGGACAATCATTGGATTTCCCATTACAATGATCAACACGGTTCCTTCGGGTTTTAGCCATCGTCTAAAACCCAAAAAGAATAATGTAAGAGGAAAAAATTATGCTTGGAAATCAACATAATAAAGGGGGATTACCTTTAATATCTACCATATTAGGTTAAATTATAATATTGATACCGTAATTATAGTACTATAACCTATACTTATACTTAACCTTAGGGACATCCCTAGACATACCTTAGAAATATCTATAGGGATCTCACTAATGTTTTCGCATCCTATTTTCCAGAGGTTAACTAAACCATTCCTCTGATACCAAATGTTATGACCCAAATCTTGACGTACATGGACAATACATTACTTTTTCGGAATAATTAATACATAACAAAAACCAAAACTCAATGATCGTAATAGTTCAGTGTCTTTGGAAACTCGGAATGTAATCTTCTAATCTTGGTGAAAGATCTTCAACATGTCCCAAAAAAATCTTCCCCTTTTGGTTTTCTTATCTAAAACCTTTCTTGAAATCCTGGGGAAAGGAAAACATATATATGGTGTGTTCAAATGCTCAGTAAGGGTAAGCATGGAGAAAATAAAAAAACCATATACAATTGAACTAAAAAACATGAACATAATGTTTAAACATCAAAATATTGCGCAAAGTCATAAATCTTGGAACTACGTAAGACATGTATCATAATGGAACATCAATATTGATAAAATTGCATGGGAATAAAACATGTGATTGTGGAAACCATTCATCACTTGTTATGATTTCCATAGTATCCAAGGCATTGCAGCCAAGACCATCTTAGTGGACAAAGTTTCTTTCTAAATCGAGTTCACTCCTCGTTCCAGTCCTATATCACTAAACCAGATTAACTTACCGTTCTAGCCATGTCTATATCATGAGAAATAAATCATTACCCAATTCATTGGAGGGATATATAGGTCCCACCCATCTCAAAATCAAATAATTCTTTCATGTTCCACAAAATCACAAATCATACATCATAGCATAACCCATGTAATAGAATGGGATTCTTAAACATCATTCCAACATAACATAATACATATAAAAAAATGGATATCATTACATCATAAGATAAATCAAACCATTTAAATAATGGAGACATTATACTTGAAACATAAACATATTAAATAATGTCATTTTAGGTGGAAAATAGTTTTGATAAAACACTTGAAATTAATTTTTGAGGAAAATATCCTTTCTTCTTTAAAATCATTTTCTTTTCAAAAAATTCCATGAAATTTTAAAAGAAAATGATTTTTTTGATAATAGTCGATAAATCTTGTAGAGAAAGATTCATAAAAATAAGGTGTTATAAAACCTTAAATATCAGTTCATTTCGTATATGTTAAAAAAAAATCTTCTCATAATTTTGTCGAAAAAGTCAAAAAGTTCCTCGTATGTTAAACAAAAGAAATATTCCTTTAATAACATGTAGTAAAAGTAAAAATGTGTAAAACGGACTTTAATAATACATAAAAACCCTTTTAGAAAACATGGACATGGATGATAACAATAACCCCAGTAAATACATGCGAATAAACAATCTTGGATAAGAACGAGATTGGAATAATTATCTCTTACCTTATGTCTGTTATGCTTTGTATGTTTCTGAACCTCCTATATAATGATTTAAATAATGTCATTCACTTATTAAAGAATCATATTCATTGTTATGATATCATATATGGTTCACTTATGACTTTATATTACCTATTCTTTTGTAAATTCCATGTTCAAGCACCGTTTTGGATAAAATCATTTCATTTATCATACGAGTTTTGACTGGTTTTTCTTGATATTATTATGTATATCTTGATTTACATAATTCCAGAATGTAAAACATGATTTATATATAATATATATTCTTTATATAAATATATATGATAGATCGATAAATTGAATGAAATACACTATTCATGGAGACGGTAGGCTGTAAGTACGCATGAACGCTATTTTCGTTTCCTTCTTGAATTGAATGGAATTAAGTAGATGACATACATATATATATACATTAATCCAGTATCATTATTATGTCATATATTTCAATATTATTCATTATATATACTTTATAATCATTCATGAATGGTTAACATGGAGAATAAATCTCATCGCGTCAGGGAGACGGTAGTCCGTACGTACGCACGAGCGATGATATCATTCCCATGATCGTGGAATTGTATTGAAGTGTATGTATAATATTTTAGAATCAATATCACTTTACAATAATCATATATAGTTATTTTTTTAAACCATTATACCCGTCCAAGTAAGGTAGTAGTCGAAAATAGATTACACCACGGCGTGGCGACGGTAATCCGTACGTACACACGCGCGGTGATTTCGTATTCCGTAGGATGGATAGAGGGTGAAGTAGGTTTGTTTCATATTTATAATAGAATATCCGTATATAAGTAATAATGATGTTATTACATTATAATGAGACTACTAAAGATGAATAAGTAGAAGAAGAAATAAACATGAGAGAATCGGAAGAAGAGATTACCTCTTCTTCGACGCACCTCCTTTAAGCTTCATCTTAAGGAAGTAGAGTTGGTCTTTTGAGAAGACAAAAACCTAAAGAATGTATCTAGGGAAGTGTAGAATAGAAATGGGCATGGGTTGGCCGAGCTTGAAGGCTCAAAAGAGAGTGAAGAGAAGAGGGAATGGGTGCCCTTTTTATAAGGTAGGAGAGGGTCATTTTAGGAAAACTTAAAATATTATTTTATAATAAAGTCATATACGGTTTTTAAAAGCTTCAAATTGATTCATTTAGAATCTAAAGTGGGTATGGGTATAAATACTCTCATCCAATAGGTTTTAGACAAATTTAGGTTACTATTTTATCCTTATCATTTAGATTTAACACTATGTTAAATAATTTAACTTTTACCGTGTCTTTTTGTTTTCTTACACTATATAGTTAATTTACTTACTATAACAAGCCGAACGAACCCCAAGTGGTTAATTACTAATATATATATCCTTATATAAGTCATTTTAACGAACCATAGATTTTTAAGAATAAAATAACAATTAATAATATAATATTTGTTTTAAAAACTATATTATGTCAATTTTGACACTATTTTGTACATGATTTTTGTGGAAATTTTAACAGCATTATTATTTCAAATAAAGTTAATTAAATCAATAATAACATGTCATTATAAACTATAAAATTAGTGTAATTCATAAAAGCCTAAAATTACATTTATTTGGGTATTTATAACATCCACGTTGTTAATATTTCACAAATAAGGTAATTACTACATCATCATTGTTTCATAAATAAATTAAATTATTTAATGTCTAAAAGTTATAAATAAAAAACCATTATGTAGGAAATTTTTTTATGTTTCTAATGAATATTTATAGTTGAATTTATCTAATGTATAACCTTATATTAAAAATGATTTAGTTATTAATCTTTGATTTTAACTATTTTAACCCTTCTTTAAATAAATTATTAATAATTGTCCTAATCTAATCCACGTGGACCTAAATGGTCAGATTTTATTCCTAAGGTTGTTTTTGGTCGAATTACACTTATCCAATAGAATTAGTACTTGTGTTTGGGTAATAATAATATCATTTTTACCCTTAACCACCTTATTTACTTTTAACAGTGGTAAATAAAAGTAAAAAGTTACTATTCACCAAAAATTATTTCATCTCATTGAACCACATTTTAGCCCTTGATATTAACTGTGTCTCTCAGATTTTAAAAATTCCACTCACAGAAGCGGTAAAATTATGTTTTATGGAAATTTCTAAATTCTCTTAGGAGGTGGGTAAAAGACGGGGAAAGGTTCTATAAAATTTTTATATATCTAAAATTATTATAAAATGACTCCAATGAATTACATTGAACTTATATCGGTATTATGTATCAATTTTGACAAAAAATAAATTTAAATAAAATAAATAATTATTAAAATAAAAAGTCGGTTTTTAAATATTAACACAGTGTTTTCACTATTCATAAAAAATTGATAGTTTTCAGAAAATTAGAAAAAATTTACCCTAGGATAATTTCGATATTCTGAATCCAAAAATGATGTCCATTTTGAATGATAAAATTTATAAAATTCCAAAAAGTGGGTATTACTATTCACAATGGATAGTTTATATAATATTTTAATTGATTATCTTGGTTTAGTAAAACTCGGTATTACGTACAACACATGCTATCATGGAAGGTCGTGATTGCATGTAATGTATGCCAAGTCAGGGTTGCGTGTAGTGTAAGACTAGTTTATTGTTGTGTATAACAGAATCCATCCATATTTCATTTATATATTGAATATATATATATATATATATATACAGTCAATGTTGCATAGAATAACAACTATCAAATGAACTAGAAATTGTGTGTAACACGATCCAAGAATAGTGTTGCGTATACCGCAAGCTAATACAGTCTTACGTATAGTACAAGATAAACTTGGTGTAGTGTATAATAGAAGACATCAATGAAATTAAAATAATATTTTTCATAAAATCTCGGGGGGTTACAATGAAAATATTTGATTGAATATTATAATTGTTAATACATTACCACCCTCGAAAAGAAAACAATGATTCCAATGATTTATCTCAAAATTATCATATATCTTATCTATGATGATGATTAAAAAAGATAAAATATTTCTATATATTTATATAATGGATCAAAAATATTTACATATCAAGAGTAATAATATATTACTAAAACGAGTGTTAAACCATCTATCCATCTGAATATTAATGAAGAACAGAAGGAATATGTGGAACTATATTTAAATGTTTGAAATATTGATGAATCAAAACATGATTATGATAAAATGGTAAGCTTCTCGAACCATGTACCAATTCCATTCATACCATATTTAATCATGGATCTATTAGATGAGCATCATAGATTATCATCTTCTATTCATATTAGATGTATGAGGATGTATAGAGATATGAAAGTGTATTTATTTTTGGAAAATATGAAGAGAGATATTGAATAGTATATATATTGGTTCTTAATATATTAGAATTATATGGTTGATAGACAGAAGTCTAAGGGTGTACTGAAAAAATTAACCTTACTAGAAAGGAAATGGAAAAAAACATCGTGGATTTCAATATTAGACATCAAAAATCTTTTAAAGTCCATAATGCTATTTGGGATGGATTTGATTGCATTATTAGGTAAGAATACATAATTTCTATCAGTGAATATTTTTCCTTACCTAATATTTATTGAATATATATTTATTATGTGTTAAAGTTTTATAGTGTAATAAATTATATCATATCTGTTCAGGATCTATGGTTTACATCATTGTTCTAGTGAATTCTGTGGTAGTCTCTACATATAGATTATAATATCAGTACTTATTATAATCCATTGATAGATGGTCAATCTGAGATATTTATTCAAACCCTAGATTATTTTCAAAGATCTTATTCAATGTATTTTAAAATGTGTTTAGGATGAAAACTTTTTTCTGGTATATTTTTCTTATGACAATAACTTCTTACTAAGAATTTAGATGGATTTTTATGAAGCCATTTATAGAAAAAACTTAAGAGCTCCAACATGGTGGGTTGATGTTGGAGAAATAACTATATTGGGACCTATGATAGATAAGTAAATGGTAAAGAATACCAGAGAGATTCCACATCATATCATGGAAGCCCTGAGTCGGTAAAAATGTTATTCATATAATCATCGGTGAAATATAGAATTCAAAGTTTATAAGAAGGAATTTATATGTATTTATCAAATGGAAAATTTAATGATATTTGACTATAAAATAATATTGAGCCACAGGTATATTGGAAGATTTTATATTTTTGATAAATTATATTTTATATCATATAACTTAGATCTTCTATTGAACCTCTCTCAAGTTCACGATGTGTCCCATATATCATTTTTGAGGAAGTACATATCTAATCGTTCGCATGTATTTATCTACGAGGTCATACCACCGGAACATGATATATTCTATGAATAAAATCTAGTAGAAATAATTGATTATAGAGATAATGTGTAATAGAATATGACTACTCACCTAGTTAAAGTTCTCTAGAGGATTTATAAATTTAACAATGTAACTCGGGAACCTAAGGATATGATGAAACAAAGAAATATTCATTTTTTATACTAGAGTTATGGAATATAATGTAATAAATTCATTTAATGGGTGTAAAAATATAAAAAAAGTTATTTAATGATATATCTCTCTATAAATAAATTTTATTTTTCTATATATTTCGTTGTTAGCATTAGCGAGTATAAATGAATTGTGATATACTATTGAAATATTTTTATAGTTATCTCCTAGCTCTGGGATTTATAATTATGAATAGTACTAACCAAATCATGGAAATATAACAATTATGCATGTATAAAATGAATTAATTATCAGAAATTGATTAGAAATAAGAATAAAAATCAATTGAAATTAAAAGATATGTTTTAAAAAATATTTTTCTAAAAGTAATTAATTTTTTATTTAATAAATTAAATTTATATGTATTATGTAATTATTTTAATGAAATATTTATGTTATATGGTCAATCAATTTTTTTACAATAATCTAATGTTTTTTCATTTCATGGTATATAAATAACTCGAGTTTTATTCAAAAAATTGGTTTTTCCAAAAATTAATTTTCATCTTATTTTTCAAAAAAAATTAAAATATATTTATACCACTTATAAAATTAGTTCCTTAAAAAATGGTTTCGATATTTCAAATTGTGAGACTTAAATTTTTTTTAAGATGACCTTTTTATTTTTATTCAATATATAGTAAATTTCATAATTTTTTGTCACCATAGTAAGGGTAAAACAGGTGGTATATAGTTAAATAATTTGGTTGAGGCTTTAAAATTCTTCAAAAACAGGGGTTTATCTAATTTTATGAGTTTAGTTTTACCATTATCATAAAATTATCAAAATAATGTCCACATGGTCGTTTTTTATTTCTTTAGTACACTTATATTTTCATAAGAAAAGAATAAATACAAACTGTCACTCTCGAGACATTAATGGCTATAATATTTTTAATATAGATAAAAATAGGATAAGTTTTGTTATAAATATTCATTTAAATTATTAATCAATTTTTATAGAAATTTTGATTTTATTATAAGTTTTATTGAATGAATAATTTCATTAAATTCATACCAAATGAGGATAAAATATTTATTCAATTACAAGAAAAATAAAAAAATGATTTATAAAATTGAATGTAATATAATTTGGATGAATTTTTATACTCCATGAATTTTTTTGATAAAAGAATCCTATTTGAAAATTTTATAGGTATTTTATACAAATTTAATTTTCCCATGTTTCCTTTAATGTCAAATTAAATGGATATGTTAAAAATGACATTAATAACATTTTATGTTGAATAATTAGTATTTATATTATTTAAAAATAATAATAAAATAGGACAAGTTGGATGATAATCATAGAATGATTCATCCATTTTATATTTATGAGCTAATTATGATCTTATATTTAAAATCACAACCCTTTAATATTAAATCAGTTATTACCACGATGTAGAAATAATTGGATTATCATGTTTATTTAAAAAAACAAGGATTAAAATGAAACAAAATCCAATATAAATTTAATTTTTTTTGTTATATGTAACTTAAAAAATAATTCTTATAATATCTATCCATTTGGGATCATTTTCAAGATAATATATTAATTAAATATTTATCGTTTTTCGTAATTCCATGTGTTTCATTTCCCTCCCTTATGAAAGAACACCCTTCTCTATTTTATTTACAAAACATTGAGAAATATAGATCTAAAAACTTTAAAAATTACATTCTAAAATTAGATATCAATGAATTATAGGGATTGGTATACATTAATGTCCATTCCAAGGGTCCTTAAAAGGGGTTCTGAACTGTTTCCTTCTGATGCAGAGGTAATCATCCTACAAGACCTCTTTCAATTTTTTTATTCTTCCACCTTCTTTAAATATAGGTAATTAATTATAAAATACTACCTTAATAATATTAAATATTAATAAATTTTATTATTATTTTAAAATTATAATTACCCACACTCATTAAAATCAAATGAGATGTGAATGTGTCATTCATGTATATGTGTGGTCTACCACCTCCACAAAGTGATATAGTTAATTTTTAATAAACCTTTTTCATGGATGTTTATTATGAAGAGTTAAATGTTATTATATGATATTTATATTTTTATTATTATCTAGAAATTATAATATCACTTATATTTTTCAAAACATCCAATTCATTGGAAAACAACAATGCGACTTGTGCATATTTTTAGACTACAACCATCATGAAGCGATGTGATTCATTTTTTATTTACGATTTACATGGATAATAATAGGAATAAATTGAATGAATAAATATGATAAATATTTTATAATAATTATTTTTAATGGTGAATTATTATTTAAATTTCCTTGTCTTCTTCCATTAAAAACTGAAAACAACATTCATGTGTATATACGGCCTACTGTCAGCCTAAAAAGTATATTTAATTTTTAAATACCTATATTTTATGGATGATTTCAAATATATATAATGAATATATATTATATTTATATAATAAATTAAATTATATATATTATGTAACCATGATCATATTACATTGTAAAAAACAACAAAACCAAAACATACACGACAAACGAAGTAGTTATCACCCAAAACAATGATTTTAAAAAAGAATTTTCAATAAAAGATTGATAAAACATTACAAGTAAATATTATATGGTATGATATTTTTTATTATGGTTTTCTAATAGAATTATAACTCATATATAATTATTATATAGGTGGTTAAAACACATACCAAGTATTTCAGACTTGAGGTACGAGTTCATTTCACATTCTAATCATTATTAACTGTTGATTATACGTATATATCTACTATAATAATTAAGAAATATTTCTAGAAAAATTCAAAAATATTTGTATATCCTATGGTTATTTATACAAATTAAAATATTTCCTTTAATATTAGTCTCTCTAAATACTCATGAAAAAAAATAAATTTCTAAACATAATGGAATATTTTTTTATACTTGGTCATGAATCCATATCTTCCATGATGTAATATTCCTTTAATTTTTTGTTAAAATGTTTTTTATTATTTTGTAATGATTTATTAATTCATTTTTTTTAATTTTTAATGTTTTAAAACAAGTTTAAAATTAACCCTCTTATCATTTTATAAACATGGTATTTTTATCTTTTCAATGAAATAGTTAATAGAGTCAATATTTTAAGGAAAATGGAATGAATGAAATTTATCACTATTAGGACCAGAAGATGATATGTATATTTAATTTAATGTATAAATGTTTTATTTATAATAATTGTTTTGATTAATATTTGGGAAATTTTTAGATTTTAAATAAGTGATATTATTGATAAAATGGTATTTTCCAAAAACATTTCTAGTAATATTCTTAACGTATTTCCATAAATTTCGACATTATTATATGAATGTTATGATTTAATAAGGATATAATATAATTTTATCATCCCCATTATTTTACTATTGTATTTATGATCATTATCAATTAGAAATGTATTGACATTCCATACCATGATTCTTCTAGTACAAATAGTCCTTGATTCCCAAGGCTTGTTGATTTACATAGCCCCTCAATTCATTGACAAGTTTCATTAGATAAAACATGTTGGGTATATTTTTAAGGATTTAATAATTTATTAATATTCTTTATCATGATGCCTCAACTATATGATTATGTTTTCAAAAATTATATATTCAGTCATTATTAAATTCGTTATTGATGCCCACGAGATTATATTCATTGTTTTTGATATCTATGGATTAATTTCAAGCTCATGTCAGTATTTATACGTCATTATTTAATCACCACTTATCCCTAAAAATTATTAACTCCTGATTTATTCTGGGTTACCTTCCATTGTATGAATACCCTTACTAAGCTTTTGAGCTCTCCCCTTTCTTATGGTTGCATTCCTTTGGATTATAGGTAGTTTATTATCATTGATATAAATTAATATTCTAAAGTGAATATTGATTTTCTAAATGATAATTCTATATTGTATTTTGTGTTTACAAATGAAATTCCAAATTTATGTTTGTATCTTTTTTCCAAGAAAACTAAACTATTCAGTCCTTCGGGATGTAATACGTTTTATCTAGTAACAAATTAATAAATCAGCTACTAACTATGGGATACTAGGGTTAGAATTTTTACATTACAAGAAAAATTTATTGAAAATAATTCATCACCCAAAACATGGTCATAATTTACATTATTTTTGAGATTCTATCACAATTGATGTGAAACGATATATTTTTCTGAATTGAACATCAAATACACTGAAAAAAATATTTTCTAATATACTAATAGATATAGAATATAGTTCTTTCCAAAATATGTTATAAACATTCATTTAACGCTGTAATGAACCATTTTTATAATTTAAAATTTATAAATTCAAATTAAAAATATTATTTCTTATTACTATATAAAGACAAAGTAATTAACTATAATTAAAAAAAATGAAAGTAAAAAAAATAACTAATCAAATAAAACAAACACTTTAATAAACAAACAATTTAAAAAACTTATTTATCAATATATTAAATATAAATAAATAACTAATAACTTGTTAAAATATGAATTTATAAAAATTCCTTCTAAATGAGTAGAGACTAAATAAAATGTAATACAAAATATTATATATATATTAAACCCTTCTGATTTTGTAAGAAAGATGGGAAATGAATGTATACATAGAAAATGAGGAATTAAATATGAGTCTATATTTATAATTGTTTTTCTATAATTGGAAATAGAGATATAGAAAAATCCATAACAATTTGACTGATGTATTTAGTGCATCAACATCATAGCCTTTTGTGATGTCAATTCTGATAGAATCCATTTTCTTCAATGATTACTTGTGATGAATACAATATCCTTCACAAATACCTACTTCCTTTTTTAAATTATATAACTACATCAAAATTTATTGGTAACAGATTTTCAATTAATTTACAACATTCCATGCAATTTTTAGATAATGATTTTTTCAAATAGTATTTATGAAGTATATTTTCCATCAAAAAATAAAAAAATAAATTTTTTTATATTAAAAATTTATTTTTAATAGGGGTGTAGTGTCATATCAATAAAAATTACTTAACCATTATGTACAATCCCATATTTTTATATAATTAATGCCATTGAAAAGTTTTAAAAATATTTATTAATTTGGTCATGGATGTGATTCCATAATATTTTCCTTTTACCACTTCAAAAAATATAAAAAATATGATTTTTAACCATGTGTGTTTTTGTGCGTGTGTTAGTAAAAATTTAATAACTCTTAAATGGAGTATTTAATGGTAATCTCATCTCCAAGGATATAATTGGAAATATAGGGTTTTCTTAAATTGAATACAATTTTTTTATTTTGGAATTCCATCCCTAGGTCCATGAATTTGAGGATTTTTATTAAAAACATTGAATATTCTAAATTTAAAATTTTAAAATATGAAATACAATTTTAATTAAATATATTTTTTACCATTTTAATAGATTTTTAGAAACTAAGTGACATATTTGATGAATTTGTGTCTAAATTTTATATTGTGTTTCACTTTTATTTTATTAAGGGAAATAACTATTTAAATTAAAGAAGGAATAATGGAAACATTTATAGGAAATAATACAGAGTGGAAAAAAGATGATTAATTACCCCACTAGTGAAAATTTATTTGGTTCTTGACTATAATTTTTTTTCTCTTCTCCCATAGTGGAAGACAATCATTAGAGAGTATTATTTCTATTATTTTTGAAATATGGGACCGTTATTGGCAATAAATAAAATAATAATCAATAAATAAAGGATGACCATTAAGGATTAAGTATCAATTCCATCAAGTATGGAAATTATATCCTTTTAATTATCCATATTATTAGCATCCTATAAATATTTTCAAATGATTAAATTTCTCATATGATACATTAAGAAAATGTTTCAAATTTTGAAAAAGAAATATTTGAACACAAATACATTCTTATGCATAAGACGATTTTTTGTTTTGCAAGAATATGTTAACATTTATTTATAAGTATTTTAATTTAACATGGGAATAATACGAAATATAGTTTATGTATATTATTTTCAAGGTGAATCATTAATAATGAGGAAATTTAATAATTTTTAATCAAGTTATTTTATACATAATTTCAGAATATTTCTACTGACTATGTTTTTAATAATGGTTTTTAGAAAAAAAATAATTGTTTAAAAATCACCCTAATAAAATCATAAATGAAAACTAAATCACACCCCATTCTCATAATTCACATTCTTTAATGAACATGATCCCAAATTTTAGTGATTAATATTCTTATAGATCATGATTCTTTAATTTCTTCCTCTCAATACTTCAAATGTTATTAAAATGGGAAATTTTACTATTTAGGATGGAATAACCTTCCCAGAATTCCAAATGTATGTCAAATATTAGAATGATATGATAATTTAGTGTTGAGTGATTCATATGATGTAAATAATATGGTAGTATAAAAATATTTTTGATTCCTCATGAGAGTTTGAGTGTTAGGTGTGATCACAATACCTTCACTTCTTCTAATTATCTGATGATTTCTTGTTAAAAATCATTTAAGTTTCAGAATATGTAGTGTAATTTCTTTTAATAATTCCTTTAAATGATTTCCAAAATATTCATTATGGAAGTCACAAATCAAGTTAGTTTATTTTTTCACCGCAACGATTTATAAAATATATAAAATATTTGATATATTATATTTAGTTATGTCAATAAAAAATATTTAATGTCACCTAAATGATGTCTTTAATGGAAATTAAAACACCATGGTTAGGTCTGAAATGTGTCTCTCCACTGTGTATATGTAAACTGTTTCATGTTTGGGATTGAAACTATATAAATGGTAATTGGAGGGGATATATTTGAAACATTATGAAATTCAACTATTATATTTTACAAATAAATTATAATTGTTATTAAATATTGTTTTCACATTAGAATATCCTAGTGGTGATGTTGTGGAATATTAAAGGTACACTTTATTTAGGATTTATCAATGAAAATGACTAGGTTTTATGAAAGGAATCATAGTGGTTGTAAATGATGGAATGTTTTAAATCATAATAGGGGAAAACATAGAGGAAAACGAAAGATATTATTTTATATATAAGTGAATTTTCCTCCAGTTCAGTACTAATGAATTCATTTTCTTCTCCCTTCATGAATGAAAATATATAAAGATGATTCATTTCATTATTTACACAATATATGACCATTCATGCTAATGATAGGAATGATAATCAATAATCATGGCATGATCATTTGGGAAATATTGCAAACATTATGGAAGGAAAACATTCTCTCTTCTACATTTTTATTAGTTTTTATACACCATAATTAATTTCCCACTAATATATTCATCACATTGTGTTTTTTGATTAATCTTCTATGTTAATGTAAATTAAAATATTTTAAAATAAATATTTGACTACAAAAAACATGAATTTTAGCGAGAATATATTGATAATTTGTTGTTGGTAATTTAATTAACATGGGAATAAAACAAAATATCAATTTAATTTTTTTTATACTAAATCGTTCAAAAAAGTATTTAATTTATTAATTTTAATTCAAGTTAATTTATAATAAATATAATTATATTTCACTTTACTTATTTTTCGTATATTTTTATGTAAACTAATCAGCAAATAAATATCTCTTTCATATATTATTCAATTAATATTTTTTTGAACTCAACTATCAAACCCTATATTCATTAATGAAAATGAATCCAACATTGGATTGTTTGTATTGTTAATAACCTTCATTATGTAATTTTTTCCACTCGGTTATTCATAAAAAATGTAATATCTACATTAAGGTGAATCGGTGATGAAAAATAAATAAAATGGGTTCTCATTAGATAATGGGTATACCGTAAAATAATTCAAGATTGGTTTTAGTAAGAGTATTTGACGTAGGGGGTCATGATAAGGAATTATATAATGAATGATAATAAATCATTCTTAAGAGTGATAATGGTGTAACTAGAGGCTTGGGGATCGAACAACATTAGAGGTGCAACCAGTAGTAGAGGAGAAAGTAACATTTGTGGTTTTAAATTTGGTCAAATGAAGGTTCTATCATTTTGAAATTTTTCTGAATACGTATAAATTATACCATCATGTCACATTAATTATATCCCTTTATTTACCATTGTGTGTAATCATAAATTCCACATAACAAATATCTTCAAGATAAACAAAGCGTATTAGGGATTTTATCATGCTAGGGTTATTTATTATTATTAATATCTCATGTGATGTTAACATTCGCCACATGATATGTATTTGAGGGATAAATTCCTATATGAGTACCCATGTACACTCCATGTTGACACTTTGGTCCCACACATCATGTGTTACTTAGAAACACTATGTATATCTGGTGAGATGACTCGATGTATACCCATGGTACACACCAACCAACTCACATGGTCCAATATTCCTTACACCCTTATAAACATTTCATGTATGTCAACCCAAAATGAACTAGACAGAGGTGCCACATTCCCAATGACTTGTTGAAGCCTAGCTCGCGATCCTTCATAGATGTAGTGGCTGGAAGATTGACTAAGAATAACGAGACTTGCTCAAATGGTGGCGCGGCTCCCAACTCTTGCATCAATCCAAAGCTTTTCCGTCACCGCGGTCATCCGACGATTTCATTCTCAACAAATGAGGTAACACTTCTCGCTTCGGACCTTCATTTCGTTCTTGTTGGGAAATTTTTCAATTGCAGACCAGCATTGAGTTTCTTAAGAAATTCCCTTGAAGCAATTGGTTTTTCGGGATTCTATATCCGCCTTTTGAACTCCTTAAATGTTGTCTTTCGCCTGTCTTCCGAGGATGACTACTACCGTTTATAGGTGAAGAAAACCTAGTTCTTCGGGGGATGCTCGATGAAAGTCCTCAAATGGACCCCTAATTTTGATCCCTATTCCGAGTCCCCCATTGTGCCGATTTGGATTGGCTTCCCTGCGCTGCCACTGCACCTGTTCAAAAAAACTGCCATGTTTCATATCTCCAAGCTCATTGGTAATCCATTGAAGCTGGATTCGGCAACAAAGAATCTTTCTAGACCTTTTGTTTCCAGGGTTTGCGTTGAAATATATGTTTCTAAAGACCCTCCCCCTCAAATTTGGATCCAGAATGGTTACCTTGGATTCTTTCAGGAGGTTGTTTATGAAATATTTCCTAATTATTTCTCCCTTTTCCTCAAGCTTGGACACGATGCAAAAGACTGTGAACATAAATCCATGCGCCCTGAGGATAAGAAGGCCATTTGGGTTGAGAAAAACAAACAGACTAAGGAACTGGATGGTACTAAGGCTAGCTTTAGAGTTAAGTTGGACCTCCCTAGGACATCTGCTGAAGGGCAGGGGTCTGATACGAAAATGAAGGCTTTGGTTAATATTAATCAGCACTCTGAAAATAAAGAACTATCAGGCCTCGTTGCTTCCCAGCATGCTCCCACAGGTGCCAACATTACCACTCCTAATTTGGTGGAGGAGCAAGGAAAACAAATTGAGTCACATGACTCATCCAAGGAGCAGGATGACCTCTCTGAGCATTGTGAATCCTTACAGGAGGATGATGATAAGACTAATCATCTTGAAGAAACATACTTCAAATCGTGCTCTTGGAAGGGGAAAAAGACGATGGTGGATGCCGATGGGTTTATCACACCGAATCTCAAAAAAACTAGGAAGCACAGGGACTACTCTACTCTTGAGAGAACAATAGTTACCAGGTCTTTCGACCCCACTAAAAAGGAAAACATTGAGCCTCCAAAGCTGCTAATTGTTGTTGATCGTACTACAACTCTTGAAGTTGAAGAGAAGGAACATGATTTAAATAATGATCCTGTGTACAGAGAGGCCTACTAGATGGAGGAGACAGATGTATTGAGCGAAGAAGTTGATGCCTGGATAGATGAACAAGATGAAAATAAATTCAGGAAATACACCAATGGTGATATTTCAGCTGATACTTACCTTCACATTCGGAAACGAATGTACATCAGGATGATAGATGAATACAAGATGAATCCTGATTTCAACTTTAGAGACATCCCTTGGGAATGACTTTTACTGCTCATTTGATCCTGTTTACTGAAGACATTTTTTCAATTCTGAAATGTGAAAAAGTCTTTTGAGGGGTTGTGATGATAATGATTTTTCTAATTAATGCTGCTCAATCTGGTGGAAGTGTGCCTGTCAAAGCTGTTTTTCCCTCCCCAAGCCAACAAACTTGGGGTGAAAGTGACAGAATCTTGCATCAAATTCAAAAGATAAAAATATGAAAAGTTTAGTCTAGCAGTGCTTGGATGTTGAAATGGGGTCTCAAATGGAAGAATCAAAGCTGTTATTCACATACTAAAGACCTGAATTTTTTTCTCTGGCCACAAAATCTCTGGATCCGGCCAAGAAGGTTAAGTTCACTTCTCCTCAGAAGACTGATGTCAAGACGGTGGTGCACACTGGATGAAGTTTTGGATGACAGCGATGATGAAGATGATCTGAAGATGGGTGATGCCGATGATGGTTCTGAAGATGATTATAAGGACGACGCTTTGGAGGAAGACTCAGATGACAATGAAGATACACTTCAGAAAGTGGAAGCAGGCAAGAGGGCCCTTGGGTGGTCTGTTTTTCTTTGTCATTTACTTGTTTTTTCTTTAATTCCCCGCTGGTGTAATTTCTTTACACCTCGAGTCTGTACTACATACATCCTGTTTTTAATAAATTCGTTTGGGTTGCATGAACTCGGAAACCAGTTCATGTCATCAACCTTTTTAAAAAAAACATACAATGAATTATATAACATATCTCTTCATCATTCAAGGATTTATTCTATTGAGTGTAGGAATAAGTGTTCATTAGCCTCATAGAGTAAGTGATAAAGAGAGTTCAAGGTAGATAGAACATACATGGGGTTGATAACCCACCTTCTAGCACACCTACTCTTTGATATGATTCTTATATATACTTATTGAACTAATCAACACCCTTACTATTGGTATTGGGTGTAGGTATCCAAATTTTGTTTTGGCTAAATCCCTTGATCGATGCAAATTACCCACACCCAAGCATGGGTCATCCATAGTTGTCGGTTCTACCTTGAAAAAAATACACAACCTTAATCATGGAGTGGGACGACCAATTATTTTTTTGAGTGATGACATGGAATTAATAAAATCTATATTTTTATGTTATCTTGGTTTAGTAATGTTCTAATAATCTATGTTCCCTTTAGTTTGTTATTTTTTAGGGAAGAGTTATGAATAATGTGTTTTTCATATACTAGGATGTTGTAACCCTTAAATCATATCTATGTTTATACTATTTTTACATGAATATTTTTACTCTTAATATTTTTTAGGGAATCATATTTGGTATATTTATACTAGATTAAAGTAAACATTTAACAATATTTTTTCATTTCTAAAATATGTTAAAAAATAATAGTGAATTCAACCAATATTAAAATATTAGTTTTAATGTGGTTTATTTGAATTTGATGTTAAAACTACATTCAATGTTAGTAAGGATAACAAAAAATTATTAAATCCACAAAAAAATATACATACTGAGGATTTCAATGATTTTTTCGTATGAAAACTGATGTTGAATTTTTTAAGCTTTGGTTTCTATAAAAAATATTATTTAATTCTGAAATAAATATAAATATTTATTTAAGACATTAAATAATTATTTTTCTTGATAGTTGACATTAAAAGACCATTCAACATTTTTTTGGAAATAAATCTTTGAAATTGATGTATAATGTTTGTTTTTAAAATATAATACATTGAATGTTCCATAGAAATATCCATGTAATTAATGTTTCAACATCAATTTTATGTAGAAATATATTTAAATTCACTTTTAATTTCGTTTTTCCATTAAAATAGATATTTAATGTTCACTGAATGTTGGTTTCCAAAAAACCTGATGTTTGAACTTATGTATTTTTTTAAAAAAACATAATAAAATAAAATTATCAAAGACCTGTAACATGAATTCTAGTAGAAGTGAATAATAGGGAACTATAACAAACATGAAACAAAATAATCAAATAATATTTAATAAACCAAATATTCTACAAATAAACATTAACGATGGCTTAACTCATTTTCTATATATATATTGAATCATCATCAACAACCTATAAGAACAATAATTTTCATAAATTTAAAAATATACCATATTATTTTTAAAAAGTATAGTTGTAATGATATAAACATTTAAAAACTATGTCATATTCTAATCAATACAATCTAAAAAATGAATCATAAAAATATTTACCACATTCAACAATTTTTCATTCATTGATATAATCATGGTTATAAAATAATAAATTTAAATGATTAAATATTATATTATATATATATATAATAAAATGAGTATTCACTAATATAAAAGTTATTTACCTAGAATCTTACATAATTAATTTTATTAGTCTTATTTATCAACAATTTAACCTCTCAAAACATTTTGAATGGGATTTATTTTAATATATTTATTAGTAATAAATATATTACAAGAAAAATTTAATATTAGAGATTTATTATAATTGAATAAAACTGAGAAATTCAGAAAATCTTGAAAATTATTGTAAACTCCACCGAGTAAAGATCCTAACCAATATATTGTGCTATCATGTGGGTAGAATATGTTTAAAATCTACTATTCACTAAGATATACAATTTATGACATTAATGAAATTATAATGAATAATAGTTATAATAATGTAATTATTCTTATCAATCAAGGAATTGATGAAACTAACATTTAATACCTATATTTCTTAATTGTTAATATATATAGATATATATTACACTAGAAGAAATATCTAGATATTAACAATGTTTTGAAATATATTTTGGATCCATAATACCATAAATGTATGTACTCCAATTTTTCATGAAAAGAGTGTGGGGATATGTAACTATATATGTAAAAATTAAATCCTCTATAAGACATGTTATTTAATAGAATAAAATAAAATCATATTTACTTATAAGGGAATAATTGAAAAATGGGTACAAATATCTTATGAGTAATAATAATTTCTATGATACCTTTTTAAAAATTTCTTAATTTATAATCTCGCCAACATATTCTAGCAGTCATTAAAAATGCATAATATGATGAAAACATAAAATAATTGAAGAATAATTTTTTTAGTACATTCCCAAAATGAGAAGTATTTAAAAATGTTGGTTCCTAATGATTTAATTTATTTTTTAATGATTCCATTGACGGTAGATACTTTAACATAATTTAAATATAAGAAAACATTACAACTAATATGAAATAAAAACTATAAAATATGTAAAAAAACACATAACTTTTACATAAACTTGAAAAGAATCATAATTGGCCCGAGTAAAAAAAATAACCTACATTACATATATATTTGACTACCTACATGGAAGGAAAAGTAAATTGAATAGTTGGATCGATAATTTCATATAATTATACTCATACCTAACCATGTTATATAAGATGAATAAGTACCTAATTCTCTAAATTATATATGATTTCATAAGCTATAACATGTAAATATGGGTCACAAGAGTGAAGCTCAAAAATAAACAATTGAGTCTAAATGAAGTTGTGGAGGATATTTTTAACACCACAAAATTTTATTTTATATTTTCTCTTTAAATAATATTAATTCCATTGATATGTTTCATTACACACAATATTTTGATCAAATGAACCAAAATATTCTGTAAATAAATTATTATTTAATTTCATAGCTATCTACTTGCCATAAAATTGGATTATATGAATTTCGATAGATTTATTTTAATAAAATGGCCATCACGTGGTTAAAAATGAAAATAAATTCATTTGGGGGTAAATAGAGTTTAT
Organism: Viscum album; assembly: GCA_963277665.1. Lineage (NCBI taxonomy): Eukaryota > Viridiplantae > Streptophyta > Magnoliopsida > Santalales > Viscaceae > Viscum > Viscum album. The sequence goes on from OY728127.1 coordinate 1,903,631,776, forward strand.
ATTATGAAAATAATTTTCATGGGCATAATGGTTTTCTATCTCACTAAATAATATTAACCTATATTGATGAATGATTACAATGAAATGAAAAGTTTATATATTCAATAATTTTTTTATCATTTATCATATGGGTTTTAAATAATAATATAAGATTCCATTACATAGATATTACAATTTTTTAGTCGAATATTAAATACAATATATAAATACCTGCATGAATATCACAATAGTGTTGTGCCTTAGGAAAATTGAAACACAATCTTCTTAATTAGTGGAAGTTATTCAATTTATTCAAAAAATAACTTTCCATTTTTTACTCCATACAATAAAATCCTACTTAATTCTTTCAATCATAACCTATGCACATGAATCATAATAAAGGGTTGTCTTTGATGCCCAGTTTGGGTAAACATGGGTGATACGTAAGCATAAGATAAACACAAGGGTATGATAAATTGGAATAATAATTGAAAACCGTGCATGATATATAGAAAACTCATAATATTCTATATGAAATAATTATTGGTAGTTTATATTCCCTGAATCATAAAGGAAATAGAGAATGATATCCATGATAACATAACATCGAAATAAGAAATGAAATTTATGGCATACTAAAAAGCATGGAAAATAATTTCCATATTAATCAAGGATCACTAAAAAATATATCATATTGTAATGGTTTCACGCCCCAATAAATCATAGTATTCAAGGTTCACTCCCAATGATATAATAATGTAATAATTACCCTGCTGATCTAGGTTTACTCCACGTTCAAGCCCTTTATATCTCCTGAGATATAAATTATTACCCAATTAATCAGAGAGAGGTACAGGTCCCACCATTCATATAATTAAATCATACATATGTGTGCCATAATATTATAAAACATACATCATGTCATTACACATGAAATGAAATGGGTTTCCAAATTATTTTATCATGTCATAACATGTTTAAAAGAGATAGGTTTTATAATTATTTCATTATTTCATCAATGAATATCTAGTAAAAAGAAGAAGGTTTCACTAAATTCATATCATTGTATAACACACAGAATCAAAATGAGTTTAATATAAATATATGAAAAATAAACATAAAATATTTATAGAAATAATTAGAACGGTATCCTTGTATCATATTCCCAGAAAGGAATATGTAATATCAATGAATCTCATCTTAGATGGGAAATTATTTTTAATGGCCATCTAAAAAATTTCATAAAGAAAATATAATTTCTGTTTTGGAAAATAATTTTTAAAACAGAAATTATTTTGATAATATTTTTTTTAAATAAAATAAAAATTTTAAATGAAGTCTCAAATAATGTTCATTATTATGGGTTGTTCTGTTCATGTCGTACACATAAAATAAAATATTCATTTCACATTTTCATTTATATCCAAACATGGATTATTTGTAAAACATCATGAATGTTTCATTCAATTTTTTTTAAAAAAATCAAACAAGGATAAAAATTTATTTTAAAAATCATAACATAATAAAAAAAATAAATTTGAAAACATTTTTAGAAAACATTCTTTTTTATGATGATGGTTTGTTGAGAAAATAGAGAAAGAATGTTGGATATTATTTAAAAAACATTTATCAATTATTTTATGTACCAAATAGTTTTAAAATGTTACTATTTCTTGAAAATATCATGAATAAAATAATAAAAATAAAAATAATTATCTATTTGGGAGATGGGTCATAATATATTATTATTGGAAACATGGTATTAAATAATCAAGATAAATGATGAAATTGTAACATAAAATATTTACAAATTTGGGAAATTCAAATCGTAAGAAATAAGAAACAATAAGATAAAATAGATCTTAAAATATCATCAGGATAAATAAATTAACTATATTACATAAAGAATATTCTATATATACTCGTTGTGAAACAATATATGTGCATAACATAACGTACGTCTCATGGAAATCAAATTATGATAAACATCACTTATCGCTTTTCTAACTTTTGAACCATAGTCCACATGAAAGATAGATCCAAAAAAGTCTATATAAATAAAAACAATTATGTATAACAATCATAAAACTAATGAATTTTTAGTATATACACCACATAAAATAAATATGTAGTGAATATGGCATGTGTCACAAAAAAGTAAAATGTGAGATGAAAATCCCTCACCATATGTATTAAAATTCATCTAACACATTCAATATTCCAATATAAAGAATAAAAGTTTATTTTATACCTATTAAATAAATATATTCATATATATCATACCATATATTATTCTCATATTACCTTTTATTACTCATTTATTAACAATTTCACATTAAAGTCATGTTTTGAGAAACAACTACCTTGTTTTCCATTTATGTTTTGAAATGTTATTTTTTGCCTAATTACTTATATCAAAGTTTCATAATCTCAAAAAATTTAAAAATTACTTAAATATCATATATAATCATTATATGACAATATTTTTTAATTCATAAAATTTAGTGACCGAAAATGAAATACATTGTTCATGGAGACTATAGACCATACATGCACATGAACACTATATCCATTATTTTTTATGATTGAATACGAGAAAAGTAAATGATATTGATTATAATTACAAAATAATTTTTTTGTCTTATATATGAAATATTTTTATTAAACCCATAGTTAATACATTGTATTTTATGTTTCATCAAATCGCATCACTTCGTGATCCGGTAGTCTGCCACACACCGTAGTGATGTTATCGTATTGAAAAAAAATAAAGATTATGAAGGTATCTGTGAAATAATATTTCAAAAAAAATGTCATAAATATTTTATATAAATAATGAATCCATCATTATTTATATCCATGATTGGTGATAATAGAGAAATTCATGACATTAGTTTATGAGAAGGTAGTTCACCATTCAAAAGAATAATGATTTCGTAGCCCATTTGATGGAAGGGAAAATAATATTAGTTCATGAAATTAACATAAACAAATATAATTTTTTGAAAGATACTAATAGAAATATATCCTAATGATATAATTGTAATTTAACAATCTGGTAGAATAAATAAATTAAAATTCCCATAGATGAACATTAACACTTCTTCAGTTATCCGACATAGGTTTTTACCAAAATCCATCATAGGTTGGATTTATATCAAAAATCAGGATTAAAGGGTTAAAATAGAGAATTTATTATTTATCATAATCTGGAATTTTATGAAAAAAATTGTAAGAAGATGTGATGCAGAGAGGAGAAGTGGTGTCCTTTAATAAATGTTTTGAGTCACCCAATGTAATTTTTTGAATAGAAAGAATTCCACCAAGGTTTTTCCCATGAAAAAGGAAAAAAATAGAGTAATATAGAGACAAAATGTGATAAGGAAGAAATATGGCCAGGAAATTGGTTTTAATAATGTTTTTTGTTCTTTTTTATCCCTTATCATTTTATGTTAACCACAAAAAAATTATCCTTAACCTCTGTAAATTATATTTATTGATATCAAAATAAGATTTTATCAAAAAAAATATTTAACTTATTATATTATGTAAATTGTTACGATTGAAAATATGTAACACATTTTAAAAAATTCCACTCACAAAAGAAGAAAATTTTAATATAAAACTAATCTCTTAGGCATGATGACAAACTGGTTTTCTAAAAACAAAATGTTCACAAGTATAAAAAAAATTATATCTATATTAAATATACAATTGAATAAATTAATTAAATTTGAATAATGGATGCATATTTGAACTAATTATAATTCCAAATAAATATAAAATATAATTTAACATTATAAATAATATAAATTAAAAAGGAATTTTCCAGTTAAAATATATTATTTATCTGTATTCATCAAAAAATGCATCTTTTCGGAAAAAAAAAACAATTCACCATAAGATAATTTTAATATGATGACTTAAAAATTGAATTTCATTTTATAAAAAATTATTTTATATATGTATCAAAAATAAATTACATTTTTTTTCTCAAATTAAATTAATATTTTTTAGAAAATAGTATTTTTGACACATATAATGACATTACTGAAAATTAGTAATTTTGTAATCAATGTGTTTTATTAAAATAAATTTATTATAATTAAAATTTTAAAATTGATTGTTACAATTGATATATCTCATTTGAATGGATATGTTCAAACAGTCGCATTAAAATAATTATATTAATAACATATTGTGATTTAAAACACAAAGCTGCATATAACACAAGGTATACTCGTTGTTATATGGAGATCAATCTAAAAATGGTTATTTTTATTACTCATGATATTAAATATATTTAAATTATTAAATAATAATTAATCATAAAAATATGGGGAGTTACATTCTATACTCCGAAAAATGAATTTTCTCATGAAATTTTTTACTATCATACAAAAAAATAAGGATACATCTACCTCATCATATCCTCACATTCCCACATAGATTCCGCAAATTGGTGGTTTCACCACAAAAATTTGACTTGTTCATTTGTCTTGTTTCATGGAACATTCTCGATATGATCCATAATTTCCACATGGTGTTCCGTATTAGAAATATATTTCTCCATTTCTTTGATCTATCTGTTAAGTACATGTTAATGTTGATGTATATAATTCCTCAAGAGAGATACATGGAACACATCATGGACATGAGAGAGGATCAATGGAAGTTCCTAGAAATATTATACCACTCTGATATGCTCAATAAATTCAAAGGGACTAATATTCCAATGTCTAAGATTCCATTTCTTCACGAATACCATTACGTTATTCTATAGATAAATTATTAGTAACACTTTCTCCCTAAATTAAAATTCCAGATCACACCAACAATTAACTACATAACTTTTTTTCAGACTCTGAGACAGGTTGATATTTTTATAAATAGAAGCAACCTTCTTCTCCATTACATCAATAATCTCAGGTCTTAATGGATTTCATTCTCTAACCTCATTAAAACATGACAGAGCTCTTCAATTATTTCCATAGAGGGATTCAAAAGTATCCAACATAATTCTTGAGAAAAATCAATTTTTGTATGAAAAATCTACTAGAGGATGGCATTGTTTTGAGAAACCATTAAATCTAAAATTTAGATATGAACATATCCTATGGGATTGAAATTTTTGTTTCAGAAAAACCATATGTTTGGGGATGATAGACATTGGAGAAACTCAATTTTATATGAACATATTAAGGAATACATTGCCAAAAATTTGAGGTAAACCTTGTTTCCTAATCAAACAAAATGGAATGTAGTACTCCATGAAAGCTTACCACATAATGTATATCACAAATAGAAGATCTTGAAGCAAGTATTCTCTGATAGAAATAATGTCTGTTGACATAGTAAAGAGATTGAATACAAACCATATATCATTATTCCATTTAGACGTATTGGGGAGTCCAGTAAAAAAATCAATGATGTTTTTTTTCCAATTTTCATTCTATTATGGGAAATAGATTCAAAATCCACTTAGGATTTTTTATTTCCACGATAAATTTATGAAATACTAAGTATCGTGATATGAACTCTTTGATATCTCTCTTCATGCAATCCCACCTAAAGTATTCTTTCAGATCTATATATATCTTCATACTTCTATGATGAGTAGAGACTGAAAGACTATGAGAATCGTCTGAAACCACCTTCATGTTTGGTATGGATAGAGAACCTAAACGGTTCATGAAACAAATCATTCCATGATGATCAAGGTTAAACTCTAAATCATCTATAACCATTATTTATAACTCTCCATCATCCGTCTACACCATTTTAATATTCAATTCGATATATAGTTGAACTTTTAATCAATCAAGGTAATATTTTCTACTCCACCAAGATTTCCAGATCTATCCATTTCAAATCTAGAAATAAAGGATCCTTTGTAATATACAATATAGATAAGCTATCACAATGCATTCAAGTCAAAGCATCATCCACCTTCCTCACATTCCTAGAGTGGTAATATATGGAGCATCCATAATATTTAATCATCACTAACCATATTCTCAAGTGAATTTACAATAAATTCATTTTCAATATATAATTTAATCTTTCATAGTTAGAATAAATATTTCAATTTTCTCCATAAATACAATTCACCTCTATCATAAACAAAAAAATAACAAAGCTACCTCCAAATCATGTGTTTTGTAATTTTTCTCATGAATTTTCAACTATCCAGAGACATAATATATAACCATGTCATTTGGCATATAAACAGATTCTGAACCATTACTAGATGCATCACTATAGATTAAAATCCCTTCATCACTATTGGTTATTGTAGGTACAGATGCATAGACAAATAATCTATTCATTTCATTAAAACATTCCTCATATTCATATGTAAAGAGGAACATGTCTCCCATTAAAGTTATCTTTACGAGTAGAATACATATTCATTAGGGATTATATAAAAACTATTGATAATATCTAGCTAAACCAAGAAAAATGTGGATCTTAGTCACTATGGTTAGTCTAGGAAAACATAGAATAGCCTCTTTTTATGGATCTACCGATATACCCTTTCTATGGATTATATAACCCAAAATCACTTTTGAAAAACTTCATATAGTTTTTCCTTCCTTAGGTTATTTAGTATAAATCTCAAGTGATCTTCATCCTCTTCCTCGCACTTTGAACATATAAGAAATCCATCTATACATAGTACCAAAACTAATAAAGTTAATATTTAAAGAATCAATTCATTAAATCTATGATGATTGCATGGGAATTATTATGACCAACTGGAATCACTCAATATTCATAGATTTTAGACCATTTAATGAATGCTATCATGGGTATATCATATTTATTTTTCCTCAATTGGTGATAACAAGAATGAGGTTCAATCGTGAAAAAGTATTAATCTCTTGGAAGTTGATCAAATCAATCATCAATATGGGAATTTTTCTTAATTGTGATATTATTTAGATCATAATAATAAATGGAGAGTCATAATGATCAATCATTCATTCTAACATAAATAACCGGTGCACCCCAAGGTGACACACTTCGTGCAATGAATCACTTGGCAATGTTATTCAGGAGTTTCTTATGTAATTCCTACAAACCAATTATATTTTTTCTATATAGAGTCTTCAAAAATTTTGGGCAACTAGGTACACTTTATATTGGGAACTTAACATCAGGTTTTCGTGGATTACATGACCACTATTCCATATATAAATAAAAAATTCATGCATTATAAGAATATAATTGAATTCGAGTTTCTCACCAACCATTTGAGATAAAAAAAATCCAATTTTAATGGAATTTAGGACCCATAAAATTGATATAATATTCATAAAAAGTTCTTACTTAACATCACATTAATAGGTGATCATAGGTTGGTTTGGAATATTATACATGACTTCTCATTCCTATTAATTAATGTGGGATTTATGCAGAGAAATAATATCCGTGCCTAAGAGGACATTAAATTCATCTAGAGGAAGAATGAAAACATTTGATGAAATCGCCATAAAAAATTTTCAATTGGATAGGATCATAGACATGAGATGTGATCATCATACCATTAGTGGGTTTCATTAAAAAATATATATATATAATCACTTAGGTGGCATTTTGATACACTTATAAAATTGTTTAGATATGCACGAATGAGTAGATCCGGAGTCAAATAAGATATTTACATTTCTTTGGTGTATAATAAGTATACCATTCATCATATAGTTAACACACCCCTCATACTAATAGTGATCGCATTTTATTTCCCCCTGTACCATCACCTAAGAAGTTGTTTACATCGATCGTCATCATTAAACATCATATTTGGGCACTATTTAGAATAATGGTCATTTTCTGTTCATTTGAAACACTAGATTGGGGTTGGTGAATTCTATTTATCATTCATTATATTTAAATAGTAATGTAACTTCTCTCCATTACATTATTAGTCATTTTCCCTATTACCTACCCTTCCACACATAAAACATTTACTAGCCCCCTTAAGATGGTATCCTTTATTTTTTCCCAAACATTGAGAATAATTGTAGGTTAATATTCTTCTCTCCATGGTTACTATATTTTTCATTGAATTCCATTTTTCTCTTCTTATCAAAACCTTGAGATTGATACGTAAATCCAACCCCATTAACCCCATGACAGAATATATAACAGTATCGTCTTAGATACTAATGAATCTAATGGAAAACACCCTCAAATGACATGGTTTTAAGCCACTATGAAAATGATAAACATTACATTCAATTTGGATGATAATACCAAAAGAATACATAGAATGTATTTTAAATTCTTTCAAATTAGTTCCAAAAGATTCATTATCTTCTTTCTTTATCTAAAGTAATTACTTCTCTATTATTATACAAGGAATGTACTTATTAAAAGCAATGTTTTTGAACTCATTCTAATCCATAGGGTCAATTTCCTCATGTTTTATCATATTACTAATAAGATATTATGATTGATCCACTTCCCCCTATAAAAGGTAGACAACAAAAATTAATTTTTCATGTCCCAAACACTAGAGAGTAGATAATATATTTTCAGTCATTCATATCCATTATTCAAATTATAGTAGATGAAAAGATACAATGAATGAAAGTGGTTGTTTCCTTATGAAGGACTCAATAGAGTTTTGTTCCGTGCTTTTTTCATTTTGATATCTAGCATGATTCATAAATTATGAGAGTTGTGTGATTAAATAAAAGATATTTTAAATTCCAACTCCCATAACATGTGGATTCATTGGAAGACAAACATTTAATTATCCATCTCAATATGAATTATCACAGTTCCTTCAGTTTATAACCATTCAAATAAAACTATAAATCCTTGTTTAAAAACAATAGTTATAATGGGAACAACATAATCATGAAAATCACATATAATATATCTAAATCACATGACCTTATTCATTATTATAGTAAACCATGGGTTTATCCTAGTTTATTCAATGTCATCTATAATTCAAATCCTTCATGATGGGAAATAAATATTATTTTAATTTCCAATGGATATCCCACGAGAGTGTAAAAAATGGTGTAAATAAAGACACATTTTTTACACTAGATGATGATTGAGTATAGTTTAATGCACCTTTTTCATATTAATTACACTAGGTACCGCTCTTATCGATCCACAACCAATTTTAGTATCTTGTTATGGATGTTATTTCATTTAAACCACTCCTTATATCCATTACCAAATATTCCAGGACATTTTACTATACATCGACTCATCCTCAGACTTATCCTTATACATGTATTTAGTGATATTACTACAGTTTTCTCATCCAAGATTATAAAGGATATTTAAACCTATATTCAGGTACTAACTAGCATGAACCTATTTTATTTTTCATGAATGTTACATATTTCAAGAAAAATATTCAATACATTACACAAACACACGCCTAATGACCGTAATAGTTTAGTGTCTTTAGAAACATGGATCAATTTTTTTAAATACTAAGAGGACCATTAATTTCACCCTTAATGGTCTTACCCTTTAGTAATATTCTAAAAACTATCCAACGTAAATCATTTATTCACAACCTAAGGAAAGGAAAATTAAAAATGGATGAGATCAAATTCTTAGTAATGGTAAAAAAAGATATATATATATATATATGTAAAAGATGGACATAAGTGTATAACAAAATGATCATAAAATTTATAAATAACATTTTAAACAACAATACATTTTTTTAAAACATTGTTCATTTAATGTATCCTATAAAAATACAATGTAATATGGAAATAAATAATATATACGATCATGGGATGTAGTGTTCATGATTTTCCCATTAAAGCCAATATTCCTTTCATATTTTCAATAAAATATAACTGGCATTGTCTTTAAAATGTCATGAATATTCCATTAAGAAAATTATAATATTTAAATTAGGGGTATTTTTTCATTTAATAAAATATGATAATAATAATACATTTTTGAAAAAAATTAGAAACCAAGGTCATAAAATATTACAATTTCCAAATAAAGATTGAAATAAATTCAGATTGTTTTAAATACATTATATTAATTATATTAATTACCGAAGATTGGAAAAATGGTAATATTAATTAAAAATATCAAGAATTATATGAGGAGGAAATTTATTAACTTCTTTATAAATGTCAAGACCCGGTAATTTCAAGGAATATTTTTTATTAAATTCATTGGAATTTTACGAGGCTGTGGCTTATGACGAAACTTGATTCCGAGGCCCGGTGTGCCCGGAATCAATTTCCTAAGATTTGCTCAAGTACGTCTAGTAAACGAACTAGAGGGTTTTTATATCTTTTGATCCGGTGCTCGGAATTGAAATATGAGGGCACTGATTTACTCACATCAACGGTAATTGCTTAAGGGGACCATTACCGTAGTTGCGTTTTAAGTGGGTTTAGAATTTTTAATTGGGAAATTAGATTAAAATAAATAAAATTGTTAGAAAAAATTTATTTTATTACTTTGGAAGTTAAACCCTCCCATGGGAAGTTGTTAGTGGAGCCCACAACCACCCAACATCCCATTTGTGGATATATGAGAGGTGGGGCCCACACGATCCACAATTGTTCATCTCCCATAACCCCCTTTAAAATCCCCAAGCAACTCCCTTAAACCCACCATTTATTTGTAAACTCATCCTAAATTGTGTAAACTCTTCCTCTCCCTTTTTATTAATTTTCTAACACATATTAATCAATGCAATCAAACTCTTAAATTATTTAATTAAGGGTTTTTGAATTTTGAATGCTTGGAAACTTTAATTAAAATAAGGGGTAGCCTTATTTTAATTTTTTTGGTACATGTTTTGTCAGGGGAAATATTTGAGAGTGAGCTCCTGTGAAAGAAGAAGAGAGTTTCTCCTTTGTTGAAGTACACCGACCCTTCGACGAAGAACGACGTCTCCTTCAACAAAGAGTACTAGTTCCATGAAAAATGATCGACGCGCTTTCCTTTCTTTTCTCTATGACAAGTGATGAGATGCCACATTCTCCTCGGATGCACTCTAATGTCACCTACGAATCCTTTCCTCATGACACCGTCTTCTACGACGCCCAACGTGCGACGTTAATTATCGAGGTAGGGGGTATGTTCAATTTTTGTTGATTAAAATTGTGCCTCGATTCATTGGTGTATAACCTTGATTATCTCGGCCTATTGTTAACTCTTAACACGGAGGTTGCGGGCTGAATGATCACGGCCTGAAGACCCTACGTTTGATCTTGTTTAATTATATGGAATCGAAGATCGGAGGCGGAACGTGGAAGAGACTGGTGGCGCAAGGGCCGCCGTCGGACACGCAATGAAAAGGCATGGCCAAGAAGGCCGTGGCAGAGGAATCATGGGGCCATTGTGCCATTCCGGGGACGCAGAGCCATGGACATCACATCCCGCGGCGGAGGAAGTCAGCACCATTACGCCAGTTGTGTAGCACGAACCACAACCCTCTTTGTAGGCCGCTCCGCCCGAAGGACCGGCCTGCCTGTCGGTCGGCCAGGTGGAGCAATGTCGCGGTGCCAGGATGGCACCGCGACAGATGAGAAGTGGCCCACCCGTGTGGGCCCCTTTCACCAGAAGGCCGGCAGGCTCTAGCCTGCCGGTTAGGGAGTGCGGCACCGTTGGTTCGGGCAGCAGGGGGCCTGCACCCCCCCTCTAACTGCACGGCCTTCGGGACGAGCCGCTCGGCCGGCTGACCGAGCCAGTCGGGCTACGCCCTGCCGGGTCGCTCCTAGCCAGGCCACGCCCCGCCGGGCCGCGCGAATATTTGGGCTAGTCCGACACCCCTACTGGATCAGACAAGTCAAAACTTGGTTAACCTGACCCGCCAGCCCACTAGGCTTAACGGGCCGGGCACGTTATTCACTTAAATGTAAATAACTTAATGACCACGTGTTCGATCGACGCGCCATCTACGAAACTGGTATCATTTCGAAGAGGCGGTCATTTTGCGATAGTCAAAGTGAGTTTCGGGAATCCTTGGAAAATGGTCGGGTTTGGAATGAGTATATTTCCAAACGGGCACCTGGAACGAAAAAGCCACTATCTCTTAGACCGGGCATTCGATTGATGCACTATCTATCACGTTAGCTTCCTTTTGACGAGATGGAACTTCAGGATACATAGACTCAGGACTTCAGGATAGTTGAAGTATCAACCCCTTTACTCGAGGCGCAGAACCTCCCAGAATAGAGTACGTTGTGTGCAGGAACCCTAGGGCTGGTTGCGACTGCGACGACTACCGTGATGGGATCCTCCGTGGGTTCGATGACAAAGATGACTAAACTTGTATCATACGTGGGTTGGGTAGTGAGGACGACTGTACTTGGATCCTCCAGGGTTTCGGCAGCGATGGCGACTATACATGGATCCTACGTGTGTTCGGCAGTGATTGTAACTATACTGGGATCCTATGTGGGTTTGGCAGCGACGACTTCTGTACTGGGATCTTACATTTCAGTAGCTATATATAATCTTCTCCACCCCTCTTCATGAGTAGTATACCTATGTGAGCAGAGTACTGTCTTTCACTCATTATCATTGATGTGATTTACTTATTTCTTGTGTGGACTGGGTTGTACCTCGACTCGAGAGTCGGAGCCGAACTGAGATTGATAACTTAGGTATATGTATGGGCATATACCTATGTAGGGTTGTTTGATTCTTTGTGTTTGTTTCTTTTCCTTTGTGGATTATCGTTTGAGGATTCTGGGAAACCATTGTGGTCTTGGGGTCCCTACTGAGTATCGTTTACTCAACACTGCACTATCATTTCTCACACAGCGTTGTGTTGGTTGTAGACGATAGACATCACTGATCGTGGTTGAGGCTTGTGGAGCTGGATGGTATCCGGAGGTGGACCACCTAGCGGGACGTACATGGAGCAGACAGACGGAACCGAGGTACCGACGAGACTATCTGTACCCACCCTTCATGTGGTAATTCCGGAGGATGACTCAGTGGTTGCCGCTTTACTTTAGTGTTGTTGTACTTTCCTTTTCAGTTGTACTGTACTTTCAGTTGAGCTTGTATACTGGCCCATTTACTTTTCAGCACTTACTTTTGTACCCAGTTTTATTTAGTGCTTACTTCACGTGCGTACTCTGTTGTGTTTGTTTACTTATATAAATGCACTGCCTTCCATTTTGATCGGGATTTACTCCTTTGGTTCTAGTCGCCAGCCCTTGGCCTATTGAAGGTGGGCTTGGGGTAGTCACGGCACGGGCCCCAAGGACGGGTCGTGACAAATTGGTATCAAAGGAGTCGGTTCTATCATAGAACTCATGACTCTGATAATTTCCTCTCTGTGAAGAAATAGTTTTAAGAGTATTGAGTGTGGTTTTTAGTCCCGGGAGTCCAGTGTTGGTGCGGTGGTCTACGTATCCACACACTAGGACCCTGACTCCGGATTTCCAACTCACTGCATGAAAACACTGATTGCATTTGTGTTTCAAAAGATTTCTTGGTGATTACTTTGTGTCAGCTCACCAGGTATACTTTTTGACAATGGAATACTTGTTGATTTTCAGGATGGCCCCATGAAGGAAGCTAGCTAGGGTTCTGAGCTACGTGCGAGATGGAATCCCACCAAGCGACGAGGCCTCGGTTCAAGGCCCCATTACAGCGGAGGCACCAACGGTACCATTACCCGCTGATCCACTGATGCCACCAGCACCAGCTACAGAGAGTGCACGCTGCATGCGTGCGTTGCAAGAGTTTCAGCGACATAGGATGCCCAGGTTCCGCGGAGAGATGGACCCTCAGGCAACCGAGGATTGGCTGGAGGCTATTGTCAGGGTCTTCATATTTGGTAGGGACACCAGCAGACCTTATGGTGATCCTTTCTGTGATTCTCTTGCACAAAATAATAGGTAGATGGTGGGGCCTGATGCTCCAGGTGAACGACGAGGAATCTCTACTTTGGACGGACTTCGATATCCTCTTCCACTCGGAGTTTGTTCCAGCCACCCTCCGTACGGTGCGCATCCGGGAATTACTATAGATGCGGCAGGGCATCATGACAGTAGCCCATTACTCGGTGAGATTTACCGACATCTCGCGCTACTCCATGGACATGGTAAGTGACCCATTCTTCCGGGCCTAGACCATTGAGCAAGGAATGAGCCCTGAGATCAGGGCTTCAATGATCTCCCTCAGCATTCTAACGCAAGAAGGAGTACTGGAGCGAGCACTTCTTATAGAGAGCTTTCTTATTGAGTCGACGCCAGCAGCGAGATCCACGATAGGGAGACACGTAGCGGAGTCTTCTACAGTCGACAGTAGACAGATGTCGCAGATGTCTAATTAGACCAGGCCATCATGTGGGTGACCTCAGGATTCTGGTTCGGATGTGCGGGGCACACGGAGCCGAGCCAGCCATATGTGTGGCAGGCAGTGCTATGCATGTGGCGGGTAGGGCCACATGGCTCGTGACTTCCCGACCCACCATGAAGTCGAGCAAAAAATAGTAGAGGTACCTCCAAGGCAGAGGCAGAGGTTTGACCGTGGCGGTCCACAGGGAGCAGGTAGATGAGGCAGAGGATCTGGCCGAGCAGTGGGTGGTGGACGACGCTTCGAGGCTCTACCACCACCACCACCAGGGGGACCACCCTGACCATAAGGAGTTAGCAGACAAGGGCATGCTCAGCTTCAGGCAGTCGAGGCCTATGACCACGACGCACCTGAGATGATTCGAGGTGAAATCTGTGTCTACTCCACCTTTGCTACAGTTTTTATAGACACAGGAGCGAGTCATTATTTCATTGCCACTGCCCTTGTTCGGATCTCGAAGATTCTGACATAGTCGTTTGCTCGATCCTTACGGCTAGAAACTCCTACGGGAGCAGACATGACAATTACGCACTGGTTACAGCAGTGTGAGCTTACTCAAGGAGGAAAGAGCTTCGTCTAGGATCTTCTTGTAGTAGCATCGATGCCTTATGACGTCATATTGGGAATGGACTGGTTATCTACCTTCTATGCCCAGATCGACTGTATTAGGTGAAAATTGCAGTGTGTCCGCATAGATGGGAGCAGGTTCACCTTCACAGGCGATAAGGGAGCCATTGCAGTGTAGGATGGACTTACACAGAGGAGAGGGCAGCTGATCACACATCAGTTGGCTAGTCTCATCCGAGGAGCGGTTGATGTGAGGAGTCTGAGTTTTTCTATTGTGGTGGATCAGTATGCAGACGTTTTTCCTAATGATGTTCCAAGACTACCTCATCGCAGAGAGGGATATTTATACAATGACCTGTACCCCGGGACAACACATATATCAACTACAGCATATCGGATGGCTCCTGCCGAGCTTCGTGAGCTGCGGGTACTGTTGGAGGACTTGCAGGGAAAGGGAATCATCCAACCCAATGTTTCACCCTGGGCTTCTCTGATTTTATTCACCAAGAAGGCGGATGGGAGCTTACGACTGTGTGTCAACTACCATTGCCTGAATCAGGTGGCCGTAAATAACATGTAACCACTCCCAAGAATTGACAACCTCTTTGATCAGATCAAGGTAGCATGATGGTTTTGAAAGATAGACCTCATGTCAGGCTATCATCAGCTCAGAGTTCGAGATGAGGGTGTGAAGAAGACGACCTTCAGGTGTTGGTATGGACTCTACGAGTTATTTGTTATGTCCATTGGCGTAACCAGTGTACCATCATTGTTCATGAGTCTCATGAATAGGATCTTCCAGCCATACCTCGATCATTTTGTCTTAGTCTTTATAGATGACATACAGATTTACTCGACTACTGAGGAGGAGCACGCCTACCACTTGCGGGTTGTACTGGACACACTCCGAGAGTACAATCTTAATGGTAAGCTCTCAAAGATCTGGTTTTGTATTCTAGAGGTTCAATTATTGGGGCATGTCATCTCGAAGGTGGGAGTTGTTGTGGATCCTACTAAGATCGAGGCAGTACTTTATTGGGAGCCACCCAGGAGCGTGACGGAGGTGTGGAGTTTCCTAGGTCTGGCTGGGTACTATCGGATATTTGTGCCAGATTTCTCCAGAGTTACAGCACCACTTTCAGCTTTGATGAAGAAGGGAAACCCTTTGTGTGGTCAGATAGATGCCAACTGTGCTTCCAGTAGCTATAACAGAGATTGACAAGTGCGCCCATCTTGAGGCTACCAGAGGAGGGCGTTGGGTACGTGGTTTACTACGACACATCAGGGACCAGACAGGGGTGTGTCCTGATGCAAGAGATAGTAGTAATCGCTTACAGTTCATTGAATTTGAGGCATCAAGAGCAGAACTATACTACCCATGAACTGGAGTTAGCAGTTGTGGTGTTCGCCTTGAAGATGTGGTGGAACAATCTGATTGGTGAGCGCTTTATGGTCTACTCTAACCACCAGAGTCTCATGTACATTTTCTCACAGAAGGACCTGAACCTAAGACAATAGAGATGGATCGAGTTCCTCTAGGACGATGACTTTGAGATAGTCTATACTCCTAGGAAGGGGAATATAGTAGCTAATGCTCTCAGCAGAAGATAAGGCAGTCAGCTACTTAGAGGTGCGATGAAGCAGTTATCCCTTTGCTTATATCCTTCATGGATAGAGATGGGGCAGCTTTTCTACACACCCTCAAAGTTACTCCTCCACTACATTAGCATGTCAGAGAGGCACATTGTGGGGACGTTGACTGTGAGACGCGACATGCTCATATTTCCCCAGGGGAGGCGCCTGAAGGTTTTTCTGAGGGAGGAGAGCACATCATCCATTTCAGGGGACGTAACATGGTACCAGTTGCACTACAGGAGGAAGTGCCGATGGATTTTTAGACTTCCACTCTAGCGGTACATCCTAGAGTGGTGAAGATGTACTAGGACCTCAGAATACAGCACTAGTGGCCGTGTATGAAGAAGGTTGTAACAGAGTG
This sequence comes from Viscum album, assembly GCA_963277665.1. Lineage (NCBI taxonomy): Eukaryota > Viridiplantae > Streptophyta > Magnoliopsida > Santalales > Viscaceae > Viscum > Viscum album. The sequence goes on from OY728127.1 coordinate 1,903,648,649, forward strand.
TGTTTCACGATACCTCACTTGCCAGCAAGTGAAGGCAGAGAACTAGGTACTAGAAGGCATGGTACAGCCCTTAGAGGTTTTGGAGTGGAAGAGGGATGAGATATCCATGGATTTCATGACCGGTTTCCATGTATATCCACGGGACATGTCTCTATATGGGTGATCGTTGACCGACTCATCCAGTCAGCCCACTTCCTTCCGATCAGAGAGAAGGGATCAGTAGAGAGCATGGGACACCTCTATGTTCATGAGATTGTACAACTTCATGGTGTGACATCGTTTATCATCTCTGATCAAGACGCTCTCTTTACTTCCCGAATTTGGAAGGGGTTGTAGGTGGAATTTGGGATACAGCTACGCCTGAGCACCGCCTTTCATCCTCAGACAGATGACCAGATAGAGAGGAAAATTTAGACTCTCGAGGACATGCTCTGTGCATGTGTCCTTGACTTTAGTCGCAGCTGGGAGGATCACCTACCCTTGGTGGATTTTGCAAACAACAACGGCTACCTCCCCACCATTGGGATGGAACCATACAAGGCATTTTACAGCTAACATTGTAGATCACCTCTGCGCTAGACTGACCCTGGGGAGTCAGCACTTGCAGGACCATAGATGGTTCAGGCTACGATAGAGAATGTGCAGATCATCCAGGAGTGGATGAAGACTGCACAGAGCAGACAGAAGTCCTATGCTGATAGGGGATGGAGACCACTGGAGTTCAAGGATGGAGACCACGTTTTTTACGGGTCTCACCTCGACGTGGATTATGAAGATTTGGTCGGGGCGGAAAGTTATCTCTGCACTTCATCGGGCCTTTCCAGGTCCTCATCAGAGTAGGGGAGGAGGCTTACCACATGGCCCTTCCACCTCAGTTATGCTGGGTGCATGACATTTTCCATGTGTCTCAGCTGAGGAGATACGTGCACGACCCGACCCACATCATTGATCATGGGTTGCTGGACATCGATGATGGGGATAAATTCATGTAGGTCCCAGTAGAAATTGAGGATCGACGGGAGCAGGTCCTACTTGGATGGTCGATTCCTATGGTGCGCATTCGTTGGCAGCACGAAAACCTCTAGGAGAGCACATGGGAGAGAGAGGCTCAGATGCGTGTACAGTACCCTCATTTTTTCCTAGTTTATGTTTTACCTTTACAGGAAAGTAAACCCTGAGGTGGGATTAATATAATGACCCAAAAATTTTAGTAAATTTTTTTTCTTAAATACTTTGGAATTTTACGTGTCTGTGGCTTCGGACAACACATGATTTCGAGGCCCGGTGTGCCTGGAATAAATTTCTGATGTTTAGATCGGGTACATTCAGTAAACGAACGACCACATTTTTATATCTTTTGAACCAGTGGTAGGAATTGAGATATGAGGGCACAGATGAACTCACAACACCGGTAATTGCTTAATGGGACCTTTACAGCAGTTTCTTTTTAAGCGGGTTGAGAATTTTTAATTGGGTAATTAGTTTAAAATAAATAAAATTGCTAGAACAATATTATTTTATGATATTGGATGTTAAAACCTCTGATGGGAAGGTGTTGGTGGGGCCCACAACCACCCAACATCCCATGTGTGTATATATGAGAGATGGGGCCCAAACGATCCCCAAACTTTCATCTCCCATAAACCTCTTTCAACTCCCCAAATAACTTCCTTAAACCCCCCCCCATTAATTGGTAAACTCCTCTTAAATTGTGTAAACTCTTCCTCTCCCTCTTTATTAATTTTATAACACATGTTAATCAATGCAATCGAACTCTTAAATTATTTAATTAAGTGTTTTTGAATTTTGTATTCTAGGAATGTTTAATTAAAATAAGGGGTAGCCTTATTTTAATTTGGTTGGAACATATTGTGTTGGGGGAAATATTTTAGAGAGAGATCTCATGAAAGAATAATAGATTTTCTCCTTTGTTCAAGTAAACCGACCTTCCAATGAAGAATAACGTCTAGTTCGATGAAGAATGCCGGTTCCATGAAGAACGATCGATGCACTTTCCTTTCTTTTCTCTGTGACAAGTGAGGAGACGTCGCTTCCTCCTCGGACGCACTCCTACGTTGCCTACAAATCATTTCCCCGTGATGCCGTCTTCTTCGACACCCGACGTGCGACGTCAATTATCGAGGTATGGGTTATGATAAATTTTAATGGATTAAAATTGTGCTTCGATTCGTCGTTGTATAACTTTAATTGTCTCGGCCTATTGCTATCGCTTATCATGGAGGGCGCGGGCTGAATGAACACAGCCTGATGAACCACCGTTTGATCTTGTTTAATTATATGGAATCGACTATCGGAGGCCGAACGCAGAAGAGACCGGCATGGCAAGGGATGCCGTCACACATGCAAAGAAAAGCTGTGGCCAAGCGGGATGCGGCAAAGGAAGCACAGCGCCAGCGCGCAGTGTCGGGGATGCAGAGCCGTGGCCAGTACAGGCCATGGTGGAGGAAGCCGACATCGTCACGCCCGCTGTGTAGCAGGATCCGGGGCCCACTTTGCGGGCTGCTTTGGTGGAAGGATTGGACGACCTATCTTCCGGCCGAGCGGAGCAAAGCCGCGGTGCCCGGTGGGAGCCATGCCGGATGAGGCACGGCTCGCCCATGCGGGCCGCTTGCGCCAGAAGGTTGGCCAACTCCAGCCAGATGGTTAGGGAGGGCGGCGCCGCTAGTTCGGGCAGCCGGGGTGCCGCACCCCCCTTCGGACAGCTCGGCCCACTGGCTGAGCCAGCCGGGCCACGCGTTGTTGGGTTGTGCCCAACCGATCCATTCCTAGCCGGGCCGCATAGAGCTGGGTCGCGCCCTGCCGGGACGGGCCGTGCCTCACCGGATTGGGTCGCGCCTCTTCAGGCTGGGCCGTGCACCACAGGACGGGCCGCGTGAATCTTCGGGCCAGTCTAACACCCCTGCCAGGTCGGTCCTGTCAAAACTGGGTTAACTCGACCCGCCATCCCACTGGGCTTAACAGACCGTGCCTGTTATTCAATTAAAAGTGAATAACTTAACGACCGCACGTCCAATAGACGCGCTGTCTGTGGCACTGGGATCCTTTCGATGAGGTGGTACTTTTTCGATAATCTAAGTGAGTTTTAAGAATCCTTGGAAAATAGCTGGGTTTGGAACGAATATATTTATATACAGGCCTTTGGAACGAGGAAGCCACTATCTCTCAGACAGGGCGTCCGATTGATGCACCATTTGTCACGTTAGGTTCCTTTTGACGAGACGGAACTTCGGGATACTTCAACTCAAGACTTAGTGATAGTTGAAGTATCGACCCCTTTACTCGAGGAGTAGACCATCCTGGAATTGAGTATGCTCTGTGCAGGAACCCTAGAGCTGGATGTGAATGCGACAACTACCATGATGGGATCGTCTGTGGGTTCGACGACGAAGATGACTATACTTGGATCCTATGTGAGTTCGACAGCGAGGACGACTGTACTTGGATCCTCCATGGGTTCTACAGTGATGACGACTGTACAAGGATCCTATGTGGGTTCGGCAGTGATGGTTACTGTACTAGGATCCTATGTGGGTTCGGCAGCGATAACTTCTGTACTTGGATCCTACGTGGGTTCGGCAGAGGAGATGATTTAGTGGCTATATCTAATCATCTCCACCCCTCTTTGTGAGTAGTATACATGTGTGAGTTGATTCTTGTCATTCAATCATTTTCATTGATGTGATTGACTTCGTTCCTGTGTGGACTGGGTTGTGCTTGGGCCCGAGAGTAGGAGCCAAACTGAAATTGATAACATAGGTATATGTATGGAAATATACCTAAGTAGGGTTGGTTGATTCTTCATGTTTGTTTCTTTTCCTTTTTGGTTGATCCTTCATGGATTCTGGGAAACCTTCAGGGTCTCGGGGTCCCTACTAAGTATCATATACTCACCCCTACACGGGCATTGCCTGCACAACATTTTGTTGGTTACAGACTACAGACAACACTGATCGTGGTTGAGGCTTGTGGAGTTAGATGTTATACGGAGGTGGACCACCTGGAGGGACGTACACAGAGTGGACGGAAGGACCGAGGTACCGACGAGTCTATCTGTACCCACCAATGAGGTGGGAATTCCGAAGGATGACTCAGTGTTTTCCGCTTCACTTTATTGCTGTTGTACTTTCCTTTTCAGTTCTACTATACTTTTAGTTGGGTTCGTACACTGGTCCATTTACTTTTCATCATTTACTTTTGTACTCAGTTTTAATTAGTTCTTACTTAACATGCGTACTCTATTGTGTTTGTTTACTTATATAAAGGCAATTCCTTCCCTTTTTATCGGGATTTACGCCTTTGGTGCTAGTTGCCTGCCCCTGGCCTATGGAAGGCGGGCTTGGGGTAGCCAGAGCATGGGCCCCGAGGACGGGTCGTGACAATAAATGGATGATAATATTTTTTATCAATAACATAATAACAAGAAATCATACTAATTGATGAGATTGAAACATAAAATCATTACCAAATTGGAAACATTGAATAGTAAAAACCATGAAGGAGTAAAACAATGGAACATAAATTATTGTGAGATATAATAAATTCCTGATATTACATTAAAAATGAGATTTATATACTCTACGTGAAGTAATATAGTTTCATAACATAACATGCATATCATAGAAGGAAAATTGAGATAAAAATACCCTTATAACTTTGGTAACATGCGAATCATAAACCATGTGAAACATAGATACTAAAATGGATATTGAAATCCCAATAATTTTCCTGAAATGAATAATAAAATAAATTTAGGGATATTATATAAAAATGAAAAAATAAATAGGAGGGGAATATGGAATGTGTCCTATATAAGTAAAAAACCTCAGACATAAATCCCTTTCCCAATGTCTTGACTTCCGTTGTCAACATTCAAAATTCATGTATAATAAATATAAGTATATTATATATAAAAAATTTTATACTAAATTAAAGTATTAATATATATCTTAAAATATATTATTTTTTATGACTTTTTTATTAATTTATTTATAATTTCATTTTAATGTCATGTTTCAGGAAATAACTACACTGTTTTTCATGTTTGGTTGGACATTTAATTTTTTGTCCTCTTACATAGATTATGGTTTCATAATCTCATGAATGTTAAAAAGCATATAAATATAATATATATTCATTTTTAGTAATTCATTAAATTTAGTTATAGAGAATAAAATATACCATTCTTGGAGACAGTAGATCATACAAACACATGAAAAGTGTTTCAATTTTTGTATGCGATTAAAATAAAGTAAAGTAAATGATTTATATTATCATTACTGAAAAATTATTTTTTAATATATATCTCATTTTTTATTAAAAACATTCTATATAAATTACATATAAATTGGGAATGAATCACATTGCTTTATGAGGTTGTAGTTCGCCGTACACATGATCGATGTCATCATATTTCCAAAAAATGATGAGATTGAAGGTGTAATGACCCAAATTTTTTACATTAAATATCTCTTCTTTAGTTATATTATATAGTATCAAAAAATATATATCGTATAAATCACAAAAAAACATTATTCTCATAAATTAATAAAGAAATAAGTGATATTCATAAAAATTAAGGAACCTATATCGCTGAAATACTAACCTGAACCTTTTAACAAAAACATGAACATTATGATTATTAATCTAGAAAATAGAATATGAATTCACTTATAGAGGTATAAGACTAATTAAATCAAATTATAAATGAAAAATGATATAATTTTTTCATATTATAAGTAAATAAATGTTATAAAAATCAAAAATTATGTGTAGGGAGTTTCTTTGTAAAAATTAATTGATTATTTAAAATTTTACAATTATTATATTTATAAAAAATACTTTTTTTACCTAAAATAGATTAAAAAGATAATATTTTTTTTGTTATCATTATATGATAAATTTATGGGGAGTTAATTAATTTTTCAATGTGTTATAAAATCAATAATAATAATAATATTTGATTTTTTCAAATAAATTATTATTTTATTTAAAAATTAGTTTTATTATATTTAGATTTTTTATATATAATTGAGTCAATTTTGGAATTCTAAAAATTAGAAAAATAGTCGGCATATCATTTTTGGGATTTTTCAAAAATAATTGTATTTTTGTTTAATAGTGAAATACGGTAATCTACGGTATAAAATATTATAAGTTAAAGAAAATATTTCATGTGTAAATTACGATTTAAGAACTTCAGTCGGGAACATTATTCACTAATTAATGTATTTTTTTTGTGGAAATCAAAACTATTCATATACTTGATCCAAAATAATCAACTAATGAATAAAATAATTAAAAAACACCCCTCCTCTCCACTATATATACCACCCTTCACCATCTATTGTCCTCATAGTTTACTAGCATTAGAGAATATCCAAATTGTACCCAATACTCTTCAAAATACCCTCCCCCATTTATTGAAGCTTTTTATCAACAAAATAAAAAAACCATTTTCCCAAAGGAGGTTCTAAAGGATAAAAATTTCAAGAGGTAAAATCCTCTTTCAATTTCTACAATTTTTAGTTGAATTTTTTTTCTTTTATTATTATATCCACACTTACCCTTATTCAAGTGACATGATAAATCTATTATCATATATATACTGTAATTTTTTTGATTAAATTTATTAATCAATCATCAAATCTCAACCCTATTCCATTTATTCTAAAATTCAAAACATTGTTCGTGGTGCGTCGATTTACTGCCATCAGGGACATTGCATCTTCATTTTCCATAAACTCCTTCAAGGCTGGTTATAAGACCATTGTAATGGTTAAATATTATTTTATTATACATATTATAAGTTATATAATATTTTTAATTTTTATATTAAAAATTGATATATGCCCGTTATTGTCAGAATAACATCCAAAATAAATAAAATCATTTTATTTAAGGTTTTATATAATGTATAATCATAATACCATATATAAAAATAATATATAATACCATTTAAACATCGTTATGTTCATCAATAACTTATAATTTCAATTATATAGAGCTTTCACATTTTAAATGAACATTCATTCTTGTAAACAAGTGAACCGATCATGAGAACTATGAAAACGAACACACCAGAATGATGAAATTAAAATATATAATTCATCATAATGTCCAAACACAAACATAATAAAATTATAATAAATTAAATTCTATTATATTAGGTAATTTATTTTTTTAATTAATGGATATAATTTTGTTTTTTATGATATTAATGTGATGAAAGCATTCAGACATAAGGTAAGGGTATTCTAGAACCCAGCTCACTTTTATTTGGTTATTCCACTTTAATTCCAAATTTTTGAGTGCATGTTATTTTAATATTTTTAAAACAGAATATCATTATTCAATACTATTAATTAGTAGGATATAAATTTTTTAAATCCTTTTTTATGAAAAGTATAATTATTTTCCAATAGAACACTTCTTTCCAGTTCACATATTCAATCCTCATTAGTTTATTTATTCTTCACAAAACTATAATGGATATTATAAATATATATTTTCAAATAATCATTTGGGAACACAATACTATATTCATAAATGTATTATTTATTAAATAAAATCCATTTCATTCCATGGTTTATCTTATATCAAGGATTGATATACATTTTTGTGGCATGAATGATTATTTAATATTAAAGATGTGATTGGTGCGCCAAAAATTATATGGTGAGCAAATACATTTGGTAATCTCATTTATATCATTATATGATGTAAATTATGTATTAAAATGATGATATCATTGTTCATAATGATGCTTTTTTGATTATTCACATATTTTATGTGTGAACACGATGCTAGATTTGTTGAAAACTATGTGTGATATTTACCACTATGACCCTCCGTGTCATTTTTATATACTTCCACATTATAGGAAATTATCAAATGATTCAAATCATGATAATTATGACGATCAGTTTTTTGATAATGATAATTATTATTCTCACCCCATGTTATATTGACTCGTTTTTTATTTATCCAATTATTGGGATTGTATCTCACCACTTTTGTTGATGTATATCATTAAGTGGTTATATGTACTAAATAAAAAAAGGTGGGTCATATACAATTTATATAAGGAGGAATAAAATTAATGTTTTTTATTTAAATTTTACTAATGGTTTTAATTTTCCCTTGAAACCAATCCTTTGGATCCTAGTTGTGTAACATTTTTATGTTATTACTCTTTAATATGATGTAATAGTTATGTAAGAAATCTAGGGTCAATATAGTTAGTATTAGAGAAAATTTCAGTTAATTCATTAATTCAAATTAGAGAACATTAGTAAAAATCCTTAGTATGAGATTAAGTAAGCACCCCAAGAAGTATTATTTTAGAAAAAATCTAAACATAGTGACCTTATAAGATATTTTGATTGAGTAAATTTCACAAAGGAATAAATTATTTATTCAAAACATATTGAATAATATTATTCTCAAATATTTTATATTTTAGAAAATAGTGGAAAAAAGAAGTAACCATTCTAATTACTCATTCGAGGTAAAATTCAGTGAATTCTTGAATAATATCCCTAATTACATGGGAGACGAAGTTCAAAATTTTATAGAAATGAATACCTATTTTTCTCAGGATTTGAACTACAACCTTAACAATGTGGATCATCCACCATCGCATATGAAGGAGAAACTGTATATAACGTTTTTTATGTGGAAACAACCACCAGGGTTTAGTGGATATTTCAATCCATTTGTTAAGGAACAGTTGGTCAGTTAAATGGAGAAGATATTTTCTATTATTCTCTATTCTGAGACAGATAAGGTGACTCTGGTCGTTTATCATTTAGATGGATAAGTTGATTAATGGTGGTCAGTGATGAATAACACCAAACCAAAGGACTAAATATAAATGATAGAGTGGGGGAACATTAAGAAAATATTTCTTATCAATTACTTCCCCTGAACTATTTAAACAATGACGGAAACATAATTCGTTGAGAAGAAGAAAAAGGATGATGAATATGTCATAGAATATGAGGAAAATTTCTTGGGTATTTCACGGTATGACTTGGGTTTTATTATAAATAGTTATATAAAAATAGAGAGATTCAATAGGGGTTTAAAACAAACCATTTTAAAAGCTCTAGCTACTCAATACATTAGGAGTTATGATGAACTTTTTTGATGTTTTTTCAGAGTGAAGATAGAGGTTGGAAAAAGATTCCATGGGTATAGACATATGAACATAAATATTTATCTTTAAGATTTAGTATCTAATAGAATATATGGAAAGAATTATCAACAACTCACAAGTCAAAAATGTTGGAAGAATCCTCGTGGGAATAACCTCAATGGGATGAGGAAATACTATTAGCTTGGTAGAGATGGCCGCCAAGCTCCGAAATGTTAAAGAGATAAAAAGAAGGGGAAAATGTTTTTGATGAAAGGAGATAACCACCCATTGTTCATTACATCAATTTTAGGGTGAATGAGAACTATCCATGTGAGTTCACTAAACCTTGAGTCCCCATGGGTAATCAGTGTCTTCCGAAACCAAATCCAAAGGAGCAAGGGAAAGAGTATTCCTTCCCCACCACTGAACTAGAGAATCTGAATAAAGTCATACAAGGTACAAATCATATTCAATCAATAATGGATTTTTTTTATTCTAGTTATACACATTACTTTCTATCACTCAAATTTTCTAGAAATATTTATTCAAATCCATGAATCCTTCATGTAGAGATATCTGTAAAAACACATGGTGGTGGGATCAATGCATCCCAACTATTGGACTCTTCACCTAGGCATATGAGGGAAGATTATTAATGTGAATATCAGGGTAATTCCCCCCGTGTAATTCTATGATATAATATGAATGTATTATATCTCATTATATAGAGCACATTTCATCTATTGGGAAAGGAAATATCATTTCAAATTCTAAACAATCCCAGGATCCTCTTCAAATTAAAGTAAGACAATGAATCTTCATCAGAATATCATTCCATGGTGTGAGTATTTATTCCATATGAAGAAGGATACCTTGCTCCAATGGTTCAATCCAAGAAAGGTACCATCTAGGTGGAAATTACCATTGTGGGGGAATAGAGTGAATTATTTCCCGAAGTGTTACATAAAATTCCCACAAATCGTGAGGCAGAGTTATCAATAGAACACATACATTGAGGTACTTTGATCAAAAAAAAACATCCCTATAGAATATAAAAATAGAGGATTTGAGAAAGTATCTGTAAGAGAATTAGGAAATAGGGTTTATATTCCCTAGTGAATCACATTTGGGTGAACCATTTATCTTTGTAATGAAAAAGGATACATCAATGCTGTAGTATATCAATTATTTGTAACTCAACATGATCACTATAAAGAACTTGTATCATCTTCTAATTATTGATGAATTGTTCGATCAACTATGAAAAAATCAATAATTCTAAAAGGTATATCTTCATTATAGATATCATAAACTAAAGGTTAAGATGGAAGATATTATGAACATGACTTTCTGTAAAATGTATGGGCACTACGATTTTTTTAGGGATACCCTTCAGACAAAACAATTTCCATGTAGTATTCACTAATTTTATTAATAAACACAATAGATTATAAATTTAAAAATTTATGGTATTATATATCACTGATATTATCTTATACTCTAAGAGAAAATAGGAACATAAATATAATACCATGATTATGTTGTAGACATTATGGAAGGATAATTTTACTCCATATTATTCATGTGTGACTTTGGGACACAGAAAGTCACATTCTTGGGAAACAAGATCAATTGTGAGGGTGGACCCTTCCAAAAAAAAATTTTAGTAATTGCCCAGAACAACTAGTTTCATATAAATCTACATTTTTATTTCATTAGATGGGTACTACAAATATTTTGTGAGAAATGTATCATAATTTTCCAGCCTACTATCATTATTAACAATGAATGGAGTAAAGTATTTCTATATGGAAGAATTTGATGAATGATTTAAAGATATAAATAAGAGGTGGATCATTACACCAATACTCACATTACCATCAAGTGGAGGATGTTTTGTGATATACAGTGATGATTCAATGAAATTAATGAGTTTTATTGTCCAGTAAAATGATATAGTGAGAGAATATGCCTCATGAAATTGAAGAAAATTGAGAAGAACTACCCAACACAAGATCTAGAGCTAAAAACTATGTTTTTTACTTAAAAATCTTTCATCACACACTATATGTTGAAAAATGTGACATATATACCAACTACAATAGTATAAATTATATATTCACACATAATGAAATCAACATGTGTCATAGGAAATGGTTGAAGGTAATCACGAACTACAACTGGTCTATCTAATATCATCTTGGGAAGGAAAACAAGGTAGCTGATACTCATAGAAGAAAATAACCTTCTACTCTATCCATGATGCCAACTGAGAAATACAATATCTTAATGTAAATGCAATGGATGAAATTGTAATTCATAATAGTTGAGAATACATACTACCTTTCACAAATGATTTACCAACCATCTATCCAATATAAATTCAAGGATACAGAAAGGGATGATCTTGAGCTTCAAAAGATGGTGAATGCTGTAAATGAAGGGAAGATACAATAGTTTCATTTCAATGATGATGGTATGATTTAGTTTGTAATGAGGTTGTGTGTATCTTAATCACCTAAGATAAAGAATTATCTATTGTATAATGTACATAGTTCAACCTTTTCCAACAATCATGGAATTACCTAGAAGTACCATGATATCTAATAAGACTTAAGGTGGCATAAAATGAAGTAGTATATTTCCTAATATATATCACAGTGTTAGGTAATTTATCAAGATAAATTATTGAGATATAATTCCTAAGTGATAATGGAACCATCACCAATACGCATATGTATATTTGATAATTTCACTATGGACATTGTCACTTGAATCCTGAAGTCATCTAATAGAAACAGATAGATATGGTTTGTAGAGAATCCACTCACAAAGACAACCCAATTTATCTCTATTGAGGAATATATATCTCTTGAGAATCATGCTATGTTATATGTGAAGGAAGTGGTGAGGTTGCATGGGGTTCCACTTCTTATCTCCTCTAATCATCATCCATTAATTCAATCTAAATTTTGGATAAGTATTCAAAATCATTTTTGTACAAAATGGAATATCATCACGACCTATCACCCCAAACTGATGACTAATTTGAAATAACTATTCTAATGTTTGATGAAATTATAAAATCCTTCCTAATGGAATTCAAAAGTTGATGGGATCAGAATATCCCATTGGATTAGTTATCATAAATCAACTTCTCTCATTCAATTATTCATATGGATCCATATGAAGCATTGTATCTAAAGGAATGTATAAATACAACCAGTTGAGATGAAATTTGTGAATGAAAGCTACATGGAACTGATGTTGTGAAAGATATTATATAGTGGTTTAAAACCCCTCAATAACACAACAATGATACTCATAGTTAGAAAATGATCAATGTTGACAACCACCGATGGGACTTGGAGTTTGACGTTGGAGATAACGTCTTCATTCAAATATCACAATTGAAAAGATTCAAGCTGTTTGGAATGAAAGGGAAGAATATCCCAAGCTGGATTGGCCAGTTTTAGATCCTTAATCACATAGGACCAGTTTCTTATCATCTTCCATATCCAAAAAATATGGATTATGTTCAATACATAGTCCTTGCCTCTCTCCAGAAGAAATACTTACCTGATCCCTCACATGTACAAATTCAGAAGCTAGTAAAACTATAGAACAACCTATCATATGAATAATAGACAATAAATATCTAGGATGGAAGAGAAAAAGTCCAAAAAAAAGGAAATCACCTTTTCAATGTGTCATGGATGAGTTATATGTATGAAGAGGTGATGTGGGAACCAAAGGAAGCAATGAAAGAGAAATACCCTCACATGTTTCACCCTATTTTGTAAAATGTAATTTAGATGGTTATATTTTAAATGGAAGGAAGAATTTATTGAACCAGACTTTATCAAATGAATTTTCATTCTTATAATTATATTATATTGTATAAAATAGATACATACCATATATATCCCATCAAAAACATTATTCTTATAAGTTAATAATGATATTAGTGATATTAATATAAATTAAAGAAATTCTACCCATGGAATAATAACATAACCCTTGTAATGGTAACATGAACATTAGGAATAGTTTTCAGGGAAATAGAACAGTAACCACACTTATTAATGTATAAATAAAATTTAGGTATTTAATAAAATTGAATATGATACAATTATAGAATTTTATAATAAAATTAATGTTTCAAAAATGAGAAATTGTTTATTGGTACTTTTGTAAAACATAAATGTTTAATTAAAATTTTATAATTAATATAATAATTACAGATGAAATTTACCTTCTTTAAAGAGATTCATAAATTAATATATTTTATCTTACAATTATTGAATAAATTTATTAGACCATAATTATATTTTTAAAGTGTTGTAAAACCGATTATAATAATAAAATATGTATTTTTCAAATAAATTATTATTTTATTATAAAAATAATTTTATCATATTTAGAAAAAAAGAATCATAAAATATTGACCATTTTTTTAGTTCCACATTTCTTAAAATGGATAGGGTGAATGTTTTGGATTTTTCTAAAATAGTTGAATTTTTGGTAAATAGTGAAATACATAAATTTATTTAATAAAACATTATATGTTAAATACACTAACTCTTGAGTCCTTATTATTGTAAGAACCATACTATCAAAATCTCTTAATATATTAACTATATTTATTAAAGGGAGTCAAAACAATTAATATTATTGAGCAATAATAATAAACTAATGAATAAAATAGTCAAAAAACACTCCTCTCGTACCATATAAGTACCACCCTTCACCACTATTCACCTCACACATTCTAGGACTTTAAAAACATAGATATTCTAAAAAATATTATTCCCATGACCCTTCCACATTTCCATGATAATTTGGCCCCAAAAAAAGTCCAAGCCATTTTTTTATATGGAGGTTCTATAGGGGAAGATGTTTAAGCGGTAAAATCTTATTCCGATTGCTTTTGTTATATTTTTTCCATTTCTTTTAATATTTTTATCCTATCATATCCTCCACTTAACCAAGTTACATGATGAATCATATAAATTACATATAGTTTAATTATAATTTTTTATGTAATGATGAATCATCCAATCTTTTTCCTCTTCCATTTATTCTAAAAATGAAAACATCGCATGTGATGTGTCGATTTACCGCCTCCCTGGACGTTGGATTTTCATTTTCCATTGACACATTAATTTGTACTAATAAAAAAATCATAATCATTAAATATTATATATATATATATATTATATGTTATAAAATAATTTACAACCAATATATACATAAAATGGTGTAAGTTCATGATTATTGTAAAAAATGCCAAAATAAATTAGATCATTTTATTGACCATGTTATCTAATGAATCATCCTCATACCACATATAGAAATGATATATAAAACCATTTAATCTTTTTTAATCTCACTAATAACTTATAATTTAAATTTTTGATAGCTATAATAGTTTTACATGATGTTTGATACCTGTATACAAGTGATTGGATCATGAAATCCAAGAAAACGAACACTCCTAAACGATGAAATTGAACTATATAACTCATCATAATGTTCACAAATGAACATAATAAAGTTACAATAAATCAAATACATTTATAAGAGGTTATAAATTTAATAGAAATGAATTTAATTTAATTTTATAGGTTATTAAATTTATTAAAACCTTTATACATATTGTTAGGGGATTCAAGAATCCAACTCCTATTCTGTGAGTTATTCAACTTTCATACCATATTTCAATGTGGATTTTCTATGAATATTATAAAAAAATCATTTTTCTCCCAATTTTTTTGGTATATACATGGTTCAAATCTAATTTTATTAAATATTTATTGATTTTAAACAAGTACTATTCAATCTAATTCACATCTTTACTCCTCTTGATATTATTTCATATTTACTCAAGTGTGTTGGTTCTCATAAAAAATATATTTTTAACATTATCATTTTGGAAAAAAAATATTCATGAGTTTATTATTTATTAAGTTAAACCTATTCCATTCCAAGTGTTATTTTATATCAAATATTGATATATGTTCTATGTATAATGCACAGTTATGTAAATGTTATGATTGGACGGGTGCACCCAGAATTATATATTGATCCAATTGTTTAATTATTCTGATGTTTCTCATGAGATAATGTGAAATATTCTTGAAAATTATGATATCTTTTTTTTCACAATAATAATTTTATGATGATTTAAATATATTATGTGTTGACATGATTCTAGATTTGTTCACAACTATGTGGGCTATATGAACACTATGACCTGATGTTTCATATTTATGCATTACCACATTCCATGCCTTTAAAAAATGATTCCTCTCATGATCATAATGATTATAACATTATTATGTTATTATTATTATTATTATTATTATTATTTTTATCACCCACTGTTATATTTATTCACATTCTTATCTATCTTCTTACATGTCATTTAGGTCACCACATTCATTGTTGTATATCCTCAAATGATTACTTGTAATAAAGATAAAATGAGGGCCACTAAGAATATATAGAAGAAGTAATTACATTAATTTTTTTATTTTGTTAACATCAAGTATATTCTTAATTTTCTTAAGACACTAAACCTTTGGGACCATGTTCTGTAATTATTTTATGTTTTTTTATTTATTATATGAATTAGTTATATAGGGAATGTTGGATCAATATAAAATTTATGTGAAATATATTGTTTTAAAAATATTATTGACATCATTAGTATCATATATAAATAATAAAGCAATCATTATGTCTAGAAATAAGAGGTTTTAATGGAAAATAAATGACACTAGTTTATGAGGCGGTAGTCTACCATACCCAGGAATGATGATTTCATATCCCATTAGATGGAAGTGAAGATAGTTTTAGGTAATTAACATAACATTAAAAAAATTATTTATATGTTTGATAAGTAGGTTATTATACTTTCATGGTATAATAATAATTGAAGGAGGAGTATGGTGAAATGAAAAAATTCTTATTGATGAACATTATGTATTCATAAGGTGTCTTCATAAGGTTTTCCCCAAAAATATTCCTCGGTTGTATTTATGTACAAAATAAAGCTTTTATGAAGAGATTATTTATGTTTTAAATTTCTTTGGTTAGGTATTTGATTAAAAAAATGGTTTTATGGTGTGACGAAGTGAGTATAAGGAGTGGAGTTTTATAAGTGAGTTGAGTGATCCACTTGTATTTTTTTAAAAAGAATGAATTAAACCAATTTTTTTTCCATGTGACATGTTTATAAAAAAATTATTCTTTTGAGTGGAATTTATAAGGTATAAATATGGAAAACAAAAGGGGTACATAAATTTTTTTGTTTATTATTTATCCTTTTCATTTTTACCCTCGTAAAACCCATTTTTACCGTAACTATGTTAAATAAATTTTATTATTTTCACGATTTATTTTAGTAAAAAATTAATTTGACCATTTTAGATGATATAAATTTTTATTACACTCAATCTAGAATCCATTTTTCAATATTCAATTCACATAACATTCAAATTTTAATTTAAAATTAATCCCATATAATAGATGTGGAAGCGAGGTTTTAAAGAGAAAATGTACACCAGTTGCAACTTTTTTATGTTAAAATTTCACATAAAATTTAATAAAAAGATAAAAATTTCAATAATATATCTATATTTTAACTAATTTTACTTTTAAAAAAATTAAAATAAAACTAATCTTTATTAATAAACTAAATTAAAAGGTGGTTTTCAATTAAAATTCAGTATTTTTCATTATTCATCAAAAAATGAATCCTTTCAAAAAAATCACAATACAGTCTCCCCAAGATAATTTTGATAATAATATTTAAGAATTTATTTTTATATTAGGAAATTAATTTTAATAAATTTAAAATATTTATTTTTATTATTGTTTAAAAAAGTCATAGAAACCTTTAAAAAAATAATATTTTTTTAATATTTAAGAACTATACTGAAAATTATGTATTTTACTATTAATATATTATCATTATATAATGAAATTATACATAATATTTTAGAATTAATTAAAACTATTAATATCACAATTTTCACCAAATAGTTTATAAAAGCCGGACCTAAATAACTATATTAAAAATTTATCGCGGTTTAAAAATACGAGTTGTATGTAATGCAATCTAAACAAGGTTATGTGTTTATCAAAAGATTAATATAGTGTTTCTGGTAACTCCATATATCAAAAAAATTTAATTTATTAAAAATTATAAATCATAAATACCCAGGGAGTTACATTTTACTATGCATGGAATAATAATAAATCCAATTTTATACTTACAAAAAATTTCTAAAAATGGATTTTGTTGCATTTATCACAATAATATTAATCTAAAATTCTACAAATTTTAGAATTTTATTCCATTAAAATGGATTACATATTTTAAATAAGCATATCTAATATAATCTATATATTCAAATTTTCTTTTGGTTATAATGAATTGTAAAAAGAGTAAAATCAGGTTCCAACAGTTAGGGATATATGGGTTAATCCACGGTTAACATAAGATATATGGTTTAAAAAACCAAAAAAAAATAGATTAATTTTTATTATTTAATGGTATTTTTAACTTATCAATTTTTCCTTAGAATGGTTTCAAAATTGGAACCATCGCACTTGATTAATACATTAATATATTTTATTTCTTTGAAAAATTCAATGTGTGTCCCACCTTCCTTTATAATATTACACCACTTAACTTATATTTATCCCATGTCATGATCCTTATATCATGGTAAATCAATAAAATTATCCATTCATAATGTCTCTCCCACATACATGAGTTATTTAATCAAAATATTATCTTTTAATGGCTTAATGTGTATGTAAAAGGAGGTTTGTCAAAAAAGTGGTGTGTCTTTTAGTTGGGTTCTTTCAATTTTATTTCTTCTTCCACTTATTCTAAAACTAGTGTATCTATCATAAAATTATGACTCAAGAATAATATATATTCTTTGATTTTATTTTTGTTTAATAATTATCATTCATGTCCTTTCCATCGAATGGGAAATGATTGTATCACTCATGTGTATGTGTGGACTACTGCCTCTATAAAATGATATAAATAATTTTATATCACCATCATTCATGGTTTTTTATTATAAAGAATTTAATATTTATACATTATATATTTGATTAATTTATTATTTTTAAATTATATTTTCTTATCAACCTTGTTACCTTTCCATATATTTAAAAATGATAATGCCACTCGTGGGTATGTTTGGACTACCATCTACAAACAATAATGTGATTAATTTTTCATCACCGATTTATATGAATAATTATAAAATTATATCTATATAATAGATTGGATACATATTTAGTGATTAATATTATGTATATTATTAAACCATGACCAAGGTGTAATTACTAGAACCATTAAACTGAGTCATGCATGGAAAATAGACCAGTTTGTTACAAATGTTTTTCTAAAATAAAAAATTGTTAATAAATTGGTGATTGGAAATTATTGAAAAATAGAACATAGTATTTAATATATGATCACTATTATATAATTTATATATATTCAATTAATATTTAATCTATAGTATATTTGAACATTTATTATGAATTATGGGACCTAAGGTAAGGGTTTTTGTAACATTCATGATTCCATTCTGGAGAATCTACGCTAAATATTTTTTGAAGGAATTCGTAGTTATAAAATTTAGAACTCATATATTTTATTTCCCTTTTTTTATTGCTAATTTTTTTACTTGTTCCATTTCCTTATATTTGGTGCCTAATATGACTCAGAAGTTTTTTTAACTAAAATAATTCTTTATTTCCTTTTTGGATGATGACCTTTTTCTTCATAGACTATTAAATTTATTTTTAGTGTTGTTACATATAATTTAAATTTTATAATATTGGTAATTTTTACAACCATTTAAATGTTTTAAAAAGTAATATTTATAATGAAAATATTCTCTAAAAATTTAATTTTTACTTTTATAATTATTTTAATGGAATTTTTCTTTTAACATATATGACAAGAATACAATATCCTTCTATTATAATCATTATTTTAATTTATTTTTCCATTTTTTTTCCAATGAGAATTATTTTCTCATTATCAAATGAAATTTCAGTTTAAATCTTATCAAATAGAAATTATATTTTCTCATTATTTTTGAAGAAAGGCTTGAATGATATATTATATACATTTTTCATCTATATTAATATAATTTAAAGATCATTATTCTTCATTGTGGATATGATATTTTGATACCATTAACATTCTATACCTTGATGGAATGTGATGATAATGAATTAAGGATGATTCTATGAATGTTTTTTTATTTTCCATGGGCTAATTATGTTATTATAAATCCATTATGATAATCATTTCAATTCCATTTTTTTTGTCATAAAGTTGTAAAATTATTTTGAAACTCATTTTCTGTCCACAGGTTATGATGTCATTATATGATAATACTATAAATATTTTATGATCATGTTGCACATATATGTACGGTTTTTAATATGAGACTTTTGGGAAAAATATTATATATCCCTTCGATGTATTAAAAAATGAATGATATCTTAAAAGATAATAAGCATTTGAATGGGGATTGAATGTAGTTAAGTAAGAGACACTATCTACTATTATAGTATTCAGAGTGAATCATGAATTAATAAATGATGGAATGTGGAGGGAACCCAATCCGATATTATTGTCATAAAAGTGATCCTTGAATAATTAAATGATATAAAATTCTTATGCGTATTCCAAAAATCCTTTGTCTAATATTTATGATTTGATTTCATGGGTCATGATTGATTATTAATGATTCAACAATCTTATGTATTATTTATTTTAATTGACAATTTATTATTCCATGATTAGTGATTAATGTTAATTGATTGAATAGGTATAATTATTTAACGTTATAATCCTTTTATCATAAAATTGTACATACCTTATGCTCACATACATTCATTTATTGATATGTCATATGTTTAAGAAATATAATATCACTATTTCTTATTTTTATTTCCATAGTTTTTGATGAAATATTTTATGTATTGTATGTATATGAAGAGTAATACATGATATTATATTTATTGGTGATGTTGAAGATATTTTAATAATAATAAGATTATGTATCCATTATTTAAAGACACTGAAATAATTTGTATATAGGTAATCGACTATTATAATATATATCCAAAATGATGTAATATATATATGTGTGTGTGTGAAATTATTAGTCCACTTTAGTTGGTATCATAGTGAAGTTAAATTATTTATGGAGATTTTTATTATACAACTCTTTTGAAAAATCTAAATAGATGTCCATGTTTCTGAAAATATACTAAAACATTGGTAAAGTTGAGATTGTGTGGTCATTCGAGAAAATACATCTCTGTCTAAATAATGGAATCTGGATGTTGAATTAACATATATTCACCTTTAGGTAACATCTTTAAAAGGTGGATATTGAGTAGTACATCATTCATCACTAGTGCATGACGAGTGGGTATAAGACTTCCCACCTAGCTGGAAACTCTTACGGGCTATGCATGGGTTATTTAAAAATTTTTGTGTGAACCATTATAAAGGATTTGAATAAATTAGGACCACTAAAAAACATTATTAAACATAATGTGTAATATATTGAAATGAAGTTTTCACTATTTACACATTATATAATTTTTTTCATTATCACATTCTCATTCATGATGATTATTGTTTCTAACATAGTGATTATTGGTTTTAGGCATTTTATGGATTGTGAATTAATCATGTTAATACATAATTTTATGTCTAATGAAATTAATATCATTTTGGGAAACCAAATGATGTTGGAGGTGGGATGTAAAATCTTTCATCTATGCTCAACCAAATATCTGAAGCTACGAACAAGAACAGGAGTCCTACTAAACATAGAAACTACCAATGGATGGAAAGACTCATTTTGACTGTTTTGTGAGGAAATCAAATCCTTCCTTCAATGGTTTCTATTATACACTAATTAATGATAAATTGATCAATACATTTGAAAATATATTTTTCATTATCCAATACTGAAAATAAGTAAATGTTTTCCAATAACAGTATTGATTAGAAGGAAATATAGATAAGTGGTATAATCTTATCAATAATATGGGGCAATACAATGAATTGGATTTCCTGATAAAGGTGGATATTAAAAAGTTATTCATTAGAATGTATTTTCCCTCTCATATTATTGGGAAAATGTAAATGGGATTTATATACCTAAAGAGAAATGATGAGGAATCTTTTAATACCTATGAGGGAAACTTCACAGGACTTTCATTGTATGCATCCGATTTAATCAACAATCCTAATAGAAAATATGAATGATTTTTTAGTAGCATGAGACCATGTATTTGAATGTAATTAACTAAAAGATAATTTTATAGATATGAAGAAATCATTTGATGTTCTCTTATTATGGATAAGGAAGTTTATGACGATTAGTGTTCTTATGGTTTTTAGGGATAAAAAGAGAGAGATGGAATTTGGAGGAAATTGTAATATTAAAACACATGCATGACAAAAAAAATTTTCTTCATGTCATATGTGTAGAATGATTCATGTAGTAAATATTCTTATGGGGTATGTTAAATGATTTATTTATGTAAAAGAAGATAATAGACAAAAAGAATGATGATGTGATGTGAAGCAACTATTAAATGAAAGGAATGGTGAAAATGATTAACCAAATGGGGGATCCATAATACAATTTAATAATTTCATATATTATAGTCATTAGACCAATAAGTGCATGAATACAAGGGTTACAGGTGAAAATTAGTGCATGTAAACTCTTAAGAAAAGAGATAAAGGAAAATATCTTTCGATCATAACTACTAAAAGGTGTCATGAGAATGAAGTGGTGAAAAGTACATTTACGGTATAATTTAGAACTAAAAATAATGTATTTCATTATGAATATACCAAATATTTTATATCAAATTAATTTTCAATTGTTATCATGACACTACAAGAATAATTAGATGTTGAGTTAGGAGTAAAAATTTCAAATGGAATGATACCCGCAACTCAATTATATATCTTCTCTATTGTAGATTTTTTCTAGAATGTTATTCTTGAATAACTTATGATTATAAATCTATTTGAATTTTATTTGATTCTGGTCAAGGATTGGATTTCTATACATATATTCCATATTAATTTTTGGTGAATAAAGTCATTTTGTATATTCTAAATCAATATATGATCAACTTTTCTGTGTCGATGAAGATGATCTACCAGTGGAAGTTACATTCATTTTATAGGTACTACTACTTATCCTTGAGGTATATTCATCTAAAATGGTTTGGAAGAAACTGAATATAAATTATACATCAAGTTTTAGGATTATGTTGAGGTATTTCATTATTTCTATCATAGTAGTTCCTTGAATCATGAAGTTGTGTTTTCATTTGAACATTTAACAAGTGTACACCTATTTCAAAATATTCATATATAATAGCCCCAATGGAGTTATAGGGATTCATACATAATACTATGACACCATGGGGTGAACCAATACTTTTTTTATAAGAAGGATGTGTTAATTCATTTTTCTATTGAATACTGAAAACAAAATAATGTGAACACTAAGAAAAATTATCCTATACTCTATATAGATGATTTTTTTTGATCAATTATGTCGATATGAATAATTTTTAATGATTTACCTATGATATGGATATCATATATTGAGGTTCATAAAGGATAATATACCCAAGATAGCCTTCTATATATTCTTGGGTCATAATTAATTTATAAGGATTAAATTTGGACTTACCAATTCCTCATCTATCTTCATCGATCTAATGAATATCGTCTGTATAGATTTCATGATTTTTTTGTGATGTCATTATTTATGATATTATTAAATATTAAAAGTTAATGGAAGAGAATATAGATTATTTAAGGATTTTTTTGAGGAACCTTATGAAATGGAAGTTGTACTCAAAATTAAAAGAGTCTGAAATTTGGTTATATAATTTTTCATTCATAGGTAACTTAATCTCAATTTAGAGACTAACATTGGATACGTTAAAGATATATGTTATTGAGAAATGGCCTTTGCAAAACTTGGTAAGTGAGATCCATAGTTTTCACAGTATGGATGGACACTAATAATTATTTTTTTATAGATTTATCTTGGAAATATAATCCATTAACAAAGTATAACTAGAAGGGATACATGTAATTTTAGATCGATAAACATATGGAGGATTTTTGGGAAGTGATGAAAATAGTGGTTCACACAACTATTGAAATACCATAAGCCCAGTAGAACGGAGCCAATTACTTGCTTTATTACAATGGTACTACGAATTAGCATTCACATATAAAAGGGAATAATACATTTGTAGATTTTAATACAAAATACAAACATAATTGTTACACTAAAAATTGAATTGATAGACATCATATAAACTCATTGGGAAACATCCATATTCTTTTATATTATTCTGTAATTTCAATTATAATATATATATTGTCATCCTGGGGAAAAATAAATCATTTGTAAAAGGTGAGATCATATGCACGGTAAGGGTAAGAAATAAAGTGGAAGATATAATAAATAAATATAAAAAATAATAAAGGGTTAATATCTGACATCAAATTTTAATAAAACCTAAACATGATCATAATACAGAAAGAATTAAAAATGGCCAAATAACAACACATAAATAATAACCTGGTATTGATTATGAACCATGGATGTTATATAAGTCAATAAATCACATGGATTATCCAAAACTAATCTCATAAAGTCTAAAATTATAATTTGGGACACCTTAAACATACTATCAAGGCCTCATTCAAGAATTATAGATAAATATATAAGTCGATGACCGAAACCTTGTTTAGTTTGACTCGTGAGATCTAAAGATGCATCAAGGGCCTATAGCTGTCCTAGCCTGGCACTTACAAAGTCTAATGCATTCCTCCTATGAATGGGGTAAAACATAATCAAAACATACATTCATATTGAAACTATCATATGAAATGTAAATAATTTCCCTAATCAATAGACATAATCTATCAAGGGTAATATGGAGAATGGTATCATGATAGTATATCCATAGCCAAAAAATTCCTAAACCATTCAACATAATACTGTAAATAGTAACATAAGAGATAAATATTAATTATGCCTAATATTCAATATATGGTGTTGAAATATATTAAAATACTCAAAAAATCATTGATATAGTCTTGAGAAAAATACCCTTTTGACACTGGAATGGAGGGCTCCTTTGGAAAATCATTTGTATTTTTCATAAAATCATATTGTAAAAATGTATATATACAAAATTAATAGGGATGGAAAATGAAATTATATTTTAGTAGTATTAAAATAATATTTATAATGAAATTTAAAAACTAAAGTGAAACCACCTACAAATATTGTTTAAGAATCCTTAGAAATGACCCACATTGGTGACGTATATGGAAAATTTAAAATATTATTAAAAAATGAGGAGGAATAATTGTTTGAATAAAACCATAAGTTATCTAAGATATTTTTTCATGATTAAATTAGTGATCTAATAAAAATAATTTTTTCTTAATACTGATTATATATTATACTTGAAAATGGATATGAAATTGGGAACTTTCCTTTCATTGATATAGTTTATCAATCAGAATTGAAAAGGGAACCTTATAAAAGATGTATTTCCCCATAAAATATATAACTATTTAATTAGATTCATTAATAATTTAATTTAGAAACTCATAATCATTTTTTTAATTTATTATAATTTTGTTAAGCCCATTTATGCTCTTGTATATGAGTTTTAATATTCAATTTCATTGTATGGGAGTCTTCATTTCCATGGTTTTCAGGATTTGTTCCATTGTATACATGTATAAAAGATCATATAAAATGAGAAGAGTTTTCCAAGATTGAAATTATATTTTATTAATGAATTTTAACTACGAAAAAGATGCCTTGTATATTATTTTATTTCATATTATGATTTTTATTCATTAAATAAAACACTAATGATACTCATTTAGATTTTATTGGCATTTTTTCGATCGTCACACGCTAGTTTAATTTTTTAAATTAATTTTATGTATATATACTAGTTAAATAACATTAAATAGGATTTATTAAATATATTATTGTTTATTTTAACCCTTAAAAGAATTTATGACTAGTCTTTAAGTAATAACTAAAAAGAGAAAACTAGTCGTCCACGAAGGGGGTAAATCGGAAAATCATGAATGATGTTTTCATTTAAAAAAAGTGAAGAGAAGATTATTAACAGTTTATATAAAATTAAAATAATAAAATTATATTATATAAAATATATTGGATTTATCTTGCCAGTTTTGGACACATAGGTGAGGAAAGAAAAATAAAATAAATGAAATTAAAATAAAATGAAAGATGAATTTACCTCATGAACTACTTGTTATTAGAACCCCCTCAACGAACATGGGAATGGAATTTTTGTGAGACTAGAAAGGATGTACATGTGGAATTGATTTGGGATAGTTATTGGGAAGAATAAAATCAATATTCATGGATTTGGATGTCTAAGGAGAAGGGGAAATATTTAGAGTTGAAAGGACTAGTGTTTTTTTAATAGATTAATTATTTTTTTATTTTGGCTCAATAATATCAATAGGGTGGAACCATATCACTAAATATAATAAATTATGTTTTATATAATAAGAATATGGTCTTACATGAGGCATACATAGTCCATGACTCAATAATTCATGTATATTTCTTACATTAAAAATATTGTATTTCACTATTTACCAAAAATTAATCTATTTTAGAAAAATACAAAATATTTACCCAAATAAATTTTTGACATGTAGTAGTAAAAAATGGGATCCATTTTGTTAAATTAATATTATAAATATTAGAAATTTAATTTTTAAATAAAACGATAATTTACTTGAAAAATAATTATTATAATAGTAAAATCGTTTTTATGAAACATTGAAAAAATAATTATTGTCTCGTCAAATATTCCTATAGTCACAATACAACAAAATATTAATTTATAAACCTATTTTATGGGAAAAAATCTTCTTAAAGATTATATTAATTATATAATTTTAATAGAAATTATGTATAAAAAAATACAAACACAATATTTATCAATTTTAGAATATTTTTTTAACTTATTAAAAAATAAAAATATATCATATTTTCATTTATAGGATACCCAAATTTTTTTATACATTAATAGGTGTGGTTAATATTGTATTTCCTATATTAATATTCGTAAACATCTAATTAAAATTCCAAAGGTCATGTTACTATTCCATCTCTCGAGGTTCCAAAATTTTGAGAAATACCTCTTCATTAATTCAATATTAATTTATAATGTTTGTATTGGGATATCTATTTTATTTTATGTTATTTAAATAAGAAGGGAAATTTCTTTGATACAATTTCGATTCATTAAATTCTCCCCTCTACCAAATCATTCATCCTCAAAATTTACAAAATGTGTCCTAATTAAAAAAATTGGGTAGTTGTTCATCATAATTTACATTGATTACCATGTCACAATTTCAATTTTATGATCTTTCCAAAGTAACCTTACATGCCGAGTCATCCAATTACTCAACACCCATTCTATAGTGTCCAGTATATGGATATGTACTTCACAATGTGATAAATCAGGATCCAATTATATTTTATCCAATGTGATAACATGCATTGGGTCTCAGATATACTTCATCAACAATGAAATGTGGAACACATCATGTACTTTAGAATGGCTAGGTGAAATGTCCAATCAATAATCCATATCTCCAATTCAATTCATAATTTTAAATGCCGTGATGTACATGGGGATTATTTTCCCATTCTTATTCAACCATATAACCCCTTTATACGGTGATATATTCAGAAATACGTACTCTCCCGATTGAAACTCCAAATACTTTTACTAGTTTTCAGAATAAATCATACATCTACATTGATCTTTTTTTCATATGGGTTTCAATATTCCATACCTTTTTGTTGTTTCAACCAAAATTCTAGTCATATAAGCTTCATTTACCAAACTTCATCCCAATAAGTTGGTGTGTGACACCACATTGAACATAATCCTCTACACGTTTCCATATGTATAAATGAATAGAGAATATTATTATATGAGAACACTACCAATGTTAAATTATAATGGCCCAAACCTTTTCATACATAGATATTAAATCAAAATAAAATAATATTAATTACATAACATATGAAAAAAATTCCAAAAAATATAGTTTTAGTGTATTTTGAAATAGGGAAATATAAATAATAGGTTCACAAAACAACTTCAAAAACTGCTACAAATTCCTTAAAAACAAGAACCCTATTTTAAAAAACATACTTAATACCTTTCTTCATATTCTATGAAAATAAACATATGAATGGGTGAGTACATATTCTACTTAATGGTAAATAATGGAGATATCACTGATTACATAATCATAAGACATAATAATGTAAGAAAAACTTTTATGAAATATAACTTGCAAATACATGATCATGGTATAATGTAATTTGAGAAATCATATATTTTCATAATGAATATATTTCATTAGAGAATAACCTAATACATGAAATTTTTTAATAAAAAAATCATAGAAACTCATTTCCATATTATTCGAGGATCACTACCACGAATATAATAGTGTAAAAAGTCATTTAAAAAATTTTGTTCACCACCTATTCCAGCCATGTGATACTAATATGAGTTTACTTCATGTTACATAATTTTATTAAGAAATAGAGTTTACTCATGTTCCATTTATGTTTTACCGAACTGATTTCACTTCCCATTCTAATCCAGTTTATTACATGAGATATAAATCATTTCCCATTTCATTGGAGGGAGATATAGGCCATAGCTATAGAAAAATTAAAATAATAAATATGTGTGACACAATAAAATAAAAAAATAATTATACCAGGACCCATGAAATAAAATTGGTTTTATAAACATCATTTAATCACAAGATAACCCATGGAAAAGAAATGGATTTTTTTGTTATAATTTCAGCATAACTATAATTCAACCATATGAAAATTATGGATAATATCCTTGAAAAATAACCCAATTAAATCATATGCAACATCAATGAATTATATCCTATACTAAAAATAATTTTTGGATATCACATGAAAAGAATTATTGAGGAAAATAACCATTCATCATTCAAGACATTTTTTTCTTAAAATGTTGAAAAATTATAAAAGATAAACTTTTCTTCAAAATAATCTTCCAATATTGTAAGGTAATATTCAAGGAATTATGTGGTCATGTAAGATGAAAATAAATTAATTCCTTATAATTTTAAAAAACAATCCTCTCATAAGTTTTCTAGAAAATAAAATTTGAACCTCAGTAATAAAATGAAAAATTTTATTCCTTTCAAAACATTTTGTAAATATTCAAATATGCGAAAAATAACTATAAAATTTATAGAGTAATTGTAACTTGTTATTGGAAAACATTATTTATGAAAAATTTACATGGAAGGTAAATATTCCCCAGTAAATAATTACGTATAAACAATCTAAGGTAATACAGAAAATTTAAAATTAACCTTTACGGTAGGTATGAATTCAGTCATACACATTTTAATTATATTTATAATATATTAATTAATGTTGTTCAATTATTACATAACCATATTTATATTTATTATATAATATATGATTATATTATCACCTGTTTTATAATAATATTTAATTATTACTCTTCTTTTAGGTGTTAACACCTTCATTTTTATGTATATTTAATCATATAAGTCCCAATTCATGGGTATATGATATAGTTTGATGATTTACATAATTATATTAAGGTAATATAGACCTTATTACTTCAATATATAAATTTAAATAATTATTCTTTAATGAAAAATAATTAAAATGAATCACATCACATCGTGGAGATGGTAAGCCGTACATACAAATGAGCGATGATATCATTACATTACAATAAAAGGATAAGGAAGTGTATGGCATATATTTTGTTACAGAATCAATATCCTATTTTAATTATTATAAATATCTATTATATCCATCTTTATAACCATCCAGGTAAAAGAGTGATGAAAAATATATTACACAACGATGTGGAGATGGTAAGCTATACGTACACACATGTGGTGCTTTAGGTTTTTTGTAGGATGGATAAAAAGTAGAATATGGTTGTTTAATTTACAAAATAAAATATAATAATATATTATAAAATGGATTTTCTACTCTATAATTGAAAAAATACTTGAATAGGATGTATAATAAGAAATAATCTTTGAAAAGTAGGTAAAGATGATTACCTCTTCCTTGGTGAAATTCTCTAAGAACACCTCTTAGGGACACTAGGGTTGGACATTTGAGAAGACCAAAACCACTTGAATGTGTATTGAGATTTTTATAATATAAATTCATAGGTTATACGATTTAATAATATATGTGATGTGAAGAAGTGAGGGAGGAGATGGTTTTCTATAATTTAGGTGAGGGAAACTTTTGGAATATCCAAAAAGTAATTTATTATAAATTCAATGCTAATAAAAATATATCCCAATTGAAATTTATTTAATTATATTATGATATAATATTTTAATTTCCTAAACCAATAGATTTTATAAATATTTTGTTTTATTTTTAACATTATCATTTTTATTAACCATTAGTTGACCTATTTTAATTTAAAAGATGATAAAAAATTTTCAATATTAAATAGTCATATTGTTTAATTATTAGATGTAAAATAAACCATAAATGAACAAATTATAATGATTTAGAGCATATGAAAATTTCATTTTATTTTGAATGATGTTTTATGAATTTTAAATAATTTAAGAATATGTTATTTTGAAAAATATCATTAATGTCAATTTTTAAAATATTCATTACATGGACTTTTAAAAATATAAGGATAACAAGTTATATTTGAAATAATTTTTTAATAATATCCCTAAGAGGTAAATTTAATATTTAAAATTCATTGAGGTTTTTAATAAAAAAATTATATTTATTTTAGTAATTTAAGTAATATTATTAAAAATTCTAATTAATAAAATAATTACAACATCATTGTTGTAAAATTATTTAATACAATTATAATTCGTTATAAATTAAAAAAAATACCATAATGAATATAAATATTTATTAGTTTATGATAATATTTATAGTCAGTTATATATTTTAATAACCCCTATATAAAAAATGATATAGTAGTTAAAATGTGAATGTGTCAAAATTAAAAAAATTAAATAAAATATCATAAATACCAATGTTTATTATGTTAAAATTTAATAGATATATTCATTCATAACATTACCTTTTCCCCATATGAAAAAATCAATGATATTAAAGACAAATAAAGTGACATTTTATGACTTTCTTTGATTTAATTATTATATTAATCATTTTCATGGACAGGTTTTGGTTAAACAACTTAATTTATATTTATATAAGTTAAGGGATTATGTTTATTTTTCTAGTAAAATTTTTCCATGTTTTAGCGTCATTTTAAATTTTTTATAAATTTCTTTTTAACCAAAATTACTCAATTTAACATTTACTGTGGAAATAAAATTCACCAAGGTCGCTATTCATATTGGAAAAAAATAAAAGGAAACACTTTAATAAATTATTAGCTTCTGAATCCAAATTTGGGATCTAATTATATAAATTTGAGATACATATATTGAATAATTTAATTTAATATAACACTAGTAAAATTCTTTGCAAAATTGTTTTTATGAAAAATTTGAATCTAAAAAATAAAATGTTTTAATAATATATTCATTTATAAAAACAGTTTTAAAAACCATATTGGGTTAATTTTAAATAACAAGGTACTCATTAAAATTTAAAACAAATCCAAAACATAATTTTACCGTGCAAATAATTTAAATGAAAATACTGTTTTCTATAAATATCAGTATTTTCACTATTACTTCAAAATAAATTTTTTAAGAAATACATATTTTTTTGATATTTTTAATTCAAAATATAAATTTTTTAAATATACATTGTATAACATTAAAAAATTAATTAAAATATGAAAAACTCAATTTAAAATAAAATTTATTTTTTGAAGAATAATGTTATCTTAGTAATAAAATTTTTTTTTATCATTTCCTATGCACATAGAAATATATTCATATTGAGCTAGACCTCTATATTTATTTCATAAATTAGTTATTAAAATTTATTTCCTCCAATTTTATGGAATGTATATATCATTCACTTTATACTAATAGTTTATCATGGTTCATTTACACTAATAGTTTCATGAAACAAAATTTATTGTAGAATTAAAATTATTTAAAGAGAAATATTTATTAAAATGTCCGGTGATACATTTTACCCCCATTATAATTAAATGGTCCCTCAAAAATTTCAACATGGATTCAAACATATGAGGATACTTCTGACTCGTAAAATCTAGATGTTTCCACACATATTTCACAAATTGGTGGATTTTCCATAAAAAATTAACCATCTGAGTGGTTTTCTTTCATACAACATTCTCTATACGAACCATAATCTATATCATTTTATCTTCATAATAAATATATTGATCCAGTGGTATGACATATGAGTTTAATACATGTGAAGGATCATTTATATACATTATTAGGAGAGATACATGGAACACATCATGAACATCAGATATATTCAGTGGAAGTGTTATGTCCCGTCTCGATATCCACTAAATCGATGCTCTGAGTCATTTCACCAAAAGACCTCAAAACTGCCCCTCATACGCTAGAGGCTGCTGATGAGAATAGGGGGTCTAAAAGTTGATCTGTGAGTAAGCAATACCCCCATATCAGAGTTCCAATACATATTTAAATAACAAAACACATACACAATAGTGAAGGAGTAGAATAAATAAAATGAAACTAAACATGATGTAATGAAATGAATATATAGTAAAGGCCTGAACAAAAATGTCATATATACAAACACAATCACCTCCATGGTCAATACCTTGTACAATAATAAATAACATAAATCAAATACAATACACCCTACTACCAATTATGGGCCATAACACATACTCAGTCTCAACTACCCTATGATGTTGTTCCAGAACAACCAGTAGACTCCACATGAGCATCCAGATCAACCAAGTAAAACATGGATTCTTCCCTATATATAGTGCATCTATGGACCAAATGAAAGTATATAGAAGGTATTTACACACGCCAAGGTGAAAAAAGGGGTTGAAAAATAAATATCAGTATGTTACCCCAACGGTGAACCTATTAACTACTCCTATAAGTTCAGGATCATGCAATATTCTCAACCTCGCTGATATACAATTGTAAAACAGAATATAAATATAAAATTTTCGATCTATAGGTCTACGACCTTCATAAACCATACCTACTTTGGCTAATTCCAAAATATATCAAAGCTTGTCTCAAGGACTTTGCATTCAAAACAACCTACATGCTCCATACCCATGGTAGCCACAACCGGCCTGAGAAAAACAAAAACCCATTATATGATAGTTTTTCACCCACGACACTACCATAAGTCATCACATACTAAATCCCCATAACCAAAAATCTTCTCACACATGGAACCACAACCCATATATTCCAATTCCCATATAATAGTATAAAAAAACCTAGACCATCGGTCGGACATCTATCACTTATGTCACAACCATATTACAAGAAGCATCAGTCTAGCCCAAAAGACATATATATCAAATGATCCATAATTTTATAATTAGTGTAGAAACTTAACAATGTATGTAGATCATTATTACACCATCCATCCAAGCTTGTAAAACATCAATGCTCATGGCCTTAGTTGGGAACACTATCCCCGAAGTATACAATTTGTTTCTAGAGCCATAGTCTCACACCCTTTCAATAGTATACTTTCTGTTCCCTATACATTAGTCTAGAATCCATAACATCAGTGGTTCCTAGGTCATCATTCGATCCAAAACCAAAAGCTAAAGAGCCTCATTCCAACTTCCCTTATCACATGGAATGCCATTTAGTCATAGAAACTCAGCATGGCCCACAATCTATGATGTTTACAATCAGTGTTTAGATCCTTATTCTACACCCTATTAGTAGTATAATTCATGTTCCCAAAACCATAATCCAACAACAATCCATATATATTTCATTTCACATTTACTACCCTCAAATATATAACATAACATTCTCAAAACCATATCCCAACACTGAAATCACATAAAAACAATCGATACTAATACAGAACCTCAAAACAAAAATCTCAATCACATATATTTACAAAAAAAACTATGAGTCATATGTCAGTCTCGCTTTCCAATCACATCCCATAGTAAAAAACTAATTTCTAGAAACATGGAAACCCAACCATATCATATTTCTACATGGGGGTAATCAAGGTCTTAACCTCAATGAACTTGAACATAATAATGGCTGGATATACATCCTATTAATATCGTAGAATATTAGATCCAATATCTCATACATCATCCTGGGTCCCTCGTAACACCCATAACTAAACCACATAATCAGAGTCACCCTCGCAGGTTCATCTTTTCAATAAATTCCTCCCATAACCCTTTGTATCCACACATAATCATAGGAATCCATTCATGGAGCCTCTAAACTAACACTCCAGAAAAGGAATCCCATATAAACACTAGTAACCACTAAACCGTCAGGCTAAACCATAACACCAGAAACATCCTAATGGGGCCCCAAATGGCCTCCAAGTCATTAGAGAAAAATGACATGCCACTATTAAATCTGAAATCAATCCCATGCCACGAAGGCATTCTCAATCGTTAACCAAAAAATGAAATTATCACCTAACTAGAAAACTACACCCATTGGACCCATAAATATCCCTTCAATCTCAACTAAACACAACAATGACACTTAAATTTTTCCACAATCATTAGGTATCAATCTATCTCCAAAGGCTCATTCAACCTTGATCCTCAAATGTGGGATCAAAACCTCAACTTCGGTAACCTCGAGTCACCTATCCCAATATTCATGGACAACCAAGATCATCCATGTGAAACAACTAAAATCCATTTTTATGATATCCGTCCAAGAAACCTCTGGAAAAACACTACAGTACGCTCATTCTTGTTGAAACACTAGGCTCACACCCCTCACCCATGTCTCTTGGATCACAACCCAACCCATTGATGTATTCTAAACCCAATCCTCAAGGAAATCCTCCTTATGAACCAAATTTGACTAAAACACCATTTATATGACCTTTATATGTCAAATTGATTCCACAATTGAAATATACATGGAAAAACTCAATGTGGACTACTCCCAAACCCAAATTTGACTTCTAGGGCACAAAACACCCAAAACCTCCATGATGGAAACGTATGTGGCATGTAATTTATAGTATATGATATTAAAATAAATTATCCACTTGAATGTGTAATTATACATGGATATAACAACATGGGGTCTTCTTTTGTACTATTACATGGTGTGTACCAAAAGTACATGGCATGTACTTTCTAAATATCGTCTTCCCATGTACTTTTACACCTGGGCAGACACGCAGCCAAGTAGTACTTGTCTTCATGTACATTTAGTACATAGTGTTTACTCCTAAAAATTTTATATTCCCTAAATGGGAGGAATACACTGTATGTTTTCATACAACCACACTCTGTGTTGTCTTGATTTCTAAACAAGAAATCCATACAATGCCCCTTAAACCCTCCTTTCCCCCAAAAAAGCATAGATGAACCCACATGGGGTCCTAAGATTCATAATAAGTCATTAATACTTAAAAAACTATTATATGGAGATCATGGAATAAAAATCCAATACAAACCTACTTCATGTCGTAATTGCTAACACTTTGGCTTCAAATACGCTCCCTGAAGCCATTTCACCTCATTCTGGCCTTGATCTATGCCCTGGACAATGTCATATGGAATATCCCCTCCTATTCCCCTCTTTGTCTAGGAATCACACATGTCAGATGGTCCCCCCATATTCTAGTGTGCGTATGAACCCTAGTTGGAGGAGGGGGACACTTTCATTTTAAATTCATATATTTGTTTAATTAATCCCCCTTTTAACACCTGTCCCAAGCCCCAGAACCCAATGTGAGTTTATATCTAACCTAGGAAATACCCTACATTCCAAACTGAACCATGGAGTCAAAATCTCAACCGAATTCTCCGTTTAAAACATACATTAACTAAAAGACCATCCAGTAAATTAAATATTTGATTAATTAATCATTAAATATTAGTCCAAAACTCTAACAACTAAAAATTCCATCAAATTTCTATAATATGGTAAAAACACTATTATGAGAGAATCATATTTTTCAGAAAAATTATCTGAGACCACACTCTACGAAAAAGTGACCATTTTACACATCATGATCACCTGACAAACAAAATTCAAATTTCTACTCAAATTTCAAAATCCAAAAAACTCAGGTCCTTAGAACCTCACCACCATAAACCTTCTCAACCCCATGAATCCTCATTGTTATTCCAAACTCACATCTTGACCAAATATGGTCATCAAAACAAGATCAACATGCTGAATTCTTCAACAACACAACAACTAAACTTCTCTATAGGACTCAAAAGAAATGGTATACACCCCATCAAAGAACAAGCCACTAATTTCTATCATTAAAAAACCAATTGGACATTTACTAACCATACATGTTTATCCCAATACATCACATCATCCTTTATAACTATTCATAATACTAATGGTTCTCCCCTCTATAGAAATAAACCCGCATCTACGAATTCTGGTCCACGGTTCATCCAATTGTGGATGTCTCCTTTCAAACACATTATTATTAGTCAACCAATCCACTTGACATATTTGTTACTTCATTCTCATCCATACCCACTATAGGTTCACGCTACTATACATGATCTGGTACTCCCTATATTTGGAAGATCATTATCATCACATCATAACCAAAGAGCCTTTTCCCTATCCCATTCCATATTCATGACTAAGCCCTTGGGCAGTACATCTCCACCTTGCTCCAACCAGAGAAAAAAACAAAAATGTTACTTTTTCCTATTCATGGAATGTGAGAATAACTCCCATGATATTTGTGGATATATGGTCCATCAAAGGTACCCCACTCACAAAAATCCAATAGTATGATCTGCAAAATAGGGGTTCACAAAAAAAACTACATTATAATAACCTCACAAGTGGACCCTTATCAACCTAAGGAAAACATGATATCGCATGGTATAAATCCAGTTCTCTCTTAACAATCTCATAATGATGTCATGGTATTGGGGATGATCATCTATAAAATGTGAGTATACTATGATGTCATAAAGGAATAACATCACAAACTTATACATAATAGAACATCATAGTTTTTTTCCAAAGTCCTCCTACCACCATGGCCACATGAATCTTATTACACCCACAACAATTCTCAGCACAGACACAATGGCTAGTATAATTGTGGCACCTCGTACATACACCATGGTATCATCTGATCATCAAATTAAAAGATACATCACATCACTTGTTCTTATGCCTCCATGTTTTCTCTATCACATAACTGTTACATTCCCTTTTATAATCTAGACATAAAAACTTATCTGACTCTAATTACCCACTTCTCACTAAAAATAGGGACACAAGCACTATCAAAGAAAACATGAACACTTTCAATACACTTGATCCAACCCAGATCCTATAGAATTAACTCACATGCATATCCATTTCCTTGGAATGGTACCTAAATGAACATTCCTTCAGAAAACCAACCACTAGGCATAAACAATGGATCACACGAACAACATATGAAAAAAATGAATCCATCATGTCGAAACATCAACCCCATTGTATCCCTTCATGGACCAATTTGAAGAGTCCAAAACACCGATATGTGTCTCGCACACTTAAAGGCTCTCATAAATTGGTAAAATAATCTCATTAGTGAACCTAAAAAGGAAAATAGTCATGACTCCCTATAATGGATTCTCATCCGAATGTCTACTATGCTCTCCCGCCTAGCCCGACATGTCCAGTCTCATGTGAAGCCAGTAGGCCTATCCACCTTAGTCTATGCCGATTAACAGAAGGAAAAATTCATGGGGAATAAACATGAACCCGCCTCATCATCACATACCATCATCTATAAATACACCCATCTCCAGGGTATCACACTATAATGGTGTCATACACAAACCAACTACCCTCAACTAGGGCGTCTGTCCTCTCTGAGCATTAAACATCTAACTGCTCCTTCGAGGTCCTTGAGATACTAAATACCTCCAAAAATACAATCTCAATGGGACCACAACCTGATCCATATTCCATAATAACACACCATGGTTAGTACCACAACCACACACAAAACCACACAAGTATCCTCACCATATAGAATCTCATTGTAGATCAAAAAAACATGCCATTAAGAAGAAAATATATTTAACCACACACTAGATTGCCTACAACATAGGGATCCTACATGCCTTTAATTATGAATTTGGCATCTCGTGCCTCTATAGTCTAAAAATAAAATCCAACTCATTGGCCACTTCACAATGGTCCAAGTGACTGTAATCCATCATAAACTATCAAATCAAAAAAACATGTGTGTCGCTCAGAGAGAAAATACTAAACCACCATAACATAACAAATCCATAACAACAATCCCAATATTTGGTAACCTAGACATCCTACAGGAATAGGTATTCATGATTCACTATCTAGATATCCAATATATATTTTTACAAATTTCTATATTTCTTATCTACTAACCCCAAATAGTGAACATCCCAAAAATTAACTCCCCTAATACATCTTTGTAACTTCCTAATCTGGTAGCCACTAATCTGGTGCTCCGAGCTGGTTCGCCACATGACCTCAAGATCTCATCCTTATATAGTAGAGGCTGCCAACAAGCTACACATGTCTAATGGTGGAACTGTGAGGAGACTATACATGCATATCAGAGTGGACAACCACAAGTAAATAACAAATCACATACACAATAGAGAATATAGATGAATAAATAAACAGAAACTAAATATTCTAAAATAAAATGAAACTGAAATAATGCCCAAACAATCATATAATACATTCAAACACGATCACCCAGTAGGATGATCTGATGAATAGGATTAAGAACTAAAAATAAATATAATTGGCACTAATTCCAACTCTAGGACATAACACATACCCCGTCTTGATGCTCTAGCCTAACTAGTAAACTCCACATGAGCATCCCACTAAAACATGAAATAAAGGGCCCCGACCCTATCCATAAAACATCCTTTCTCAACCTAATAAAAGACATAATGTCTATACTCACTTTGAGGTGTAGGTTTAGAGCATGGGGAAAAAGTCAAAATATGCCACCCCCAAATGTGAACCTATAAACTGCTTCGATAAGGGCATGGTTAGAAAAAATTCTCCACCTAGTTGATATACAATAGGAAATAATATAAATAAAAAACATCAATTTGTTTTCCTAAGTCCTCGATTAACCATAACAACTTCAACCAATTCTAGAATATCTCTAAGATCATCTCAAGAATCATGAATCCCAATCAACATACGAACTCCATACCAATGGTAGCCACAACCATCCTAAAAATACAATGAACATGTTTCCCATTCTTTTTTCAGGGAGTACATCCATCTATGGGGATACATTGATCATGGAACTTCATTACAACTTTCCATAGGAGGGTGACATCCGATGATTATTATGGGATGTTTGCTCCTTGATCGAAATAGGATGATGGGACATCAGTTCCTCCTTCTATGGATTCCTATTAAGAACTCGTCCCTGAGATTGGGTCTCCCCCATAGATTTGAGATGTTGTTCGTGAATCTCATTCCCGGTGCCATAACATTGTGGACACTGGTTAATTACATTGCTTCTTTCAAGACATTCCAAGGGGACTTGATAGGGAGACAACCTTTGGTAAGAGTAGATGGGAACACCAGGCATGCCGAGGAGTCTCCAGATCCATGGACAATGGAAGAATTGTATTCCTACTCATAAGAAGCCATCTCAAGGGTGCAAGAAATCAAGACATACTACATCAATCAAAGATTGTATTATGCTAGAGGCATGTCTCTAAGGTTTTCCCTAGCTTCCCATGTTCAACATGGGGTATTCCGTGTGTTTAATGTCTAGTAGATTTGGTTACACCATAGTTGTTTCTTTCGATAGTTTCCTCATGAATCTCATGTTCATCCTGAAGTAATTTTTTTTATCATCTTGCAAAGATGGAATGAGAGTGATTAGAATTCCCCATAGAGGCGTATCAGATTGGTACATCCATAGAACGGTTCACCTAGAGTGTTTACCTGGTGGATGGATCCGAACACTCATTTAGAGTAGACCTAGGATGACATGTCCCATTAAAGAAATATTTCACACTGTGAATTCTGATCTAGACACCACTGAGGGTAGATTTGGGATTGTGCACCCCAAAAGGGGACACCAGATGGGTGGATTAGAATACACAATGAGAGAGGACCCATGGTTTTGTGTCCCAAAAAAGGAATATGTCACACTGTGGAGGCTGATCTGGGAACCTCAATGGGATTATTAGGGAAAGTCCATCCCAGAAATGGGGGGCACCAATGTTTACTGTTGTCAGGTATTGAACATCATGGAGGTTTCTTATGTACCCTATATAGAAGATAGGGATCAAATTCCACATAGTTAAAAATTGGATAAGCATAAGGACAGAGTGTATATAGAGGAAAATGACTCAAAGACATGCTACGGTTATGCATCGATAGAGGGCCATCACAAGAGGGATACTCTAGGTTGGATGGTTGTGGATTCTGTGGGGAATATGCATTGTTATCTTCCAAAGGAAATGAAATGATCCCACTAGGATGTGGCAGCCTGAGTATGAATAAGGACAGATGATGGATGGTTGAACGAAGTCGATGTGAGGAATAGGATTGACCGACGTGAAGATGATAGTGATGTTGGGATTGAACCATAGGGAGTTATCATATGTTTCCCCATGGTAGGGAATCAAATTACATGTAGTTATGTAATGGGGATATGATTCATTTGAGGAGGGGACTCGTGAGAATGGACGTGTGGATGGGACCCAGAGGAAATAGAACTGATGGGTTAGGTCATGATATTCCCACATCACAATGGCTCATAGGAGAGATCAGGATGTGACATGAATGTTGGTCTTGAACCTTAGAGAGGATTCCTATGTACAACGCTAAATATAGGAAAAGATCAAAGTAAATATAGTTTTGGATGGGGCATAGAATATGGGTGTGCAGAATGGAAAACGACCCAAGTTTATGCTTGGGGAATATGCATGGTCAATAACTTGAGGAAACATGATGTGTGATATTGGTGTACACAAAGGACAGTGACCCAAGTGGATGGATTGAAAGACATCAGGAAGGCAGATCCGGGTGATGAGTCCCAAAAAGGGAATCTGTCAAATGGGGGGGGTGCAACCCTGGAGGAGAGAAATGTAGTTTAGAGGTGGATGGAATTGAAGCTGAATGAGCCTTCATTTGTTCCCAGAAGGGATTAAAACCAACATAGTACAAAAGGGGTGTATAGTTTAACATCATGTGGGTTGAGGGTGGACTGCCGTGATGAGTTCATGACCGATGGGTTATGGGATTGAAGCTCAGGGTGTATTCTTATATACATTACCGGGAATAGGCAGGGATAAAAGTCCACATAGTTATGTGGCGAGGGATGGGGTATACACACTAAAGATGCCTAGATAAGATTTTATACTCACCATTTACCCTGAGATCACGAGAGTCTTGCACAATGTGAGAAACAAGAGGCAACATCTGACCTGATGATCGTGGAAAAATGGTGTGGCCATGAAAGGTGGTAAATGGGGCTTACACATTAAGGCTTCATGGGTGACTCTATGGAGCGACAATGGGGGATGGGGCTTACGCCTGGAAGCTTCTCGGGTGCCACTTTGGAGCATTAATTATGGATTGGGCTTATGCATGGAAGCTTTCTCGGTGCCACTAAGGAGAAGCAACAATGGATGAGGCTTATGCATGAAAGCTAACCACGAGTTATTATAGAGAGACAACGATGGATGATGATTTTTCATTGAAGCTTCACGTGTTCCACTCAGGAGAGGCCACGGTAAATGGGGATTACACAAGGAAGCTACTCGAGTGCCACTAAGGATCGACAATGGTGAATGAGGCTTGCACGAGGAAGCTTCTCATGTTCCGCTATTGTGAAGAAACAGTGAATGGAGATTACACATTAATGCTACACCGGTGCTGCTAAGGTGCTGAAATGGTTAATGGGGATTATGATTGGAAGCTTCCTGGGAGCTTCTAAGGAGAAGAAATTGATAATGTGGCTTATGAATGGATGTTTCGTGTGTTCTTACAAGGAAAGGGAACATTGAATGGTAGTTATGAATGAAGCTACCTGGGTTCCCCTAAGGAGTGACATGGAAGATGAGACTTTTTCATGGAAGAAGCCTATATGACTTATACATGTCTGGCCTTGAGGAAATCCCAAATCACTAGTATGTTGAGGCATATGTTGGTGACCTACACCTATGAGCTAGTGCACAAGTGGGATTATTCCAGGGGCATTGGAATCAGTCTGAACAAAGGGAGATGAAAAATGCGAATCACATTCCCAAAATTCGGAACATAATGGGGGAGACATGATTATGTGAGATGACTAATGACCATATTTGAATCGCAGCATCCAGATCACAATAGCCTTTGATGGAAACAAACAAATGATGGTGAATCACTGATCATATTCAAAGCACCGTGACAAACTCGATGTGTCTTATAAAGTATTATGGGGAGTTGGCCTAGAATTCTTGGTGAGCCACATAGGCATGGGACCAGACCATTATGGGGTCCCTTCATACATGAAAGATGATGAATATCCAATTTAAGGATGCATAATGTGTGAGGTGGGGTCATAGAATGATTGAATGTATAAAAATTAATTGGAAATTATTCGATTATAATAATGGAATGAGGTATCTTATGCTTATCACATAAGACATTTCTTAGTTAGAATAAGAG
Source organism: Viscum album (assembly GCA_963277665.1). Lineage (NCBI taxonomy): Eukaryota > Viridiplantae > Streptophyta > Magnoliopsida > Santalales > Viscaceae > Viscum > Viscum album. The sequence goes on from OY728127.1 coordinate 1,903,690,843, forward strand.
TCATCAGATTAATGAATTATATGGAACGATGTAGTATAAATTCATGTTGTGTGGACTAATGGTGTCTCATTATTGGCACATAAGGCATCTGATATTCAGAATAAGTGGCATCCTATGTTTGTCACATAGGGTGTACTATAGTTTAAAGTCAACTAGATAGGACTATTGAAATCTTATGCTTGGCGCTTAAGGCATCCTATGTTTTTCATATACGGTGTATGTAGAGACCCGAAGCTTATCGTACATGGACGTTACATTACTTTTGCGGAATACTTAGTACATAACAAAAACACACACACAAGGATCGTAATAGTTTAGTGTCTTTGGAAACTCGGAATAAAATCTTCTAATCGTGGGGAAAGATCTTCAACATCTCCCATAAAGATCTTCCTTTTTTTTACCTAAAACCTTTCTTTATATCCTGGGGAAAAGAAAACATAAAAGGGTGAGCTCAAATGCTCAGTAAGGGTAAACAAAAGAAATATCAATCACATCATATACATAATAACATAGCTTTTGGAAATCTTAACCTGCAAAAGAGCTCATAATATCATAACATGGGATAAATCATAGAAGTGAAAATGAGATACCCATAATCATAACATAAAACTTGAAACTTTGTGGCATGCACACATAATCATGGAAAATCATTTCTTGTTAGTCATGACTCATTGCCAAGACTATCTTAGTGGACAAAGTCCCTTTCTGAACCGAGTTCACTCCTCGTTTCAGTCCTGTATCACTGAACCGAAATAACCTTCCGTTCCAGCCATGTCTATCTCATGAGATATAAAATCATTACCCAATGCATTGGAGGGAGATATAGGTCCCACCCATCTTATAATGAATCCTTTCTTATGTGTGCCACATAATCATAAAACATGCATCATCGCATAACACATGTAACAAAAATGGGATTCTTGAAACATCATGACATCATAAATCAATTCATATATGATAAAGGAATTCATAAACATAATTCCATCACAACATAGTCAAACCAATGTAAAAATAAGGATAGAAACAGAACCCTTTATTATCTTAGATGGAAAATAATTTTGATAAAACACTTGAATTGAATTCTTGAGGAAAATATCCTTTCTTCTTCAAAATCAATTTCTTTTCACAAAACATCATGCAATTTTAAAAGAAAGAGATTTTATTGAAAATAGTCATGAAATATTTTAGAGGAAGCTTCATGAAAATAAGGCTTTATAAAACAGTAGAAATCCGTTCGTGCCGTATAAGTTAAAAAAACATTCTTCGTACTTTTGTCGGAAAAGTCAAAAAGTACCTCGTACGAAAAACGACAAAAGATTCCTTTCATACGTATTACTTAAAACTAACCGAAGGGTAAAAATGGATTTAAACAATTTTAGGTGGATGGAAATAATATTACATATTGATAAAACATGGATGTGGATGATAAAATACACCCCAGTAAATACTTACGAATAAACAATCTCGGATAAAAATGAGATTGTGATATTTCCCTTACCTTAGGTCCGACTTGCTTTGTAAGTGTCCGAACCTCCTGTATAATGATTTAAATCATGTTATTGACTTATTACAGAATCATATTCATTGTTATGATATCATATATGGTTCACTTATGACATTATATTACCCGTTCTTTTGTAAATTTAAAGAAGCGTTTTGGGTAAAATCGTTTCATTTATCGTAGGTGTTTTGACTTGTTGTTCTTGACATCATTATTACTTATATAATGATTTAAATACTTCCAGAATATAAAATATGATTTATATATCATATATATTCAGTATATATATATATATATATAATAGGTAGATTAATAAAATGAAAAATACCGTTCATGGAGACGGTAGTCCGTACGTACGCATGAACGCTGTTTTCCTTTCCTTATTGTCTTGAAATGGAAGTAAGTAGATGACATAAATATGTATATATATACATAAATCCAGTAGCTTTATAATGTCATATATTTCATTATTATTTCTTATATATACATTATAATCATTCTTAAATGGTTAACATGGAGAATGAATCTCATCGCGTCGTGGAGACGGTATTCCGTACGTACGCACGAGCGATGATATCATTTCTATAAATATTGAATTGAATTGGAGTGGATTATACAATATATCAGAATCAATATGATGTTTTAATAACTATGTATAGTTATTCTTTACACCATTATACCCATCCATGTAAGGTGGTGGTGGAAAATAGATTACACCACAGCGTGGAGACGGTATTCCGTACGTACGCACGCGCGGTGATTTCTTTTTCCGTAGGATGGATAGATGGTGAAATAGGGTTGTTTCATACTTATAATAACATATCAGTATATGAGTGATACTGATGTTATTACTTCATAATGAAACAACCTAAGAAGAAGAAGTGGAAGAAGAAATAAAGATGAAAGAATTGGTAACGGTAATTACCTCTTCTTTGAAGTGCCTCTTTGAGACCTCCTCTTAGGGCACTAAAATTGGTCTTTGAGGAAGACCAGAACCTCTAGGATGTTGCTAGGGAAGTGGAGAGGAGAAATTGGCAGGGGTTGTCCGAGCTTGAGTGCTCAAATTGGTGTGAGGAGGAAGGGGAGGAGGTGTCCTTTTATAAGGGAGGAGAGGGGCACCTTAGGAATACCTAAAAATATTATTTTATATTAAAGTTAAAATCGGTTTATAATGGTTCCAAAGGGTCTTATTTCGAAGCTAAAGTGGGGATGGGTCGAAATACTATCAACCAATAGGATTTAGACAAGTTTAGGGTATTATTTTAACCTTATCAATTAGATTTAACTCTAAGTTAAATAATTTAACTTTTACCGTGTCTTTTTGTTTTCTTTCACTATATGGTTAATAAACTTACTATAACATTCCAAACGAACCCCAAATTGTATATTATTAATACATATATCCTTATCTAAGTCATTTGGCCGAACCTTAGATTTTTAGGAATAAAATAACAATTAATAATATAATATTTGATTTAAAAACTATTTTGTGTCAATTTTGACACTATTTGATATATGATTTTTTTGAAAGTCATAACAGAATTATATGTTCGAACCAAGTTGATTAAATCAACAGTAATATATCATAGTAACTTAGAAAATTAGTGTAATTCATAAAAAGTCTTAAATTACATTTATTTTGGTATTTATATTATCAATTATGTCAATATTTCATTAATAAGATAATTACTGCATCATCTTTGTGTCATAAATAAATTATATTATTTGATGTCTAAAAATTACAAATAAAATACCATCATGTAGGAAAGTTTTTTAGATTTCTAATGAATATTTATAATCGAATTTATCTTATGTATAACCCCATATTAAAAATGATTTACTTATTAAACTTTGATTTTAACTATTTTAACCCTTCTTTAAATAAATTAATAATAAATGTCCTAATCTAATCCAAGTGGGCCTAAATGGTCATATTTTATTCCTAAGTTTGTTTTTGGTCGAATTACACTTGTCCAATAGAATTAGGACATGTGTTAGGGTAATATTAATATCATATTTACCCTTAGTTACCTTATTTACTATTAACCGTGGTAAAAAAAGTAAAAAGTTACTATTCACCAAAAAATTATTTTCATCTCATTGAACCACATTTTAGTCCTTGATATTAACCGTGTCTCTCGGATTTTCGAAATTCCATTCACAGAAACGGTAAAATTAAGTTTTATGCAAAATTCAGTTTTTAACCTACCACTTAGTAGTTTCACTATTCATCAAAAATTGATGTTTTTCAGAACAATGCCAAAATTTTATCCCAAGCTATATTTCATATTCCGAATTCAAAAATGAAGTCTATTTTTCCAAATTCATAACATAAAAGTTGCATTAATTAATTTTATAATTAAATCCCGATGTTAAAACAAATAGCGTGTTTTTAAGAAACAATATCTATCAAAAGATTGACACTTGTTTATGTCTAGTTTAAATGTGAAATTACATCCAATGACCAACATTGTATTAAATTGTAAAAATATATTCTAAATATACTTTAAAACCACTCAAATTAATGATTTATCATTATTAATTATTTCGATTAAAAAAGTTGTTTTTAATTATAATTTAGTAATTTTCACTATTTATCAGAATATGAAAGTTATTCGAAAAGTACCAAAATTTCACCTTAGGCTAAATTCGATACTCCGAATCCAAAAATGAAGTCCATTTTGAGAGTTAAAATTTCTAAAATTTAAAAAGTGGTTATTACTATTCATAACTGCTAGTTTTAATAATATTTAAATAGCATATCATTGTTTCGTGAAACTCAGGATTACGTACCACACACGCTATCGAGGAAGGTTGTGATTGCGTGTAATGCAAGGAAAGTCAAGGATGCGTGTTGTGCAAACTCCTTTTGGTGTAGCGTATAACACAATACATTAGTAAAATAAGAAAGAATATTTTTCATAAAATCTCGGGCTGTTACAGTGTACTACAGTTTAAAGTCATATAGATAGTACTATTAGGCATAAGGTGTCGTGGAATGGTTGGTGGTGGGACTTATGCAAGAGATTCCCTTTCTAGTGGATCTTAGCATATGAGTTAGGTTTTGGGGTTTCGATGAGTTACATGAAGAATGGTCTGACTCAATGTACTCGGGAAATTGATGATGAGAATATCAACTCACAACATAGGAAATGGACCAAGAGGAATATGTCTACTCTAGGTGTTTCAAGGAGTGAGAAGGAGTGTCCAAATCATGGTATTCCATAGGTGGAAATGGTATTCAGATATGGTCACAATGAAAAATGTCAACATCTCGACCCAAAAACATCACTATGCAAATCACCATGGGTCATGGGGGTTAGTGACTGTAGAAAAAGGACCGACATGGAATTGATCTGATGTTGGGGTACGGGGGAACAACCCCCCGTGGTACAAACCCATGTGCATAGGCATGGATATCGTAGCACATATGATAGGATATGCGAAGGATGGGTTGCACACAAGATTTCACTACGCAACACAAGTCCCCACAAGATTGGGCATTGTGGCACTCTTGCGTGGAATATTAAAGTCTTTCCTTAAATATTGGAATTGTTATGCGTAATAGGGAAGGATTGCGTGAAATAGGGAGGGTATGTGATCAATTAAACTGGTGTAGCACTGGTGCACGCAAAATCAGGCACAATGGCACTATTGTGCACAAAATTTGATGTTTTACGTGTAATATTTTGGGTATTGGCCCATTTGAGCAAAAGGCAATTTTTTGCTTTCTAGATTGGGGTTTTCACGTGTGGGCGTAAAAGATATATATTATGAACATCAGAGTAGTGGAAGACCTCAGGGCCCCCCTAGAAGAAGGGGGTGAACTAGAATTTATATGTGAATCCTTGAATGGCGGTGCAGGTAAAATTCTGCTCTCGAACGATAAAAATCCTACTTTTCATGCAATATTCGATCTTTCGTGCAATATTCCATTTTTTCACAAAAATTTGTACATTGTCCCAACATCATCTTGGATGGCTATTTTCAGTAATCTAACTTCAAACAACCAAAACTTCTGACCCATAACTCTGTTCGAGGTCCATGACCAATAAAATTGAAGCCCATGATATGAGCTACAATCCTAGATTGACATTGTTAGCATTCAGAGGATTTTAGGGATGATTTTTATGATGCCAAAGAACAAATACTACAATAGTACATTAACCCATGATGCTAATATATTTCCTACAATACCATGTTCTTATAACCAAACATTTTCTCATTTTTGTATCCTCAACACAATTTTTTCCAATTTTCATAAAAGAGTTGTACCAAACCTTGAACTTCAGTCAATGAACTATGTCAAGTATTATAACTATAGTAAATAAAGCATCAGTATATCTTATGAGACATATATATCAAATGAAGCATTCATTTAGAATCTATCATACATATTAACCATGGATGTAGAGCGTCAACCCACTATCCATTCCAGTATGTAAACCATTAATGCCTAAAACCTCAGTCTGTAGCACTATTCCTAATGTATAATATCATTGTATAGAGCCTCATTATGACACCCTCTTAGTAGTATAATTTATATTCTCAAAATTTATTCCAGTGACCAAAAAAAATTTCGGGCACAGAGCATCATCGTGGACCAAACCCAAGGAGAAGGAGCCTGAGTCTGACACCATTTATCACAAGTTATGCCATTTATGATAATAGCCTTATTCTGGTGTATTATCCATGAAGTATATTTCTACTTATAGCTCCATATTCTAACACCCTCTCAGAAGTATACTACCTATTCTTGAAATTATAATCCATAACCAAACCACATATATGGGACACCACATTTTCTATACTCAACTGTATCACAGAGAATGCACAGATCCTCGATTGAGCCCTAAAACTACAAAAAAAATATGTACCAATATGGAACCTAAAACCCAAAATCTCATCTTGGATTTCTGGAACCATACCAATGGACCATCTTTCCATCACTCTTTGCAATCCCATCCCTTAGAATACAACTGAGTTTCAAAAATATGGCCACCCCACAATATCAAATTGCCCCATGTAGGTAATCCAGGTCTTAACACCAATGAAATAGAACATGAAAACGTCTGAATATATGTCCACCCCATTTTGTAAAAACATAGACCCATCATCCCATACATAATACTAGGTATGAAGAAACACCTATCACTGAACCAGATAATGACACGCACCTACTCAGGGTCTGCATATAAATTACGTAATCCTATGATCGTTTATATCCACACATAAATTTAGGAATCCCTTCTTGGATCCTCATAACTATCACTCAATAAAATGAATCCTCTATAAACCTTTGAAGCCTCTTAGCCCTTTTATTATGAGCTAACATATGAAACATCCACAATAATACCTCAACATCCTCCAACTGATCAATGATCAACGAGATTCCACAACAACATCCAGAATCTATCCCATGCCACACATGCATTCACAACCATTAACAACGACATGCAATGATCACTTAGATATAAACATACCCACTATTAGAATCATCAATATCCGCTGAGACACAACTTAATGCAAAAATTATACTCATCCATAACCACAATCCTATGTGGTCAACCTATCTCCAAAGTCTCCATCGATCCTAATCCTCAAAATGTGGGATATAAACTTACACTTCTGTAACCTTGAGTCACTAATCCCAATATGTATGGACATGAAAGATCATCCAAGAGATAAATATCTTCTAAGATTCATCCATGAAATCTCATGAAAAATAATAATTGTACGATGATGCAAGATCAAGCATTGAGCTCACACTCCTCACTCGGGTCTCCTATATCAAAACCCACCCCACATAAGGAGTTGGAATCCAAACCTCATGGATGAAATAATTTAGATAAAATTTATCTTCAAAACATTTTAATTGAAATTTATATGTCAAATGGATTTTCAATTGTGTTCTACATGAAAAAACACTAAAAATTCTCTACACACGAGCCCAAATCTAACTTCTAGGGAACAAAACACGGAAAACCTCCATGACATAAAAGTAAAAGGAATATAATTTGGAGTAAATAGAGAATAATAGAAATTATTCACATGGATTTAATCATTAACAAGGATATAACAACATTGGGTCTTCCACTATTCTACTACATGTTAGGTACCCAAATTACATGACATGTACTTTCCAACAATCATCTTCCAGTTTACTTTTTCACATGGACAGACACACTGCCATGTAATAATAAAAAGAATGTAATTTTAGTAAATGATGTGTAATATTGAAAATTATATATTCCCTAAATAGTAAGAACACATGGCATGTATTCATAGAACCACATGTTATATTTTAGGGTTTTCCGAAAAAAAATCCCAACAACTCACCTGAAACCCTATTTTTTTCTCAAAAAAACATAGATCAACCACCATGGGGTCCTTAGTAGTAATAATAAGGAATTAATACAAAAAAATAATAATTGGGGATTGGGGAATAAAACATAAAACCCAGCATACATCATGGTGTAAATGTTGAATCATTGGGTTCCGATTCACTACCGAAAGTTGTTGCACCTCGATCTGGTCCTAGTCTACACCAAGGACAATTTCTAGATGAATGTTCCCTCCTCTTCCCCTATTAGTCTAGTCATCAATTGTGATGTTAGAATCATCCCCTATATTGATATGCATAGTAAAACCTAATTTTCTAGAGTAAATAGTGGAGTAAAAATCAAAATTTGATTCTATGTTCAAATGATATAGCCACCTGAAACCACTTGACCAATTCAATATTTAATTAATTAAGCATTAAATATTCTAACAAAACTTTAATGGCTCGAAATTCCACTAAACTACTATCATAGTGTAAAAACCCTACTCTTTGACCCATATATTTCTAAAAATAATTACATGGGAAGATTTTATATGGTAAAATGACCATTTCCCCAATCATGATCACCCCAAAAAAATCATGTTTCTAAAAAAATTTAAAATCCCAAAAACTCGGTTCTCTATAAGAAGCACCAATTGATAAGATAACATTCCAAAATGATCCGGTTTTGAAAAACCCAAAATAACTAGTGATTATCATTCCATTACGTCAAAATAAAATCACTATGTTCCCTGTAGATATTCAAAGCAATACCTTTTCACTCAATTCAAACTCTAGGTCTTCTCATCGACTGTCTTGATAACTTTTTGTTGACTCAAAGATCCTCTTATGTGAAATTGAATATATCTAACCTTCTATTTCATCTCCTCAACTAGATCATGTGACGATAGCTTTATTTCCCCATCATAATGCCATAATGTTCGAGTTTTAACCTTCTTAACCTATAAGGAATAATAATGAATCATCCTAATATTGGAGTGAAATGTTTTTTTGTATGAAAATTTTACCAGCGATATGTGTTGATCCCAACCACCTTTGACACCCATTGAGAAATTTCTTGAATGTTATTCTAAAGTGTGAATTTTCCTCTCAAATTGACCATATATAAAAGGATTATAAGAGATTTTCAAACATAACTATGTGTCCATCACCTGATAAAGAATTCCCTAAAACATCAATTTAAACCTCATGTCTATGATAGATATATTGGAATTTTGTACTGTAAATAACCAATATTTTTTGAGTGGAATTTTTCTCTTCTTATAATTTTGTAATATGGTATAAAAAACATATATAAAATATGGATTATAGTAAAAAAATTATTCTCATAAATTATGAAGAAAATATGTAATAATAAATTTAATTAAGAAACATATCCCGATGGAACAGTAACATGACCATTCAAGTAGTAACATGACCATTAGGAATAGTACTATGATAAATAGAATAATAAACTAACCTATGAAATTTTAAATAAAATTTAATAATATTATAAATGAAAAATTAATATATTTATATCATCATATAAATAAATAAATGTTTTAAAAATGAATAAATAAGTATTGGTATTTTTATAAAAAAAAATTATTATAACTTTATAATAAATATAAGGATTTTAAAAAATATTTTAATGAAATAGATTCAAAAATTAATATTTTTTGGTATTATTATTATAAGATTATTTTATCAGATTTTATTTAATTTATTATAACATTCATAAAATCAGTGATAATTTTAAAATAGATATTTTTTGAATAAAAAATATAAATTCTCATATTTAGAAACTTATTTTCATAAAATGGATAAATTTTTTGAAGTTTTAAAAAATAATAATGCTTTGGGTGATATCTTAGGTTTTTTCGAAAATATTTGAATTTTTTGTGAACAGAGAAAAATGATAATTTACACTTTTTAACAAAGACATGAATTATAGAGTCATAGATAATGTATAGCTGATATTAGCCCATATTATTTAACTATTGTCATGATTTTATTGTTTTTAGTCATGGTAATCATAACCATTCATAGTCTTGATCCAAAATAATAAACTAATTAATAAAATAATCCAAAACCCCCTCTCCCCTATAAATACTACCCTCACCAAGTCATACCCTCATGTCTAAAAAATAATGAAGCTTGAAAAATTTTCATCCCAATATTATTCCCTTTTTCTCCCCTAATATAGGAATCTTTGTTCTTAGAAAATTACTATATCCATTTTCCATATGGATGATCCCATGGAGGAGAATTCATGAGGTAAAATCCTCTTTAATTTTCCATTAATTTCATTTCAATTACTTTTATTTTTTTATTGTATCCTAACATATCCATATACAAGTTGAATGATTACTCTGTTATCTTATATATTATATAATTTTATTATATTAATGGAATAATCCATTATCAAACATCTTCTCCACATCCTTTTATTCTAAAAATTAGAACAAAATTCGTGTTGTGTCGATTTACCAACATCGTGGACAATGTGTTTTCATTTTCCGTTATCACTTTCATGTTTGAAAATAAAACCATTAAAATTTTTGACTTGTTTTTAAAATATATGTTATATCTTTTTTATGCTCTTGAACTAAAATATTTACATAATATTAAAAAATAAAACAAAATTAATTAGTGATAATCGATAAACCAAAAAAATAATCAATACGATTATCGTTAAAATTTTATCTAGTTAATCATACTAATAGTAATAAAACAAATTATATATTAGACCATTTGAAATTATTTCTGATCATTAATAACATATAATATCAATGTTGTATAATTATTCTCATTTTACATGAACTTCCATACATTTATACAATCGAACCGATCATGAAAGCCAAGAAAGTGAACCCACCCGAACGATAAAATTGAAATCTATAACTCATAAAAATGTCAATAAAAGAACTCAAAAAACATTTAATGAATTTAATAAATTTAGAAAAGGGTTCTATTAATTTATTAATGAATTTAATTTTATTATTCCAGATATGAAATTGAGGAAAACATTCAAACAAGAGGTAAGGGTATTTTCGAAACCAAACTCCTTTCTTGGGGATATTCCTCTTTTGTGTCAAATTTCTATGTGGATGTTCATTTAATACTCCTAAAATATAATTTTATCATTAATAACTTTTTTATCTAGGATATATGTGTTCCTAATCTGTTTTTATGAAATATAAAATGATTTTCAAAAAGAACACTTCGTTATTGAAATATATCTTTTACTTCTCTTCAGATTGTTTATTCTTCACTCAGGATAGTTTATTTCTATACCAGTATGCTCTACCATTTTTAGAATGGAAATTTTTGTTCTTGATTTTATTCTTTATCATATGAATCCAGTTCCATTCCATGAGCTATTTTTGGTCTAAAATATATATATATATGAAGATTCCTTGATTATGTAAACATTATGATATGACGAGTGTGTCCATCATTATATTTCACTTCAGTACATTGGGTAATGTGGTGTATCTATTTAGATAACGTGAGATATGTATGAAAATGATTTTACATTTTTTTTCCTAATGATGACATTGTGATTATTCACATACATTAGGAATGAGCATGATCTTTCTTTGTTTAAAACTATGTGTGGTTGTTGAATAGAAAGACCTGTTGTCTCATTTTTAATAATGTCCACATTCCATGATATAATCTAATGATTCCTCACATGATTTTTATGATTATAACATTATTATGTTATGATTAATATTATACTGACCCCATTTTATATTGATTTATGTTCTTATCCATCATCTTACATGGATTTTATATCATTACATTCTTTTATGTATGTCGTTGGGTGATTACATATTATAAGTAGCAAATGAGGGCTAGTAAGATGCTATATAAGAAAGAATTAAATTAATGATTATTCTTTATTACGTAAATGTTATGCATTGTCATAATTTCCCTAATACACTAAACCATTGGATTGTGGATGTGCGGCACTTTTATGTTGTTTATCTATAAAATTATGTAGTAGTTATGTAAGAATATTATGGTCGCTATATTTGGTATTAGAGAATATTTTAGTTTATTTTTGAGTTAGGATTATAGAACATTTGTGAAAACCCTTGGAATGAGACTATGGATATGTAATCATCTCTGAATCCCTCTTTTAGAGAAACACTAAACATAGGGATACATAAAATATTCCTTTAGAGTCAATTTCAAAACGTAGTAAATTATTTTTTCTTGATTTGTTGACATATGTTTCTTTCAAATGATTTCATTTTTAGAAAATGGTGGGAATTAGGAGAACCCCATCCCAAAACTCATGTGAGCAATAATGAAATAATTTCTAGAATGAAATCCCCAATGCCATGGATGGTAGAGTTCAAAATTTCATGGTAATTCATACCATGTGGTCTTGGGATATGAAAAATAAAATAAATAATGTGTAATTACCACCTCTCCCTAAGAGAGAGAAAGGAGATATCGGGTCTCTTACATGAAAGAAACACCTATATTCAGTGGATATTCTGATCCACAACTCATGGAACAGTGGTTCAAAGAAATGGAGAAGATAATTTATATTATTCTCTATAAAGACCTGGAATTTCCATGTAAATTTATTTTTAAATAAATGAGAATTTTACAAGTCCACGAAAATGGACGGTACAAGATTCTGAGGCCTGGAGTGCCCGGAATGAATTCCTGAACTTTTTTCAGGTACGTTCAGTAAACGTGTGAGTGATTTTTTAAAAATTTTGAACCAGTGCCCAGAATTGAAATCTGAGGGCACTGTTGAACTTGTAGTGTCGGTATTTGCTTAAGGAGACTTTCACCTCGATGAAAGATGGTTGAGGGTGAATGTTAGTTTTTGGGTATTTTGTGTACGAAAAAAATAAAATTAAAAGTGTGTGACATTTTATTTTTATTTGAAACACCCATGTGGGTGTTGGGAGGTGGGGTCCACCGAAACTAAAACCTTCATGTGAAAGTAGAGAAGTAGGGACCGCCAGACCTTAAACTCCCATGAGAGGTTATGGTGGTGGGGACCACCCGAACCTGACCTCCAGTGAGATGTTATGGTGGTGGGGACCACCCGAGGCTTAACCTCTTGAAGTCCCCTCATTATGGAGAAAACCCTTCAACCCCAATCATTAATGTGGAGGATCCTCTTGACTTCCTCCATATTAATTGTTCCAACACACATACCTTTAATATGGAAACCTAGTTATTTTATTAGGCTAATTTGAATTTATGCCAATGAACTAAATAGAGAACTTTATCAATTATCCTTTGCAGGTTTGGTGGAATTGGGAGGAAGGGGCTCTTGGGAGAAAGCTCTGCAATGATGAATGCGTTCTTCCACGATGAATACTCCACTGATGAAGAACACTCCTCCAATGAAGAACATAAACCCCACTTCAACCTTCATCCTCGGGACTTCTTCTGACGTGGGACATCCACATCTATGGAAAATCGACGACCGTACTATCTTCTTGCACCAACATCATCAAGAGAATTAGGCAGGGGTTTATTTATATTTTATTTTCTCTTTCCATGTTCTACCATTATTATTATTTTGTAGGATTGGGAATAGTGATTGACGTGATTTGTGGAAAATTATGTTTTAAAATATCTTCCACGCACATTCATGCTTTGTTCTTTGTGAACCTCTTTCTACCACACTAAACATGGAGGGTGTGGGCCAAAAGAACATGGAACAACCCCTCTGTCGTTGTTATTTGATGTGTTCTTTGAAATGGAGGAAGGCGACGAAGGCAACGACGCTGCGACTTGGGCCGCCCCGCGGCGCTTCACCCATTCGGCCGAACCGGCCCCACGCTTGTACGAAGGCACCCACGGCCGAATAAAGTTGCCACAATTCCCCGGGCCAAACCCCCTCACCTCACTGATGCCGTGTCGGACCGTCGTGTTGATCTGCCACCGTCCTTCATGCAGAGCTGTTGCGCCACTACTGTCTGCCGAGCCGCGCCACCGTCCACCGAGTCGCACCATTGTCCGGGACGAGCCATGACACATCACCGCCATGCCGAACTGCCCTCTGATCCCCCCGAGCCACCCTCTCCATGGCCTTGAGAGATGACCTCGCCGCCCTCATCGTGGCCTTGCGAGTCGCCCCGAGCTGAGCCGGCCCGCGACAGAGCCGTTCTGCAGCCGAGCCGCCCTCGCAGCACCCTCTGAAGCCGAGATGCCTCTATGTCTCAGCACTTCCATCAGGACGAACCCAACGGTCCAGGCCTCCTAAAAGGATAGGCTGGGTCGGTCCAACTAGGATGAAATGGACCTGGGCCCACTGCGACCGATTTACTTTCCTTTTTCCATAATTTTGGCACAGGACATCCGTTTGATGAACTGTCTGCAACGATGGAAATCATGGAGCGTGGAGGTCCCTTTGAGTGATACCCCAATACGTTATTGATTAAGATGGGGAAAAAATAAGGTTGGATCAATCATGAATCCAACCAGGCCCCAAGGACTAAAATTCTAATAACTCACAGACCACACCGTTTGATTGATGCGTTGTTTGTTTCATTGAGACCCCTACGAAGTGGCAGACCATTGATATTTTCTTTATGGGACTTTGTGGCAGTTGGAGTATCGACCAGTAACATGGGGAGTGGATCCTCCCATAGGCAAGCGAGCATAGTGCAGAGACCAAGTGGCTGGCAGAGACTTGAGGGCTGCTGACCATTTCGACTCCGAGTGACTAGATAGGCCCAGTGGGGAGAACCTTGGTGACGTGGCAGACCCACTGTGGGGAGCGCCTTGGTGACATGACAGACCCACTGTTCTAGACATGAGTAGTACCTTAGCAGTCCATGAGAGGGAGCGCCTCTGTGTGACACGGCATACCCATGGTGGAGAGTGCCTCTGTGTGACGTGGTATACCCACGATACTCGATATAAGGGGAACCTCAGTAGTCCAAGGATAGTGAGATGAGTGTTTGTGTGACGTGGCAGGCCGACTGTACTCGATAGAGGAGGAGTTCACCAGCAGTCAAGGTGTTCGACGTTGTGACTGGAAATGTTACTTGATACCACCCCTAGAATAAATCTTGGTGTGAGCCGAGTCAGAACCTCTGTGTTTTCCTCATGATTGATATAGATTACATGATAACATAGGTATATGTATGGGAATATACCTAAGTAAGGTTATATGTTGATTTCTTACTTTGTGTTTTATCCTTGTTGGATTTTGTGAGATCTAGATGGTCTCAGGGTCCCTACTGAGTATCGTTATACTCACCCCTACATGGGCCATGTCTACACCGTGTTTTGTTCGATGCAGACGATGGACAACACAGACCAAGACTGAGAGTACCAGGACTGGACGGTACCTGGAGGTGGACCTTACGATGAGTCTGTACACGGAGGAGACGAATGGACGAGGAGTGCTAAGGAGGCGAAATTTACATACCCTTCAAGTAGGAACCTCGGAGGACAACCAATCAGCTGACTTTCCATTTTATTTAGTTTTTTCGTATCATAGTTTTACATGTACCTTCTAGTTGGGATTTTATTCTAGCCCCTTTTATTTTAATCACTCTTTTGTTATACAGTTTACTTGGTGTTTCATATCCAGTTGTGCGCTTTCTTGTGTGTGTATTTACTAGTTATAAAGGAAATGCCTTCCTGGTTTAAGGGAATTATGGTTTTGGTGCTAGTTTCCAGCCGATGGCCTATGGAAGGCGGGCTTGGGGTAGTCATGACACGAACAACATGGGATGGGTCGTGAAAAATTGGTATCAAATAAGTTGGTTATACCGCATAACTAGGACTTTGATCTATTCTGTGAAGTAATAGTGTTAAGGGTAATGAGGGTGGGTTTTAGTTCAGGGAGTCCAGTGTTGGTGCAGCGACCGACATATCCATACACCAGGACCATGACTTCTGATTTCTGACTCAGTGCCTGATAACACTGATTGCGTGTGTGTTTTCAAATGTTTTCATTGTGATATTTTGATTTATCTCACCACGTATAACTTTCAGCTCACCAGGTGTAACCTTTTGATCATGGAACACCTATTTATTTTTAGGAGGCCTCAATGCAGGCATCCTGCAAGAGATCTAATAGTTGTACGCACTGATAGCCTACCAAGCGACGAGGCCTCAGTGTAGGGCCCTCTTCTTGTAGAGGAACCAGCGGAGGTAGGAACATTACCACTCTCTGTTGGGCCGTCGATACCACCAGCCCTAGAAACAGATGATGCATGCCTCTTGAGTTCATTGCACGAGTTCTAGAACAAGAGGCCACCCAGGTTCAGGGGAGAGATGGACCCACAGACGGCTGAGGATTGGCTGGAGGCTGTAGTGGGAGTCTTCTAACTGGTATGAACACCAGCTGATTTCATGGTGATCCCTACCGCCATCCTTCTCTAGGTAGCAGCAGACAGATGGTGGAGCATGATACTATAGCTTCATGATGAGGTGATATTTCTATGGGTAGACTTCAAGAGACTGTTTCAGGCAGAGTTTGTCCCAGGAACTCTTCTCGTAGTGCGCATACAGAAGCTTCTTCATCTCCATCAGGGCAGCATTAATATGGCTTATTACTCAGTGAGGTTCACTGACCTCTCATGCTACTCCACATATATGGTTTGGGACCCCTTATTTAGGGCTCAGTCCTTCGATCAGGGACTCAGGTGGGAGATCAAGGCTTCGGTGATCTCACTCAGCATCTCGACGTAGGTGGGGGTGTTAGAGAGAGACCTCTTAAGGGAGAGTTTCCTTGCTGAGTAGTCAAAATTGGTGAGACCCACTACCAGTAATCACATAGCTGAGTCTTCTATAACTAGTAGTATACAGAAGTCACAAATGTCCAAGAGGTCCAGACCTACAGTTGGACAACTGCATGACATAGGATCGGTTGTGCGGGGAACCCAAAGCTGAGGCAATCATTCCAGGAGCGGGTAGTGTTACGCTTGTGGCAGACAGGGTAACATGTCTCATGACTATCTGACCAACCATTTGGATGATCAGAAGATAGTTGAAGGACTGCCCCTGCAGATATAGAGGTTCGATCGAGGTGGTCCATAGGTAGAAATCAGATGTGGCAGAGGAGCTAGTCATGCAGCTAGTGGTGGGAGATGATTTGAGATATTACCTCCACCATCACCGGGAGGTCCACCCCGAACATATAGAGTAGGTTGAAATGGGAGAGCTTAGCTCTAGGTAACTGAGGATTACGATCATCTTGCTTCAGAGATGATTTCAGGTGCAATCTGTGTCCACTCAACCATTGCTGCAGTACGTATAGACACAGGTGCGAGTCATTTCTTCATTTCCACTTCCCTCGTTCAGAGCTCAGAGATTCTGATGGGTCATTTAGCTCTATCCTTATGGCTATAGACTCCAATGGGAGAGGATTCAACTATTACACTCTAGTTCCAGTGGTGTGAGCTTACTCTACGAGGCAAGAGCTTCGGTTTGGATCTCCTAGTAGTGGCGTTGAGGCCTTACGACATCATTTTGGGTATGGACAGGTTATCCACAGTCCATGCTCATTTTGACTGTATTTGGCACAAAGTGCGGTCTGTCCGCATGGATGGTACAAGGTTTAACTTCACTAGTGATAAGGGAGCCTATGCAGTGTAGGATGGACTTACCCATAGGAGAGTGCATCCGATCACTCATCAGTTGGCTAACCTTACCCTCAGTGCTGTTGAAGTGGAGAGTCTGAGCTATACTGTAGTGGTGGACCAGTACACGGATGTTTTCCCTGATGATGTTCCAGGTATACCTCCTTGAAGAGAGGTGGACTTCAACAGTGACTTGTGCCCTACGATGACACCGATATCTACACCAACGTATCGGATGGAACTTGTGGAGCTTTTTGAGCTACGGGTATAGCTAGAGGACTTGCAGGGGAATGGATTCATCTGGCCTAGTGTTTCACCTTCAGTAGCCCTGATTCTGTTCCCCAAGAAGGTTTATGGGAGCTTGAGGATTTGTGTTGACTATTGGCCCCTAAACCAGGTGACTGTGATGAACAAGTACCCACTCCCGGGGATTGATGACCTCTTTGATCAGCTGAAGGGAGAACAATGGTTCTCGAAGATAGACCTCAAATCAGGCTATCATGACCTTAGAGTACGAGAAGAGAATGTGAAGAAGACATCCTTCAGGTGTCAGAATGACCATTAATAGTCCTTGGTTATGAAATTAAGCGTGACCAACACTCCAGCAGTGTTCATGGGACTCATGAACAGGGTCTTTCAGCCATCCCTTGATCACTTTGTAGTGGTCTTCATCGATGACATTTTTATTTACTCAACTAATGAGGAGGAGAATGTATATCATTTGTAGGTAGTACTAGACACACTCCGAGAGCACCGACTCTATGGTATTCACTCAAAGTACCAGTTCTAGATTTGAGAGGATCACATTCTAGGACATGTCAAATCAGTGGCTGGAGTTGGAGTAGATCCAGCAAAGATTGAGGTGGTACTCTCTCAAGAGCCACCAATGAGTATGACAGAGGTATGAAGTTTCCAGGGTTTGGTTGGATATTACCGGAGGCTTGTGCCAGACTTTTCCAAAGCTGCAGCACCACTTTCAGCCATGATGAAGAAAGGGAAACCATTCATTTGGTAAGAGAAATGCCATCAGTGATTTCGCGAGATGAGGTAGAGGCTGACTAGTTCCCCCTTCATGAGGCTTCCAGAGGAGAGCGTTGGGTACATAGATTACTGCGACACATCAGGGACCAGACTCAAATGTGTTCTGATGCAAGAGAGAGCATTGATTTCATCTAGTTCTTTACAGATGAGATAACACGAGATGAACTATGCTACGCATGAACTAAAGTTAGTAGCAGTGGTATTTTCCTTGAATATGTGGCAGCATTATCTGATGGGAGAGTGTTTTACCGTTTAATCTGATTAGAAGAGTCACCGGTATATCATCTCTCAAAAGTACATGAACCTAAGACATCGATGTTTGCTAGAGTTCCTCCAGGACTATGACTTTGAGATAGTCTATACTCATGGGAAGGGGAACATTATAGTAGATTCACTTAGCATGAGGACTGGTATACAGCTACTAGGTGAGGCGACAGAGAAACTGGCCGCTTTTTAGATATTCTGTGTGGATAGAGACAGAGCATCTTTTCTACAGTCTCTTATAGTCACTCCCCCACTTCATTAGTGATTCAGGGAGGTGCAACCTAGAGACATTGAATGCGAGACATGGCGTGCTCAGATATCCACAGGACCGGCACCTGATGGATTTTCTGAAGGTGGGGAGCTTGTCATCCTCTTCAGAGGACGTATAGTGGTTCCAGTGTCACTTCAAGAGGAAGTGTTAATGGATTTCTACACATCCCCTCTAGTGGTACATCCAGGAGTGGTGAATATGTTCCAGGATCTCCGACGACAGCACTGGTGGCTGAGAATGAAGAAAGCCATTGCGAAGTTTGTTTCTCGATGCCTCACTTGTATGCAAGTGAAGGCAGAGCATCCGGTACCAGCATACTTGGTTCATCCATTAGAGGTACCATGGTGGAAGTGGCTTAGGATATCCATGGACTTCATAATAGGACATCCACTTACATTCAAGGGACATGACTTGACATGGGTGATCATCAACCAACTCACCATGTTTTTCCACTTCCTACAGATCAGAGAGTAGGGTTCAATAGAGATCTTGGGACACATCTATGTGAAAGAGATTGTACGGCTACTTGGAGTACCCTCAATGATTGCCTTCGATTGTGACACATGTTTTACGTCCTGGATATGTAAGGGGTTTCAGGAGGCTTTCGGGACATAGCTTCGTTTGACCACCGCCTTCCATCCTCAGACATATGGACAGACTGATCGGACCATTCAGACCCTCAAGGACATGATGTGTTCTTATGTCCTCAACTTCAGTTGTAGCTGCTAGGATCAATTACCTTTGGTTGAGTTTTCATAAAACAATAAATATCACTCCACCGTTGGAATGGAACCTTTTGAGGTGTTGTAAGAGATGCCTCATAGATTACCTTTGTGCTGGATTGACCCCGAGGAGTCAGCACTTGTGGGACCAGAGATGGTACGGGCTACCACATATAAGGTGAAGATCATCCGTGAGTAGTTGAAGAATTCACAGAGTAGGCAGAAGTTATATGCCTATAGGAGACGGAGACCTATATAGTTCAGGGATGGTGACCACGCCTTTTTACAGGGCTCACCTCGACAAGTTTTGCGGATATTTGGCCGAGGTGGAAAGTTGTCTCCAAGATTCATCAGACCCTTTCAGGTCTTCAGCAGATTTGGTGAGGTAGCTTACTGATTAGCTCTTCCACCTCTGTTGCACTGGGTGCCCGACGTCTTCCACGTATCCCAGCTGAGGAGATATGTGCACAAACCTTCTCACATCATTGAACATGGAGAGATGGGAATCAATGATGGGGATACCTTTACAGAGGTTCCAATAGAGATTGAGGATAGACAGGAGCAGGGCCTTTATGGATGGTCGATACCTCTGGTGCGAATTCGCTGGCAGCACAAGAACCTCTAGGAGAGCACATGGGAGTGGGAGGCTCAGATGCATTCTCAGTACCCCCACATGATTACCTAGTTTGAGTTGTGGCTTATGAGGACGTAAAGCCATGAGGTGGGGAGAATTTAAAGACCTATAATTTCCATGAAATGTTTTCTTAAATAAATGGGAATTTAAAAAGTCCATGAAAATTGACGGCACGTGATTTCGAGGCCCAGAGTGCCCAGAATGAATTTCGTAACTTTTGTTTGGGTAAATTCAGTAAACGTGCGAGTTGCTTTTTCTAACTTTTGAACCAGTAATCGAAATTGAAATCTAAGGGCACCATTGAAGTCACAGCGCCGGTATTCCCTTAAGGAGACTTTCACCTCGATGACTGAGGGATGAGGTTTAAAGTTAGTTTTTGGGTTTTTCGTGTAAGAATAAAAAAAATACAAGTGTGTGACATTTTATTTTTTTTTCCAACACCCATGTGGGTGTTGGGAGGTGGGGTCCACCAGAACTGAAACCTGCATGTGGAAGTTATGAAGTGGAGATTGCCTAACATTAGGCTCCCATGAGAGGTTGTGGTGGTGGGGACCACCCAAACCTAACCTCCCAAGAGATGTTATGGTGGTGGGGACCAACCGAGGCCTAAAACTCTTAAAATCCCATCATTAAAGAGAAGAACCCCTCAACCCCCCTCATTAATGTGGATGATCCCCTTGACTTCCTCCACATTAATTGTGCCAATGCACATACCTTTAATATGCCAACCTAGTTATTTGATTAAGCTAATTTGAATTTGAGTTAAAAACTAAATAGAGAACATAATATATTATCCATGTCATATTTGGCGGAATTGGGAGGAAATATCTCTTGGGATAAAGCTCTTCAATGAATAATGCGTTCTTCCTTGAAGAACGCTCCACCAACGATGAAAGCTCGGCCAACGAAAAACAATGACCTCCTTTGACCTTCATCCTCAGGACTTCTTCTGACGTGGGATATCTTTATCTAAGGCAAATCGTTGACCGTACTATCTTCTTAGGGAAAATTCATCAAGAGAACAAGTTAGGGGTTTATTTCTATTTTATTATCACTTTCTATTTTCTCCCCTTCTAATTATATTGCAAAATTGGGAATAGAGATTGACATGGGTTGTACGAAATGATGTTTTAAAATATCTTCCATACACGTTCATGATTTTTTCTTTGTGAACTGCTTGCTACCACTCTAAATGTGAAGGGTGCAGGAAAAATGAACTTGGACCGACCCCTCTGTCATTCTTCTTTGATGTGTTATTCGAAATAGAGGAAGGTGATGGAGGAGACAAAGGAAAGGGTGCCTCCATCTGTGGCCACCGCGACCCACGCCACCCCGTAGTGCTTCGCCCTCCCGGCCGAATCAGCCCCACGACCGTGCCGAGAAAAACGCGGCCAGACTGAGTTGTCGCGCCGCCCCGGGCCGAAACCCCTCTCCACGCCACTACTGTTCCAAGATGCCGCGCCGCTGGCATGACAAGCCGTCATGGCGAGCGGCCGCCGTCCCTTGTGCTGAGCCACCATGCAGCCGCTATCCAACGAGCTATGTTGCCATCAACTGAGCCGCGCCACTATCTGGGCTGAGCTGAGCCGCGCTGCCGCCATGTTAAACTACCCTCCTAGTTGCCCGATGTTCCCTCGTCGTGGCCTTGTGAGCTTCCTGAGCTGCCATTGCCCTGACCTTGCGAGCCACCCTGAGCCGAGTCGGCCCGCGGCAGAGCCATTCCGCAGCACCCTCCCAGGCCGAACTGCCTCTATGGCCTCACATGGCCGTTAGGCCGAACCCAATAGGCCATGCCACCCAGTGAGCCGGGGTGGACCCAGCGGGTTAGGCTGGGTCTACTCGAACCAGGTCAGCCCAACCGGGTCAGACCGAACCCAGGCCCACAACAAACCATTTACATTCCTTTTGCCATAATTTTTACACCGGAATTCCGTTTGATGAACCGTCTATGGCGCTAGAAATCATTGAGCTTGGCGGTCCCTTTGATTGATACCCCACTATGTTATGTATTACGATGGGGAATGGTCAGGTTTGATCTAGCATGAATAAAACCGGGGCCTTGGGAATAAAAGGCTAATAACACACAGACTGGGCCTCTGATTGACGTGTTGTCTATTGCGTTGAGACCCGTATGATATGGCATACCTTTGATATATTTCGTCGTGGGACTTTGTGTTAGTTTGTGTGTCGACCAGTAGCTTGTGGAGCGGATGCAACCGAATACGAGCGAGAATAGTGCGAAGACCTCATGGTTGGCTGAGACTTGACGAGTGCTGACCATTTCAACATAGAGTGACTTGATAGCCCTAGTGGGGAGCACCTTGGTGATGCAGAAGACCCATAGTGGGGAGTGACTTGGTGATGTGGTAAACCCACGGTACTTGATAGGAGAAGTACCTCAGTAGACCATGAGGGGGAGAGCCTTTGTGTGACACGGTAGACCCACCATGGGGAGCACCTCTATGGGACACGGTAGACCCACGATACTCGACAAAAGGTGTACCTCAGCAGTCCAAGTTTAGTGGGAAGTGCCTTTGTGTGACGCGGCATGCCCACTACACTCGATAGAGGAGGAGTTCACCAGCAGCCGAGGTTTTCGACGTAGTGACTGGGAATCATACTGCATACAACCCCTAGAATAAATCCTGGTGTGAGTTGTGTTAGTACCTCTTTGTTTTCCTCATAATTGGGATGGATTAGTTGATAACATAGGTATATGTGTGGGAATATACCTATGTAAGGTTATTTATTGATTTCATACTTTGAGTTTTATACTTGTTGGATTTTTTGAGATCTAGAGGTTATCGGGGTCCCTACTTAGTATCGTTATACTCACCCCTACACGGGCTATGCCCGCACCTTACTGTGTTGGATGCAGACAATGGACAGCACTGACTGAGGCTAAGACTACCTGGATTGGGCGGTACCTGGAGGTGAACCTTACGAAGAGTCGGTACATGGAGGAGATGGAAAAACGAGGAGTGCTGAGGAGGTGAACTGTACCTACCATTCAGGTAGGAACCTCGGTGAGTGACCCAACATCTGACTTTCCCTTTTTGTTAGTTTTATTGTATCACATTTTTACTTGTACTTTCCTATTGGGCATGTATTCTAACTCCTTTTACATTCAACACTATTTTGTTAAAAAGTTTACTTGGTGTTTTGTATACAACTGTGTGCTTACTTGTGTGTGTTTGCAGGTTATAAAGGCAATGCCTTCCCAGTTTTAGGGAATTACGCCTTTGATGCTAGTCTCCAGCCCTTGGCCTATGGAAGGCGGGTTTGGGGTAGTCACGGAACGGACCTTGGGGGATGGTTCAAGATATTATCTATTATATGAAGGAGATTTTGATACTGGATATATATATATTATATGGAGATGCCGAAAAATGGTGGGAATGGATTAAGAAAAATTATCTGAATGATGAAATTTAAGATATGGAGTGGGAATACTTTAATAAAATATTTCATAACATGTTTTTCCTATGAAATCAATGGACAAAGATGGAGGGATAATTCATAGAGTTTAATGAAAAAGAAGGTGAATATTTCATGGATTATGAAGAAAATATCACATGTATTTCATGCTATAACTCTAGTTTTGTTAAAAACAATGAATGAAAAATATATAATTTCATTAGTGGGTTAAAACCACATCATTGAAAGGATCTATAAATCCAAGACACTGTGAGCCATGAATATGTTTTTTGATGTCATCTCAATGTGGATATGGAGTTTGGAGAATGGTTACATGGATATGGAGATATGAAATGAAATATCAAGTTTCATGTAGAGGGATCTAACGACAAAGGTGGAAGGAAATTTCACCCACTCACATGTCAAAATTGTGGAAAAATGATAATAGGAATTACCAAAATGAAATTGTGAAATGATTCATGTGTGGTAGATGAGGTCACCAAGCTCATGAATGTCAAATAGACATAAATAATATATCCATTGGGATAGAGGAATGGACAACACCACCCATGGTCCAATGCTTCTACTAAAGGGAGAATGGTCACTATGCAAGTCAGTGCACTAAACCATGAGTCTTCTAGGGTAATGAGTGTCAGCAACCAAAAAATCCATAGGAAAAAAGGGAAAGATTATTCCATCACTATTACTGAAGTGGACAATGAAAATTATGTCCTAAAAGGTACACATCTTATTCACTCAATAACGGAAAAATCCTTATTTGATTATGGTTCAATAAAATCCTTTATATTTTGAATGTTTTCAAGAAATATTGAATTGAATACGTCAAACCATGAAGTTGAGATATCAATAATAATATCTAGTGATGATATCATATAAAACTATGTGTTGGACTCTTATCCTGTTTGAATATGTGGGAATATTCTCCCAGTGAATATCGTGAAACTTCCCTTGGTAAAATTGATATTTTACAAGGGATGGATTGACATTCATTATATAGAGCACACATTAAATATGTGGAAAATAAAATATCATTCTAAAATTTTAACCATACCATTATTGTCAACAAATGAAATTAAAATCATATATCAACTTTTGTAAACTCTTTAATAGTGTGGTGGTTGATACCCTATGAAGATTCATACCTCACTCATATGGTTGCGTTAAATAAGGGTATCAACCTATAGGAAATTCCCATTTTGAGAGAATACATTGAAGTATTGCCTAAAGAGTTACTTATACATCCCTCAGATCATGAGGTAGAGTTATCAATAGGGGTTATACTAAGATCCACTCCTATATCATAATACCCTTACAATGTGTCCCCATTCGAACTGGAAGAGTTAAATAACCAGCTTATAGGGAATTTTAAAAAGTGATCATATGATTACGTACATTTCATTGGGGAGTTCTAGTAATTTAATACAATGAAGAAAGATGGATCAATATAGATGTGTATCAATTATCATGAGCTCAAGAATATCACTATAAAGAACATCTATCCTCTTCTAATGATTCATGACTTGTTCTATGAACTACTAGGATATCAATAATTCTTTGACTTGTATCTTCATTCAAGAAATCATCAACAAATACTGAAGAAGGAAAATATTCCAAATATTTATTTACATTCATGGAATGTACACTATGAGTTTCTTGTGATTCTATAAGGAATTTCTAGTTTCCCAAAAATATTCATGGGTTTGATGGATATAGTCTTTATAAATGACCATGGAAATTTTGTTGTAGTTTTTTTTATATTATCATCTACAATAAGAGAAATGACGAACATGATAAACATTTTTGGATTCTTCTGGTGACATTAAGGAAGGGGAAATTATATTCCATGTTCATAAAGTGTGACTTATAGATGAATCATTCCATGTTATTGGGACATGTGATCATTAGGGGATTTGTGAGGATGCATAAAAAATAAAGGGAATTGAGGAGTGGCCAATACCCAGTAGTTTCATAGATTTCTGTAGGTTTCAGGGAAAAGAAGCATAATACTGACATTTTGGGATATATTTCTAGTGATTTTATACCATGCTAACTAGATTGACATGAAATGTGGTAATGTAAGTCTGGATATAATAACTTGAAGAATGATTCAAAGAGCTAAATATGGGTTTGATCACTACACATGTACTCACAATGCCCTGATGTGGAGAATTGTTTTTTATATAAAGTGATTCTTCAAAGAATGTATTGGGTTGTTTATTCATGCAACATGATAAAATAATAGCCTACACCTCACAGAAGAAGAGGACACATGAGAAGAACTACCCAATGTACATCTTGAAGCTAGTACCTGTGATTTATTCTATGAAAACCTCGCAGAATAACCTCTATGGTTAAAGGTGTGACATATATACTGATAAAAAGAGTCTGAACTATATATTAACATATAAACAACTCAGCATTAATCATAGGATATGGATAGATCTAATCATTGGAAATGATTTTTCTATTAACTATCATCTTTATAAGGAATAAATGGTAGATTATTATCATAGAAGAAAAGAACCTACTACTTTATCTATGATTTGGATAGAGAAAGACCCTATCTTCATAGATATACAAAGGATGTATTTGGAAATCATAATGGTAGGGAATACATCATATAGTTCCCAAATTATTTCCCATCCATCTAACTAAGATAATGTAAAGGGGGAACAATGCAATGATACAGATTTAATAATGAATGTTAATGATGTAAAGGAAGTGAAGGTTTAAGAATTTCATATCGATGATGATGGTGTAATTCAGTTTGGACAAAGGATTTGTGATACAGAATACATCTAATGGAAACAATAAAAATTAGCTTATAGTTGATCGAATCACCATGAATGCAAACTTTATTTCTATTTGGGAAGATCTAGTGCTTGAAAAACATGAAAAGATATAGGTGAATAATGTGGTGAGGCTGAATGGGGATCAAATTTTAATTCACTATAATCATGATCCATGTTTAACATATAAATTATCTAGGAGTATTTAACATTATTTAAATTATAAATTGAGTTTTATCATAACCTATTACCAAAAAACCTATTTCTAATCTGAGGGGAAAAATTAGATGATCAAAGACATGCTAATAGGCTACACAAAGGAATTCAATGATGGTTGGGATCAACATATCTCATTGGTTGATGTATTATAAAATAGTAGATTCCACTCGAGTAATCATATGGATGCAAATGAAGCTATTTATGGAAAGTAATGTAGAACTCCAACTTGTTGGGATGAAAGTCAAGAATGAAAGCTACTTGGACCTGATCTTGTACAAGAGATGATAGAGATGGTTCAAGACACACATCAACATATAAAAGTTTCTCATATTTGGAAAAAGGGATATGATGAAAACCATCAAATGGACATCAAGTTCAACAATGGAGATAATTTCTGCCTTCAAATATCACAGTGGAAAATAGTCATGAGGTTTGGAATGAAATAGAAGTTACGCCCAAGGTACATTGGCCCCTTTGCGATCCTTGATCACAATGGAGCAGTGGCTTATTTGCTTTTACTTCCACCATGTGTGGAACAAATTAATGATGTGTTCCATGAATCTATATTTACGAATTACATTCTAGATCCCTCACTTTTACTGAACTCAGATGTGGTACAACTAGAATTTGATCTATCTTATGAGGAGGTTCCAATAATGATTCTTGACTAAACAGATAAGGATCTATGAAATAATATAAACCAAATTTTCAATGTGTTTTAGACGAAGAATATTTATGAAGAAGTTACTTGGTAATTGGTGGAAGAAATGAAGGTAAAATGCACTCAACTTATTATGTAAAATCAAAATTTCAGTGAGAATTTTCAAAAGGGGGGTTGAATTTAACGACCCAAACATTTAACAGTAGAATTTTCTCCTTCTTATAATTATGTTACATGGTAAAACAACATATTTAACATAATGAGTCCAATAAAAAATTATTCTCATAAATAGATTAGTAATTAAGTAAAAATTAATGAAATTAAGGAACCTATATTGATGGAATAGTAGCTTGACCCTTAAAATAGTAACATGACCATTAGGAATAATAATACATCCAATAGAATATGAATGTATAAATAATATTTTGGAATATTATATATGAAATTATTATATAATTAAATCAAAGAATACATAAATAAATGTTTTGAAAATAATAAATTATGTATTGGTATTTTTAATAAATATGATTGTTTATTTAGAATTTTATAATAAATATAATCATTTAATGAAAAATTTACTTTCATTAAATAAATTCATAAATTAATATTTTATTTTTTTGTTATTATAATATAATTTAATGATACCTTAATAAATTTTACATAGTTTCATAAAATTAGAGATAATTTTAAAATCAGTATTTTAATAATAAATGTATATTTTTATTAGGAATTAAGTATCTTACCATCCAGAAATTATTTTATTAAAATGGAGGTAATTTAATAATTCAAAACGTTGAAAAATGGTTTGGTAAATTATTGGGATTTTTCTAAAAGATTAGAATGTCTTGTAAATTGTGAAATAAGGTAATTTATTGTATTTAATAAAAACATGAATTATTCAGTCATAGACGATGTATAGATGATTTTGGCCTTTAATCTATAACTATACTTATCTATTTATAGTATTTTGTCATTAAAATAAAAATTATTCAAATTCTTGATCCAAAATGATAAACTAATTAATATAAAAAACAAAATACCCCCCATCATTCCCTATATATTCCACCCCTCACTAGCTCTTCTCCTCAAAGCTCCAAATAATTTTAGATCATGAAGTTTCATCCCAATTTTATTACCAAGAATCGTTCCCACATCCAGGAGAATTAACATAACACAATATCAAATTTAGTTTTCCTAATGACGTTCTCAAAGACCAGAATTCAAGAGGTAAAACCCTGTTTCATTTTCATTTAATTTCATGATTTTTTTTTCAATTATTATTATATACACACTTATCTCTATCAAAGTAGAATGATAACTTCTGTATCATCTATATAATATAGTTTTATTATGTTAATTTAATATTTCATAATCAAACCACTATACAGTCCCCTTTTTTCTAAAAATGAGAACAACGTTCTTGTTGTGTCGATTTACTGACATCATGGACGATATGTTTCCATTTTCCATTACTGTGATCAAGGATAGACATAAAACCATTTAAATGGTTGAAAAAACATTTTAAATGGTATTTTATAAATTTTTTTAATTTATACAACTTACATATATATTTAATATATAAAAAATAAAATATAACTATTTAGTGATAATCTTGAAACCACCAAATTAATGTAAATGATTATCAATAACATTTTTTCTAATGAATCGTCATCATAATATTAATCCAAATGACCTAAAAATAAATTTAACTTCTATAATTTGTTTTATAATATATAATCTCAATTCTTCAGAATTATTCTCAGTATACATGAATTGACATATATGTTTACAAGTGAAAAAATCATTAAAAAAAAGAAAAAAACACTCCCGAATGATGAAATTATTCAATATAACACATCAAAATGTCCATAAAAATTTAATAAAATGGTAATGAATGAAATTTATGTACAATAGGTTCTAGATTTATTAATTAATTAATTTAATTCTATTATCTAGGATACTAAAGTGAATAAAACATTAAGATATAAGGTAAGGAGGTTCTCAAACCCAAACACCTTTATTTGGGTTATTTCTCCTTCAGGTCAAATTTTAGCATTGATGATCATTTAATACTAATAAAATAGCATTTAATTTATCTTTCATTTTATTTTCAAGGATAAAGATGTTCATAAATTGTTTTTATAAGAAACATTATTAATTTTCTAAAGAACTCCTCTGTCTAAAAACACATCTTTTACTTATTTTTAGATTGTTTCCTAATCACTCAAGATTCATGATTCATATACCAGTATTCTATTCCCTTTTAATAACCCAAAATTCTTCCAATGAATATAATATTTATGTAATGAATTAAATTCGTTTATTGGGGTTATTTTTTTTCAAATATTGATATACATTGCAAGCATGATTATATAAATTTTATGATGTAATGGATTCACCCGAAATAATATAGTGCTCCAATACATTGGGTAATGTTGTGTAACTCATAAGATAATCTATAATATGCAAGAAAATGATTCTATATTTTTTAATAATTATTATGTTTTGATTATGAACGTATTTTTCTATGAACATGATGCAATATTTGTTCAAAACTATGTGTTGTAGTAAACCAATAAGACATGCTAATTCATTTTTTATGCATTACCACATTCTATGTTTTTATCTAATGGTTCATATCATGTTTTTAATGATGATCCTAGGATTATGTTATGATGATTATGATTATACTCAACCCATGTTATATTGATTAATTTTCTTATCTAACATATTACAAGGATTTTAGATCACCCCATTCGTTGATGTAAATCTTCAAGTGATTATGTTGAGAAAATAGAACATGAGGTCCCATAGGAAGCTGGATAAGAAGGAACTAAATTAATGTTTATATTTTGTAATGTAAATTTTATATATGGTATAAATTTTATAATTACACTAAAACATTGTATCCTGGTTGTGTAGCGCGTTTATGTTCATTATCTTGAAAATAAAGTGAAAGTCGTGTAAGAAATAAAGGGTCTCTATAGGTACTCTATGAAATCCTACGACATAATTAATATATATTATTGAAAGATGGTCAAGAGAGAAGTATTATAGGATATAAGTGATGAGTTCTAACTTTGTAAGAAAATCAATAATTACTCCTATCGAATTATGGCCCTTAGATGTTTTGGGAGGTCTGAAAACAAAGTCCATGGGGATGTTTTACTATTTCCATTATTGTACTGGCAATAGATGCAACATCCACTTATACCTCTATCTCTCAGCTTTACCTTGTCGATAAACCAAGAACTGAGAAAATATTTTTCAATATATATCTTCATTCAATCCCAAAATAAATGCACATTCCGGTCCCTGTACATTTTTGTGGTTCTATGTTGAATATATAAGGATGAACTATTTTCCTCAACCAAATTATGTCCCTTTTCCTTTATATAGGTTCTTTTCCTAGTGAGGGGATGAATTTTGTGATTAATGATGCTTTGGGATTGTAATTTTTTTGACCTTCGTGATTTTCCTGTATCATCTTTTCTTTCAATGTCAAAAAAAATGTTAGTTTTCAGTCAGTAAAATTCTGGTAGTGTTGGAATACAAATATGGTTCATGATAACTATTATTCCATCATAGTCAAATAAGAACTTGGGAACATTTCCCACCTCCTTTTATAGCTCTATATCTTCTTTTTGTTCCTCCTTAATGTTTACATATATTGATTGTTGAAAATTCATTTGACAAAGATGCGATTTCTCCCCATTCATTAAAATTTCATGATTCATCTGTTGAAAATCCATAAATACTATATCTTTTGTCATCCTCATTATAGATAGCCTAGAGTGGTCAATTTCACTCAAATCATTTTTCACCATTTTAACATTCCTAGGGTGGTAATGTAATTAGAAGTCATAATCTTCAATGAACTAAAACCATCTCCTTGATCTTATATTCATCTCATTCTAGGTTAGAATATATTTTAATTTTTTGTTGTTATTATATATATCACACCTTCCCCAAAAGTTAGTGCCTCTATATCCTTAAGGAAAATATTACTGTAACGAACTCCAATTTTTGAGTTGGGTAATTTTTCATGGATTCTCTGTTGACTTGAGGCATAATATATCACCATATCATTTTACATGAGAACACATCCTAGTACCTTCATTAATGAATAATATAGATCAAAACCATTATCCACTAAAGGGAAGTGTGAGATTAAATGCACTGTCAAACCATCTTTTCAACACCTTGAAATTCTCTTGATATTATTTTATCCATATTAACATAACTACTTTCCAATCCAACATTGTTAGTGGATTGGATACTCATGAGAAATAATTAAAAAAACATCAATAATATCCAACAAATGGCATAAAAATTCATATCTCAATTACAATTGTTGGTATATTCCAATGTTCCATAATTTTCTCTTTTTCTTGATCCATAGATTTCCCTCTCTTTAGAATATGTGACCCAAAAATTAAATTTCTGTAGCCAAAATTCACAGATGGTAAAATTTTCATCAAGCATCTTCTCTCTCAGGGTCATTCGTATAATCCAATAGTGATCTTCATTTTCTTCCTTACCCATTAAATATATAATATTTTTTTCAATAAATACAACAAAAAAATTATCAAGATAGTGTCTAAAGACTCTATTTATTTAATCCATGATGATAATAGTGAAATTAATAAGACTAAAATTCATCACTATAAATTCATAGTGCCCATACCATATACGGAAAACCATCACGGATATAGCCTCATTCTTGAAGAATAGTTGTTGATTTCCAGAATGAAGATCAATACTGGAAAAGTATCAAGATACTTGTAGTTTTTCAAATAATTCCTCAATATGGGCAAGATGATATTTTTTTTATAGTTACCTTGTTTAGTTAGTGATAGTATTTCCAAAGACTCATTCATAGATAATTCTTATGAAAAAATAGAATAAGTTCCTCATTAACTGTTGCACTAGGGAATTTGAATCCACTTTAATGATTCTCCGGGATTTTATTCTTCAAATTCATATACTTAATTGCGTTCATTCTCTATGAAGTCTTATAAATAGATGTGATGCGCCCGTAAGGGGAAGAGCGATTAGGGTTTTCTACTCGGTGCCGTCTTCTTCTTCGCCTAGCTGGAATAGAGGATCTCCCTTGGTCTTCCCGGCGGTTCGTGGTGCAGCGGCTTCATTCGCGCGGAGGGCGGTGGTTGAGGATTCGTTCTTCTCCGGTGAAGGGTCTGGTTTCCGGTGGGCTCGAGGTCGTCTTCGGCGCTTCCGCGGCTCGGAGTCGAAATCTGGTGTGACTTCAGGGTGCGGTCATTCTTTGCGGTGATGGCTATGGTTCTGTTGCGTCTGGGTGAGATCCAGTGCGGCGTCGGGGTCTGGTGGCGATGGGGTTTCGATCCAGCGCGTTGGGGCGAGATCGGGTTGCCTCGTTGTTGGAGGCGTGCTCTAGTGTGGCTATGGGGTTGCGATCTGGGTAGCGCGAGGTTGTTGTGCGATGTCGGGGCGGCGGCCTGCTCTCCTCCTGTGGCTTGGGTTCTTTTCTCCCTCCGCGGTGTGGGGTTGAGATTCAACGCCAGGGCGTGTTCCTGCTCCGCGGTGATGGGGTCCGTACGATCCACTGTTCTGGCAGGGGTTCCTTGTGGGCTTGCAGATGTCTATGCATGTGGGTTCGAGGGAGGCATCGGGTTCTGTGGTGCGGATGGTAAGGATTGTGTTGTTTCAAAGGATCGTTATGATTTCTGTGAAGATTTTGTGTTGAAGACTGGGGTGTTGATTTGGTAATTCGATGGTATGGTGTTTCGGTTGAGTTGTGGGCTGTTGGATTGGAGCTGTTGTGGTAGTTTGCAGTGGTGATGAAGTGGTGATGAAGTTGGAAGCTGGAATGAAGCGGTGTTTTTTTTGATGTTGCAGACATGTTGCTGGTTGAATGTGCTGACTTGTGGAATGGGTTTAAGGTTTTGCAGGTGATGGTTTGGTATGTTTTTGACTGTCTTTGGTTGGGACTCTTACTGGTTGTTTACTTCTTATAAATAGATGTAACACCTTGTATGAGTTCTGTTGAATACTCAACTTCATGATTTGGTGCATGACCTAGAAATTCTTCTAGAATGATAAAAATACTCCAACACAATAGGTTATTCTTTAATGGTGAGTTAATACCCAATCATATGATAAGGATAACCATCATTTATTGGAATTAAGATCAATTATGGATGTAATTCCCATTGGATTTCCATATTCATAGTTTCATCAATAGTTGATAAATCCGGATTGGGAAAGGGCTATATTTTCATTCTTCACACAACCCTAGGGGACCTTACTCCCTCAAAGGAGCCTCTCTCTATCCAAAAGAAATACAGTTTAAACCACCCAACAGGTATGTCACCCCAAACTATGAATGATAGGGCTGTTAATTTGAACACTCAAAATTATTTGTCTTTGATGGCATCTAGTGATGATGAAATCCAACGTGAGAATAAGCATCAAGCTGGAACGATATAGGAAAATGCTGTTGAGGGAGTTACAGATGATGGTGGAGGTCCATAGACACAAGCTAATGCTGGAAGGAGAGGCCGTTGTTCTCACAATAGATTAGGGAGCTCGCCCTACCATAGCATGCACACGCGATCACGAGGTAACTAAGGTTTTATTAACATTAAATCCTATTTTTAATTATGGACATGGAATCCTCCCTTTTTACTTTGTTGCACTTTTTAATAATAAAATTCCAAGCACCATTACCTTTAAAAAAATAGATGATCATATATTCCTTCATCATTTGAAATATGACTTCTCTTCATTGGAAATCTATATTATTTCTATAGATATAAAGAAAATACATGTCAATAATTACATATAATTCAAATAATGTAAGTATCACAATATTTTTAGGATTGACATTCTCCAAAACATAAAGAGAAGAATTATAATCATTAGATGAATCCATTTTCCCATTTGGAGTTTTCAATACATACTCATCATCTAATGGTTTACGTAATATGAAGATACAATTAGAAAAATATATAGAAATAAAATAGTCGGTGGACAAAAAATCAAATAATACTTTTTCTGCATTAGATGTATAGTATGTGTACATATCACCACTTCATTATCATAATTCACATCGCCAGTAGTGATCTCATGTGAATTTACTTTATCATTGGCCTTCAGAGGTTGTTGACATCGATTATAAAATGTAAAAGTAGGATTTCACAATTCATTAGCATAATGACCATTTTCATTGAACTTGTAACATTGAACTATAGGAGGGCAATTTTGTGTACCCTATTCTATATTTTCATCATTACTGATACTTTTTCCATCACAACAGTAGTTAATTTAATAATTAACTTCTTTACCACACATAAAACATTTAGTTTCCACTTAAGATAGTTTCATACATATTTCTTTTGAACACTTTGATCAAAAAGGAAATTTCATCTTCTTATCACTATGGTTTTTGGATTTTCCCATAAGTTCCATTTTCCCTTATAATCAATATTATAATATGGTTGGGTGACTCTTGTATCCATTTAAAACATGAGATAACATTAAATGATTTCCTCTTTGCTTTTAAAGCCATTTATGCGTAATTCCATTCCAAGAATACATTTTAATCCACTTAATAATTTATCAACCTTACACTCAGGCAGAATAAAAATTCTAGAAGTGTTCCATGAATGTCTTTTAAAAATTTATTCATAGGTACAAATAGACTCATCATCATTTTTATTAGGATTAATGAAATCCTCCTCTATATTTGAACAAATAATATGAGGAAAGAACATATTTTAAAATAATTCCATTATTTCATCCCACTCCCTAGAGTCAATTTCATCACATTTCCTTGTATTTTTAATTATATTCGACAATTTATCTGCTTCACCTTCCAAAATATAGGCCAGAAAAACGAATTTCTCATGTTATAAGCATTGGTATCTTTTTAGTTGTACTAATACATTGTTGATCCATAAGTAGATCAGCAGCCCCACTAAAAGAGGGTGTATAATATCTCATGATGGATTCAATAGAATATTGTTCCCTCATTTTTCATTAGGATTTCTAATGTGACTCATATATTAAAAAAGCTATATGAGAATATAAAAAATATTTTTCCTTCCAACACCCATAACATTTGGTTTCCCAGGAGGAAAATAATTCCATTTACCCTCAAATTAAAAATTAATGTTGTTTCTTTAGTTTCCATCCATTGTATAAATCTAAAAAACATAGTGTTGGAAACAATAATCATAATGGGAAACCTACATATTCAAATTAAATTACCAATGAAATTTCAATTTAGAAAACATTACATTTTGTCCTCAGTTATTTATGATCATCATCAAAGATCTAGGACTGTATTATATAATTACACATATCCTTAGGGTTCTTACTAATGAATTAATGCCCTAGTTTACAAAGGATAACTAAAAAGTTCCCTAATATAGACTATAATGGGCCAAAAATATCATACATAGATATTACATCTAAATGAATGAATATTCATTATATAACATTGAAATCCCATTTAAAAACCATATAGTACTAGTTTCATTAGAAACTATGAAATGTAAAAAAAATTGTTTAAAAAACATATATATATTCTCTCACTTATTCCCTCATAACTAGAACCCATTTTGAGACATCATACATAACACCATTTTTAATAAATTATGAAATTAAACATAACAAAGGATAAGCTGAAATGCACACTAAGGGTAAACAAGGGAGATATCAATCATATAATAAGCATAATAAATAAGAAAGTAAGAAAAAAATTTAAAATTATATATTTCATATAAAATATCATGATATCATGTCATGGGATAAATCATATATGTTTATAAAGAACATATTTCAGGAGTTCATAATATAATACATCAAATTTTTGAGTATATATAAGAATAGAAAAACATTTCCATTATAGACAAGGCTCATTTCCTAGAACATCATAGTGGAAAAAGTCTATTATAAAACTGAGATCACTCCATTTTTCCACAATGCATCATTGAACTTGGTTTACTTCCAATTCCAACCCTATATTGCAGAGCTGTGATTACTCCAATTCTAGACATGTATTACTGAACTGAGTTTAAATCACATTCCATACATATTTATCTCAAGAGATATAAATCATTATTCAATTCATTAGAGGGAGATTTTTGTCCCACATATCATATAATAAAAACCATATATATGTCATTCAAAAGAACAAAAATGATTCATCGTATCAGAACCTATTAAATGAAATGTGTTTTATAAACATCATTAAAAATGACATAACCCGTGGAAAAGAAATGATTTTTATAGTTTTCATTCTATCATAAACATAATTAATCCATGTTAAAAATAAGTATAACATCCCTAAAAAATATCCACATTAAAACATATGTAACATCATAAAATTTTATTGTTTATTGAAACAAATTTTGGCGATGTCAATTGGAAATAAATCTTAATGAAAATATCATTTCTCTTTTGAAATTTATTTCATTTCTTAAAATGCAATGAAATTTTAAAAGAAAAATAATTTATTTTAAATTAATTTTCTTGATTGTAATGAAATATTTAATTCATTAAGAGGTCATTAATGAGGAAAAATCATTTCACACTATATAAGTTAAAAAAACATTTGTCCCATATGTTTATTGAAAACATCAAAAAATTCCTCATTAGGAAAATGGCATAATGATTAATTTCACAGTGTTCAGTAAAAATTCACATATTGGTAAAAATAAATTTAAAAAAAATTATAATAACAGTAAATTTTTTTTTAATTTTTTTAGAAACATGGAAATGGAAGAAAAATATTCCTCAGTAAATACGTATGTAAAACAATCCGGCGATAATAATGAGATTGTGAAATTAACACATAACATACGTCATATATCATTAATATGTACTTGAAATTATAGTATAAAGAATTATAGAATGTTATTAACTTTTTCCATAAAAAAATTAATATTTATGATATCATATATGATCAAATTATCTCCCTTTTATTAATAATATTTCATTATTACTCTTCTTTCGAGTGTTAACTGCTTCATTTTCTTGTGCATGTCTTGTTATATAAGTCTCAATTATTATGTATAGGATATAGTTAGATAATTTATAGAATGAAAATAAGGTAATGTATTTAATATATTTTTATTATATTCATTTATATAATTATTTTTTAACAGTGATTATTGTAAATGAATCGCATCAAAAAGTGGAGATGGTAGGCCGTATGTACAAACAAGCATTGGTATCATTACCTTAATAATAAAAAGTAAGAATGTGAATGAAATTTATATTGTTAGGGATTAAATTTAATGTTATATTTATTTTAAATATATATTTTTCCCAAATTATTCCCATCCATAAAAATTTGTTATGAAAACATATTACACCAGGGCATTGATACAGTAAGTCGTACGTACACACACCTGATTTCGTTTTTTGATAGGATGGATAAAAGGTGGAATATAGTTGTTAAATAAGATTAATAAAATCTAATAATATACATTATACTATTTTTATTACTACATAATTGAAAAATATATGAAGAGAAATTAGAATAAGAAATAATTCTGGAAGAGTCGGTAAAGATGATTCCCTCTTCCATACAAAAGTTCACATAAATCACTTGTAAGGGAAACTAGGGTTGGACTTTTGAGGTGTAAATATCCTCTAGAATTTTTATATGTAATTCCAAAAGATAAATTTTCTAGGGATGGTTGATTTAAAATGGTCAATGTGATGCAGTGATGTGAGGGAGGTGATTCCAATTTATAATTGAGGTGTGGGGCACTTTGGAATACCCAATGGTATTAATTTATAATTAATTAAACCATAATAACAATATCTTGAAAAGGAAATTTATTAGAATATATTATGATATGATGTTTTAATTTCATCAAAAAATATATTTTATTCATGTTTTTGTATTATTTTTAACGTTATCATATGGATTATTCCTTCGTTAACCTATTTTAATTTTAATTATGGTAACAACATCGTTAATATTAAAAGTTTGTAATTTTTTATTACGGGATGTCAATTAGATAATTAATGAAAAATATATAACATTTTATACTATATAATAATTTATTTTATTTTTTTATGTATTTATTATTATTTTTTATTAATTTATGAAAATAATATTTTTATAAAATATCATTAATGTCAATTTTGACACTATTAATTACTTGGAATTTTTAAAATATAAAAATAACATGTTATCAATACAAAAAATATTTTATAATATCCCTAATAGGTAATTTTCATTTAAATGTTTTTATCACATTATTTTTGTTAAATTATGTTTATATAGATTTTTTAATTAACAATTATTTTATATTTAAATTAGTAAAATAATTAATACAACAATGTTGTATAATTATTTAATATACCAATAAATAACTAAATGTTAAAAATAAAATACCATAATTAATATAAATATTATATTTTTTAGAAGAATATTTATATTCAATGGTATATTTTTTTTATAATATATAAAAAAAATTACAGTACTTAAAACATGAATGTGACCTGATTTAATATTTACTAAATATAATATTATATGTACTATAATTTCATATAAATGATCCAAAAAATAAAAAATTAATTTATATCATGAAAATAAGTTTATTATGTTAATAATTTATAGTTATAGTTGTTCATAACATAACATTGTCTTCATGTGGGCAGATAAGGGATATCAAAGCCATAAAAAGTGACATTTTGGGACTTTCATCGATTAAAATAATATATAATTCATTTTCATGGAAAAGTGTCAATTAAAAAACATAATTTATATACTTATGTGTTAAAAGAAGAATTTTATTCATCCCATAAAATTTTTGGCATGTGTTAGATTCATTTTATTGTATTAAATTTTTTTAACATAAATTACTCAATTGACCCTTTACAATGGTAACAAGTGTTGCTAAGGTTACTATTAATATTGTAATAAAATAAAATGGTCCAATTTACGGAATTTAAAACTTATGAATTCAAAATTTTAAACCATATATTAAAAATTAATTTAAAGGAGGTTCAGAATATAATTTAATATAAAACTAGAAAAAGTCAACCGAAAATTGTTTTTCGGAAAAGTTCCCTTTAAAAACATAAATTATATATAATAAATTAAAATATATAATCCTTTTCAAAAATAATTTTATTATTTTAAATTAAATTTCACTAATAATAATTTAAATCTAATCCACATAAAAACATTCCTTTGAAATAATTTAAAAGAAAATTTAGGTTTCCATAGTAATCAGCATTTTCACTATTCATTAAAAATAAATTTTTAAAGAAAAAATTCATTTATATTTAATTTTGAATTAAAATTTTAAATTAATTTTATGAAATTATTTTTCTATAACTTATATAAAGTAATAAAAATATTAAAAACCCACTTTTTTTATAAAACATATTTTCGGATGAATAATGTGATGTTAGTGAAAATATTGTGAGCATTTTCTAATAACATAAAAATACATACATATTGAGTTAGACCATTATATTTATTTCATAAATAATATATTCAAATTTATTTTTTAAAATTTAATTTTTAGGTTATAACATTCAATTTATACTAATAGTGTCTCGTAGTTCGTTTAAACACACGGTTGTGTGAAATGCGAGCAATTGAAAAATTAAAATTATATTAAAATAAAAATTTATTAAAATATCATGTTTTTACATGAATAATGTCCCCATATACGTTGAAAGTGAAATTAGAATGATCTAAAAATATCTTCTAATGTTTGGATCATCCTATCAAACTCTCCATCAATTTGGGGGTGATAAGTATTAATCAAATAAAACTCAGTATCCAAAGACTTCTGGAGACATTTCTAGAATTTGGATTTGAATCATAGATCATGATCATACACAATTTTATTAGGTGTACACTAATGAAAAAAAACATCATTAATATATATATTTTCAAGGATCTCAAATGGAAAATCCTCTCTTATAATAAGAAAATTTGTATATTTGTAATGTTGATCAACAATTACACATATCGTATCATTCTTTCATGGATTCATCTGTAATTTAGTGAAAAAAATAAATAGTAATTTCAGCCCATTTCCATGAAAAATAGGTAAATGTTTCATGAATCATCTTTGATGTTGTAATTTAGGCTTCACTTACTAAAAAACTAAACATCTTGATACATAATAATTAATATCATTCCTCATATAACCCCGCAAAAAATGTTCCTTAAATCACTATAGATCGTAGAAGTACCAAGGTGTATAGAAATTTTTTTCTATGATCTTATTGCAATAATTATCTATTATGCTTGATTATAGAGGGAACATAAATCATCTTTCAAAATTTAAATTTGTGATCTTCCTACATTAATTCTACCAATTTGCTGGTATTCACCTCATTAATTTACTTTAATAAATTCTCATCATAAGAATGAGAAATTTTAACCATTTCCAATAAAGATGGTCTGGAAACCATTTGAAATTGTAGTAATGTTTCACCATCCTTGATAATCCCCATATACATCATTACTAGTTCTATGTAAACATGATCACTATAAAAATTAATTTTATTTATAACAATATGATCCTTCAGGATAAATGCATCTACTAACTTATTTTCTTACAATATGTTGTAATGTATTGAACAATCCTAATCCATGACTAGACCGACCATCACCCATTCCTCTTGATGAGTTATTTCTAAGAGACAATATATTTCAAACGTCTGTTATTTGTGTATATCTCACATCATTCACCATAGATATAGTGTCTCTATATCATCATGGTATAAATTATATCTTTTTACTCAAGAAAATAAGTTAGATAGTTCCATTCATTAGTTTTTAACTTCAATGATTCATAAGAAATAACTCTATAATTATTTATATGGGCACAACCAATTCCATTATTTGATGCATCTTCATAAATAATTATACACCATTTTCCAATGGTATATTCAAGAATGGGGAATTCAATAATATCCTCTTCAATTATTCAAAAAATTATTAACATGCCTTTATCCAAATAAACATAACCCTGTTACAAGAATGCTTTGTTAATGAGAAAGCTAAATGGGAAAAATTCTGAATGAAATATCTATACTAACATACAAAACAAATGAAACTATATACCTCGATTATCTTCGTGGGAGTAGGAAATTCGTGGAAATATTTTTTCTTTATAGGATCAACTGATTCTCCATCATTGGAGATAATATGGCCATCAAAAGAAACTATTGGAACCCAGAATTCACACTTGATAACATTCCTATGTTACACATTTCTTATATGAGATTCCAGAACAATCTGGAATAGTTTCTCATGGTTCTTGTAGATTTTAGAGTACACCAATATGTCATCAAAATATAACACAAGAAAATTACCATGATATTGTTTTAATACTCTTCTCATTATATCTATAAAAATATTGGCATCATTAGTCAGTCCAAATGGAATTATTATAAATTCATAATGACCATACCTCATTATAACCCTTGTATTTATATTTTCATCTATTTTTTACATATGATTGATGATATCATGAATAAACGTAAATCTTTGAAAAATACATAACTCCCTAAATTTGGTAATATAATTCAATAATTCATGGAATATGGCATTTTTTATTTATCATCAAAGCGTTGATCTACCTATATTAAATGTAAAATATAACACCCCATACTTTACATACATTGATATAACTTCTTTGATGAAGAATATTCATTAAAATTATAAAAAATATAAGATAGGACTATATAGGAATAATGTCTTTAGAAATTGGGAAACATAAACAACTGGTTCCTAAGACATATTCATTGTATCCTACATATGTCTTCACAACTAGACCCCTTTTGACATACCTTACTTCATACCATTCTTCATGACTTGAGAAAAATAAATATATAAAAGGGTGAGATAAGTTTCTTAGTAAGGGAAAAATAGGGTGATATCAATCATATCATAGTCATATGACAAAAGAACATAACATTTGAAAATATTAACCTGCAT
Source organism: Viscum album (assembly GCA_963277665.1). Classification (NCBI taxonomy): domain Eukaryota; kingdom Viridiplantae; phylum Streptophyta; class Magnoliopsida; order Santalales; family Viscaceae; genus Viscum; species Viscum album. The sequence goes on from OY728127.1 coordinate 1,903,733,254, forward strand.
AGGAGTGATCATGGATTTATTCCATGAGGTAAATCATGAAAGTTTAAAATAATAATTGAACATAAACCCATAATTCATATTATATGACATAATTATTTTTGGAATACTCATAAGCATAGAAAATCATTTCATATATGTCAAGGCTCATTTCCAAGACCATCATAGCAGACAAAGACCATTACGGATTAAAGTTCACTCCTTGTTCTAGCCCTATATTACAAAACCGAGATCATTTACCATTCTATCTAGGTCAATATAATGATATATAAATCATTACCCAATGAATTATAGGTAGATATAGTTCTCACAAATCTAAAAATGAAATCATTATTTAGTGGGCCACAAAATCATAAATACTTCATCATAATAGAAACTACTAAATCAAATGGGTTTTTTAATCATCATTGCATCCTAGTTCATATAAAATAAATGGATATAAAAAATATAATTCCATAATAAACACAGAAAAAACATATTAATTATAGGGACTGAAACATAACCCTATTTAAATAATTTCATCATAGATGGAAAATAATTTTGATAATACACTTGATATTAATTATTGAGGAAAATATCCCTTCATATTCAAAAACTTATTATTTTCATAGAATGCTGCCCAATTTTTGAAGAAAATAATTTTTTATAATATAATTGTGAAATTATTTAAATGATTATTATTGGAAATAAGGTGTTTTGAAAACAAAAAAAATTCATTCCTTCAATATAAGTTAGAAAAACATTATCATCTTAATTTTTGTTGGAAAAGTAAAAAAGTACCTCATATAAAATAATAACAAAAGATTTCTTTCATACCATTAAATAAAAATGGACCAAATGTTAAAAATTTGCTTTATAAAATTGTATAAAAATATAAATATTGTTACATTCTTAGGAAACATTGATTTTGAAGAAAAAAATACCCTAGTAAATACTTACTTGTAAACAATCTCGGATAATAATGAGATTACAAAATTATCCCTTACATTCGGTCCAATTTTCATTGTAGGTATCTGAACCTCATGTATAATGATTTAAATAATATATTTTCCTTATTTAATAATCAGTGAAAATTTTAATATATCATATATGATCATATTATCATCTTTTTGTTAGTAACATTTCATTTTTATTCATTATTTGGATATTAATTACTTTATGTACTGATGCATGTTTTGAAGAATAAGTTCTTGTTATCCTGATTAGGTTATAGTTATATAATTAGAAAAATGATATTAACATAATATATACCATATTTATTCATTATTCACATTTATATAATCATTATGTAATGCATATAATGTAGAATGAGTTGCTTCACATCGTGGGGATGGAGGGCCATACACACACACGAGCGATGATATCATTCCCATATTTGTTGAATGGTGTTGAAATGGATGGAGTATAATATTTCATAATTAATATAATGTTTCAATAATAATATATATCTATTTTTTCCATAATTTTACCCAACCAGGTAAGTTGGGGGTGAAAATAGATTACACCGCGGTGTGGATATGGTAAGTCGTATGTACGCACGAGTGGGGATTTTATATTTCATAGGATGGATAAAAGGAGGAAATGGTTGTAAAATAATTATAATAACATATCAAAATATAATTGACATTAGATTTATTACTTCATAATTAAATAACTAATTAATATAATGTATTATAGGAATGAAGTTTGAACGAATTGGCAGAGGTGATTACCGCTTCTTCGACGTGTTTCCTCTAAATATTCTCTTAGAGAACAAGATTTGGTCATTGAAGAGGAATAAAACCTCTCAAATGTAACTAATGAAGTTGTGAAGGGAAAATGGAAGGGTATGGACAATCATGAAGGCTTAATGTGAAGTGATAAGTTGGGGGGGGGAGGTTCCCTTTCATAATTGAGGTCAAGGGCAGTTTTGGGATCTCGGAAAATATTAATTTCTAATAAAATACATCCCCTTAAATAACCTACAAAATGATCCATATTCTAAGATGATATTATTATAGGTTTTAATATAATAAAAAAAATATGTTTTTGACAAGTATTTTTATCAATTTAAACCCTACCATTTTAATTAACACATAGTTACATTATTTAATTTTTACCTAGGGTAACCAGTATTTCAATATTAAAAGTGTTACATATGTAATAATTTGATGTCAATTTGACCATAAATAAATAACATAGAACATTTTAGACCATATTATAATTATTTTTTATATTTTACATCGATTTATGATTTTAAAATAATTTAACGAAACATTATTTTGAGGAACAATCAATAGTGTCAATTTTTACACTATTCATTTCATTTATTTGTGTATATATATATATATATATAACTACATAACATAGAACCAAATATATAATTATATTAATAAGAGATCGAGAAACAAAAAAATTTAATTGGATATATTAATTATCCCATGTTATTATTTTTTTAATATTTTTAATTACATTTATTTGATATATCCATTAATTAAATAATTACTACATCATCTTTGTGTAATTATTTAATAAAATAATTTCCAAAATAAATAAACTAATATGATGAAGATAAATCTACTATCTTTCAGAATAATATTTTATGTCGAATTTAGGTTATCAAATACCATACATTTAAAATGTTATAATTATTAAATTAGGAATGTGACAACATTAACATCACCTTAAATGAAAAAATATAAGTGTCACTATCTCTTCTATAAGGCTCCAAATGGAATCTCACTCGACCCGTGGATGGTTATGGTTGGGATACACTCGTCCAATAATATTTGGACAAGAGTTTTGGCCTTTTTATGGTTATAATTTTAATAAAAAGTATTTTATGGAAATCTCATCAAATAACTAATTTTTACATTATTAAAGTATAATTCTTTAATATAGTTATTTATTTTCAATAAATTATAAATAAAATACCATGATAGATAAATAAATTTTATCTCCCCAAATATAATTTATAATATAATTTATCTTATGTAAAACATTATATAAAAACTAATTTTGTTATTACAATTTTTGGGAGACATATTTAACATTTCATTAATTAAAATAAATTAAATGCCCTAATCACATCTATGAGGCTTCTAAGGACAACATTTTGACCCAAGGATAATTTTAGTCGAAAAAACTCATTAAATGTTATTATGAAAAGTTCTAGGGTAATTTTATAACAGTATTATTACCCTTAATTACCCATTTACTCTATTACCATATTAATAAATATTACCGAAGTTACTATTCATAATTTCCAAAAATAAAACAAATCATTTTAAAGAATTTGTACCTAATGATTTCAAATATAGAAGTCATTTTAAAAAATTCAAAACACATTATATTCAGAAATTCAATAAAAATTACTCCCGTTGTCGGGAAGAGAGAACGTGTATTAAAAGATAAAACATTGGAAAAGATTAAAATATTTTTAAATCTAAATACAGTGTAAAAATTATAATAATGAAATAAATTATGTATAATGAAAAAAATATAATCTATTTATAATTTTATTACTACTAAATATTATAATTAAACCATATAAATTATTTCAATGAGATACTTGTTTCCAATTAAAATTCAGTGTATTTTTACTATTCATAAAACATTAAAAGTTATCAAAAGATTATTATAATTTCATCCCAAGTAAATATTTATATACCTCTTCTATAGGGAATGTTTTTTGGTCATATAAAAATTATTAATGTGTCAAAATCTATATTTTAAAAAGGGTTGTCCATTAAATTGTTGTAAAAATTTCCCATTCTTAAATATAGGTTTTTATACATCAAATAGGGTTTGTTCATAACCTATTAAAAATATCTTTTAGATGTATATTAAATGTATTTTATTAAGTATATACCATATATATATTATTAATTTTATTTAATAATATTGTTTCAAAAAAATAAAAATATGTAATTGATTTATATTTTTCATATATAATTGGTAGTGAACGACTTCACCATACATTTTCATATGTTAGTTATATTAATTACCGCTAACCTAATAGGTATGTTTAATACAAAGTTATCTCATGGTTAATTTAAACTCAGGTTCACATTCAATTCAAGCTTTTGAAGAATTAAAATTATTTAGTGAAAATATTTCATAAAAACATCTTGGTGTCACATTCTACCCCTCTTAAATAGAATTTCACTCTCAAAATTTGTCAATTGGATACAATAAGATGAGGATATTTCTCACTAATCATATCCTCATGTTCCCAAATAGATTACACAATGTTTTTTTTACACCAAAAAACATTAACTAGAAGTGTGGTCTTGTTTCACATAACATTTTCAATTATATCCAAAATCATTATCTACTGTTATTTATAAAAAATATAATTCTCTAATAGTAAAAATTATGAGATTTTAACACATAAAGAATAATTTATGTACTTTCTCAAGAGAAAAAACTGTAACACATCATGAAATTAAGAGAGATTCAGTGGAAGCTCAATTAAGTAATCTACCTTCCTAACACGATCTAGATTTTTAGAAGGACCAATATACCAAGGGCTCAACTTGACCATATTTTTAAATATCATTACTCTCTTCCAAGGAGATATTTTTAGAAACACCTTATCTCCCGCATTAAGATAAATGTGTTTCTTCTGTTGTCATATTAGTTTTTTTTGTTGCAACATAACTACTCTTATTTTTTTTCGAATAGATGTGACATTTTATTCTATTTCATCATACAATTTATGTCCAAATAACATTATTTCCCCAACATAATCATAGAAAATTAGAGTTCTAATCTTTTTTCCATATAGGTATTCCTAAGGATCCATCAGAATGCTAGAGTGAAAGCTATTTTTTATGAAAATATTTCCAAGGGAAGGTTTTGATCCCAAAAACCAATGAAATCCGTAGAGAAATCTCTCAACATGTCGTCTAGGGATTGAATTATCCTCCAAGACTCATTGTCTATCTAAGGATGATAAGTAGTGCTCAAAATTATCTATGTATAAAAAGACAGTAGAAGACTTCTCCAGAACATCGACGTAATCCTCGGATCTTGAATAGATATAATGGAAAGTGGTACTCCTTGTAATCTTACAACATCCATTATATATATCATGTCAAGTCGATTAAGAGAGAAATAATTTATAATAGAAATGAAGTGTTATGACATCATAAAGTGATCAATTATAACCTATAGATCATTATGGCCTTAAAATGTTTTTGGAAGTCTGACATCATTATCCGAAGTGATGTTTCCCCATTATCATTTTGGTATGGGTAATGGTTGTAACATCCCCTTAGAATTATGTTTATCAGCATTAACAAGCTGGAAAACCAACCACAAAGAGACATATTCGAAAACATCTATTTCTATTCCATCCCTCCAGAAAAACAATTTCATTTCCCTATACATCTTAGTGCTTCCAGGGTGAATAAGAAATATTGAACTATGAGCCTAATCCAAAAGATCTATCTTTAATTCTGTTAAGGGAAGAATACTATAACGATCCAAAAATTCATTAATGAGAATTCCTCATGATCTAATTAAATGTTTTATTAATCAATATGGTTATATAACATATTAAATTATTTTGTTTTATGTTTCTAGATTTTAAAATACTGTTATGAACTGTGGTGGTTGCTAATTGTCACGACCCATCCTCAGGGCCTATTCCATGACTACCCCAAGCCCGCCTTCCATAGGCCAGGGGCTGGAAACTAGCACCAAAGGTGTAAATCCAGATAACTGGGAAGGCATTGCCTTTATTATTGTAAAAAAACACCACATAGTACAAGAGGAAGTAATACACTAAGTACAAAAGAAAGTGCTGAAAAGTAAGTGGGCCGGAATACAAACCCAACTGAAAGTAAAACTAAAACTGAACGAAAGTACAAAAAAAAAGACAAACAACTAGAAGAATAGAAGCAGCTGATGGGTCTTCCACCTCGGATCCTACCTGAAGGGTAGGTACAGATAGCGCAGCTCCTAGATCATCCACCACAGATCCTACCTGAAGGGTAGGTACATATATCCTCCACAACGCTCTCTCCCGTCTACCACCTCCGAGTATTGTCTCGTCATGAATTCCACCTCTGGATACTGACTTGTCATGAGGTCCACCTCCATGTACCGTCCAGTCCTCGAACACTCGGCCTCTGTCAGCGCTTCCCGTCATCTGCAACCAACACAACGAGGTGTGGGAATAGCCCATGCAGGGGTGAGTATACGATACTCAATAGGGACCCCGAGACCCTCAGGGTCTCACTAAATCCAACAAGTATAACCACAATGAAGGATCTCAACAGATAACCCTTACTTAGGTATAAGCCCATACTGATAACTAAGTTATCAAGTAACCCATCTCAATCGTGAGGAAACACAAAGGTTATGAAATCAACAAATAACCACTTCCTAGGTATATACCCATACATATACCTATGTTATCAAGTGACCCATATTAATCATGAGGTAAACACAAAGGTCATAGACTCAGCTCAAACTAGGCAATTCATAATCGAAACTGTAACTGCTGAAGAGATCAGTCTCTGATGAGTACAGTGATCTTTTCACTACTCTGAGGTACTGCTTACTAACCTAAGACTACTGAGGTACTCCTCCTGTCAAGTGCCGCGGGTCAGCCACCCAAACACAGTAGTGCTTCCTGCCGGGATCTGCCACCCAAACACAATAGTGCACCCCGCCTAATAGCCTACATAGGTACTCCTTCTGTTGAGTGCCATGGGTCTACACCCAAACACATTTCTGCTCCATCCTCCATGGGTCTGCACCCAAACATAGTAGTGCTCCATCCACTGGGATAGTTGACTCGCTCCAAGTCGAGTCGGTCAAGCAGTCGTTAGGTCTCAGCCAGCTACACGGTCTTCATACTCCGTACGATTGTCTCTGGGAGGGTCCGCTCCATGATCTACAGGTTGATACTCCAAGTATCCAAAGTCCCACAAAGATGTATCTTAAAGTACTACCTTGTCATAGGAGTCTCAACGTAACAGACGGCGCGTCAATCGGGCGCCCGGTCTATGAGTTATTAGTATTTTCGTCCCAGGGGCCCGGTTGGATTTGTGTACGAACCAACCTGGCCGTATCTCAACTATACCCCGAACTCTCATTGGGTATACTCATAGGGACTGTTTTTCAACATGATAACCAATGCCACTGACGGTTCGTCAAACGGTCGTGCGGTCTGAAAGTTATCGGCTTTTCCGTTCCAAGGGCTTGGGTGGATTTCGGGTACAATCCAACCTGACCTTACTCCAACTACGTCCAAACCTTAGGTTATGTATGCCAAAAGTTCCATCTTATCAATAGATATCCAGCAAGGTCGACGGCACGTCAATTGGACGTCTGGAGCTCAAGTTATATTTGTTTCCGCTCCGCAGGCCCGGTTGGTTTCGGGTTGGAACCAACCTGGCCATACACAAAGTTCTTCAAAACATTGAATGTAATATACCGAAACGGCCGTCTCGATCCCAGGATCGCATCTCAACTGACGGTGCATCGATCAGAGGTCTGTAGCCCATGTTATTGGTGTTTGAACAGATCTGTCAGAAAATAGAGGGTTCAGGCTCGGTCCGACCCGGCCCGATACCCCCCCTGGGTCGGCCCGAACCGGGTCGACTCGACCCGAGTCTGGGTCCGGACCATTGGGGCATGGCCCGATCGGTACGATGCGGCCCGGCCGACAAGGCCCGGCCCAGCGCGAGGGTCTGGCTGGCGCGGCTGGTTGGCCTGGTGCGGGCGGGGCCGGTAGGGCTGGAGCGGGTGTGGCCGGTTGGCCTGGCACGGGTGCGGCCCGCGTTTCCAGCGAAGAGCAGAGGGGGGTGCTGTCCCCCCCCCCAGTTGACCAAAATGGCGTGGCTTAATATCCGTGCCTCCCCCTAAACCTAGAACATCTTAGCCGTTCCGGTCCGCTGCGGCTCAGCCGCGACAGTCTCCTCCAGCTGCGCGCCACCGCCGCCGTGCTGGGGTGGCGCGCTGCCGCCTCTCTCCGCGGACCACTGGACGTTCTTCGGTGGTCCGTTGCTCCAGCCGTCTATGCCTGCGCTCACTACGGGACCCTTAGATTACTATTAAGGGTTCAAAACATCTTTGCGGCCCGCTTCATCATCGCCCGTCGATCCACACATCAATAAACAAGCTGCCGAGTGTTGTCTGGCCATGTTTGTTCGGCCTGCGCACACTGCGTTAGGTGTTATCAATTGGAAAACATTTAAATACATGCTTTTAATCATTGACGAGGGTATAATTTATTCAAAATAAATTATACGAAAACCTTGCAATTAAATACCCATGCACGAGGGTATAATTCACATAAAGATTATATACGAAAACCCCCTACCTCGAAATTGACGTCGCACGTCGTCGAGTCACGGAAGTCAAACGTCGCGGAAGTCGGGTGTTGCGGAAGAACGGTATCGATTCCATCGACGTCGGAAGAAGAAGAATAACGTTGTTGTTGGCGTCGGTCTCCACGGTCGGTGTCTCTTTCCTTGTCTCGGAAGAGGAAGTGGATGGAGAATTCTGATACCGCCAAGTCGATGTCCTTCTTTGGAGACGTAGCGTTCTTCAAAGAAGGTGATGAAGTAGGAATGCACGTTGTCTTTGGCGATGATCACTGCGGTCAGCGACTTCTCCCATGACGCAGAGGAAGAGAAGAGTGGATGTTCGTTCTTCTTCGAGAATGTTCTTCGTCGTTGGAGGAAATCCCTCCCTCCTCCCCTTGTCCTCCTTAGCTCTCCACCAAGAAATTAAGCCCCCCAAAATAATAGAGTTCTCTCTCTATTATTTTTATGGAACTAAACCCAAGGGTTATCACTCATAAAGTGACAACACATAGATTAAATGTGGAGAGATGAATTCAAAAATATTTGAATTAAAAGAATCAATCAATTCAGTTCATTAATGAGGGAGAGTGGGTGAGTTACAAATTAAAGAGGGAGATATGGAGTTATGGGGAATGTGAAGGGGTGCGGTTCGTGTGGGCCCCACCTCACATTCGACCTCAATTAGGTAGTTAGTAACTAGTGGCTTTCTCCCCATCTCCCACACAAAGGTAAAAACCAACTAGGCTAGAAATAAAATTGTATCACAAATTTTATTCCCCTTTTTATTTAAATCGCAATTTTAAACAACTCCATCCGAGCAAACACATCTTCAGTAAAGGTCCTCTTAATAAATTACCGGTGCTGCGGTTTCATCGATGCCCTCATATTTCGATTCTGATCACCGGTTCAAAAGTTAGAAAAACCCGCTAGTTCGTTCACTGAACGTACCCGAGCTAAACTTCAGAAACTGATTCCGGGCACACCGGGCCTCGGAATTAGGTACCGTTAGATATCGCATACACGTAAAATTCCAAAGAAATTATGAAAAAAAATTCCTTGAAATTTCCGGGCCTTTACAATACTCCCACCTCATGGATTTACATCCCCGTAAAGCTATAACAAAAACTAGGGAAACAAAAGTGGTACTGAGCAGGCATCTGATCCTTCCGCTCCCATGTGCTCACCTTGAGGTTCTCGTACTGCCAGTGAAGTGCACCCGAAGAATCGACCGTCTACGTAGGATCTGCTCCTGTCGAACCTCGATCCCCACTAGATCCTCCGTGAATATCGTCCTACCATCGACGTCCTTACTCCTGAGGTCGATGATGTGTGAAGGATCATGCACGTATCTCCTCAGCTGAGATATGTGGATGACATCATGTACCTGGTGCAACTGAGGTGGAAAGGTCAAGTGGTAAACCACCTCGCCTACCCTGCTAAGGACCTAGAAAGGTCTTTTGAACCTCGGAGATAACTTGTCGCCTCGGCCACATCTCCTTAAACCTCGTCGAGGTGAGACCCGTATAAGGAAATGATCACCTTACTCGAACTCTAGAGGCCCCCATTTCTTGATTATAACTGAAACACAAATCTCATGCTACCACGAGGGTAAGGTTGGTCGACCCAAGAGTGATCGGCCAAAGCCTCCTATGCATGAGTTTATCCTATGCTTCCTGGGGTTTCCTTTTCGCCGCCCATGGAAAACCCCTCCCGACGTTGTAGTTAGAACACAACCTTTTTGCCTAATATAGTCAATCTAAGCATGAACTGTGAATCTAATCCATACTGAGACAAAATTTGTAAGGCATCGATGCTGCCACCTAGATATTCCAACCGAAACTCTCACCTCGAGGGTCAGACCACAATATTGGCATAAGTATGATTGTTGAGTCTCCTCCCAAGGTATCATTAGACGTGAGGGTCAAGTCTACGGATTATCAGAAACTCTAGGTCTGGGACAAGATTCATGGAAGGAAGGAATGATTCATATCATCGTCTATTACTACAGCATCTAGTAGTGACACAGACTATCCCTTGAATCATTTTTAGAGCCATTGGGTCACAGTCCTTGACTGCATGCAGCCGCACTCTTCCCATTCCTTCCAGCTCCCTGAGCCTGGCAGGGACAACTAATGTGGGTGGTTATAGCATGTTGAAATTTAAACCACCACATGCTGCTCTCCTAGCTCTTCCTCCACGTCTTCTACTTCGCAGACTCATCTCTCCTTAATTCTTCCTCTTCTTGAAACATTTAACATGCCCAAGTCTCTAAGACTGGCGCCAGTTTCCTATTTCTTACTACACTGTGCAGTCTTCATCTACTCCTGAATGATCTGCACCTTCTTTGCCTATGATCTGTAAGAGATGCTAAGATTTCTCCTTTGCCGAAAAGAGAAACTCTGTCTCATCCCCTGGATGAACCATTCCTATTTCCAAATATAGTCAATCCGGACATGAATGATGCATTCATGCCATGGATGACGTCGTAAGGCCTCGACGTTACTACCAAGAGATCCAACCGTCACCCTTTCCTCCACGGGTCGAGTCACACTGTCGGCATCGGTGTGAGGTCACTGGGTCTCCTCCAGTAGAAATCTTGAATGTGAGGGTAAAGTCAACGGTTTTAACCGGGACCTCTCAGTATCAACCAAACAAAAGAACAGGAAAGAGAAAATCACGAGGATAAGTGTCTTTTTATTATTGCAGCTCATCGTACAAAGACACAAATATAACAACAACAAGGAACTAGAAGTACAAGGGTCAAAATAGTTTCCACTAGTTCCTCTCCTGTCCACCTACTTCCAGAGATCTACTGCCTTGTCGAATGCTCGACTGTTTATCACGAACCCACCGCTACTTCTGTCTTGGTGGCTCCTCCAATGCATGCGGATCAACTGTGCTGGGAGTCGGACAGTCACGTAACATGTGACCCTTCCTACCGAAGGAGAAACACTGTCCGTTTCTGGCACGCCTGGATCTGACCCCACCTGGGTTCCCCGCACTACCCATCCTATAACCCGAGATCACCCATCTACTGGTATGGTCCTCTTGGACCTTTGTATCAACAGTCTACTACCTACAGATGATTCAGCTACTGATGGAAAATCATGTGGCAAAGGAAATAGCTCCTGAACACGCTCGAGGTGTAGAGCCACTGGTATAAACCCCACCCTGAAAAAGGTCTCGATGTCTCCCCATGTGAAGGTCATCTCATCGCAAAACCGGAGCATCCGACTCCAGCATCTGCCTGCTGCTGCCTGAAGGAGGCTGGCAGCAAAGATCACCATGAAGTCCGCTGGTGTACCCACTATCCTGAAGACTCTCAACACAGCCTCCATCCAATCCTCAGCCGCCTGTGGGTCCGTCTCTCCCTGGAACATGGGTGGACTTTGGCTCTGGAACATGTGCAAAGTACTCAAGCAGCGTGCATCGCCTGCAACTCGGGCTGGTGGCATCGGTGGCCCAACGTATGGTAGTATCGCTGGTGCCTAAACTATAAGAGGGCCCTATACCGAAGCCTCATCTCTCGGCAGGCTATCGGTATGTATATCTCTCAGAGCTCTAGCTGGTCATTCGTGATAAGGCATCCTAAAAGAAACAGACGTGACATTATCAAATGATTTATTCCTGGTGAGCTAACCTGGTTTGAGCTATTTTAAGGGGAAAAACTTTGAAAACACACACACAATTAGTGTTTTTGGGCACTGAGTCAGAAATCAGTAGTCATGGTCCTGGTGTGTGGATACGTCGGCCGCTCGCACCAACACTAGACTCCCTGAACTGAAAACCACACTCGGTACTCTTAAAATTATTGCTTCATAGAAAGAAAATATCAGAGTTATAAGTTTTGCGGTAGAACTGACTACTCTGATACCAATTTGTCAGGACCCGTCTTCGGGGCCCGTGTCGTGACTACCCCAAGCCCCCCTTCAATAGGCTAGGGGCTGGAGACTAGCACCAAAGGCATAAATCCGAATAACTGGGAATAAATTTCCTTTATAAAAGTAAAAAAACACCACAGAGTACAAGCAGAAGTAATACACTACGTACTAAAGAAAGTGCTGAAAAGTAAGTGGGCCGGAATACAAACCCAACTGAAAGTACAACTACAACTGAACGAAAGTACACCAAAAAAGACAAATAGCTGGAAGAATAGAAGCAGATCATGGGTCATCCACCTCGAATCCTACCAGAAGGGTAGGTACAGATAGCCTCCACAACGCTATCGCCCGTCTACCTCCTCCGAGTATCATCTCGTCGTGAAGTCCACCTCCGGATAATGACTCTTCGTGAGGTCCACCTCCAGGTACCGTCCAGTCCCCGAACACACGGACTCTGTTAGTGCTACCTATCATCTGCAACCAACACAACAAGGTGTGGGAATAGCCCGTGCAGGGGTGAGTATACGATACACAGTAGGGACCCCGAGACCCTCAAGGTCTCACTAAATCCAACCAGGATAACCACAATGGAGGATCTCAACAGATAACCATTACTTAGGTATAAGCCCATACTTATAACTACGTTATCAAGTAACCCATCTCAATGATGTGGAAACACAAAGGTTATGAAATCAACAGATAACTACTACCTAGGAATATTCCCATACATATACCTATGTTATCAAGTGACCAATCTCAATCATGAGGTAAACACAAAGGTCATAGACTCAGCTCAAACCAGGATTTTCATTATCGAAACCGTAACTGCTGAAGAGATTTGTCTCTGACGAGTACTGTGATCCTGTCACGACTCTGAGGTACTGCTCACTAACATAAGACTGCTGATGTACTCCTCCTGTCATGTACCGCGGGTCAGCCACCCAAACACAGTAGTGCTTCCCGCCGGGGTTTGCCACCCAAACCCAGTAGTGCACCCCCCTAATAGCCTGAAAAGGTACAATTCTGTTGAGTACCGTGAGTCTGCACCCAAACACAATAGTGCTCCATCCGCCATGGGTATGCACCCAAACATAGTAGTGCTCCATCCACTGGGCTAGTCGACTAACTCCAAGTCAAGTCGGTCAAGCAGTCGTCAGGTCTCAGCAAGCTACACGGTCTCCGAACTCCGTACACTTATCTCCGAGAGGGTCCTCTCCATGAGCTACATGTCGATAATATAAGTATCACAAGTACCATAAAGATGTTTCTCAGAGGACTGCCTCGTCATAGGGGTCTCAACCCAACAGACGGCGCGTCAATCGGGTGCCCAGTCTGTGAGTTATTAGTCTTTTCGTCCCAGGGGCCCGGTTGGTTTTGTGTACGAACCAACCCGGCCGTATCTCAACTATACCCCAAAATCTCATAGGGTATACTCATAGGGACTGTTTCTCAACATGAATACCAACGCCGCTGACATTTTGTCAAACGGTCGTCCGGTCTGAATGTTAACGACTTTTCCGTTCTAGGGGCCCGGTTGGATTTCAGGTACAATCCAACCCGAACATACTCCAACTACATCCAAAACTCAGGTGAAGTATTCCAAAAGTTCTGTCTTATCAAGATGAATCCAATAAGATCGACGACACGTCAATCAGACGTCCAGAGCTGAAGTTATAAGCGTTTCCGCTTCGTGGGCCCCGTTGGTTTCGGGTTGGAACCAACTCGGACGTACACAATGTTCTCTGAAACCTTTAGTTTAATATACCGAAACGACCGTCTCGATCCAAGGATCACATAACAACTGACGGTGCATTGATCGGAGGTCCGTAGCCCATGTTATGGGCATTTGAACAGATCTGTCCAAAAATAGGGGGTTTGGGCCCGGTCCGACCCAGCCCGAGACCCCTGGGTCCGCCTGAACCGGTTCGACCCGACCCGGGTCTGGGTCCGGCCTAGTTGGGCGTGGCCCAGCCCAGCGCAGGGGTCCGGCACCGCGCGGGCGGCCCGGCCTGGCACGGGCGGTCCGACCCGGTGTGGCCGGTCTGGCCGGCGCGGCCGGTTGGCCAAGCGCGGGCGCGACCCGCGTGGCCAGCGAAGAGTGGAGGGGGGTGCTTTCCCCCCCGGTTGACCAAAATGGCACGTCTTAATTACTGCACCTCCCCCTAAACCCGGAACGTCTTAGCCGTTCCGGACCGCCGTGGTGGTCTCCTCCGACGGCGCGCCGCCGCCACCGGTCGCTGGCGCCGCCCTGCTGGCATGGCGCGCCACCGCCTCTCTCTGCGGACCACTGGACGCCCACCGGTGTTCTGTTCCACCAGCTGTCTGCGCCTACGGTCACTACGGGACCCGTAGATTACTCTGAAGTGTTCAAAACTTCTTTGCGGCCCGCATCGTCGTCACCCGTCGATCCGCACATCAATAAACATGCTGCGGAGCGTTGTCAGGCCGTGTTTGTTCGGACCGCGCCCTCCGCATTAGGTGTTATCAATTGGAAAACATTTAAAAACATGCTTTCAATAATTGATGAGGGTATTATTTATTCAAAATAAATTATAGGAACACCTTGCAATTAAATACCCACACACAAGGGTATAATTCACATTAAGATTATATACGAAAACCCCCTACCTCAAAATTGACATCGCACGTCGTCGAGTCACAGAAGTCGAACGTCGCGGTAGTCGGGTGTTGCGGAAGAACGATATCGATTCCGTCAACATTATAAGAAGAAGAAGAACGTTGTTGTTGGCGTCGGTCTCCACGGTCAGCGTCTCCTTCCTTTTCGCAGAAGAGGAAGTGGATGGAGAATTCCGGGACCGCCAAGTCGATGTCCTTCTTTGGAGATGTAGCATTCTTCAACGAAAGAGATGAAGTAGGAAGGCACGTTGTCATTGGCGATGATCACCGCAGTCAGCGACTTGTCCCTTGACGTGGTGGAAGAGAAGAGTTGATGGTCGTTCTTCGTCGAGAATGTGATTTGTCGTTGGAGGAAAGCTCTCCCTCCTCTCCTTCTCCTCCTTAGCTCTCCACCAAGAAATTAAGCCCCCCAAAATAATAGAGTTGTCTCTCTATTATTTTTATGGCACTAAACCCAAGTGATATCACTCATAAAGTGACAACACAGAGATTAAATGCGGAGAGATGAATTCCAAAAGTTTTGAATTAAATGAATCAATTAATTCACTTCATTAATGAGGGAGAGTGGGTGAGTTTCAAATTAAAGAGGGTGTTAGGGAGTAATGGGGAATGTGAAGGGGTGGTGTTTGTGTGGGAACCACCTCACATTCAACCTCACATAGGTAGTTAGTAACTAGTGGATTTCTCCCCAACTCCCACACATAGGTTAAAACCAACTAGGCTAGAAATAAAATTGTTTCGCAAATTTTATTCCCCTTTTAATTTAAACCACAATTTCTAACAACTCCTTCCGAGCAAACGCATCTTCGGTAAAGGTCCTCTTAAGCAATTACTAGAACTACGGTTTCATCGGTGCCCTCAGATTTCGATTCCTAGCACCGGTTCAATAGTTAGAAAAACCCACTCGTTCGTTCACTGAACGTACCCGAGCAAAACTTCGAAAATCGATTTCGGGCACAGAGGGCCTCGAAATCAGGTGCCGTTAGAAACCGCATACTCTTAAAATTCCAAAGAATTTAAGAAAAAAAATTTCCTTGAAATTTCCGGGTCTTTACACTAATATAGTCGTTTAACAGTGAACACGCGATTAGTATAAGTATAGGGTTTTACAAATCCAATTTACTCAGACAAAGGAAGATATGGCCTCATCTAGTAGAATTGCCCCATATGAAGCCCATTTTTCAGAGCTCAAAAAGGAGTTGGAATATTTAGGCATTACTCTTGACTAAGACCAATCCACGCTTCAACATGTTATGTTTGAACAGAACCGCCTACGAGAGAAGTGGAAGTTGGCAGAGATTACCACCCGAGAAATGTTATCCGAGCCACCTCAAGAGTCTATCACCATCGCACACCTTACCTTTTGGTCTGACACTGTTTTTATAAGGGGTTATGTAACAAGAAATTAGTATTAGTATTATGTGCATTATTTTTGTAAATAATAATGAACATACATTCATTTTATTATTTTTACTTTGTAAATTGTTTTTAAAGCACAAATTGTATTTTTAGTTAATATTCCACTAAGAAACAATTTTAATGAATTAAAAGATTTTTTAATTAAATAATATTTCATTAAAATAATATTTATATTAAATTAATTTTTATTAAATATAAATTATCCTATAAATTTATGAATGCAATTGTTATATTTGTTAATGTTTGAATGTTGTTTTTGTCAAAACCCATGAATTTTCATTAAATGCCATTTTTTATTTTAAAAATAAATATTAACATATTTAGAAAATTATTTAGATAAAATTAATATTATTTTTTTAATCATGCCATTGAATTTATCCAATATTGAATTTTTCATAATTTTCTGAGATAATCGAATTTTGGTGTAAAACGTTAACACCGTTTATATATATAATGTGTTTTTTGACCTCATAATGACCCAATAGTGATGTAATAAAATACTATAAATGATATGTTCGGCCAATATATGTTATACCATTAAAATAATGTAATTTTAGGTTTGGGGTAAAGTGAGTGAAAACATAACCCTAAGGAAAAAATGAGGTTTGGGGAGAATCCCTTACCACATTGAAAACCATCCACCCATATGCTCAAAAAATTAATGACCATAAAATAAAGCATTTATTAAAATATAGAAAAAGATATTCATGATATGATACATCAATGGGATGTATAAAAATACCACAGATAATAAATAGTGGAGAATAATGTATATCTCAGAGAAATAAAAGAGAGATGAGAAAACCCTAACCAGATGTCTAAAAATGTTCTACACATGGAATTAATGTATTGAATAGTGAAATTATAATTTTTAATAATTTAATTATGAATATTTTCTTCAATTATTATATTTAGTTCAAAATATTTATGTTCATTTGTGCCCTTTTTTATGAGTTATAATATTCAATTTCATTGAGTATAAGTGTTTGATTCCTTGGTTTTCATGATTGGTTAACACGTATACAGATAGGAATGATTATAAAAAATGGGAATAGATAACAAAAATTGAAATTATATGTTATTAATAAAAATAAATAAGATTAAATGGCCTCATATATCCTTTTTTTCAGACATGAGAATGATTCATTAGATAGAATCTTAATGATAACCATTTAGATTATTTTTTATTTTTTGATCTTCATTCAATAATTATATTTTATTAATTAATATTATGTATATGTACTTGTTACATAACTTTATATAATTTTTACTAGATATATAATATTATTTTGTTACCATGAATTTTTTTATGACCATACATGATGCCAAAATTGAAAAATGAAAACTCATCGTCCATGAAAGTGGTATATCAACACCTCACAAACTATGTATACATTTTAAAAATTAAATGGGGAAGTGAATAGATGTTTGGGATGATAGACCATTAACAAAGTAATCTTAATAAACATAAAAGATAATGGATATATCTTGATACTTTCAGATACAGAGATGGTGAGTGGATAATAAAAGGAAATAAATTAAAAGAAAATGAAGAAGGATTTTACCTCTTGAACATATTTTCCATCAGTACCTCCTTAAGGAAATTGGGAATGGTCCTTTAGAGTGATTTAAAAGACCTTGTCTTGAGGATGGTGTTTTAGGGAAATTAGGGATAATTTAAGAATGATTTAAGGATTTGGTTGTGTGAGAATATTGAGTGGTGAGGGGTTGTATTTATATTGGAGGAGATGGGTATTTTTTATTTTTATATTCATTATTTTCGTATTTTTTATCCAGAAAATAAATAATGTCAATCCTTATCACAAATACGTTAAATAATGAAGGATATTGTGATATTATATCCTTAAATCAACCATGCATCATCTACGAGTAAGAAATTCATTTGTTTATCAAATACCGTAAATTATCGTATTTCAATATTCACCGCCAATTCTACTATTTTAGAAAAATTCCAAAGGTTCACCCTAACCATTTTTTTTGTAAATAATTAAAAATTTCTCTCCATTTTATTAATTGTTTTCTAAATATGTGATATTTATTTTCTAAATAGAATCATCATTCTCTCGAAAAAATTGGATTTTAATATTTTAACTGATTTTATGACACTTTAAAAAATTAACTAATGTCCTAAGAAAATATCATATAATCCTAAGGCAATAAAATATTAATTTATAATACAATTTTTCTAAAGATCATTCTATTAGTTTTAAAATTTTAGATAAACATTAATGGTTTACCAAAAAAACAACACTTAATTTATCATTTTTAAAACATTTATCTAATTATACAAAAATTAAATATATCATATTTTCATTTATAATATACCCATGTTTTATTAACACTTCCAATGATTGAATACAATTTTATTGGCCAAACTACACTTCTTAATGATCATAATACTATTCCAAAGATGAATTTATTATTTGATATGTATAGGTTCCAATATTTCTAGAAATACCACTTTATTCACTCATTATTCTATTATACTATTTTTTTGTTCTATATATGATTCTATGTAATTTATAATATATAACATAATTATAAGATGGAAAATTCCATTTTTATAATTTTGGGTCATTACACCTATGTTTAAACTATCCTAAATTGGTGATTGGTTTAAGATCTATAGTTATTTTTCAGAGAAGTGACTAGGATGTATCATCTTGTTTAATGAAATGGTGAATGATTATTCCTCATTCCAATTGAATACTCTGAAGATAATTTTCCAAAACACAATTTTGAAATAGAAGTAGGAAACTTTTCACAAAAAATATGGTGGAATTACCTTTATGGTGAATCGTGTAATATGTATTATGATCATAATATCATGAAGTATATATTCTTGAAAAAAGTGTTTAGTATTCTGCAAAGGATATGGTTTGAGTTGATTAAATATTATGACTCATTAATTCACTACCACCCTGGGAAGGGGAATAAGGTGGATGTCACTCTTAGACATAAAGTCCATGCTAGTTTATTCAAGATGAAGATTTAAAGGGGTCCAATATTTATATATTTATAGATTATAGATCTTGAAATTATGATTAAATGGGGAATATAGTATCTATCTCAGATAAATCTTCCACAATCCATCCATGTAATGATTATGTAGGTACATAAAGAAGATATTGAACTAAAAAAGTTGAAGAGAAATGTTCTTGAGTTCAACCATGATTGTGATAGAATAATAAGGTCTGGTAATCAGTTTTGATCCCCCATCAATATCAGACATGAATATTTATTTATTATAATAATCTCATAGTTCATCATTCTCTATTAATCCAAGAAGTGTGAAGATGTAAAAAGATAATAAAGATAATTTATTTGTAAGAAAACATAAATAGAGATATTGAAAACTATTTATATTAATAAATGGTATATTATCATGTTATGGATGATAGAACAAATTATAATGTGATTTTACAGAAATTTACCATACCATAATGTAAATGGTAAATAATTACCATGGATTTCGTCATTAGACTCCCAATAAATCTAAAGGTAATGATGTTATATGGGTTATAGTCGATTTACATAGGAATTTATTATTTTTCATTTCCATTAGATAATATGTATATCTAGATCAAATTTCTTTGATATACATTATGAAATTGGTATGGTTTTATAGAGTACCATGTTCTATTATATATGATCGGGTTCTAAGGTCTACCTCAATGTTTTAGAGGAGTCATTAAATGGATTTAAATATGGGAATGAGATCTAACATTTCAAATCAACCTAAAATTGGTGTTCAATATGAGAGAAACATTCTAACCCTTGAGTACATGACGATATATTATTATATATATTTATAAGGTGGTTGAGATAAACATCTTCCACTTCTTGAATTATCATATAATAATTCTTTTCGCTTGATCATTTAGAAGTCTCCTGATAAATCCATTAATGGATGGATGTGAAGAACTCTAACATGATGGGACGAAGTTATAAAAATAGTCCTATTTGGACATAATCTACTTGAGGTAATGGAATAGAAGGTTAGATCAATTCACCATCTGAAAGTACAATTAGGCTGGTGCCAAGCCCCTTTTCCCAGGGTGTCCAGTGCTAGATTGCTCCTTCAATGAAGCCAGTAGGGATGAGGTGTTGATGAAGAATGTTCTTATTTATGACCAAATGGCCATTGTTTCTATTATTTTTCTCAATGATGAGTCATAACATTGCTTCTCTACTCTTGTGCCCTCCAGATGACTATTTAACAGCAGCCATATAGCCACGTTCAGTGGAAATGGTGCGTGGGGTGTGATGGTAGTGCGTCTTCCGTGAAAATAGACTCACTTGAAATTATTCTTAATTTCTTGGAATAACTGGAATTATGCCCTTCAGATGGACAAGAATATACAACGTATAGTGTTGAGCACTGATTCCTGCTGTTTCAGCTGTGTGAATCCACAGATCAAGACAACCAAGTACCTCTTTGTTTGAGGATATTGGGAAAAAAATATTTGGGCATACATTGGGTTTCGTGTGAACACTATCTATTTAGGGGAATCACTCTAGGAGATCATTGAAAAATCGGTTTCCATACCTAGCACTTAATATATGGAGAGTAAAGGTCGGCCTATAACAATTGCATCCATTTCTTGGATTCACTGGTATGCTTGGAACAAGGCAATAGAAGGCTTGTCTCTCAGTACCATGATCCTCTATGTTCACTTGTGGGTGTTGGTGTTGGATCTTCGTCAACACATAAACAGAGGTGAAGAATCATATACACTCAGTTCTATGTCTACTAGTTCTCATCCTACTACTAGCCCACACCCCAGAATCTAGGGCATGTGGGTGAAGTGGACACCACCTTGAAGAGGTCTGGAACATTTTATATGGCTCACTTATTAACATGGTGATGAGGGGTGGTGGCTTGGTTAAAAACCCATAAGGGTCAGTCATCTTCGGTTATAGTGTGCTCTATGGTAGGGGCTCATCCTTGGGTGCGGAGATTCTCTCCATGATCACCAGTTTATCTCTGAGCGAACACTTTAACCTCAAGGTGGATGATATTGAATGAGATGTTGTGGTCTCCTTTCAGTTGATGCAAGGAATGTCAGATCCGCCTTGGAAGATTTTCTATCTGGTTTTTCAATGAAAGAGTAAAATAGAGGAATACATGTCTTTAAAGCACACATGGCATGAAGAGAACCATGTATTAGACTCCTTATCACTGGAGGGATCAAAATATTAGAAACTTATTATGTACAGTTGTGTTGGTTCCTTTCCATAGAGCTTCCACTAGTTTATACTTAGTGATATGCTTGACCTTCATCACATTAGGACCCCATAATCATTAAGGGGTTTCTATATTCCATATTTTTCAGATCTTGAATGGTTTTCCCAAAAATCTCATAAAAAAATTATTCCCAGTCATTGTATATCAGAGTTGACATATGATTTATGCTGACAATCAATGGTGAAACCTAGAATTTGATGTTTTTGGAAATGTATTACTATGAATGTATCCTAATTATAATGTTATAAGATTTTTAAAGAAGGTAAATCTGATCCTAATAAATATTATTAACTTCTTTATTCTTGATCCTGTCACTATGGATTCTTATCTCTTTCTGCTTCCACCGAATCTCTCACCTATTCAGGGTGTGTTCTATGTAACTATCCTATGGAAATTCATACTTGATAATTCACATGATCTGAACTAATAGATTATACCATTGTATAATGATATATCAATAAGGAAAACATGTATTTAATTTTAATCCAAGAGTTATTTTTCTAAAAAACAAGCACAAACCTGGTCAATGTTTTTTAGCAAAACCATGAATTTGGGGAAGGTATGCGGAATCTGAAAGGTATATTGAGGAAGAAGTATCCTTAGTTTTTTGACTTAAGTTGATGGAATTAAAATAGGGAATTTATTATTAACATGGAATAATTTATCATCCTATTATTTTATGATATATATCCATTTGAATATATTTAATTTCTTTGATATCCTATTATACCCATAACAAAAAGTAAAAAAAACCATGATATAAATTTAATATATTAGTAATTAATTTAATATTATTCACCTGGATGTTTGATTAGAAGGTATGAATAGAAATAAATAAATTATGGAAATCAATTTATTACATATATATAAATGTAATATGAGTTTTATGGGTTGTGATGATTATGTTGTTGTTTTGGGTAGTGTGATTATGAAGGATGACCATGTGGTTTCTTATAGATCTCATCACCTTTAATAGCATGAAAAAATTACCCCACTAATGATTTAGATATTGTTTTAGTTATTCATGTACATAAATTTTGGAAGCACTCTCTTGTTGGGGAAAGGTTCAAAGTCATCTCTAATCATAAGAGTTTGTGTTATATCATTTCTCAAAGGTAAATAAATATTGGATAGAGATGATTGGATGAATACCTTCAGACGTTGGAATATGATATCACCTACACCTTGGGGAAGGGGAATGTCATCGCAGATGATCTTAGTAAGAACGAACCATCAAAGGTTATTCTGAAATCTAAGAAGGATTGGAATCTTATTGGGATTTTGGCAAAGTTTCACTTAGATGCTCTAGAGGATGGATCAGGTATGGTTCTTACAAATTTTCAATTATCATCATATCTCCTAATGTCAATCATGCAGAATTAGTTGTAGGATAATGAGTTTACTAATGTTCTAGAAAGCCTTTATGGAAGGAAGAAGAATTCTAGTTGATATTTTTCTACAAATGGGATGTTACACATTAAGAATGGGGTTTTCGTCACTGATTTTATGAGGAGTTTAGTCTTTTTTATTATCACAGATCGTTTTGGTCCATTTATATGGGTATTATGAAGTTGTAAAATTACACGAGGCGACGATTCTATTGTCCATATATAATGCATGATGTTTCAGACTTTGTATCCCATTGTTATACCTTCAAACGGATAAAGGGAGAACATTTGAAGCCCTGTGGTTTTCTTTATCCTTTTTTGGTGTTGGTCAAGAAATGGGATGATGTATCTACTAGTTTATTTGGATTACCATTGATTCCCCAATAGATAAATGCTATCAATGTGGTTGATGATTGGTTTACGAAGATGGGTCATTTCATTCTAATCACAGATAACATAATTATTGAAGAACTGGGTAAGCTATATGTGATGAGATTGTGAGGTTACATGATATTAATTCTATAATTGTTTTGTAAATGGATCCTATGTTTCCCTAATGTTTCTGGACGAGTATCCAAAATTAAATGGGAACTCATGTCATGTTGAGCACAACTTACCATCCATAGACTGAACGTAAAAAAAATAACTAATTTAGATCATAGAATAAACGTTTTTTTCCTACGATCATGACATCAGCGGATCATCAGATAGAGATTTGGGAATGGTTGAGTTTTTTTATAACAACAATTATCATTCACATATAAGAATGGATCCCTTTTAGGAGGTTAGTGTTCAAGCATGCAGATAACCTCTTTGTTAGGCTGAGGTGGAAGAAATATCTTTTGTTGGACCATGTTTGGCTCAAGAGATGCCTCAGAAGATTCATGGTGTACATCAATGTATGGTTACAGCCCAGAGTCAACATAAATTATATGAGGATTAGAGGCTTCTTCCTCTAGAGTTCCCCATTATTGGGTGGGTTTTCGCAAATTTCTGTCCTTGATTCGGTCACTGTCAACTTGGAATGTATGAAATGTTGGAAATGATAATGTTATACAGTTTGAGGTCATTGAGAAGTGTAGATAGGTTTCTTATTAGTTATAATTTCTAATTTAGTTGATAGGTATTCATGATGCTTTCCACATATCTTATCACCAGATGTATCACCATGATCCCACTCATGTTCTCGGTTGGGAAAAAATTGTGCTAAAAACTAGATGATTCTACTTTGGAGAAACCAATTGAGGTCTTTGACTCTCAATTGAAAGCCTTGCATATGAAGTTTATTCATATGGATAAAATTCTATGGAAACGAGGATCAGAGTCTCATGAGACATGGGAATTCATGTCATTAGAGATGGGAAATGGCCTCATTTTTTCAGGGATTACATCTTCCACATGAATTCCTGGGGAGGGGTAGTCTATATATAGGGGAGTTTGTTACATATCATTACCAATCTATCAGGTATTTCTTTAACCTCATTTTCATTTCCCATTTATCATTGTATATATAGGGATAAGAAGGAATTGGTATGATATCTGTAATGGGGAATTTAAATATTTTTCTGTAATCATATCTTCAACTAACCTAATCTGTAGGCTGTAAGATGGTTTCACGCTATGTAACTAGGTTACACACTGTGTACGTGTTGTTGGGTACTAATCATGAAAGCATTCACGCTGTAAAACGTTATACATTGTGAACAAGAGTAAAACATAATGACTGTTTTAAATAATTTATTTTAAAATGAAGGTGATTGATTTTTTGATGTATATAAACACCATGTATTTTATGACATTTAAAGGAATTATACATTGTGTTACTCCCCAAGAAGATATTTTTTAGTGTTCCACATAGGTTTTTGGTTCCCATTCGATCATCTTTTCACCCTTGATCTCAAACTGAAGCTGCTCTCTAGTGATTTATGGAGACACTGTTCCATCCATGTTGATATTTTTGGCATTCTATATTCATTGTTGTAGTGGTACATCCCTCCAGGTAGGTGATCCTTTTAATTAATTATTTACCTTGATCATGGTAGCACCCTTGGGATGTGTTATTAGATTTTCTTTTCTAAGATGATGTTTTCTCTCATCTTCATTGTTGATGCATTGTGTGATCTCATTCTATATGACGTTCCTTCATTATTCATGGTATGACATGAATTTATTCGTGAGGTATGTTGTGTTTCCACGTCTTCCATGATTCCATTTCTAAATTTAATTAATCATAATAAATTCTAATTGGATTCTAGGACCTTCGTATATTTCGTTGGGTTTTAATTGTTGGTGGATCCTATTGCGGGTGTCTGCAACCCGATTTTTGAGGTCGGTGGTTCTATCTATAGTCTATGATTTTAGACCTTGTTGTTCCGGCTTTATAAACATATTTATACAATGAATTGGCATGATTTATTTGTGTGTGTTGAAAATATTTTTTAATGAAAAATGGTTTTCCCAATGTATTGGTAAGTGGAAATAAAAATGATATTTTTCAAAGCATTGAAAATGGTTTTCTGAACGGGTTTTGAGTTTTTTTTCAAAACATTGAAATGATTGTAAAATGAGAATATGAGTTACCTTGGGTACTATGGGAAGGTTTATATTGAAGCCATCACCCATTTTTGGGGTTCAATTTCTTGGGTGTTCCCTTTTTCCTAGAGTTTATATTATTAGCTACAAGAATATTTATTATATTGGGGTTTCACATTCTAGGGTTTCTCCCTTGTCATATAGTGTAGATAATTGGATTCTGATACCATATTGCACTGTTTCATATATTTTTGGGTACAATTAGTCTACCTCCAAACTTGTTGTATTCATGGGTATTGTGATGCATTTGAATATATTGTTTTCTTATATTTCATGGATTTCGAATCCTTTAGCCTTGATATTCATGTGGATTATTTTGGAAGATACTCTAGAAAAGGTTCTTTGAAATTCATATACGTGCTTTAGTTTTAGAACAATGATGAAAATGGAAATGTTACTATTTTTTCTATAAAATTCATTTGCTACATATCAGGTCTTGTTTATTTAAATTGAACATATAGAAATTTTTATTTAGTGACTTGTCACTAAACACCTGAGTGAGATCCTATTGAGCCTATTATCTCACACTCCGTGCATATCTTCAGTGGTGTATAGACCATTATATGTCTTCCGTTTCGGGGAAAGGAAATGCTCCATAGTGTGGTGGTGAGGTTTCAGGCCAACTGGGTTTGGTAGCTTGAGGTGAGAAGGTGGGAGTTCTTGTTCCATCATTTGGAGTAGTTGTTTAGTTTTTTTACTCTGCAATTAGACTTTTCTCTTGGAGTTTCGCTACTTTTTAGTTGTTTTTTCACTATATTTTTACTATTATGGAATATATTCATCTGTATTCCACTATTTTTTTTCATTTGTGTGTATATATGACTTTTACTTCATTCGGGTGGGGAGAAATCATTCCCTCTAGTATGTTGTTCAATGCCTGGGGTACTTTTTTTAATCCCATGGGGATCAAAAACACACTTCATGTATATGAAGAAACAGGTCGGGTTCCAGGTTTGAGGGTAAACCTGGTTGGTTTTTTACATTCCCCATCAAGAAAAAATTCTTTTGATGTTCTTTCTTCTAGGTTATATGAACCTTTTAAAGGAAGGTAATATTTTTTTTGGGCTTTACACATTGTAGAAGGACCATTTGAATGAGTATGGTTTGTTTTTATACTGAATAAGAGGGCTATGTTGGTAGTATTTGACTGTTCTGAAAACTTGATCCTCACAAACCACTAATCACGTGTGAGACATGATCAGTTTGAGAAACAAGACGAAGATAATGATTTGTAAATGCAACAATCATGTTCATCCACTGGTCTATGAGGGTGAAGGTATCGAAGGTGGTGGAATTACTCGTATGGAAGATTCAAGGCTTACCCCCAAGGTATTACATTGGTTGAATTTTTTTTGGATATTACCCTTTGATAGGTGTGGAGGAATTCATGGAAATTACCCTTATGTATGGAAAACTAAATTGGTTCCCCCATTGCTTGAAATGGGGAGGAACATAGAACTACATCCCAGATAATGGTCTTATTTACTGAGAGAATGTACAATTTTAAGCATTCTAAGGGCCCAAATTATTTTTTAGGATAAACATTTGAAATCTATTACTAAGTTAATGAATAATCAAATAGGATATTGGGTGGTTCCTCTTTTGTTGAGATCTTGAAAATATGAAGGCCATAGTGGAAGAGACAATTTAGTCTCCCTTAGATGGGAGTCCCAGGGATAGAGGTTCACTATCATCAATGGTATCATAGAGGGGATAAAGGGGGGGCCACGTGAGGTGTAACTATATGATATAATGATGAATCTCACTAGGAGGACCTAGACGTTCTATAGGTGCCTCACCTAGGTAAGGCATGGGAAGCTATAAGTGATTCCCCTTAGTAAGGACTGGGTGAGCAAGATATTCTTATCCATGATAAGGCAAAGGCAATGTAGATTTGATTCACCTAGGTATTGTATATGAATGCTGAAAGGGGTATTTCCCTATTAAATCCTTGGCCTTCTGATGGTTTTTCGCATAGGGTGGACCTGTCTGATCTAAAGGTGCTTCGTGAAGGGTGGAATTTGGAGAGATGGAGATGCCTCATGTAGGGTTGGCCTAGAAGATCTAGAGATTAATCATGTAGGGTAGACCTAGTTGGGCTAGATATGCCTCATGGTAGTTGAAACTCCTAGGAAAAAACATTTTAGAGTGCTCTTTCTCTTGGTTCCTAGGTATTCTTCATGTGTCTTTGGATGATTACTGCTTAGGTTTCTAGCCACATAATGCCCCTTAACCCTAGGGGTTTTGACTAGGGTAGTGATGGGTAATCTCAAGGATCTTGGTATTATATACCTTGATGGTACTCAATCCATTTAATTATGTTACTTCATCATCTTTTTTGGGAATATATAACACCTCTATGGGTTTGAAGACTAGAGAGAGTTGAACATCAAGCAGTTTCTTCATCTTTCAATTTTAACAAATGAGGATCCCAATAATACTCTATATATATATAGTAATTTGAGGGACCCTCAGTGAAGGATTGTATTATCATTGGTCCATCATTCATGTGTCTTATGTAGGACCCTTGAATAGGTATTTAACGCTCATTTCATACTGCACATGATGGGCATACATGCGACTTTCTGAACTCAGGTGCGGTCATCGCAAGATCTACATTGGTGAGTTCAATGAATCCATTTTCCCCTACTCCATGATGTATTTCCCATGAATTATTTTATTCCCCTTAAAAAGTTAGTGTCAAAAAATCCCCCAAACCTTAGGGTACGGTCTAGTTTTGAGGAAGATGATCTGATCCCAAGATGGAACAGAATGTGCATTTCTATTAATACATTACTCATTGATTTCCATATTAGTGGTTGTTCTCATGTTACCTTCAAACATATCTTTATACATATTTAATGAAATATGCATGATATATAGAGTAATTGTTTTCACTATTTAGGTTAGTCGTGTAGGTCATTCACACTGGACATCTATGCTGCTCAACCACACTGCTGATCAGGAATCTATATTGAAAGTCACCTACCTGAAAAATTCATCCAATAATTAGTACATCTTGATCTATATTTCTATTCTTGACAGCCATGTATCCCATCATCACTAATCATCCGCCTTATTCATCATATAGACAATTTTTATGTTCTTCAAAATAACCATTTTTGAGATATATCTATCGAACCACTTGGCTGAGTGACAAATGAGATGTCACTTGACCGAGTGACCTTTGTTATGTCCCTTGAGCAAGTGACTTGAGTGAGGTAAATCTTTTTTCAAATTTTCTCATTTTTAAATAACCCTTCATGTCAAATCATTTATGATAATAAGTTTCTTGTTGTTTCCTATGAAGATTACCAATGGAAACCCAAAAAAATATATGATTAATAGGATACAAGACATGTTAAGGAAATTCATGATGTTGTTGAGATAGATTATTATAACATGTGTAACTCCACACATATTTACACAGATAAATACTTATAGAAATAGCTATATGAATACCCACTAAGAGATCAGTTCCTTATTTATGATCACATTATTATAAAATTTTATTTATCATGAATTTGGAAATCTATTTACCAATGTATTGGTTCCCGGAGTATACCAACTATCATACTAATAATATAACTACCAAATGTGTGTTCATCAACAACAGATTATTACCCTCTACCAGAATCAAGATTCAATATTTAGGTTCCCTATATCTGAAGACAAAAACCCTATAGTCAAAAACATAATGTGATATTTCAATGTTCTATACAACCATGATAGATCAGTAAAAATGATTTATAGAGGATTCATACTTCCATTTTTTATGGGGATTCAAACCCGAATGGATGTAGGAAAACCAGGTGTGACAAACATGTATATAATTTTGAACCAAGATGAAATAAGTTTGAATATATATATATCTATTTGTGTTGCACATAGATATGTGTACAAGAATATAGATATCAACACCATGTTCTTGAGCTGATGGAACCCTAAAAAAGTCTATTTAATATGACATATGGAAAATTTCATATTAATAAATGGGTTGTCCACATGATCTCAGGAGTGATAAACATGGAGAAATTTATGATGAATTTACCTCTCTAAATGAAACATGGGATGTAATTGATTTGATGCCTAATTATATATATGTTCTACTAACATAAGCCTAGAAGGTGGTGAAAATGATCCTTTACTAAGGGGTGATGATCATTCTGAGATATGAATGAAGGACTTCCTAGAGTGACAAGTAGTGGGTCCTAGATTCATGTTCCTAACATTATTTTCTTCATTAGTGAATAAAGGAATTCCTATTAAATTTTTTAACACATAGGAGGATGAGAAGTATGATAAATGTGGGTTTAAAATAAATTATAACATCCCTTTGGGATCCTACCTCACTTGTATCCTATAAATGTTTTTTAGCAACTACTTACTACGGGAATGTGAATCTAATGGTTGTGTGTGGCTGTGGAAATTTATCCCAACATCCAAGTTAAATGGTTTAATGAAAAAATGATTATTTTCCCTATTTTTTGGAAAAATTATTTGTGATTATTTAACATTTATATAAGGGAGGAACCATACCAAATTTCAATCCCATTTCATGTTCTATGGGGGTGGATTGATGCACACATCAGTTCATATTCCATCTTTAGTGGAGTAATAGTTAATGTAGGACATTTTTTCCATTCCTTCGGGTTATTTTTAAATTTTTTCCCTTGACTCTAAATTATAGAAAATATCTATAGAATATGAACGTATTTGGAGAGTTTAACCTTTTCACATTTGGTGATCCAAAAACCATAATGTTCTGTGAAAATATCTATGGTAATGATGACATGAGTTTGTACATGACCTCTTTCACAGGTGGTATGTTGGTAAACTAGATAAACAGAAAGGTCATACATGAAAAATATTATCCATTAATATTTCATCATTTGTTTATGTGTCTGTTATAGACCAATGTATCTCCCCCCCACAACATGTTATGTTGTGGAAATTGACATAGTGAACAAGAAATTATTAATCTTCATGGATTTGGTGGTATATAATGTTTTAATCAAGATACCTCCTCTAGGATAATCTATTATAATAATCTATTGGATTTAAAATTCTTGTATTTCCACTTACCCATAAGAGAAACTTACATTAACTGTCTCTCATGATCAGGTCATAATGATTATAATGTAGGAAATAAATGATAGGAAGTCTCAACCCCTGGGTGATTACACTAAATCTCATCATTATTTTAAAAAATATCAGATATGGTCCACCTAGTTGAAAATATTTGAAAAGGATGGATCAACCAATCCAAGGTAGTCTATTCATCACCCTTGGGAGGAGACAATAGATTTGATTATCTAGCCTCCCTCTAGTGTATGGAGGACCAAATGGACATTAAAGTTAAAATGTGTTGGGTATTCAACACAAATGGGAACATCAACATCTAATCATGTGTGGTTGTGGTGGTCTAATGTTGGATAGTTTTAACCAATGGAATCATATACTTATGGGTATTTCATAATGCAAGAATACATATCCCAAATCATTGGAAAATTTGAGCACCCTATGATATTCAAAATGAAAATAATTCTTGGGGTAGAGAAATATGTTCAGGATTTGTAGATGTTAGTAAATACAACTGATGACTAGATCCTAAACATTATGTGTGTAATGGGTTTGCTAGATCAAGGGACTAATTAGGGAGTGGGTTACTATTCCAATGATGAATGAGATGAATTCATCGATACTATTTATGTAAGCTTGTTTTCCTTTCCATTGAGCGTATAATATTTTTTGGAGTTGGGGAACAAAATTTAATAGCCTAGTTCAACATATATAATGAGGCATCAACATAACACTCCTCCCTGAGAAATAATTCTACATGAACCCCGATCGAGGTTGATGGGTCTATCCTTGAGCTCATGGAGTTATAATAAGGTTAAATATTAATGTAAAAAGATAAGGAAGGAGGATACTTAACAATTCTAATACCCATGATTGAGAAGATTGAAATGTCTTCTCATTGTCTCAATTGAAGAAATAGAATATTGAAAAGATGTCGGTAAGGTATATATGACATATTAATTCTTGAATATGGAATTTAATCTTATATATTTCCTAGTGTACCCATGAAACCTTGTCTTCCCTTTAAAGAACCTACCTCACTTTATTCCCTCAATGGGTCTAGTGTTGACAACATAGGATTCAAAGAAGACACCCCCGATGGAGGATGAACTCATGTTGATAATTTTTCACCCATGATGGATGAAGTGTTTAGGGACCAGAGATTATTGATTCCATGTACAGTATGGGTGTAATAACCTATTAATTATGATAATGTATAAGAGAATTTTTTATCATAGTTGATAACTCTCATTTTTTACTATACTGAAATCCCATAGAATTTATTCAAGGACCCTATAGTTAACACTAATGAGCCTGTCTATATGTCATGAAAATTTGTTTGGGGTCTCAGGTCATCTAAGGAGGGGTTTCCTATTGAAATAACCATTGGTGAATTAGTAAGATCAGAGTTCGGTCTCGAGCCTTATGTCCCACATTTCTCCATGCGCGAGGCTTCCAAGGGGCATGGGGAATTAATTTAACCAGTGATAACCCATGATATAAAAATTTAATATTTTCATGCACATACAGATATCCACGCCTTTTTATAGGAGTTAGAGGAATCCAATATGGAGTTATATGGGTTTTAGAACTTATTTTAACATGAACAAACATTATTCATTGTGATTTAATTCGGTCTAATTGATTCTTGAAGCATTGTCCGTGGAAAATATAGTAGATACAATTGAGTTGTAGGGTGTTTGGATTCCCCACCCTTTTTAGAAGATGGAGGTTTCAGTCCAAGAATTAATGTTCCAAGGGCCTTATTCCCTTGGAAATGAGAAACATGAAGTGAGTATCTCTCATATGGAGAACATCCTCGTGCAGTAGAAATTATAGACATAGGGGATGCTTAAAATAGAGTTGTTGAACCACCAATGATTGCATATTATTAATTACACTGATTGTCACCTGACCTTTTTTACATATTTCATTCCCCAAAGTAAACTGTGATTTCAACCTATTATCCATTTCCGTAAACTATGGTGCCCAAAAATGATGGATAAGACTCCATGCCATTTTGTTTATTAGAAGAATGTGAAGCTCAAAAAACATTAGAAAGAATATAACATGGTTCCTCATTTAGGGAATTAATCCTAGAATATATATCTCTCTCTAGAAGAATCATTGATTCAGACATGGAGGCACTTGATACCTTCCATTCCAATTTTTGTTTCATTTGGCAAGACATTTGAATGTTGATCAATAAGACTTATCAGAAAGATCCACCATAACACCTCCACCAAATCCTAAAAAAGTTTTCCATTTATGGTTGTAGAGGATTTGATTACCAAATAATCTATCATGTCATGATTTTTATCGTCCATCAACTGGATGTGGAGAAATCACAGTGGTAGGATGAGGCGCAACCATTCAGCAAAGTTGATTATCCTAGAGCAATGTACCCCAGGCAGAACATAGTTATGATAATTTGAGTAGAATTTTCATTGTATTGATGAGAAATATCTCTAGTTTGTACAAATTAAATAATAATTGGACCCCATGAAGGTATAAATTTTTCAAATCCACAAATAATTGATGATGGTCTTGGAATAAGGAAGATATTTTTTGACAATGGAGAAGTATAAACATCACTGTGCTGAGGAAACCATATCAAAAAAACAATCTAATATTTAAAAAAATAATAGATAAGGACTGAGACGCACTTCAAATTATCAAAAACTATGATGAGTAGAACCGATATCCCTTGGATTACATACTCAAAATTGTGGATGCTCCTTCAAATTTTGATAAATAAATGGGAATGATTTTTTTCCATGATTATTTATTTCCTTATACCAACCTATTGTATAAAAATATTTTGGAATAGTATCATTCTAATGAATTTCATTATGTACATATGTCTAAATCATAATTAATTGAACAAACAAATGATCTATATTTTTCATAGATCACATGACATTATGAGCATAACAAGATTGTTCTCAAGGTCTTAAATTTGGACTTTTAAACTCCTCTCCATTCCCACATGATGTTTAAGGTATTATAGGATTGATCAATTTAAATGATGATTAAGGTTGAATAGATTTTCCCAATAGTTATTAGAGTATCAATCCCAAATAAGTCTCCTGGGACATGAATAACCTAGAATCCCCACCCATTTTGTAAGACAACTTATATTTCATGATTTCATGTTCCTTATGATGTGATATAAATATGTAGTAGATGAATTCAGAACATTTCTGAAAATATTATTCCACTATGATAATGTCATGGAATGAATAGAAAAAAGTTTTTACATATTAGGATTACAGTTCCACACTATGATAGGCCATACTGTTGGATAATGAATTTTGAAAATCTAACTTGGGGTATATCATGCATAGAAAAATCATGGTTTATGTCAGATTCCTATGGAACAAATGTCAATAGATAAGGGAAAACCAAGAAGATTTTATTTCTCCAAAGTCCGTGAAGTATGGATCATCATAATAGGGAAATTTAGAGATATATTGGTATGAAATATGGTCTTCTCCTAACATAAAGTATGTGACCACAATCTCATTTGATATTGAGTGGATCCCATAAATATTTCCCAACCCTAATAATACTCATTGTAGGGTTTAGATGAGATAATATTTTTTGATTTGTTAGATATCTTAATTATATAATCCCTACAAATTGTTTCCATTAAAGGGATTTATTATAAGAAAAAAAATTCCATGAATTTGAATATGACATAATTTGTAAATTGCAATTGGGATGATATCTCCTTATCTCTACGATCATATGAGCCAAGATCAATGTGACAAAAAAATGAGTTGGGGTGATCCCCAGAATGTGTGACAACATCGATAGGGAATGTATTTGTTGAACACTGCATGATTTATTTAAGGGGAGTTGTCTCTTAGATTATTGTCATTCGACTAAGACCAATATTTTATATAGTTTAAGGTAACCATAATTTTACACATGGTTATGTGGATAATGAATAAAATGGGTCATACCGAGACCAAATGGATGTCTTAATATACCTAGAAATGGTGTGGGTGGTTCTGAATAATGATCTTATGGGATTTGGAATCGAGAGTGTTGACGTGGGAACGATGCAAAAAAATGACCATGGACCATGTTCGAAGTGTTTCTTTAGATACATTGTTGTGCAAATTTATGCAGATAAAATTATTTCCTCCTAAGTATAAGGCTGCCATTTGTTGACTGGCCATTTTGGGTCCCTAATTATGTATATACAATTAGAGGAATATTATGCACTATATAAAATGTGTCCATCATAGGTAATAACACCCATCAATGATTTAAACGTGGATGATTGTGAATATCCATGTTTCCAATGACATGGGGTAAGAATAGAGAAGGTGAATATTCCAAGAATGAAGGATATATTTAGAACATTTTTGGACATGGATATGAAACCCCATATATATATTTGACTCATTTTTAATGGAGAACAATCATTTTTCTTGATGCATGTACATAAATTTAAAAATTCAGTGGTTACTTGTCACATACATGACATATTTTAAAGGTATTTTTGTATTTAATTTACATTATTGCTTTTTTGGGGGTTTTCAATGCATTTTTGAAGGAAATGGTGGGTTTCCGTAATTTGGGTCAACTCGAGAGCCCGTTTCCAGTTTTGACAATAAATTTTGTTTGTTTAATAAATCCCACGTTTTTCAACATGTTTAACTCATTCAACTTCCAAAATGACCTTAATTTAACTATTAAAACCACCAATGAATTTTGGCCCCCTTAAAAATTCATTTGGATCTTGGATTTGGGTGATCAAGTTAGGTATTGGGCCAACCCGAAAGCCCATTTCCAGTTTTAAAATTGCTTTGTAATTATTTCATAAAATATTCAATTTTTATTCTTTTTCGGTGATTCCACCTCTCACCTTCTCCCACTGTACCTGGCCGCACCCCCAGCTTCGTTTCCCCCTCTTTGGAGATCGCATATGTCGCGAATTAGGGCCTAACTTCTCTGGTTTCTAAAAACGTCCAGTTTTCTCAAGTAAGTGACTATCCTTCTAGTTCTCTCCTTTTCCTTGAGATTTATCTTTTTTTTTCTTGAATCCCCAAATTTCCAGAAGCTAGGGCTTCGTGCTTAGGGTTTTATTTTGGGTTTCATGGTTCAATCCTCTGGTTTTAGGTTTGATATCACTTCCTTGTGGCGCGGTGGTCGTGCGGTTGAAGTTCCGCACTAGGATTTGCGGTTCTTGAATCTTTTGGTAGGTGATTCCATTGTGTGTGCAATTCTTTGGGAATTTGCTTGCTGTGTTGAGGGTGAATTAATTCTTATTTGATTTTAATGATTCTGTAAAAATTTGTTTTAGTTTCATTTACAATTCAAATGAATTTTATGTTACAATTTTTGTTGAAATTGAGGGTTTTTCATGCAAGTCTTTTATTGGTTCATTTTGGGATGAACTCTAATTACATAGTTGATTTTATTGAACTGTATTAGGAATTAAAATAATGTTTTAAATATTTATTCTTTTTGGTTGTGGCTGCAAAAGTTTGTTTAAATTGTGTTTGAGAAGCAAATGGGCATTAAGTGCCATGTTGGTGTGAAAATGGTGGTTTTTAAAATATATAATTTCTTGGTTCACATTGGGCTGCCCCATAACTGAATTTTTGGTTTTATTAAATTGTGTTGAACTGAAATTTTGTTTTGATGACTTACAAGTTTTCACATACTGTGAAAAGTGGATATTTTAAAGAGTTTTGGGTGCAAAACAATGTGATGTTTGGAGAGGTTGTTTTATTGAAGATCAAAATATTTTATTGACTGTTTAAAATGATATAAAATGTGTGTAGCTACTGTACTATTTGTTTGTGACCAGTAGAGATACTTTACATGAAAAAGTATGTGTGTTGTTTGCTGAAATTGTTTGAGCACAAAAGGGGGAATCCCTGGTACTTAGGTGGGCGGATATGTACTAGTACGGCTAGTGGACTGGATGGGTTGTGTCCCTGTTTCACTGAGCAAATGGATAACGAAAACACTAACTGAACTATGTGGATGTTATTTGGGGACCACTAGGTTATGGGTTTGTTCCCTACTAGTGGCTCGTGCACGGGAAAGGATTGTGACTTGGATACTTTACACCGAGGTACGAGGTACATAGGGCCCGAGACTATCTAGTTGCCTAGGGGTGTTCCCAATTTTTGTGCTCATTAGAATTGTAGTATTTACCCTTGTTGTGGGATATTTTGGCAGTACTTTACAGTAGCTCACATGATTATTTAATTGGTTATCATTCTGAAATTCTTGGATTGAAAACTGTTCTCATTTGAAAGTTTCTTTTCTTGAAATTTTTAACATTGTTTCACCTTGTGTGTTAAAATTGCTAGTTTTGTTCCCATTGTATTGCATCCCCTTTGGAATCTTCTGGTGGTATCCTATTGGGCTTAGGCTCACACCCTACTTACACCCCTTGGGTGTAAGTAGAACTTCTTATGCTTGACTCAGGTAAAGGGAAGGCTAAGGGTGATGGCGCTTCAGGGTGTTAGTCCCCATCGTTGGGGCAGAGTTGTGGAGAAGGCTTGCGGGTGATGACACCCTTGTTGCGTGAAGTGATTGGGGATGTCTTGATGTTGTCATTATTTGTATTTGGACCACTTGTAGTGTCTTTAAACATATGTATTCAGATCTGGTTTTGTTAAGAATGGTTTAGTATGGAAATTTCAGATTCTTATTATTGATTGTTTTATTTGTTTTATGCTTTCATACTCGGGTAAATCGTTCCCAAATCATATTGTTTTATACCCGGGCACTTGTGCCAGCCCGTGGAGATAGGGAATGCCCTTCGGGTCTTGCCACGGGCCGGGTTTGGTGCCATTAATGGTGGCGACCAGATCCGGTTCGTGACAAAATGGTATCAAAGGAGGTTAATGTTTTTGGGTTATATTGTTATTTTGACATGAGTCGGGATAGACAGGAGCTAGGACTGTCGGGGCTCAGGGTATTGGTTGTGAGTAGGGTGCCTGGCCCGCACCTCTCATGGCAGACCTTGAGTCACCAGAGGATGTTGGAATTTACTGATTTACTTCACTTCTAGGTGAGACGTGTGGGCTGCAGACCACATGTGGACATCAGGCAGATGTGGAGTAGTTGTTTCTTTTATTACAAGAATGTGTTTAGTTTGCTTATATTTGATGTATTTGATTACAATTTTCAGAATTGTGGTATTGACCATTGTTTTGTGACTGTTGCATTTTGTAGCAACATGCCTCCCCGGAAAGCTCCAACGCACCCACAGGAGGAAGCTGGAGAGAGTTCACCCACGCCGATTGATCAGAGGCTAGTCGAGGCCGTGGTCCGGGCTGTCCAGGCTCTAGGATATGGACCAGCTCCAGCTCCAGCTCCTGTTAGAGAGGATTATACTGGTCCTAGAAAGGACAAGGCCCAGGAGTTCCTGAAAAATAAGCCTCCAACCTTCCGAGGCAGCTCAGAACCCCAGGAAGCAGAAGAATGGCTCGAGAAGATCGAGCGTATGTTTGAGTTCCTGGAAACACCCGAGGAGCTCAGGGTGAAGTGTGCCTCCTTCCTATTGGAGGGTCCCAGTCGTAAATGGTGGGAGTCAGTGCTTCAGGCTGGGAAGAATGATCAGATGCACTGGGGAGATTTCAAGGTTGTCTTCAATGAACAGTATTGCCCTGAGGTGTTGGCTTATGCCAGGTCTAGAGAGTTCATGGAACTTGTTCAGGGGAATCTATCTGTGATGGAGTATGCCAACCGTTTCGCTGAATTGGTTCGGTATGCTCCAGAAATTGTCTCTAATGAACAAGCGAAGGCCCAGAGGTTTGAGAAAGGCTTGCGACCAGAGATATACTCCCAGGTGTTCTTGTTTAAGCTGAGGACCTATGCTGAGGTTGTTGATCGAGCGTGCATGGTGGAGATTGATAGGAAAGGCAGGGCTGGTTTCTATGGTTTAGTATCAGCAGTGGGAAGTGGTAGCTCCTCAGAGAAGAAAAGGAAGCGGGAGGATCATGTGAAGAAAGGAGGGGGCAGTTCAGGCCACTCTTCCAGGAAGTTTTCTTCTGCTGCTTCTGATGCAAGATCGGTCGTGTGCCACCAATGTGGGAGGCCTGGGCATATCCGACTAGCATGTCCACTTCCTCCGAAGCCTTGTTTCCAGTGTGGAGGTATGGGGCATTTGCAGCGTTTTTGTGGTGTGGCACGTCCACTTCCGAGTGGGGTTGGTTCAGTGGCTTCAAAAGGAGTGCCAGCACAGTCCGAGCCGTCGAGGACTGGGGGATCTCGATTTGGTGGTCGTGGTGGTAGGGCTGGATCATCTTCTGGGCAGAGCCAGTTCAGGGCACACCCACATACTAGCGGTCGTCCTCAGGCAGATACTGGACATCTCCATGCAGTGGATCAGTCACCAGTAGGATCAGAGGCGGGACCGTCGACAGTTCGAGGTACCGTTCTGATCGCATCTTCTATAGCTACTGCTCTTTTTGATACTGGTGCCTCTGTTTCATTCATTTCTGGACATTTCGTGGACATGCTGAATTTGCCAACTGAGTTGATGTCTTTTGCGATGGAGTTGGTGACACCATTGGGAAAGAAGAAGGAGCAGGGCCTGAGGTGCCCCTCATGTGCACTTTCTGTATCAGGGGTCGAGATGGAGTGGGACCTTATGGTCTTAGATATGGACCTTTTTGATGTCATACTCGGGATGGATTGGCTAGTTCACTTCCAGGCACACATCGACTGCTACAGAAGGCGTGTGAGTTTCACGGCACCTGATGGGAGTCGTCAGGTTTTTCATGAAGAATGGGATCCACGATCAAGTCGCGCAGGGCCTCCACTCCCAGAGTTGGGAAGTGTTATCTTCCAGTTATCTTCGATTGTGCTAGAGGATGGTCTTTCCCCTGAAGGTGCACTACCTCATGTAGTGAATGAGTTTCCCGAGGTATTCCCTGATGATTTTTCTGGTTTTCCCCCAGAGCGGGATGTGGAGTTTTCGATTGATCTGGCGCCGGGAACACAGCCTATATCTCTTCCCTCCTATCGTATGGCCCCCACCGAGTTGAGGGAATTAAAGATACAGCTGGACGACTTAGAATCCAAAGGATTCATTCGCCCGAGCGTCTCTCCTTGGGCCGCTCCTGTGTTGTTTGCAAAAAAGGCTGATGGATCCCTCCGGTTGTGCGTTGACTACCGGAAGCTGAATAAGGTAACAATTAAAAACAAATACCCTTTTCCCAGAATAGATGATTTGTTTGATCAGTTGAAGGGGGAAAAGTGGTTCTCAAAGATAGACCTGCGTTCAGGGTATCATCAACTCAGGGTGAAGGAGTCAGATATCCCCAAGACAGCCTTCCGAAGCAGGTATGGCCACTTTGAGTATTTGGTCATGCCCTTCGGATTGACCAATGCTCCAGCGGTATTTATGGCACTAATGAATAGGGTGTTCCATCAGTATCTCGATTCCTTTGTTGTGGTGTTCGTGGATGATATTCCGGTATACTCTAGCTCTGAGGAGGAACACGAACATCACTTGAGGATCGTTTTAGGTACATTACGGGATCACCGCCTCTATGCAAAGTTGTCAAAGTGCACCTTCTGGATCAGAGAGGTGAGATTTCTAGGGCATGTGATCTCAGAGCACGGAGTTTCAGTGGACCCTGAGAAAATTAGTGCGGTTATGTCATGGGAGCAGCCGAAAAATGTGTTCGAGATCAGGAGTTTCCTTGGCCTGGCTGGTTACTACAGGCGATTCGTTCGGGATTTCTCTCGGCTTGCATCACCAATGACTGCGCTCACCTGGAAAGGGGTGAAGTTTGTATGGGGTCCAGAATGTCAAGCATCATTCGAGGAGCTGAAGAGACGGTTGACTACTGCCCCTGTGCTGATTTTGCCTGAGGCCGGGAAGGGTTATGTGGTTTATTGTGATGCTTCAGGTATGGGTCTTGGGTGCGTGCTTATGCAGGATGATCACGTGGTGGCTTATGGCTCTCGCCAACTCCGACCACATGAAAAGAACTACCCTACCCATGACTTGGAGTTGGCAGCGGTGATGCATGCTTTGAAGACATGGCGTCACTACCTCTTTGGCGAGAAGTTTGTGGTCTACTCTGATCACAAAATCTTGGCTTATATCTTCTCGCAGAAGGACCTCAACTTGAGGCAACGCCGCTGGATCGAGTACTTGCAGGGGTTCGACTTTGACATTGTCTATACCCCAGGCAAGGGTAATGTGGTGGCCGACGCTTTGAGCAGAAGATTTCCAGTGCAGGCCTTGAGGAAGTCTAGTGATGAGTGGACATTGATGGGGCTATTTTCTCAAATGCATGTGGAGGCTAGGGAACACAGTGGAGGGGAATTCTTGGCGAGTGTCCAGTTGACTCCTTCTCTGTTGGAGTTGATTCAGCGGGAACAACCTAGTGATGAGCTTTGTCAGCGATCTAGGCAGTTTCTTCATGGTGGGGAGACATCCTCTGTTTGGTCATCGTCTTCCGAGGGCATCTTGTGCTTCAAGGGCCGTTCAGTAGTACCGTTATCTCTACGGAAGGCAGTGATGCATGATAGCCACCAGTCTCAGTGGGCTGTCCATCCAGGTGCCACTAAGATGTATTATGATGTCCGTCGGCATTTTTGGTGGCCTGGTATGAGACGAGACATAGCAGACTTTGTTTCGAGATGCTACACATGCCAGCAGGTGAAAGCAGAGCACCAAAGGCCCTCCGGTTTGCTCCAGCCATTACCCATTCCTACCTGGAAGTGGGACGAGGTTTCCATGGACTTCATTGTTGGTTTACCTCGTACACCTCGGGGTAAGAATTCCATTTGGGTGGTGATTGATCGTCTGACCAAATCAGCCCACTTCATTCCGATCAGAGACACATCTAAAGTGGATGAGTTGGGACATTTGTATCTTCAGGAGGTGGTGAGACTCCATGGTGTACCATCAGCTATTGTCTCGGATAGAGACCCCCGCTTCACTTCTCGATTTTGGGAAGGCCTTCAAAAGGCCTTGGGCTCTCAGATTAAGATGAGCACGTCGTACCACCCTCAGACGGATGGTCAGACAGAGCGGGCGAATCAGATTTTGGAGGACATGCTTCGTGCATGTGTCTTGGACTTTGGAGGTTCTTGGGATAGCCATTTGGGATTGGTTGAGTTTGCTTATAATAATATTTACCAATCCTCAATTCGAATGGCCCCTTTTGAGGCGCTCTATGGTCGGCCATGTCGGTCCCCCCTATGTTGGGCTGAGGTAGGAGAGACTTCACTATTGGGGCCGAGCCTTGTGCAGGAGACTTCTGAGAAGGTCAAATTGATCAGGAAGCGCTTATTGACAGCTCAGAGTCGTCATAAATCTTATGCTGATCGGAGGTGTCGAGACCTAGAGTTTACTGTGGGTGATAGGGTATTCTTAAAAGTGGCCCCTCGTCTGGGCCATCGTCGATTGGGGAAGCAAGGTAAGCTGATTCCACGGTATGTAGGACCCTTTGAGATCACCGAGCGTATTGGTAAGGTGGCATACAGGTTGGACTTACCTTCTCAGTTGACATCTATCCATGATGTCTTCCACGTCTCCCAGTTGAAGAAATACAATCCAGATCCATCCCATGTGTTGAGTTGGGAAGAACTAGAGATAGAGCCTAACTTGTCTATCGTTGAGAGGCCGGTGAAAATAGTGGACTCCCAGGAGAAGATACTTAGAGGAAAGTCTATTCCTTTAGTCCGGGTTTTA
Organism: Viscum album; assembly: GCA_963277665.1. Lineage (NCBI taxonomy): Eukaryota > Viridiplantae > Streptophyta > Magnoliopsida > Santalales > Viscaceae > Viscum > Viscum album. The sequence continues at coordinate 1,903,775,514 of OY728127.1, forward strand.
TGGCAGCATGGGAATGATACACATGAGACTTGGGAGCGAAAGTCATCGGTCGAGGAAGAGTACCCATTCTTGTTTACCAACCAAGAATCATGTTGACTTTCCGGGGCGGAAAGTCCTTCATGGTGGGGAGAATTGTCACATACATGACATATTTTAAAGTTATTTTTGTATTTAATTTACATTATTGCTTTTTTGGGGGTTTTCAATGCATTTTTGAAGGAAATGGTGGGTTTCCATAATTTGGGTCAACTCGAGAGCTCGTTTCCAGTTTTGACAATAAATTTTGTTTGTTTAATAACTCCCAGGTTTTCAACATTTTTAACTCATTCAACTTCCAAAATGACCTTAATTTAACTATTAAAACCACCAATGAATTTTGGCCCCCTTAAAAATTCATTTGGATCTTGGATTTGGGTGATCAAGTTAGGTATTGGGCCAACCCGAAAGCCCATTTCCAGTTTTAAAATTGTTTTGTAATTATTTCATAAAATATTCAATTTTTATTCTTTTTCGGTGATTCCACCTCTCACCTTCTCCCACTGTACCTTGCCGCACCCCCAGCTTCGTTTCCCCCTCTTTGGAGATCGCATATGTCGCGAATTAGGGCCTAACTTCTCTGGTTTCTAAAAACGTCCAGTTTTCTCAAGTAAGTGACTATCCTTCTAGTTCTCTCCTTTTCCTTGAGATTTATCTTTTTTTTTCTTGAATCCCCAAATTTCCAGAAGCTAGGGCTTCGTGCTTAGGGTTTCATTTTGGGTTTCATGGTTCAATCCTCTGGTTTTAGGTTTGATATCACTTCCTTGTGGCGCGGTGGTCGTGCGGTTGAAGTTCCGCACTAGGATTTGCGGTTCTTGAATCTTTTGGTAGGTGATTCCATTGTGTGTGCAATTCATTGGGAATTTTCTTGCTGTGTTGAGGGTGAATTAATGCTTATTTGATTTTAATGATTCTGTAAAAATTTGTTTTAGTTTCATTTACAATGCAAATGAATTTTATGTTACAATTTTTGTTGAAATTGAGGGTTTTTCATGCAAGTCTTTTATTGGTTCATTTTGGGATGAACTCTAATTACATAGTTGATTTTATTGAACTGTATTAGGAATTAAAATAATGTTTTAAATATTTATTCTTTTTGGTTGTGGCTGCAAAAGTTTGTTTAAATTGTCTTTGAGAAGCAAATGGGCATTAAGTGCCATGTTGGTGTGAAAATGGTGGTTTTTAAAATATATAATTTCTTGGTTCACATTGGGCTGCCCCATAACTGAATTTTTGGTTTTATTAAATTGTGTTGAACTGAAATTTTGTTTTGATGACTTACAAGTTTTCACATACTGTGAAAAGTGGATATTTTAAAGAGTTTTGGGTGCAAAACAATGTGATGTTTGGAGAGGTTGTTTTATTGAAGATCAAAATATTTTATTGACTGTTTCAAATGATATAAAATGTGTGTAGCTACTGTACTATTTGTTTGTGACCAGTAGAGATACTTTACATGAAAAAGTATGTGTTTTGTTTGCTGAAATTGTTTGAGCACAAAAGGGGGAATCCCGGGTACTTAGGTGGGCGGATATGTACTAGTACGGCTAGTGGACCGGATGGGTTGTGTCCCTGTTTCACTGAGCAAATGGATAACGACAACACTAACTGAACTATGTGGATGTTATTTGGGGACCACTAGGTTATGGGTTTGTTCCCTACTAGTGGCTCGTGCACGGGAAATGATTGTGACTTGGATACTTTACACCGAGGTACGAGGTACATAGGGCCCGAGACTATCTAGTTGCCTAGGGGTGTTCCCAATTTTTGTGCTCATTAGAATTGTACTATTTACCCTTGTTGTGGGATCTTTTGGCAGTACTTTATAGTAGCTCACATGTTTATTTAATTGGTTATCATTCTGAAATTCTTGGATTGAAAACTGTTCTCATTTGAAAGTTTCTTTTCTTGAAATTTTTAACATTGTTTCACCTTGTGTGTTAAAATTGCTAGTTTTGTTCCCATTGTATTGAATCCCCTTTGGAATCTTCTGGTGGTATCCTATTGGGCTTAGGCTCACACCCTACTTACACCCCTTGGGTGTATGTAGAACTTCTTATGCTTGACTCAGGTAAAGGGAAGGCTAAGGGTGATGGCGCTTCAGGGTGTTAGTCCCCATCGTTGGGGCAGAGTTGTGGAGAAGGCTTGCGGGTGATGACACCCTTGTTGCGTGAAGTGATTGGGGATGTCTTGATGTTGTCATTATTTGTATTTGGACCACTTGTAGTGTCTTTAAACATATGTATTCAGATCTGGTTTTGTTAAGAATGGGTTAGTATGGAAATTTCAGATTCTTATTATTGATTGTTTTATTTGTTTTATGCTTTCATACTCGGGTAAATCGTTCCCAAATCATATTGTTTTATACCCAGGCACTTGTGCCAGCCCGTGGGGATAGGGAATGCCCTTCGGGTCTTGCCACGGGCCGGGTTTGGTGCCATTAATGGTGGCGACCAGATCCGGTTCGTGACATTACTATTTATCATGGCATGGTTATAATTGATCAACATGTTGTTATTTTGTTTTACCAAATGGTCAACTTTTTTATGTGTGTATAGGGAAATTTTTAACACAATTTCATGAATAATATATAAACACTTGATAGGCTTCTATTATATTGTTTTGGTACAGAAATAGAGGATGAGAGTTTATTCAGATCGAATTTAATATCCTTATGTGAAAATGGGTCAATGGAGGCCCAGAATCAGGAAATATAAAAGGAAATTACACACACTATAGTGGTGGATGAGAGGCTAAATGTTAAGACAATTAATTGATGGAAAAAATATTGAGGGTATAGAAATAAATATGTATCCTGTGTAGAGAAGAACCAAACCTCACATCATTATTTGGTATGACATGGTGATAGACTAATTATTGACCTATGGTGTCCATTCTGGAGGGGACCCCTAGCATCATGAGTTCTAAAATCATGTGAATAAGATAATAAACATATAGTGTAATGTATATTGGTGATGAAATGAGAGATTTATAGTTTAAATCAATATAACTTGGATAATGGTGTGGGGATACCAAGAAATCATGATCCTCCCAAGTTTCCAAAAACTAGTTTATATCCATTTTATGGGTGATATGTTTTGAGCACATATCATGACCATGCATGAAGGTCTATTTAGAGATTCCAATGCCCATGTGAGTCCGAATTAGTTTGATAAATAATTAATGGTGAGGGTTTATTACACTGATGGAATAATGATAAATTTTGTATGATTAGAGAAAATCCCCACAATATTAGGATTTACAGCTAGGCTTATGTAAGGACCCGAACCCCGTTTCCTGGAGCTGGTGCCTTATTTTATTAAATTAGCATGGTAACAAGGAACCTAATCCCAAATCACTGAGTAGTTTAGTAGATTTAGAAAACTAGATACCTACATATGTTCAACATTACAACATGAAAAGAAAAACAACGTATTAGTTTAATTGGGAACATCCACAACTCTATGTTTGTCTCTATTAGTCATTTATAATAAAATTATTCATATCCTGAGAAAATGAAACATAATAAATGGATGAGCTCAGACATTCAGAAATGTTAATAAATTTAGTGTATGATATCATAATCTAAACATTAAGCAGGTTGAATAACAAAAAATACATTTCTTTAAAAATATACATTATCTTAAAATGGAAGGATTAAGAGATGAATAAATAATGCCTAAATAAAACACAATCATGGATATTCGACTAGTTGAATAATAACACTAATCATCAGTAATAGTTTTATGATGAGGGAAATACATATTATGGACATTCTAAAACATACCACCAAGGCCTCGACCAAGACGTCTAGAAATGATTAAGGCCTCTTCCAAAACCATATTTCAAAATGGGTAAGTCCTTGGCCAAGTCCATACCTATTTGTCTCGTGAGACATAACAATGAATTGGGGGGATATAACAAGCCCTAGATCTCACATAATAAGTACAATGCATTCCTATTATGAAATTGGTTATCATAATCAATATATATATACATATTAAAACTTACATATGAAATGTAAATATCATACCCCATTCATTTGACATTAAAACAAACTATTGAGAGTAATATGGTGAAGGGTATCAATATAGAACATACATAGTCAAACTATCAAAAACCCAACAGAAACATATTTTATAGGATAACATAAGAGATAAACCTCCAAGAAGTACAAGATTCAGCAATGGATGTTGACATAGATGAAGATAGTTTGAAATGAATCCACTAAAAATTTCTTCAGGAAGTAATCCATAAACATTCCAAAGTTTCCCATACCACCTGGGAAAATTCATATCATAATCCATTAGAATATCACGAGTATAAGGATCCTTCTGATATGATATACCAAATGGATTTACATACACTAAAACCATGAAATAATTGGTGAACATGGAATATATTTCATAAAAGATAATTTGAGATTAGGAAAATCCATTTTACTTTTGAAAGAAGAGTTATTTTGGAAAATCATTTATATTTGCAATGAAATATGATTGTAAACTTGTATATACCTAAAAATAAAATCCTAGGATATTGAAATTATATTTTAGGAACAAATTATGTTACACTATCCTGAAAAAAGGTAAAAATAATTCTTAACAATTTTTAGAGATAAAAAACTATATATGTACTTAAGGAAAGTATTAATGAGAATTTTAATGTGGAGAGGCATGTTTGTTATATCAAGTCCATAACATAACCTATATAATTTTTCATCATAAAATGAGTGGTTTTATAAAATAATGGTTGCATAAAACAAATTCGGGTCTGCACATGAAAACCTTTAATAATTTGGGATGTTCCCTTGAATCGGTTGTGTTTGTCATGATAAAATTTCAAATGATCCTTTTAAAACATGTAAATACACATAAAATAAATAAGTATTATAGTTAATAAACATATATAGAACATTTAAGAAAAAATATGTTGAGTAAATAAGAATATATAAGAATTTCATTGAGGTAAGTAAAGAATAAGATTAACCCGAATGAAAACGGAGGTCCACATAGAAATCCCATTCCATATTGTAATCAGTCTATTCATATGCCAAAAAACTAAGAATCAAAAAATTATAGATTGAATACCATGAAACTAAATAGATTCTTGATATGATACATCTATGGGTAGTATACATATAGAATACACAAGTAATAGTAGTTAATAAGGAATATCTCACAAAAAATGGAAGTTAGATGAGGAAACCCCTTACCTTAAGTCTGATGATGTTCTTCACTTGATCTTAGTGTCAGATATAACCATGTTATATTCATTAATTATTATTTCTAGATCCTCTTATTTATAAAATTTATTTCTTATATCCCTATTTAGTTCATTAATTTCGTTCTTGATGGGTTTAAGATCTTTAATTATATTGTTTGGGAACATTTTCTTCCTCGGTATTCGTGACCGGTTTACCTATATACATGTAAGGAAAAAAATGTAAGATGAGAATAGTTGTCTAGAATATAGGTTTTCTGTTATTAGGGAACAAAAATAATATTAAATTTTCATGAAATTATTTTTGTAATTTGTAGTGATGATTAATCATTATATAAAATTTTAATGATAATTCTTTAGGTTAATTGGTGGTTTTTGATCCGAACGAACTCATTCTAATTTATAAATTAATATCATATGTGATAAAAGATTCCAAAAAATTAAATAATTTATAATACATATATTAGAGTCATATTAAAAGGTAAAAATGGTTTCATGACCATAATTGAAGATGGTAATAGAAATTGAAAACTCGTTGTCCTTGATTGTGATAAATTAAAACATCTCTGATGCTATTTTCATTTCAAGTATAAAAGAAGGGTAAAAGAGAGATGATGATGAATTATTACATTGTAAACACTAAATTTAATTACATTTATAGTACTAGAGTTTCCATATCATTTGGATTAATGGAGGTGAGGAATGAAAAAGATAATAAATGAACTTGAAATAAAATAAATGTTGATAAATCCCTCAGGAGATTTTGGCATCCTAACATTGTCAGTTAAAAATTTATAAAATATGTTAATGATTTAAAAGGGGTATATCATCATTATTAAGTAATATAAGAAGTAATGGGGATATGGAATGACATATTACAACATAATACAATTTAAAATGAAATAGAATAACATGAAAAGATTGATTGAAAAAGACAGAGATTTTGAGCTACAAATTCTGTATCATAACGTCGAGGAAACATGATTTTAGAAAACATTAAAAATAGAAGGGATATGGGTAAACCCATCATAAAATACATATAATATATTATATAGACCGAATAAAATATAAATAAAAACATGGTATGGAAACATGAAATACATACCACATAAAATAGAATTGAAATAAAAGAAATAAAGAGGGGTGTTTACCTCGTGATGTAATATTCCTTGGGAAACTCCTTAGGGGAGATGTTTTGGTGATTTTATGAAACCAAGGGCTACTAAAAGTGGTGGAAGATCATGGAAGGATATTTGAGTAGAATTTGGACAATTCACAATGCTTGAGATGATTTAATAGAAGGCGGAGTGAGGGGGGGTTTTATAGTGGAAGAGAGGAGTTATTTTTTATTATCTTATTCATTATTTTATTATTCCCATATGGACAACCAATAATGATGATATATGTGACCCTTAAAAGTTATAAGAACATGTGAGTTCTAACAAGGGTGATTATTTTATCCCTGATTCTATGAATAGTGAATTGAACTGATAGTATATATATACGGTAAATTACAATATTTTACTATTCATAAAAAATTTGAGTATTTCAGAATGAATCCAAAAATTCACCCTAACCATTTTTCAACATGTAGAATTAAAAAATGAATCCCATTTTTCAAAAATAATTTTATAAATATGATTAATTTGTTTTTTAAATAAAATCGTTATTTATTTGAAACATACAGTTTTGAAAACATTTATTTACTTATTCCAAAACATAGGTACATCACACTTTCACATAAATCATATATATACACTACCATTGGTGAGGTTACTATTCATAAGGGTATTTCACTATTCATAAGAGTAAAATTACTATTCATATGGGTATATTACTATTCACTAAAAATTATGTAGGTCATATCATACTCTAAATAACCTACTGATCACAACTGTGTATGTCAGATTTTCAAAATTCAAATCATAAGTGTGGTAATATTATGTTTACAGGCTAGGTTATAACAAAGTTTATTTTATAGATTTAGTTTTTAATGCATTCAATATTAAAATTAATTGAAAAATCATGAAGTGTTACATTATCCACTCATTAAAAAAAATTCCATCCTCTCAATTTAATATTTCACTCTGAATGTTATTGGTTTTTACTTGAAAATATCTAGGTGAAAAAACACATATCCGAAATTGGGTTAATAGAATATTCTCAATAAAATGGTTAAGGGAAAAGTGGTGTTCAAAATAATAATAACTATTATAATTATTATTATAAATGAATAAATTAACCTTTCAAATAGAGTGATGTTGATTGGAATTTAAAACCTGGGTATAGAAGAAAACCAAACTATGAATTTCTACTGATAGAAATAATGTTTAGATGAATGTAGCTGGACAAAAATCTAGAAACTGTTGTTATGAAAAATATCAATAATTTTTTCAGTGATTATTATACTAGAACAAAATTTATGACTCTTTTTGTATTGTTTAGGGATTATTCGACACTATAAGAATATAAATATATGTTTACTTTTCATAAACCTAATATTATCCTTTGATTGTTCCATGAAATACATATACTTCATCGATTATAAAAATTTTCATCATGCGGTGTCAGTAACCACTAAAACCTCATAAAATGACCCACCAACACCTTTTCACAAATGGATTAACTTTTTAAAAAATCGCAATATAATACGTTTGAATAATTCCCATATCCATCCTTGCTAGATCCATGTAAACGAGGTCTGTGGAAATACTCATTTTGTTTAGAACTCCATGATCTATCCTACAGAATGTATCGAATACCTTATTTATCTTTAATCAACATGATGAAACCCTAAATTTTCACATTCCAAAAACGTGAATATCCTAATCATGTTTCCAATTGAAATATGGAAATAACTTTAGTTACCAAAAAACCCATATCGAAAACATTTATTCTTCTCTCTTCATTATATAAGATACAAGTTATTAGATATATTTATTAAATACCAAAGTGTTGTAATCTCCATAGATGATAGCATAGACCACTTCTTGACTAGTCAATAAAAAGTTCCAAAGTAGTCAGTACTTATCTGAATCAATAATTTCTTCATCATTATCTGCATCATTTGAAATATTTTAAGGGTTGTCATTAACTCAATCATGAGTTTTCCAAAAAGATTAACATCCCACTGAAAATAATTTCTTTGTACTATTCAAATTTTTGTTTCGAATCATTAATGAAAAATTATTGAAATTCAATCCTCATATATTCCAAAAATTCATATAATGAGTATAATGAAGACAAAATATTCCAATGAAATGATTCTTCACCAAGTATATTAATCAATCTACATTATCTACAACAACATTACAACATGATAATTATTCATAGTCATATTTTTGGGTATATATCATTAACACCAGGGACACTGATTCACATAGTATCCCATATCCTTATAGTTATAGAATTTTACATTGGAAACATTTTTGTTATGCTTTCAATCATGAACTGTGTGTCCTTTTTTCTCCACATTTATAATAAACAACCATTCCTTTCAATAATTTATCATGGTGATTCTTCCCATGGTTATCACATGTTGGAAAACCCGTCTTTCCCTTCTTTCCTTTATCTATATTTTCACCACTATTATATTATTCTTTCCTTCCATTTAAATAAATTGGACTCAGATAATTCTTTACTATCCTTTTCAACACCTGATACTATTTCCCCATATGATGAGGATACATGGGAGACAATATTAATTTGAATCAATGTCTTAAGACCAAGAGATATATGATCCTTCTTACTATTTCCATCACATGTATTGGTGATGATCTTATTCCTTCTACTAGGTGGTATTTCTAAACAATGGAATACACTATATTATATTATAAATCATAATGTACAATCTCAATATATAAAAATTCATGGAATAAATTTAAATCCTATCCATAACTAATCTTATAATCATAAACAAGGTTTCTTTAAGGAAAAAATTAACATTATTTCCTTCATGATGGTCTGTAATGAAAATGTAAATATCGTAAGAATATCTCAAAGGAGTTTCAAACCTGGACCATCATAAGGCCCATGGTCATGTACTAGGATAGCTTTAGTCAAGCCCAAAACACCATGTCTGAGTTTCCAGTCCCAGGTACATTAGTACCAGAACAATGTCCACTTGTAGAATTCAGATAAGGATAAATTTTCTAGAAAGATCTACATAATTTATTCATTACAATGATTCCAGGATTTTCTTGTATGTTTATCCTCATAGAATATCATAGGGTTTTTTTCCATAATCTACATTTTAAAAGTCTAGATTCTATGTTTTCAACTAAACTTCTTATGATACCGACTACAAGGATGCGACCTTAGTTTCCCGAAACCTTATCCTTATTTAATTACATTTTCCTGATTATAAGAAATCAAATCCTGAAGGACCGAGTAGTTTAGTTGTTTTGGAAAATCAGATACATATATAGGTTATATATTAAAACGTGAAAATAAAAACAACATATAGGATTAATTAGGAACATCCACAACTCCATGTTTATCCATCCAGGTCATTCATAATAAACTTTCTCATGTCCTGAGAAAATGAAACATAATAAAAGAGTGATCTCAGATTCTCAGTATGGGTAGGAAATACAATGGAAGATATCATAAGCATAAACATTAGGTATGGTGAATTAATAAAAACACATGCCTCTAAAAACATGAACATAAAATGGTAGGATTAAGAGATGAATAAATAATGTCATAATAAAACATATTCATGGATATTCTAGTAGTCTAATAACAACATGAACTTTGAATAATAGTTTTATAATGAGGGAAATAAATATGTCGTACATTCTAAAACATACCATCATGGCTTCTTCCAAGTTGTCTAAAAATTATTAAGGCCTCAGCTAATACCATATCTCAAAATGGAAAGGACTCAAGAAAGTCTATATCTATTTGTATTGAGAGAACTACCAATGCATCGATGAGATATAGGGGGTCCACCCGTCATATAATAAGACCATTTCATTCCACATATGAAAGGGGTGAACATAATAAATATATTAATTCATGTTGAAACTAATATATAAAAGGTAAAAAACATTCTCTTGTCATTTATCATTAACAGTAATCATTTAGAGTAACAGGGGGAAGGGTATCAATATAGAACATCAACATTAAAACTATCACAAACCCTTTAACAACATGTTGTAGATGATATGATAAGATAAAAAAACGTAATGAAGTTCAAGAGTAAACAAGGTATTTTTACATAGATGAAGATACATTGAAATGAGACCACCAAAACATCCTTGAGGATGTAATCCTTAAAAAGTACTAAGTTTCACACACCGCCTTGAAACATTCAAATCATAATACCTTAGAATATCTTGAGAATAACGAGAATCTTGACATTATATACCAAAGGGAAGTATATACAAAATAGTAATGAAATATGTTTTGAACAAGGAATATATCTCATAAAAGTTAATGTGAGATGAGAAAAATCATTTTTACTTTTGAAAGAAGAGTTATTTTTAAAAATCATTTGTATTTGACATGAAATTAGGCTTTAAACATGAATATCCTAGAAAATAAAATAATAGGACATTGAATTTATATTTTAGGCATAAATGATGTCCCAACAAACTGAAATCATATAAAAAGAGTTCTTAAGAATCTTTAAAAATATAACATTTTAGAGAATTTTATGGAAAGTATTAAAGATAATTCTAAAGTGGAAAGGAAAATTTATAATATTAAATCCATAAATTATCAGAGATAATTTTCCATTATGAAATGAGTGGTTTTATGAAAATAATGGTTTCTTAAAATAGATTCTGTTCTATACTTGAAAACATGTAAGAATTCGAGAAGTTCCCTTGAATCAGGTTTGTTTAACAAGATAAAATTTTGAATGATCCTTTTAGAACATGTAAACCACCATAAAATAAAGATGGTTTCTAGTTAATAAACATATATAGAACATGAAAACATAATATATTTTTAGTACAAAATAATATATAATAATTTAATTGTGGTAAGTAGATAATAGGATTTACCCGAATGAAAATGGATGTTCAGGTAGAAATATCTTACCACATTGTAATCTATCGGTTTGTATGACCCCAAATTAATAATCTTAAAATGATACATTGAATACAATTAAAATAAATATATTAATTATATTATACATCAGTGGGATGTTTACATACACCATACACAAGTAATACTTGTTCATAAGGAATATCTCAGAAAAATGGAAGTGAGAAGATGAAACCCCTTACCTTATGTCTGATGGTGTTCTTCACTTGTTCTTTGTGTCATGGATAACAAAAATAAATTCATTAATTAATATTTACATAATATATTGTTTATTTAATTGATTTACTATATCCTTATTATGTTTATTCATGACCTTCTTCGTGGGTTTAAGATGATTAATTTTGTTGTTTGACAACATTTTCTTCCTTCGTATTCATGACCAGTTTATTTATAGTCATTTATAGATAAATTTGTATGTTGTGAATGGGTTTACAGAATAGAATTTGTATGTTATTAGTGAACACCTATAATATTATATGTTCATAAAATTCATTTGTTTATTGGGAAATAAGATGAATCAATATATAAAATTATGATTATAATTCTTTGGGTTAATTGGAAGTTTTTGATCACAACGAACTTATTCAAAAATAAAAAATAATATTATGTGGGAAAAAAGATTACATAATATTAAAAAACTTATAATACATATATTATAGTATTTTTCAACCATAAAAATGGTTTCATGTCCAAAATATAATTTTTTAATAGAAATTGAAAACCCGTCATCCTTGAATGTGATAAATTAACACATCTCAGCTCATATTTTAATTTCTAGTATAAAATAAGGGTAAAGGAGAGATAATGATGAATTTTTCCATTATCTAAACAAAATTATATTACATTTACGGTACATGAGTTATCATAAAATTTTCATGAAGGAATCCAAGGAATGAAAATGGAAACAAAGGAACATGAAAAAAAAGAAAAGTGAAAAAACCCTTTAAGAAAATTCGGTAGTCTAATAGTGTCACATAAAAATCCATACAATATTTTGATGATGGAAAAGGGGTATCCCATAATTAATAAACAATATGGATAGTAATGGGGATATGTAATAACATATCCTAACATAAGACAATTGAATATAAAAGAGAATAACATAAATAGAGTGCGTTAAAAAGATAGAGATTTTGAGTTGAAAATTCTCCAGCATAACGACTTTGCTACATGGTTTTAGAAAACATTAAAACGGAAAGGGACAAGGGTCACCCATTCATGAAAGAATCATAATATAGTATAGGGACACAAAAAAAATGGAAATATGAATATGATTTGGAAACATGAAATACATACCACAAAAAATCGAACATGAAATAAAATTAATGAAAGGAGGTTCTTACCTCTTGAAGTAATCTTCCTTGGGAGCCTCCTTAATGGAGAGGTTTTGGCCTTTTTATTAGACCAGGGGATTATTGATGTGGTGGAGGATATTGGGAGGAAATTTGATAAGCATTTAGTTAATGAACAAGGATTGGGAGGAGTGATGAGATTGCGGACTGAGGGGGTTTTTATAGTGGAGGAGAGGGGACATTTTTTAATTTCTTATTCATTATTTTATTATTTCCCTCAAGACAACCAATACTGTTGATTCATGTGACCCTTAATAGTAATAATTTCATGGGAGTTTTATCCATGTGTTCTTACACCATCCATGATTCTAGGAATAGAGAATTTAACTGATAATGTATATATATTGTAAATTACAGTATTTAATTATTCGTCAAAAAATATACTATTTCTGAAAAATACAAAAAATTAACCCTATACATTTTTCGACGTGTAGAATTAAAAAATGAAGTCCATTTTTAAAAAATAATTTTTAAATAGGGTTAATTTTATTTTTAATTAAAATAATAATTTACTTAAACAATATAGTTTTTATAACATTTATTTACTTATTCCAAAACATAGGTGCATCATACATTCAATTAGATCATATATATACTGTCATAAGAGTGTTTACTATTAATAAGGGTATGTCACCATTCATAAAGGGTAACAATACTATCCATATGGTATTATAATATTCTACAAAAATTAAGTTGGTCTGATCAGACTCTAAATAACATACTAATCGCAACATTTTCTGTCATATTTTTGAAATACAAATCATAGGGGTGTTAAAAATATATTTATTGGATAGTTTAGAAAAAAGGGGTGTTTTTAAGAGACACAGTGTTTCATGAATTAAATAATAAATTTAATTTCTAAATATTAGGGTGTTATATCATAGATTAAATAATCTAGTCATCAATGAATATTTTATATCAATAGGAATCCAGACTAAAGTGGTCCTAGAATTTGGTGTCGTATATTTCCTAAACCATAATGTAAGTATCCTATATTGTGAGGCCCTAAGGTATCACCCACTTTTGTGTCATGCAATGGGGATATAAACCATATAGTTTTACATCATATGGAAATGATGTTGTCATATAGTTTAAAATATTATGGATTGGATGAGTCAGTCATTACATTTAGAGTCTTTAAATACTGATATTTTTTTATTTTTTATGGTCACAAAGCCTTGATTGATATAAGGTGAAAATATTTCCTCTCCAAGCAATAAGTGATAGACCTATCATGAAGACAGTCATCAGGGGCCAAATGGTTAGTCAAAATTATTTGGTAAATGGGTGAATATAATTATGGGCCTATGATATAGGCCCATTTCATTTCTATGTCTCCATTAAAATAAGGAATAATGCCATATGTAGTTATTAATGGAAATCCCTATATAGATCTGACTCATGTACCTAGAGTGGTTATGTTACTTAAGACTCATATTCTAGTGAAATAACTCATGTTAGAGTCCCTAGCATGGATCCAAAATGCACACATACATATATATATGAAGGAGTGGGGGAATTTTCCATAAATCATGGCTACACCTAGGATAGAGATATGAGAATCACTTTTTATCTCATTGAAATGAGAATCACACCATATATACATATTTGTATAGATAAGTTTTTGGTGTGGTAAGAGACATACACAAAGATTGGGGGCCAATAAAATCTGGACCAAAGTGTTATATAGACATACATCATTGAATAAAGACATGAAAAATATGGTCTTACACTATATAATGATGATGTTGTCCAGAAGTTTGTCATCACATAGAAAGGATGTTTGTCATTCCTTTTAATTTCATGTGATAAGCACCACTGGTCACGCCTTTTATGTTTTCATAACTAGGACCTTGGTGTCATGTAGTTTTGAAATAGGAGTTACAGTTTCTATAGTTTATGATAAAAAATATTTGACCATGAGTAATGGATCATTGAATGACATTTGTATTATCAGATCATGGTTGTTCTAAAATAATTTGGACATGGGGATTCTCATATCATTAAAAATGATATGGGACAAGTACGCAGTGTGTGGACTAAAGGTAGATTTTGTTATGATACTATCAAGGTGTATGAAAACCAGAGTGATCGTATTTGGGAGGAAAAATAAACCTTTGGGTGATATGCCTTAAGGGGGAACACATCATGAAAATAAATTTTGAGGCATATTATACATAGTCAAAACAAATGTGTCTAATAGAGTCGTCCTCTGTTATTCCCAAAATCCAAGGGGAGTTTGTGATGATCTATATTTCCTAGAACAAGGAGTAATTTGTGTGGAAGGGTTATGTTCAACTATAAAGGAACCATTTGGTCCAGCATTGACCATGGAGTGATAAGTTCCCTATATAGATCTAAATAAAATAAAGGGAAGGGAAAATTTTGTTTCAGTGATGGGTTCCTAAATAAGGGTACCCAAATAAAGGTCTCCTATATAGATTGGGGTCATATATAAGAGGAAAGGGGAGTATGATCCTATTTTAATTTTCATTGTCTAGGACTAGGTTAAGGAACCTATGAATCACTATATATCTCATTGAAGTGAGAATTATGAAATATGTAGTTCTTATTGTAAAATTATCAATGTTGGTTTGACCCATACACAGGGAGGGGACTTTTTCATTCATAATGTGGTTGGACTAAGGATTTAATATCTTGGTGTCACTACGTACAACATGAGGTAATGAATCAATAAACACATAGTTCTTAAGTACATATAGATTGGTGGTCTGGTAGGAGAACAACACAAAGAGTAGGTAATTATTAGGTGAGTACCAAAGAGTTATGGAGTTTAATATTGTGAAACATTGACATGAAAAATGAATATTGATGTCATGTTTAAAAGATGCTATCATGATTTCTATCACATTCTTAATGGAATGTAAATGTCATGACTTTTAAGGTATTTTTGAAAGGATCATGGTTGCAACATGATGTATTTTGTGATAATCCCCGAATTGGTAAGGGTTGTAGTGTATTCCCCATCCATTGTGTTTAATGAGTAATATCCATTATGATGGACCTTAGGTATGAAGTAATTTTGATAAAAAAAATTTAAAACATCAGGGGTTTCATTCTGAGTATCATTGTTGTTTTAGGAGATAAAAATTATTCCCCATAATTGAATGGAATGATACGAATATTGTTTTCAAACGCCAATGTTATATTATCATAGTGAACCTACATATGGTAAAAGGTATTAATCCTTTTTTCATTTAGTTTCTCTAATTCATCCAACCAGTTTTGTGATTTATTATCATATGAGAGTTGTCGAATGAAATTCAAGCTGATGGTTATTTATCCTCAATGGGTATAATACCCTTTATCCATATACCATTGTGTAAGGGGTCTCATGAGTACCACAATAGGTTATAGTGTGGCAGGCCTAGAGGGAATGTAAGAGAATATCAGTAGTAGACATATTTTATATATCCACTATTTCTGTGATAATATTTCGTATTGTTTTATTAAAATCTCGTGTCTATCCATTTCCACTGTAAGGTAGCAAGAAAATTGGTTATTTTAAATGTGGTACTCCTAGAATAAATTCTTCTACATGATATAGATGATGATGAATTCATTATCCCTCATTATTGTTTGAGTTACAAAAATTATGATGATGATGTTTGATGTCAAAAAATTGATGATAATATATGCCCAAAATTCTATAAGAGGTACCTCATCAGCCAATTTTGATAAGATATTATTAGTGGTAATAATGTTTATGAATTTTTTGGCCATTTATAGATGGTATATCAGTTCAAATTCCATTTATCAAATGATGAATAACTAGTAATATTTACCTGTGTGTATAAAATCTATGGGGTTTATGGGTGAAGTCGTAATGCAATTTTTAGGACTGAAATGTTTTGTTGAATTTTGAACAATAATGTTTCATAAAATAATATAAATATGAAAGCCCCATAATTTTGTGAGGAATATTTTTTCTAGAATAATTAGTACCATGAGTAAATGAATGAACTTCCTTAATGGTGGAATTTATCTCTAATATTTCATGACATATATAGAGAACTACATCGATTCATCACTTATGATGAGCATTTGGGTAACTCGGGTGGTTATATAGAGTGAAATTGACTTCCCATCATCATATTTGATCAATTTTAGAACATTACTATGGAAGTTGTTTTGGATGTATATCATTGTGGGATTGCTCAAACCATTTATAGAAATAAATGGTTCAATAGCAGAGTAATCCATAGTTATATCTTCTACACTTCTTTTATCAATCGATCATATTATTCTACAATGGTTGATGCTGGTGACTCTTTCATTATAATAGATATTTTCCAAGGTCTTATGATAATTTTCCAATTCACTAACTTGATTTTTTAGATATTGAGGGTTGTGAGTTAGTGTTTTCTCAAAGGATAATTCCTTTATCCACTCTCGAACATAAATAAACAGGGTGATCAACTATTCATTTCTAAAGGAATAATCACTGTTTTTCTTCATAATCACTAACTCAGAGTCACCTTTGATTCCTAGGAGAGTCACTGGTATTTGAAAATCTAGTTTTGAGCCAAAAAGTAGGGCTTGGTATTCAGTATTAATGTAAGTTTAGCCATCTGGTTTCAAGAACGATTAGGTTGAACTGCCTTTGTTGGAGAAATGATAATGACTCCCAACCAAAAAATTTCATGATTGGGGTTTTCTATCCTCTTTTTTGTTGGACTTCTAGGTGTATTATCATAGTACATTTTCCACATTTAAAGGATTCTGGAATAGATAAGATCACCTCATCTAGTAAATTGATACTCATTAATACATACTCTATAGAGGGGTGTTTTGCAAGGAAATTTTCGAATTCATTATCTTTTATTTCCTTTTGCTGTATGAATAAGATGTCGAACAATTAAAAAGTGAACACACATAATTCCAAATTTCTACTAAACATTGGATGATTGAGGATATATTTTAGTGATCCATTTTGAGAGATCCCATTGAAATTATTGTGAGTAATATAGTGATATAATTTATTAACTATAAAAATTTGTTCCAAATAGTTATCTTGATATCGGAATACCGAGTCTCAGTGTGGAGCATGTTAAAACTAGGATAATAATGGTTTCTTCCACTACCAGTGTCATTTTTATATGTTAAAATGTCTTGAATGACCATTATAGAGTTGTAAAAAATAATATGAGTTTCTTTAACAACATATAGAGAAATCAAAACTCATGAGATAGAGAGTCATTTATTAATTCTTTCAAATACATCTTGCAAGTAATCATTCCAATTAAATTTGATCACATTCATCATAAATTTGGGGAAGGGAAAATACGTGTCTAGGGGGTATTATATGAAGTGTTGAATATATTCAAGACATCCCTATTGCTTTATAAACTATTAGTTTTTTGAGGGGGTGACATACCAAATATTTACTTAGTGTTTTATTCATTTACTTCAATGAAATGATGGCACTCTATAAGGCTAAGAAATTTTCTTGTGGTAACACTAATATTTTATTTTAAGGAATTCATTTTCAGACCGTGTTGTCTCATTTTGATAAAAAAATCCAAATAATCATGGTGATACTATAGTTTCTATGATTGCACAATCAAATCATCAATTTGATAGTCGACTAATATTACCCGAAATAGTTTAAAGATATGATTCATGGAAATTTGATATGTAGTGTGACTATTCATTAATCTAGTGGGAATATCCTGGTATATGAATACTTCTTGGTGGGTCCTGAAGGTTGTGGGTTCTTCATGTTCTAGAGAAATTTAGATGTTGTAGTATCTTGAATATAAATCCATGAAATAGAAGGATTGATATATAATTGTTTCATTTATTAGAACTTATAAAATGGGAATGGTAATTATTTCATCAGATAGTTCTAGTTATGGAAAATTAAATTGATGAAAGCACTTATGTTCACATTCCCTTTCTATATGGGGACAATTTAGAAGATACATTTCATGTAGAATACTTACTGAATGAATTAGGAATTGATGAGCTTACCAATTTTGGATTCAACATTGGAATCATGAGTCATATATTACCCTCTTTCTTTCGAATTATAAGCTCTGTGATCTCCATGAAATCCTATGTGATAGAAAGTCAGATTTGTATAAATTCATAGTATATATTTGTAATTTTTGGAAACAATTTACGGATTATACTTTATAAAATATGTTTAAATTTTTTGTTCATCGTTGGGAACATCTATACCGATAAAATTTGTTATCAAATCATCCTCTATAACTAAATTTTTATTTTGGAGTTCATAGAATGTGTTGGAGAATCCTCTGTCAAATGTAGGTGGAGAGTCTCTAAAGTTGTGTTCTTCCACTTTTTCCTCTTTATCTTCAACCACCATTCCTATGTGTCTATGTCGGGGTGGATGGAAGAAAAAGGGAATTTATTAAGGATATGAGGTTTTTAGTGCTTTAATATCCATCTTCCAATGTTGATATAATTAATTCTTCATATTTTTCTGATGAAGAGGAAAACTGCTGATATTATGGAGTAGAAGTTGGGGAATTATCATTTGAGTTATCTCCGCCAACCGAGAAATCAAAGACTTATTATTTTCCAAAATATTATATCAGGGTGTCTTATTTCCCAAAAACTAGTGGGAATATCTATGAATAAATGATTATGTCTTCGAACTAACTAATTGGAAACACAAATTCACCACTAAGGTCATTGAATTTGTTATCCGGGATAATTTATAGTCTGTTTGGGGTGGGGACCCGAGAAACACCTTTAGTTATCTATTTTTCCCTCTCTTCAATAGATTAATATATTAATATATTAATTTTTAATAGATTAAAATGATTATTATCACAATTTTATGTACCAATCTTCTCATTTTTATTATTGTTGATTCATTGATTATAAGATTAAGGGAATGTCATGTGATAGTTCATCCAGGGCCTTCCTAAAAATTCGTTAAAGTTGTATCTTTCCTAGTGACTATGAACTCTAAGTCTGACACCAGATCTCCAAAAAAAATTAGATTAATTTGGGAGAGGTGTTAATTTTAACTTTGATCATACCCTTGAAGTGTTAGAGAGGGAGGGGATATATCAGATTTATTATGCACCAATCAATTGAGTGTTCTGATAAGAATGAGGTTAAATTTTGTGACATGGTAAATGTATTCTAGAAAGATGGCAATGTCAAATAATCTTCCATATATGTACATGGGATAGATATGTAACTATATAATAGTGTACATAAACATCTATGTGAAAGAGATAACAAAAATAAATTATGTAGATTGGATCTTTTCATAATACAACTATACATTAGTGACATCAACATTAAACTATTGGGGGCTCAAAATAGCCTCTACATGTTCTCCACATATATTCTTCAACATGTTGATAGAATAAAAAATTGAATGCTTCACTAGAACTAGGGATAAAATATTTTAGATGTCATGTTTTTGAGTAAAAGGATTATATATACCTAAGGAGAGATACACCTTGAAGAAAATGCATAGATTAACGTGACTGGGGTAGATGAGTTGGGTTTTTTTCAAATATTGAAGGCATATTTGTTTCTATATTATACATTTTTGGATTGTATACCTATCTTGTATAAAGATATAGTTACACTCCTTCCAGTTTATCATCTAGAATAATGAGGCCTAGTTGACAAATTTTTAATGTGGTTTTATTTCTCTACTATTTATTTTCATTCTTAAGTGATATTTCATGAATCTCAACATTATAAAATTCCATAGTGCGGATCTGGAAACGGTATTTTTTATGTCCATAACTATATCTTCCATGACTCTTATGATTCGATGATCTCAATGTGTATTCCCCAACATAGATTGGGGAACTAAAAATCATGATACTATACATCATAAAATATATTATCCATTAGGTTAAGTAAATTAATAGAACAAAAAATTTATTCATTATCTGATGAAGATTCTATCTGGAAGAAAGATTCCTATGGTACTATTTTTTGGAAAGATGCTTGCGTTACCATTTAGCAGGGTAGTTGATGTTTTATGGGATTAAAGACATGACATATGAGTTATTCAAGGATAAAATTATCCTCAATTTGAATTTTTCTTTCTTTTTCTATTTCTATTAGTTTTCCTTTGTAACTTCTTGGAAGGATTTCTCTACTAAAACTGATGTACTAAGGATTTCATTATTTCCATTATAGAGGGAATTGGGGAATGATCGGTTTATTTAACTATTCCCTAGTGATAGATGAGTTTAATTGCGTTTTTACATTGTCATACAACCAATAATTTTTTTTAAAACTTTATTGGAACATCCTTCCATTCTTTATCGTCTTCTAGAGTGGCATGGAAAATGAATTACCCATATTCCTATGGTTTTTCCCATGTATATCATCCCAGAAATAATTATATTTTAATGGATTCCTTTTCATAAATAAAATCTCCTATGGTATGTTCCAAAATCCAATGATGTGCGAAGTAATTCGAGCAATGATCATTTATGAAAAGCTTTAGTCTTTTGGGCTCTGACAACATTAAAATGTTATTTTCTAGGGCTACTAAAAAACAGTCTGGGAAATGTCTCATCATTGAAAGAATAAGATATATTATTCTTTATCTAAAATTGCAAACTACAAGGATCCTTTCTCTCATCCTGATTGGGATACATCTTCTAATGCTTCTGTTTTGGAGGAGGTTTCATGCAAGGAGGTGTATGCTACAATGTTGGAGCTGGAATTAAGGCTAGTATTAAAATAACTATTGCAGTTTCCACTCTCCTCATCCAATTCCATTGAAAAAATGACAAGAGACATTAGTTATACCTGTTTATAAAAATAGAATATTCCATCAATTTTAACACTATTACAGTGTCCCGAAATCCACTTGGATACATTTCAGGGATAATTAGTGTTCATGGTTCATCATGAAAATTCTCAATGAAAAGACCCAAAAAATCCTTCATAAAAATTTGAACGTTCGGGGAATAAGTTGAAATCCCATACATAGATTTTTTTTGAAAGATATCATTTTCTCATTTTCTAAATTTTGTTACATCAAGGATTATTGTTTCAATATCATAGAGATGAACATATAGAGGAATTTTGGAAAAATATTTTCCAACCGCTTAATGGACTCGCGCGGGTAGACTGGTATACATGGTGATGTCCGGTCCGTCTAAATTCTATATGAAGCATATACGATTAAATAGCTCTTACTACATAATGATATCCATAATGGGGTTGTATTGAGACTCAATGTTTGTAAAATTATATTTTGGATCCCTTGATCTTATGAATGTTGGGAATATATGATTCCAAAATTCAGGCTGTGAACAGTTGCATACACCAATTTAGGGTAAAAATTCATTTCTGGTTGTATTGGTTGGCATTTTCCTTCCACGTATTCTAATCATGAAACCAATGATTCAATAGTGTTAATGAGATAGTAAGGAATAACCAAATTGAAAAGATGTTATCCAAGGGGATCCATAGGTCGGTCTAGTTATGAAAGTCGTACCATTACTTATGGTGGCTAACATACAGGGGCTATCATGTGGGGATACATTTAAACTAGCTCTAGTTATGTACCCAATGTATGTAACTCTTGATGTATTACTATTTTGGTGTCCACGTATAATTGTTATTATTTACCCATGTTGAGCGAATGTTTGGAATCCATTTCAGTTGCTGTTATGAACCATATTTGTTGAGGTATGTTGGATAGGATCTTGAGAAGAGGCTATTCTTTTATAAAATATCCATCATGGAAGTTTCCTTATATTATTTTTTCATTGAGATCTGTTAACTCATTAATCCAATCCACATACTATGAAAATCCTTCATCGAGTGTGAGAGGTTCCACCCCTTCAAGCATCTGGTGAGATGCATTCAAGAATTTACCCTTTTCCCTGGAATATTCTCACTCTGATGGTGGTAGTGGAGCAATTTAGGGAATCCAAAAATTCATAAAAAGCCTATAGATATAGTTATTCATGTATTTTTCAATCATATATATGTGGGATCTATTATGAACTGAAACAACCTCAACCTATTCATTTCTATAGACCTCACGTTCGGCATCTTCTATATGGGAAGTTCCACCAACATAGATAGATGAATAACTCATTAATGGATTCACATTAATACAAAAAATGATATATAGGGTTGGTTATCTCAGGGATATAAATTGGAAGAACATTGATACACAATAGCTCTCGTACCCTTGACAGATTTATTTTTTCTATTTCTTCCATAGGGTATCATCCTCTCCATTGATAGTCCTTTAATAATTTTTTAATAATGAGTGATCTAAGAAGAATCTCTTGAATTTTTTTCTGTTTTTTCCTAGCGCGGATGTTAGGAAATGGGATAGGAAAAACTGGGAATAATCAATTTTGATCACTCCCCCTAAACATGAAAAGATTGACCTTTCTTATGGAGGAATATGACCTATAGATACCCCATCCTAGATTGATGGGGCACCCTATGTTTAATTTTCATTTAATTATAGGATGGTATTGTGACATTAACGGTTATGTTAAAATTTTTCCTAGTTCTATGTGTTAGGTTTTATTCTATATTGATGCATCTATAATTTTTTTGGTCATCTCCTGATCTTATAGTGCATGGTTTAAACATTTACACATTTAATAGTTCTATTTTCACATGTGCCATCTAATTTCAATGATATTTTCACTCCTCGATGATTGGATTCCATAATGAAGGATTATAACTCAATATTTGTAGACAAATAATTCAAGTGTCATTCAATGGAACACTCTCTTTTGTACTGATATCTTTGATAGTCATTCATGGATAATTTTTGATGATAAAACCATCAATTGTGAGTACATCATACTTCTCAAGTAATTACAGAGTTAATAACATTTCATAATGTTACCTTGGGTGTGATTTTTTGATCAGGGAGTGAGGTCAAATGAAATACGGTGTGTTAACTCCATCCTCTAATAAAAATTCTAGATGGGGCATCAACGACCAGGTGACCAACTCTTTTAACACATCGATACAAGAATGCTGAAGGGATCATTTTGGTTTACCAAATCATAGTTTACAAATAGATATAAGGGAATCAATGTTTATTTTATGACATATCTCTTCTATTAAATTGATGTTGACACCACTATTTATCCTAAGGTAAGAATTTTGTTCCCTATGAAGAAGAGTAGTCCATATATTTTGTTTGATGTCTTACACACATTCCTCTAACGACACCTTTTTAATTCTATATTATTAGTAGATAAATGGAAAACATTAATACTATATTCAAATTTTAACACTTTATCCATGGGATAAATATGTCTTCTTCATCCTTTACAAGATCTTCGTCAACCAGATATGGGAAATGTGGATGTTTTCCAATTGAATTATTTTAAATAGTATGATTAAGAAAGATATTTCCTCTATCATATTCAAAGGTAATAAATCCAATGGTGGTTAAGAAAATTACCATTAACTTTTTTTTTCATCGTGTTAATAAAGAATTACACTTGCTAATGATGAGCCATTTTGAATGAATCGCCTTATTTTATCAATAACCTCAGGATTGGATTTATATTTAGTATTTTTTTGGCAATGATAGATCCTTTTTGACAAAATTATGTGTAACTATATGGAGGACCATTGAATTGAATTCCATTATGGGGGTGACTAAAATCATATTGTGACTTATGATAGAAAATAGAATATCAACAATGTATAACTTGAGGATGAACAATAGAGAAGAGGATAACGAGGGAAGGGATTTCTTTATTTTTTATATTTTATCCACAAAGTGGGTTTCAGTTGTACTATTCAGTAGATGGGATCGTGTGATCAATTAGATTGTGGAAATTAAGTAATCCTCCATGGTAACATTTCTAGGGATGACCTCTAGAACAAATGGCATCAATTATTTCAGGATGGCCACCCAAATTATAGCTAATACATACATAAATTTTTAATGGATGAGTATGATCCAAATCCATACCAGATAATCATTTGAGGGATTCATGAACACATTCATTGATTAGATCAACATCATATAGTGACTCATCATTTTCTAATCTTCTCTAGTGTTGCTTCATTTTGGATTCTCTCATTTATTAATCTTAGAATGCCTAATATTGATAGAGTATTTTTTATATGAAGCCCTATTTTATTATCTCTCATGCTGATATTATAATTTTTTATAAATTAATAGAATTTTCGAAGCTATATAAGCCTTACCTAGAGTTTCCACTAAGATGGATTGATAAATACGAGTTTTAATGGGGATATGGGCCTCATCTCATTTTCTATTTATCATGGAATTTTTACAACAGCCCTCATGGATGGGTGAAGGTATATGTATCTACTCTATAGTGACCCTAACATTCGGATGATGACTCTCTCAAATTGTAGGGGATGGGTAGTGTGCCTTACTTTTAAGAAATTCTACATCTTTCACTATATATTGATCGGTTTTTAGGATGTGGGTGTAGATTTGAATATTTCCATTCATCATTCTCAAGATATTATTTACCAATTCACCAGATGAAACAATGACATATGACCATTATGTGGTTGGAGAAGGGATATAGTCCTAATCCTATCATTTATTTCATTTAAATATTTTCTGAAAACCATTTCTTTTGTGGTGGGGGAGACATGTATCTTCCCCATATTTTTTATTAGAGTTTGACGGTTGGGTTTTCAAAATAATTCCAAACAATTCTAGAATTCTTGGTGGATGTTGGATGGTATTTGTGATTTCTAATAGTGTTCAACCTTATTTGACTGGTGGGCCTATTTAGAGGGGAAAAAGGTGTGGTCATATTCCCTATTTCATGACTGCTTCCTTTAATGACATATACTGGGTGCCCAACACTGGGTGACTTAGGCTGGATTCCAGAGTGGGTCACCCTCATCTTGTTAAGGGTTTAATGTCGCATGGTGTTGGTGGTGACCATCTCTAGTAGGATCCCTTTGGTGAGACCCATGTATTGTTGGAATGAGGCCATTGGTGACCACACGATTTACATCCCTATGATAAAGGTGGATCTTCTTGTTGAGATATAGTGATAGACTTTCAAAATGGATAGATATATGGATGTCTTTAAACTATTTTTTTTTCAACTCACCAAGAGTTGGTATATTATTAGTAGGGTTGTATTCCACAGATAACATAAAATGTGGCCTCCAAGGCTGCTATGATATCATTATGATGGTACTCCCAAACTAGTACATTTGAGGCCTTATAATGTCAATGTTGGGTCGGGGATAATATCCTCTTACATGATACAAATAATACTTGTAGGGTATTTAATTCCTAAGTCCAAACTAGTTTGTAGGATTCCATTTTGATTGAATGATGTTCTGATGAGAGTTCCTGAGTATAAAATACAAACAAAAGAAAGAAATACCCGTCCAGTAAATATCTAAATAAATGAACATGTGTAATTGACTATTTTAAATCCTTGTATGGCACCATTTTATTTTGTGATAGTGTGAAATGATCTTGACATATGGGATACTGAATTATTTTGGTATATTATTTACAACATGTTCACCATTTTTATTTAATTAAGAGAGTTGGGAAAAAATTTCTCGACAAGAGTAAACCTAGTTCTTTTGTAAGTATGATGTTCATGTCAAGTTTTAAATTTTTTCACATGAAATATCAAATGGTGATTGAATGGAGTTTTGTGGTGGTGGGGGAATGACCCTTCATGTCAGAACCACATTTTTCTTTCAATGTCCCTTTTAGGTGGCTTCCAATGGGGTTTATTCATGGAAAACGAAACACTAAATGGTTCCCTCATGAACAATATTTCATGAAACTGATTTGTAAAGGTAGATGGTCATTATGAAATGGTTCTATCAAAGAATATGGAATCACATTGGTTGATATTATGGGAGTTCAGGCTCATCACCCATTTTTTAAGGGAATTATTTACTACACTAGGAATATCTTATTTATTTATGATGTATTTTAGAATCTATTATTAAATAACTATTATAAAATAAGTAACTGTTATATTAATAATCAATTATAAAATGTAAATTAATTAGGATCATCTATATGTGTCTAAGGTTATTCAACTACAGAGATATTGTTATGTATCCATTTTCCACCCTCGGTGGCACCATTTTTATAAAATATAGATATTTTTATGTTCTTTATTTTCATGGTGATAATTTTAATACAGTAAATAGGGTGATCAAGAATTTATCATCATCCTGGAACACAAAAGTTGTTTTTTATCTTGGGATCACTCCCAGGAGAAGTGATTCAAATATAAGTCCCCATGAAAAAACATTATATAATCCTGAGCTAAGTCGAGAATATGACATTGAGGATATTTTTAGGTTTATATTTTTAGAGAATTAGGAAATAACTATTTCATTTCAACTCAAAAATTATTATGTAGACACTTCTACTCTATACAATTTTTTCTTAATAGTAATCTTTCATAAATAAAACAAGTATTCTTTTCTTGATATAAATCATCTTGAATTCTTCCTTTCTCCTAACCTTTCTTATACCCTGTGAAAAACATTTAAAAAACATGGGATTTTCATAAAAAGCTCAGTAGGTGTTATAAAATAAGGAAACAATACTTTAGTCCATCAATAAATAGAAATAAATGAAAACATAAGTTTCTTTAATAAAACATATTCTCTTTAACATACCTCAAGAAATCAAAAGATTTATTATGAACACATAGAAATCATAAAACATTAAGGTAACTTGTGGCATCCAAAACAAACTAACATTGTAGCATTCACAGCTAAAAAGGGAGTTACATTTGGAATACCCTTCATAGTGTATTCTATAAATATCTTAGTAGAAACATAAACACTTACCTCCATTATGTTACCCAATGAATTGGTGGGCTATCTCAGGCTCACCCTCCCTTATTTTATCATGGAACCACCTGAATATGTAAATAATGTCGACGAACCATAACATAATTATAACAAAAAGAAGAAGCATAAAGGAATGATGAAATTTTCCACATTGGAATAAAAATATATCATTTCAAGATATTAACATTATCAATGAATTATCAAAATCCTTTAATATAACAAAATATGTAAAAAGGGTATATGGTATTTATATTCATTTTAAAAACATTATGACTTGTTATGGAATCCAAGAATCAAATAATGCTTACAGCGGCGGAAAGTTCATTGTCACTACATACGTTAAAATGAAACATTCCATTTGTTGTTGAGTAAAATGATTTTTAGAAAAAATATTCCTTTTGAAAACTATTTAAATAAATAAAATGAAAAAGGTTATAATTATACATTGTATAAAAGAATGTCATGTATAAATCAAAATAATCCTTAATGAAATAAGATTGAGATGAAGTCCCTTACAATGATCATTTTGTTAATTGAATAGACAAATTATGTCTATTCACTATAAATACACATAAATGAAGTATAAATACCAGATTGGATATCAGAATTTATTTCTCACATAATCAAAGCATGGAATAATCAAGATGTAGAAGATTAAGCTAGATAATTGAAATTGGGTTAAGATGTTATCTTACCTTGAGTCTGACTTGTCTCATTCATTCATTATATTCCTAAATAATAAAAAAAGAAAAATTTAAACTTTATTTGGAACCTTTATAATTTTTAATATTCATTTTATATGACTTATTACCATGTTTCATCAGTTGGTTAATTACTTCAGTTCATATCAGACATTTTGTCAATGTTCAGTACATAAGTCAAATATGAATTTGTTATAATTAAAAATTGTCCATGTGGTGAAAATTCCATTTTATACATAATAGTATTAATTATTTAAATATAATATATATCTAGTATATATTTTTATTTATAATAGTACATAACATTTGGATATAAGAAATAAAATGCCCCATTCACGGAGTCAGCAAGCTGTACGTAATCATGAATGATACTTTCATTAATTTTTTCATATTTATATGAATAAAACTAAATGATACAAAGGTATATTATAATTAATGTAAAATTTAATATTTTATATATGTTATATTATTTCATTAAATAAATCTACAATATGGTCCATGTATGGAATGAATGAGTCATATCAAGTTGATGGGCGGTAGTCCGCATTTCCTCAAATGAAATTATCATATTTACACATTATGGATTGCATAAAGGTACGTTGTAAATGAAAAATATAGAAGCATAGAGACAATATAAATATAATATATATCATATATATATATATATTAATCATAATGGTCAACATGAGAGGTGGTAGTGTAAAATTGAACAATCACCATTTCGTTAGGTAGTAGTTTGCCGTCCACCGAAACTCTATGTTCATATCCATTTGATGGAAGCATGTGTAAGTGTAGTTATAATTCTTATCATAAAAAATCATATAATATTTATGATATATGTTTTATTATTTAGTCAAATAATAATAATATAATTGGTAGTGAATAAGGATAATAAACGAAATGAACTTTAAAGAAGATGTTGCCTCTAAAACGTGTAACTTCTTTTGATTTGAGTGAAAAGGCTTTCTTGAATTACCTTCTGCCCAAGTTAATGCGTCTAGGAGTAAGGGAGGGATATTTTGAGACTATTTGAGAATAATTTGGACGATTCAAGAGGAATTAGAGGTGTGAGATAATGGGTAGAGGTGATACATTGTTTTAGGAGGGGGGAGGGGCACTTTCGGAAGGTCTTGAAATATAATTTTGTTATAAATTTATTTTCGGTTTAAAATGGTCCAAAAATAATGTATTTAAAATATATGAAGTCTTATGGTTCAAAATCACCCAATAAATATATTTTATACAAGTTTAGTTCACAAATTTAGCTTATCATTTAGCTATAACCCTTAGATAAAAACATTAACTCTTACCGTGTCTTCCTGCATTCTCATAATATATGGAAAATCTATTTACTATAAAATTACAAGAGAACCATAATTGGATCATTAATGAAATATTTAACATTATATAATTCATTTGGCCCAATATTATATTTTGAGGACTATTATTTCATTTATTAATATATTATTTGTTTTAAAAACTAATTTATATAGATTTTAATACTATAAAGTAATTTTTTGTTGAAGTCATAAAAATGTGATCCCCTAAAAAAATGAATTAATACAAAAATAATAAGTCAATATCTTCTATAATATTCTATTATGGAATAAAAATTATCAAATTATATTTATTTTAAATTTTATAATATCACTTATTTGAATATTTCATTAATGAAGCAATCACTGCATCATCATTGTGTAATAATTAAATTTATTTATTTAAGGCATAAAAATTATACATAAAATACCATGATATAGGAACTATTTTTATATTAATAATTAAAATTTATAGTAAAATATATCACTTAAAAATCCACATAGAAATGTTGTTTTAGTAAAAGATACAGGTTTATGTTATTTTCGTCTTTAAGTTAAAATAATTATTAGAAAATGTCATTATCACTCCCAAGTAGATCCATGGGGTACCAAAATAGACCAAAGGATTACCATGGTCATAAAAATCACATCGAATAGTATTATGAAACGTGTTGGGGTAGTTTAATATTATTATAATATTATCTTTCACCCTTATTTACCAGATTTACCCTTCAACCATTGTAAATAAAATAATTACTGATGTTATTATTCCTAATGTATAAATATAAAAGGTACCTATTGAAACAATTTGGAACATATTATTCCTAATATAAAATACATTTTTTCAAATTCAAGATACATAAGTTTAAGTAATAAATTTAATATTAATTCCTAATGTGAAAACCCAAAAGCTGGTTTTTAAGAAGTAATAACTATAAAAAGATTGACATGTGTTTACGTCCAATTTTAAAGTGAAATTACATAAAATGAAGCTAATTATATTAAATGATAAAACATTATCAAACTATAATTGAAAAAAATTAAATTTATAATCTAACAATATAAATAAATTAGATTAAAATGCAATTTTGAATTAAAAGGCAGTATTTTTTCCACTATTCAATAAAAAATGACCTTTATCAGAAAAATACCAAAATTTCATCCAAAGTAAATTTTGATTCCCTGATTCTAAATAAGAATTTTATTTTTTAATGAAGAACATATAAAATTGAAGAAATCATATTTAAAAAGTGTTCTTCATCATAAGGATGTAAAAATGCATTTTTAGAGAAATACCTCTTTTCTCCGAAAAATTGAATTTGTTCTAATATTATATCTAGAAAACATATAAAAAGAATTTAAATAATACATCGAATATATATCATATATTTTTCATTAAATAAAAATCCATAA
The DNA here is from genome assembly GCA_963277665.1 of Viscum album. Taxonomy (NCBI): domain Eukaryota; kingdom Viridiplantae; phylum Streptophyta; class Magnoliopsida; order Santalales; family Viscaceae; genus Viscum; species Viscum album. The sequence continues at coordinate 1,903,806,414 of OY728127.1, forward strand.
ACTGTGATAGGATTTTATAAGCACAATTATTCTCCATGAAATAAGTATTCATAAAAATGAATCCTTTATATTAAATTGATTTTTATTTACATTTCTAATAAATTTGGTAACCAATGAATCATTATTTTCACCTATGTAAACCTTATTTTCATAATTTAGTTGGTACTACTTATTCCCTCCACTCCAATATCTAGGAGTTAACTACCATTTTAAATAATAATATTATTATTTTATTATTTTTTGTTATAACTCAACATTATATGCATTGTAAGATTTAGGAGAAACCTATTGTTTCATGTCAAGTATGCAATCAAAAAAAGAATCACCTTAAATATGTAATTAATATCGTATTCATAATATTAATAGAAATAAAAAATTATTATTTTATAAATACCTAGGTAATTAAATTATTTTCCCTTTTGGAAATTTCATCCTCAAAATTTTATATTTTGTCTCAATAACATCATTAAAAATACCACATCAGAAAAAGAGTCAATAAATAAGTCACTTTAAAATGAATAAATATAAGTAAAAATGGCAACCCAAGGTAACACATATAGGGATTCCTTGTAGGAAAACATGGATATGGAAGAGAGAATAACCATTACCTTCTAATGGAGAGTGATAGAAAACATGATCAGGGGAATGTTAAAAATATGAAAACCATAAACATGTGATGGGTTAAATGATCAATGATTTCCTAGTAGGAAATAAATATAGAAATTATTTTTCTTTTAAGATCCTTTTCATAATGTTTAGGAATATATTTATGAGATTTACTGAAAACATAATGAAATATACTTACATTTCAAGTAGAGTTCCATCCTATAATAAATCTATTCCATAAACTCATCTTTTCTCCAAACGATGAGTATTTTAGATGACATGGTCACACCTAAATCACTAGAATCATCATATAAAGAATTGCATAATCCAAAAAATATGAACTATATATTTCCCTTATCATTAGAATTTAACCATAACCAAAATTCTTAGTATATGATCAGATATTCACCAAAATTAATAATCCATTATAAAAAGAAATACTTCTCTTAATCAGAAAAATTTAAAAAACAATAACCAAAGATAAACAAAGACCATTCAAAACACAATTGTTCTTAAAATTATTCAATATAATCCAATATATTATTGAAACATAAAACTCATATTAATTTGGTCAAATTTTCATACACAATAAATATTAACATTTATCACCAAATAACATAGACTACTCTTAAAGTCTTATACTAAAATTTAATTATCCTAATCACAAATTCTCCATGATAGGTTAATCATTTCAAGAAATAAACCAAATCACTATATGCCTCCAATTATATATAGTTTACTCCCAAATAAATTTCAAACATTACTCCTCAAATGAAATCCTATAGTATTATATTTTCACTATGCATATTGTGTTCCCAAAATAGAGAATGTATTACCAAATAAACTATATCACATAATCACAAAATCATTATCCTTCACTAAGGATATCCATTTTATAAAACACAGGTTCCCAAAAGTCAACTTTATTCGGGATCCATAAAATCAATTAAATAAAAATAATAAGTCATACTTACTAGGGATATTGTGTAGGCTAGTGTTAGGTGATGCAACCTTGTCACCCTATGGTTGTACAATAGATTCCCATGACCTTTCCGGACTCGATAGTTTGTAACACATCTTGTGGGTTCTCCCTTTTGAAAAATAATTCAAGAATAACCCTAACAACGTTTAACCTTAATGGTATTCTTATAACTCTCATTTTAATCACAACTCAAAATGACATCACCATATTAATTCATGGGGTCATATATATGTTTACATTATTTTCACCTACAAATAATAAAATAAAACAATTCCCAAAATAAAGAACATCATACCTTGAGCAGGGTGTTCGCCTGGTTTCATCTTCATCATGTTCGTGTAGGTATAAGTTACATTCATCGCAACAATGTTTTAGAGATTTTTCAAAATCATTTTCTTCCTTCAGCCGAATATACATTTTATAACTTGGTTCATATGGGTATTTTTAGAAAAATATTTTCTAAAAATAATCATGGTGATCATATAAATTCAAAACATCAGATAAAACAAGATTTTTATAAAATATTTGGACCGAGATTGAGTTGAAACTATAAATCAATGATCCTTTTAAAATACCATTAGTATGTACTGAGACACTATATTTCAAAAAGAAAATATAAATAGGATGTACAAGGGTCTCCTTGTTCATCACCTTGTTCAAAATCCTAATATTCTTCAAAATCTTGTGATAAGGTAAAATATTAGAACAATTCCATGATAATATTTAAATTCTTTGAAAATATGAGAATATAAAGAATGTAGGATTTGATTAAAAACAACCAATGATCCATGATGATATCTAGGTATAGTGGAAGTGTTTGATATCTGAAACAACTACATGCAAGTGAGTTGTATGTTAGAAAATGTTTCACAATTATCTGGACATGAATTTGCAATAATTATTGCAAACATTTTTTTAGGAAGAGAAATGAATGTTGTTTGAGATAATCATAATTCAATTTGTAACTGTCTTTCCTTGAAATAAAGAAGTTATAAAACAAGAATTTAACTGAAAGAATAGACTTAGTGACTAACCATGTGTCTAAGAAAAACTACAAATCCATAAAGTTGTCTAAACCTACCTCTGATACCAACTATGGAAAACTAGCCTTAACAATTATATAATCATGAGTTATGTCAAGAATTCTATATTGGGGATCATTTTTAGGTTTATATTTTTAGATAATTACACCTTAAATATTACATTACATCTTAAAAATTACCAAGTAGACACATCTACTATATCCATATTTTTTCATATTAATAAAACTCCATAAATAAGAAAATAATTTTTTTCATGATATAAATATTCTTGAATTATTCTTTTCTCTTACCCTTCCTTTTACCTAGTGAAAAAATTGTCAAATAATTGGGATGAGCAAAAAAGCTCAGTAAGGGTTATAAAATAAGTAACGAAAACATTAGATCATCAATACATAAAAATAAATGATATCATACTTTTCACTAGAAAAACATAAAATCTTTAAAATACCTCATGAAATCATAATATTTATGAATAAAAAATAGAAATAATAAATCATAATGTTAACTTTGGCATCCATGACATACTAACATTGTATATTTCACATGACATAGAGAGTTATGTTTGGAAAACCCATCACATTATATTCCCAAAATATCTTCGGAGATGCATTAATGTTTACCTCCGTCATGTTACCCAATGCATTGGAGATCTATCTCGGGCTCATCTTCCCTAAGTTTATCATGAAACCACCTATATACGTAAATAATTCTCAAGAACCATAATATAATCATAAAACATAATACATGCTTAAAAGAAAGATAATATTTTCCATATTGAAATCACAATATATCATTTAAAGATATTGAAATGCTCAATGCTTTATCAAAACCATTTTCAAAACCAGAATACATAAAATGGGTATACGGTATTCATATTCCTATTGAAAGCATTATGGCTTGTTATGGAATCCTAATATCAAATAATGGTGGCGATAGAGGAAGGGTTGTTGTCATTGAGTATTTTAAAATGAAACATTCCATTTGTTGTTCAGTAAAATTCTTAGTGAAAAAAATATTACCTTTGAAAACCATATATGTAAATTAAATAATGTTATAATATATACATTATAAAAGAATGTCTAGTTTAAATCAAAATATGCCTCAAGGAAAGGAGATTGAGAGGAAGTCCTTTGGAAATGTCTTTTTGTTAATAGAATTGATCGATTATTAATATGCACTATAAATAAATATAAATTAGGTATAAATAAAAGATAGTATATCCATATTTATTTCTCACATAATCATAGCATGACATAATAAATAAGTAGAAAATTAACCCAAAGAATGAAAATTGGGTAAAGAAGTTCCCTTATATTTAGTCTGACTTGTCATGTTCATTATTTGTATTCCAGAATAATAAACATATATTAATTTATACTTGATTCAGAACCTTTATATTATTTATTATTTCTTTTATATAACATAGTACTATGTCACATCAATTAGTTAATTATTTGAGATCATATCTAACATTTTGTCGATGTTTGGTACTTGAGTAAAAAATGAACAAGTTCTATTAAAAACATTTCCATGTGGTAAAAAGTACACTATCTCCAAAGAGTATTCATGATTTAAATATTATATATATATCTAGTATATATATTTATTTATAATAGTACATAACATTTGGAGAAAAAAATGAAATGCACCACTCATGGAGACGGTAAGCCGTATGTATGCATTAATGATACTTTCATTTTTTTCATATTTAAAGAAATGGAAACTAAATGATACAGAGGTATTATATAATCAATGAATAATATAATATTTTATATTCATTAAATATTTTCATTAACTCCATGATTAATACATTCCATTTATGTCATGAACATGTAATGTTACTTTCAGGGGGCAGTAGTCTGCACTTCATCAAATGAAATTATAATATTTACATATTACGGAGAGCATAAATGTATGAAGTAAATAAAAAATATAGATGTATAAGGAAAATATAAATATAATATATATCATATATAAATATTTTTCCTTCATAATGTCTACCATGAGAGCTGGTAGGGTAATATTGAATAATCATCATTTCGTGAGGCAGTAGTTCACCATCCACAAAACAGTATGTTCATATCCATTAGATAGTGGTGTGTTTTAGTGTAGATCAAATAATTAACCTAAAAACATCATTGTATATTGATTATATAGGTTATTTTATGTAATAAATGAATAAGGGGAGAATTTTTAGTGAAGAAGGTTAATAAAGAAAATGAATTTTTGAGAAGACATTACATCTAAAATGTGTAACTCCTTTTGATTTGAAAAAAAGGATTTCTTGAATTTCCTTCTTCCCAAAGTAAGGGTTCTATAAAAAATTAAGGGATTGTGGGAGATTATTTGATCTGAATTTTTATAATCCAAGATTCTTTATAGGTGTGATTAAATGGATAGCGGTTATGACCTTTAATAAGATGGACGAGGGGCACTTTAGGAAGGTTTTGAAATATTATTTTATTATAAATTGAATTTTGGTTTCAAATGGTCCCTAAATCATTCAGTTAAAAGAAAAAATTATTTGGGGTAGAAATCCTCTCCACAAAAAGGTTTTAGTAAAGTTTATGTCACTAAATTAACCTTATATTTTTTCATTAACCCTTAGTTATATACATCAACTCTTACCATATCAGCTCACATTTTCATAATATATGGTAACTATATGTACATTAAAATGATAGGTGAACCTTAAGTGTATCATTAATGGAATTTATAATAATATATAAGTAATTTGAAATAATATTAGAATTGTAGGACAATTGTATCATTTAATGAAAAAATATTTGTTTTAAAATCTCATTTTTGTCAATTTTGACATTATAAGGTAATTAATTTTTGAAATGTCATAAAACACGATTCCTTCAAACCAAATGATTTAACTCAAATATAATATTTAAATATCAACTATAAAGTTATTTTATGGAATAAAATTAATAAAATTATATTTATTTTAATATTTATAAAATCATTTATTTGAATCTTTCATTAATGAAGCAACCACAACATCATTATTGTGTCTTAATTAAATTTATTTATTTAATGAATAAAAATAATAAACAAAATACCATGATTTTGAAAATATTTTAATTTTTATAATTAGTATTTATAATTGATTATTTCACTTATATATCCACATATAATGACTGTTTTAGTAAAAGATACATGTATATGACATTTTCATCTTTACTTGGAATTAATAATTATAAAATATCATTATCAGTCCCAAGTGGATCCATAGGGTAACAAAATATACCCAAGGATTACCATGTTTGTAAATATCACATACAATAATATTAGGATATGTGGTAGCGTAGTTTAATTTTATTATTACATTATTTTTACCCCTATTTTGCAGATTTACCCTTTAACAATGGTATTTAAAATAATTTCTGATGTTACTATTCATAATGTCAAAAAAATTAATGGTGCTAATTTAAAAAATTTGGACCTTATGATTCAAAATATGGAATAGATTTTTTAAGATTAAAAAATACATAAGTTTCAGTAATTAATTCCCATTGTCAAAACCAAAAAGTGGGTTTTTAAGAAGTAATAACTACCAAAAGATTGAAATGTTTTTAGGTCCAATTTAAAAGTGTAATTACATAAAATGTCTATATTTGGATTAAGTGATAAAAAAATAATAAAAATATACTTTCAAAACAATTATAATTATAATTTATCTCTAGAAATAAATTTGATGAAATGTCTGTTTTGAATTAAAATGCAGTATTTTGTTCATTATTCATTAAAAATGATCTTTATCAAGAAAATACAAAAAGTTCATCCAAAGTAAATTTTTTTATGTAAAAATTCTAATGGAGAATTATATTTTTTTCAAATAGATTATATATATGTAACTAAAACTATATTTTAAAAGGGTTCTCCATCAAAAGGTGTTAAAACTACCTTTTTAGGGAAATACCTCTTTTATCCAAAAAATTGAATTTTTTCTTATATCATATCTAGAGAAAACTTATAAGATTAATTTAAAACAATAAATTTAATGTGTAACATATATTTTTCATTAAATATAAATCCATACAGAGTGATATGATTTTATGAACACAATTATTCACTTTTAAATAGGGTTTCCTAAAAACACATCCTATATATTCAATTTATGTTCAATTCTATTTCTAATAAATTTGATAAGAAATGAATCATTAATTTAACCTGTGTAAAAAATATTATCAAAATTAGTTTTATACTATTTATTCTCTCCATTACAATGGAGAGGTGTTAGCAACCATTTAAAATACTAATAATTAATAATATAATTATTTTATTTTTCGGTATATCTCAACATTGCGTGCAACGAATGATTTCAGAGAAACTCATTGTTTCATGTCAAGTACAATATAGAAAAAACCATCCCCTTGAACATAAAATTAATATATTATTCATAAGTATCAATATAAATCAAAAATTATTATTCTATAAATACCTAGGTCCTTACATCCTTCCCCTATTTTGGAAATTGCGTCCTCACAATTTTAAAATTTGGCTCGGTAACATCATTAAAAATCCCTCATCAGAAAAATATTCAATACATATGTCACTATAATATAATGAATGGTAAGTACAAAGGTCACCCAAGATAAAACATACTATAATTCCACGAACGAAAACACAGATATGGATGGGAAACTGAACTTCATTTTCTGATGGGGAGTGATAGAAAACATGATCTTGAAAAAAGATAACAATATGAAAACCATAAACATGTGATGGGTTAAAAAATATTTGATTTGCTAGTAGGGAAATTAAATTGAAACAGTTTTTGTTTTAAGTAAATTTTCATATCATTGATGAATTTATTTATGATATTGACTAATAATATAAGAAAATATAATTACTTTTCAAGTATAGTTTCATCCATTAATAAATCTCTTCCAGAAACTCATCTTCTATCAAAATAATGAGTATTCTAAATGACATGGTCACACATAAAGAACTGAAATAAACTTCTAGTGAATCAAATTATCAATAAAGGATGAACTATATATTACCCCTATCTTTATACATTAACCATAACCAAAATTGTTAGTACCAGATCAGATAATACCCCCAAATAAGAATCCATTATAAAAAGAATTACTAATCTTAATCTCCAAAATTCAAAAAACAATACCGAAGAAAAACAAAGAACATTCAATACAAAATTGTCCTTAAAAATCAACAATATAATCATAACTAATATTTAAACCCAAATCTTAGAAGAATTTGATCACATAGTCTTCTTTGATAAATCTTATCATTTATCCCCAAATAACATTGCCTACTATTAAAGTAAAATACTGAAAAGTAATTAACTTAACCACATATTCTCCATGATATGTTAATCATTTCAATAAATAACCCAAATCACCATATTCCCCCAATAAAATATATATTCCTCTAAAATATAATTCAATAATTAATCCTCAAATAAGATCCCATAATATTATATTTTCCATGGAATATAGTGCTCCCAAAAGAGAGAACATCTTCCAAAATAAATTTATCACTTCATCATGACATAATTTTCCTAATCTAAGGATATCAATTTAATATATCATAAGTTCCCAAAAATAAACTTATTATTGATACATACAATCATTTAACTAAAAACAATAAGTCATACTAACCAGGGATATCATGTTGGATAGTTGTAGGTGATTCACCCGTTTCGCTATTCGATTGAGGGTTCGATTCCCATGGCCTCGTCTAACGCCACCAATTATCAACCATATTGTTGTTGTCTCTTTTTATAAAATCCAATAACATCCCTAACATACTTTAACCATAATGGTTTTAGTATACCTCTCATTTTCATCTCAACTCATAATGAACTCAAAATCATAATTCACGAAGTCATATATATATATATATATATTAACATCTTTTTTACCTCTATATATTAAAATAAAACTATTCCCAAAAGATAGAACAACATACCTCAATATTTGTGTCCCCTTGGTTTCAACGTAATCTTGTTCACGTAGGTATATGTTCCATTCCTTTCAATAATGATACATATATTCTTTAAAATAATTTTATTCCTTCATCCAAATACACCTTGTACAACTTGGGTCATATGGGTGTTCAGAGACAAATATTTTCAGAAAATAATCTTGTATGAAATATAATTTCAAAACATCCGATGAAACCTGATTTTTATAAAATAGTTTGACTGAGTTTGAATTGAAACACTAAATTTATGGTCTAATTAAATTACTATCAGTATGTATTGAGAGACTATATGTTAACAGGAAATATAATTAGGTTTCCCGAGGGCCTCCATCTTTAGAACTTTTTTCAAAATCATAATATTCTTCAAAATCCTATGATAGGGTAATATATTGGAAAATGGCTTGATAATATTTACCTTTCTTGAAAATATGAGAATATTAAAAAAATAGGATTTGATTAAAAATAACCTATGGTCCACGATGATATCAAGGTATAGTGGAGGTGTGGGATATCTAAAAAAACTACTTGCAAGTGAGTTGTATATTATAAAAAGTTTCACAATCATCCAAACCTAACTTTTCAATAATTATTTCAAGCAATTAATCAGGAATGTATATGAATTATTTTTGATATCCTCCTTCTATTTTTTACTGACTGTCCTTGATCTGAAAAATTTATAAAACAATTATTTAACTGAATTAATAGACATAGACACTAACCATGTGTCTAATAAAAACTCATAATCCCTAAAGTTTTCTAAACTAACCTATGATACCAACTATAAATTCATACACTTAAAAATTATATAATCTTGAGTTAATTCATGAATTCAACATTGATAATCTTTTCATGTTTAGATTGTTAGAGAATTAGGCCATAACCATTACATTACATTTCAAAAATTACAAAGTAGACCATTCAACTGTATCTAAATTTTTTAATGATAATAAAACTCATTAAATAAAAAAAAATTCTATTCAGGATGTTATTCTTCTTTAATAAATCCTTTCTCTAACCCTTCATTATACCTAATGAAAAACATTTCAAAACATTGGATCTGCATAAAAAGCTCAGTAGGGTTTATATAACAAGGAATGAAAACATTAGTAAATTAATAGATTCAAAAAAATGAAATCATACTTTTCAATCATAAAACCTAAAATCATTTACTTAACTCATGAAATCATAATATTTATGAATAATTCATAGAAATAATAAATCATAAAGGTAACTTGGTTATCCATGACATAAAATCATTGTAGCTTTCACAGCAATATTGGGATTTAAATTTGGAATATGAGTCATAGTATATTCCTTAAATATATTAGATGAAACATTAATGTTTACCTACATCAGGTTACCCAATGCATTGGAGAGCTATCTCAGGATCACTCGCCATTAGTTTATCAAGGAACCACCCATATACGTAAATAATTCCCATGATCCAAAACATAATCATAACACATAAAATGCAAAAAGTAAAGATAAAATTTTCCACATTGAAATCACAATATATCATTTCAAGATATTTACCAAGTCAATTATTTATCAAAAATATTTTCATTACCAAAATATATAAATAGGGTATATGGTATTTATATTTATTTTAAAAACATTACGGCTTGTTAAGGAAGCCAGGTATCAAATATTGCTTGCAGTGGTGGAATGGTCATTGTCACTGCATACATTAAAATGAAAAATTCATTTCATAGTTTAGTAAAATTCATCATAGAAGAAATATTCTATTTCAAAAATATTTAATTAAATTTAAAAAAATGGCCATAATTATACACAATATAAAAGAAAGCCATGTATAAATCAAAATATGCCTCAATGAAAGGAGATTGAAACGAAGTGTCTTACCGAGAACATTTTGTTAATAGAAATGGTTGACTATATGTATTCACAATAAATAAAAATAAATATAATATAAATATAATATAGGACATCAAAATTAAATTTCTCACATAATCATTGCACGACATAATCAACCAGTAGAAGTTTAACCTCAATAATGGAAATTGGGTTAAGAAGTTCCCTTACGTTGAGTTCGACTTTTATCGTTAATTACCTATATTCCAGAATAATAACAATATATTAATTTATAATCCTTTTAGATACTTTTTAATTTTTATTATTCATTTTATATCACTTATTCACATGTTGCATCAATTAGTTAATTATTAGAGTTCATTCCATACGTTTTGTCGATGTTCGGTACTTTAGTAAAAAATGAACTTGTTAAGATTAAAATTATCCATGGGGTCAGAAGTCCATTATCTACAAAATAGTATAAATTATTTAAATATCATATATATATTATATATATATTTATGTTTAATATTCTATAATAGTTGAGATATGAAATGAAATACATCTATCCTGGAGTCGGTAAGCCATACGTATGCATGAACGCAACTTTCATTTCTTTTTTCATATTTAATGGAATGAAAACTAAATGATACATAGGTATATTATAATTATATTATGATATAATATTTTATATAGATTAAAAAATTTCATTAACTCTATCTATAATACATTTCATGTATGGAATTAGAAAGTCATATAACTTTGATGGGGCGGTAGTCCGCATGTCCTCAAATGATATTATCGTATTTACACCTTATGGAAAGCATAACTGTATGTTGTAAATGAAAAATGTAAAAGCATAGAGACAATATAAATATAATATATATATATATATCATATATTAATTAATTACCATCATAATGGACACCATGAGAGGTGGCATGGAGAAATTGAACAATCATCGTTTCGTGAAACAGTAGTTCGTCGTCCATAGAAACTCTATATTCATATAAATTAGTTGGAGATTTGTGTAAGTATAGATCGAATCCTTCTCATAAAAAATCTTAATATATTTAGGATATAGTTTCTGTTTTGAAATGAAAGAATAAAAACAGCATATGTTGTGAATAAGGATAATAAACGAAAAGAACTTTAAAGAAGTTGCTACCTCTAAAACGTGTAACTCCTTTTGATTTGAGCCAAAATGCTTTCTTGAATTTTCATTAGGCCAATATTATAGATTCTATGTGTAAGGGAGTGATTTTTAGGGATTATATGTGAAGACATTGGAAAATACAAGAGGATTTATAGGTGTGGGAAAATGGGTAGAATTGATGCCCTTTTATAAGAGGTAGGAGGGGCACTTTTGGAAGGTCTTGAAATATTATTTTATTATAATTTTATTTTCGGTTTCAAATGGTCCCAAACTCATTTATTTCAAATATATGATTATTTTGGGTTGAAAAACCCTCATAAAATAGGATTTTTATAGATTTAGGTCACAAACATAACCTTATCTTTTATCTATATCCCTTAGTTAAAAACATTAACTCTTACCATGTATTTTGAAATTTTCATAATATATGGTAACTATATTTAATTTAAAATCACAAGAGATTCAGAAGTTGATAATTAATGAAAATTTTAACATTATATAAGTCATTTTGCCTAATATTATATTTTTAGGACTATTAATTCATTTAATAAAATAATATTTGTTTTAAAACACTCATTTATGTCAATTTTGACACTATAAAATATTTGATTTTTGTTAAAGTCATAATAACATGATTCCTTCGAACCAAAAAAATTTCTCAAAGATAATTTTTAAATATAATCCATAAAATTAGTGTATGGGATTCAAATAATCAAATTATATTTATGTTAATATTCATAATATCATTTATTTGAAACATTCATTAATGAATCTATCATTGTGTCATCATTGTGTCATTATTAAATTTATTTATATAATGTCTAAAAATTATAAATAAAATAGCATGATATATAAAATATTTTTATATTGGTAATTCATAAATATATTCAAAGTGATAACTTATATAATCCCATATAAAAATTGTTTTATTAAACAATACATGTTTATGTTATTCTCGTCTTTACTTAAAATTAAGTAATATAAAATGTCATTATAACTCCCAAGTGGATCTATAGGGTCACCAAATAAACCAAAGGATTTACATGGTTATAAATATCAAAACAAATTGGTTTAGTACATGTTTTGGGGTTTTTTAATATTATTTTAATATTATTTTGTTCCCTTATTTACTAGATTTACCCTTTAACCATGGTAAATAAAATTATTTCTGATGTTACTATTCATAACATCTAAAAATAAAAGTTACCTACTAACACAATTTGGATTTCATTATTCCAAATATAGAATCCATTTTTTCCCATTAAAAACATATATGTTTCATTTGTGCATTAAAAATTAATTACCATGTTTAGAACCAAATGCAAGTTTTTATGAAATAATAACTATCAAGAGATTGACATGTTTTTAGGTATAATTTAAAAATAAAATTTCTTAAAATAACCATAAATAGATTAAAGTATAAAAACATAATACAATTATACATTAAAACCAATTAAAAGGAAAATCAAACTATATAAATAAATTAGATGAAAAAGAAGTTTTTAATTTAAATGCATTATTTTTTCACTATTTATTAAAAATGAACATTATCAGAAAAAATAACAAAATTTCAGCCAAATGAAATTTTGATATCCCACTTATAAATTAGAATTTTATTTTTTCAAATAGAACGTATAAATTTGACTAAATCTACATTCAAAAAGGGTTCTCCGTCGGAAGGCGGTAAAAATGTATTTTTAGTGAAATACCTCTTTTTTGAAAAAAATAAATTTGTTCTTATATCATATCAACAAAACAGATAATATTAATTTAAAACATTATATTTAATATATAACATATATTTTTCAATAAATAAAAATCCATAAAATGTGATATGATTTTATAAACATAATTATTCTCTTTTAGATAGGTTTTCCTAAAAATGCATTATTTATATTCAATTAATGTTTATTTACATTTCTAATAAATTTGGGAGAAAATGAATCATTATTTTATCCTATGTAAATAATATTTTCATAACTCAGTTGATAGTATTTATTTTGGCCATTCCAACTGCTAATCGTTAACTACCATTTAAAATAATAATAATATTATAATATTATTTTTTTGTATAACTAAACGTTGTGTGCAATGTAAGATTTCGGAAAAACCCATTGTTGTGTGTCAAGTACACTATTGAAAAAATAGTCCCCTTTAACATAGAATTAATATCATATTCATAAGTATTAATGGAAATCAAAAAGTATTATTCTAGAAATACATTGGTCGTTGCATCATATGTAACCTTGTGAAAGGAATTAGAGCTCAGACAATTTGGTTCCACATAATGGAATACATAATAAAATTAAATGTCATTAGATATGGACTTGACCATACAGTTTAAATTCATGCCACATGTACATCTAGGTTAAAGGGACCCATATAAGGATGGTGCAGGTTTCACCACAAAATTGATCAAGAAACCATGATTGGATATTATATCCCAGTTTAGATATGACCCTACTAAGAATATGGCCTAATAAGGATGGTTATAGTGGGACCCATAAGGTATAAGTCTATACAGGTTTGATATGACCCCACTGGTAATATGTCCTTGATATGATTTGGGTGAGTTTGGGGTTCTAGTTTTAAACACCATTAAGTCTTCCTATATATCTCATTAGCACACGAATCAAATCCAATGTAATTTAGAACAGTAGAAGAATACACCTATGGAGGACTCCAAAGATTTATTTATAAGAAATATTCCCCCATTAATTATTTTTATCATTGGGATTATGTACATTTTATAGTATTGTAAAATGGTTTATATTCTTACACAATGTAGGAGGCCCATTTGAATGATTATGGTTTGGGATTATACTTAATAGGAGGACCATGTTAGTGTTAATTGATTGTGCTGATGACATGAACATCAATAAACGATAATACCATGTGACTCAAGATATGTGTGGGAAAATAGAAGAAGAATAATATCTATAAATCTATAAAATCACCATTGCCCACTAGTTGATGATGGTGAGGGTGTGAAAGGTGGGGGAATGCCCTGCAAGAAAGACTAGGGATTTACTCAAGGATGGAATATCATAGGTGACCATTTGGATAGGTTAATACCCAATTAAAGGTGGGATGTAATAGTATGAATCAAAAATTATGGTGGGTCAAAGTATCTGGTTCCCCCCACTACATGAAATAGGTAGGTCCCTGGAATTTCCTTCATGATATGGGTAATCGTTACCAAGAGATTCCAAAATTGTAATCAGTATGAGGACCCTAATTATTTGGTACATAATTGTGGGAAATCTATTACTAATGTAATTCAAAATTTAATGGGTAACACAATGGTTTGAATTTCTCCATGATTTTGAAAAACATGAGGCATTGGTGGAGATTTTGATTGGTATCCCGCAGACAGGAGTCTCAATGTAACAACCTAAAATTAATAAAGAATAAAATTTTATTCAATACCATGTAAGACACGTAAAAAAAGAATAGAAGATAATATATAATCATGAGAGCTTAAAATATAAGTAATATTTTAAATAAATTAATACTTTGATATATATTTCATTGTACGCAACGCTGGGTCAACTTGCATTAAACATCACAATGAATTTTTTCAATAACTTTTGTTACGTAAATGTCCAACTTTTACTAAATATTATTATTTAAAATGAAAATTATCTTGTTGTAATTAAATGGATGATTATGAATTGGATAATATTACATAATAAAATATATTGTTAAATTAATTATAAATGGCAATAAAACTCAATTGAAATAATGGAAATGTTTTTTTACAGAAAATATTATTATCCACAAAAGTTTTTCTTAAATAATAAGATAAATTATATATTGTGATTGAATGATATTAATTGAATATATGTATTTTAAATTCAATTGAAATTTTTTAAATTTATCCGACTCAATTGACATCCATTTGATGGTAAAAAATATATTTTACATATAAAATGTTGTATTTTTCTAAACATAGTTTGAATGTCGTTTAATGGTATCCTTGTTCTAAAACAAAATTCTTACACTATTATAAATTTTATTTCGAAAAATAAAATTATATATTTTTAATTATAATGATGAAATTATGATAGGGTTAATTTTGGCTATTTTTTTTGAGAAGTCTCCTTTTTATGCAATAGTGAAAAATAAAGAATTTTAATTGAAAATTTATTTTTAATATTAACAATTTATAATGTTACATAATAATTTAAAATTTTTTAATGCAATAATTGATACATTTTACATATATTAATCTCGTTTAGTTTATAAGAATGATTTTTATGTTGAATTTTCATATAAAAGCTTTGTAAACTTCTAAACAATTTCAATTTAATACCCTGCATTCTCATCCCATCAACATGATTAATTAGAAACTAATTTTTTCAACATAAATGGTTCTAATTTGAAAAGTTGGATTCCATATAATTCATCTTAATAATTTATAATTTATTGTGAGGTCAACATCATTTTTGACAACATTGAATAGTAAAAAATGTTAAAAATAAATTGCAACAAGTAACTGATAAAAGAGTTTACTAAGTGTATAAACATTAGATATAAGGGTACAAATGAAATAGAAACATCTTCAACGTCAATTTTAAGTAAATATTTCTACCTTATACCTTATATTATATAGTTTCAATATTTATGGATCTAATTTAAATGAAAAAACATGGGTGGAATTTCATCTTTCAATAATTTATATGTTCTCCACTCACCCCACATATAAAAGGACTCCCCCTCATCCCCTTCTTTAAAACACTCAAAACACATTTTTTTTGTAAAAACCATACCCATGTCACTAAAAAAATATCAAAAAATCATCACATAGTCATTATATTCATCATAAATCCATCTGATGAAATAATTAGTTCCAATTGAAGGAAGACACCAGAGGATTCCATAAGGCTTTTCAAAAATAGGTTTCATTTATTTCCTTCTCCACATCCTTATGTTTTTTATATGATTATTATTTAATAACCTAAAAATATTTAATATAATTAGATTTATTTAATGTTAATTTAAAAACCTACAATTTCACACAATTCTATGAAATGGTTTATGGAATCATTATTTTTGTGTGTGAAAGACTGCTGTCTCACAAACTAATGTCATCCGTTCTTCCATCACCACCACTCATGGTAACGAATAATGATGAAAATACTATTTATATATGATATATATGAAACTTATGATGTATTTATGGTTATGGAATTATTATATAACACATAAATTTTTATTTTTCATTTTGTGGGAATATGGTAACATTGTCTATGTATACAGCAGACATCCGCCACATGAAGCATTGTGATTCGTTCACACTTTACATGAAATCTGATAAAGATGGTTTTAATAAACATGTGCAACATATATGACATAAAAATGATACGATAATTAATATATATATATATATATATGTATATTATATGAATTTAATTCATTCAATATGATAAGAAAATGGATTCAATGGTCATGTGTACAAAAAGCCTCCTGTGTCCAATAAGAGTTTTTTTATTTCATATCACCAAATTTTAGGGATTACTATAAATAAATATATACAAAATATATATTATATTAACATCGTGATATAAATTA
Organism: Viscum album; assembly: GCA_963277665.1. Lineage (NCBI taxonomy): Eukaryota > Viridiplantae > Streptophyta > Magnoliopsida > Santalales > Viscaceae > Viscum > Viscum album. The sequence goes on from OY728127.1 coordinate 1,903,823,545, forward strand.
TTTATATATAGAAATAATGATATGTGTAAGAGGAAAAATAAAATAACATGTAAAAAAGCTCAGAAAACTAGGCAATTAACAATCGAAACAATGAAAATAAGGACATATTATTAAAGAAAGGAGATAAGATGTTAAAAAAGGACAATATATTATATTATAAATATTAATACCATTATGATTTAATATAATTAAATTCTTTAAACCATTATATAGTATGTTATAGATCATTCAACCCAAAGGGAATGCAAGGTAAGGGATTACATCTCTATTTCATTTAATTAAGGCATATTATAAAGCGATGCACCTAATTATTTAAACGGGGTGTAATAATATCCCCTTTAAACTTTCATATAAATAATACTTCATTAATAATGGTATTTTAGTTTTCGATTTGATTTATTTCTTCTAAGGGTATGTGAGCTTAAAGTTACCAATTATTAATGAAATTATATACAATTACATTTTAATTGGGACATATTACATAATCATTGTAGTTAATAATTTATGGTTTCGATCAAAATGAATTTTGATGACATATTTTCTGCCTGTTTTATTTTCATTTATAGTCTATGCACATAATCAATTCATTATGTAGTTTACGTATCAATTTAATGATCATTTTAAGGGTTTACATCAAAATCTAAATTTAATTAGGATTATTTACATTTTAATTTTGATATTAGAATACTATTTGATTATTGTTTAATAAACCCTTTAGTATATAAAACGATTTATAAAATGTTTTTATGAAAATTTTAATTAATTTATCTATTTATTCTATAAGCTAAATTTTTCTAAATCCTTTTTTTAACTATGTTTTCAAATTTTTTAACCACTTTAAAATTATTTATTTACTAAAATTATTACTCATTTTGTCCTGTAATATATTTTTTAAAAAAATTAATATTAATTTAACTTTCCTAATAAAGAATATTTCAAACATTTTTAGCATTAAAGAGGAATATAATTTATGGTTTGTACAGAATTACCCACCAAAATGATTGGAATTTAATTTAACCTTACGTAGCATGTTTAAAAGGTTCTTAAAGAAAATGTTTTAAAAATTTATGTTCCAAGAAAAGTATTTTAAAAAGTATTTTAAAAATGAAAATCCTATTTAATTCAAGAATGTTTTTTAAATCTATTTTTATGGTAATTATATTTATTAAAAAGAATAATCATTTACTCTTACTCTAATGGGTACATATTATAATGATATCACCCTTATTATTTTTGAATATGGTTTGTGAACAGTTTTATTAGGGATATACTATTATGATATCATCCACTTTTCTCTAGATCATCTATGATTAAGTATGTTGTTTGGGGAAATTATTTAAATTTTTTATGATAGTTTTAATATGAATGTTTATTTTGATTATATATCACCCCTTTCATATGAGGAATTCATTGGATTTTATATGTGATAGAAAGGGCCCACAATATCCCCTCGATGCATTTTTAGGATTCATGACACCAACTAGATATGGATTTCTCTATGTTCTAACTATTTAATAGATTATTGTAATTATTCATTCTTAGTATTAGATTCTTGGAATGAAGCCATTACCGTATTACATTTCATCAGACGAAGCCTCAACTATATTTTTTAAACATCAATTGTTGTGCATTCTATCATAATGAATTCAGTTAATGATATTACATCTGATTATTATATTAGTTAGAATAATCATTGTTATGTTTCATGATCAATAAATATTTATATTGAATTATTTAATGATCATCTATTTCTTCAATATTTTTCTCATATTATTTATTAAATGCCATGTGTTTCAGTTGTAAACATTACCATATTGATTATTCTCAATGATTTAGTATTTTTTTCTATTGTACATAACCATTACAAAGAAATTGAGATAATCCTTATTTTTCCATTCCCTAAGATTCCATGAAGTTTACTATGACGGGAACACATTGATAAGTTAGATGCAATATTTTTATTCTTGAAAATAATTATGTTATAATTTTTGTAATCAAATATAATGTAAGACACAAGAATATATCTTATTAACCATGAATAATAAGTTGATAGGTCATTCTAGATGCATTTACTTGTATATTATTCAATTGTAATGGTAGTATGAACCTACTCTAAGCTCTTTAGTGTTGGGTCACTAGAGTTGGCATTAATGTATGTTTATTAGAAACCATTGAAATATATTTTGGAAAAAAATAAATTAGAGAACACATAACTATGATATACTCAAAGGATAAGTATAAAAGAAAATCCCAAAGAAATAATGTTTATTATTAAGAGATTATATTTTCATAAAATCTTCTATTTATGTAGTGTATTTCACTAGTATTTGGATTATAAAATATGTTTAAAAAAGACATGATCTAATATTGTGCTTTTCATAATTTAGAAATGGTGCATACATGATGGAATGTTAACATACCCAATTTAAGTGATAAAATGTTTATGAATGATCATGTATTTTATGGTATTAATCTAATATTTCTATGTGACGTAGTCTCCTATGAATTCAACTCATATAAAGAAATAATATAATGTTATACCCTAACAAAGAAAGTGTTATCTATGTATTTTGGTTTCATAGAGAAGAATAAGAATAAGAGAATAGCAATGAAAAATATTGATAATAGGAAGAAAGGAATGAATTACTTTTCAACGTGTGAGAATCATTGAAATAATCAGTTGGGTACTTTCTTAAATGGCTTAGGAGTTTTCTACAAGTATGGAGAGAAATGAAATAATGATTTCAAATTTAAGGGTAAGAATAATGTTTCCAACATTCAACGATCCAACTGTATAGATATGTGTCTCTATTGAAATATAGACCCAAATCTTCAATAAAATATACCTTAGTAGAAGATAAGGAATAAAATTCATGATTATGATACAAATATATTAACATATGACTAATTAATGATCTCATGATTTGATTCATGAATTATGTCATTTGATTATTTTATCAATGACATGTATGTTATGATAATTGTGAAATATATAAGGATTTTACTATAGTGTTACTTCATTAAAAATTTGTGATCAAATTTTGAAAAACAGAGATAACCGAAAAAACTACTAAATGGAAAAGTGAAAATATTGCGGAACATGTGATTTAGGTTGAGAAAACCCTTCATATATTCAATATATTGATATAGTGATGGTTGGATATAGAGATTATTGATATGGATAATATATATTGGATATTACTAAATACATTGGAATTTATCAATTAATTTTTGACACCATGTATTATACCTTCATTGCTCGAGTTTATTGAATTTCTTGATTTAAGGAATACATCAAATAACATATTTTTTACAATAGGAATAGAGAATCATGCATGTTTTCAGTATTTTTTTTATGGAAATTCAAGTTATTAACATGGATCAAGAGAATACATGTTGATGGAATTAAAATTCTTCGTATGTGATGACTAAGATCATATTTATTTTCCCTGAGGAATATACTATTAATTAAAGAAACTTCCTACTAAATTAGGTTAGGTATATTTTGAAAGACCTCTGAGGTTTAATATTTAGGGAATGGAATAAGATCAACATTTGGTGTTATTGGATGAATTTTTCTAACAATTTTTGTTTTATTAAAGGCAAGAGGAATAATTTATTACTATTTTATTGATCATATGATATGTTAAAGAGAAATCATGGAAGAAAGATAATTTTTTGATATATATTTATTGGAGTAAGGGATTAATAGAAATTCATGAAAGAAAAACTAAATTATTTATTTTTCCTTATCAAATAATATCTTATCAAGTCAACATATTTTTTTATATATTTTTATAGAGTTATAGAATTCATAAACTCTAAGATAATGGGTTTTGAAACAAATTTTTTTTCATCTAATCATCATTTCTGATGATACCAATGAAATTTTTCCAACCTATAGTTTACATATTTGTGGTCATTTACATTCTTCTAAACATGTTTTCTATCCCTATCCCTCAATATATGATTGTAGTTTTTTACTTTTATGTCCATGATTTCATTTTCCACCTATGTTCTATCTATAATCCTTATTATGTTATTATTCTCGATGACTTTTTTTCTTCCCTTTAACTCTTATTTAGACAATATTTTATTAAAAATTTTATGATGTGTGATTTTCAATAATGATATTTCCAAATATCAGTCTGTTGATTACTGGGATCTTGATTAAAATACAAGGATGCAATTTAGTTATTTTGGGGAGAACGTAACAACACATAATTCAAAAGAAATAATATTTCATTCAACAGAATGTATGAAACACAACACTGGGAATATATGGGAAATTAAAATATATTGACGATAAAATATATTTACTATTTAAAATAAAACAAATCCATGATATAGCTTATATAGAATGAAATAATGAGATAACTTGAGAAACTTATAACAATGATATTCTTTGATGTCTTGTGTTACATGCAGTCGAGTTTTACTAAATAATATTATTTAAAATGAAAATTATCTACTAGTCATTTAATTTTATGTTATATATATGATTAAATAAATAATGATAATATATGGATGAATTAATAGCTTCACCAATTAGTTATAAAGGACTATAAAAACCAATTTAATATAATTTAAATGTAATTATAAAAAATAAATTTCACGCACAGAAATTATTTAATGACAATAAATTAAATTAATCATTATTAGAGAATAATTATAATAATGTTTCGAAATTATATATTATATCTAATGTTTATACGTTCATACAATAGTTTTTATATGAATAATATAATATAATTTTTAATATTATGCATAAAATGTTTTATTTGTGTAAAGGTAGTTTGTCCACCATTTAATGGAGCACTTATTATATAAATAAATTTTAAAAAATATAAATTTAATTCAAAAAATGAACTCCATTTGGGAAATATTAATTTCAAAATTATATTATTAATAATTTTAGATGTCTTTATGTGAATTTAAATTTTTTGATTAATACTTAAATATACTAAAATTAAATTGAAAATCGACTTTTCAACTAAATAATTTATAATGTTACATTATATTATTAATTCGTGTGAGAGTAAAATTATATCAATTTTACATAAATTAATCTAAAAGTGTTCATTTGAATAATTTTTATTTTTAATTTCAAAATTAAAACCTAGTAAACTTTAGATCATTTTTACTTTGAAAACCACCTTTTTCGTCCTGTTTACTGGATAAACTGTAAATTAATTTTTTTTCCAATTATATTGGTCGAATTTTGAAAAATTTACTCCATATTTGGAATCTGGATAATTTATACTTTACAATAATTCGAAATTATTTTTTTTACCAATGCGATCACAGAAGGTAGCTAAAATTAATTATAGCGATAAAATGAAAAACAAGTTTACTAAGGGGGTAAAATTTAAAAATAAAAGGAAAATGACCCTGAAAACTATCCAGAATTCATTTTATGGAAATATATAGACATTATAGATTCTATGATATAGTTTTTGGAATTATTTGATCCACATGACTTGAAAAAAATGTTGGTGGAATTTCTTCTATAAGAATATTACATGTTTTCTACTCACCCCATTTAAAAACTCCACCTATTCTTCGTTTTTCACTTCTATCAAAACAAATTGGTTAGGAAAATACCTAACCAAATCACTCCCAAAATAACCTAAACTCATTTTAGAGGCCCCATCTTGAACATAAATACAAATTTTGTAGGAATTAATGAAAACATATGGAAGAGACCCGAAGAAGAGGTTATATTTTCTCTAAATGCATTTTTAGTTTATTTCCTTATCTTCCCCCTTAAATTATTTTTGTGTCATTATAATATATTAAAATTAGTATATTAAAATTATTTATATGTTTTTCTATTTTTCTTAGGATATAAAAATTCACTCACATCCATCAAATGGGTTAAAAACCATTGTACATTTGTATGGCAGACTACCGCTTTGCGAACAAATGCCATCGGTTTTTTCATTAACACCTCTGAAAGTTGAGAATATTAATAGGGAATATTATTTATATATGATATATATTATATTTATGATTTATTTATTCTCCTTAAATTATTATTTAACATATACATTCATACATTCCATTTTGGAAAAATATGTAAACGTCGTTCATGTGCACAGCTCTCTACCGCCTCATAGAGCGATGTGACTCATTCATGATTTACATGGAATGTATTACGGATGGGTTAAATAAAAAATATGTGATATATATATATATATAAATTATACTATAATTAATATATATATATATATATATATTATTTAATTTTAATTCTTTCAATGTGATAAAAAAATAAAAACAATGTTCATGCGTATGTACAAACTACCGTCTCCATGAATGGTGTATTTAATTTTATATCGCCAAATTTTAGTGAATAATATAAATAAATATATAAAAAACATATATTATATTTATATCATGTACAAATTATATAGATAATGAAATAATTATGTAATTAAGAGGATAAATAAATATCAACTCAAAACATATGTGAAAGATAAGGAAATTAACACATAAAATTTGGAAATTAATGAATGATTATTAGAAAACGTGTGACAAGATTTTGTTAAAAGATCATATATGATATTATAAATATTAATATTTTCTATGTTTAAGATAATTATATTCTTAAAACCATTATATATGAGGCTAATGTGAATTAACCTAGAAGGGAATTCAAGGTAAGAGATTTGATATAAATTTCATTTTGTTGAGGCATCTTATAATGCAATGAATCTAATTACTTTTATATGGTGTATAAACCTCACCTATGAAATTTAATTCAATGTATAATTTTATAATCATGGAATTTTATATTTCCATATTATTTATATCATCTAAAATATATTTTAGATTAATGATACTAGGTGTTAAAGAAATTTGATAACTTAGTTCCTTTTCATTGGGATATATTATTTCCTTATTTCGATTAATATTCTATGACTATGTGAATAATAAAATTTTAATATATATTATTTAATTTCCAAATATTTTATTTTCATTTATATTTTATACACATTAAATATTAATTGATTAGTTTAGAAATTAATTTTGTTACCATTTTTATGTCTGACATCACAATCTTAATTTATTTGTCATTGTTTATACATGATTTTTAATTTTTGTAAATTTGTTGATTTATTTAATTAACAGAATATTTTTATATCAATGGGTTATTCATGAATATTTTCAAGTAATATTACCATTTATTTCCCGTTTGGTACATCTAATGTATTGGAGAATACTTTTATAAAAACCTAACTTCATTTCTCCCTTTAGTCAGAAAGTTGTTTTCTTATAAAACCTTGTTATCTAAATACGTTTTAATTTTTTTAAACATTTTCATAATTATTTATTAAATTAAATTTTTTCCAATTTTTTCTATTTAAATATTTTTTCTGTGGAATCTTCTTTTCTATTTCTTAATAAAGAACATTTTTAACCTGTTTACTGTGAAAAAGGAATCTTTTTTAGGAAATGTACATAGTTACCTTCCATCATGCCCTGCATTTAATTGAGGATTCATTTTCATTTTTATAATGGTTTTAAAGAATATGTTATTAAAAGTTATTTTCAAAGAAAATTATTTTCAAAATATTTTTCAAATGAATTGGATATTTTTCGCAATAATATTTTATATGAAATTTTTATGGTATTTCTATTCAAAAATGAATGTGTTATTTTAATCTGAATCCAATGGGTATATATTGTAATGATACAATCCTGATTATTTCTCAATATGGTTAATTATTAGTTTTAATTGGGATGTACTATTTTTATACCATTCACTTTACATTGGATGGTTTATGATTATATTTAATTTTCTAGGAATGTTTTTAAATTTTGTATGATATTTTTATATTCAATGTTTTTGGTTATTATGTTTCACAGCTTTCATATGATGAATTTAATGAATTTTATATGTGAGGGACATGGAACACTATATACCCTTGATGCATCAGTTGGTTTTATGAGATAAAATAGATATTCATATCATAGAGGCCGAACCATTTATTATATTATTGGAATAATGAGATAATAATATTAGATTCCTAGAATGAATCCTTTGAAATATTAGTTATCTTGGAATGAAGAATCAATGGAAATTTATATATTTCCGTTGTTGTGATATATATTATAATGATTTTAGTTATTGATATTCAATGGGACAATTCAACAAGTTAGAATAACCATGGTTAGGTTTCATGATCAGTTGATTATTTACATTGAATTATTTAATAATCATTTATTCTATATAAATTATGCCCAAGTTATGTATTAAATGTCTTGTGTTTTATTTATTACCTCTATATGTTGATTATTATCATTGAATCATTATTTATTACACTATACCTAACCATTGGTAAGAAATTAAGATCACCCTTATTTTTTTCCATTCCCCATGACTCCATGAAAATTATTATGACTGATATACAAGGATATAATATATGGAATAAAGTTATTCTAAAAAATGATGTTGGAATTGGTTTATTGAAATGTAATTTAAGACACCATCATGCATCTATTTTACCAATAATAATATAATGATTGACAATTATAGATGAGTTTACTTGTATCTTATGCATGAATATTGGTAGTAGGGATTGGCTTCAAGATTTATGGGGTTGGGTCACTATACAATAGGAGAGGTGTTCCCTGTCATCATTGAGGAAGGATATGGATTAATGGATTATCATTCTGGGTGTACATGGGAGAGATGAGGGTGTCTCACATTGGGTGGAACTGGGATAGATAGATGTGTTTCAACCAGGTATTCCCAATTTGTGTTAGAGTCTATTCACTGAGTTATGGAATGGTAGTTCTATATGTGATCCACCTTGGAAAATCATTGGAGAGCGGAATGTTATTCACTTAAGTAATGTATGAGAAAGCTGAAGTTACTTCACTCAGGGTACATCTAGAAGATTTGGAGTCACTTTGTGAATACTGGACCTTGGAGAGATCGAGATTCCTCACACAGGGATGTCCCTAGAGAGTTGGAGATGGTTTTCCGATGGTGATCCTTGGAGAGAAAAATATTCCTTGCACTGGGTGTACATGGGTGAGTTGGAGATTCCTCCTAGGTTGTGAAAAAAATAAAAATAGCAGTATGAAAATTCCAAACTCTATTTTCAAAGGGTCTCCTTAGGTGTCTTCGAATGATTGGGGCTAATGTTTCATGCCCAAGAAGGGAATTTCCCCATAGTGATTTCTACCGGGGGTTGTTTTCTCTAATGGTTCATGGTATTATATACCTTAAGGGCCATCAATATATTGATCATTACTAATTCCCTCTTCGTTTTAGGATTTGGATATTACATGAGGTTCTGGGGGAATTTGTAAAGGTACATGGGTGAGTAGATCCTCATATGGTCTATTTATATTCTGATCATATCAAATAATGAGCTAAATGGTCCTATTTATAGGAATTATTATAACTCCATGTAAAGGAGGTCATCTTCTAATGTTTTTTTGCATATTTTTCTCTCATGGACTCTCATGTAGGTACTTACCACTCATGTTGGGCCATGGAGTATGGGATTGTTGGAACCTCTTAGCATGTAGGTGGGGTTTTCATGATATTTACATGAGAGAGTTATTTCACTCTCCATTTTCCTCTACTACTTGAGGTATTTTCCCCATTATCATTTAATCCCAGTTTAAAAGGTATTTTCAAAATATGTATTACAATATTCATATAAAATAATGTAATATATATGTATGAAATTATCATATCACCTATGTTTGGGTATGAAGGATATGTTTTTTGTTTATGTCTATTTATTTCTTCAAACATACCTTGTATAAATGATTTAGTTCCATATTATTTTTAATAATTCATCTAACAGTGCTCAGCCTATAAGGATATAAATTTCCTTATTATTATTACTCCCAGGATGTTGTACCTATATGTTATTATTTGTGTAATACCAATACCAACCTCATATGTTCTTACAAGGACATATTATTCTTTATATCTTAATGGAATAGTTATGATGTCCTTCATACTCTCATTTATAATGGTCAACATCTTCACATTCTCCTGAATGGTGTTAGGAAATAATATATAAAACTCTTATCCTAGAATGATAAATTTTAAAAAAATAAAAATATTCAATAATAATAATAATTAATTTTTTATAATATTATCACTTACTTTTTTATGGATCCATAAGAGACATTTCCTTTTGTGTTATCTTCTATATTATTAATTTAGTATGGAGAGGGGGGAGATAGAGGCCCAAACTAAACCTCTTGAAATCCAATACTAGATGTATCAATTATTTCATCAAAAATATCAATTATCATTTTCTCCTATAGTAAAAAATACACTCAATGTGATATATTATGAGCGTATATATTCTATTACTCAATCTATTTTTGAAATATTCTTAAGGCCAATTACATAGGAATAAATGAATAATCCATCATGTAATTGAAAAATAAGATCACAAATCTATTTTTTACACAATAATTTTAATACTAGGAAGGTTTCCTCCAGTTAATCAATTATAGACATCTTTTGTGTACTATTATATAAAAACCTATATATGGGGAATGAGTTTACTTTATCTTTCTCCAACAAAAAAGTAAAAAATAATGAGTTTTGATTTCAGTGGTCTCTAGTAATTACCAAATAAGATAAGAACTTTTTATTAATTTATTTTTTATAATAAATTATGTATTTAATCTATAATTTAATTTGTTTTATATAATTCATATGAAATATAAAAATTATTACCAATTAAAAAAATTAACCCAGATGAGATATTTTACCATTGAAGACCTATACATATAATCTTTCACAATCAGGTTTATCCTCATAAAATCTAAAAAATGAAATACTAATTTTACAATGCAACAAAATGTCTATATAAATCCTTAAACACTTTGAATTTATCAAACATAGGTTATTATTATCATCAAATTCAAATTTCAACCACATATTTACATGAGAAAGTTTACTTTTATAGAAAATTTGTAATCTCGTATCTACATACTCTTTGTGTAATATTCTTTGTAGAAAAATAAGACTCCACCATATTATCCTCACTAGTAGTACTGTGAATAATTTTTAGAATCACAATTTTAATTTCATGAAATTATTTACTTATTAAAGACATATAAACATGGAAAAGTTTACACATGACTTGATGTATTTTCCTCTTCTTCCATATACATCATTTAAATATTTTTATGTAGTGAAATTATATATACTTATTTTATTAGAATATAATTATTATTATAATTTAAAATTTTAATAAAATTATGAACATTACATCTACATTGATAACTAATATATCCTAAAAAATTAATATATAAAAAAGACTATATAAAAAATAAAAATAAAATATTGATGTTAGGATTCTTTAATAAAAATATATATAACTAAAACTGATGAATATAAAATATTACATAAAATTGATGAAAATGATAAGAATTTATATATGCAAACATCAATGTTCCAAAAAATAATATTATTAAATATAAAAGATAAAAAATGATGGTAGGATTTTTTTAATAAACAATGACTACAAAAAAACGTAATAATATAAAAAGTATTTAAAATATTGAATAAATGATCAACACACACAGACACACACAGACACACACACACACACACATATATATATATATATTTAAATATCCATGATAAAAACATTGTTTTTACATGTGTAAATTTTATAAAAATAAATAATGATGCTATAATTATTTAATAAAAAATATTTAACAAAAAATATATTACACAAAAATAAAGAGAGTAATTTTTTTTCCTATATCACTTCTATTAAATGTTTTCATATATCGAGAAATATTCCTACATAATAACTATTATTATAATTAGTTAATCATAAATTGGATGAATAAATCTCCCAAAAGTCCATAATATCTTCCACAACCTCATCAGCCAAATAAATTTTACCACTTAAAAAACAATTAACTAAAGATCCTTTGATTGGTCAATTAAATAAAATATATACTTTGTATTCATAATCATGGTAAATGGTTAATCCTTCAAACTAAATCATTTCAAATCGGTAGGATTAAATACATAAAAATCCTGGATCACAACAACTTTACTGTCTACTAAGTTACACTTAAACAACATTTCCCAAAATTTATTATAATAAATTTCCCTTATATCCTAAAAACCATCAAAATATATTAATTTTGTAATACTTTGGTGTTTATATTTTTTACTCGACATATTCATTGCTTCATTGATGATTATAATTCTACTATTTTTTATGATACTCTTATTTTAAAAATATTTTGTGTTAAATGGATCAAAATTAATGTTAAAACTAGACCATGTAAATACCTAAAATATATTTCTATAGATAAAAATTTCATGGTTCTTAATTTATATGAATAATTTTTAACATTATCAATAATACATGAAAAAATGTTTTTTTACACTCATTAATCTATTAGTTTTCAATTTTTGGATATTACACCTACAATCTAGCAATATGTGAGGGTATATATAGTATAACTTCAAATGTGTAGTTAAAAATATATAAATTCTCTTGTATATCTATATAACATTCAATTGACTTTATTTTTAATTCATGGACCCCCTTAACATTATAAATGTCTACAAGATGATATGGTATTGGGATGCCATCTTTCTTCACATCATAAAAGTAGTTAGTAAAAAACTCAACCACCTCCTCTAATATATATTCCTGAGGAACTGAGGCTTCAATTCATTGTGTATTTTTAACATATCCCTATAAAATTTTAATATAAGATTCAAAAGGATACATCCAACAAAAAATATAGGCCTTCTATCCTTATCTTTATCAAAAAATGAATTACTAAATGAAACATTATATAAAAAAATTGTGGAAAATACATATTGAGTTGATGTAGTATGAGATGAAATTATTCTATAAAATAGATAAAAAATTTGTTTCCTGAACTATTCTAACAATTTAATTGAGAAATTAACAATACCCGATGATATAATTTTTAACATGAATCCACCAAATGACACATAATGAAATTTTTAGTAGTTTTCACATAAAAAATAGTGATGATATTATATCCCTTTTATCATCAAATCATTCATTACACTAAATTTATTACATTCTAATAATTCCCACTAGTTAAATTAATACATTATAGACATTTACATAAACTAATATTGTTACACTTTCTTGATATGTGTCATGGGGAGGATAAATATGTTGTTTTTCTTTTATAGTGGTATATAATTCCAATTAGATTCCCATTGATATTAAATTTAATATTACATTCAATCCATTTTTTATCTTCCCATTTATCACTAGCAAATCATTGATAAAATTGTCACACATTTTTTTTGAACATGATCAAAATTTTGTTATATTTAACATTAAAAGTATCTAATAAGTTAAATCAAATAAGATATAACATTTCCTTCATTTCATTCATTGATGACTAAATATTTCTGTATTCCCAAATAGGAAATCAATGTATTTCACCATATTGTAATATTATTCCATTAAAAAGGTTTTGGCTGAGAATAAATCCCTTGAAAACTATTAAAGTAATTTTTAAATATTTTTTAATGGTGATCCATTTTAAATAATATCCAATGGACCATGTAATTGTTCATTCTCTTATTTTATAATTTTAAAAATGACATTCCTTCTTTGAAAATTGGATAAAGATTCTATAAGGACCCCTATCCTCTTGATTTATTACTTTTTTAGTTTTGGATGTCAAAAGTTCTTCATTACAGTATTTAGAATGTTTCATGTTTGTTGGAGGTACCACAGAGGTACTGTAGGAAAATCATATCCGGAAAGGGTAACATGATTTGAATTGGTGGATCTTGGATTGTACAGATGGAATGTTTCATTGAATGTATTTATGATGAGGAGGAGACCATGAAATAGGTTCACATTATGACATGTGGATTTCAGATGTGTAATTAATTCAACCCTAAGGAATTTAATTGTTAGTATAATTGTTTAAGCTAACCCATGAATTTAACATTGTGAATGGAATAAATGATGTTAAGATGATAAGATCCAAGAAAATTTATAACCACTATAGTAAATTTATTTTCATTCTTCCCCAAAACATTTTATATATCATTCTAGATGAACCGATGGAATTCCTAAGGGACCATATATCCCTCTTCTCCCTTACATCTATCCGTTGGATACTCTGGTTATACGTTGGTGATCTATAATGAACTATTCTCCCTTACCAATGTTTTTTCATCAGTTCAACATCATCAATCCACTCTGGTGGTGTGTTTTTGGTTTGGGATGTGATTTGGGTTGTTTTTTCACAACTTATTGATGTGTTCTTGTAATATCCCTTGGTTTTCCATGTGGTTATTGATTTTTGGAATTTCTTTTCCGTCATGTGGTGTTTAGTGTGATCAAAAAGCTTTTTTGAGGCTCAAAATTCCTCATTTCTCACTCTTCTATCATTTAGGAGGGGTTTTCAGTTTAATATCTCTAGGGTATGGTTTTAAAATCATTATTAAGTATAATTAATTTGATAATTAATATGTATGGGGGAAAGGGAGAATTATTATCTTGATTTTATAGTTGTGATTTTATTGTGATATCATGATTTATGGGTTAAAATACCTGTTGAAAATCATAGTTCATGGGAGCCTCCTCTTACATTATAGTTGTGATATAGAATCTTTATTTCATGTTGTCACGATATGATCCCAAAATGGTAATTGGATAAGCATGTAACGTTTTCTAACTAAAATGGTACCCTTTTATTATAGATTGTGTGGTAAAACCCCTAAAATAATTTGAAATGTAATAAAATCCCCATTGTTGAAGGCATAAAATTTTTGTTGATGGGTTGTGTCGGGATGTGTAGACCTACAGTGTGGTGATGATGTTCAGTTGTGGTTTGGTGGGGAATGTTTGGAAATTGGGTGAGATGTGGTTATGGATTTGGTGTGGTGACCATGTGGTTGATTATAATTTCTTTTCGGGTAGTGATGTGAGGGTTTTTTTGTTTGTTATCTTCTGATAATGAGGTGATAATTTTATTTCAATTATTTTGGGTGGAATGGTAATGGAATAATTAGATGTGGAATTTGGGTAGTGATGTGATGTTTTTTTTGGACATGATTTCGGGGTGACGAGGTTATGGTTTATTTACATGCATTAGGGGAAACAAGGTGATAGTTAGTTTTTCTATTCCTATGGGCAGTGATTTTTGGGTTTAATGGGAACGATGAACTATTTTTCATGTAGGGTTGCATTGTGCAAGAAACTCAGGAACTGATGGAATTATTTTTTAATAATTTTTGAAATGGTTGGGGTATTGTTTGGTTAATGGGATGAAATTTTTTAATGATAAAATAATTTATGGGGAATGAGGTTAAATGTGGTTGTTTCTTAATAATGAAATGATTGTTCTAGAGAAAAAAATTGGTTAAAATCTGAAATTTGTCATTTGGATCATGTGGAGTTATGCATTTAGAGGTGGTATCCAATGTGGGGATGTTTGTAGTTGGTCAAAATTTGTTTTTGAACCCATAGGTTGGGATTCTGTGTGGCCATATGAATATACTTGTATATTCCTTTTGATTCAAATACACACCCCACCTGTGTTGATCACTATGTCTTGAAACCCATATCTTCAAATGTGGGATGTTTTCCACAACACCCTGATGATGAGGATGACTTGCTGGATACCCAAATTTTTTCTATCACTCTTATGTTTGAGTAGATATGCATATGCTATGGTGGTCAGAGGTCTATTATAGCACAAGTTGATGGAATAAGAGTTTTTGGGTGATTTATGATGTTACTGTTTTATGTGGTAGTGGCCTAGGTGTTTTCATGTGATATGTGATATGAATGTACTATAGGGAAACTTATGGTGGGGGTCATGAATGGTAGGAGGATTTAATGAGGTTGATTTCCTTCATGTTAATGATACCCTAAAATGTTGGTTATGTACGTGGTTGTGATTTAACGACCCAACTATTTTCAGGTGAGTTATGATGTGATCATGTTGTTGGGAGGTGGCCCAGGTGTATGTATGCATGATTTGGTGTGACTATGTAGTAAGGCCACAATATTTGTTATTCAGAAGATGTTAGATCACCATGATGTACAAAATTGTGGTGTGAGAGTGGAAAATCAATGGTAAAGTGTTTTGAGACAACCGTTATAGATATTCTTTTAATAATATCATTATACATTGGATGCATTATTTTTTTATTTCGATTTTGTGAGTGGTTCATTGGTATGATACTTTCTCATGATCATAAGAGAGTTGGGATTTCCTACATAGTATACTTGTATTCTCACTAAATATATACAAACTGATTTTCATGTTTTAGAAGGATTACGTGAATCATGCTAGTCAATACTTGCAATGATATTTTTAGTAAGTTGGTGTGTTCATGATTTAGATTTTCGTTTTTTGTATTCATATTTGGTGACCATTATATTTGTTTGAGTAATTATACATGAATTGTGGGATTTTTTTTATTTCTTTTATATTATATCATGGGGTATCGTGTGGATGATTTAGGTTATCTCCCAGTTCTACTATATTATAATGGGTAATGCCTCTGATTTCATAGTCTTTTAATACCCCTGGTACTAGTCCCCCACTTGGGGCGAACATGATGTGGGACTCGGGGGTCATTATCTCTCTCCCCACATTGTCGAAAATTTTCTAGGAGAGGCTCATGAAATATTGGAATTAGAGGTGATTGTCGGGACATATGATGGATTTTGGAGTAAGTTATAGTGATGATTGTATGGGTTAGTATGAAAATAGTTCTGGTGGACCTCGATTCAAGAAGTAGGCTTTGAAGACCATCTAGGACCTAATATTCTTAGGCCTCTCATGGCCTAGTGTGCAGAATCTATGATTATTGAATGACAATGTGTTGAAGAACAATTTGTAGTGTTGAGACGAAGGATACATTTATTCATCCTAATGACTTATGTTCCACCGTTAGTAGGGTTGTCTTCCCAAGGTTAAAGTGAATAGTGTTTATTACAATTAAACTAAATAATATTATATACTACATGGTATTAGTAAATATTCGTTTACTATTTCATAAATGGCATATAGATGTTTTATGTATATGGAATAGGCAATTTAGGTTCAGCAGGATAGTAATTTTAATCAACAAAGGGATTATCTGGTTGAAGAGGAGGATTACTAGTAGTGGGAATTATGTACTTTATATCATAATTATTTCGATAAGTAAGAGGTAAAGTGTTTTGGATGTAGTTATAGAGACATGTATAGTAGATAGAGAGATCTCTTTTGGGTTTATATTATCTCAATTGGATATTGGGTCCATTTGGTTCTGATTCAGATGTGGGGAGTAGTGCATAAATTGTGGAAATTGTATCTAGTGAATGGAAGAAGGAAGATTTTCCATTGGTCTGCATTCAGAAAGAGTTCCGAGAAGATATCATTTCATCGAATAGGTAGGTAGTGAGGTTGAAGGAACATATTTCTATTTAAAAGGGGAGTATATCAATGTGGGAGTTGGGAATCATTTTCATGGACCTTTAGTGTTTTATAAAAGATCTTTTTACATATGAGGAGTCTCATGTGAGATTTATAATGAAGGCACATCATCCTTCAATCCAATACGATATTACTCCTTCTACATTTCCATCATATCTTCTAGTTCAGAAGAAGGCGTAGGTGATCAGTTGGATTCACTCATGATAAGTTTTTCTATGAGATGGGAATAACTAGGGTTCAATATGGAATAGGGTTTTTGGTGGAAGGTATCAGGCACTAGAACCATAGAGGTTTATGTTAGTGGAGACTCTTCCTCAGAATTATAAATTCTGTTCTTTTTATGGCAAGTATATTCCATGATTTTTTAGAGATATATGGATAGAGTTTTTTATAAATGGGGTTCAGGGCCATTGGAAAATCTATGTACTAGTGTTTCCTTGAACACACTTTGGTGGAAAAAGATATGATTACTATTAGCTTCAAAATCAGCTTTTATTAAGGTCATTTCAGTAAACGTGGCCTTATGATTATGATCCACTATGGTTAGACGGAGCAGGTTGAGTCCTATCTAAGGATAGTCCTCATGTTTAGGTATCACAACCCAATAATGGTCGTGGTGGTGGATGTCAGAAGAGTGGTAGAGGAGATGGGAATAGTATGTTACACACATTGGAGGAAACAGTGACAGAGGGGCTAGATGTCATTCAATGTGTGCTATGTTTTTATTCAATAATTATTTTTTTCATTAATTTATTAAGGACATTAAAAATATGTTTTCACCCTCTCAATACTATTCTCTCGGTCTAGGTGTCAAGTGTCTTCTTGTGCCCATAGTGTTTACTATTGAAGTCTGTGGCATGACCTGATTTTTTGATGTTTGGGAGGGGTGTAGACTAATGATGGGTCCAAACCAATCCCAAGGGGATATTTTATTACTAGAAATGCTTCAAAATTATTTAATTCTAGAAATCTATTTGTTTTATTCCATACATTCTGTTATTAACTACATTTTGAGAAAATTCATGTTCTTAGATTTGGATTATCCGCATGTAGTTTTTGCTACTGAGAGAGATTATTCGGTGTGTAGTCGAAATGTGGATCCCATTAATCATTTGATGTATAAACTATCATTATATTTAGTATTAGATAGTATGGCAGAGGTTACCAATGTTTTGGGGGGAATTTCTATATTATTTTCCTAATGAGGTCGTGATGCTACACCATCGATTTGATATTTAGTATACAACAGACATGAAGCCTAATGATTATTTGATGTAGATTTATTTTTATTCAATGGAACCTTATGATATTAGGAGATGAGTATTATAGAATATTACATGATTTAAATGGGTTTATCAAGGCCAATGTGTCACTGTGGGGTGCTCTAGTTTTTTTCTCCACGAAGACAGATTGGATTCTAAGGTTGTGTATACACTATTAGTGGTTGAATCAGGTAATTGTCAAAAACCATTACACTAAATTGAGGATATCTGATATTTTTGAATACCTATGATATTATATTTGTTTTTCAATTATTGACCTGCCATCTAGATATCCCTATATGAAGAAAACATTGTGTGATATCCCAAAGACTACCTTCACATATAAGTATCAACAATTCGAGTTTTTAGTCATTTTGTTCAGGGTCATGAACACACCCACTGTGTTTATGTGACTCCTACAATCCATGTTTCATGAATTCATGGACCAGTTCATAGTCATGTCCTTTTTTGACATAATGAACTATTCAAAGTTATTGGAGGGGCATGCCAATCACTTGAGATCTATCTTGCATGTTCTTCGACCCCACCAGATATTTGGAAAAAATTTCAAGTGTATTTTTTTTATAATGGAGGAGTATTTCCTCGGGCATGTGGTGTCTCAGTAGGGTGTGGATGTGGACAAATTTATAGTAGATGTGGTTTTTTCTTAGGAATCACCAAATAATGTGGTAGAGGATCATATATTTCATCATCTTTTAGGAAATTATATTAGGATTCTGACTAATTTCTCATGAGTTGTAACCCCCATGAATGTATTAAACTGGATGGACCATAGTTTATTGTGGACTCCTTAACTCTAGGATGGGCTCAATTACATAACTGGGATCATGGTCAGTTCTCAAATGATTTATTTTCCAATCGAGGTTATGATTTTTGAGGTGTTTTGTGATGATTCCCATTAATGATTTGAATGTGTGTTGATGCAGTAGAGGGAAATTATCTCTTAAGGGTCTAGGAATTTGTATCACATGATAATAACTATGACCCACATGATCTATATCTAGTATCTATTCTGTTTTTATTGATGTAGTGACAGTATTACCTCAATAGGGAGAACATTTTGGTCTTCATATAAAATAAGAGTTTGAGGTAAATATTTTCTCAGGGTGATCGATATTTCTAGAAATGAAGGTGGATATAATTTTATTGGGATTATTTTTTTAATATATCCTAAACCATTGAAAAATGTAACGTTTTGGAAACTTTTTTGAGAAAGATTTCATGGAAGGATGTATTTAAGAGTTTGGGTATTCATGGATAGAAATGGTGGAGTTAGTATCCTTGCATCTAGATTCAAGGCTATTGATGGTAGAGGATGTTTTATTTGGATAAAGATGAAATATTATATAATTTAGTAGGTGGATGAGTCTTAGTGTGGATAATGAGAGTCAGATGTGATGTGTGATTGTGTTGGGTATTGTGATACTCTATAGGGATGGACAGAGGATGGTTGGAACAAGATGTTGTTTCATGGGAGGCTCTTTATTTACTTATATATTCACCAGGGACTCCTTACTAAGTTTCTTATCTCACCTTTTGTGGTACACACAAGACTATCCATGATTTCCAATCTATTGAGAATGATTTTTGGTGGCTCGGTATGAGAGGTGAAGTAGATGAGATTGTGGCGTGGTTATTGGTTGTCTAGTAGGTGACAGATAAGCATCATGTTCTTAGCAGGTTTTTCTATCCCTTGGTTGTTTTTAATAAGAAATGGGATTAAATGTTGATTCATTGAATTATAGGGTTACTTTGATCTTTTGTATTTCATGATTCTATTTGTTAAATCATTGATGGAATGAAAAAAATTGACCACTTATTAGTGATTAAAGAGTTGTGCATAGTGGATGTTTTGTTAATAGGTATTTGGGTGAGGTGGTGTAGTTTTATGGAGTTAGAGGGTCCATTCTATTTGATCATGACACAAAGTTTTCATCGTCTGTATAGGTGTTATACATGTATGTTCTTTGAACTCAGTTATACATCGTCACTACATTCCACCTTCAGATAGATGAGCAGACAAGAAAGACTATCTAAATGTCGGAGGATATGTTACTGGTCTGTATCATAGACATTTGAAAATCATTAGAACAACACATACCTTTGTTTGTGATTTCATAGTACTGTATTTATCATGTTTCCACTAGTATGGTTCTTTTTGATGTATTTTATGAGAATCCATGATGCTCTCTATTGGGAAGGATAATAGTTACGGAGGTAACTGTTCTTGGTCTCGATGTGGGAAGAGCATGACATAAAGGGTTTAGTGGGTTCGAGAAAGGATGACAATAGGAGGAGACCCATGGAGTATGAAGATATACACCTTGTGTTCATGAAGGTTTCCCCTTGACATGGGAAGTAGAGGTTTGGTAAGGGGAGTAAGATTCCTCCAATTTATGATGGGCCCTTTGAGGTGCTGGGGTGAGTTGGTGAGGTGGTTTATTAGTTGGTGTTTTAACCATGACATGAGAGGATTACAGAAATACTCTATATCTCTTATATTCATCAATATCTTAACAATTAATCCATTTTCATTGATTGGGGAGAGATGTATATATTTGATATAGGAATGTTCAGGGAAAAACTAGTGGAGATTGATGATAACCGAGAGAAGGTATTTCATGGATAGAAAGTTCCTATGGTTAGTGTGTTGTGGAGGTATGGTGGACCAGAGCAGAGCACGTTCGAGCGATATATGTAAATGAAATCATAGTAATTGGGGCTATTTTGAGTTTTTATCTTTGTATTTCTTGTGATGGGATGTATGAATGCTTATATGATATGATATTTTTTATATTGTTAATGCATGATTTGCGATTATGTTCTGATATATGAAGAGGGGAGGACCTGATCCCTAATAAAGAAACATTATACTATTATGTGATTAAACCCTCTTGGGTGATGTATGTGATGGATTAATTAAAGATAATGAATTGCATAATTGAAATTGAAGGAGTAAAGGGGGAATTATTTTCATTCTTTTATAGATTTGATATTATTGTGATGTTTTGATTATATGGGTTGATGTAACCACTAAAAATCATGTCTATTGGTGCCCTTTTATTGACCATTTATTGTAACATTGAAACATTATTGAATTTTTGTTGATATCACTCCAAAAGGGAAATTTTTTAACATCTTATATTTTCGTTATACAAATGGTTTCCAATGGTTTTTGGCTTATATGATCACACACCTAAATTAAATTTAAATGTGATAAAATACCATTTGTTTAATCTATAAAATGGCCATTGATGTGTTGTTCTATGATGTGCGGTCATAATGTGGGTTGGTGATGTGTGGTTGTTGTGTGGTTGGGGAACGTGTAGTCTATGGGTGAGATGAAACTATGATTCTGGGGCTAATACTATGGTTATGTGAATATTCTTTAGGGATGGAGAGGTGATGGTTTTCATTTCCATGAATTCAGTATAGAGAGGTTCTTGTTGTATGGATGAGATTTGGGGTGCTATGGAGATTGTTTGTTTCTATGTGATTTTGTGGAGGTGATTTGATAGTTTATTCGGCCATGATTTGGGAGTGAAGTGGTGACGGTATGTTTGGCCAAGCTTCTGGTGCAGCGATATGACAATTTATTTAGTTGTTCTTATGGGACTGCGATAAGATGGTTTGATAGGAATGATGTTCTTCTTGTGATGTTTGGTGATATTTTTGTAGAATCCCATTCAATGACGTAATAATTGTTCATTAATGATTGAGATGGGTGTGTTTTGGATTGGTTAATTGGATGGAAATGTCTAAATGAACAAATAAATGATGGGCTATTTTGTTAAAGGTATTTTTTGATTAAAAATCTAACAAATTGGGTGGATAATATAATAGGTTGTAAATGTGAAGTATGGAATGTGGATTTTGTGGGGATATGAATTTAGAGGTGGCTGTAAATGTTGGGAAGTTGTGAGTTGGTTTGTGTTTAGATGTGAACCTACAAGTTGGGATGTTGTATAGATATAGTTATATACTTGTATATTACTTTTGTTTTTTATAAGAACCACACCTACATCGAGAACTATATTATGACACCCTTATTTTCACATGGGGTGTTTTTTTCAACATCCCAGTGATTATGATATATGGCTAGTTACCCACTCTATCTCAATCTCTCTTCCTTATATGTAGATATGCATAAGTTATTAAGTCTAATGGTTTTTTTAGTGATGTATGTGATGACCCCTATGATTTCAAGTGAGATGTAATGTGATGATGTTTTGGGTCGGTGGTCTAGGTACTTTCATGTGACTTGTGATATGACCATACAATGGGGTGCCTTATAATGTGGGGCATTCATGGTAAGAGGGAAGAATGAGGATGATGTCATTCATGTTCAAAATATCTTACTAATTTGTTTTTTGAATTATGTTTTTATGTGATGTTCTAGGTGTTTTTAGGTTAGATGTGATTTGACCATGTTGTGGGGTGGTGGTATTTGTTATTCGTATGATATGGGACGACCATGTCTCTATATGATGCTGGCATCATCACCTATCTCCTCACATTGTTGTTCTTTTAGAGGGAGGGAGTCATTTCACATTATGTCCCTTAACAATATATCTATATAATATTCCCTATGACAAAAGTCAATTTATAGTAAACATTAACATAACATGAAAAAGAAAACTCTATTTCTTGTATAGATCCAGAATTTGACACCTACTTCTCAAAGAAGTTTCAAATCATAAATTAATGGGGATACATAAACCATTAATATCATTTCAATACTGTCTTGGTGTATATGTCAACATGATCACTATGGAATATTTTTTATTTATACATATATATTGGTGTACATGTCGTATAAAAACAATAAAAATTATCATGAACTAGGTTACTTAATTATGTTTTTATATGGATTCAATCTAGCAGTGAATAGTCCCATTGAAATATTTATAACATCATTTATGAAAACATGACATTTTTCATGAAATATCCTCCTTTTTATGAATCCGAAAGATGGAATAGGTTTCCATCAAATAATTGTTCATTTTTATTTCACCTCAGTACCATTGCATCAAATTTAATTTTCAAATAAATCTCATCAAATGATTAATTAAAATAAGATAATATAATTAAATAGTATAATGTTTATCACACATATTTGAGAATGAATCATCGTTCGATATAGCCTCCATTTTATATGGTGATATCTTATATTTAACATATTTTATTAAATTAGCCTATTAAATTTATATAAAACACATAATATTTTTGGAAAAAATTAATTTTTCTATACCCTAGGGCACTTGGAAATGATTTTTTATATCATAATTTTAATATGGAATAACTTTTCAATTTAGATATGTCTATTTTGAAAGATCAATAGATTCAATATTTTTTCACTCCATTAATTCATTAATTTTATGATATATAACCATAGCATAGTTGATGTGACTATAAATTTAGTATAACTTGAGAATATTATTTCTTCATAATCAATATATGATCGTTCAATAGATAACATTTTTTATATGGTTTCAAAGAGTAATTAATAAATTAATTCATCAAGATGGACCGCTGTCTCAACCTAAATATCTTCATAAATATTATATATTATCCTTTTTGTTATTTCACTAATAGTGATAGAATATGTATAATTGAAATATTAATAATCATATGGTGTTGGATTTCTCTAAAACATAGTTTTATAATATTCAAACAATTCACACCGGTACAGAAAAAACATGTCTAAAGTTTCAAGATTCCAATTATAAAATTCTATGAAATCGCTATCTCCTTTTTCATATTCATTACTAGTTTATCATTCATTTATATAATTATGGTGAATTAATTAACAAATACCTGAATAAAATGTATGTATAAATAAAATCATATAAACATATATATATTAGATAAATTTAAAACATATAAACATATATAAATAAATAAGTACATATATTTATGAATACAATATAAAAAATATGAATTGAAAAAATAAATATTTAATATGAACATTAATACAAAATATATATTAGTACAATATAATGAATGACTTCAATTTAAAAATCCAAAAAATCATTAATCTTCAAAAAAAACAAAATATATGTTTATATCAGACAAAAAAGATTTAGGTAGCCAATTATAGAGGAAGAGAGGAAATAAAGAAGTTATAAAACTTTATACTGAACAAAATAATGTCCAAGAATGTTCATTAATTAGTAAATGAATACAATTTATAAAACTCATACTTATAATAAATATTATTTAAGAATAAAATAAAAATTTGAACTTGAAAAAAATATAGAATAAGAAAGTATATTAATGAATAATTGAGTAAAAATAGTTGATAAACTTTTTATTTTATTATTTAATTTTGGGCCACGGTTAAAAAATAAGATTACTGACAATAATGGTGGAACTCAAATGATATACAGAGAATGAGTCAGAGGCCACAAAAATTTTGAAATGAGTGATGGATGTGTAATAAAAAAAGTGGAATGTGTTTGGAGGATAAACAAAGTAGAAAGATGAATATGGATGAATGGATAGAAGATATAAAGTTTAAGGCATGTTTATATTAGCTTTTAGAATATCATGTATCATCACAATGAGGGGAACAGTAAGCCTAATGTGATATAATTTTCTTAAAAAAACATTAATGTTGGTTTTATAATTATTAATTTTAAAAATGAAATTTAACGTAGGTTGAAATAAAAAATATTGTGAAAACTTCAACTTTTAGTTTCTTCACTTTAGTAATTAGTTTAAATAATCTTAAAACCCTATTGGTTAAGGAATTTAGCAATGTTATGAGTATAAATTATTTTAAATCTCTAATTATTGGGATTTCCAAATATATTATTAAAATAATCGATGATAATAGTTGATTATCAAAGTTTTAATGTTCATTACAAAAAATAATGATAGAGTCATTGAAAAATCTATTTTTTATATCAGTGTTATACTCAACCCTACATGAACTCCTTTCCCATATATGATGTGTTTGTTAAAATGATGCACATTTTCATAATTATTTTTGGATTGTGCGATATTGGGGGTGTAGGTGTGTAATAGAGCGTGTATTTGATAGTTATTGGTTGTAGTCAAATAATTATATTGTGTGGAAGTACCGATCCTAGTTGTTCATGATTGGTATTTTGCAAGGGATGTTACCTAATAAATTATACATAGTTTGTTATACATTTCATTGTTATAAAATATTGACAATGTCTCTTGAAAGCTATAAAACAATATATTTTTTCAAGATTTCATTGTTATATTTTATAATAGACACATGTTTTTGTGTAGGTTATGTAGTATATGACATCATATATATTTGATAGGATATCTTTGGTCTATTCAACATTCCATATCATATTAATGAAGGTGTTTAGTTGTAATTCACACCATATTACAAGCCCATCTGAGGTTTATATGGCTCATGTTTTGTCATATTATTATAATTATGATATATATTATAAAAAATAACATTTTTTCATGGAAATGCATGCAGTAATTCCAAAACTATTAATGAAAAATTTAATATCCATAAAAATATCAATTTAATTAAAATTATTAGTCATGGATTTCTTTCCCATCACTATAAGTTATCCTCATTGATATTATTTGTGAATAATATTTTATTCATTGAAAATATACCATAACAGATAACTATTAATCATTTTTATTAAGCTATGTTTTAGTGCCATACTATTTTTGAAAATAACGCATTCTGGAAAAGAATGTTGTTCTTCAAAAATGATGCGTCAAGAAAGTATCTATTTGAAATGTGTTGAGTATACCAGCCACATCATGGATCACAGTCATTATTTTTTTAATTTTTTTTAATATATTTTTTAAAAAAACATTCACTAGAATGCATCCAAATGGTATATAATGAATATGTGTTACATTATACCATATAAAAAGTTGTTTTAAAATTTATTATTATCTAAAACGATTATATCTCATATAATATATTTGGATTGTTCTTTTATTTATAGAATCTATTTTAATGATTAATTTATATTATTTATATATATTATGATCCTCAAATTGATTTCGTTCAATTTTCTAAGCTACTTCTGATGGTTTTAAATCCAGTGATATACTAGTTACATTCTAGGAATGAAATAATGATTTATTTTTGTTTACCCAAGATTGGGTTTTTTTATTTTAGTAATGAACTTGAAAAAATGGTTTACTATAATATATAGATATTAGGTGTTGTATTTTTATTGGAATATTTCATTTTATTGATTATTCATATATTAATGGTTGGATTTTGGGTCAAAATTATCACTCGCTTAGGAGCATATGCTCTTTCTAGAAATGTGAGTGTGGGTACCAATCATATAATACCCTCCATTGTTAATTTTTTTCTTGTCATATGACTATAATTCTTTACATTAATGGTTTACATGTATTCTATTCATGATATCCATTTACAAATATATGGATAATTTTTTTATCTATCAGTAAGTAATGCACATCATGAGATATATAAGTTGTTATACATTAATTTGTATGGAACATACTAATTTGGATAAATAAATAATAATCAATACCAAATCAATATAATTATACATACATATGGTGACTACATGAGATGAATGGATTTTATGAGAATAAATAATTATTTATCGTATGAAGGAGATGATTTTTTCAATGGTGAGTCATTGAAATCCCTATAAATACATAGTATATGATTCATTCCTAATCGAACAAATGTAACAATCTTGATTACCTAAATGAGTTGATTCATGCTAATCATTGGTGCTAGTGGAAGAATTTCTAAAAAAAATGAAGGATGTCGATAACTCTAAAGGTTATGTAATTTTGTCATATTATTTACTTTGGGTTAAAAATAATTCAGAAACCCTAAAAGACATAACAATAGCGTAATATAGTATATTCTAACCATATTATGGGTTTGGAAAATAGGTTATCCAATTTTTAAGATTATCAATAATGAAAACTAAAAATTGAATAAAATTTTGAAATCGACCCACTAATATATATGTGAATGATATGTCCATCTTCATAGAGGGAGAACATTAAAAAAGGTCCATGTTTTATTGATATAAAACATGATACTCACCCAAATATATATCATGTTATATATTATGTTATGCATTAGAAATATTATATTTTTATTTTTTATATATTAAATATAATTATTAATTAATTTTTATTTAATGTTGATAATTGTTCTCAAGAAGAAGTATTTAGGGTGTACAAATATTAATGTTATAGAAATAGATATCATTAATTCTGAAACATGGGTATTCAATAACAAGTGTGTATCTCAGATTTATGTTTATAAATAGTCACATAAAAATAAAACAGAACAGACAAATAAAGAATTATATCCACGGGTTAAAAAATTGATAGAGTTCTCATATCAGAAGCCAACATAAGTGTCATATGTCTATATTGTGTTTTAATTTTACAATTATGAAACTATTACTATTTTATAATGGTAATGAGAAATTGTATTTCTATATAGTTTTTTGGAAAAATATATATTTTCATTATTGATTAAGAACATTAATTTTTCTATATAAATAAAAAAAATTATGGAATTTGGAATATAATGAATGGTTTATATATTCATGATATGGATAATATGATTTATATCACTCAATATAATAATTATATTGTTGATTATTACATCACTTATATTTTTCATTTATTTAATTGTATCCAGAGACACATTAAATCTAGATTTTTATAATCTATCAATTCTGAATCATTGGATTTATGTAAATCTTGTTTAATAGTAAAAATGAAAAAAATAACTTTTAATTGAAGATATGAAGTTCCACGTTGTAAATAGGTTCTTATATGTAGTTACATATGTTAATCATCAAATTATGGTTTTTTCTTTAGTTTATAAATTCCTTAATCATCATGATAAATATACGAGAGAGAATATCACTCAAAATAATATCTTATCAAACCCAATCCATATTGACACTGAAAATGAATAAAAGCATCATGTTGTATATACTGTATTGTTTGAGAAATAAATAAAAAAATCGTTGAAGTGTCAATTTTAAAAGAAAATAAAAATGATAATAATATTTTATTACCCCATGATGTATCTTGAAAATGATTAAAATGAATAATATTTTTTATTCTATTATAAATAGGTGTAAGAAGTATGATTGATAAAGACACAAGATAAATATATTTCTCACAATACATCTATTGTAGTTGATGTAATGAATTTTTATAATCATCTAAAAATGATAAAATTATTAAACAATATAAGATAGTGAAGGATGTTTTCTATAAGGATTCCAAAAAATTGAAACTATGGGTCTTGTATAATATCTTATCATCCCATATGGCATGTGTAAAAATGTAATATGCATTGAAAAAAATAATGGACATGTAGAAACATTAAAAAAATGTTCTCACCTTAATTATTAATAGAACTAAGAAAACAACCACTGGTTATAAAGATAACAGAGCAATGAATATGATATACATTTAATGGATGAAAGAAAATTTATTTATTGTATCCCATCATTAAAATTTTAAACAAATAGATATTTTCATATAGAATAGTTGTAAATTAAAAAGACATTGTGAAAACTACATAATATGAAATGGAATTGAATAAATGATAATATTTTTCTTTTTAAGTAGATGGAAAACTCATGTTATATAAGAATATAGGTTGAGAAATGATTTTTGAACAAGATATTTTTCAATTTAGACCAAAAGAACCTGAAAATGTTGATATAAAACAATAACATTAGAAATATACATAATATAAAATGAGGATAATTTAAAAAAAATCAATTTTGTTTGAATGAATAATATTATTTTGATCATAAGAATAATTTTATCCATATTTAGTTTACCACATTGTATACTCCCAAAATAATGGCATTGTTAAGCAAAATAATAATGGAATATATCATATAGGCCAAACAATTCTAGTGGAGTACAACACACCTATATAATTTTATAGTAATGATACATGAAAATTATTATATCTACAAAACCATTATTTGTTAAGGCCTCACTCATATATGATCATATATGAGATACAGTACTATAAGAAGGAAAACAAGAATAACTTAAGTGTGTGTGTAAGTATATGTATGATCAAGGTGTAGGGAAAACATAAGGGAAAATTTCATAATTTAAAAAAAAGAAATTTAAAATTATTACATACCCAGTGAAGAATCATTCAATTCATCCATAAGTTTTCAAGAAAAATAATTATGTTTTTTATTTCAATGTATTTTTGGATGTTTCAAACATAAAATATATTTATAACTTATGAAAGATATTAAGTGACTCACAATAGAAATTATGGGGAATAGTCATCACATTTTACAGGTTAAGATGAATTAGAAGATGATCATTAGTATTTTTGTTACACTAGAAATAATGAAAATTATTTAAAACCAATAAGGATGTATATAAACTGAAAAAAGGAATATAGATTCATTTTTTACCTTTGTTTTCAAAAACACACTTAAATATGAATATAAAATCATTTTAAAACACATCTATTTATATTCATTTCCAGAGATTTTTTTATTTATTCATGTTTTAAAACATTAATAATTTAGACATATTTCAGATTATCGAAAATAATTTTTGTTTTAAAACATCTCTTACTTAGTCATGTTCTAAAATATTATAAACTTGGCAATATTTAAAAACATCCCTAATTATCCACATTTTAAAACAATACTAATATAGATACAATGTTTATAACTAGAATTTTGTAAAAAAATTTAAAACATATACACATTTTAAAACATGGATAAAATTATAAATTTTTATTTTTAGTGAGTTTTAAATGCGGAAAAAATAAAATAAAAAATAAAATTTATATATGTATGTGTATATATATATCACCATAAAAAAGTGGTTTTGTAATGGATTATTCGAAGATGTTCTCATAAGTAAAACTAAACAAATAATATCATATATATTTTATATTATATTGGGGTTAATATAAATGTTTGTCAATATTTTTTTATTTTAAAATTTAATATCGATTTTAATTGAACTATTACTAACTATTAAAATATACAAATATACTAATCCCCTACCCCTAATCCACGTGATATCCTCAGATTCCCTCTCTCATTATCCTTCAGTCCCACTCCCTGACGAACATATCGATGGACAGTGATCACCCCTCCCCTAATCCCTTGGCCCCTACCCCCTCTCCATTACTGATGGTGACTGACCCTCCCCCTCTCCCTAATGGTTAATAACCATAAGTCTGACCACTCCGAAAAAGATAATGACCACCCCTCCCCAATCCCTTCGACGAACATCCCTGATGTTAACTCTCCATGATCCCCCTATCCTTGATGACCTTCTCCTTGAGAGAGACTGTCCCCAATCCCAGCACTCCCCAATAGTCTTTTCTCTAACAGTGACATCCCCTCTCTCCACCCTCATAAGTTATCCCCATGAACCTGATACACCGTACTCCTCAACAATGACTCATCATCTCCCCACTAGTCCATGAAGATGATACCAAATAGTGTCCCATATTTACCATTTTATAGAATCCTCTTAGCATTGTTTTGTTAAATTTATATGTTACATGACTATTTTTTCAAAGGATTTTACGTCAAAAACCACTCCGGGTCGACCCTGAACCGGTTACCCAGGCCACTACACGATAAGCCCTGAGAGGCATTCCTGATCCTCCCGAGATGGAGACAATCACCGAGGGAATCAATTAGATTGACAAGGTAATTTATTTTCTCAAAAATAATCTATAACTACATAAGATAATGAAACAGACAACCCAACATATATTTATATAAATATTTAGCTAAACATTAATTTTACATGAAACTAAAAGTACCACTAAACCAAAAAACTCGACCGACCAAACCTTACAACCAACCAAAACCATATAACCCCACTGTTCACCCTCCAATACATCTATTAGATGTCTTTAAAGGCAATCAAACTCAATATGAAACCTACACAATGTCTCAAAACAGAAGAGGACTATAGGTGTGAGTATTAAAACATAGTAGTTGTGCATGATATACTATTCTCAATGCACTCCCATTAAAATAAAATAAAAATCAATTCCATGTTTGTAATAAAATATATAAAACTATGTTTTCCAAACATGGTTTCATGCTATAATCATTATATATTAAAATGGTATCTAGTTTTCATAACCAAGATATGAAAGTAACCAATTTTAAATAGATACAACTTTAAAATAAAAATTGTACTCAAGAGGGACTCTGAAAATAATGTATGCATTTAAATAAATCACACATTATACTGAATTTTTGATCCAAACACACCATATTCTTATTGAGATAACAAAATATCCAATGAGCACCTATCACATGAACTCCGCTAGGCACTAGTTCGTTGTGGTCCCCTGGTACCATGTCTCCAGGTGTAATGTAACCATAAAAAATAATATTTATCATGCACATGATACTAGTAGGGAAAAATACCCCTATCCTAGTAGTCCCCAACATCATCATCATAGTTTATTTAGTGTTTTCAATGTCAATGTTTCTACGAGAAATAGGGGTGAAGCCACTCTGATTCACTAGCATACTAGTACACATCCACCCACCTAGATACATAGGTTTCCCTCTTTGTGATCAAGTTAGTTACACATTCTATAAAATTCCATTTTCATAGTAATAAACATTTTATGCTCATAAATACTCCAAAATGTAGATAAGCATTCTTTTCACCTATTTTATAACATGATAAACTATTTGAAATTTTAAAGAAACCATTTGAAGAGGGAAACAAGGGTTTGCACATAAAATAAATTCAAAATAGAAATTTTATTTCCAAACACCCACCAATACCACAATAAACCATATTTGGCATCCAAAACTACTTTTAATAAATAAATTTCATTAATCACATGGAGAGCTTGCTAGAGTGGTAAAGTCTTAGGAAAATATGCAAGAGGTTAGGGGTTCAAATCTCACCAAATGCATAATTTCATTATATTGCATGGGTATGCATGTGCAAGTGCATGTGCATGGGATGTGCATGCATGGATAAATAAAGTAAATAAAATAATACAAAATAAATAAATAAATAAAATAAATACGAAATAAATAAATAAATAATAAATAAATAAAATAAAATAAATAAATATAATAAATAAATATAATAAATAAATAAAATAAAATAAATAAATAAAATAAACACGAAATAAAATAAATATGAAATAAAATAAATACGAAATAAAATAAATAAAATAAATAAATACGAAAAATAAATAAATACGATAAATAAATAAATAAATAAATAAATATGAAAAATAAATAAATAAATAAAATAAATAAATAAAATAAATAAAAAAATATTTAAAATAAATACATAAAATAAATACATAAAATAAATATATAAAATAAATAGATAAAATAAATAAATAAATATATAAATAAATAAAAATAAATAAAATAAATACATAAAATAAATATATAAAATAAATAGATAAAATAAATAAATAAATAAATAAATACGAATAATAAATAAATAAAATAAATACAAAAAATAAAAAAATAAAAACGAAGTAAATATATAAATAAATACAAAATAAATATATAAAAAATACGAAAATTAAATATATAAATAAATAAGTAAATATATATATATATATATATATAAAATTAAAAATAAAAAAAATTAACAAAATTAACAAAAATAACATAAATAAAAAAAATAAAAAAATAAAAAAAACCACCGCTAAATCATTTAGTGGCGGTTTAAACCGCCGTGAAACGTCTCATGACGGTTTTGAAAACCGCCGCGAATAGTTTCCCGACGCACGATTTAGCAGCGGTTTTTCAAAACCACCGCCAATCGATTTAGCGGCGGTTTAAACCGCCGCGAAACGAAAAAAACTGCTGATAAATGCCTTTTTTCTGTAGTGTCCTTCGTGGGCGATCGATACCTCTGGTGCATGTTCGATGGAAGCAATGAAACCTCCAAGAGAGACCAATGAAGGGGGAGGCTCAGATTCGTGCTCAGTTCACCCACTTGTTTCCTGAGTTTGTGTCATGGATTATAGGGACACAAAGGCCTGAGGTGGAAAGCATGTAATGACCAGTATTTTTTCCAGATTTTTTTAATTATATAGAAATATTATGAGTCTGTGAAAATTGGGAGCATGTGATTATGAGTCCTGGTTTTCCCGGAATGAATTACTGAACATTTTTTTCGGTACGTTCAGTAAACGTGCAAGAGGTAATTTGTAACATTTCAACTGGTGCTCGAAATTGAAATCTGAGGACACTGTTGAACTTGCAGCGCTGATATTCACTTATGGGAAGTTTAACCTTGATCGTAGTTGGTTGAGGGAAGATGTTGGATTCTTCTTTTTTAATAGAGGATTAAATAAAATAAATTTAATTTATTTTAAATATATATCCTCCCACCTCACCATTGAAATTATGGTAGTGTTGTCCACATGAGGGAAGTCAGGCATTTAATAATGGTCAATAAATGCCCAGTTACACAATTTGTGTAACCACGGTCTCCTTAAATTAATTGGATCCATTAATACTAAATTAATGAATCATATTTTTAATGAAGAGTTATATTAACTCTTCTTGAGGGGATTGGGGGTTGGATATCCATTGGCGAAAGTGAGAGGTGGATCTTGATGCTCCTGATAAAAAACGGATCCACCATGCAAGGTCGGAGGATCTTCGTTCGAGCGGCGTCATTAGAGGATTGTTGTGGGGACGATGAACACCGAGACCACCTCCAATCGCGAGAATTATTCAACAAACTATCGAGATAGGGTTTGTTTATGACTATTATTCATTCATTTACGTTGAATATTTCTTCTCAATCCACATGCTATCAGCCTAACACAGAGGGTGTGGGAAAAATGACACGGACCAATCTCAACACAACATCGTTGTTTGACATGTTCTTCACGGGCGAAGCTTTGGGTTGAGAGGATTCCCGTAGGAGTGACGGAACTGGAGACTAATGCCGGTGAATGGAACCAATAGGGTGTAAGGCGTCAGCCACGGTGGTGGAAGGTAGCGACCGACATAATGGCCGACCACGTAGAGGCATGCCGGCACGCGTCCACACTGCTGGTAGATAATGAGGTCAAGGATGTCAAGCCGCGGCGGTGCACCAAGGCGGCTAGAAACCAGTCAACCGCAGGAGGAAATGGCACCATCGCGCCACTATATGGGGTGTTGGCCAGTGTTCCAGCCGGCCGCGTCATGCCGAGTTGGCCAAAAACCTAATGTCACTTGGGCCATTTAGGAATATGGTGGGTGACTACCCCAGGTGTCACCTAGGGTGGGCATCTCCGCGGTGGGCCACCCTATCCACGGGCCGCGTCCAGCGGGCCTAGCCACCCACTTTGAACGTCGGGCGAGACAGCGGCCTAGAGGCCTTGGCCCGCCGTGGCCTAGATGATTTGAGTCAGACCTGGGCCATGATGGGTCGACCCTAACATGGTCAGGTCAGCCTTGGATGGGTTGGGCTGGGTCAGTCCGACCATATGGGACTGGTCCCGAGCCCAACTGGACCTAGATAAGCCTTTTGGCGATATCTTGAGAACCAAACATTCATTTGGAGAACCTACTGTGATGCCCGAATCCTTGTATATAGATGGTGACTTTTGTATTCTCCACATGAGTTTTAGATAAAGATAGAGTACATAAGTGTTGGATCAAACTAGAATTCAATATGTCCCTCGTAAAACAAACACTAATAACTTATAGACTGGGCGTTCGATTGACGCATCATGTGTCGCATTGGGACCCTTATGACGTGAAACAACCTTTGTGAAACATATTCATGTGACATTGTGGTAGTTGAAGTGTCAACCAATTTCTTGAGGAGCAGATCCACCTGGAATCAAGCGAGCTTATTGCGGGAACCCTGTGGCAGGCTGCACTTGATGAATCTTCAGATCCTGTGTGGGTCAACTTCAGATCCTTTGTGGGTCATCTTCAGATCCAATGTGGGCCTGCTTCATTCAGATCCTATGGGGTTCATCACTCAACGATTCTATATGGGTTAGCGAATACTGATCATGTGTGGGTCAGATATTGTGTGGGTCTACGGGGGTTAGTTACCTATAGATCATGTGTGGGTCAGAAGTAGTGCTACATAACAGAATAAGATGATCTAGATTTCGACTAATCATCTGTACTTCTGTACTTAAGTTATACCTGGTGTGAGATGAGTCTTTACCTTTGTGGTACACTTTTGTGTGGTGATAACTTCATGGTATTCTTCTATGTGGTGTTACCTTTGTAGTACATACCTTCGTGGTGTTACCTCTAGGTATTCTTTCCTTCGTGGAACAGTTCTGCTTTGGGCTCAGAGTTGGGCCTTCTGTGACCTCATGAATGAGATGGGTGTACATGATAACCTAGGTATATGTATTGGCATATACATAAGTAGGTTTGAAAGTTGTTTTTATGCTTTATTTTTATTGTATTTCTTTTTGGTTTATACTTTGAGGATTCTAAGTGAACTTCAGGGGTCTCGGGGTCCGTACTGAGTATTTTTATAGTCACCCCTACATGGGCTACACTCGCACCTTGCAGTGTCTTCTATAGATAATGGAAAACATTGATCGAGGTAGAGGGTTCCAGGACTGAAGGCTGCTCAGAGGTGGACCATTAGATGAGACGAACTGTGAAGATAACTGTTTGGGAGTTGTACCTACCCATCATGTAGGATCCTTGGCTGGTGTTCACTAGAGTGGTTTCCAGTTTAACTTGTACGTTCCATATGGGCTTGAATTTTGGAACATTACATACTATACTCACTATATTTACTATTTAGTATACTATGTATTTTTATCATGTTGTGTTCTTGTATTGTGTGAGTTTGTAGGTTAAAAGAAAATGCCTTCTCAGTTTTAGGGATACACCTTTTCGATGCAAGTCAGTAGCCCCTAGCCTATAGAAGGTGGGATTGGGGTAGTCGTGATATGGGTCCCGGGGAACGGGTCATGACATAGGTCCATGGAGGCTATGTGGGAAAAGGAATTATAAAATTATTTTGAATAATGATGGATTTATAAAATAAACAATTATTTTTTAAATCTATAAATTGGTTCACGGTAGGCCCAAATCGTGATGTAACCACCTTATTCACCAAAAACTCCAACACACGATAGTGGGAACTGATTGTAGGGTGATTAGACAAATATGTCACTTAAAATATCAAAATTCATCTCACCCAAAACCCTTCAAAAAAATCTATATTTCCAACGAACTAGATCAAAACCAAGACATGAAAAAGCTGGGGTAACAATTCTCCCCGCCATTAAAGATTTCTGCCCCCAGAACATTATAACAATTTCTAGGTGAAAGATCAATATATAAGGATTTATTATTAAAATGTTTTATCCTCTGAAGATAAGTACACATCATCCACCATACATTATACTGAAAACTCTTCCCCAAACAAAATACCAACTCACTACCACTTTCTGAGAATCGACGTAAAGATCAAGACACCACCTCCACAACCAAGACAAGATCCAGATTATTGGGACTCCCCCAATGAACCAAAAATCACCCAAACCAATTTTCACTCACTAAATACAATGACTAGGGGGGAGGAAGGAACATGACCCCCACCAAAAAATCAAAACTACCATACAAAAAATTCTTAGAAGAAAAGTCCTTGAGTGCTATAGTGGGTCTCTCCACCATTTGAGGCCTACTAGAAATGAAAAAATGAAGAATTAAAAATGAACGAGAATTGGGAATCACCATCACATTCCCATAAAAACTATTCCATGACAACATAAAATCCCATGTTAAGTGGGTTACAACTTAAACCTTTAAACCACCGACTCCCATATGGAGGG
Source organism: Viscum album (assembly GCA_963277665.1). Taxonomy (NCBI): domain Eukaryota; kingdom Viridiplantae; phylum Streptophyta; class Magnoliopsida; order Santalales; family Viscaceae; genus Viscum; species Viscum album. The sequence continues at coordinate 1,903,861,093 of OY728127.1, forward strand.
AACAGGAACTGGGACAACGAATTCTCCATAGATCTAACGCCAATCACTCTGAGAATATAGGGAAGGGGACCCAATTATTGGGACATTAAAACCAAAAAATAAAAAAATTAACTACTAAATACTCACCACCAATGAATAGGTAAAACTAATACCACACTCGATTCAAAAAGGCGGTCCACACAGTGAAATTGTTTAGAAACCCACATCCCAGAATGCATAACTATAGACAATTCATGAGAGGTAAGTCAACCATGATACTGGCGACAAGAGCAAATTCATATTTTGGGGAAACACAATAGAGACATAAAAACTACCTTACCACAATGGTCGAGGTAGGGGCCTAGTCGAGCTCCCCCAACTTCTTCTAATTTCCTAACTCTGTGAAAATCATCCCTCTGATGGATATGGCTATAGATCAGTTGTTTGAAGCATATGTTTCACCTTCGTCAGGAGATATGGATAATAATACACCATGAAGATAAAAAGATCAAAGAAAACACCATCACCCAATAGAAACATAAGGATACACAAAAACATTATCCCTCACTTTAAAAAAGGATAAGAATGGACAAGGAATATGGAAAACCCCATCAATGCCACTGAGAACTACTATCATAACTGAGAGAGACACCATAATAGGAAGGAAGTTTAATATGAGACCAAACAGCTTTATCTTACAACAATTGGTCTGAGGCATCATTTGAAGAGGTTGAATTAATGTTTGAAACGAATACTTAGGTTGTTCAGCATGATTTCTTTCAAAAGGAGCACCATCTGTGGCTTGATCACAACCTTGAACACATCTTTAGAAACCCAAGGAACATTACTACAAAACCAGGGCACAAAAAAGTTAAAATATAAAGTCACAACAGGATTATCACTTTAAGATCACAATTAACCATACTGAATAAACACTATTTCTAATATATTTGAAAATCATCCACATAACCATCGATTTAAAAACAAATGCCCCCATTTTTTAGCTCAATATAGTTTTGAAAAACAAACTAACATGGTGAATTTCCACATTCAACAATGGTGTTTCTTCAAATCTCACTCACATAATCATTTCCATGCCACCTCGGGCACTCAACCGGCATGCCATACAGGCCATCCATTGGCAAATCTATAAAAAAAATTTCGTGTAAGAACCCATATAAACACCAAAGGCTAGAACTAATATCCTCATTTTACAAGCCAAAAAAATCAACCAATTTCAAAAATCATGTGCCTTCCATAGGATGACTAACCACCAAGTAAAATACCATTATCATATTTCCACACAACAAACCATTTTACCAAGCATAAAAAAGAAACCCAATAGGTCTTCATCACAATACTTTCCCTTTATTAAATTTTTTTTCATAATCTCAACAAACCACATTTTTTCAAGAACCATTTCATTTTGAACCCATTTCATTTATTTTAAAACAACTAACAAAACAAGCATGCAATTCAAACATCCATGTCCAATTTTTAAAAATGTTTCATTGTATCTTTTCTTAATCTGAAAGAAACAAAGGCCAGGACAATATTTAAGAAAACACTAACTGCTAAAAACCAATTCCCAAAACCAATTCATCATATTCAAAGACTCTTCAACAACCCAAATCTTCCTATTTTAATCGAATTTTTTGAATCAACATAAATTAATTCAATAATTCCAAATAATTTATTTCAACGAAACATATATTTAGATTAAGGAATTTGAATCTCCTTAAATCCTTCCACTTTCTCCCCAAAAATCGGTTTCACAAAAACCCAACATTCTCAAAACAAATTATTATATAATGCATTGAAAACCCACTTCTATAATTCTCACACAAGGATTTAAAAAAATTTAGAAATCGAGAATGTTCTTGGAGACCCAATAAGGGAACTAATTTCGGTGGGTGACATTACCATATGGTTGGCAGCCATATGTCAAGAACACCGCCAACTCAGAGAGCCTTAATTGTACCATAACTTAGCTCTACATGGATTTATAGGCCATGTGAGATCATGGATTCCATTAGTCTAACTCCACTTGTTATATCCCAATAAATAAACAATCCTTATGAACCAACGAAACTAATAAAACCGGGCTTCACATGGACACCCGAGGATCAGAATGAGAAAGAGTTTGGGACGGTCTTATGGAACCTACACATCAAGTACGGAAAAACATACTCCATCAATCTTGACAACCCAAAAATAACAAGGGAACTCAAAAAATAATGGTCCACTATGATCTAACCTCCCCTGATACCATTTTGTTATGAAACAGTCTCGTTCAACCCAAAACCAGTCACCTGGGCCGCTCTGTGACATGTCCTAAGAGGCGTTCCAGATCCTTAAAGTATGGAGAGAAAAAAGGTGTTAGTTAGAGTGAACAGAGAATTTTTTTCCCAAAAATAAACAACAACTAAGAAGCATAAATAAGTGAAAAAACAAACATACATTTATATAAATGTTGAACTAAACATTAATTATACATGAAACTGATGGTACAACTAACACAAACTACTCAACCGAACAAACCTGACAACAAACCAATTCCATTTAACCTCATTGTTAAATCTAAAATAAATCAATTAGATGTCACCCAAGGTGATTGAACTCATTATGAAACCTACACAGGGGCTAAAAACACAAGAATAATATTGGAATGAGTATTAAAACTCAGTATGGTAGCCCGATATTCTCTTCCCAATGCACATACATTTAATTAAAAGAAACATCAATTCAATGTTTGATATAAAATATATTAAATTTTCATTTCCAAACATGGATCAATTATATAATAATTATAAAATAACATGATTGCATTATTTCACAACCAGGAAATGCTAGTAACCAATTTCATAGAGATGTAACTTCAAAATAAAAAAATATTTTTCAACAGGGCTACATTAAAGAATGTAATATTTTAAATAAAACACACACACTACTTAAATTATGAACCAAACACACTATTTAATAATTGTGAGTAAAAAATAGTCAATAATCAAAATTCAAGGGAACACACATGGTCACTTGTTCGTTGTGGTCCCCATGTACCTCGTATCTTGGTGTAAAAGTATCCATTATGAAATAGGTTCTAATGAATGAGCTAGTAGTAGGGATCAAATACTCAAATCCTAGTGGTCCCCAACACCATAATCATAGTTTAGTTAGCGTTTTCATTTTCAAACATTCTACATGAAAGAGGGACAAAACCCGTCCAGATCACTGGCTTACTAGTACACGTCCTCCCACATAGATACTTGGGTTTCCCTCTTAGTGATAAATCAAGTTCCACATGCTATCAAATTCCTTTTTCACACGAAAACACTATTAATGGTCACACAAACACACACACACCAAACAGCAGCTAAAAAGTCTTTTCTCTATTTTTATAACTCAATAAACCATTTAGAATTTGCAGAAAACCATTTTAAGAGGGTTAATAAATCTCTTTACAGAAAATACATTAAATAGTTCACCATTAAGTAAAAACTCCCCCCACTACAACATGAAAAACATATTTTTAATACCAATCACCATTTAATAAATCCATTACATGAATCACAAAATTATGCCACATAGTGCAACGTTGAACACACATGAAAACACTTTTCATAAAAAAAAATACAAAACAAGCGTTTAAGAATATTACCAAAAAAACTTGTATTAAAGGTAGAAATTTAACAATTCACAAAAAGATATAGAAACACAATTAATAGATGAAAACATTTACATAAACCCTTTAAAACACTTAGGATACACATTCATGCTTCAACCATTTTCTTGAAAATTCCAATCATTCCACTTACTGGTAAATCTTTCCAAAACACGTAAAAAATCAATACCATTATCTCTATAAAAACAATACCCTATTATAAATCAATAAAATGGCCCAAAATATAAATTTTCCTACATCCCAAACTTTTATAAATTCAAATAAGTCATTTTATATCACATTTAGGACACAAATTCCAACTGGGCACTTTTCTGAAAACTAAGCATGCTATATTTGGAAGAAAAACATTTATTTAACACCCAAAGGGGTAGAAACCCATTTTTTCATGCCAAAAATATATTATAGTAGTTGAAATACGTCATAAAAATATTAATTATTATGCAGAAACCTTCAGAACATTTATTTAAACAAGTGGTGAGAACTTTTATTACAAAACTACTATATTTTACACAAAACAAGGTATAAATTTAGAATTTTCACACCAAATTGACCATCCAATTATTATAAAAAATAGTAAACATGTATATAAGATGAAAAAATATTAAAATAGGGAAAAATAAATAATAAAGGCATGTTCTTCTTAGAACCTTCCTCAAAACCATGGTAGAATGGAAACACACACCCAAAAACCTTCAATTACGGTTCACAAACAATATATACATGAATACCAGCCCTTAAATAATTAAACCCCCATAAAAAACGGGGATAACATAACCCTAGGTCATACATGACCTTGAAGGAAGAGATAATCAACCAATTATGGAAGGAAGAGGAGGAATGAGGAGAAAGGAAAAGGAAAATTGCCTTGTAAACTAGAGAACTCATCATTTTCCATTAGACCAACACCGTAAGAAGGGAGCGAATGGATTGGAAATAATTTGAAAAGAAGCCTATATCATGAACTAGGGAATGAATATTTGGGGGGAAATATAAAAAAATGAATGAATTAAGAAAGAAACAAATTCTCTTACCAAATCTGGACAATTTGAGAATCCATGAGTAATTTCTCTCTAATTTGCATCTAAGATGCACTCAAAAGAGAGATAACGGAACATGGGGGGTGTTATAGGGTTTCAGGCCTAGATTGGGGGTGTAATAATTGAAAATATTAAAATATTAATAATATATAAGAGAAACCAATTATTTTTTCTAAAACTACAAATGATTTCATGAGCTGGCTGAATTCGTAAATAAATAACCCATATCCACTATGATTATGAATTCCTAAGGGGTCAAATAGGATATTTTGGATTTAATAGGTATGGTGCGGCCAATTGGGAAGTTGAATGATTGAAAAAAGTTAAAAAATGAAGGATTTATAAAAGAAATAAATTTGGTATTTAAATATGTCAATGGTATCCTGGTTGTCCCAAATAATTATGTAACCATCCTTTTCTCCAAAAAACTACCAAAATAGCTTGGGATGACCGGGGTAGGATGATTACACATATGTGGAACATAAAAACACAACATTCAAATCACCCTAAACCTAAAGAAAGGATCAGTATTCCCAATAAACCCAATCATATCCAAGACATGAAAATTCGGGTGTGACATTTTAGTAAAATTTTATAATGATATTGGAAATTTATTGTTGTTTTTTAGATGCCTTAAATTGTAAATATGTTTCTAGGATGAAAATGGTATGTTTTTTAGTATCATTTTTTAGGAAATATAGACTCAAATGTGGAGCTTTATTAACCATTTCATGTCAATATAGTTTTCCACTATGTTATTGATTACCAATGTAATTTTTTGAGTATTGGATGCTATCTTCAGTAATCATTTCGGAGATTCATTTTTTAATGGATCCTTTCGGTAATTCCATGAAATTATTAAATTATCACTATATCATCTTTTAATTTTTAATTGAGAAAATGTGTTACTAGTTTAAAATGATATTTTAAATTTTAACATGGTCTTCTCTGTTGTTGTACAATTTTAGAAATAAAATGATTTTTATTTTCCCATAGATTAAATTCAATTTGTGAATAAATAATAAAACATGATTAATTGTATATTTTTTTGGAAATTCACTTTTTAAATACCCATATTTCATGTTAAAATTTTACAATTTTCATATTCTAGTGTTTTAATGTGTCATAATTATATAATTAAATTTTCTATTAAATTTTTTTGTTTTTATTATAAAAATATACATTTGGAATTTTATCTTCAATATTAAATAACTTTTTAGTTATATTTTTTCTTATAAATATATTTTCTTCAAATAGGGAAATCTTTATGTAATTCTATATCATGGTTTTAAATGAATTTATATTTACCATTAATATATTATATTTTTATTTAATGTTTGAATTTCCAAGCTGGACTAAATAAGACTATGTCAACAGATATCTCATTGTAATGATTTTATTTTATGAAAAAAAATTAATTATTTTTATTTTAATTGATGAAAGATCTAGTTAAATTATAATATTGTTTCTATTATATTAAATATAAACTAATAACATGAAAGTAAAAAATATTATAAATCATTTAATTTTAAATTGAATCATTTTTATATTGAATGTGTGTTCTGTTGAATTAAGACCTAGACCTGGTGAATGGAAAAGTAGGGAGATGTTTAATTCATAATGTACTTGTTTGATTAAGAATTTATATATTTATATATAAATGTATAGGTAGAAGATTGATAATCCAATATTTATGAATAAAAATTATATTAATTTACCATGAAATACACCTCAGTATGACAAGGGTTATGAAGAATTTTTACATTCTCAAATTTTAATCTGACCAGTGGATGGTATAATAAAATATTCATGTCGTAATGGTAAATTCAAGGGATGGTTGAATACTAATGCAGTATATGAGAAATTTATATTGAAATAGTTTCATTCTAAATATGTATTTTATTTTTTTCATGGTGAATACAATGCTATGAAAAATCAACAATAAGGACAATCCAATCCACCAAACACAATGTGACCTACCAGTGGAGAATTTAGATTAAAAGTTGATAAATCAAACCTTTAAATTTTCTGGATATTCTCTACATGATTTTAATATATCAATTGATCCTTCAATTAATCTTGAGTAGGTTAATTTTTATCGAAACATTAGAGACCAGAAAATGAGTTTTTTAAATTAGTTTAAGACTAACATCAAGAACATTATGAAGGGTGTTCCAATTAGTCAATGTCACATTTTCTACATAATTTGTATCATATCATGTTTCTATGTTGAATTAATAATGAATACATATAAATGATTTTAGATATGCTTTATGGATTAATCAGTGAAGCTAATATTCCTTCAACATTATATGAGATGAGGAAAGTAATCAAAAACCAAGGACATGATTATACAAAGACACATGAATGTCCTAATTATTTAATGAATTACATGGGAGATGAGTTTGAAAAAGTATAATTCAAAATATTTCATACTAGAAGATTGAAGTCAATCTATAACAATGGGAGTATAAATCAACAAAACCCTTGGAATAATGATAATAAGATAACTACTATAATGGTATTGCATTATATTCATCTAAAAACACTTGAAAATGTTATTCATGTCCACGAAGATTGTAAATGAAATGAAGTGGAATGTTCAGGATAGTAATTATGGATTAATGAGATGTCTAAAATATTTAACATCATTGAAAATGTTTTACTCTTTATATCCAAATTTTTATTCCAATCCTGGGAAAGTATGATAGGGATTTTATTCTAATGGTCTTGACCCATTCTTTACATTATGTAAAAATTATAGATTTACACATGTTTTTTATCCCCTAAAATATACCTTCATGGATGTGCATGTATAGTAATTCTCAAATTATTTTGATTATTTATCCAAAACAATTACAGGAAATGAAATTTATGTATATGTTCATCCTCTACTAAAATAGTTTTGAGAATTATGAAATGAATTCATGAAATCATTTCATGATTCAATGAGTAAACTATTCATAATTAATGCTACATTATAGTGCATAGTTGTTGAATTTTATAGATTAGGAAATTTATCAAGTTAGAAAACTCATAATCTTTTGGCATGTCTATTTTTTAATTTGGATTTTGAACGTCAAAAATTACCTCACGGTAAAAAATTGTGTTAATTTTGTCATAATCAATTTCATGATTCCCATCATAAATTTCGGTTTAACAAGACACAATTCAGTGGATATATTTAATTGATAAATCCAACCAAGGTTTTATATTGTATGGAAATATGGGGTTAATTAATGAATATCCTTGAAGAATTTAGAAAATGTAATTAGTTTAAAGAAGGGGGAAATCGGTATGAGGTACATTATCCAAAAAACATGGAACACAACAATTGAAGGAAAATATTTTTTTCAAAATTACTTAGCGGGAGTTTAATTGAAAACATAATAATCATGATGTAGTACATATTGGGAAGAATATATATGACAATGATATTTTTTTCATTTCATAATATGATGGCTTCAACATAATATCACATTAATTCTCAATCGTATTTTTATTCAATGAGGAAAAATCAAGATATTTGGGAAATGAAAATGGAATGTACTCTTTGACTATTTAACAATGAAAAACCTTTATAATGATAAATTCCATAATTATTTATAGAATTAAAATGTGACATATGGATAATAATGTATCATATCAAGGTGCTTTGACTTGATTCATCGAAATTTACATGGATTTAAAAGTCATGACTCATATATTCTAATGGATAAGTTGTTGTCATTGGAATTTCTTAATACATTACCTAAAATAGTAATTGTGGTTCTAGTTAACATTTGTATCTTTTTCTGGGAACATTATGTAAAAACTCTAAATACAAATGAGCTTGATAAACATCAATAACGAATTTATTTACGCATTTTCATTTGGGTATGTCATTTTCCCCATAATTCATGACAATCATGATTTATTTTACTATTCATTTGGTTCAAGAAGCTAAAATTTCTAGGCTATTAGACTATTGATTGATGTAAACAATTGAGAGGTATGTTGATATTATTTTTCTTTCCAATGGTGATTTCAATTTTATCAAATCATTTTTTAAAATTGTTAATATTTTTCTTATTGTTTTTTCATGAGGTACTTATGTTATTTAGAATAATTTATAGGGAAGAAATCTCAACCCTAAGGCACTATTTTAGAAGGATACAAATCCATATAGTGTTTAAACTTCTATTCTTGGTATTTAGATAGGGTTGATACTACATGTAATCAAAATGGATGTGTTGATGGGAACTCAACTATCTGTTGTTCAAAAAACCAATCATTAGTATTACCGACTATAGGGAAACCAATTGGAAAGGTTTAAATTTTTTAACTAATTTAATATTAATTTTTATGAGCATATAAATATGTTCTACACAATATTATTGTTGGTGAACCATTTATTGGGGAATTAAGAATGAAAAAAGTTGTGTCTTGGGGGTCATTCCTAAAATGAACTAGGATTGAATAAAGTTCTTAGTAAGGATATTTTATAATTGTTCACCCATCTTGTAATTATATATACATATTGTTATAATTGATGTGTATTTATTTATTCTATGAAAAAAATAACACCTTATATATTATTTTCTAGATATAGAATGTTTTGAATTGAGTTGGAATGATTTTATGTTTTTAGATTGGCGTCCTCTACGGATGACTATGCTATTTGATTGATACAATTTTAATGGCATTTTTATTAGTAATATTTATCATGATGAAGAAATAAAATCTCCAAATAGTTTTTAATTTAAGCATTATAAGGATGGATACTATGGAAAGTTGAATGATATAAGTGAATTATACGATCATGATCAGTTTTTACTTTTATTATTTAAATTGATGTGTTTCAACATTGAAAGGGGTATAATGAAATATTCATTACATTTTACTTATGTCACCTTATCTCACTTGATCTGTACTCCTGAGTAACTAGAACATGATCTAATTATTTTGGAATCATAAGAGAAGATGGTTTATTTTGTTGATGATGATATACATAAATTTTGGGGTGTTATTTTACTCATAAGGATATATACTTATATGATCTAGGAAATGAAGATCAATGGGAACATTCCGACAGTGAACTACATCAACTAGAAAACCTTGGATAGTTATTCCATAGAATAACAATAAAAATTGAATTTATAATAGAGATTGAAAATGAAAAACTTATCACAATGGAGGTTTATAAAAATGAATTCAATGATGATGAAGATGACAGACCATATAAATAGGTAATGAAAATATATTATAGTTTCTCATTGATAAGTGTTTCATACATATATACATTTTTCAATTTTTTCTATAAATACTTTAGTTTCAAAATATTCTTATATTTAACATATGTAATCCATTTGAAGTACATTACTGTCAGGAAAAAAAATCAAGATATTATATGGTCATCATCTAAGAGTACACCACCACTACCATCAGCTTTTGTGGTTATGAGTGATTTCATTATACTCAAGAATATTGGTGAGCCATCTGTTTCCACAAAAGTTGTTGGTAGCCCACTATTTGATTCAACACTAGAGATAGAGTAGTTGGTCCCCCTCCATCAAATGGATATTGGTAGTTTACTGTTACTTTTATGTATTTCATTTTACCAAATATATATATTTCATTAGTTGTTCTATGCAATTTTCAAAGATATAAAGACAAAAATATAAGTTATATAAATATAAACATAAAATATGTATGGGACCTATGGATCCAAAATATTATAATTCCATTCGATGATTCTATGGTGCCTATTGGTGATGCTGCTGGAATCTATGGACATATTCTTAGGAATCTTTCTTATGAGACTGTGATATTTCCAATAAATTATAAATATTAGAGGTAAATTCCCACATCTTGGAATATGAGGTCTTTGAGAATCATTTAAAGGTAATATTGACATAATATGCAGTGATAAATAAATTAAAATACATGAATAATTGTTATTAAAACACTTATAATGTGTTTTTTTATTTCAAGAAGTTTTTTTAATTTTGATGTCCCTGAATTTGATTCACATCAATGTAAAATGAAACATTTTGGGAATAAATTGATATATTTTAAATATAGTATAGGTATTCAGTTTAATAACACATCTCTAATCTCATGAAATATGTATTAGGATGTGCTTGAAGTAATTTATTGTGATAAGTAGAAGATATTTGTCGATATTAACAGAGATTAATTTCATTAGACGGATGGAAATTTTATAGTATCTTAATAACATAAAACTATTAAATTTATTATTTCTATTACTGTTTCTATTTTTTCTAGCAATTATCTAAAAAATATTATGAGCTGTGAGAAAATATTTACTCCTCATATCACTTGGTCTCATAGTTTTTTTATAAAAAGATAATTTTTGGTTTTTTATTTATCCATTATTATTTATAACATTTTATTAAAAGTCAGGGGTTTCTATCTTCTTTATAATTTTTATAAAGGTTAATGAATTTGATCACTCTTTTGGAAGAACAAATATGTGTTTTAAAGTGTACATGAAACTCAATGGTAGTTTTATAAATGAACCTTCCAATGATGTGGAAGTAAGAAAATTTAATTATTATTTCATGTTATTACATAAATATGAAAAAATAACAAGGAAAAATATATTATATTAAAAGATTTAAATAAAATTAAATAGGACCAGATACAAAGATAAATAGATCCAAATTTGGTGTATTTTGATAGAACTAGCTAGCACCAATTAATTTTTTTTAAGGAATTTTATTTTTTATAATTTATTTGACAATATTATGTTTTATAGTAATAAAATAAAATTAAATAGTAATTAGTAGTTTAGTAATAAGATAATATATTGATTATTTGATATTTTAAAAAAAATTGTCAACAGTTTTGAATTAACATGTTAAAATTCATGATGTATGTGATGTGAACCCTTCACAATCAACATTATTTTCCTAGAATGGTGTAGTTTAATTTATTTTAGGGAAGGAGCCTCCATGATGTGTGTGGGGGATGATTTTCTTTCCAACTCCATCAGTTGTATTTAGTACAGAATCATTGGTAGTTACCAATACACGTAATGGGGGTTTAATTAGTGTTGTTGATTAGTATTAACAATGATAAATTTCATGGGTTAAAGAGAAAGTGGGATAATAAGACTATTATATGAAAACACTAAATTAGTGGTCGCTAAAAATTGAAAAATCTATGGTTTCTGTATTTTAATGTATGATTGGCATGATCCCGAAGAAAACTTCAAGTCATAGGATCATCATGATGATGCAAATTCTAAATTCCATATATCAATAAAGCATTTGAAAATAACACATAAAACTTCCATAAATAATACAATAATGACATATTAAAATTTAAATCCCAAACATTAGGTCATATTGACCAAATCTTATGCCAGTTCTATATTGACTGATTATTACAAGTAAAAATAATAATTCAAGATCGTTATCTAAATGTTTGATAAAAGGATGATCTTATTTTCTTATCTTTGAATCTTTAAATGGTTTTTGATGTTACCAGATCCTTTAAAGAATTTTATATAGTTTGAAATAGGAAAACAACATCATATTTCCATAAAATCAGAGGATAATTATAGTAGATTCGTTTTTTAAATTTATAATCCATCATTAAATCATTTAGAGCAACAATTTTACTGAGTGGAAAAAAGGTTTTTAGTTTATGAAGCACTAAAAAATGAATGAAATGGTTAAAGAAATATACAATAACCAAATATTTACATGAAATCTTCAAAAACCCACCATGGAATTAATTTTTATGTCTAATAATAGATGACCTGTCAATCTGGCATGCGGTGTGGTCCAAATGGATTGACAAATACATTTTAAAGGAAAAAATCCATTAAGAACGTATGTATAGCGGTCAAAATAGGAAAAATATATTGTATTTCCATGAAATAAGAGGAAAATTACCATATATTTATTGGGGAAATGTATTAAATCATGAAACAACAATTTAAGTTATAGTATCCACTGGATTTCCCAAAACACATTTTTACTATTTTGAAACACTAAACATGCATGTAAAGGTGAAACCCAATTAAAACTTTCTCACATTTAGGAAAACCATGGGAAAAACCATTGAGTTATCTTTTACAGGTTGACATATAAAACAGATCAATCAAACTCATGGCGCGGTCATAATGACACGGTAAACTGTTTATAATGGTACTAAATCCATTAAAAACAAATGTTGGGGGGTCAAAATAGGAAATAAATTTCAGATTAACATTAAATACAAGGTAAAAAACAGCTTATTTATTATTCAAATGTAGATACTAATTTGAAGTTATGGTTTTCATGGGATACCTGTAAATGCACTTTTAGTATTTAATACACTTAAATGTGCACGTAATGATGAAAACCATAAAATATGACCTTATATTGTGGTGACATAATTGGAACCCCATTTTTGTTTTATTTTTTATTATTTCACTTAGAAAACACATCAATATGACACGTGGTGTGGTCATAATAACTTGATAAATATTTTTTTATGGCACAAAATCCATTAAGAACATGGGTCGAAGTGTCAAAAATAAGAAAAGGACGTCAAATTAAGTTAACATATGAGGAAAATGACCATATATTGATTTTTAAATGTAAGAATTGATGAAAATTCATTTTAAATTATGGTCTACCAATTATTCCCATTAAACATGTTTTTAGTGTTTTGAAATACTAAAACATGCATGTGACAGTAAAATCTGTATAAAACAAACATATAAATATGTTAAACCATGGGAAACCAACAATTTATTTATTTTTTATGTGTACACAATAAAAAAATGAAAATCCAACATGAATTTCGTTGGAATCTTAAAAAACATTTTTAAAGGTGCCAAAGCCTTTGATAATGTTTGTCGAAGTGGTCAAAACAAGGAAAAATGTTTGATAGCTGCAAAATCGGATGAAAATGACTGTAGATTTATTTCTAAAATGTAGTAATTAATGATAAATAATTATGAGTTTTTATTTTCTTAGTATTCCAAAACTAGTTTTTTAGAGTTCTAAACAGTAAAACACGCATGTGATGGGGAAAACCTAGAAAAATACCTCTGATTGACATGAAAGCATGGGAAACCTATATCTGAGATACTATTTATTAGTAAACATAGATAACACATCTATATGACATGGGGGTATTTGAAATGAAATGGTAAATAGTTTTTAATTATACTAATGCATTTAAAAATATGTGTCTGGGGTATAAATAAGGGAAATGACATCATATTTCCATAAAATCATAGGAAAACAACTGAAGATTGATTTATGAAATGTAAGAACTAACAACTTGTTGTTGCAAGTTATATTTTCTCAGAATTATTTTAAATGTGTTTTTACTATTTTAAAACACTAAAAAGTTAATCTAACAGTCAATACCATTTGAAATGCCCTAATATTGGTGTTCAATTGTTATATATCCACCATTGGGAAATTTTTGATTTGTATGAACAGAAAAACCAACAATTGGACATGCAGTGTGGTTATAATAACTCATTGAAAAACTTTTATTGGCATGAAATGTAACACCCCAAGCTTCAATGGTATACTTCTCTTTGAATAATACAATACCTTGTGTTGTACACAAATTCAACTTCTAACACACCACAACCAATCAAACTAGCCGTTATGAATAGTAATACCCACTTCTTGAAATTTTATCATTCAAAATGGACTTCATTTTTGGATTCGGAATGTCGGAATTAGCTTAGGGTGATTTTTTTGTATTTTTCTGAAAACTTTCAATTCATGATGAATAGTGAAAACACTAAGTAATAGTTGAAAATCGATTTTTTTTAAATAATTATTTATTTTATTTAAATTTAATTTTAGGACAAAATATATACATAATATATGTATAAGTTCTATGTGATTCATTGGAGTCGGTTTATAATAATTTTAGATATATAAAAATTTTATTGAACTTTATACCTTCTTTTACCCACCTCCTAGGAGCATTTGCAAATTTACATAAAACATACTTTTACCACTTTTGTGTGTTGAATTTAAAAAATCTAAGAGACATAGTTGATATCAGTAAGTAAAATACGGTTCAATAAGATGAAAATATTTTTTGGTGAATAGTAACTTTTTTACTTTTATTTACTACGATTAAAATTAAATAGGGTAATTAAGGGTAAAAATGATATTATTACAACCCTAACACATGTCCTAATTCTATTGGATATGTATAATTATACCATAAACAACCTAGGAATAAAATATGAATCTTTAGTTCCACATGGATTAGATTAGGACATTTATTTTTATTTTATTCAAAGAAGAGTTAAAAGAGTTAAAATCAATGTTTAATAATTTAACCATTTTTAATATTGGGTTATACATATGCTATATTTGACTATAAATATTCATTAGAAAGATAAAAATATTTCCAACATAATGGTATTTTATTTATAATTTTTAGACGTCAAATAATGAAATTTATATATGACACAATGATGATTCAGTAATTTTCTAATTAATGAAATATTAAAATAATTGATATTATAAATAACCAAATAAATGTAATTTGTGACTTTTTATAAATTTCAATAATTTTCACTGTTAATATGACTTGTTAGTATTGGTTAGATGAATTATTTTTATAAGTAATAATGCATTTATGAATTTATCAAAAACAAAATACCAAACAGTCTCCAAATTGACATAAAAGAGTTTTTAAAACAAATATTATATTATTAATTGATATTATAATACTAAAAATCTACTGATCGGCCAAAAGACTTATATAATGATAGGTGTGTCATTAATGAACATCTTGGGGTTCTTTTGGATGTATATAGTATGTTTATTAACCATATAATTAAAAAAATACAAAGAGACATGGTAAATGTCAAACTATTTAACTAAGAGTTAAATCTAAAAGATAAAGTTAATATAGTGACCCAATACTGTATAAAACCTATTTTTTGAGTCTTTTTCGACCCATACCCACCTTAGACTTTAAATATTTTATTTTGGAGAAATTAGAAACCGAAAATGATTTTATTATAAAATAATCTTTCTAGATTTTCCTATGGTGCCCCACACCCCTCTTATAAAAGGGCACTTCCCGTTCTCTCTAATTCACACCTTAAAAGCCATTTGGATCGGCCAAACCCTGACCAAATACCCTCTCAACTGTACTAACTTAATTTTATAGGACTTACTTTAGTTATAAATCCATCCTATGGAGCCCTTTTGATCAAATCAAAAGGTAGAACCCAAAGAAGAGTTAAATATTTAATCACCTCTTTCAAGTTCTTTTCTTCTTACACTTCCTCTTTATATGTTTTTTCCATTATAAAATAATTACTGCAGTGTATTCTATATAATTTTATGTTATTATAATTTTTTTTAACTATATTCATTATTGTATCCATACTTTGAATGATATGTCACCATACGTGCGTACGTACGGCTTACCGTCTCCACGTCGTGGTGTAGTTTGTTATTCAAACACTTAATCATTTTAATGGGTAAAATAATGATAACAAATGATTTAAATAATAAATATAACATGATAATTATTCTATATATATGATATATCATCCAATAATATATGATTTTTCAAAAGAATGATATTTTCTCTCATGCATGTGTACAGATTACCGTCTCCACGAACGCAATGAGATTCATTCCCCATCATATCCATTCAAGAATAATTTCATTATATGATTAAAAATAATGTTTAAATACTTGATATAATTCGGGATATGAATAAGATACATCCCATCAATAACAAATATGACTCCCATAACAAAGAATATTAAGGAAAACGAAGCAGTTGACACCTGAAATGATGATACTACTAAAATACTATTAACAAAGAAATATTAGAGGATCATATATGATACCATATTTATGTATGTAGTTATTGTATAATATAATAAAAATGATTTAACTATTATACAAGAGGTTAACCTACACTCGACCAAGGAAAAGTACAAGCTAAGGTGTTTCTTATCCCAAATTTAATCCTGTGTGATTTCCATTGTTCGCCACTTATTTATTACATGTGGTGAACTATGTTCTGTCATTTGATATATATTATCATGATTCTCTTTATAATCATGGTATTATATGACTGATTTTTTTGTCATTAACTTTTGGTCATACGACTTGATTGATTACAACATAGTCAGGGGTTTTCATCTCACTCCCGATTCACGTGAGATTCATGTTATATTGTAACTATTTCCTTTTGTGTGGTGTATGTAATTCCCATAATTGTATTGTTTGTGTAATACACTTAAATATATGTTTATTTACATCTTCATTGTATTATACTTATTTCATGGGGTGAATTTTTCATAAGTTACCAAATTGGAAAGGGTTAATTGCTCAATCTCATTATTAATCATGATTGTTTATGTGTATGTTTTAACTAGGAAATATTTATTATACATGTCCATGTTTCATAAAAGAATTTTCAAAGGGATTATTTTAATGGGACTCTTTTACTAAAACATCATTTTAAATTTTTTAAAAGATTTATTCTTCTAAAACATTTTCATTAATGTCCATGTTTTTAAAATGGTTTAAAGGATTTATTTATATGGACATGAATGTTTTGAGATGAAATTTTTTTTAAAATGTTTCATAGTTATATGGGAAAAATTTATTCAAAAATCCCTTTTAAATGACTAACATTATAAATTGTGATAATTTTAAATGATTTCATGAAAATGGGAATTTCTCTCTAAGAATTTTACTGATCATTTCCTTCTATGTCAACATCCTTTAATGGATTTTAAACTTGTTTGTAGTTGATTTATTATGATAGTAATCTTCCATATTGTATTGAATATTTTGTGATATGTTTGACTGTGTATGTTTTATTTTTATACCATTCAAGGTTTATGGATAAATTATTGAAATTTTGTATGTTAGTTTTAATACGAATGTTTATGTTATATTTCAACATTTCTTTATGATGAATGAATTGGACTAGTATGTTCTGGGTTGGTGACTGGTAAACGTAAGCCCTCCAGGTTGGGGTCAATTTACAGCAAACCCTCCAGGTTGGAGTCTGGTTACAGAAGCTCTCTGGGTTTTAGTCTAGTTACAGAGGCTCTCCAGGATGGAGTCTGGTTACAAAGGCTCTCCGGGTTTGGGTCAGGTTACAGTTAGCCCATAAGTCCTGGAATGAGGCCTTGACACATAAATTAAAGTCCAGTACAATACATTCCCTCTTTATGAAAATAATATTGATGGTTCATGTGGTCATTCGACTATTAGAATTCTCATGATTATTTTTTATTATGGCATTATTTACTCATCTCGTATTCCATCCTTAAAAGTATTCATGGTTATTATTGGTAAAGGAATGTAATTTCAATTATTCACCATGATTAATATTTTTTTATCTTCCATTGTATTTCCTACCCTTACCGAGTGTTTGTGTTCAGACCTTTTTTATGTGTCAATTTCCCTATACATGATGAAATTTGTTATGAGTGACTTTCCGGGATAATCTGGGAGGCTTGGATGGTTCTAATTGAATAAATTCATGTTTTATATCTTTTCAAGTTGCATAGTTGAACTTATGTATTAATCTATTTTCCAATAATACTAAACTGATCAGTCTTTAGAGACTTGATTTCCTTTTGGTCATGCCAATGTTATGTAATAATGCACTGACTCTTGGTAACTAGGTTCGGGGTGTTACAGTTGGTATCAGAGGAATTATAGTATATTACATGGAAACCAGATTTAGATAAACTCTGATTATATCACATTACCCTAAGATAGACTTTGAGGATTAGTATAGAAGAACTTCCTAGAATTTTGGTATTGTAGATGTTTGTGAGTTTTCCATGCAGTACATCCATGTTTGGATATCAGCAGGTAGAGGCGGCTCTGGCGTAGATGTACCTAGGGGTAATACCCAAAAACACTGCTTTGAGCTAGACTCGAACAGGAACTGGTGCACGGCAACGGGCCTTGCTGCACTGTTGGTTACGACACTCCTGGAGGATATGCTTAATATAATTATCATTTTCATTACAAACCATTATGAATGGATTATGAGTATATACTTCCTCAAAGAATTTTTTTTCTTATTATAGATTATATCCATAAACTGTTCAGTTTATGTTAAGTGTTTTACAAGTTTGGAATTATGTATTTCGATTCATAAACTAATCTAGTTTATGCCATTATTTAGAAATGGTGCCTAGTGGATGGAATGGAAACCATATGAATGCATGAACTCCATGTAGGGATTAACTTCCTACTCAAGATAATTATAGTGGAGATGGTGATACAATTGGTGCTGATCAGCTTCTCACCATATTGGGACAACTCACTCAAGTTATAAATAATCACCTTACCACTATGGAGCACCCTGATCTACATCGTGGAGGATCACTGTTAGATCTCTTAATGAAGAAACAACAACCAACAATCAATGGGAGTAAAAATCCATTAGTAATTGATCAATGGATAAATTACTTATAGAAAATATTCCATGCCTTGGGGATTAGTGAAAGGGAAAAAGTTGTCATGGTAGTTCACCGCCTCACTAGAGATGGTAATCAATGGTGGTCATTGATTCCAAACAAAAAGGTAGATGATAAAGTATCAAATATGGAATGGAGGGAGTTTAATGAAATTTTCTTAGATATATACATTCATCATGACCAATGAGTGGATATGGAAATATAATTTCTGAGTCTGAGGGAAAAGGTGGATGAGAATGTTGCAAAATATGAAGCTAACTTAACAAGGATAGTGAGGAAAGTTGTAGATTATATACGTAACCGAAGAAATAATATTGATCATTTCATTGAAGGGGTTTGTTATTTATAGTGGTGCTTCAAAGAATTTAATTGGTTGTGTCCTTCTGTAGAATGATAGGGTTATTGTCTATGCATCACGACAGCTAAAAATTCATGAGTAAAACTATCCTACTCATGATCTTGAGTTAGTAGCTGTGATATTTTCTTTAAAAATTTGGAGACACTATCTCTATGGTAAAAAATGTGAGATTTATACTAATCCCAAGAGTTTAAAGAATATATTCTAATAGAAATAACTCAACATGAGGCAAAGGAGATGTCTTGAACTACACAAGGATTATGATTGCAGTATACAACCACCCAGGGAAGGAAAATAAGGTGGCAGATGCTTTGAGCATAAAAGAGCGTGGAATTTTTAACAAGATGAGATTTGAAAGGGATCTTATTTTATTGGATCTAGTAAAGATAGATATGGGAATAACCAAGGAAGGTGAAACATTAATTCTTTTTCAAATGGTTGTCAAACCATCATTACTAGATATGATAAAAAGTTCTCAGGTTGATGATGAGGAGTTTCAAATAAATTTTAATGCTTTGAATGACGAGAGATTGAGTGACTTCGTATATGAAGGTGGAATTTTGAAATTTTGGAAGGTAGATTGTGTTCCTGATATACCTGATCAAAAAAATAGAATTGTTGGATGATTATCATAGTCCCAATTTCTCTATACACCCTGGGAGTACCAAAATGTATAGAGATTTGAAGGAACATTTTTTTTGGGACAACAAGAAGCAGAAAATTTCTAATTTGGTGTCAAGATGTATGGTTTGTCAACAAGTGAAAGATGGAAGGAAACATCCTGGAGGATTCTTGAAACCTCTTCCCATTCCTGGGTGGAAATGGGATAATATTAGGATGAACTTTGTCATGGGACTACTAAAGACTCCTAGAAGAAACAATGAAATATGGTTCATTATTGATCGTCTTACCAAATCAGCACATTTTATTATTATAAGAGAAGATTTACCACTTGAACATTTAGAAATACTATATATTAATGAAGTTGTCAGACTTCATGGAGTATTAATATCAATTGTTTATGACTGTGATCCCAGTTTTACATCATGATTCTAGAAAAGTCTTCAGAAAGCCCTGGATACTGAACTTCGTTTGAGCACTGCCTTACACCCCCAAACTGATGGACAATCAGAACGGACTATTCAAATCGTAGAAGACATGTTCAGATCATGCTCACATGACTTTCAAGGTATGTGGGATCAATATTTACCTCTAGTTTAATTTCCTATAACAATATCTTCCATTCAAGTATTCAAATGGCACTATATGAAGCGTTGTACGGAAAGAGTTGTCACACACCAACCTTTTGGGATGATGTTGGTGAAAGAAAACTTGTAGGCCCAGAATTGGTGGAGGAAATAATGGAAAAGGTGAAGGTAATCCAAACCCATATCAAAGAAGCTCAAAGCAGATAGAAGAGCTATGCTGATAACCAAAAGAATGATTTTGAATTCTAGGGAGGAGAACATGTTTTCTTAAATTTATCTCCGTGGAGGGTTGTTATACATTTTAGTTAAAAGGGAAAATTATGTCTTAGGTAATCAGACCTTTCGAAATTCTAGAATGAATTGGGGCTGTAGCTAACCGGTTGGAAATTCCTCCAAGTCTCTCCAAAGTTCACGATGTGTTCCACGTATCATTGTTGAGAAAATAGATGCATGACCCAACGCATGTACTCACCTATGAGGAATTAGAGCTATAACCCGATCTATCTTATTGAGAAGAGCCTTTCAATGTTCTTGATACAAGAGAACAAGTGCTGAGAAACAACACAAATCATCCGGTAACAGTTCTATGAAGAAACCATAAGATGGAAGAGGCAACATGGGAACCCAAGTAACAAATGATGAAGAACCACCAGAGTCTATTTATGCTATAATACTCTAGAAATTTCGAGGAAGAAATTATTTGAAGGATAAGAGATTGTAACACCCCAAGCCTCCATGGTACGCTTCTCTTTGAATAATATAATTGCGTGTGTTGTACGCAACTTCGAGTTCTAACACACCACAACCAATAAAACTAGCTGTTATGAATACTAATACCCACTTTTTGAAATTTTATAAATTTTAACTTTCAAATTGGACTTTATTTTTGGATTCGGAATGTTGAAATTAGCTTAGTGTTATTTTTCGGTATTTTTTGGAAAACATTAAATTCTTAATGACAAGTTAAAACACTGAGTAATAGTTTAAAACCGATTTTTTAAATAATTATTTATTTCATTAAAATTCCTTTTAGGTCAAAATAGTTTCTTAATACATATATAAGTTCAATGTGATTCATTGGATTCATTTTATAAATTTTTTTAGCTATATAAAAATTTTATTAAACTTTTTACCGTCTTTTACCCACCTCCTAAGAGCATTTGAAAATTTACATAAAATTTAATTTTACCGCTTCAGTGAGTTTAATTTAAAAAATCTGACAGACATTGTTTAAATCAGTATGTAAAATGTGGTTCAATAATATGAAAATAATTTTTTGGTGAATAGTAACTTTTAACTTTTATTTACCACGATTAAAAGTAAATAGGGTAATTAAGGGTAAATATGACATTATTATTACACTAACACATGTCCCAATTCTATTAGATAATTATAATTCACCATAAATAACCTTAGGAATAAAATATTATCCTTTAGGTCCATATGGAATAGATTAGGACATTTATTATCATTTTATTTACTGAAGTGTTAAAAGAGTTAAAATCAAAGTTTAATAACTAAAACATTTTTAATATTGGGTTATACATAAGATAAATTAGACTATAAATATTCATAAGAAATATAAAAAGATTTCCTATATAATGGAATTTTATTTGTAATTTTTAGACATGAAATAATGAAATTTATTTATGATACAATGATGACGTAGTAATTTTCTAATTAATGAAATATTAAAATAATTGATATTATAAATATCCAAATAACTTTAATTTGTTACTTTTTATGAATTATAATAATTTACATGGTTAATATGACATGTTATGGTTGGTTAGATGTTTTTTATTTTAAGTAATATTTCTTTAATTAATTTAGAAAAATCAAAATACCTAATAGTGTCAAAATTGACATTAAAGAGTTTTTTTTTAAAAAAAAATTATTAATTGATATTATATTCCTAAAAATATAATTATTGGAAAAAATATTTATATAATGATAGGTGTATCATTAATGAACCACTTGGGGTTCTCTTTGAAGTATATAGTATGTTTATTAACCATATAAAAAAATACAAAGAGACATGGTAAATATCAAACTATTTAACTAAGAGTTAAATCTAAAAGATAATGTTAATATAGTGACCCAAAACTATCTAAAACATATTGTATTAGTGTTTTTCGGCCTATCCCCCCCTTATCCTTTAAATAATTAATTTTTGTTCCAATAGAATTGGAAAATTATTTTATTATAAAATAATATTTCTAGCATTTCCTAAGGTGCCCCTCTCCCCTCTTATAAAAGGGAACATCCCATTCTCTCTAATTCACACCTTCAAAGCCATTTGGCTCGGCCAAACCCTGACCAAATACCCTCTAAACTGTCCTACCTTAATTTTAGAGGCCTTCCTTTAGTTATAAATCCATCCTAAAGAGCCGTTTTGATAAAATCAAAAGGGAGAACCTGAAGAAGATGTAAATATTTCATCACCTCTTTCAAGTTATTTTCATCTTCCAATTCCTCTTTCTTTGTAGTTTAAATTCCAAAATAATAACTCCAGTATCTTCTATATACTTTTATGTTATTGTAAAAATGTTTCCACCATATTCATTATTGTATCCTTCCTTTGAATGACATGTCACCATACGTGCGTACGTACGGCTTAGCATCTCCACATTGTGTTGTAGTTTGCTATACAAACACTTCATCTTTTGTAGGGTTATAATAATGAGTATAAATTATTTAAATACTAAATATAACATGATAATTATTCTGTATATATGATATATTATCCAATTATATATTATTTTTGAAAATATTGATATTGTTGCTCGTGTGTACGTACGGATTACCGTCTCCACGAACATGATTAGATTCATTCCCCAACGTATCCATTCAAGACTAATTTCATTTTATGATTAAAAATAATGTTTAAATATTTTATATCATTCTGGAAATGAATACAATACATCCCATACATAAAAAAATGACTCACATAACAAGTAATATAAAGGGAAACGAATCAGTTAACAACCGAAATGATGATACTACTAAAATATTATTGACAAAGAAATATTAGAGGATAATATATGATACCATATTTATGTATATAGTTCTTTTATAATTTAATAACAATGATTTAACTTTTATACAGGAGGTTAACCTACCCTTGACCTAGGAAAAGTACAAGGTAAGGTGTTTCTTATCGCACATTTAATTCCATGAGTTTTCCATTGTTTGCCACTTTTTTATTATATGTGGTTGACTGTGTACTGCCATTTGATATATATTATCATGATTCTCTTTATAATCATGGTATTATATGAATTATTTGTTATTTATTAACTTTTGGTCATACGAATCGATTGATTACAACATGGTAAGGGGTTTTCATCTCACTCCTTATTCCCATGAGAATTATGCTATATTGCAAATATTTCCTTTTGTGTGGTGTATGTACTGCCCATAATTGTATTCTTTTTATAATAAACTTTAATTTATGTTTATTTACATCTTAATTTTATTATACTAAATTAATTGGGAGAATGATTCATAAGTTACAAAATTGTTAAGGGTTATTTCCTCAATCTCATTATTATTCGAGATTGTTTATGTGTAAGTTTTTACTGGGACATATTTATTATACATGTCCATGTTTCATAAAAGAATTTAAAAAGGGGTTATTTTTAAGGGACTATTTTACTAAAACATCATTTTAAATGTTTTAAACGATTTATTCTTCAAAACCATTCTCATTAATGTCCATGTTTTTAAAATGGTTTTAAGAATTTATTTTTATGGACCTGAATGTTTTGAAATGATAATTTTTTTAAAAAGTGTCAAAGTAGTATTGGAAACATTGATCCAAAAATCCCTTTTAAATGACTACGTTTATAAATTTTGAGACTTTTAAATGATTTCATGAAAAGAGTTATTCCTATCTATGCATTTTACTGATCATTTTCGTAGATGTCTATATCCTTTAATGAATTTTAAACTTGTTTGATGTTGATTTATTATGATACAAATCTTCAATATTATATTGAATGTTTTGTGATATGTTTGACTGTGTATGTGTTATTTTTATATCATTCATGATTTTTGGATAAAGTATTGACATTTTGTATGCTAGATTTAATACGAATGATTATGTTATATTTAAACCTTTCTTTATGATGAATGAATTTGATTGTATTTTCTAGGTTGGGGACCTGTATAAGTAAGCCCTCCTAGTTGGGGTCTGGTTACAGCAAAACCTCTGGGTTGGAGTCTGGTTATAGAGGCTCTCTGGTATGGAGTCCAGTTGTAGAGGCTCATTGGGATGGAGTCTCTTTACAGAGGATCTCCGGGATTGTGTCCAGTTGTAGAGGTTCATGAGTTCATTCGACTAGTAGAATACCCATTATTATGATTTATTATGCCATTAATTACTCATCTCATATTTGTTCCATAAAATTATTCATGTTTATTATTGGCCAAGGCAGAAGATTTCAATTATTCACCATTCTTAATATTTATGTTATCTTCCACTGTATTTCTTACCCTTACTGAGGGTTTGAGTTCACCCCTTTCTTATGTTTTATTTCACCAGGATTTGAAGAAGTTAGTAATGAGTGACTTTCAGGCATAATATGGGAGGCTTAGATGTTTCCAATGGAATAAATTCATGTTGTTTTTCTTTTCAAGATGTAATGGTAAACATATGTATGAATCTTGTTTCCAATAATACTAAACTGATCGGTATTTCAAGACATTATTTCTTTGTGATCATTAAAATATTATGTAATAATGCACTGACTCAAGGTAACTAGGGTTGGGGTGTTACATAAAAACCATGAATAATGTGTATGGGGAGTCAAACCTAGAAAAATGATGTCAAATATCCATGGAATCAGTAGATAATTATGGTAGATGGTTTATTTTGAAATGTATGAATTAATTAAATTCAATATTGAGTTATTGTTTCATTAGGATACCTGTAAACACGTTTTTTGGGTTTCAAGACACTAAAATGTGTTTGTAATGATCAAAACCATTGAAAAGGACATCATATTGACATGATTTCTTTGGGGAAAACAGTTTATTTTTTTTGATAGTTACACATAGAAAACATATCAATATGATGTGTTTTGTTGATGGAATTACTCATTAAACCATTTTTAAAGGCACAAAAGCCTTTAAAATTTTGAATTGGGTGGTAGAAACTCAGAAATAAATTTAGAATTTCCCTAAAATATAAGGAAAATTACAATAGGTTGATTTTTGAAATTTAGGATCTGATGATACATGATTCTGAGTTATAGTTTTCCAAGGATTCCCATAAATACATTTTTTGTGTATCAAAACACTAAAATATATTTTTACTAGTCAAAATAATATAAAATGACATCTTATTGAGAAGAAATCATAGGAAAACCATTGATGAGTTATTTTTATGTGTACACATAGACAACATGTAAATCTGACATGTTGTGTGGTGGAAATGACTCGATATACAATCTTTAAAGGTATCATACCCATTAAAAATGTTTGTTGGGGTTTCAAAACCAGGAAAATGATGTGTAATTTCAATGAAACAATTGGATAATTACTATAGATGTTTTTTTTTGAAATTTAGTAACCTATGATATTAAATTCCATGTTACTGTTTTCCAAGGATGCTTGTAAATTACTTTGAGTTATTTTAAAACATTAAAACATACATGAAGAAATGAATTGAATATAAAAAGACCTTATATTTTTGTTAAATCATGGAAAAACCGTGATTGAGTTTTTCTAGAAATATAGTATGTGATATTATAGTAACATATTAAAAAAAATTGTTACGTAAATTTCAAACACAAAACTAGTGGATTTACAAATTAATTAGAATATAATATACTAATCCATTTTATATTTCATGTGTTAAATCATATCTTAAATAGGTATATTTATGGTTTCCACGTGTTTTCCATTATATATTATTTTATTTTTGTTTAAATTATATCTATTTTAATAACCAAATAAAAAATTAATGTTCATCCTTCTGAATATATTCTCTATCATTTCTCTTTCTCATTTATTTTATTAAATGTTATGGGTATTATTTTCGATTAAATATGTTGGTAGTATGCATGAGGATGACCATTATGATCCATGACATTGTTTATAATGATGTTCCGATGGTTCTTAGTTCCCACAGTAGGTTTAAATTTATCAATGATTCTACTATAATTCGGATTTATTATGTTTAATTCCAATTTTTATCTTCCTTATTTTTACAATTGATGAGTTGTTGTATTTGGTTATAGTTCAAGAGATGATGTGGAGGTAGATGTATGTAGTGGAGGTCATGGGGTGGAATTATAATTTTTTGGCTTAATTTTAGACATGTTTTGTTTGTATATATTTTTGATTGGGTTGAGGGTTTTGTGAGGTTATCAGTTGACTAAGCTTTTAGTGAAAGAGATTATGGTGAATGTGAATGTAAGTATATATGACAATATATGTAGGATATATAATGGATGATTGATGGGTTTACTATGTATTTAAGTTTTAGATTATTACATATCAGAGTTTTTATACTTATTATATATATGTGTGTGTGTGTTAATTGTTTTAAGAAATTAATTTCTATTTGAAATAATTAGAATAATTAATAATCATCGACTAATGAAATTACAGGATATCCTAAATATCAATAGTTATTATTAACCACCACTAATCATAAATACCTCTCCACATATAATTGATGTGTGGGATCATTTTTTTAATTTTATTTTCATGTTAATTTTAAAAAAAACCACCATAAAATAATGTCAGAATCTCTAAAAAATGCTCCAAAAAACAAAACATACCGAATCCACTTCTAAAAGATAAAAATTGTAGTCAAATTAATGCAAACCATGAAATATTTTTTGGTTTTATAACCACCATTAAACAATTTATCAGTGGTATAAACCATTTCTGGTAGCCAAAAAATGAACTCTAATGCCATTTTTATTGTAATTGTATTAATATAACTATTAATTTAAAATTATTAAAAAAATATTAAAGAAAAATGTGTAATAATGATAGAAGTTACTAATATATAAATAATATATGAATATATATGAACATTCAAATAAAAAAAATATGTACGCATGTATGTATTTATATATATATATATATTAATATATAATATATATTTAATGATATATACCTATACATATACACATGTATACTTATATAAATGCTACACAATTATCCCAATTTACCCTGTAATATATATATAAATTAATCTATATGAATTTGTGTGATCTGGTGTTTATTAAATTGAAACAATTGTATATATACAAATGTGAATATTTTAATATGAAAATAATTATATAAATCTATTAATATTAAGACACACATAAAAATATATTAACTTATAATTTTAAATATAACACACATATAATCATAGAGAGATATATAAACATGTACCGACACAAATATATATATACATACTCATATTCAGATAAATTAAAACATAATTGTAATTAGTTAATAAAAAATATATTTGTGTACATTGTTAATACAAAAATTATTGTATAAATATTAGTATATTTATGTTAATTTTTTTTAAAAGTTTAGGGTCGAAGCCTCATTTTATAATTTAAAGAAAATACCTCTTTAAATTGGGTAGAGGGAGACCCATTACATAGCTCGAAGGCCCAAGGCCAAGTGGGCTCAATATTAGGCTAGAAATCCCATTTTTCGGCCCAAAGATCCCCTCCGTGAATAGTACCTCTATAGTAACCGGGATGCTACAGTACTGCTACAGTACCGTGGCCACTATAGTTCCTGCTACAGTGCCTCTGCCCGCTGTAGTGTCGTCGTCGCTATAGTTCCGCCACTGCTACAGTACTGCTACAGTACGTGCTACAATACTTCAATACACCAGAAATTAGTCCCTGCCCGGATTTGATCCTGGGTCTTTTGGATGCCAAGCTGGAGCCTGTACCACTAGGGTAGATGCTCGTCAGGATATATTTACGTTAATTTATAGTGAGAGATATTAATATATATATATAATAATATTAAAATAAATGATCCATAATGTATAAATTAATATATACACAGATACACACAAAGGTATATATGTGTGTACATATTCTTATACTTATAATTATATTTATATTAATTTAAACCAAAATACAAAATAGTCAGAACAAAATTTTAATTAATAAATAAAAATTGAATAAATGAACTTTAATACACACAGGCACACACACACACACATATATATTTATAAATGTGTTTAAAATATATATATATATATATATATACTTTTATAAACATCAAATAAATGATAATTAATTTATGAATTGAAATATTATTAGTATGATTCGATTTTAAATAATATTTATGAATTTATAAATAAATATAAAAATATATAAAAATATACATTTACAATTGCACATATATTTATATATGCACATATAAACTACTACAAATCCATTAATATATGAGTACTTCTATATATATATATTTATAATATAGATTTATTTCCATATATATAAATTTATAATATTAGTTTATTTAGTTTAGAAACATATAAATATAGGTGTATTTGCAAAATTATTAATATATAAGTTTATAATAATAATTTTATTAAAATATACCTTCATAAAATAATATACATTCAATATCATATTATACCTATCTATACATGCATAGATGAGTATATATAGTCATGGAAACCTACTAGTGTTTAATATTTATCCATTATTCACTAACATGGATATTAATTTTAATATATTAGTTTACATACACACACATGTGTGTGTATTAATATATATTTATGTGTGTGTGTGTGTGTCTCTCTATCTCTCCCTCTTGTTGTGTTTGTTTATATATTTTTATATTTATATTTTTTAAAATATATATGTATATATATATATATGGTATGTGGGGTTACAATTACATTAAACATGAACACCAAACACACATGCATGAATGGTTGGTAACAACCCCCAAGGGATAGCCCACTCGTCAAAACATTATTTATTTAATATAATTCTTGAAGGCCTAGTGGGCATAAAGATCATTACATAGCCCAAAGGCCCACAATTTAGCCCGAAGGCCCAGTGCAACATCACGCCTGCTTCACTATCAGTCTAGGTCATGCCTGCGTCACCGCCTGTGTGCGTCATGCCTATGTCACCGCCTGTTTACATCAAGATTGCCTCACCGCTTGCCATCAGTAATTCGCTCCCACCCAGATTTGAACTCGAGTCAGATGCAGAATCATGGTGAACCTCTACCACTAAGGCACATGACAATTGTTATGTTTCTATATATGTATTAAGACATATATATATATATGTATGTATATGTATTAATATATTAGTCTATATATAGTTCCATATATGTTAATAAATGAATATATATAAAAATATTTAAAATTATAAATATGAATTTAGATATAAATTTAAAAATATATAGAAATATATATGTATATATATTTGTATGTATCTATTTTTGTATTAATTTTTGAACAAAATGGGTGCTGATTGACATGTTTGAGTGTCGATCTTTGATCCTCACAACTTGGGATTGAATATGGGGTGACAAAAAATTTTATTCACCCGTGTGATGCCTATGCAAGGGTGTTGATGATGGTGGATGGTTGAATGTCAGGGTGGCTCAAGCAGTGATGGGTAGGGGATGGTAAAATATATTTTTTAATATTACCATAATTAAAACAGTAAATAAATTTTAAATAAATCATAATTGAAAATTTATTATAACACGAAATCAAAACTAGTTATGTTTTAATGAAATAAGGGAAATTGGTATGTCATTTTTATATGTTTATACAAAATACATGAAAATGGTGTGAGTACAAAATTGTTGTATTTGACAACATTTATATACCCCACTAAACAATGACATTTATAAACACAAATAATTTAGAAATTTTTAAAAACAGGAATTATTTGGTAATTTTAATTGAAAAGGATAATTAGTGGTGTTTATTAATGTGGATAAGTTGTTATGATTTATTAATGGTGCTAAAATTCTGGAACAACATTTCCTAAAATATTTAAAAAACCCCATTATAAGTTTTAGATTGTTTTATTAACATAACTAAAGACAAAACTAAAATGATGCTAAATTCTAATTTTCCTACTGTGAATGAATCATATTAATTTTGAGCCTAATATTTTCCTTGGTGATATGATGTAATGAAAGAAAACATAGAGATATTTGAGGAGTAAAAGACACCTTAGTTTTCTATACATGGTGGAAGACAATTCTATAATAGAAAAAATTGAACAAAATTACTTGATACCTACAATGGATGAGGATATTTACATGGTTAGGTATGAATCCAATTTTATTGACATGAAATTACTAGAGGAGAAATAATGTATTAACTTCTACAGTTATGAAGAAATCACTATAGTGAACTGTAATAATAAGAGGATCAATTATGATGTACTATTGGGTAGTGAAAGGAGATCTAATAAATATATGGATGCAATTTGGTTGTGGATGTCAAATTTTTATAGTATTAATAAGTATTTTTTATAACTAATTGAATAATCATCTAGTAATGAAGGAATATTCATTGACTATTTTTCCATGTGATATATCATGATTGGCCAGAGTATCTATGGTTTTTTAATAAATATGCAGTCCCCATGTAGATTTTTTTTAATGTTTATGATTTTATTTCTTTTGAGTCATGTTTATCAATTTTTTTAAAAAATTATCTCTTATAGTTTATGGTAATATAGATATAGTAAATTTTTTAATCCTATTAGGTTACCTTTGTGATAGTTTTGTGTGTGTGTGATATTAAATTATTCTCCTCTTATTCATCATATTACTTTAGAAATATTTTTTGGTTTTTTAGATACATTTTAGGGAGTATTTCTTAAATATACCATTATTGAGTTCCGTGGAATATATTTTATTTTTCCCACTTTTCATGTCTATATAGTTGAACAATGTTATAAAAAATTATGGTGAATATGATATTGGGGTTAATTGCCTAGGGAATAACAAGTGGTTTCTAAGAAACTGGTTCTAGAGTTTATCCATAGATTCATTAATGGTTTTAAGACATTCAGAAAGTGTTTGTGTTTATTATTTTATATATGATGTTCTATTCGGGGTTTTATTTTTATAGTCCATAATGATTTAACATGTAAAACAAAGGATTAAATGTTTTTAAAGTACATGTAACACCTTGACCTGAATCATCAGGATTGAGGTGGAGTGCCACATGATCTGTTGTGTTCCTGCTTAGACAAAAGTGTTTTCAACTATCCAGGAGGGTCTATATTCTACATGTGGGGAAACTATATACCCATTATCAATTAAATCAAGCATAAATAATAAGGAAATTGGAATAAATTAAACAATTATGAAACAAATAGCATGGAACATATCTCATGTAATATATATTAATAATCCTAATACCAACAAAGTGGAAGGTTATACAAGAATAAAAGTAATAATGGAAAGTAAAATGCACCACCATTCATTTAGAGTCTATTCTAATACCACCTATGATCACCTTTCTTCATCACTTAGCTTCTTGTTTTTGTGCATTTTTTCCTTTCCTTTGTTCCTTAATAATGAACTCTACATGCACATCACGATTCCCATGTGGGTTGCAAGTATAAACCAAGCAGGACAATACCAAAATTTCCCTAACATGTGTGAAAAAACAATATATAATAGTGTATATCGTCACATGAATTAAATGAACATGTAATCATATAACCACACTTGTGATGACTCATAATGAGCTAACCAGACACCAAGAACCCCATTTCTTCTTTCATTTTCTTGGTTCCTATAAGGATATCAACATTTTTCACTAAATTTCACAAGAAGTGTCATGAGTCCAATAATAGGTTGATAGTCAATAAAAATCATTCCTACCCTTAAATTACACCATTAATGAAGCCTAAATGGCCCACCCAATGGGTTGTCATTAAAAGGAAGCTTTTATGCCCCACCCTGATGGTGGTTTTAATCCTCATTTGATGGTGTGTATCAACTAACAAGTCCATTGTAGTTGGACGTGAACATGACCTTGACATTATAATGTCCCATATTGTCCTATGATTGAATGATTCCCATCACCCTCACATGTTCTACCCAAAAATTTTCCAACATGTCGATGATTTGAATCATATCATTAAAGAGGCTATCATCCATAGCCTTTTTCACATTATTACGGTCCCCTAAAAGAGGTCATATAAACAATACTGTGAAAAATGTTCATATTTATTCTTGAAACATGGTTTGACAAGCTATGTAATAGTACAAAAAATAGATAACATAAAAATGAACAAAGGTATATCCTGAATAGTTTTAAGAGGATACATATAAATCATAAGGACACAAATCTAGGATTGGTTAAAAAGATGACTCCCAGACCTATATGAAATAGATATTAATCAGGGGTCTCAAGCATAAATTATTAAATAATGTCAATGTTATATACCTGTCCCTATATGGTATGGATCATCCAACATAAAGATCATAAAATTCAACATCAACGTTCACCAGGAAAGTAGTCACAAAAAACAACCTCACGCCCAAGGTCATAAGAACCATATACAAAGTACTATATGTGTTATGAAATGTAAAATCATGAGAGTAACTTCAAGGATAGAAAATCATAGTCTCACTAATTAATGTTCCCCAAGGTAATCGAAAAAATATTAACCACTAATGTGTCATATAATGGTAAAAATTCTTGAGAAGAGTTGTTTCAAAACCATGGGTAGGAATAAACTCAGTATATTTCATAAAACACTATAATATTAGCCTTTGTATCTCTATTCCATGATCATCCAATAAGGGAAGAATAAAATCCTCAGAAACAAAAATTACTCACACTAGTTCTACTACGAAATTCTAAAAATAAGAATTTCCTATAACGGTGGATGATAAGAAAATTTATATCATCCAAAGTGGTTAAAAAAAATGTAATTATACATTGAATAAATCATTAAATCTTGATGGATCATACCCACTTCCTATGTTCATCATGAATTCACAAAATTGATGTATTAAATTATATAAGTGAGAATAATTCAACTAATAGGGGATATAATCTATTAATGAAGGAATTAATGACCAAAAAATTAATATATAATGGATTCTCATTTGAATTAGTCAATATAAGAGGAATAAGGTGGCCTTTTCAATGTTTCCGGTCCAATCTGAGAATCGTTGTTCCCTCCGGCATGACCAAGAAATGGTTAAGGTGTTCTTGAACTCCTAGAGTAAAATATCTTCCCCTATGGACTATCCCCATTGTTTTTCTTATTTTGTATCACTACAGCCTCCACCATGGATGTGGGGAGGCCAGCAAAGACATATAACAAAGATCCATTCTAGGTGACCCATGACAGGTCCATTCCCAATTACCCCCATTTTTAGTTTTTAAACCAAAGCACACTAGTGCCAAAACACCATGTACTCGGGAAAAGTTTTGGTTGTTCTTGACCATAAACCTCAAAACCCTACATTTGTGCATCAATATACCCCCAAAAATAACCAAACCAAAGTTCAACCATTATATGGATTGCCCAAATAACACAAGAAATTATAGAACATAAATTAACATATTTAGAGAAAACTGTGGTGTTTTAATTATACCACTCTAATTAATTCTCATCCAAAAGAAGTATCGCGGGATATGAGCATAAATAACAAGGTCCCTTACAAGGTTTTGTCAGCCTCCCTCTCCCAAAATTATTATTGGAACCATACATACCTCCAAATGACCTAGAAAAGAGAAACTAAATTCCCATAAACAACATTCTTCCTCTAGTCAATGATCCACACTGAGCATTAAACAAATGATGTATTTGGTTACAAATCCATGTTCTCACCATCTTTAACATAAATTGGATTGGAAATATATATAAAAATATGAGATATATGTAGAAAATTAATCCAACATTGGTAATAATAAGGAATACAGAAATGTTAGGACATTATCCATATATGATCGATGAACTCGAATAGTTCCAAAAAACAAGGAGCTAGATTTAAAGGATTCTAAATACATTGATGACCCAATCCTAGAGTCCCCCAAAAGTACAACTTTTCTCCAATAGTGAACTCGAAATAAATCCTCTTGTAGTAGACATACTATATCAATGTAATATTATTGGTGACTTACCACTCTCCAATAAACTATACATTATCCAATTTATCATACACCAGGGTCATCCCCATAACATGCACCTCACCCACCTCATGCCTGTATGACATTGACTAGAAAGTTCAACTATAGACAGTGACATATGGTTCCATTGAGGTATAATCCTAGAAACTATTATTATAAAAAAATACCTAAGATTTATTCTCACCCCATGATCATCTAATGTATAGGATTCATGTTCAACAAAAATCCACATGAATACAAATAAACCACCCAAAAAGACTATATGCCTTTGAGTGACATGTCATTCTCACACTTAGATGAGTACCCCAAACCTTCTTTAATCCCATCCAATACCATAGCATGAATAGTTCATGCCTATTTAATAAAATACTTAATGAAATTTCATGAAGATATATAATATCAGAAATATATATCTTTCCCAAGTTAACTATAAATAGAGTATCTTATATAATTATGAAATATTAAATCATGGTTAGCCAATACAGTATTACCATACAACATTATGGTTCCAGGAGGTCCATTATATCCTTGCCAAAAAATTCTTTAAGGAAACATCCAATTACCTATTGGGAACTAAATGTAGCATGATTAAACCAACTGAATATTGATGTTTATCTTTTAATATCTGGTATATAAGACATTATAAAAGAACTAGGGACATCTCTCTTCATACCTGGTCACCAATAAAATCATTTGAGGTTTTGGTACATCTTCCTCAACCCGAGGTGCACTATCTACCAAGAGGAATGACAGTCTCTCAGAATATCATCATTAATTGAAGTAGGAACTGAAAACCATTAAGGAGCATAATCACATAAGGAAAATTATCATCATCTAATGACCAATATGAGACTAGATCATCTCCTCCCAATAGTTACCATATCAATGGACACTCAATATATAACACATGTTTAAACTTCATCTTATCCACTAAATGGGATGTGATATCCAAAGGGGAACATGACACTACCCCTCACTTATTAGTCACTTTTATTTTCTAATAGTCTTGTAAATACATCAATCCTCACACCTCCACTGAATGAAAAAATCTCGAAGATAGTGTGAATTCTATGTCTCCCTACTAAGATAATGTAAAAAAATGACCCACTTCCATGTGAATAAGAAATATCGAATATAAGAATCCATATATATTCATCCCTAAACCAATTCCATTTATTTTGGTCTCATTATTAGAATATAGAGTAGATAATGTTATGTTCTATGTGGATAATTATGATTTCATATATCCAAATAGATGGTTCTAGAAACATATCAAATTTTAGACCACATATGCTAAATCCATACCATTGTAGGATAATTATGATTTCTTATCATATATGTCTATAATTATTAGTTATTTATATATATTACTACATCATAACATCTCCCAATCCACCATATAAGGAATTGAAAAATAAAATATATCCCATATTAGGTTTTGGAAATGTTAATACCAGAGAAATTACCAAACTTCAAATTTTCTCAAGAAATGACTCATCACACTAATCAGTCCACATGAACTTCATCATGTTCATGGTTAGATATCTCATTGGGGTTCAAAAACATGTGAATTATATGATTAAATTTTGTTAGTACTAAATTAATTGAATAAAAATCATGATCTAAAATAAATTTTCAATGTTATCATAATACATTAGTACATCTCACAATCTTGATTTATAGAAATTACCACCTCTACTAGTAAATTCACAATGAAATAAACTCCTAAATCGAAAAGTTAATCTTCGAAAAATTGGACAAACTCTATTGTCATCAATGTGTACTGATGAATACCTCATGATTCCTGGAATTCATCTTTGAGGTCCACGAATAGATGAGAATAATGAGAAGTAATTTCATGATGAATAATTCTATATATTGCTGAAAATATATTTTTCATGAGGGGCATAAATTCCACTGGAGATTTTACCATGCCAAAAGACATCACCAAGAATAAATATATCTCATACATTATCCTAAATGATATCATTTCTTAAAACACTATTCCTAACCCTCATGATATGGTATCCTAAATGAATTTTTGATCAAAGAAACCTAATAGCTCCTAAAAATGGATAGAATATATCATTTACCCAAATCAATGGGAATATAATCTTCCACATCACTTGGTTCAAATTTATATAATCCATAAATATTTAAAGAATTTCGTTTTAAATTTTGGAGAACAACACTGGAGGACCCTAAGGATATATACTCAGTCTTATAAATCACATCTTCCCCCATAATTTGAGTTGACCTTTGAGTTACATCATCTCAGCTGATAACATATGATAACGAGGAATCAACATATTCCCTTCAACTAGCTTGAGATTTATTTTGACCTAAATTAATATAGACAGTGGTAGATTATAATATTATTTAGGAAATATATCTTAATAATGATCAAAATCGGTATGAAATGAAAAGGGGTGATCGTTGGTCCTTCCAAAAGTGATAATCCTACAATGTGATTTATAATTACTCAAATATAACTCATATTTTAGATCACTCTAGTAGCTACGAAATTTAATTAAAAAATAATTAAAAGTACCATGAAAGCATGTTAACGGTTATATATCTCTGATAGAAGATAATGCATGGCTGATATCACTTAATCTAGTCCATCGAAAATAACACATCAAAGTAGGTCATATAATAGATCATGAAATCCCATAAATTTACATGGCTAGTGATCACTACATGTGATTATTGATACCTATGAAGATTACGCACATTAGTCCAAAATGGTGTGCCAAGAAAAGAAATCTTCCAGGATATTCTAAACAGTAATTCAAGGATAAAAACCACCTGAACATAGATATTGTAAATAGAAGAACCAAAATTAAAAAATTTATGTATTGTATAGGTGGACATGACCATACTTAGAACCATACATGGTCCCTCACTACCTTTAACTAGATCCCGTTTCACTAAAAAAACTCAATCAACCTTAGATTCACACCCTTTCCCATGAGTCATCAATGTTTGGGTCGTTCACAAATTCCAATGAGGTCCTCCTCCATTGGATCCTTGATCAGCTAGAATTTTTACAAGAATACATTAATTAAAAACATAAAATATGATGATACCAACCACATTAGTGGAATTCTAAATGAAAATTACAATAATTATTTCTATGATTCTCCCATTTCCCCCAATCTAAGAACCTAGTAGAATCACTTCCCATATAGGAAATTGAGGAATTCCTAAACTAACCCATCTTCCAAGTTCCCTATTTCTCTAGATCATCATTATTCTTCGAACTACTTGAATAAGATCTTTTATTAGACATAGAATTATCAATCAATATTCATATATGAAATGGTAGTAATACTACTACCACTTCATTATCTATAACTTCTATATAGTAAAGGAGTTACATAAAACCTATGGGTATGATATCCTTTCAATTCCCTAGAATAGTTTTTTCACCTTATGATAGAGGTATCCCTCAAACATCTTGTTCATTAGGGCCTTATTTCTAATCAGAATAGTGGTGAAGCATATCGACTACCAAAAATTAGATGAATATGTATAGATACACATAGATGCATATTGAAATATTATGAACCCATTTTAATGGTATAGATTCATCATGTAATTAAAATATTACATAAGATAAATTTCATTGATGGTCACCCATTTAATACCCTCTAATCTCCAAGCCTTATTCATCATAGTCCACCATCTCTTGGAAAATCATAGGGATCTAAATGTCTCGAACATCACTCACCCAATAACATTAGTCACGAAAAGGTCAAAATATCTCTCAAGGATACTGAGGTAATCCTCTACATTACATCATAATCCCATTCCCAAATGGTCATTTTATTATAGAACTTGATGTATTGAGAATGATCTATTGTGGTTC
Source organism: Viscum album (assembly GCA_963277665.1). Classification (NCBI taxonomy): domain Eukaryota; kingdom Viridiplantae; phylum Streptophyta; class Magnoliopsida; order Santalales; family Viscaceae; genus Viscum; species Viscum album. The sequence continues at coordinate 1,903,899,808 of OY728127.1, forward strand.
TCAAAATGATTCATCCTAAAAATTCATAATCCAAAATAATTCAGGTCAAACTAGCTTTATAGAATGAATAAATCAAGATGTTATAGGATCTTTTAGGGCTACATTATCCAACACTGATGTTGGTTATAAATGAATGAATTACCTAAAGAGAGAATCCTAGAATTCCTCTTTAAGTGGTACCATCAAACATCTCTACATCCTTACACATAAAATTCCAAAATAACTTATGAATCCATTAGATAATGATAAATCCTAACCAGTCTATGGGATCACAGAAAGGTTATTTTGGTGGCTACCCACAAACATATGTATATCCCTCCTAGATCAAACCATAACTAAATTCAAAATTTTTGTACCTAAAATTTTGTTGCAATGATATACCTATATCAAATATGTAATCTAAACTAAAACTATATAATAAAAAAATATATATTATAATATTAGGGAATAAAAATATATCACTCTTAATTTACATTAGATCAAAACATTTAATTAAATAACTACTACACTGTGTAAAATTGGTACACATATGAAAATTTTTCCTACATGCCTACTCATGGTCCAAGAAAACAACCAAATCACCTTAAATTGTAAAAACAAAATATAGTCCATAATAATATAAAACAGTAAAACAATAATTGTAAAAGAATTCCCAATACCTGTAACTCATAGGTTTATTACACATGTGCAAGAAAAACATATATCAAAATACCCTACATGATACCCACACATCCTAACTCCTTTATAACTTTCTCTAGAACATTTAAAGAATATTAAAAGGGGGAAAACCCCCTTGGATTCCATTTTGTCACACCCAAGATTGAATCATTGGGTTTGAGCCAGAATTACACATGGACTCATGAACAAGTCCTCATATGTAAGATGTTTATAACATCCAATGAGGGCTGAATTTTATTAATAATGAAATTATACCCTTAGTATCAATAATGAAAGTATAAATAATAACATACTTGAATTAATAAAAAATCATAAAAAATATAATAAAATTTTCCTGAATTCCTAAAGAGAAATAAATCATATATCCTCAAAGTTAAATGGAATTTAAGTGTTTGAGAAAGAAATATAAGTATATTATTATAGAATCCCAATATATGCTATTCTAATAAAACCTCAGAACACCATGCATTGACTCATAGATCTATATCACTGGGCCGTTTACCTTCTTTGGGACTATGATCATGATGTCCTTAGGAGCATTGACATTCCCATATAGGGTGTGTGTATAAACATTATAGAACACCACCAATGCATCATAAAAAAATGTGCACAAATAGTATATAATAGTATATGTCATGACATGATGTAAATTCTCATGAAAAAACCCACCAAATATGTTTTGAATCAACATGTTTTAACAAAGTCACCAAGAAACACGACCCCACCTAATTAAGAATTATCTCAATAAGGATGTCAATGTTAATCAACACACATTATTAGATGTGTCATAAGTCCAAAAATTGGTTATCATTACACACCTATCAGTCCTGTTACTATTTTATATTCATATGTATTTCCATGAGAACAACCATGTTAGTGTTTATTAATAGATACACAAAAATACAATCCTTGATGGTGGTCCTAATACACAAATGATGGTATGTCCCAGATGAAATGTTCATCATATTTGGTTGTGAACGCACACCATTATGGTAATAAACAATATCATCCTACATCTAATGGATAATCGTCACCCCAACATGGTAAATTCAGAATCAGACAACATGTCCTTTAGCTCATCATACCATCAAATGAGATGACATTTTTTCCTTTTTTACACCATTATGCTACCCATACAAGTGGGATTCTAACAAATACTTGTAAGCAGGTTCATCCCGATAACTATTATAGGATTCCTCAGGCTATGAAATGACAAAAATAATATTCAATATATAAAAGAACCATAACGCATATCAAGAATAGTTCTCAATATGATAAATAAAAATCATATGAAATAAAATATAAAAGATAGGTCACAAGTTACACTCACACAGCCTCATAAAATACATTTCAAGCAATGGGATTCATGCATAAATGATAAAATCATGTCAATGTAATATATAGGTCACTATATGGTAATGATGTTTCAACATCCTGATCATATATGTCAATTTCATGGTTGGCCAATAAAGTAATCACCCAAAACATGATCACAAAAATAGTCTTATAAACAACATCCAAAGTCATATAAGTGTTCAATAGTGATGATTCTAGATAGAAAAATCATGTATTGGACGCAAGAGACTCATTATGGAATATTATCTAAGAGAATAACCAATAGATTCACCATTGTGATATTATAGAACCCCCAAGGATCCTCAAGAAGACCTACAATAACACAGAGGCTGGAAATCACCTCACATGACAACACAAAACACTATATCCCAAGCCATGAAATCCTCATTCCATTAATATCCAATAAGGGAAGAAATAATTCTGTTAAAACAAGAATATATCACTGGAGTTCTCCATTTAAACACTAAAATGATAAATCATCAAACATAAAGGATAAATTAAACTTTTATATAAAAAAGAGTTTGAGAAGAATGTAATTAAACAATTCTGCAATTAGGAATGTATTATTGATAATACTGACAAACTATATTTATATGTAATTCACTTGACACAAGGAATAGATGAGAGAAGGAAGTCTAATTAGATTCAAAGTAGTTGTAATTGGTCAATAAATTCAATAAAGGCACCATATTTAATACATATGTGTTTCCCCTTTGGAATAATCATGATCCAATGAAGAAGGTGGTTTCTTTAGATGTTTCATGTCCAGATAGAGAATCTCAATTTCCTCCACCATGGACTAGATAGGGCCATGGTGGTCTTGAACTCACCAAGATAAATGGATTTTCATATGATATGTTTCCATGGTTTTCCCCATTTCTACATAGCATAGTATCCACCATATCTATAGTGAGGTCTCCCATGTTCTGTCCTATAGAAAAATTCCCCAAGCATCATCCCATAGACACACCCATTTTCACATTTTCCTATATATACACAAAAGCCCATAATGGTTAAAATAGCTTCCACTAGGGTATATTGATGACCATTTTGAATGAAACACATCCAAAACATATTTTTAATGATATAAAACCTATGAAACTGAAAAACCCCCATTTTATACATCAAAAGGTTTAAAAATATAACATAATACATTCCCAAACATACATTAACATGAAAATAATAATTTTGTTTTCAAAGAACGTATTTTAGTTCATAGAAGACGAATTTGCATGGTTATCTATTTTTTGACTGATAGTGGCCTTTAGATAAATTATTTGAAGTTATAGATAACGAGGAAAATGTAATCAAAGAATATATACTAAAAAACTCGCATCTTTGAGGATGATTTTAGAATGTAATTCTTCTTTTACTGTCTGGGAGATCAATCCCACTATTTAGTTGATATATTGATGTATATACATATTAGAAGAAAATAATAATGATCATGTTATTATTGATGGATATAATTATTATATTAATGATTATTGAAATAAATTTAGTTACTAATCATATAAAAATTTTAAAATGAGTTGATGGTTTTTGTGCGGTATGAATTTAAATTTTAAAAGTTTTTTTAGTCCCAGAAACTGTGATATTTTTTTCTAGAATCATGGAATGCGATGAGTACCACTATGATTAAATAGAGGGATATGATTTTATTAGTGTTTTAGGATTTTTTGGTTATGATTCTAAATAAATTGACCAAATTAAATGTTTTTTTGGGGTTTGTTGGAACAACATATAGTGTGATGGGTATATGATGATGGGCGGAATAGAGAAGCCTTTAAAATAAAAATCAATCAATTGAAAATTTTTGTGGTAAAATTTTAGGTATATTTAATTAATTATAGTAGTTTATATGGAAATTAATGTCAATGAATTTCATTTATTAGAGGTTAAAATCTAGAGTCTCATTTTAAATAACATTAATGGGAAAGGTAATATTTTTTACAGATAAGTGCTAAAAACCATCGAATTTATGAATTATTTTCTAAATATTTTATAAATCTAGTAATAATATATGATTTATATAAATTTGTATTTCAATATTTTTTTATAATATTCATCTTGTTGATGATAATGTTGTTGAGATTATATAGAAAGGTGATGTGGAAGTAATGTGAATGAAAATAATCATTTTGAAGTATAATGGGAGCACACACATAAAATGATCAGAGAATAACATATATTCATTATTTCAACTAGATTACTCAATGTTCTATAAAAAATCTCTAGATTTGGTATGAAATCACAAAAAATTGCAACCGTAGTGTAAAAAGCTGGGAATGATATACCATTTTATCTATTTTGATTTTGGATAGGCAAACGATTTTCAAAACACATAAATGAGATTCCCTAATGTAACATTGTTTTATAGGACACGTTATTGATAAGGGGTTGAGTTTATTGGATGATAATTTCATAATAAAATTCAACAACATAGATTTTGGAACATATGCATAGTGTATCCTCATAATGAAAATATAGTTTTTTATATATTAGAATGAGAATGCATGACTGTAATATACTATGATGAGTTTATGGATGTATGGAGAAACAATTTGGTATATTCTCATGGTGCATCATTTTTTTATTTCACCTTCATTGACAATGAATAAAATAATTTTTTGTCGTAATTTCTAAAGAAGCTGATTTGTATGTAGATTAGTCGGAGATATTTGGTGTAAATAGAACAGTTTTAATGATAAAAAGTGTGGGGTCTAATAATTTTGGCGAGTTCAATAATAAATAATTTAAAAAATTATATTAGGATAAGGGAATTGGGTTTGTGAAAATAGTACCCCAGACATTATAGTAGAATGGTGTGGTTGAATTGTGAAATTGAACACAACATGAGAATGTATGGACTATTCTGTCGTATTCTAATTTTCTAAAGGATTATGGGGTTGAATAAAAAAATATATCTTCTTAATTAATCACTAATATGATGAATTTGTTAGAACATGTGATGATTATAAATAATAGATTCTACCCCATTAAAAATATATTTATTATTATATAATAAATATTAAAAATAAAATAAAAAAATAAAATGCATACCAAATATCTTCTAAGATCCATCACAATAGAGTTGTTTTATTGATATCTCTGAGTTACAATTGAAATAATCATTCCTCTATAGGTAGTAAATTCTCCATAATAATAAATGAATGATATTTTATGACAGTCTTATCTTTTACAGTTTTAATAGAATCTTCTCCACAAAGATAAATAAATAGAAGGGAAGAAGAGAATTTTAGCATGACTTGGATAAATAATCTCACATCCAAACTAAACAAATTCAACCATTTATATATCCACTAATCTATAAGTGAAGGATTTTGAGTTTTATCTAACAATATTTCAATTCCACTATAAATTTTTTAATATATGATTATTTGAATATTTTTGATGAGTTAAAAATTTCAATGATCAGACAATATCAAATAAGATATACATTTATCTTCTGGATGACAGCTAACTAATGATAATCTAATCAAAATATATGGAAGCTACCATAAAAATGATAACATATATCATATGGTATGATAGGATAATTTTAGAATATGATACAATTATCATATTCCTTTACAATACAACATATATCATAATGATTATTATGCCTTATATTAAAATAATATATTGCTATAAACATGAGTCACACAAAATGTATAATTGGTTTTAGTGTATTACCATTAATCTCCACCTTAAACTACAATATAATATTTTCATTATGAAATTCGTTAAAACTAACTATGAATCCATCCAATTCCATATGGATAATTTTTTATAATTTGTTTTTTAATTTTGAAGAAAATCTATATAATTTATTCCTTATTCTATGTCATAATTGTGAGCCCATATGTCTCTTTACAGCCTCAGAAAAAAATTGATCTCTCAAATTCATAAATGTGATAAAATATGACCATCAATTAAAACATCATTACTACAAAATAAAAAAATGGTCCTAACATTATATTTATTAAATGTACTTATATATATATTTATAATCATTTAAGCTATAATATATATCATATACATAATATTTATCCTTATATAATATCTTTTCCCTTGGTATTGACTGACTATTTGACCATGAAGATTTGAATATTGTATAGGACATCTTATATATTTTTAGTTATTTGAGTGTATTAGTCATTCACAATGGCTACATCAAATGTAAACCACTTTAATAGATAAGTATATCACATGTCACTTATCTAAGAATATCCTTTATTTCATAAATCACTCAATCGATGACCTATATATGATTACATTCCTTACAGGCTAATAAATGCCATATTTGTTAATCTCAAATGGGGACGTGATTAGAAACATACCTAAAAGACCTCATTAACTCAACCTCATGGATGGAGTAAGAATGAAACCAAATTATGAAGGGTCACATTCCATGTATCTTGAAATCCTAAGGATACAAGGATTTTATATTAAGAATACAAACACGACTATATCATAGAACGTATGAAATTCTATGTGATATACATTCAAGAGCTAGTCCCAATAATATATATCAACATATTATCTCATGATTCTACTATGAATCATCTATATGACTGATAATAATTCTAATATTCACATACATCAGAACCCCTACTACTCTATGATGATATACAATTAAGGAAAACCCAAATTCATACATTGATGTGTTATTATAATTCATCTATTTTTGTTTTAAAAATATAGCATTATTGAATTAATGATAAATGTATAATACATTTATTAAAAAAGAATAATATGCATCATAAAAATTACATATGATGTATCATGTATTTAATACCAAAAAAATCAACATGATCCTATTTCCCTTGCTTAAATTTTGGTTTCATTATGTGATATTATCTATTCTCTTTTATTACCACCTATCAAATATTTATATTGCCGCCATAAAAAATCTATCTTCTAACATGGTATTTTTGATAAATGTTCTTGGTACATTGGTGAGGATGGGTTATTGGCTAAATATATTTCTCTATATTTTGAAAATAAAGTTCAAATAGTCCCTCAATGCTGGGAACTAACCTCAGTTCGGTAAAAAAAATCTGAACCAAATAGATTCCTTTATAGTATCTGATGCAGTGTTGTAACCTATTTCTTTTGTCAAGTACACCATGGTGTTTTTCTTATGAAAATTATAATTTATTGTCAAATTATTGGAGTAATACAAAAAATATTTTGATATCTCATAAAAAAAAATTTATTTTGGAATCTGTCATATGTGAAAACCCATTAAATGAGGTTATCCTCAAATTTGATATCGAAGAACATATCCATTTTTCTCATTAATTACATAATGTTTCCAAAAAAACAACAAGGTGAAACTTACTAGGATAAGATTCATGTCAATTTTTTATTCACAAACCATTAGAGACATTCAGATAATTATAAAAAATTATATATATGAGAAATCATATGGTGGATACATTAGTAATATTACCCGTATATTCTAACCAGTTAAAAATAACCTATATCATATTAATATATGTGTCATGAAACACTTGTTAAGAGGCATATTTAGTGATCTCCATGATAATCCTTTTTCAAGGTTTACTAAATATATATTTCTTACAATGTCTATGATATATCTATGAATTATTATTATAGTTATTAATACATTGTATATGGTTTTAATCGCCAGTTTATTTATTAGAGAAAATTTTTCATGACCCACTCTTTATCAAATGAAAAATAAAGACATCATATTTGTTAAGTGGTATATCATAAAAATAATACTAAAAATGCCACAAAACAGTAACTATCATTATTATATAAAGAAGAATAATTTATATTATTAATGAAAATAATCTATTCGAGTGAATCAATAATTTATACGTTTTAATTGTGAGAAGATTACATCGATCCATAATTGGATCATTGAAACATGAAAATCATAATAGTCTCATTTGGAAATTCAAATCCTTTTGAATGTATAATATTCACACACATGACTATAATTCCATTAAGAAAAGTAGTTTAGACATTGATTTGATATATCTAATAATAATAATAAGATACTATTTAATGTAATATCCAAATAGACATTACCATTTAAAATATTCAATTGATTTTTTTAAAGTCAATATCATGAACATTATTACATCTCTTTTATACTCAGTGATATTTATAAGTAGACACTATACTATCCATGTTAGATTTATTTATGAAAACCAACTTAAAACCTATGGTATTACCCATTTATAAAAATCCACAAATTTCAAAACATGGTTAGTTTACATGAAATGCATTTCAAAATTTTCATAGTTATAACCATTTCTTAGAATAATTAATCACAAATGGAATCTTAGTAGGATGTTGTTTCGTCATCTATAATAAAAATTTTACCAACATTTTCTATTAAACCTACATCTATTTGAATCTTGAAAAATCTAATTAGATTGTTGTGGTTCTTTTGTATCTTAAGTAAGTTCTATTTCTGCAACACATCATGGGACTAAATAAACATTCATCTTCGAAAATCCCATATTGGTTGGTATTTAACTCCATTAATTTTGATATTTCTCCTATGAGATTCATTAATGATATTCTTCTTTTCATGGAAAATACATATTGGGGTCACAAATACTTTTTTCACAATATTATTATAGATTTAAAATCCCATTGTTTATTCTGGATGACTAATAAATATATATTTTTCGAAAATTAGGTCAACTATATAACAATTCAGATATTGTATATATTCCTTATAATCCCAAACCATCAAAAAAGGCAAACTAGGATATTTCCTAGTCTATATTTCATGAAATATCATGATGATTTTTATATAAGGAACATAATTAAGTATTAATTTAGTGGTTTCTAGATCACATCTAAAAAACAATATAGAGTGGTCTCACTGACTCACCATTAATTAAACCATTTTAAACATGGTATGATTATTTCTCATAGACAAACCATTCCACTATAGTGTTCCACGGGTAGTGAGATATGAAACGATTCCAAACAATCATATATGGTTTATAAATTTCATGATCAGATATTCACAATCACAATCTGATCAAATAATCATAATATTTTATACATATCATTCTATACTCCAATTTGAAAAACGTTAAAAAATTTAAAGGTTTTATACACATGTCTCATAAAAATAATTAACCGTACATACTGAATTTATCAGTAACGTATAATAATTACCAATACCCACCACATTCTTGATTACTAATTTTACACATATATCATTATTTATTAGAACTAGTCGTATACTATCCCTCTTATATTTTTTTTTGTCAAATTTTATATATTCTTTTCCCTAATAAACTATATTTACATGTTTCAAATGATTTATAATCAAATGATTCCCACAATACATCTATATCGAATGATTTTATACATTTATCATTTATATTCCTAAGGGGATAATGCTATTGTTAATTTGTGTTTGAATCAACTTTGGCATTCTTATGTTGAATTTTATAGACTAGATTATCTCGGCCTAGAATATAAAAACCATTCACAATTTTCCTAACACAATACAATAATTAATTGATATATATATAACCTTTTTTATTAATCATTAATAAAAACACATTATCTCCAAATAAGATATAAATTCAATTTTTTTGTCAAAAAATAATAATTTTTTTTCAATTCTAGAACTAATCCAATTGGAAGACATAGATAATAAGTGGTAATCACCAATGCATAAACTCGTTTCTTATTACTATCACATAAATCTACTTCACATTTCATCAATTATATTTTATTTTTAATTCAATTTTTATTAGATAAAATGTATGATGAAAAATTAAAATCTAATTCCCATTATTTTAATTAGATAATTTGTTCTCTATTACAACAAGTCTATATACTCATAATTTGTCTTTTTTAGATTATATCTCAATAGTATATACCAATATAAAATTTTATTTTTAGGAATATAAAAAATATTCCTCAATATAAAAATCCTAAAGAAATCTATATAAAAAATATAGACATATATATGAATGAGTATCATTATTAGATATTATATTTACAAAATGATATCTCGTTTAAATGATGTCCCCAAAAATCATTCATTCAAGTTTTCTATTATCTATATTTCATCATCAATTATCCCAACTAAAAAAATAAAATTAGAAATAATGAATATTTTTCAAACATAATTTCAATCATATAACTTTTGAATCTTGGATAGTTGAATGGAACAAATCATTATCCTAATCCATAATATAAATTCACTCAATAATATTTATTTGGTATTATAAAATTTAGGGTTTCTCACCTATATGTAACCAAATTCAATCTTTTTATAGTCACCTAATGGTTTGGGTTAGCTCTAACCTTCATACCTTCCACAATATATGTTATCGGAATCTAATGCTTAGGGTTACACATACGAATTGATTAAATTATTGAAAATTCATTTTAGAAGGAATTTCATGTTTAGTATTTGATAGTATTTCATTGTAGAACTATCTAATATACATTATATTCGTATTATACATCTATTTTTTCAATATCATGAATTATTTATTGTCTCATTTTTTTATATATGTTTGCTTTGTGGAATAAATTTAGTTTTGGAATCCCAATTTCATACACTAATTTAATTTTTCTACTCCATTATAATATGTAAATCTTTTCATAACTATCATTTTTTATTACTAACCCAAAATATAACTAATTTTTGATTATACAAATCAAAATTAATCATATAAATATGGTATTTTAGAATCTTCCATGCAATGGTTTAAAAACATATAAAACTAAAAATCCCAATAAGGGTATCCCCATAGTGATAGATAGTCAACCAAAAAAATTTTTATACATGGAATACTCCTTTATAATAGTGACTATAATGACCCAAAGTCCCTCTATCCAAGGTTATATATTGAAAAAAGCTTTAAATCCAACTAGATTATTAAAAAATTTGTATAAACTATATTTAACCAATAAATTCAATCTCATAAAAAGTAACAATACAAAATCATGGTAGATAAAAACTAAAACATATGTCTTCATTACTTACATGTGATTCATTGTATGAAAATTTTATAAGAATAAATTTATCAAAAAAATTAAAAGATAAAAAATATTAATATCATATTTAAAATTTATAAGAATTAATATTCAAATATAAACATGATAAATAATTAAAATTTTAAGTTATTTTTGAGACATGATATTTTAATATTATCATTTGTTATTATAATTAGGAATAAAAGTATTCATTTTTTAGGGTATAACAATTATCATTTATAAGAAATTTATAAAATAAAAGATGTTTTTATCTGATAACTATAAATTTTATGTTATCAAATAAAGTATTTTATGATAGAAAATATCTATCATACACTTCAATTTAATCATTCTTATAATAATAATTGTCATTAGAGGATACTCATATTACACAACATGTGTTATCGTTAATCTCATTTAATTATATAAATTATATAATAAATGGTGATTTTACGTATATAATCCTTACAACATGATACTCTACTTTTCAAAACATGGGATTTGAAACATAAACTATAATAAACATTTTCATATAATATATTGTAATGTAATATAGTTGATTTTGATGAATGAAACATTAACATTTATCCAAAAATACCCTACAAATATTTAAAACATTGAACCACTCCTAGTTTTTTCCTATATTATAAAATATTGAAAAAAATATATTTTTATACTTAGAAACATTATACCATGATTTAGCATATTTATAAAACTAATTATGCTATATATGTTATTCAAAAAATTAAAATTGAATCATTTTGTTTCAAGATAATAATTTCCCTGATAAAACAAATGGGTTCTTCTAGAAAACTCCATGATTGTAAATAGTGGAATAACCCCAGTTATCCATGGATATATATTTACAGAATCAATATATAAATTTAGGAAGTAAATTAAATGGGTGTGAATCATTAACACCAATCTCTATCTTCATGGTGTTTATTTGACGGAGAATAATAAGAAAAATTAACAAAACACTCCTTCCTCTATTGGCATTTCATTATCAACTAGAATTAATTTATTATATTTGAGGACCCCATGATCATTTAAATATGTTCTACCAGATTATCCTTACGGATAAATAAGTAATTTTAAATAAAAATGTTTTTTTGAGAAATCATCACACATCTATATAGGAAGGATGATATTTTTTAAACAGACTCTTATCGATAAATGGAGGAATTTATTCATAGACTCCAAATTTTATGTATCCACCAAAAATTATATATGTTTACCAAATTGAGTATTTATGATCTATTGGTCATAGTGGACCATGTAGTCACATTGAGAGTGGGGTGGGAGTAAATTATGGGTGAAAATCTTTTATCAATTAATTTCAACTGAATCTTCTAATTCATGTATGTTTATTGAAACTCTCTAATTTTTAAGGAAGATTTGATCTTTTGATATGATCCATTAACACTTAATACCACATTAAATAGTGACTATAAATAAAAATAACAACACTCATGGATTTTACAAGGGTTGGCCTATTATACAAAAGAAAATACTTTCTACATCAGACTATTATTCTGATATGTAGATTATTCTAAACATCAAAACCAAAATATTACACATGTGGGTGAGCTATCTCTCAAAAATTCCTTTTCTACATCCTTGTAGGAAAATAGAATTTGTTTTTATTAAAACCATCAGTTTTCAAGTGTTATTAATTGTTATCCTATTGGATGAAACTTGTACCACCTTCTAAACACCCACTATAATCACATGCAAGTCATCATGTTACATGATTATGATAAACTGTTTTTTTATCTCTCAGACTGTCTTAAATTTTGAGAACCAAATATTCTACTGGATTCACAGGACATAATTGTAGACCTCATCTTCTGGTCACCTGAAACTTGTAAATTTATTCATCTTCCCAAAACAGTAATTTATCTTTTTATTTAATATTCAACACAAGTTAACTTCTATTGAATAAATCATGTCAAAAATTCCTTGTCATTGTTTAAATATTTTTATGAAACCCTCTATAATTATTCTTCTTTATTCTTTTTCCTAAATTATCCCATCATCTTTTATAGGTCCAAACATTTAAAATATAGAAATATTTTTAGATATATGTAATCCAAGACATATGCATAATTAAAATTTTAATTCCATAAAATATATTTTAAGATATAAGATTTAGGTTAAATCTCAATGAAATTGGGAAGAAACAATCCTAAAAGTTCACCTACAAATCTTTGAAAGAATCATGAAATTAAAAAGAAACATAAATTTTACTATCATTAAAATGTTTGTGAGTTCTTGATTTTTAGGTGAAATCACTCAAAATCTTATGATTAATGTACTTTTTAAATACTCATTTAGGGGTTCTTTTGATTTTTTCTGTACATCACTTCAACTAAATATTATATGACCTTCATTACATTGAGAATACTATAATAAGATCCTTATGATTATGTTGTTATACATCTATTTTAAAGATAATTTTTTCAAACATAGTCATGCAACTCATCTACACATCAAATTAAGATCATCCGAACATACATCTTTCGAGGCTCGAACATCAATCTTTCTGTTGAGGTAGATCCAATCATCCTTGCAAATAAAATATGTCCACATAAGATTTTTATTCAGATGAATGCTATTTTTTACATATATATTATTTCTTCAGAATCTTCATCACCAGTTACCCTTGTTCCTCTTTCTAATACACTCATACTAAATCAATATTTTTCTTATACTAAATTTATGGATTTATATTGATTAAACCATTCAAATTCATTTGATATTTCATTGAGATTTTTTGTCATATAAGTTATTTTAAATATATTAGAAGATTTATATTCTAGATATATTCCAACAAAGTACGTATTAGAATATCTTCTAGTGAAAAATATTTTTTTGGTATAAGTTTATCACACTACAATTCATTCATTTTCTAAATTCATTGCTAGCAACTCTCTTTACAGTGTGAGGTACAAAATACATTATTCAGTGGTTAATATCATTGACCATATTAATTCTTTACGGAGGCTCAATCTTCTGATCATCATAACATTCTTTTATTCTTCTTATTCATAAGATAACCTCTTTTTACATTTCATATTATTAATTTAAATTGAATTACACAGTTTCGGATCAATACATTAAATCTTGATTTAGCAAACATATTCAATATATTCCATTAGCTCCCCAATCCCTATATAAGTGATTCCCCATCAACTAGGGACTCTCTAATCTCACATTTAGCGCATCTATTCTCTCTACAATCCCCACTTAAAAATTATATATACAGTATATTCCTACATCGTCAGTACTTTTCCTTCACTTGAATAATTGTTCACCAATAAAATGATGTATAATAAAATTAAAAATATAATATTATTTATAAATTCATCCTCCTAGTACCATAATAATTTTATTTTCTATACATTATTACCTAATATGACCTATGTTCCAACTATTATCAGATCACATTACATAGTTTTCTTCAATTCCAGCTTGTGGAATTATAACAAACTTAAATTATATTCCTAAATATAATTGTCTAAAAATTGGAAATATGAATATCTAGTGGGATTACATTCAAAACGACCATAAGAAAATTCTCCTTCTATATAATTATTTAAATTTACCAAAAACCTATTTACAATAATACAATACATAGTCATAAACATCATCGTCGTCATCATCTTCATCATTATCATCATCATATGTTCTTCAATACCCTCTGTAGAGACTGAAACATATCATACATAAATTTAACATATTAATTGAAAAATAATCAATAAATAATATAAAATTTACACCAAATTAATTTAGGCCTACTTCCTTTTGAATCATGGATACTTAATTAATTAGTCCATAAGTGATATATATCATCTCCCACAATGTTTTTCATACCTATAACCTTTCATATACATATAAAACATAATAAATATTTACATATCCTAGGAAAATGAAACATAATAAAGGGTATTATTAGATTCTATGTTAGGGTAAAAAAGCGTATATCAATATAACATGAGAATATGGGTATGATAATAAGAGAATAACATTTGAAAACCATACCCTACATAATATAGATTATCAATACATGTCATGGAATAAATATTTGTAGTTCATAATAAATGAATCATAATGGAATAAAATTAATTGATCCATTAGATAATAAAATTATAATTAGCTATCTATTTTTGACATACACATAAATATTAAAATAATTTGTTTAGGTATGACCATAAAGACATTTACAGCATGTTAGGCTTAGACTAACAAACCATGTATCTACTTTGGGAATAAGATAACATACCATGTAACCTCATTTTGGGTTTGGGTTAACCTCCCATGTAGCCTATAAACTCATATAATATTAATTATTAACTAATTCCTTGATGAAAGATATAGATATACTTCATCAGGGGTTTTAACATGACCACAATACTTGGTTATAATGTAACCAACATCACATAATAAAAACCACACTTATGTGTCCCATAATATAATTAACCAGTCATCACATTAGAACACATGAAAATAAAATGGTTTAATAAAACATTCCATTATAGAATAACATATGGAAAGGAAATGGGAGTCATCATTATCTCATCAATTCATCATAGAATAACCAATGGAAAATTAAAAGGTTTAAAAAACATATCTTCTTCATAAATGTAGACCATCCTGAGAAATAATAAATTTTATATCATTGGATCATATCATGAGTAATGATTATGTTACACAAAATAATTTCATCTAAGAGGGAAAATTATTTTGAATGAAAAATTACATTCAAGATATCTTAAGGAAAATATAATTTAACTGGAAATAACTTTCAAAAAAATTGAATGTCATAAAATATTGTGGAATTAATTTTCATTGAAAATAAACTTAAGAACCTATAAACCAATTATTAAAAAACATTTAGAACATTTATTGAGAAAAATAATCCTTCAAATATGAAAAAAACTTCTTCATGACAATTTTTTTTTTCAAAATCCTTATCTTTTAAAATTAAATGTGACACTTTTTATGAAATAATTAAAACATTTAGTGTTCATGATATTAGGGAATATTGTACACATAGAAACACCGATTTCAATAATATCATTGCTAAAATCCAAACATTAATAATTCTGAATAGATTATGATGATTTATTTTTAAATAATTATAAAATACTTTAAAAGGATAGAAATGACATTAAACAATCGCTGAGTACCATTAAATAATTTTTTTAAACACTTAAATAAATCATGGAAAAATAATAAAAAATATTTTTCTCTCAAATATCGAAATAATGTTAGATTTATTTAAAAACATTCTTTTAGAATCATGTGTACATAAAGGGAGAAAAATGAAGGGAAATAATTTAATATCATGAGAATAATATAGGATAATAAAATTCATGATTTTTATAAGATATGGATTATAATATTTCATTATTTATGGTTTAATAATAATCAATCTTGAAAAATAGTGTGATCATAACTTCAAACCTATACCACTTTGGTAATTTTTGAATAGTAAACCGAATTATATAATATCATCAATGTAAGTGTTAACTATCTTGGATATAAGGATATTAAAGATATAATATTTAAAATGTTTATTATATACAACAATAAAATTAAACAAGTGGTGAATATGGAATTGGTTTCCTGAAAATAAACGAGAGGCTAAACATCGCATACCCCTTTGCAAATTTTTAATCCTTAAACCCCATGAAAGGGATATAAAAAAATGGATATGTAAATAACATAATTTTCAGGATAATAATAATTAAATAAATTCATTTTCATTATATACACCACATAAAATAAACATGAGGTGAATATGGAATGTGTCTCAAAGAAAATAAACTGGGACAAAAAAACTCAAATTGTATGTCTCAACATTATTCAAACACATTTGAACCTAATGTATAATATATATAATTTTATAATAACTCTATTAAAGAATGATATTTATATATATCCTAAAATATATTATATACAACTGACCCTTTATTTCCTGTTTATTAGAGATTTTTTTGTCAAAATCATGTTTTAAGTAATAACTGCATTGTTTTTCATTTGTTTTTTCATTTTTATTTTCAGTTATCTTAATTTGATTATGTATAAATAATCCCCATAATGTTAAAAAAACATATATATATTTTATATATTTATATTAATATATAAAATATTGAGATATAAAAAGAAATACACTATTCTTGGAGATGGTTGGCCATACGTAAGTAAGAATGTTAGTTCCATTTTTTTAACGGATGAAAAAAAGCTAAATAAAATTTAAAATTTTAATAATCATTTATGTCATTTATATGAGATATATTCATTAAATTTACCCTTATTACCATCTATCTAAATAATTAGTGAAAAAATAAACACATCACTTCGTGAGGTGGTAGTCCACCATATACCCAAATGAGGTAATCATATCTCGCACAGAATAGAATGTAAGAACATATATGTGAAATATTTATTGAAGTGGAATAATTATGTTAAAAATTATCATATTTTTTTAAATCTATCCACATAAACATTAATGAATAACAAAAATGAAAAATCTATCACATCGGTTCGCAGGGTCATAGTCTGTTGTACACACAAGGGATGCTATTGTTTTCCAATGGGTTTAGATATAAGAATTTATATGTGGTATTGTAGTTTTAGATATATAATAATATCATAAATATCATATATTAAATTTTAATAAATCATTATATATTTACTTGATAGTTGGTGAGGGAAAACAAATATCATTGATTCGCAAGGCGGTGGTCCCCCGCACACACAGTCGATGCTTTTATTTTGCATTTTAATGGAAGAGGATATGGATATATATTATTCCATAATAATAGTAAAATATTAGTATATTTAATACAAGGGTTTCATTATATCAACATAATTCAATAGTATTATAAGGATATATAGTAATAATTAAATAAAATGGCATAGGTTAAACCATTACATATTCTTCAAAAAATGTCATTTTGTTTAACCTAAAGCGTTTGGAGAATGTGCTAATGATATTACCAAGGAATCTCGTAATTGGGTATGGAATTAAGGAAAAAATTTGGGTCAGTAGTTTCTTAATAAAATAAATTTTGAATTATGAATATCGGAGAGCAGGTGGAGGCCTTTAAAAATTGAGGGAAAATACACACAATGAAATTTTTAAAAGAATAAAGTGAACTATTGTTTTTCACATTCCAAGAGACTCCTTAATGGTTAATTATAAAACCATAACGTTGATAAGGACTAAATATATCCATAAGGGGGTTTGGAAAAATTTTATAGTTCATTTTACCCCGTATCATTAAATGATAACCACCCATGAACCCATTTTATCCTTAACAATGGTAATAGATTTTTAGTGATTTTACTATTAATTTTAGAAAAAAATTAACTTCATATTATTATATTATAAATTTTCAGATTAATATAAATATTGAATCCAGATTTTTTAAATTAAAAATACATAAGTTTAATATTTTCATTTAAAAGTAAACCCATACACACGACGAAAAAGGGTTTTCCAAAGAGAAAATATTCAAAAGTATAAAATATTTTATATTAGAATTCATTTGAAAATTCAATACATTGAAATAAATATGATATATATATATATATAGTTAAACTTTTTTTACATTTAAAACCATATTTAAACAATATTTAGTTTTAGAGTGATCTGAATGAAAAAGGATTTTTTCTAATAAAACCATAATTTTTTTCTATTCATTGAAAAATTATAGAAAATTCTGAAAACATAATACCAAGATAATTTTCAGATGATTATTAAAAAAGGAAGTTAATTTTTTAAAACAATATTTATATAAAAGGGAAAAAAATTGAGAAAAGTTTGAAAAATTTAACAATTCTATTTTTTAGAAAATACAGTTTGAAACATAAAATATTATTTATTCTTATCTCAAATCAAGAAGACACATAATAATATTATTAAAAACATTATTTAATATATAATATATATATTTCAAAAAATAATTCACAAAAAGTTATTTGATTAATTTATTGAGGTAAAATATGTTTTTGTGCCTATATTTTATTTTCCTGAAAAAGTATTAGCTTATTTTCATATGTTTTTATATTGACATCACATTAATTGATCACCTAAGAATTCATTTTATATAAATGTGAAATAAATAGATTTTAATAATTTAGTTAATAATATTCATATCTTCTATTCTAATTACTATGTGATAATTATCATATCCAATAATAATTCTCTAATAGTATGTCATGTTTCGTTAAAACATATTGTTATGCATAATGTGATATATCAATGAAAATCATATTTATTTGTTTAAAAATACTTCATAAAATATTGGGTCGTTACATTCTACACCTCTTAAAATTGATTTCCCCTTCAAAATTCATCACTCTGAAAGAAATGAGGATACTTCTACCTCATTAAATACTTTGGTTCACTCATAGAATCAACAAGATGGTGGTTTCACCCCAAAACATTGACCAAATTAGTGGCCTTATTTTGTGGACATTCTATATATAATCCAGAATCTCAATTGATTATTCATTATAAAAATGATCATGCAACCTCAGTATGACCTCTGTGTCCAGTACATGTGATGGATCAGGTATGTACTTATTTAAGAGAGATATATGGAACAAAGTGTGGAGTTGAGAGAGGTTTGGTTGAAGCACCATTAGATAAGATATCATCCATATATGATCAAGAAATCCAAAGGGAAGGATATACCTTGGGATTAGTTTTTCTTTTCAACATAAAAATAATTTCATCCTTTGGTCATAAATTGATCAATTTTAACTTCACATCTTACTCCTTGAAATGAAGATTAATTTTTAGGCTTGATGTTCTATTTGATCACAAGATCCATCATAGAGTGACACGTCATTCCATTGATCTCTAAATATCATCATACCATAATGTTTAGAAATTGTTCTCTAAAATTATTAAATATTCATATAGTGAAGTAATGAATCAATCTCTAAAACATAATTCCAAATTAATATAATAACAATCCATAAATCACCAACCATAAGAAACTTATATAATTATAAATTTATAATGGATATATCTACAATTTAAAAAAAATATCGTTAATCCCCCAAACAACATGATGTATCTCTTAATGTCATGTACTAAATATATGAACACATTGACCATATAATATTATTGTAAACATATAGGATTTAAAAAATTGACTCCTTCCTCACTTCTCGAATAAAAATATATATTATTGAACCTATTACATAAATTCAAAAATGTTGTAAACAACATCAGTGATGGAATAAACCATATAGTCAAAAAATTATTAATCAATTATAGTGTCATAAACGAAATCCAATTTACTTTATGCAGTAAAATAATCTATTTATATAATATAAACTCCATTTTCACAACATTATGAACAAATTAAGGGTCATATTACCTTAATCAGTTGTTTCCCAAAAAATAGCACTTTATATTAAATCAAATTTCAAGATCATCTGAACCATAGAATATATTCATGAAAATCCAAAATTAAAAAAATCTAAAGAATAATCCTTATATATTTCACAATTCAATAAACAAATTGATTAAATTCAAATACAAAAACTCTTCAGTAATTCTATGAAATTGTTAAACAATTAACTAGGGCTCATTATTTAATTCATTAATAAATCTGTCACTCAATAAGAAATATTAATTAAAATCAATTTAATCCTTCCTATTATGATTAGTGTAAAAAATACTATTATATTATGCAATACATTTTATATTTCATTCATGGTCTCTTCTTCATCAGTAGTTAAATCATTACTTATACCACCATACTTACTCTATTCATGGTAATTACCCCTAAGACATAAATTTTCATCATGCCCATACATTCCACATATATAAAATTTATCTATTGATAATAACCTAGAGATTCTAATAATCCCATAAAATTTGTAAACATGAATTTTCATTTACCCTAAAAAATTACTCACTCTATTCCCTTATTCTCCACACGTAAAATTGTATCCCTTTACCCGAATACATTCTCTTGAGTGATTCTTCCCCCATTATCAATACGTAAGAAACTGAATCTCCTTTCCTCTAGGGTCTTCACCACCAAAATTCTAAACAAGATCTTTCTTCCCCTTAATTGGCATGATTGATAGTCGGTTAAGGTGATTGTTATTAATAATATATCATGATAACTTATTTGTAATAATAATAATATCCATCTCTCCATTTATCATCCCATTTAGTTTCCCATAAAAACATTACCGATCACATTCATTGTTTACCAAGTGCATCTTAGATTCCATCATTGACTAAAAATAAAAATCACATTATGAAAAAGAATATTTATATTGTAAAACCACATATTCAGAAAAATCACATATAGGATATCTAATTACTAAATCATACTTTTCAATATATGACATGTTGGGATAACAAATGTTTCCCATGGCGATTATTCAAATATATCATGGTGGTTTGAAAATTGTTTCTAGGTTTATTAATCATATCCCATAGGAATTTAAAACTAGGTATGTATTAGTGCCCATTTCCAGGTACAAGTTAATGTTGATGTCAGTCCTGATGCGTCCTTTTTCTATTTATTACTGGTAGATACATTTGTTCCAGAACTATGTCCACTTGGAGTATCCAAACATGGATAAAATTTATTAGAAACCACTAACTCTCTCCTTTACCAATATTCCTAGATATTTTAAAATACTACGAATTATCTATAGACTCATCCAAATATTTATTCCTTGAGATTCAACAAAATCATTCTCGCTGTTACTTCCAAAGGACAATTAAACCATGATTTGATTCATACTGTAGATAACCAAACCACTCATAGATAAATATTACTTATTTATAGATTAATATTCATAATAAAACATAATGATCCATGAAAAATTGGTTTACTTATAGTGTATTTGGGAACATAGAATCATAAATAAATATCCCATCATTGTGTTATTTCATCCCCCACTATGTTCTTCATAACATTCAACCTTCATAAAAATATAACATGTAATATCATTATACATATATTGGGCAATGGGAAAATTTTAACTGGTGAGATAAGACGATCATTATGGGTATACAAGTGTGATTAAAATAATACATATTAATATGTGTATGACAATGTGAGAATAAAATTTGAAAACCATACACTGCATGTCATAGATCATAAATTTAATTCATGGACGAAATATTGTAGGATTATAAGAAATAAATCATAATTTAATCAAAGAGAATGATAAATTATATAATATCATTAGATTAAGATATATATTTTTAGCATACATATAATAATAGGAAACCTTTGTCGAGGGTATATATTAAAGCATTCAAAACATGTAAGTATGGGGATGACCACATGTGTACATTCTTTGGGAATGGGATAACATCCCATGTGCCCTCTAAGCTCATATAGTGGTAACAATTACTCTATTAATTTGAGGAGTATATCAATCCCACTTGTAATGCCCTGTGTTTTTGAAAGATAAAGTAATGATTAATAGAGTATGTGATATTGAACATCGAACCAAGAAAAAATGATTATTTGAATATGATTGTTTAACCATTCCATGAAATTTGAGGATATGAGTACCATAAAATAATTAAGGATATATATATATATATGTGACTTAAATATATTGATAAATTCTTTGAAAATAGTCAATCAATTTATTATAATGACATTTTGTTCTTTAAAATAGGTTTTCTTCAAAATTGATTTTTATTTCTTTTCAAAAAAAAATATTACATTCATTTATTTAGAAAATTTAGAATTTTTATTGGAAAAATAAATTCCATTTTTTATATCACTATACGAAAATAACATAGGGTAAAAATTTAGGCTTTTTTACAAAAGAATTATTTTTCAGTGAAAAATGACAAATATAGTTTTCTTGTAAAATTGTCACTTCTTTTGATAAAGTAATTATTTTTAGAGCCCAATTATTCTTTTAATTTTATTTAAAATTAATATATGTATTTTTTTTATATTTAATACAATTAATTATATTTTTATCAACATTATAATGGATTTTAGTATAATTATATTTTTAGGAATAAATTCTTTTTCTTCTGAAAACTAGTTTAAAATGCCTAGTGTTTCTCCATTTTAATTTATTCAAATAAACCCTGATGAGAATCTATATAAATGAAATATTAATTTCATATTTCTATATTTATGAACTGAAATTTCTATAATTATGAATTCTAATTATAGAATTAAAGTGAAATAATCTTTTCCGTAATAAAATATATTTTTAAGAATTTCACAATCCATCATTCATGGAGTTTTTAAATTAAATAAATTTCGTTCATCTCTATGAATTGATTTTTATAAAACTGATTCCATATTAGTAATCATTATAGTTAATATTATATAGTATTGTCATCTTAATTGTTGAACTAAATTAATTGTAAATATATTAAATATAAGTTAACTCGGTAAAAAAATATGTTTATTACAGTGAAAATAATTTATCAAATTAAAGAAACAGAGAAACAATAATAGAATGAATATTTAAATTTTCATTTCATTGAAATTATTATTATATTTATTCACTATTGTTTTTAATTTATAATTGATTATGTAATCAGTTTGATGAAAATAATATTTTTATATGATGGAGAAGGAATTTATTTTAATTAATATGTAATTTCAATTAATTTTTTTTATTTTCATATTTTAATGATTTTTAAAAATAAAAAATATTTAAGTAAAATAATACAATAAAATTATTTCTATACAATATAAATGGTATTATATTTTTTATGAAGTAAAATTTAATTTTTATAGGTATTTAAAAATTATTATTCTTATAAAACCCACAATTTCTCAATAAATGAAAATTATATTTTAAAAGTGATAATACATATATTTAGAAAAGTATTTCTATAAAGATAATATTATTTTTGTATTCGTATTATTAGAATTATCCAAATGTGAATTTATCATTGTTATTTAAGATAGTCACATTTTATTGTAAAAATTAAATATGGTATAAATATACAAATTGTATTTTGAAATCATAACAACCCAAAACTGATGTAATAAATAATATGAATGGTATCCACAACCAAATATATGTTTTCCTTTTTATATAATTTGATTTTATGTTTATTTGATTAATTTTATAATTGTTTTATGAATCCTCTACATCCTATATTATATTTAATGATTTTAAAACCATTTCGTTAATATCATTACTCACCTACACATCACCAATGATGAAATTTTATTAATTAAGGCCTTTTACATAAAAAATAGAAAAACATATTTTTCAAAATCATAGGAAAAAACCCTGATACAATTAGTGGTTCTGATATTCTGTTATATTGAATCCCAAACCTAGGTTTTAGAAATAGTATGTAATTCCAAACACATTTATTATATAAACCCACCAAATAAACCATTTATATTCACTAAAAACCCATAGTGAACGTAATTACACTAACCGCCCACTTTTTATTTCATTTAAGGTTCCCCCAAACTCCGAATAAGATCCTTTAATTATTTTGGAATCACACTCTTATAGTGGGGCATCTTCCACTATCCTTTTTTTGAGAACCACTTTAATTTTATGCCTTTTAATTTCATTTATTTCAATTTGGGATATGTTTACCCATACTCTAATTATTGTAAATTTGATTTCTAAATTAATATAGACCCATTAAAATATCATTAATCTCTCCCATGAAACACTTTTTATAGAAATTACAATAAATAAATTTATTGGGGGATCCATCCCCTATCCAATTTATTAACGTTTCTTCATTATTTTATGTGTTTTATTTCAAATTCTTAATGTTTTTATATTTCCATTAATGTCCTATTCACTAACCATTTTATTTACAGAGTATGAGATTCTATATTCCCTCTCATCAAAACATTTTATAATACATTATGTAACATCATTATGCTATGTAAATTTCACAAATATTTTCTATGATAAACAATACTATAGTGAATCTCATAACCATTTCTTATCAATGGAGTTATCCATTATTCAGAATTACTTCTTTATATGGGAGACACATTTATTTATTCTGCACTCATTTATCATGAAATAAAATATGATGATGAATGACTCCATGTTTTATGATCTATGTGATACACTTAAGTTTGAGAATGACAGGAAAGTGTTCGGTATGACTGGAATTATATACTGCTCCAATAGATTGGGTAATGTTTTAGTCTCACGAGACAACATGATTGGGATTTGGGATTGAACCTAATATTTTATGGTACTTTTTCTAAGATGATGTCCTTGTAGTTATCCATGACCTATGATTATGATGTGAGGTTTTATGTTGTTACCACATTTACCATGTTGAAAATATGTTATCAGGTTATATCAAGACAGATTGTTCATGTTTATGATTATCACTCATTTTTTTACCCATTGATATACCTATTGTCTAACATGTATTATTTTTCTCACGTTATTCCATGTTTATTTCCATTCTAGAATTTATAGATCACCCCTTTATTATGTATATCCTCAGGTTATCCCATACAATTTTTAGTACGAGGAAATATTATAGTCATGTTAGGTAAATTTTCAATAAAGGATATATATTTTATATTTTATGTTTTAATGTAATGTACGAAATTAAAAAATACACTATAATTCTCTATCTTTTGGGTTGTATTATATATAATTTTTTTAATAATTATTGAATTACTGTGTAATAAATAGAATGGTTGTCATAGTGTATATAAAAGGAAACATCATTTTATTTTTGGAACTATGATTACAAAACTCCAGAAAAATCAATATGGATAAAAATAATTACAAGAAACGATACCTATATTTTGTTAAATCATATATTAAGTGGTCTATCATGAAAAAATATGTTTGTATAGGTAATTAAATTTGATGTGGATTTGGAACAAATTTACCTAGGGATAAAACCTAAAATCAACACATTGAGCAATACTTGATTGGGAACTGGTGCATGACAATGGAACTTATGAAAACCCTATTTTACATTATCAATGGATATACATTGGTAAATTGAACATATCATTTTGATCCATTATTATGGGATTAAATTCCCATAAGTGTCTATGTTTTCAAATACATCATGGATAAAAGAGATAAAAGAAGATAAATTCCCATGGTAAGGATTAATCTATAATTATATGTTATCCCGTTATGAACATTTTTATGGATTTATGGTCTTATAACCCATCATAGATTTATGATTTTTTAGTCAATGATTTTATCCATACCATGTTCTCAATCAAACTATATTACTTATTGGGTGTTATTTTTTAATTCCATTTCTTTGTTTCATCCAAAACTAATGATTTAATATATGAATTCCAAGTTTTGTTATGACCTTCATACTTCAATTTCTCTATTTTCATGTTCATTCTAGACTAACCCTTTTTACGATGTGGGTTTTCAATAATGATATCTTCATGTGTCCAAACATTTCTTATGATGTTTATATTAAAATTAGAATGATAAAATTTATTATGTTTTGGAATAATATATTTTCCCATGTTTTTAAATGATAAAACTATGTTCATTATCATATGAGATATGTAACACTTCACCCAAACAAATAATGATTACTTAAATATGATAATTTTAACCTTTGTAGGAAATTTTTGAAAATTTTATGGTAAAATAATTTATGATATATATATATATATATATATATTTAAAACCAAATATATTGGTAATTTATTAGTTAATAATAAATAAATTTCTAATCCCTTTTTGTTCATAAAAATATGTTTTCTTCAAAAACAATTTTTATTTATTTTTTGTAAAAACATTTATAATTATTTTCTAGAAATTTTAGAAAATTTATTTCAAACAATTAACTATATATTTGATATCATAATATGAAATTTAACTTATGGTGAAACATTGATTATTTTAAAGTATATATATATATATCAGTGAATAGTGCAAAACATTTTTTTATTCATAATTTTCATTTATTTTGATAAATTAATTAATTTAACTGTCTAATGAAACTTTTATTGGGATTTCAAGTTAAAATAATTATTATTAAGTTATATTTAATTAAAATATTTACATTTAAACCATCTATATATCAGATAGTAGTATAGGTTTTTTAGGAAAAAAACACATTTTTTCTGAAATGTATTTTTAAAATTCCCATTGTTTATCAATTCTAAATGATTAAAATAATACCTAATGCTAATCTATATAGATGAAATTATTATATTATATATATATATATATCATAATTAATTTAAATTATTATAATTATGATTTCTATCTATACAGTTAAATTTAAATCCTATTTTTCTTAACAAATTATTTTTTTTCTTCAGAAAACCACTTTCTATCATGCTTGTTGGATTATATTAAATTAAATTCTTAATCTTTGATAAATTTATTTTGATAAAAGAAATTCTATATTTGGAATCATCATAAATAATATTATTTAATAAGGTCAATTTAATTTTTGATCTATATGAATAATAATTATGGTTTATACTATGATCAACGGTAAAAAGAAAATATGTTAATTAAGCGTAAAATAATTTAACAAGTAGTAGAAAAAAAGTAACCCTTATAGAATGAATAATTTTTTTTAATTTTTATTTAAATTACAATTTTATTTATTCTTTATTTTTTTACATTATAAAATATTAAGTAATCGGTCTAATAAAAATTATATTTTGATATGATAAAACTAAAATTCTATATTTATGTAATAACAAATTTCTATTAATAAATTCATTTTTCTGAGTTAATTAATCTTAAAAATGAAAAAAAAAATTAGTTAAATAATACTATAAAATAATTTCAAGTAAATATAAATTAGAGTATAATTTTTAAGATGTTAAATTTAGTTGTTTTAATGGTTCGAAAAGAGTCATTGCCAAAAAAGCCAACATTTTTCAATAAATGATAGTTCTATTTTATAAGTAAAAATTCTAATATTTAGAGAATTATTTTTTAAAAATACATATTATTTATTTATTCTTAACATAAAAATTATCCAATATTAAATGGTGCATAACTTTATGAGACATTCAATATTTTGGATAAAAAATAAATACGGTATAAATATACAGTATGTATTTTGACATCATAATGACCGAAATGTGATGTTATAATTACTATAAAGGGTATAAAATAGCATGTATATGTTATGCCTTTAAAATAATGTAATTATAGGTTTATTTTATATATTTTATAAATCCATTATGAATCCACCATTACCTATAATATATTTTAACGTTTTAAAAATGTTTCTTTAAGAGGATGACTCACCTGCACATCACCATGGGTAATAATTTAATACATTTGGATATTTATGTTATAGAATAATAAAAAACACATCACATTATAAGAAACTATTGTAAATCCCATGGTATAATTTGTATCTTTAGTTATTTTATAATATAGTGTTCAAATCATACGTATGAGAAATAATTAAGAATTCCCCACACATTTCCTATATAAACCCACCCAATAATCCATTTATATCCACTAACAATCAATTCATCATTTAATTACTCTAACCTCCCCTCTATAGAGTCCTACCATTTTTCCATGAATCTATAAATAATATCCTCCCAATCATTTTGAACCACGCTCTCAAGGTAAGGGATCATCCACCCTCTTTTTTATTCAAGAACCTATTTTATGTTAAGTCTCTTAGTTACCTATTATAAATGCTGGAATATATTATTTAATATACTAAATAATAAATATTTTATGTACAAATTATGATATAACTCTTCAACTCTCATTAATCCCTCCCATGAACTATTATGTACACCTATTACAATGCTGAAATTTAGTGAGAGGTCATCTCATTGTCCTATTTATTCAAGATTCTTCATTGTATTATATCTTTAATTTCCAATACATTATTTGTGGATATGCCATTCCATTCCCCTATTTTTTTACATTTTATATCAAAATTATGAGATACCCCTTTCCCTCTCATCAACTCGATTTATGACTCTTTTAGTAAGTTCACTATTCTACTAAAATTTCACTGTGATTTTCCTTTCAGAACAATTGTGTAGTGAATACATGTACCATTTTCCTATCATGGGTTTTCACCTTGTTTAACTTATAATTATTTATTGGGGACATAAATTTATTTATTAAACACTCCTTGATTATGGAATAAAATATTATGATGAATGATTCCATGTTGTAGGATCTATATGGTACACTTAAGCATAATAATGAAATGAATGTGACTAGTGTTCCTAGAAATATATAGCACTCCAATAAATTGGGTAAGGTTTTAGTCTCATGATACATCATGAAAGGTATTAGTGAGTGATCATAATTTATCAACAGACTATTCCCATCATCATTTTCAAGAAGGCATCCATGACCAATGTATATAATGCAGTGTTTTACATTATTTCCACATTTCTCATGTTTTCAATTTTTTCATGAAATTTCATGCCATATTATATAGGTTTATGATCCATTCTCTATTTATTTTCCATTTATATGCCTATTTCCTAACATTTATTATTTTTCTTCATGTTATTCCATGTTTAATTAATTACTGGGATTTATAACTCACCAGTTTCTTATAAATGCCTCAATTTTATTAAATACAGTTTTATGGATGGAGGAATATTATGATCATGTTAATGATGTCTTCAATAATATTGATGTATTTCCTATTTTATATTATCTTTTAATGTACCTAATTTCAAAATATAGAAGTCATATCGATCATTTTAGGTTATATTATGTGTCATATTATGTATTAAATTATAAATTTATGTGGAATAATGACCAGGGTTATCATAAAACTTATCTTTGATTTCAATTTGACAATCATACATGGTTATTACATAACCACCAATGTATTATGAAAACCATACATAGGTGTTTTATAGGATAATAAAACATTCATCACATCATAACCCATGAAAATAAATGGGATTCATAAAACATTACATCAACGAACAACCCATAGGAAGGAAATGAATAGAATAGAAGGATTAACATTGTTAGATAGTATAAAAATATAGATTAATATTCAAAACATTAAAAAATTACATGCTTAAGGACCATAATAGATTAGTGTATTTGGACAAATGGAAAAAAATATTTTTACATGGTGAATGATCTTCAATATTCCCCATAAAGTCATTAAACTTTAGTGCTTATACATAAAACCATTCTTTATAACCTGGGGTAAGGAAACAAAAAAGGGGTGATCTTAGATTCTTAGTAAGGGTAACAAAAAGAGATATGTATTAATGAACATTAGAAAAAGGGTATGATAATTTCATCATGAAATTATAGGATCATAATATTCATAAAATATATTATAAACACGAATCATGGAATAAATATGTGATATTCATCACACATAAATGATATTGGAATAAAGAGGATAATCTATGAATGATTTATATAGTAACAAGAAAATTAATTTCTGTCATACAACTAATAATAGAAAATATAATGTCAAGGATTCCATCCAAGAGCTTCAAAATATGTTAGGATATGCCAAAAAAACCATGTACCTACATTCGACATGGAAGAAAAACTCATCTACCCTCTTATTTTTGGCATTGGGAGTCAATACGTGTGCCTTCTTACAATCAGGTTTAGGCTACAACCCATGTACTTAGTTATTTTCCGGATTGTTCTATAACCTGTGTACTTTTTATTTTTTAGCCTAGTGCTACAACCAGATAATATTCTTGTTCTTGGGATTAGGTAATAACACATATACCCTTTGTTCTCATATATCATTTTTCATTACCCAATAAATTTGAGGTAGATATTGGTCCCACCCATATCATAGTGAAATCATGCATATGTGTGCCACAAAATAAAGAAACTTATATCTTATCGTGAACAAAAAAAATAGACAGGCTTCATGATCTTAATATTATAACCCATGAAATGAAATTGGTATCATAAACATTTAATCATATCATAAACTGTGGTAAAAAACGAGTTTCATAATAATTTCATCCTATAATTTCCAATTAAATTAATTGGATTTCATAGGAATTTATTGTCACGACCCGTCCTCGGGGCCCGTGCCGTGACTACCCCAAGCCCGCCTTCCATAGGCCAGGGGCTGGCGACTAGCACCAAGGCGTAAAATCCCAGTAAACAGGGAAGGCATTGCCTTTATAAGTAACAACCACACAGAGTCAGCAAGCGGAAAGTAAAGTGCAGAAAAGTAAAGGGGGCCGGAAATACAAGCCCAACTGTAAAGTACAACTGAAAAGTAAAGTACAGCAACTGAAGAAAAGACGGCGGCCTCGTGTCGTCCACTGGCAATCCCACCTGAAGGGTGGGTACAGATAGCCTCCAGGCTCCTCGGGTCCCACGTCCGCTCCGAGCACGTCCCGCCCAGTGGTCCACCTCCAGGTACCGTCCTGCTCCACGCCCCAACCGTGATCAGCGCTGTCCGTCGTCTGCAACCAACACAACAAGGTGCGGGCATAGCCCGTGCAGGGGTGAGTACAAGCTACTCAGTAAGGACCCCGAGACCCCCGAAGGTCTCCCGAAATCCACAAAGGATATAGCACAAAAGAAAGATGCAATCACGAAGTAACATCTGACTTGACTTAGGTATATGCCCATACATATACCTAAGTCCCCACTTCTAGCTCTGCTCACGAGCTCAAGAACAACTCAATCCACATAGGAAAGCAAGACTCAAATCCACAAGGAGAGTAAACAGTAAATCCACATAGGATAGTTCAACACAATCCACAAAGGAGAGTAACATAAGATTCAGCTCAACCAGGTATACTTTTTCAGATGACGTCAAAGACGATCACTGATCCGTCTAAGTCGTCGGACCCACGAAGGATCGATAGGTACTAACCCCCGCAGAAGACCCACACAGGATCGGGCTCACACAGAACCTGTAGGCAGTGGCTCACACAGAACCAGTAGGCAGTGGCTCACACAGAACCGGTAGTAGGACCCACACAGGATCGGGCACTGATCCGCGAAGGATCGCTGAGTGCAGTAGTCGACGCAGTCCACTGAGGATCTCTGCACGGTCGTCGCCGCAGTCCACGAAGGATCTCTGCTCTGCCGTCGTCGCAGTCCACGGAGGATCTCTGCTCTGCCGTCGTCGCAGTCCACGGAGGATCTCTGCTCTGCCGTCGTCGCAGTCCACGGAGGATCTCTGCTCTGCCGTCGTCGCAGTCCACGGAGGATCTCTGCTCTGCCGTCGTCGCAGTCCACGGAGGATCTCTGCTCTGTCGTCGAGGTCACAGCCAGCGCTAGGGTTCCCGCACAAAGAGAGCTCGTTTAGGAGGGTCCGCTCCACAAGCCGAGAGGCTGATACATCAACTGACACGTAGTCCGAAGTTGATGTATCCAAAAGTTCCGTATCGACAACAGGATCTCAACGCGACAGACGGCGTGTCAATCGGACGCCCGGTCTGAGAGTTATTGGCATTTTCGTCCCAGGGGCCCGGTTGGTTTTTAGGGCAAAACCAACCCGACCGTACTCCGCCTGTATCCGATCCTCGGGCGGAGTATGCCAAAAGTTCCGTCTCACTTAGAGGAAACTACCACAGCTGACGGTACGTCGATCGGACGTCCGTAGCTCAAGTTATGAGCGTTTCCGCTCCGAGGGCCCGGTTGGTTTCGTGTACGAACCAACCCGGCCGAACCCAAAGTCTTCCGAAACCTTGAGTATAATATACCGAAACGACCGTCTCGATCCAAGGATCGCGTAGCCGCTGACGGTTCGTCAATCGGAGGTCCCAGGCCCAAGATATGGGCGAAAGACCGAAGTAGGCCCGAAACGGGGGTACTGGGCCCGGGGCGACCCGGCCCGAACCGGCTCGGTCGGGTCCGGTCCGGCCTAGGCGCGGCCCGACCGACCGGACCGGCCGGCTCGGCCTCGGCCGAGCGGCCGAGGGAGCCGCCGCCGCCGCGGGTTGAACCCGCGGCTTGAGGGAAACCGCGGCCCCGCGGGGGGCCGCCTGTCACGCGGACGCGGCCGGGCCGCCGCGTCCGTTCCCGGTTCCGCGCGGCCGCGGAACCGGCCGCCGCTGCCGCCGCGGCTTCAGCCGCGGCGGGCTTCCTCCACGGCGGCGCGCCGGGCGCCGCCGCCTCCGGTCGCCGGCGCCGCCGCGCCGGCGACCCGCGCCGCCGCCGCTTTCCGCGGGCCGCCGGAGATGCTCCGGTGGCCCGATTTCTTTCCCGTCTGCGCCGTTGCTCTTCCCGGGGGACGATCTTCACTGCGGAAACAACGAATGGCCCTTACGTCGTGCTTTTGCCGTCGCCCGCCAAATCCGCACAAAAAGGAAGATCGGCGGAGGGTTGCCGGGTCTTGTTCGTTAGACCCGCACCCTCCGCGTTAGTCATAAACATCATCGGGAGGGAAAAATCAACAACAATTTTAAATAAATTAAAATTTTCGGAGATTACGTTCTTTACTTAAAAAGAATAAACACGGGGAAAAAGATAAAACAATCCAACATCCCTTACCTCGCAGCTGTCATTGCCGAACGGGGGATCGTCGCGGGATTGCTCGTCGCGGAAGATGGAGATCGCCGCGTCGTCGCGGTATCCGGCGTCGCGTCGCCAATCTCCGGATCAAGAACAAACGGATTTAATTAATTAAATCCGTTGTTATTGAAATTTAAAAAAAAGGGAGAAATAAAAGATTCGATTCTCACCTTTGTTGCCGATCGCACGTTCGCCGCGGAAGAAGAGGCACCGAAGAAGAAGAAGAAGAAGGTCGCGGAAAAGTTGTCGACGTCGCGGATCGTGCGTCGTCGAATTCCGGTTCCGGCGTTCTTCGCGTTCTTCGCGTTCTTCGCGTTCTTCGCTTTCTTCGCGGAGAGGGTGGAGGCTCAGAGGAATAGCAATCCTCCAAAATAGACAAGTTTGTCTATTTTATTATTTTGCCAACAAACGCAAAACGCGTAAGTAACGACCCACTTAATTCGTTGAATTAATTCAACGAATAAAACAGCCCATTTAATTCACGAAAGAAACAGCCCAATTAAAAGGTCTGTTAAGAATTAAAGAAAACGCGTCGGTTGACTTTTTCAGTTACTTTGACGGGTTTTCGCGGGTGCGTTACTTAGCGAAAGAAACGGCGGGGCTCGTGCGGGCCCCACCGCACAAATATCCTACCAAGAGGGTAGGATATTTCTGGATAGCATCCTATCCAGTTCAACTTAGTTCAAGCCGCCTTTAAGTGGCTTCAAGTGGCTTCCAAGCAGCTTAAGTGAAATAAAATAAAGTTGTCGCACAAATTTATTTTATTTCTGACTTAAAGCCGCAAAATTTAAAAACCACGTCTGAGCAAACGCAACTCCGGAAGAGGCGTTTCAAAGCAAATACCGGCGCTGCGAATTCATCGGTGCCCTCAGAATTTGATTCCGGGAACCGGTTCAAAAGATAGAAAAACCCGCTCGTCCGTTCACTGAACGTACCCGAGCCAAACTTCGGAAATTGATTCCGGGCACACCGGGCCTCGGAATCAGGTGCCGTCTGAAGCTGCGCTCTTGTAAAATTCCAAAGAAAATTAAGAAAAAAATTTCCTTGAAATTTGCGGGTCTTTACATTACTCCCACCTCAGGGCTTTACGTCCCCGTAAAGATACATCAAAAACTAGGGGAACAAATGGGGGTACTGAGCACGCATCTGAGCCTCCCGCTCCCAAGTGCTCTCCTGGAGGTTCCCGTGCTGCCATCTGACGCGCACAAGAGGAATCGACCGCCCACGTAGGACCCGCTCCTGTCGATCCTCGATCTCCACTGGAACCTCCGCAAAAGTCGCCCCATCGTCCACGTCCAGCTCCCCAAAGTCGATGATGTGCGTCGGGTCGTGCACGTATCTCCTCAGCTGAGACACGTGGAAGACGTCGTGCACCCGGTGCAACTGAGGTGGTAGAGCCAGGCGATAAGCCACCTCTCCTATCCTGCTGAGGACCTGGAAAGGCCCGATGAAGCGTGGAGACAACTTGCCGCCTCGGCCAAATCTCCGTAAACCACGTCGAGGTGAGACACGCAAAAAGACGTGGTCGCCATCCTCGAACTCTAGTGGCCTCCGCCTCCTGTCAGCATATGACTTCTGCCGGCTCTGAGCTGTCCTCATCCTCTCCTGGATGATCTGGACCTTCTCTGTCGTGGCTCGGACCATCTCTGGTCCCACGAGTGCTGACTCCCCAGGGTCTGTCCAGCACAACGGTGATCTGCAGGGTCTGCCGTACAACGCCTCGTATGGTGCCATCCCGATGGTGGAGTGGTAGCTGTTGTTGTACGCAAACTCCACCAGGGGTAGGTGGTCCTCCCAGCTGCGACCAAAGTCGAGAACACATGCACGGAGCATGTCCTCGAGTGTCTGTATGGTCCTCTCCGTCTGACCATCCGTCTGAGGGTGTAAGGCTGTGCTCAGATGGAGCCGCGTCCCGAACGCCTCCTGCAACCCCTTCCAGAGCCGGGAAGTGAAACGAGCATCTCGATCGGAGACGATAGATAATGGCACACCGTGAAGCCGTACGATCTCCTGGACGTAAAGACGTCCCAAGCTCTCCACTGAGCCCTGCTCTCTGATGGGTAAGAAGTGTGCCGACTTGGTGAGTCGGTCGACAATCACCCAAATGGAGTCGTGACCTCTGGAAGTACGTGGAAGTCCAGTCACGAAGTCCATAGATATGCTATCCCACTTCCACTCCGGGACCTCCAAGGGCTGTACCAAACCTGCTGGTACCTGATGCTCTGCCTTCACCTGCTGGTAGGTGAGGCATCGTGAAACGAACTCTGCCACAGCTTTCTTCATGCCCGGCCACCAGTGCTGTCGTCTGAGATCCTGGTACATCTTCGCCACTCCGGGATGTACCGCCAAGGGAGAAGTGTGAAACTCTCTCAGCACCTCCTCTCGTGAAGCAACTGGTACGAAGGTACGCCCTCTGAAAAGGATGTCGTGCTCTGCTCCAAGGGAGAAACCATCAGGCGCCTGACCTGAGGATATCAGTGCACGCCGGGTCTCACAGTCAGCGTCCCCACGCTGAGCCTCTCTGACCCGCTGTAGAAGTGTAGGAGAGACTGTGAGAGACTGAAGAAAGGCTGCTCCGTCTCTATCCACGAAGGATATCTGCAAGGAGGCTAGCTGCTCCGTCGCCTCCTCAAGTAGCTGAATGCCCGTCCTCCTGCTGAGGGCATCGGCTACCACGTTCCCCTTCCCAGGAGTATAGACTATCTCAAAGTCATAGTCCTGGAGGAACTCAAGCCATCTCCGCTGTCTCAGGTTCAGGTCCTTCTGAGAGAAGATATACCTGAGACTCTGGTGGTCAGAAAAGACAGTGAAGCGCTCGCCCATCAGATAGTGCCGCCAAGTCTTCAGAGCGAAGACCACTGCTGCTAACTCCAGGTCATGAGAGGCGTAGTTCTGCTCATGCGGCCTCAACTGACGTGATCCTTAGGCGATCACGGCCCGCTCCTGCATCAGGACGCACCCGAGTCCAGTCCCTGATGCATCGCAGTAAACTACGTACCCAACTCCCTCCTCAGGCAACCTCAAGATAGGTGTGCTGGTCAATCTCTGTCTCAGCTCCTGGGTGGCTCCCAAGCTAGCACTGCCTCGATCTTCGCGGGATCCACTGCAACTCCCGCCTCAGAAATGACGTGCCCCAAGAAATGGACCTCACGTAACCAGAACTGGCATTTTGAGAGCTTGCCATAAAGCTGGTGCTCTCGGAGTGTGTCTAGCACAACTCGCAGGTGGTAGGCATGCTCCTCCTCAGTCGTCGAGTATACCAAAATGTCGTCAATGAAGACAACGACAAATCGGTCAAGGTATGGCTGGAAGAT
Source organism: Viscum album (assembly GCA_963277665.1). Classification (NCBI taxonomy): domain Eukaryota; kingdom Viridiplantae; phylum Streptophyta; class Magnoliopsida; order Santalales; family Viscaceae; genus Viscum; species Viscum album. Next base: position 1,903,936,614 of record OY728127.1, read on the forward strand.
CCTGTTCATGAGGCTCATGAACACTGCTGGAGCATTGGTTACGCCGAATGGCATAACCAAGAACTCATAATGGCCATACCGACACCTGAAGGCCGTCTTCTGCACGTCCTCGTCTCGAACTCTGAGCTGATGATAGCCTGACCGGAGTTCTATCTTCGAGAACCACCGCGCTCCCTTGAGCTGATCGAAGAGGTCATCAATCCGTGGCAGCGGATACTTGTTCCTCACTGTCACCTGGTTCAGTCGACGATAGTCGACACACAGTCGCAAGCTCCCGTCCGCCTTCTTGGCGAACAAAATTGGGGAAGCCCAGGGTGAAACACTGGGTCGGATAAACCCCTTGCTCTGCAAGTCCTCCAACTGTACCCGCAGCTCTCGAAGCTCGGCGGGGGCCATCCGATATGCTGGAGTAGATATCGGGGCTGTCCCGGGGTACAAGTCGATGTAAAAGTCTACCTCTCTACGAGGAGGTAGCCCTGGAACGTCGTCGGGAAAGACGTCCACGTACTGGTCCACCACTGCAGGAAAAGCCGGACTCCGCACATCCACTGCTCCTAGGATGAGGCTAGCCAACTGATGAGAGATGGGCTGCACTCTCCTCCGCGGAAGTCCATCCTGTGCTGCAAAGGATCCCTTCTCGCCGGTGAAGGTAAACCTGCTCCCGTCGGTACGAACACATCGCACCTTGCGCCTAAAACAGTCGATCTGGGCATGAACCGTGGATAGCCAATCCATGCCCAAGATGACGTCGTAAGGCCTCGACGCCGCTATAAGGAGATCCCAGCCGAAGCTCTCGCCTCCTAGAGTAAGCTCACACTGCCGGCACCAGTGCGTAATCGTCGAGTCTGCTCCCGTAGGAGTCTCTAGCCGTAAGGATCGAGCCAACGGCTCAGTCGGAATCTCCGAGCTCCGAACAAGGGCAGAGGCTATGAAAGAGTGACTCGCTCCTGTGTCTATAAGTACTGCAGCAAGGGTGGAATAGACACAGATCGTACCTCGAATCATCTCTGGCATGTCGGGGTCGTAGGCCTCCACTGCCTGGAGCTGGGCCTGTCCCTGCCCGCCAGCTCCCTGTGGTCGAGGTAGCCCTCCTGGTGGTGGTGGGGGTAGAGCCTGGAAGCGTCGCCCACCACCCGCCGCTCGGCCAGCTCCTCTGCCTCGTCCGCCTCCTCCCTGCGGACCGCCACGGTCGACCCTCTGCCTCTGCCTGGGTGGCCCCTCCACCGTCTGCTGCTCCTCTGGTCGGCGAGTCGGGCAATCACGAGCCATGTGACCCTGCCCGCCGCAAGAGTAGCACAACCTGCCTCTCGGAAGGCTGGCACTCCGCTGTGTGCCTCGTACTGCTGAGCCGGTGTCCTGAGGCCGTCTGCGTGGGGGTCTGGTCTGCCTGGACCCGTGAGTCATCCGTCGGCTACCTGCTGCCGAAGACTCAGCTACCTGCCGCCCTGCGCTAGGTCTCGCCGCTGAAGAAGGCTCTGCCAGGAAGCTCTCGATCAGGAGGGCTCGCTCCAGCACTCCCGCCTGGGTCGGAATGCTGAGGGAGATCAGCGACGCCCGAATCTCCTGTCGCAAGCCCTGCTCGAAGGTCCGGGCCCGGAAGAAGGGGTCCCGTACCATGTCGGTCGAGTAGCGAGATAGGTCCGTGAACCTCGCCGCGTACTGAGCGATCGTCATGCTGCCCTGGCGCAGCTGGAGAAGCTCCTGGATGCGCACCGCTCGGAGGGTGGCCGGGACGAACTCAGAGCGGAAGAGGCTCTCGAAGTCCGCCCAGAGCAAGGATGCCTCATCGTGAACCTGGAGCATCAGGCTCCACCATCGTCCTGCCGCCGCCTGCAGGAGGCTCGCTGCGAGAATCACCATGAGATCCGCTGGTGTCCTCACTAGCCTGAAGATCCGTACCACCGCCTCTAGCCAGTCCTCGGCGGCCTGGGGGTCCGCCTCACCGCGAAACCTGGGCGGTCGTTGGCTCTGAAACTCGTGCAGTGCCCTGAGGCGACGTGCATCGTCAGCGTCTGGTACTGGTAGCATCGGTGGCTCGGCGGGTAAAGCTACCGCCGGTGCCACTGCTGGCAAAGGGCCCTGCACCGAGGCCTCGTCGCTCGGTGGGCTGCCGTCGCGCCCTACACTCGGAACCCTAGCTGGCTGTCGTCGCGGGGCCATCCTGAAAAGGAGAACAAGAGCACCACAGTCAGAACAGTATACCTGGTGAGCTGGCACAAGTAATCACAAGGAAAACATGAGACTTTCATAAAGCAGATCAGTATACCCGGTGAGCTGACATAAGTAATCACAAAGAAAACTTGAAACACACACGCAATCAATGTTTTCATGCATTAAGTCGGAAATCAGGAGTCAGGGTCCTGGTGTACGGATACGTCGGCCGCCGCACCAACACTGGGCTCCCTGAACTGATAACCACACTCAATACACTAAACACTATTGCTTCATATAGAAAGAAAGGACGATCAGAGTCTGCGGTAGAACCGACCACCTTTGATACCAATTTGTCACGACCCGTCCTCGGGGCCCGTGCCGTGACTACCCCAAGCCCGCCTTCCATAGGCCAGGGGCTGGCGACTAGCACCAAGGCGTAAAATCCCAGTAAACAGGGAAGGCATTGCCTTTATAAGTAACAACCACACAGAGTCAGCAAGCGGAAAGTAAAGTGCAGAAAAGTAAAGGGGGCCGGAAATACAAGCCCAACTGTAAAGTACAACTGAAAAGTAAAGTACAGCAACTGAAGAAAAGACGGCGGCCTCGTGTCGTCCACTGGCAATCCCACCTGAAGGGTGGGTACAGATAGCCTCCAGGCTCCTCGGGTCCCACGTCCGCTCCGAGCACGTCCCGCCCAGTGGTCCACCTCCAGGTACCGTCCTGCTCCACGCCCCAACCGTGATCAGCGCTGTCCGTCGTCTGCAACCAACACAACAAGGTGCGGGCATAGCCCGTGCAGGGGTGAGTACAAGCTACTCAGTAAGGACCTCGAGACCCCCGAAGGTCTCCCGAAATCCACAAAGGATATAGCACAAAAGAAAGATGCAATCACGAAGTAACATCTGACTTGACTTAGGTATATGCCCATACATATACCTAAGTCCCCACTTCTAGCTCTGCTCACGAGCTCAAGAACAACTCAATCCACATAGGAAAGCAAGACTCAAATCCACAAGGAGAGTAAACAGTAAATCCACATAGGATAGTTCAACACAATACACAAAGGAGAGTAACATAAGATTCAGCTCAACCAGGTATACTTTTTCAGATGACGTCAAAGACGATCACTGATCCGTCTAAGTCGTCGGACCCACGAAGGATCGATAGGTACTAACCCCCGCAGAAGACCCACACAGGATCGGGCTCACACAGAACCAGTAGGCAGTGGCTCACACAGAACCAGTAGGCAGTGGCTCACACAGAACCGGTAGTAGGACCCACACAGGATCGGGCACTGATCCGCGAAGGATCGCTGAGTGCAGTAGTCGACGCAGTCCACTGAGGATCTCTGCACGGTCGTCGCCGCAGTCCACGAAGGATCTCTGCTCTGCCGTCGTCGCAGTCCACGGAGGATCTCTGCTCTGCCGTCGTCGCAGTCCACGGAGGATCTCTGCTCTGCCGTCGTCGCAGTCCACGGAGGATCTCTGCTCTGCCGTCGTCGCAGTCCACGGAGGATCTCTGCTCTGCCGTCGTCGCAGTCCACGGAGGATCTCTGCTCTGTCGTCGAGGTCACAGCCAGCGCTAGGGTTCCCGCACAAAGCGAGCTTGTTTAGGAGGGTCCGCTCCACGAGCCGAGAGGCTGATACATCAACTGACACGTAGTCCGAAGTTGATGTATCCAAAAGTTCCGTATCGACAACAGGATCTCAACGCGACAGACGGCGCGTCAATCGGACGCCCGGTCTGAGAGTTATTGGCATTTTCGTCCCAGGGGCCCGGTTGGTTTTTAGGGCAAAACCAACCCGACCGTACTCCGCCTGTATCCGATCCTCGGGCGGAGTATGCCAAAAGTTCCGTCTCACTTAGAGGAAACTACCACAGCTGACGGTACGTCGATCGGACGTCCGTAGCTCAAGTTATGAGCGTTTCCGCTCCGAGGGCCCGGTTGGTTTCGTGTACGAACCAACCCGGCCGAACCCAAAGTCTTCCGAAACCTTGAGTATAATATACCGAAACGACCGTCTCGATCCAAGGATCGCGTAGCCGCTGACGGTTCGTCAATCGGAGGTCCCAGGCCCAAGATATGGGCGAAAGACCGAAGTAGGCCCGAAACGGGGGTACTGGGCCCGGGGCGACCCGGCCCGAACCCCCCCCTGGGGTCGGCCGAACCGGGTCGGCCCGAACCGGGCCGACCCGAACCGGCTCGGTCGGGTCCGGTCCGGCCTAGGCGCGGCCCGGCCGACCGGACCGGCCGGCTCGGCCTCGGCCGAGCGGCCGAGGGAGCCGCCGCCGCCGCGGGTTGAACCCGCGGCTTGAGGGAAACCGCGGCCCCGCGGGGAACCGCCTGTCACGCGGACGCGGCCGGGCCGCCGCGTCCGTTCCCGGTTCCGCGCGGCCGCGGAACCGGCCGCCGCTGCCGCCGCGGCTTCAGCCGCGGCGGGCTTCCTCCACGGCGGCGCGCCGGGCGCCGCCGCCTCCGGTCGCCGGCGCCGCCGCGCCAGCGACCCGCGCCGCCGCCGCCTTCCGCGGGCCGCCGGAGATGCTCCGGTGGCCCGATTTCTTTCCCGTCTGCGCCGTTGCTCCTCCCGGGGGACGATCTTCACTGCGGAAACAACGAATGGCCCTTACGTCGTGCTTTTGCCGTCGCCCGCCAAATCCGCACAAAAAGGAAGATCGGCGGAGGGTTGCCGGGTCTTGTTCGTTAGACCCGCACCCTCCGCGTTAGTCATAAACATCATCGGGAGGGAAAAATCAACAACAATTTTAAATAAATTAAAATTGTCGGAGATTACGTTCTTTACTTAAAAAGAATAAACACGGGGAAAAAGATAAAACAATCCAACATCCCTTACCTCGCAGCTGTCGTTGCCGAACGGGGGATCATCGCGGGATTGCTCGTCGCGGAAGATGGAGATCGCTGCGTCGTCGCGGTATCCGGCGTCGCGTCGCCAATCTCCGGATCAAGAACAAACGGATTTAATTAATTAAATCCGTTGTTATTGAAATTTAAAAAAAAGGGAGAAATAAAAGATTCGATTCTCACCTTTGTTGCCGATCGCACGTTCGCCGCGGAAGACGAGGCACCGAAGAAGAAGAAGAAGAAGGTCGCGGAAAAGTTGTCGACGTCGCGGATCGTGCGTCGTCGAATTCCGGTTCCGGCGTTCTTCGCGTTTTTCGCGTTCTTCGCGTTCTTCGCGTTCTTCGCGGAGAGGGTGGAGGCTCAGAGGAATAGCAATCCTCCAAAATAGACAAGTTTGTCTATTTTATTATTTTGCCAACAAACGCAAAACGCGTAAGTAACGACCCACTTAATTCGTTGAATTAATTCAACGAATAAAACAGCCCATTTAATTCACGAAAGAAACAGCCCAATTAAAAGGTCTGTTAAGAATTAAAGAAAACGCGTCGGTTGACTTTTTCAGTTACTTTGACGGGTTTTCGCGGGTGCGTTACTTAGCGAAAGAAACGGCGGGGCTCGTGCGGGCCCCACCGCACAAATATCCTACCAAGAGGGTAGGATATTTCTGGATAGCATCCTATCCAGTTCAACTTAGTTCAAGCCGCCTTTAAGTGGCTTCAAGTGGCTTCCAAGCAGCTTAAGTGAAATAAAATAAAGTTGTCGCACAAATTTATTTTATTTCTGACTTAAAGCCGCAAAATTTAAAAACCACGTCTGAGCAAACGCAACTCCGGAAGAGGCGTTTCTAAGCAAATACCGGCGCTGCGAATTCATCGGTGCCCTCAGAATTTGATTCCGGGCACCGGTTCAAAAGATAGAAAAACCCGCTCGTCCGTTCACTGAACGTACCCGAGCCAAACTTCGGAAATTGATTCCGGGCACACCGGGCCTCGGAATCAGGTGCCGTCTGAAGCTGCGCTCTTGTAAAATTCCAAAGAAAATTAAGAAAAAAATTTCCTTGAAATTTGCGGGTCTTTACATTTATCATTATATAACCCATTAATGATAAATAAGTTTCATAACTATCAATCCATCTAATGATAGACCACATATAGAAATAATATAAATAGTACCATTGGATAAAATCCATATTAAAGAATAAACTATAAAGAATGATGTCATCTTAGATGAATAAGGATTTTCAAAATGTCATTTAGGACATAAATTTTATTTGAAACTAACTTCTAAAACATATAAAATTATTAAAATACATTTCCATTAATCCACATTCAAAACATAAAAAATCATTAAATATAATTTAGTACATTTCTTGAGGAAAGTATCATTTTATATTCTAAAAATTATTTTACAAAAATAAAAAAATTTAAATACTCTTTTCATTGAAAATAACCATGAAAACTAATAATGATGATTGAAATTTTTTAAAAAACATTTTCATTTAATGCATTAAACATAAGAGTGGGAATTTTTTAATCTTTTTTCATTGAAAACATATAAAGGATGATTAATTATTTCTTTGAAAATAATTTTCTTTAGAAATAATCTGAAATCTTATATATAAATCTTAAAATCATTGAAATAATTTTCATTGAAAAAAACTTGTTGAAACCATATAAAATATTCTTTGAAAATCATTTAAAACAATTTTTTAATAGTATAAATTTTATAAAACATTTTTTTGAAGAAAAATGATTTTCAAAAAATTTCATAATATTAGGAAATACTTCCATAAAAATAACCTTGTACACATATAATGAAAGATTCAACGAAATTATGGTCATGATGGTGGTTATGTCCATGGAAGCTGAACATTCCTTTTCCACATTAAAAGTTTAAAAATGTTCCTTAACCGAAAAATGATAAGAAGATTAAATTTCTACCTAGGTTGATAAAAATGTAAAATATGGGTAAAATTTTACATTAAAAATATGATTAGAATAGTAAATCTTTATTGAAATAATGTTTAGGAAACATAATTTTTAAAGTACACATATTTTTTATTGAAAAGATAAATAATGTTAGATTTTTATAAAAATACATTTTCATAATTTTCATAATTACCAAAGAGCCATAAAATGGAACTAATACATAAATATATAATGGATAAATAGCATAAAATAAAATTCATGAATGTTTGTGAGATATGGAAAATGAGAATTCATTAATATTAGAATAATCATAAATAATGCCAATAAACAATTTTATTGTTTCAATAAACTCTTACATCTTGATAACTTTGAATAATTCTCCCCATGTAAAAAAATAGATTACGTGTAGCATAAAATATCATGAAAGTAAGGATATTTGTCATATAACATGTGAAATGTAAGTACATATTCCCTTAAATAGAATATACATGCATAACAAAACACACGTCTCAAAGAAGGAAAATGAAGAAACAAATTACGTTACCGATTTGGTACATTTTGAAACTAAAACCCATGAAAGAATGTTCATTAAATAGAAATGTTAATACCCATAAATATTTTAATAAGAATCATATAATACATTCATGGTATGTGTAAACACCACATATAGAAATCAGAGGTTAACATGATTGGTTTCTCATGAAAAATAATAGTGAGATGAGAAAAAAAATTGCAACATGAGTAGCCTTAGTGTAATGTCAGGGAATATCCATCTATCTTTTATTTACATATAATTATTTAGAGACTGTGAAATCTGACATCACGTGATTCTAAGGCCCAGAGTGCCTGGAATGATCCGTCGATGTTTTGTTAATCTTTAATAAGCACGAGTAAGCCATTTTCATAAAAACTGTTTTAACTCTAAAATGGATGCCCAGATCAAAAATCTGAGTGCACCGTTCCATTCAGGATGGTGGGTTTACCCTAGGAGAAACTTATGTTTAGTCGGCATAGGCCACCTGGGAGAAAACCCAAAATTTCCATAACCATAAATAAAATAATAAAGTTATTTTATTTTTCAAATGAATATAACTCGTGAACAATGAATTAGATTAAAAATATGAGACCACTGCTAACCTCATGGGGTTATTCTTTCTCTAGTAAGATACTCACATTGACCGGCATAGGCCAACAGTGGGAATTAGTTTTTGGCCTCAAATAAAATAATTAAGTAGTAATTAATTTAATATTAAAATCCATAACTTCTATGTGGATACACATATTAAAAATATAAGAGTACCATTGAGTTTGTTGGGGCATATTCTCCTTAGGTGGAGCCTAACCTTGACTGGCATGGGTCAAGTGTGAATGTTAATAATTTATTGATCTTTTTAAGGTACATTCAGTAAACGCATGAGTGGAATATTCTAATGTTTGAACTAGTGCTCTGATTAAAAATCCGAGGAAGCCATTAAATCCACAGTCCTATAATTCGCTTAAGGGAGACTTCACTTTGACTATAGTTCGTTTGGAGAAAAATTTAGGTTTTGGATTTTTACAAGATTAAATTAAATGACTTTGTTATTTTATTTTATTTATTTCTTTTCCTCCAACGGACAAGCGGTGACATGGTACTAGTGACATGTCAATCCATTTATTGGCTTGACCCTTCAAATCTTATATAATATCATCGTTATAATTTAGGAAGGTTCCTATTAATGAACCCTCAAAAATTATACGAGCGATATACACCCTACCCTTATCCTATTAATATGGATCCCAGGGATATGTGTCGGTATGACTTCACTACAAAACGAAGTGCTGGTAGTGTTCTACGATGCCAAACCCTTGGAGGAAGAATCTGGTTCCACCAGGAAGTGAAGGGTGACACAGAACCATGAAATGAAGGATGATGTATGAGTAGGGTCATTGGAGGCTTGCTGTGGGGATGCCAAACATAAACCCACATCCTCAATCATAGGCATTATTAATTGTTCTTAAGGAAGGGATTTGTTTTTGTTAAATTCCACTGAATATTGAAAATTGTAATCCTCCATCATGATTACATGCTAAGGCGGAGGGTGTGGGCCTAACAAAGCCAGATCGGACCCTCCGCTACCTTGATACCCCTGCGTTCTCTGTGGATGACCTCCAGCACGACGACACCAATCGGCTCCGATGGTGGCGGCGTGCCATCACGCGTCGCAATAGGAGGTCGCAGCACAAAGCTATGGCTATCAGCAGAGTGGATGGAAGCATCCAGCTACGGAGGAGGTGTGTCACGTCGTCCCATGCCATCAGTGTTCCAGGGGTCATGGCCGTAGCCATGATGGGTGAAGGAGGCAGTTGACACACCGGTCGCCCGAGGCTCGTCAGCCACAGTAGTCGAAGGAGGTGGTTGAAACATTGTACGACCATGGAAGTGAAGGGTCGAGCAATCAATAGGCCACCTAGGGAGCTGTGGATCAGACGCCGCGATGGTGGGACCCACATCCGGTCCCACCAGTGAACTGGAAGTGACTAAAGGCCTTGCCACTTCAGCTTCTAAACGACAGAACCGCCCCCCCCCCCCCCCACGTGCCAGCTTAGTGGACCCCTGCAACACTTGATCGCGCCACTTGCGGGCCACGATCCACTGTGGGTCGGGCCACGCCACTTGCGGGATGCTCCCCTTACAGGTCGGGCTCCCCCTTTACGGGATGGGCTTCCCCCTCACGGGCCGGGCCGCCCCCTTGCGGGTCGGGATGCCTCCTTTCAAGCTAGGCTTCCCACTCGCGGGATGGGCTGGACCTCAGACCAGTGGGCCGAGCCCGTCGTGGCCTAGCCCAGCCGGGTCAGACCTGATATGGGTCAGGTCGAGTCGGTCCAACTGGGTCAGACCGGATCCAGAAACACTAATGGGGCAATATGTTGAGAATCTGACGTCTGTTTGACGAACTGTCTACTATGCTAGGACCCTTTGAGTGAGATGATACTTTGGGTGTACTCCACCTTAGATTTGGTGACAATTAGTGTTTTTCCAGGTTGGATTGAACTCAAATCCTATCGGGCCCTCAGAAATAGAATGCTTATAACTCAAAGACAGGGCGTCTGGTTTACGCAACGTCTGTCGCGTTGGATCCCTTACAACATAGAGGTCCTTTGGGTTACACATTTTTGGAGCTTAATGGTGGTCAAGGTATGACCTATATCACGAGGGGAATATTCTACAGAACTCGACCGGACCGGGTTCGAGGAATCTTGTGTCTTAATATAACGTGAAGAAATAACAACGATCCTGTGTGGGTCAGAATATATCATTCATGTGTGGGTCATCATCTATAAATTCTCTATGGGTCAGCATCTATGAAATCCTGTGTGGGTCATCGCACAGTGATCCTATGTGGGTCAGCACATATCGATCTTGTGTGGTTCATATCCTGTGTGGGTTAGTGGGGGGTAGTACCTATCAATCCCATGTGGGTCAACAGTAGTGCCTCTTAATAGAATAATATGATCTAGATTACGACCGATCATTTGTACTTTGTACTTATGTTATAATTGGTGAAAAATGAGTCATTTGCCTATGTTGTACTTATACATTCAAGGTGTTATCTTCATGGGGTTACCTATTTGATACGTCTATCATCGTATTGTTACCTGTGTTGTACTTTAGCCTTAATGGTGTTACATGTGTGTTACATCTTCCTTCGTGGTATTGAATTTGTGGTGTTACTTGTGTGATACTTCTATTTTCGGGGTTTTACCTGTGTGGTACTACAATCTCCGTGGTGTACCTGTGTGGTAATTATACCTTCGTGGTGTAACCTATGAGGTAATTTTATCTTCTAGTTGTTACTTGTGTTTCACTTCTACCGTTGTGGGGTTGTCTTCGTGGCGTTACCTGTGTTGTACTACTATCTTCATGGTGTGACCTGTGTCGTACTTCTACCTTCATGGTTTTTCCTTCATGGTGTTACCTCTGTGGTAATTCTATCTTCGTGGGGTAACCAGTGCGGTACTTCAACTTTCGCGGGGTTACCTTTGTGGTATTCTTCCCTCATCTGTGAGATGAGTACAACATGAGAACTTAGGTATATGTATGGGAATATACCAATGTTGAGTTGATGTCTATCCTTCATTCATTGAGTTGTGGTATTTCTTGGTGGTATTTCATCTGTGTAACTTTGAGATACCTACATGGGTCTCGGGGTCCCTACTAAGTATCGTTATTCTCACCCCTACATGGGCTACGCCCGCACCTTGTTGTGTCTTGTAAAGACGACAGACAACATTGATCCAGGTTGAGGGAGCTAGGTCTGGATGGTAGTCGGAGGTGGACCATTTGGCGTGATGGGATGTAGGGACTACTAATCGTGTGTTGTACCTAACATTTATGTAGGATCCTCATTGGACGATCCAGGAACTGTTTTTCACTTTTCAAATGTATTTGTAATATTCAGTTATACTTGTACTTTTCATATGGGCTTCTATTTCGGCCCATTTACTTTCATCACACTTTTACTACAACAGTTTATTTCATGGTTGCTTCTTTTTGTGTTCATAGACTGTGTGTTTGTACAGGTTAAATGTCAATGCCTTCCTGTTTTAGGGATATTCCTTTCCATTTCTAGTCCCCATCCCCTGGCTTATAGAAGGCGGGCTTCGGGTAGTCACGGCATGGGCCCCGAGGGATGGTTCGTGACAAATTGGTTTCAGAGGAGTGGGTTCTACTGATGAACTAGGACTCTGATCATTTAAATGGAGCAATAGTGTTAAGTGTTTTTAGTGTGGTTTTTAGTTTGGGGTGTCTAGTGTTGGTGTGGCAGCCAACGTATCGATACATCAGGACCCTGGATTTTGATTTCTGGCTCAGTGCATGAAAATACTAATTGTGTGTGTTTTGGAAAGGTTTTTCCTTTGATTCTTTGGAGTCACATCACCAGGTATAGCATTAAGACGGTGGTGCACCTTTTCCTAATTAGGATGCTACTATGTAGACATCCTTCTAGGATTCATGAGAGAGTACACTATGACGGTCCATTGAGCGACGAGGCTCTGGTGTAGGTCCCTCTTATTATGTTGGAACCTTCGAGTGGTTTACCAGCACCACCACCACCCATTGGAATGTAGTTACCACCAGAAACACTGGCAGACGATGAATGCCGACTAAGTTCCTCTCAAGAGTTCTAAGAGCAGAGGCCTCTGAGGTTTTGAGGCGAGGCAGAACCCAGGGAACTAAGGACTGAATGTAGGTTGTGTCTATAGTTTTCATCCTTGTTGGGACACTAGCAGATAAGATGGTGATCCTAGTTACTAGTCTTTATCTGTGTTTGATCATGAGGATGGTCTACATGGTGATGAAACATCGATACATGGACTGTTTCCCCATAAGGTACATTCGGATGATGTGCCAGCTATTTCACTGCTCATTGGTCAGCAGTTACAACCGGCGGTACCGATAGCGTACACATGTAGACATAGATCCTTACACATGTTTCAGCATCTGATACCTATCTGGTTTGGAGCCGAGCCCAACACACAGGCAGCTAAGGACTAGATTGAGGAGGTGGTCGAGTTTCCATCTAGCCAGGGCACCATTCAATCAAATGGTGGTCCTGGTAGAGAGGCTTCTACGTGGCTCAATAGGACAATTCCAATGTTTAGATTACCCCAGATATTGAGAAGATGTGAATTTTATATGGGTATGATTGAGAACCTTCCTATGATAATTGGGTTTCTTTCTATAAAAATATAAGGGTTGAGTGTTCCCTAGAGCTTCTACTTCTTCAGCAGGACGACAGGTTGGTAGTTGAGTGTTCATCGAGGCACACTGACCATCCCAGGTACTCTATGAATACAATATAGTTAGTGCTTCCAGGGTCTGACCTCAGAGCGAGGTGTCTTTAGGGATATCTAAGCCAACACTATTATTGTATGAATTCCTACTGATGTTAGGGTGCTAGAGATAACCTTTTTCATTGAATGTTCTTTGGCAGAGTGGATGCAACCAGTTAATGTTTTCAGTTGGGAAAGAATGAAATAGATGCCAGTCTCAATGATTTGGGAATGTAAAATGTTTTGAGAAAAGGAAGTGAAAGGGACATATGAATATGTGGTGCAGGAGAAATGGAAATGTAGCAAGGAGAGCATCATGAAGTGGTATTCCTTTCGAGGTGTTACAATGACCACCCAAATGTGGTCTCACCAGGCTCAGTGAGCTGGATGATATGGGAAGGGAGTAGCTACATGTAGTAAAAGAGTGTGACCCAATGCCTCTAGGAATGATTAGAGGTATGGTATGTTTCTACTACTAGCTGCCGAATTAATATAAATTGGAACTAAACATTCCTCTTTCCATGAATCTTGTTCAAGAACTAGAGTTTCTAGTTAAACCCTTAACTTGAACCTTACATATGGAGATAAATTTGGGAGGAGACTCAATAATCACACTTATGTTGACCGTGTGTTATGACCGTTGAGGGTAGAGTTTCATTTGGAACCTCTTGGTGTTAGTGTCGAGGCCCTACGACGTTAGTTTGGGTATGAACTGGACATCTCAGATTGACTATATTAGGAAAAAAGGTTGTGGTTTATTGAAAATGTTGGAATGAGGTTTTCCTTGGTTGAAAAAAAAGAAACAAATAATGCACTTGATAAACTCATGCATAGGAGGGTGCGGTCAATCACTCTTTTTTCGGCTAGCCTTGCCCTCGTGGCAGTGGTATTTTTGAGTTTTCAATTCTCAATAGTAGTCGGAGAGTGTGGGGACATCTTTTCAATAGATTTTTCCAGGATTAACTCACCAAATGGATAGTTACTTTTTCTTTGGATGGGTACTAACGTAGATTTGTACCTCTCTAAGTTAGGGGCACCCATTTTAGCTTTGACGAAGAAGGGGGGAGGCTTTCCTGTAGATGGAGAAGTGTTAGTAGAGCTTTTATGAGCTGAGACAATGACGATTGTTATAGTTCCTCATGGAATATGACATTGAGATTGTCAGTACTCATGGGAAGGGGAACATAGTGGCTGATTCACTCAATAGGAGGTCTGGTCTATAGTTGCTGAGTGAGGTGTTTGATTAGCTAGTCATGATTCATTTATCCTTCAAGGATAATGTTGGATCATTTTACCTCTAGTCTATGACTATTACTCCATCAATTCACCAGTGAATTTTGGAGGCATAGTTTGGGATGATGAATGTGGGGCCCGACGTGCTTAGATATCCTCAGGATGGTCTCTTGAACGATTTTCTGAATGTGGGGAGAATGTCACCTCTTCAGAGGACACACCATTGTATTAGTAATGCTCCAAGAGGAGATGTTTAGGGATACCATGCCTTCCTACAGGTCTCACCCCGATGAGGATTGCAGTGGTTTGGCTGAGAGGCAAGTTATATTCAAGGTTCATCATACATTTCTAGATTCTCAGCTGAGTGGGTGAGGCAGCATACCATCTATCTCTTTCTCCAAAGATGAACCCGGTGCATAGTGTTTCCATGTGTCGCAGCTGAGGAGATGCGTTCATAATCCATCACATTTTATCAACTAGGGAGAGTTGAACTTTATTGATGGGGTGAATTTTATAGTGTTCCCGGTAGAGATAGAGGATCAATAGGAGCGAGCCTTTTATTATCGGTCGATCCCATTGGTGCGAGTTCAATGGAAGCACGAGGACCTACATAGGATCACATGGGATAAGAGGCTCAAATTCATGCTCAGTAATCTCATTTGTTTGATTTTCCTTTGTTTTGGATTTTGTGGATGTAAAGCCCTAAGGTGGGGAGAATGTAATGTACCAGAATTTCAGTATATTTTTTTAAAATATATATAATTATTTAGAGATCATGAAATCTAATGGCGCGTGATTCTGAGGCCTAGATTTCCCTAAATGACCCGTTGAAGTTTTGTTAAGAATTAATTAGCACGTGTAAGTTGTTTTCCATAAAAATTTGAATAAATCTTAAATGGTTTCCCAGATTAGATATGAAAGGGACCATTACATTCAGGATGGGTGGTTTACTATAGGCGCGACCTATGTTTAGTCGGTGCATGCCTCTTGTGAGAAAAACCAAAAATAGCATAACTGTAAATAAAATAATAAAATAATGTTATTTTATTTTTCTAATTCATATATCTCATGAACAGTGACTTGGATTAAAAATATAATACATCCACTGAGCTCCTGGTGCTATGATTTCTTGAGGTAGATACTAACATTGTTCGGTGGATGCTAATAATGGAAGTTAGTTTTTGGTTGTAAATAAAATAATTTGGTGACAATTATTTTATTATTTAATTCCATTACTACAAAATGGAAACTTGGATTGAAAATCTGAGACTATCGGGGAGTTCGTTGGGGCGTTTTCTCCTTAGGCGAAGCCTAACCTCAACTACCACGGGTCGCGGGTGAATGTTAACAATTTATTGATCTTTTTTAAGGTACTTTCATTAAACAAATGAGAGGAATTTTCTATGTTTTGAACAAGTGCTCGGAATAAAAATCTATTGGAATAATTGAATACATAGCCCTGGTATTCGCTAAAGGGGGGTTTCACTTCCACCATAGTAGGTCTAGAGAAGAAGTTCATTTTTGGACTTTTAAATGAATAAATAAAATAACATTGAAATGTTATTTTATTTCATTATTTTCCTCCAATAGAAAAGCAACAATGTGGGACCAGTGATGTGTCAATCCATTTTTTAACTTGATCCTTCAAATCTTATGAAACCATGTCATTATAATTTAGGAAGGTTCTTATTAACGAACCGTAAAAAATTGTACGAGTGTGAGGAACCATCTCCATCTCCTATTTATAAGGATCTTGGGGAGAGGTGTTGGCACTGCTTCACCAAGCAATGAAGTGCTGGTAATGGGTAGCGACACTAAACAATTGGTGGATAGAGCCAGTTCCAGCTGGCAGTGAAGGGTGACACTGAACCAAAATCAGAAGGATGACGTATGAGCAGTGTCATTGGATGCTTGTCGTGGGGACGCTGAACATCAACCCACATCTTCAATCATGGGCGTCCATCATCGTTCTGAAGGTAGAGATTTGATTTTGTAAAATTCATGTGAATATTGAACCCTATAATCCTCCCTCATGATTACAAGATAATTTAGAGGGTGCAGGCCTAATGAACCCGGCCCAAACCCTCCTCTACCTTGCTACCCTTGCGTTCTCTGTGGAAGACAACCATCACAAAGACACAAAACAGCTACGATGGTGGAATCGTTACGTCGCGGGCCGCATGAAGAGGCCGTGACAGTAATCCATGGTGGTTAACAGAGTGGCTAGTACTGGCCAATGACAAAAGAGGTGTGGCCCACTATTGCGCGCTGCCTGTGATCAAGGGGCAGCAGCTGAAGCCCCGGCAGGTGAAGGAGGTGGCAAGCATATCAGCCGACCATGGAATGTAGAGATAGGTGGGTGCATCGTTATGTTCCACTAGAGGAACTAGTCAGGGATCATCAGTTGCGATGGTCATAGGAGGTCGTCAGCACACTGTCTGACCACAGAAGTGAAGGGAGACACGACCAGCGCACCACCGGTCGAGTTGTGGCTCTGAGGTCGTGGTGGTGGAACCCTCCATGGGGCCCGTGGTTGACCTTATAGCACCTAAAGGCGATGATGCTTCGCCTTCCGAATAAAGAAAACACCCACATTCCATCTTGGAAGACCAAAAAACACCGGGTCACACCACCTGCGTGCCTTGCTCCACATTGGGCATGGTCGAGCCACTTACGGGCCGCCACCCTTACGGTTCAGGCTGCATCCTAGTAGGTTGGGTAGCCCCCTCGTGGGCTGGGCTGCACCCTTGTGGGCCGAGATTCCTCCTTGTGGGCCGGTCCACCCCCTCACAGGCTGGGCTAAGCCCATTGATGCCCAGTGGGGTGAGCCTATCGCCGCCCAGCCCAACTGGGTCAGACCTAGACCATATCAGGTCGTCTCGGTCGGATCGGGTGTCATCGGACTCGATCCCAGCTGGAAAAAAACACTAAAGGGGTCATATCATGAGAACTGAACATCAGTTTAATGAACCATTTATAGTACTGAGACCCTTGTAGCATAAAGTTCCTTTTGGTATACTCCACTTGATTTTTGGAGATAGTTGGAGTATGGCTGGGTGGGATCAAACTTGAATCCAACCGGGACCTCAGAACTAAAACACTTATAACTCACAGAAGGGGTGTCTGATTAATGCATCATCTCTCGCATTTTAACCCTTACAACATGGAGGTCCTTGGGAATTTCCTTTATGGATCTTAGTGGTGGTTGATGTAGGACCGATATCTCAAGGGGAAGATTCTACTGACCATGAGCACACTAGGTGTGAGAAATCATGTGGCTGGCTGTAACCGGAAGAAAGAAAATTGATCCGGGGTGGGTCAGCATCTATCAATCCTATGTGGTTCCCCATATATTGATCCTCTATGGTTCAGATTCTATAAAATTCTGTGTGGGTCATTTCCCAATGATCATTAGTGGGTCCGCACATACCAATCCTGTAAAGGTAACATCCTGTGTGGGTATGCAGGGGTTAGTACCAATCTATCCTTTGTGGGTCACCAGAAGTGAATTGTAATAGAATAAGATGGTCTAAATTACAACTAATCATCTGTACATATGTACTTAAGTTATACATGGTGTGATATGAGTAATTTAACTGTGTGGTACTTTTACCTTCATAGTGTTATCTTTGTGGTGTTACCAATGTTGTACTTCTATCTTCTTATTGTTACCTATGTGTTACTTCTACCTTCTAGGTGTTATCTTCATGGTGTTACATATGTGGTACTTCAACCTTCGTGGTGTTGTTGTCATGGTGTTACATGTGTTGTAATTCTATCTTCTTGGTGTTACCTATGTTGTACTTCTATCTTCGTGGTGTTACATGTGTGGTACTTATACCTTTGTTGTGTTTTCTTCGTGGTGTTTCCTATGTGGTAAATCTATCCTCTTGGTGTTACCTTTGTGATACTTATACCTTTGTGGTGTTGTCTGTGTGGTGTAACCTATGTAGTACTTCTATCTTTGTGGTGTTACCTGAGTGGTACTTCTACCTTCATGGTGTTTTCTTCGTGGTGTAACCTATGTGGTACTTCTATTATTTTGATGTTACCTATGTGGTACTTCAACCACTGAAGTGTTACCTTTTTGGTATTCATTCCTCATGTGTGAGATGAGTATATCATGACAACTTAAGTATATGTATGGGAATATACCTATGTAGAGTTGATGTCTATCGCTTCGTGCTTTGAGTTTATGTCTTGCATTGTGGTATTTACTTTGTAGAACTCTGAGAGAACTACAAGGGTCTTGATGTCCCTACTGAGTATCATTATACACACCCCTACATGGGATATGCCCACACCTTGTTGTGTCTTGTGCAGATGACAGATATCATTGATCGAGGATGATGGAGCCAAGTCTGGAAAGTACTCAGTGGAGGACCATTTGGGGTGACGGGAAGAAGGGACAACTAATCATGAGATGTACCTACCCATCAGGTAGGATCCTCAGTGGACTATCCATGATCTATTTTTAACTTTTCATTTGTACTTAAGCATTTCAGTTGGTTTTGTATACCAACCAATTTACTTTTAACACACTTTTACTACAATAGTTTCCTTTGTGGTTTCTTCTTGTTGTGTTCAAGAAATATGTGTCTCTATTGGTTAAAAGGAAATGCCTTCTCGTTTTATGGATATGCCTTTCCGGTGCTACTCGCCAGCCTCTGGCCTTTGGAAGGCGGGCTTGGGGTAGTCACAGCATAGGCCACGAGGGACGGGTCATGGCATTTAGAATCATTATCCAATTTAGAGAAAATCATTATTTAAATATACAAATATCATTAAATAAAGTAAATTAATTATATAAAATGTCACATTTTAGTGTATACACCAGACAAAACAAGTGAGTAGTGAATATGTAATATATCTCATGGAAATAAAATGTGAAATGAAATTCCCTTACCCTATGTCATGAAATTATTTTTACATGTTAAAGAGGTTGTATAATTAATATAATATTATTATTTATATAAAAAATAACTATATTATTATATCTTCTACAATATATTATTTTTATGACTTTATATTACTCATTTATTAAAAACTCCATGTTAATATTATGTTTCGAACAATATCCTCTCTATTTTTTTATATGTCTAGATTGTTATTGATGATCATCTAATATAAGTCATTATTTAAATATTTAATGAATTTAAAAAATTATATAATTATAAAATATATTGATTAATTCTTTTATAATACTCTATAAAATATAAAAATATGAAAAGGAATACATTGTTCATGGGAAATGTTGGTTGCACGTATGCATGAATGTTTTTTTTGTTTTATTATCATTTTAAGGGAAGAATTTAAATGATATATATATATATATAGTATCATTAAATTATCATTATTATGTCATATATATCATATAATTTTCTGAAATGAATACTAAAATATATCCCATGTTGAGTGTTAATGAATCACATCGCTCTGAGGAGACAGTAGGCCACACTCCTTCAAACAATACTATCTATTTTAAAAAATGTAAATCAAGAAGGTATGTGTAATATATTATTTAAATAATAATAAATATATAATAAATATTATATATATCATATACAATTAGTTTCTACATAAAAATTATCATCCTTGATATGTGGTAAATGAAAAACCAACAATATCGTTGTGTGATCTGATGGTTCAATGTACACAATAATGATACGTTTGTTACCAATTAGATTAATATTTGTGTAAGTGCAGGTATGAAAAATATAATTACAATCACTTGTAAAATTTAGGATACTGGGGTTATTATATTATCCTAGAATAATAATATTTTATGGTAGGATAATGGTGATAAAACAATGTAGCTTTGTGAAGGATGTCGTCTCTTCTTTGGGTAACTCCAATTAGTTTGCACCAAAGATTATCCTTGGTAGGATTTACATCCAAAGGGAGGATTTTAGTATGAATTTATATATTTTGGTTGAATATTTTTTCAGATTTTGTGTCATCAAAATGTATTGATAGGTGCAAATAATTGGGTGGGGTGAGTTTTTTTTATATTGGAGGAGGAGTGAAATTCTTGTATATTTTGGAAAATATAATTTATCCAATGTTTATCCCAATAATGTGGATCCAATAAAAGAAAAAAGTAGACAAAATTTAGGATTGGTTTGAAATTTGAACATAAAATGGATTTTTGACATGTGTCAAGGACATTTTGGAAATTGTGATTATGGATTTTTCCTTTGTTAATATTATTTTCTTCTAGATATTTGTGATTAATATTAATTACATTCAGTAATATTTTTTGTCAAAAAATAAGATTCATTTGGTCAGAAATTATAAATTAGACTAATTAAAAATTTGGAATCAATTTTTCTTGGTTCCAATTACATATGTGGAAGTAATTAATATAAAATAAATCCTACTATTGGGATTACAATACATGGTATAAAATTTAAAAAATTAAAATATTTTCTATGTTTTAATAAAAAATTTCAAAGTTAAATTGATTCCAATGAACTAAATTGGATTAATTTTTATATAATTGATCGAATAAAACAATAAAATCATTCAAAAATAATAATTTAACCGTATAAATTAATTATAAGAAAAGGAAGTCTTGAATGAAAATTCAGTCTTTTTCACTGTTTAGAAAAAATGGAACTTCATTGAAAAAAACCAAATACTCACCCTAAACTAATTATTGTATTTATCTTTAAAAAATGATGATTATTTTTAAAAATAAAATATTTAATGGTTCTAAAATATTTATTTATAATAGGTTCTCCATTAAAATGTGGGAATACTACTTTTATAAAAATATTACTTTTTATGTGTCATATTGGTTGTGTATCTATATTTTTCCTATCAAATATATTCCTTAAATGTAAAAAAATTGTTGAATTTATAAAATGTATATTTCATTAATATCATTCACCAATATTAATTAGTTTAATTTATTTGGATGAAATTTATTTTTTATCATACAAATGGTTATATATAAAAGCATCCCCTTTATATTCAATTGGATCTTATATTTATTTCTAGTTAATTGGTAACTATTGAATTCAACCATGAATTTTCAAAATATATTTAATTCTATTCATGACCACCAACATAATGGAATTATTATATCATAATATATTATATAACTATATTTTTAATAACATGTTATTGTTTATTAATACTTGATATTGTATATTACCCAATCCATCGAGGATAGATAGACTTGTGTGTAATGTAGGTTAAACATGGTGCTTAATTTAGTGAAACCTAAAATTTACATTTCATTTAGTGAAATATAGAATTGGTTTTGTGTATAACACAAGAAACAATTAGTTCATTTGTATAAAATAATCTATATTCAATGATGCGTAAAATTCAAAATATTGATGTTTTAATTTAACATGAAAAAGAAATATTTCAAAATATCCTAGGGTGTTACATTCTACCCCCTAAAAATGAATTTATACCAAAAATTTATTCTAGGTTATCAAAGGTATAATACATAAAAGTTAACTTCATAGAAACCCACACCATTAAAATAAATAGTAAAATGAATATTGATGAATATAATTTGGAAACATGATAGCTACTCAGAGTAACACATAGCAAGTTATCCACATAGTATAACATTGGAGGGATGTAATAATAAAGAATGGGGAAAGTCATAAATATTTAAAGTGATTGATTGAGAATATAAATCACAAACATGTGAATGATCAATGGAATGTTGGGGGCCTCAATGTCATAAATCTATAATGATTTAAAAGTCAATATGTTCAAAAACATTAAGGTATTAGGACAGTATTTTATTTCTATATCATTTTCCTAAATTTGAAGAATATTTGTGAAGATATGTACTTTAATTATTTCAATACAACCTCACCCTTTGTAGTTCCTTTATCAATTTCAAACGTAGCTCTAATTTTATGAAATGATGGTGAATTTTTCATTCTCAAATAATTAGAAGATCATGATATCCATAAAGATAATGATAGGTTATTCCATATATCTTAACAAAAAATTTAGCACATGTTATCAAATATTCATAATCCATATACGGAAGGATATTAATATAATCTCTAAAACACCATCTGAAGATAAATATAAACAATTCCATAAATTTTTAACTTTATAAAACTTATGGAAGATCAAAATTCAAAATTGTAGAAATAAGGTCATTAAATCATCACAACATCGATCCAACATCAATCAAAAAGTATCTCTTGGTTCTCACAATACAAACATGAGAATAATATAAAGACCCAGAATTTCCATGTAATTTTTTTTAAATAAATGGGAATTTTACGTGTCCATGAAATCTGACAGTGTGTGATTCTGAGGCCCGGAGTGCGCGAAATGATCCGTTGAAGTTTTGTTATGCTTTTGTTAATACGCGATAGCAGTTTACTAAAAAATTAGAATAACTATTAAAGGATACATGGATCATAAATCTGAGGTCACCATTGTGCTCAGGATGGTGGGTTTACCCTAGGTGCGACTTAAGATTTGTCAGCGCGGGCCTCCTATGAGAGAACATAGAAATGGCATAATCGTAAATAAAATAATTAAATAAATAATTTTATATATATTAGATTCTTATAACTCACAAACAGTAACTCAGATTAAAAATACAAGACCACTGCTGAACTCGCGAGGGTATTCTTTCTTTAAGAAGATACAAACATTGTCCGGTGCAGGCCACCAGGGAAAGTTAGTTTTTTGGCCGGAAATAAAATAATTATGTGACAATTAATTTATTGTAAAATTCATAACTTCAAAACAGTAACTCGGATTGAAAAAATGAGAGTAACGTTGGGTTAGTTGGGGCATGTTTATCTTAGGCAGAGCATAACCTCGACCGATGCGGGACGACGACGATAGATAGTAATTTTTTGAACTTTTTCTTTCAGGTACATTAATTAAATGCACGAGCGGCATTTTATAACTTTTGAACCAGTGCTCGAAATTAAAATCTGAGGGCACTGTTGAACTCGCAGCACCGGTATTTTCTTATGGAGACTTTCAAATCAACGATTGTGGGTCAAGAATGAAAGTTAGTTTTTGGGTTTCTTGTGGAAAATAATTAAAAAAAAATGATCTCCATATTATTTTTTTATTTTGATCTTTCATGTGGATATTTCAGGTGCGGTCCATCAGAGCTAAACTTCCACCACGAAGTTGGAAGTGGCGACCACTACACCTTAATCTCCCATGAGTGGTTATGGTGGTGGGGACCACCCAAGTTTTTAAACCCCCTTGAAACCTCTCATTTATTGGGAGAGACCTCTCATGTCCCCATTAAATGTAGGGGGAGCCTCTTGGTATCCTCCCAATAATTATATCCAACGCACCTCTTAAATTGAATCATCATAATTTAATTATCTTCTTCCTTTTAAATTTAATTAACCGCGTCATTGGAATTTAGAAAGGTTCCTAATAAATGAACTGTCATAAATTCCATTGATCGTTACCTACCTCCCTCCCTCTCCTATATATAGGAAGTTTGGGAGGAGGTTTTGGTGCGGATTCACCAAGAGACGAAGCGCTGGTAAAGGGAAGTGACGCCCAACACATAGAGGATTACACTTCATCCACAATAAACGCATTCTTCAAAAGAAGAACGCCGGTGAGGAGTGACATCGACTTCCTTACTCAGAACCTACTCTTGTGTGGGAAGTCTTCAACAATACTTCCCTATTCATTTTTGTCAACAAACTGACACACATGCTTGGGATTGAAAGTGTGTGGCGGATGTGATGAACGACGACAACACCGCCTTCTTCCTCGTGACTCCATCAACGAACATCAATCAAGGTAGGTGGTTTATTTTCTTGTTAATTCTTTCATTGATTTTACTTTGCTGGTTGGAAAAGAAATGTTGTGGAGGCTATAGAATTTGATGTTCATTGTTCTCTTTTCATGACGGACCGATTGCTGTCATCTTAAATACGGAGGATGCGGTCCAAACTAACATGGCTCGACTCCCTCCACTGATCTCTTTGTGAATTTCTTCCGCATGGTGATGAAACGAAGGGGTGACAGGCAATGACCGGGCTACATGTGGACTCCAAAACCCATGCCATCCTTGCAGCGGTTCGGCCAAACCGGCTCCAGGCCACTGCCGACCTCCCATCTGCCCGCTGACCGCCCGCCGGCCTCCTGGATCCTAGCCGCCACAGGCCTCCCGTATTCTTACCGGCCTCCAGGCTCCAGGTCGTCGGCGACATCCTGTGCGCCTGCTAGTCTCCTAGCTGCCTCTCGGCCTCCCGGCTGCCCGTCAGCCTCCCGGGCCGAGCTGCCCGAGCCACTCCCCTCGCGGCATTGGCCGAAATGACCTTGGCCTTACGGGCCAAGACACCAATCCTTACCCAACGTGCGCCTGGTCGAGCCGGCCTTCCGCTCCCCCCATGGTGCCTCCGGGTCGAACCGCCCTTACACTGACGCGCAGCTGGTCCGCACCCTCATGACCAGTCTGCACCCTCACACTACTCACGGACTTCACGACCTACCAGGCGAGACCCAACGGGTCTGGCCGGGTCAACCCAGACTGGGTCGGTCAGACAAGGTCGTTCAGACAGGTTTGGACCCGACCCAGGCCAACTTCGACCCATTTACGCTTCTTCGACCATATCATTGTCATCGGACGTCCATTTGACGAACCGTCAATGGTGCAGGAAATCATGTAGTGTGAAATACTCTTATAGTATATCCCAATAGAGTTTGGGGTATAGTAGAGATATAGTCAGGTCGGATCATGCACAAATCCAACCGGGGCCCCGAGACTAAAATGCTAATAACTCTCAGACGGGGTGTCTGATTGACGCGTTGTCTATTGCGTTGAGACCCCTACGATGAGGCGGACCTTTGGTATTTTCCTTTTTGGGACTTTGTGGGGGTTGGTGTATCAAAAATTGGTTTGAAGTGTGGACCCAACTGGAATAAAGCGTGCTTGTACGGAAACCATATGGATGGCTGCCCTCTGACTACTATTCCTCGATCCTGTGTGGGTTCGATAGTTCTAACTACTGTTCTTGGATCTTGTGTGGGTTTGACAGCTCTAACAACTGTTCGTAGATCTTGTGTGGGTTCGGCCGTTCTAACTACTATTCCTGGATCATGTGTGGGTTCGACAGTTGTTACTTTTTTTCCTGGATCATGTGCGGGTTCAACAGCTTTGACTACTATTCCTAGATCCCGTGCAGGTTCGACAGCTCTAACTACTGTTCCTTGATCTTGTGTGGGTTCAATAGTTTTGACTGCTGTTCCTGGATCTTGTGTGGGTTCGACAGCTCTGACAACTGTTTCTGGATCATGTGTGGGTTTGACAGTCCTAACTGCTGTTCTTGGATCCTGTGTGGGTTCAATAGCTCTGAATACAATTCCTGGATCCTGTGTGGGTTCGACAGTTGTGAATTCTATTCCTGGATCCTGTGTCGGTTCAATATCTCTAACTACTATTCTTTGATCTTGTGTGGGTTTGACAGTTCTAACTGTTGTTCCTTGATCCTGTGTGGGTTCGAAAGCTCTGAATACTTTTTCTAGATCCTGTGTGGGTTCGACAATTCTAATTGCTGTTCCGGGATCCTGTGTGGGTTCGACAACTCTGACTAATATTCATTGATCCTGTGATGGTTCAACAGTTCTAACTGGTGTTCCTCGATCTTGTGTGGGTTCGATAGCTCTGACTACTATTCATGGATCATATGTGGGTTCGACAATTCTGACTACATTTCCTAGATCCTGTGTGGATTCGACATTTCTGACTACTGTTCCTGGATCCTATGTGAGTTCGACAGCTCTGATTCTGGTACCATGAAACTATGTAGGTTTGACAGAATAGATGATTTAGTGGCTACATATAATCATCTAAAACTCTCTACAAATGTTGTATACCTATGTGATCTGAGTCATTAACATTTTTTCCTCATGATTGAGATGGATTACATGATAACATAGATATATGTATGGGCATATACCTAAGTGGGGTTATCGGTCGATTTCATAGTTTTTGATTTATCCTTGTTTTATTTTGTGTGACCGTGAGGGTCTCAGGGTCCCTAATGAGTATCATTATACTCACCCCTGCACGGGCTATGCATGCACCTCGTTGTGTTGGATGCAGACTATAGATAGCGCAGAATAAGGCTGAGAGCACCAGGACGAGACGGTACCCAAATGTGGGCCATACGGTGTGACGATACACGGAGGAGATGGACATACCTAAAGTGCTGAAGAGGCGATCTGTGCCTACCCTCTAGGTAGGAACATCGGAGGACGACATAACGGCTGGTTATATTTTTTTCAGTTTTACTTTTTGTTTCTGTGTACTTTATAGGTGGTCTTGTATTTCCCTCCCCCTTTTACATTCATTAAATTTTGTTATATAGTTTTACTTAGTGTTTTCTTCCAGATTGTACTCTGTTGTGTGCACTTTGAGGTTATAAAGTCAATGCCTTACCATTTTTCGGGATTTTCTCATTCGGTGCTAGTCTCTATCCCGTAGCCTATGGAAGGTGGGCTTAGGGTAGTCGCGGCACGAGCCCCGAGTGACGGGTCATGATAAATTGGTATTAGAGGAGTCGGTTCTACCATAGAATTTATTACTTTGATCTTTTCTATGAAGCAATAGTGTTAAGTGTAGTGAGTGTGGTTTTCAGTTCAGGGAGTACAGTGTTAGTGCGACGGCTGACATATCTATACACCGGGACCCTAACTTCTGATTTCTGACTCAGTGCACGAAAACACTAATTGCGTTTCTGTTTTTGAGAAGGTATTTTGAGTCGGATAATCATGTCAGCTCACCAAGTATAATTTTTGACAGTGTCACATCTGTTTTCTTAAGGATGACTCCCAACGGATGACCAACTAGTGTTCTGAGAGTTGGTTGACCTAACAGCCCACCGAGCAACGAGGCTGCAGTGCAGGTCCCTCTTACTATGTGGGAACCTTCGGGTGGTTTTACAGTAGCAGCACCACCTGTTGGGAAGCACATAACACTAGCCGCACTGGCGGATGGTGCAGCTGACTGAGTGAGTTGCACGAGTTCCATTAGTAGGGGCCTTCGAGGTTTTGATGCGATAAAGTTTCCCATGCAGCTGAGGGTTTGATGGAGGCAGTTGCTAGAGTTTTAGACCTAGTTGAGACACCAATATAGCATGTGGTGATCTTAGCTACTAGTCATTTTCAGAGAGTGACCATGAGCATGGTCCTCTTAGTGATGAGGCTTCAGTATGTGGTCCTTTTCGCGAGATGGTACCTTTGGGTAGTGTGCCAGCTATATCACTACACGTTGGTTATTAGTTACAACCAGCAGTACCAGTAGAGGACACATGTAGGATTAGTGACTTACTCATGTTTCAGCATCTGATACCCCTCATGTTCCGAGGGGAGCCTGACTCACAGGTGTATGAGGATTGGCTCGAGGATGTGGCAAAGAGTTCTCTATAACTTCTACAGCTTCAGCAGGATGACATGTTGGTAGCTGAGTATTTATCGAGGCATAGAGATCGTTCCTGGTACTCGATAAATTAGATATGATCAGTGCTTATGGGCTAGAAATTTGGAGATAGGTGTGTTTAATGGACATCCGACTCAGCACTATTCCCCTATGCATTCCTAATTATGCTAGGGTGGTAGAGAGAACCTTTGTGGTTGAATGTTATTTAACTAAACGGATACATCCAGTTAATGTTAGCTGTGGGAAAGCAGGGAACTCGCACCAGTATCAGAGACTTGGGTGTGTAAAATGTGTTAGGGGAAAACGAATCTACAAAGAAACATATTTGGAAGCAGATCTTGTAGAGCAGCGTGTGGTGGTGTAATTTCAACATGTTACAACCACCCCCTTTTTGTGGACCCTCCTTGCTCAGGGAGCTGGAGGACAAGGGAAGAGAGTGGTTTCATGCGGTCAAGGAATGTGACCCAAGTGATCTAAAAATGATTTGAGGTATGGTCTATATCTACAACTATCTTTTTTATCAATAGACATGGGTACCAATCAATCCTTCCTTCCATGAATTTTTTCCAGGACCATGAGTTTCCGAATAAACCATTGACATGACTGTCACGTCTAGAGATACCTTTGGGAGGAGACTCGATAATCACACTTATGACGAATGTGGGATATGACCCTTGAGGCGATAGTTTCGGTTGGAACCTCTTAGTGGCAGCGTCGAGGCCTTATGACATTTTTTTGGGTTTGGACTTGACATTCACAGTTCACACTCAGATTGACAATATTCGGAAAATAGGTTGTGGTTTATCTACAACATTGGAATGGGGTTTTCCTTGGTCAGTGAAAATGGAATCCCAGGATGCATACGATAAACTCACGCATAGGAGGGTGCTGCCAATAACTCATGAGTTAGACAACCTCACCCTCGTGGTTGTAGAAGTTGACTTTGAGAAAGTCTATACTTCTGGGAAGGGGAACATGGTAGCAGACGCACTCAAAAGGAGGTATGGCCTACATCTACATAGTGAGGAGACAGAGTAGCTAGATGAATTACATATATCTTTTGTGGATAGAGATGTGCATCTTTCCTTCATCCCCTTACAATCACACCCCCACTTCTTCAGCGAGTCAGGAGGCACAACATGGTGATGCTAAATGCGAGAGACTACGTGCTCAAATATCTATAGGGTAGGCACCTGATAGATTTTCTGAAGGTGGGGAGCATGTCATCCTCTTCAGAGGACGTACTATAGTGCCAGTGTCACTTCAAAAGAAAGTGTTGAGGGAGTTCAACACTTCCCCCTTATAGGTACATCCAGGAGTGGTGATGATGTACTAGGACCTTTGATGACAACACTGGTGGCCAGGTATGAAGAAGGTTGTAGCAGAGTTTGTCTCTCGATGTCTCACATGTCATCAAGTGATGGTGGAGCACCACGTACCAGAAGTCTTGGTTCAAACTTCAGAGGTCCAAGAGTGGATGTGGGATTGGATATCCATGGACTTCATGATAGGACTTCCACGTACATCCAGGGCACACAACTCGATTTGGGTGATCGTCGACCAACTCACCAAGTCGGCCCACTTCCTACTGATCAGAAAGTAGGGTTCAATAGAGAGAATGGGATGCCTCTAAGTGCATGATATTGTGCGGCTACAAGGAGTACCTTCTTCTATTGTCTCCGACCATGACACACAGTTGACATCCCAACTACGCCAGGGGTTTCAAGAGGATTTCGAGAGTGAGCTTCGTCTCAGCACTGCCATCCATCCACAGACGGATGGCCAGACTGAGTGGACCATTCAGACCCTTGAGGACATGCTGCTTGCTTGTGTCCTCGACTTCGGTCATAGTTGGGAGGATCATTTACCATTGGTGGCATTTTCATACAACAAAATATTTCACTCTACCATAGGGATGACAACTTTTGAGGCATTATATGGGTGCCTTGCAGATTACCCTTGTGCTGGACTGACCCAAGGGAGTAAGTAATGGTGGGACCAAAGATGGTATGAGCTACCATGAAGTAGGTGCATATCATCCAGGAGAGGATGAAGATAGCATAGAGCAGGAATAAGTCCTATGCTAAATGGAGATGGATACATCTAGTGTTTGAGGATGGCGACCACAACTTTCTACAGGTCTCACCTCGATGAGGTTTTCAGAGATTTGGCTGAGGTACAAAATTATCTTCGAGTGTCATCGGAACTTTTCAAGTCCTCAGCAGAGTTGGAGAGGTGGCATACCTCTTAGTTATTTCACCTCAGTTGCACTGGGTGCATTACGTCTTCCTTGTATCCCAGCTAAGGAGATACGTGCATGACCATTCTCACAGCATCGACCATGGCGAGTTGGATGTCGATGATTGGGTGACATATAAAGAGGTTCTAGTAGATATTGAGGATCAACCAGAGCAGGTCCTTTGTGAATGGTTAATACCAATGGTACCCATTCACTAGTAGCACGAGAACATCTAGGAGAGCACATGGGAGAGGGAAGCTCAGATGTGTGCTCAGTACACACACTTGTTCCCTTAGTTATGAGTTGTGGTTTATGAGGACGTAAAGCCCTGAGGTGGGTAGAATTTAAAGAACTGGAATTTCCATGTAACTTTTTTCAAATATATGGTAATTTTGCGAGTACGTGAAATCTAAGGGTGTGTGATTCCATGGCCCGGATTTCCCATAATGATCCGTTGAAGTTTTGTTAACCTTATTTTAACACGTATAAGCAGTTTTCCTAAAAAAGAGGAATTACTAATAAACAGTTACTCCGATCAGAAATATGAGGGCACCATTATACTCAGGATGGCTGGTTTACCCTAGGTGTGACTTATGATTAGTCGACGCGGTCTGCCGGTGAGAGAACCCAAAATTGGAATAATCGTAAATAATCTAATTAAATAAATTATTTTATTTTTCAAATTATTATAACTCACAAATGGTAACTTGGATTAAAAATCTGAGACCACCAATGAACTCCTGAGGGTATGATTTCATGAAGAAGATACTAACTTTGGCCGGTGCGGTCCACCAAAGAATGTTTTTTTTTGCAAATAAAATAATTAAGTGACAATTATTTTATTTTAAAATTCCTAAAATCAAAATGGTAACTCGGAATGAAAACATGAGAGTACTGTTGAGTTCATTGAGGCGTGTTTCACCTAGGCAGAGCCAAAACTTGACCGACATGGGTCGAGGGTGACTAATAATAATTTTCTGAACGTTTTTTCGGGTACATTCAGTAACCACTTGAGCGGCGTTTTATAAGTTTTGAACCAGTGCTCAGAATTGGAATTTGAGGGGACCGTTGAACTCACAGCTCCAGTATTATCTTAAGGAGACTTTCACCTCGAAGGTAGTGGGTTGAGAATGAATGTTAGTTTTTGGGTTTTTTGTGGAAAATAATAAAACAAAATAATCTCCACATTATTTTTTATATTGAGATTCCATGTGGATATTTCAGGTGGGGTCCATCGGAGCTAATCCTCCACATGGAATTTGAATGTGGGGACAACCACACCTTAACCTACCATGAGATTTTATGGTGGTGGGGACCACCAGAACCATTACCTCCCATGAGAGGTTATGCTGGTGGGGACCACCTGGGTTTTTAAACCCCAATGAAACCTCCCATTAATTGGGAGAAACCTCTCAAGTTACTATTAAATGTGGGGGGAGCCTCTTGGTATTTTTTGAATAATTATAGCCAACCGACCTCTTAAATTGTGCCAGCATAATTTAATTAGCTTGATCTTTTTAAATTTAAATATCCACATCCTGGGAATTTAGGAAGGTTCCTAATAAATGAACCATCATAAATTTCAATGATCATTACCTGAATCCCTCCCCCTCCTATATATAGGTATCTTGGGAGGAGGTTTTGGGAAGGGTTCACCAAGAGACGAAGAAGAGGTAAACTGATGCGATGAACAACACATGGAGGAATACACTTCCTCCATGAAGAATACATTCTTCCAATGAAGAACGTCGGTGAGGAGCAAATTCGACTTCCTTATTCGGAACCTACTCTAACGTTGGACGTCTTCAACCAACCTTCCCTCCTCATAATCATCAACAAACTGATGAACATTCTCATGATTGGAAGTGTGTGGAAGACGTGACGAATGAAGACAAAACCATATTCTTCTCCGCAACTCCGTCAAAGAACATCGATCAAGGTAGGGAATTTTTTTTATTGTTAATGATTTCCTTGATTTTCTTTTACAGGTTGGAAAAGAATCATTGTGGAGGCTGTAAAATTTGATGTTCATAGTTATCTTTTCAAGATGGACCGATTGATATCATCCTAAATGAGGAGGGTGCGGGCCAAACTAACACGACCTGACTCCCACCGATGATATCTTTGTGATGTTCTTCGGCATGGAGAAGAAATGACGAGGTGACGGAGGCGACTTGCAATGACCGCGCTACCCGCATACTCCGCAACATGCGCCTCCCTCACAGAACTTCGGCCGAACCGGCTCCAGGTCGCCGCCGACCTCCCGTGCGCCCGCTGGCCTCCTAGATCCCGGCCGACACTGACCTCCCGTTTGCCCGCCGGTCTCTCGGCTGCCCGCTGGCCACCCGGCCGCCCGCCGATCATCCGGGCCAAGCCGCCCGAGACGCGCCCCTCGCGGCATTGGCCGAACCAGCCTCAACATTCCGCGTCGAGCCGCCGAACCACGCCCCATGTACCCCTGTCCGAGCCAGCCTTTCACGCCCCCCGTGGTGCTTCCGGGTTGAACCGCCCTTACACCGACACACGGCCGGTCTGTGACCTTGTGACCGGTCCACACCCTTTCTCTACTCATGGACTTTGTGGACTGTTGGGCCAGACCTAACGGGTCAGGCCGGGTCGACCCTGACCTGGTCGGACTGAACCCGGGCCCACTTCGACCTATTTATACTTATTCGACCATATCATTGGCACTGGATGACTGTTTGAAGAATAGTCAGCAGCGCTGGAAATCATGGAGTGTGACCATATCTTAGAGAATACCCCACTAATATTTGGGGTATAATTGAGATATGGTCATGTTGGATCATGCATGAATCCAACCGGGCATCTGATTGGTGTGTCATCTGTTGCGTTGAGACCCATATGATGAGGCAGACCTTCGGGATTTTCCTTCGTGGGACTTCTTAGAAGTTGATGTATCAACACTTGGCTTGAGGAGTGGACCCTCCAGGAATCAAACATGATTGTGCGGAAACCCTGTGGTTGGCTACCCTCTGACTACTGTTCCTAGATCCTGTGTGGGTTCGATAGTTCTAACTACTATTCCTGGATCCTGTGTGGGTTCGACAGCTCTGACTACTATTCCATGATCATGTGGGGGTTCGACAGTTATGAATATAGTTCCTGGATCCTATGTGGGTTCGATAGTTCTAACTGCTATTCTTGTATCCTGTGTGGGTTTGATAGCTCTGACTACTGTTCCTGGATCATATGTGGGTTCGATTGTTCAAACTACTTTTCCTGGATCCTGTGTGGGTTCACCAGCTCTGACTACTGTTCTTAGATCCTCTGTGGGTTTGACAGTTCTAACTGATGTTCCTAGATTCTATGTGGGTTTGACAGCTTGGACTACTGTTCCTAGATCCTATGCGGGTTTGACAGTTCAAACTGCAGTTCCTAGATCATGTGTGGGTTCAACAGCTCTGACTACTATTCCTGGATCCTGTGTGGGTTCGACTATTCTAACTACTCTTCCTAGATCCTGTGTAGGTTCGATATCTCTGACTACTATTCCTAGATCCTTTGTGGGTTCGACAGTTTGATATGTTGTTCCAGGAACTCATGTGGGTTCGAAAGCTCTGAATACTATTCCTGGATCCCGTGTTGGTTCAAAAGATTAACTAATGTTCTTGGATCTTATGCGGGTTCGACATCTCTGAATACTTTTCCTGGATCTTGTGTGGGTTCGATAGTTCTGACTTCTTTTCATGGATCCTGTGTGGGTTTGACAGCTCTGAATACTATTTATGGATCTTGTGTGGGTTAGATAGTTGTGACTAATGTTCCTGGATCTAGTCTGGGTTCGACAGTTTTGAAAACTGTTCCTAGATCCTGTGTGGGTTCGACAGCTCTGATTCATGTACCAGGATCCTTCGTAGGTTTGACATGATAGATGATTTAGTGGATATATCTAATAATCTCTATCTCTCTATAAAAGTTTTATACCTTTGTGAGGTGAGTCAGTAACTTTTCTGTTTTCCTCAGGATTGAGATGGATTACTTGATAAATTCGGTATATGTATGGGAATATACCTAAGTGGGGTTATATTTTGATTTCATACATTGTGATTTATCCTTTTTTTTATTTTGTGAGACCTTGAGGGTCTTGGGGACCCTACTGAGTATTGTTATACTCACCCCTGCATGGGCTATTCCCGTATCTCATTGTGTTAGATGCAGATGACGAACATCACTGAAGAAGGCTAAGAGAACAAGGACTAGATGGTACCCGGAGATGGACAATATGGTGTGACGATACACATAGAAGATAGACAGACCTGGTGTGATGATGTGGCGATGTGTACCTACCCTTCATGTAGGAGCCTCAGAGGAAACCCCATCGGTAGATTTTTTCAGTTTTACTTTCCGTTTACTTGTACATTACGTTTTGTCTTGTATTTCTATCCCCATTTTACATTCAGTACACTTTGTTATATAGTTTTACTGAGTGTTTTACATCCATCTTCTACTCTGTTGTGTGTGTTTTCAGGTTATAAAGGCAATAACTTCCTAGTTTTTGGGGTTTTCCACTTTGGTGCTAGTCGTCAGCCCTAGCCTATGGAAGACAGGATTGGGGTAGTTGCGGCATGGGCCCCGAGGGACGGGTCCGGACAAATACCCTCAATGTATATTCTCTTGGATCATGGTAATAACCTGAGTTACCATATATCCTTTTTTTAAACCGGTATGACTCCCTATTCCAAATATTAATGGATATATTTAATAAAACCAATAAGTTACAAATGTCATCCATGGTGACAAAAAACACTTTTTCAACAAATCAATAATCAGTTCCAGTGAAATAATTACAATACAATTTACATTATCAAAAACAATATTTGATTTAACCTACATAAAAACAATTTTATCAACATCAAGGACACTTTATGGGTTACCTTTACCAAATTAAAAATATCAACTTTACCTTAAATCCCTTCTCTAGACCATCTCAACATTTTAATTATTTTTTCAAATACTTAATTGAAAAGAAGTACTTCCTGATTCATAAAATATAATTCTAGAACTCCAATATATATACACTTCAATCATCCAAATTTATTTTTAAACCATTACTCAGACTTCATCATATTATCCCATAATACCCCTATCCTATAATATAACATATGAATCACGTGTTAAAGTTCCCCAATATTAATGAAATCATGGTTCTAATGATTAATGTAATCAATAATTTTGGAATATCCCATACATTTGACATTTATTATCATCTAAAGTATAACCAATAGTCATAACTCCTTCCTAATTCTTATTATGGGATCTCCAAGTAGAAAATTGAATTATATATTTCATGTACATTCCACATCTGAAACATTCAATGTTAACCCATTTCCTCATTTTCTATGTTATTAACAAACACATGAAATAATATTGTGAGAAACATTTATCATAGCAGAAAAACTCATAATCTAGAAAAATCACTTATTTAATGTCTAAATCATGTCACATAAATCATTAAACTATAGAACATTAATTATCCAATGTTATTTATAGAAATATTTTCATAAATCCTTCATGGTGGTTCATAAAGTATTTGTGAATTCAAAAAGCATATCCTCAGTGAGTGTTAAACTAGGTTTCCAGTAATCCTTGTTGTCGTGTTCCAGGTTACACTCGAGTAATTCCTAATACACCATGTTAGAGTTGTTACTCCAGGAATATCTATTCCAAAACCACATCCACTTTTAGTGTCCATATAGAAATGTATTTAATCGAAATTAATCACTCTATCCTTTACCAAAATTCCATGTCATTTTCCAAAACATTATCTCATCGTTAGACTCATACATGGAGACATCCTTATACATATCCAAAGAAATAAACCAATGAATATCATAATGGTTTTCTCATCCTAGTTTATCATGGGTGAATAAACCATTCCATTGATACCAAATATAGTGACCTCTGCTTAAAATTCATGGATATTACATTATATTATATTAATATTAATCACATTAAAAACGTACTTTATATTGATCATAATAGTTTTTTGTATTTGTAAACAAGGAAGAGAGTCATATAACTTAGTGAATGAACATGAATATTTCACAAAAATATCGTCCCCCATAATACATCTACATAAAATATTTCTTTCTAACCTAGGAAATGGAAACATAAAAAGGCACGATCTCAGATTCTCATTGATGGTAAATAAATGAGATATGTAAAATAAACAAGATGACAATGTATGAAAATATGATCATGAAATTAGACGATAATACTATGCATAACAAAGATCATTAACATGAATCATCAAATAATTATTAGTAGATCATAAGATATGTATCATAAGGGAATTGAGAATAATCCATGAAAAAATAACATAGGAATAACATAAGGTATTTCTATCATAAAAATAAAGATAGAAAATTTTAATTCATGTCTACCTACAAAGACCTTCATAACATGTTAGACATGGGAGCATCACTTGTGTACCTACATCGAGCTAGGGATACAAACAAGTTTACCCCTTTATTCTCATTTTAGGATAAAAATCATGTACCCTATTACATCCAGGCTTCGTATACAACCCATGTACCTGCCTATTTTAAAGCTTGGCCTACAACCAGTGTACCTACTTATTTTCGGGCTTGGGATATAACTCTTGTACATTCTTATTTAAAAGAATGGATAAAACCCCATCTACCCTTTGATCTCATATACCATTTATAATTACACAATGCATTGTTGGTAGATATAGAAGCCACACATCTCATAATTAAATCATACATATGTGTTCCAAAATATAATATAACCTACATCATATCATGAACCACAAAAAGTTATGGGTTTCATAAACAACATATCACATCCCATGAAAAAATGGGTATCCTAAAAATTTAATAATATCACATCAAATGGGAAAAATTAGGATTCATAATCATTTCATCCGAGAATAACCTGTGAAGGGATGTATGTTTTATAAGAATTCATCATTGTATAACCCTTTAAAGAGTAACATGCTTCATAAATTTGAATCCATTAAAACATTAAATATTTTGAGAGGTAATTTTAATTTTATATTTGGATCATATTCCTAATAATGAATAATATATCACCAAGGATGTTATATTAGATTGAGTAGTATTTTGAAAGAACATTTGGTAACTAATTTTTTTTTTAAAATATTTTTTATGACATATAATATTTATAAAATTCTTTTACAACAATTTGAAAACATTTAAAGGATTCAGGAAAAATTGTTTCAAACATTTCTTGATGAAAATATATTTTAGTCTAATAAAAATAATTTTTAAAACATGAAATATTTTAAATCCAATTTTATTCAAAATAATTTTAAAAACTAATAAGGAATAATTAAAACATTTTTGAAAACATTTTTCCTTAAAAATGTATAAATGAATCTTAAAATATTTTGATAAAACATTTCCTTTTATAATGATTTTAAAATGAATATTAAATCTTGAAATCATTGAAATCATTTTCATTGAAAATAATGTTTTGATGTCATATAAAGGAGGATTTCAAAATCATTTAAAACACTTTTTGATCATAAAATGATTTGGACATCCTTTTTCATTGAAATCAACTAATATTTCAAAACAATTAGAGAATATTACGCTAAAAGTTTCAATATAAATAAAAAATTCATGTGTTAAATCATGCTTCATGGAAATGATATTCATGATGTCGGGTATGTTCATAAATTCTTAACATTCCTTTTTCACATTAAATGTTTAGAAAAGTTACATGACTAGAAAATGAATTTTTTAAAATAGAATAACATGGCTAAAAATTTCTTTTAGACCTCATAGGATAATATTAAAACATTTTGGAACACATTTTTTGAAAAATGGTTCTAAAATAACATAAATTTTTATTAGAATGGAGAAGTAAAGTCATATTTTCATAAAAACATTTCCATAAATATATTAGGTTCCAATTTGTTGAAAAATGTTACTAATACATCAATTTATCATTGATAAACAATCCTCCTAAGTGATGAGTTTTTTTCAATAAACTCTTACCACATGGAATCTTTGAAACATACTCCCCATGTTAGAGAGTGAGATGATATTTAGTATAAAATATCACTAAAAGAATTTTATTCCTTATATTATATTTCCAATTAAAATATATACAACTCATAAAATAATATAGGTGCATAACCAATCTGATGTCTCAATGAATGAAAATTCAGACAAAATTTCGTTATAGATTTGGTAACTTTTGAAACACAAACCCCCTGAAAGAAATTTTATAAAATAGATATGTGAAGAAATGTTTATTTAATTATATGTATAATATTATACATCAATTGGTAGTGTACACACCACATATAAGAAATAGGATATGAACAAAAAATATTTGTCATGGAAAATAAAAGCGAGATGAGAAAACCCCTTACTAATTGAGTAAAGTTAGAATCATAGTCCCTCTGAGAGAATAAAATACCCTAATTATTTTAATATAATTAAATAATGTAAATTAATTTTATATAATCTCATTTTAATTATATACACCACAAAATAAAATAAGCTAGTGGTGAATATGGAATATATCTCATGGAAATAAAAAGTGGGACGAAATTCCCTTACCATAAGCCTTGGATTTCGTTGTACACATTCAAAATTTATGTATACTAAATATAAGTTTATTAGGAATATGGAAAAGAACCATATTATTATATCAAATACCATATATGATTTTTATTCCTTTAAATTACCTATTTGTTAACAACTAGTTGTTATGAATATGTTTTATGTAATATCCATTTTTTATGTTTTGACTTTTTATTCTAGATCATCTTATTTAGATCATGATTTAATTATTTAAGTAATGTCTAACAAGATATAAATATAATATATATTCATTATAAATGTATTTATAATAATCTTTAAAATATATAAATATGAAATTGAATACACTGTTCAAAGAGACGGTTGATCGTATATATAATGAAAGATGTTTCAATTTTATTTTCATATTGATGGAACGAAAGAAAATGATATATATATGGAATATAATTATAGTATAATAATTATATCATATGTATCATATATATTCACTAAACCAATCCTTAATAAATTCCGTGTAGATAGTGTACTAATCACATCCTTTAAGGAATCTTTAGTCCACACTTCCCCGAATAAAATTATTTTATTTACCAAAAATATAAATCCAAAAATTTGGTGTTATATAGTAATTAAAATAATAATAAATATTTCATAAAAATTATATAATATATAATATAAAAATAAGGTGTTTATTAACATTCCTAACCTTGAGAGTTGGTAAATGAAAAATGAACAACATCATTTTGTGAGGTGGTAGTTCACTGTACACAAGAACAGTAATCACATTACCCATTAGGTAGAGGTTTGTGTATGCCTACACCAAACATTAGAATAATAACATATCAATATATTTAAGATACATATATTATTATATAATCTTGGAATAATAATTTTTTATTGGGTGGATAATGGATACAAAATAAAGGAACTTGGTGAAGGTTGTTACCTCCTTTTTGGGTAATTCCACTTGGTTTCCAAAAAAGAGCTTTCTTTGTTTGATTTATGAAAAATGGTATGATTCTAGAATGAATGGCAGTATTTTTAGATCATATTTTAGAAT
The DNA here is from genome assembly GCA_963277665.1 of Viscum album. Lineage (NCBI taxonomy): Eukaryota > Viridiplantae > Streptophyta > Magnoliopsida > Santalales > Viscaceae > Viscum > Viscum album. The sequence goes on from OY728127.1 coordinate 1,903,975,877, forward strand.
AATATAGGATATCCACAGGGCTATACAGGTGTGGATAAGGAGTAGGGGTTAGGGCGTTTTATAGTGGAGGTGGAGTGGTATTTTTGTAAATTTTGGAAGAAGTAATTAAATCACAATTTTACCCAGGTCAGGTTTAAAAAATAATGTACTAAAATCAATAAAATTTATTATAGGATCTAAACATGAAAGAAATGTATTTTGACAAGTATCTAGGTTATTCAGGCATTTATGTTTAAGGCTTAATCCAATTATAAACTAATTTTCTGCTTAATCATTGTGAATATTTTTAATCACATTCACTATTTTTTTCAAAAAAATAACGAAGAAATTAGTAGGGATTATACATTTTTCTTATTAAAAATTTGGATTCTATTTTTCAAAATTCATATCATATAAGTTTTAAAAATTAATTTAAAATTAATCCCTTGGGTGTGATGACAATGCATATTTATATTGTACAAACGTTAAAGAATTTGCAATGTTTTTATATCAATTTTAAAACTAAATTTGATTCTAATGACCAAAATTTTATAAATTTTTGTATAATTGTTCTAATGAATAATTAAAAATATTCAAAAATAAAATTTACCCTTATAAAAATATCATGTTATTAAAAACTATTCATATCCATGAATGTTGTGGATTTTTTATATCTTATTATGTTATATAATAATATTTTTAATAATATATTATTGTTTTGTAATACATGGCTTTGAGTGTTATGAACGATATAAAGGGAAGTCATACTTTTTTTAAATGTAAACTCACTTGGATGTTCCATATATATAATGAAAAACTTTATTTACAATTTATAATATTATAGACGTGGTGTTGAATATAACACATGAAACACTTAGTGATTTCATATAAAAAGGGATTATTTTTTTGGTGCATAAAATGAAAAATATAAAAAAATTAAATTAATTTTTTAAAAAGTATTACCTAAAATCTTAGGTTGTTTAAAAAATTTTCTCATCATTATCACAGAAATTAATTATATAATAAACCATAGAAAAGGAATATGTTTCATAATGATTATTTTATCATAATAATAAACTATCTAGAGAAAGAATAAATATGGTAACATTTGGTAATATCCCTAGAAAATATTATATTACATCAACGGATACAAACATAGATAGAAAATATTTTCCAAGAAAATAACATGGATCATTTATTGTGGGAAAATATTTTTTTTTTCAAAATCACATTTTTATAATGAGAAATTTATAAAATATTGAGGAAATCAACATTTTTGAAAGTAGGCATTAAAAGTTATGAATGAATTTTTTAAAAAACTTAACATATATTGTCAAATATAATATTTCCACATTAAAAAATATATATATTAAAAAATAAAAAAATTAAAAAAATGATTGAAAATAGTATTTGAATTTGATAATGGAGTCTTTACAAAATTAATTGATTGTGATTCCCTGAAATTTTGCAAACAAGAAAATAAATATTCATTTCACCTTTTTAGTAAGATGAAACTGTGAATTTTCTTAAATGAAAAACTAATTATCTTAATTTTTTTTTAAAATTTTATAAATAGGTTTAACTGAATTTAAAAACCCCATAGAAACATTAAAATGTTTTTGAAAACGTTTAATTAAACATGGATATGGATGAAATGCGGGTTTTTGATCAAAGTCCGAAATAAATATGGTTTTCTTTAAAAATATTATTTTGGAATCACAAGCACAAAGATATAGTAAAATATTGGGATGTAATTAATTATCATGATATAACCATCAGATAATTAAATTATTGAGTTTTTAAGATATGTAAAATAAAATTTCATTACGAAAATATTTATCATAAAAAATACCAATGAATAATGAGATCATAACATCAAACCCTTACCACATTGGTATGTTTTGAATCGTAAGACCCATTAAATAATAACATAAAAAAAATTTAAATATCATTATTATGATGATATTTTTTATATAAAAATTCAAAAGGATTGTATATATATCACACAAAATAAACATGTGGTGAATATGGCATTTGTCTCCCATAAATAAAAGAGATACTAGAAATCAATTACTCCCATTGAAATATTTTAAACCATAAACCAAATTAAATGGATATCATAAAATGGTTACATAAATTTCCATAATTTTATACATAATAATTATAAAATAAATTCATTAGAATTAAATACACCACAAAAATGAAATATGTTATGGATATGGAATGCGTCTAACATAATATAAAAGTGATATTGAAATCCGTTATCGTAAGTCTCAAACTTCATTATAAACATTCAGTCATACTATATAATAGATATGATATTATTATAAATCAATTAAATAACCATAATTATATATTTAATTTCATATACAAATTACTTATTAACTTTTATTACCCTCTTATTACAATTCATTGTTAAATTACATTTTTGGGTAATAACATCTTCGTTTTTCATGTATGTTTTGATTTTTTATTTTATTTTATATTAAATTTATCATGGTTAAATAATCCCTATAATATTAATAAATATTTTAATATTTTAAATATTTAGTATACTTTTTTTATATTAATCCATAAAAGTCATATATAGAATATGAAATACAACATTCATGGAGATGGTAGGTCATTTGTACAAATGAACGTTTCTTCCATTTTTTCAAGGGATTAAAAAAAGGTAAGAAATATATTATCATTAAATAATAATTTTTCCATCATATATATCACTTATTTTCATTAAAATTTCACTTATTACCATCCAGGAAAATTGTTAGTGAAAAAAAATCGCTTCGCTTCGCAAGGTGGTAGTCCCCCGTACACATGAATGATATTATTATATCTACCACAGAATTAAAGGTTATAAGGTGAATGTCATATCATTAGTAAAAAGTTATATGTAGTGTAATATTATTATATATTTTAATTAAAATATCCTCATTCCCATCATTGTAAAATAGAAATGAAAATCAACTCACATTAGTTCGTGAAGTTGTTGTTCACTGTATATTCATTTGATATTATTATATTCCAATTGGTTCGAACGTAAGAGTCAAAAATTAGAAATATATTTATATATTTTTAATAATATCATAAATATCATATATAAAAATTTAATCCATCATTTAATCAACTTTTTATAGGTGGGGATGGAAAATGAATAACATTGATTCGCAAGGCTAGAGTATTTTGTACCCATGCTCAACATTTTTATTTCCCGTTTAATAGAAGAAGACATGGAAAGAAGTTATTAAATTAAAATAATAAGAAATCTATATATGGGATATTTTTATATAATAACACTATAATTGAATAACAGTTTAATGAGTTACAAGAATAAGTAAACCAAATGGTCATACTTTGAAACATTACATCTTCTTTGGACAACCTCGTTAGGTTTAACCAGAATCCTTCCTAGAATATCCTTATGATATCAACATTTACTATAATAAAACGTTAGGTATTTTAGGAAGTTATTTGAGATGTTCTTGGAAAAATAAAAGTTTTTTTATTTTTGATGTGGGGAGGACTAGTAGAGGGATTTTATCAGTGGAGAGGGAACAAACAAGGAATTTTTGAAAATAACAAATTGTTCCCACATTATTCACATGAGAAAATGCTCCAAAATTGATAATTATAAAACAATTTTATTGAATATTTCATCATATAATCCTAAATTCTATATTTTGACATGTTTTTAGTGCATTTTACCCATAAGTTCAACCCTTCGAAAAACCCATTTAAATATTCACCATTGTAAATAATTTTTAATTTTTCTTAATAATTTTGAAAAAAAATATGTTGAACTCTTTATATTATATAAATTATTATCATACCAAATATTTTTTCCAGTGTTAACAATTCAATTAATTTAATTTTAAAATTCTAATTTAAAATAAAATCTTGAAATGCGATGAAACCATTGTTTTCCAAAGCGAAAATATTCCAAAAAATAAAAAAATAATATAAAAATATAATATTAAATTGATTAAAATGTCAATGAAATTATTAATCGATATATTCTTTAAATAATTTTACCTTTAAAACTATATTTAAATCATATTAATCTTATAAATTCATTCAATGAAAAGGTAGTTTTGTCAACAAAACCCAGTATTTATAACTCTTCCGTAAAATATCAATCTTTAAATAAAATTATAAAAATTTCACTGTAAGATAAATACTAAATTATGATTTCAAAAAATATATTACTTTTTAAAAATAAATTTTCTATAAGTGGAAAAACAATAATTTTAAAACAAGTTCCTGAAAGGTGATAATTTTTTTAGGAAAATCTTGTTTTTAATTATATAATAAGGTTCATTATTATATCATGATTATAAAAAATAGAATAAAACTGTTTTGAATTTAAAATATATATATATATATATATATTTCATTAAAATAATTAAATAAATTCTATTTGTATAATTTATTGAGGTAAAATATGATTGTTTGAATAAAAAATTAATTTTTAGAAAATTAATTTTTTTTATTTTAAAATGGTTTTTATTTTAATTTTTAATTTACTGTTTTACTACGTAAACATTTTATATACTATTTTGAAAAATATATTATCATAATTTAGATTACCCTAATCACAAAAACAATTATAAAGACTAAAATATTGAAAATATTTTAATTAAAACATTTTTAATTTTATGTCACGTTTCATTCAAACTGGGTGTCGGGTGTAATGAAAGATATAAATTAAAAGTAAATTTATTTTCTAAAATATTTTCTAAAATCCTTGGTTGTTATTCCCTATTTTTTTAGTAAATAGTTTTTAAAAACTAAATTCAATGATATTTTTCTACATAATGACTATAAATTCAATGACTCACCTTCCTTTTTATTCCACAATCATTGAGTGAGGGACCATCATCATGATTTCAATTCTTCATTAATTAACATAAATTTAACTAAAGGAAATGATATAATTTTGTAAAAAATGATAGAATAATTTTTCATTATAGTAACGATCCATATATTATCCAAATCAATGAGTGTGGAATTCATTCTAATTGTTGAAAATAAGATTGTGCAACTTAGAATACACATATTTCCATTAAATATTATTAGATTGATACGAAATCAAAATACATACTATTTGGATAAATATAATGTTTTTTATAAAATTTATTTCCTCAAGGATGTTAACAGTTTAAATTAGCTAGTTTTTTAAAATTAATAACCTCATCACCACCTAATGTTTTTTGGGATATATAAATTATTCAATCCATTCTATTTTCATCAAATGTTTTTGAAGTTCATTGGATGACTCAAATTTTTAATCTTTGTATCAATTTGACACATTTCCAAATTCAAATGCTTCAATTATTCATATGCATAATTTTTGAATAATGTATTCCTTTTTCAATATGGATGATACTAACAAAAATGGTGTGGCTGATACCACTTGAGATAAATTTATCAATGATATATATCTTTTTATATGTTGTAATATTTACACATCAAATTATACTCTAGATATCTTCATGGATTGAACCACCTATAATATCCATTTTCATTGAAAAATAATTTGAGAAGAGTGGTAATAATTTATATTTACTAATCCCTTTAGATTGAAAAACAGGGATGAGAAATCAATCTATATCTAAAATATCACTCTACATTATATCCCTTCTTCTTCTTATAACCACCATTGATTTTCCCATCAATTTTATTCTTAGGAATAACATAATTTTTTTATTAATATTTTTGTTTCATTTTGTGAGTATTTTATTTATTATCTTTCACTAGAAAATAACATGAAATATTAATTGATTTATCTTCCTTTTTCCATGATTCTTATATCTATTCATGACAAACTATTGTGATACCCTTACAAATATATTTATCATTAAAATTCTATTAAGAAATCTATTTTTAATAAAACATAGTTTCTTTCATTTCATGTTTCTACATTTTCTCAAATTTCATATTAATGGTTAACATTTATTAACATTTTGATGAATGTAATGATCTTTTTAACTTTTAGTAGGTTACCATTATTTTTTATCTTTTAGTGAACCTTGAATTCTTCATCATATATTTCATGCACCATTCCCGTCCTCTTGTGTCATTATTTAATTCATTCACTATGATTCATGAGATTTCATCTGTTGACATTTAAAATAAATATATTTCATGAAATTACAAGATATGCTCATTACTTTTATAGTAGATTCATATTATATCAGGTAGAACATCTTTTATTACTTTCTTCTTGGTCATAAACTTATTTTTAACTTACTTTTATTATCTCCCCAAGGTAAGCACACAATCTTAATTTCACTCATTTTACATCAATAGGGTGTTTCCACATGTGAACTGCATGTGACATTGTGTCATTTTTATTTATTTTATATTATTTATTTTTATTTAGATTTTATTAATGTATATTTTTTAATATTTTTTTGGAATTATTATTTTAAAATATTAAATTTTCTTAAGTGTTTCATGCTTAGATTTCATGGTCATTTAATCATGAGGAAACATTGAAATTGGAATTATCATTGGGATGTTCTATTTGGCACAAACAATACACTATCAATAAACTATGTAGGGATCTAGTGGAAAATATGTGAGGTTTTTTTCCAAGGTAGTGAATCTCACATGGTTACTATGTGGCTTGGAATACTCCGTGGGTAAACCATAAGTGTTTCTCAATTTTTTAAAATTTATATTTTTTCTTTTCAAGTTATAAATTTTTTCCAAACCCCCTTTTCCGTTTAACCTAAAATCAATCCCTCCATAAACTGAAGACCCTCACTTGACACATCACCCATCCTCTAACCGACCTTTTTTTGAAGATTGTGTGTCATTTGCATATTATTCATGGTCAAACCAATTTGGTTTTACTAAATTTACCTCACCTCTACCTCTTTATGTAATTTTATCATACATTTTCACCATATTTATTCATATGAAACCAAGGTTATGGTATTAAGCTTTTTAAAATTAATTTAATTACAAATTAGTGATTGTGTAGTTTGTTTCTTCCTTTATTGGGTGCTTAATTCAGAGGTATCACACTTTATAACATCCACAAATTATTCTCATTATATTTTCACCATGTTAACATTATATTTTTTAGTAATATAAATGTTTAGATATTTAATTTTTTTTAATTGTGTAGTAGTTTTATTAATTTTTTCTAATGAATTATATAAGGGTAAATTGTGTTTTGGAAGAATTTATTTGGAATGTGGTGGTTTCTTAATTTTAAATAATGAATCGATTTTTTTATTATTAAATAGTGAACACATAGCTTATACTCTATTCTTATTTCATCCTTCAAAAATTGTGTTGTTTTTATAGAAATTTCATTGGGATTTGAAATTGATTTATCCAAGCATTATACTTGTAATTCCAAGTGTTACTTGAAATAACAACTATCTATATGTAATTAAAATAAATTTTAATTTTTTTTTTAAAAAAATTTTACCCTATTTGGTTCATTTATTAATGGTTATAATGATGTTCATTTTTGAATAGAAATTTTGTAAAGAAAATACATCATTTTCTTCAATGAAACATTAATTAGGTATGGTAAATCCTTTTCTAATAATTTTCTTAAAACAAGATTTCAACATCATTATATGAAAGAGTCATTTGAAATGAAATTTCAAGTGGATTTAAAAGGTTTTCATTTCGATACTATTTTGGTAAAGGCCTTTTTAAAAACATTAATGGATTTAAAAAATGTGAACATTTGTTATATCACCACATTAAAAACTCTTTTATTTTATTTACATAGGCTGTATACCTTTGGGTCTAATTTATACAATGAATGGTGTAATGATTTTATGATATAAGTAACATAATGGGAGGGGATTAGAGGCAATTGTTAGATCATTGTTTATAATTATTATTTATTGTGTTGATTGATTGTTTTCCCTACTTAACTTTTATTGGTCATGGGAACCCATGTTCTTGGTTACGATAATATAGACTGGATGATATCTCTTTCCTCTATCTATCCTAGTGATGTGTGTCCCACACCTGTTCCTCCATCTGGTAATATGTTAAAAAAAATTCCACTAGAGACTAGTGGTAAATTTTATATGATACCTACACTTAATAACCATAAGGTAGAGCCCATTTCACTCATTCCTTGATTTTTAGATTCATATAAGAGGTTTTAATTTATTTTTTTTGGTCCCTTGTTTTCTTTGTATGTATGGAAATTATAATATGATACTTCTATTTCCTTATTTTAATTGATATGGTTCTGTAATTTTATTTCTCTTTATTTTTTTATATAATGTGTTTGTTTCATAAAAAAATTAATGACTTTTTAAAAGGAAATTTGAAAATAGGATAATGTGTTATTTCATATCACGTGTGTGTTTTTTAAATAAAATTTTCCAAGTGACTATTTTTATTTATTAAAAATTGAAATCTATATAACCACTTTATAATCATATTGATTTTGAATAAAATTAATTATTAAAATCCAATATTTTGATAATGTTAGTAAAACTAACTTTAAGAATATTTTTAATTATACGTTCGTTATGTGGAAATATGGGTGGTGACCTAATGAGTGTTTTCTTACTCAAACCAATATTTATTTCACCTTCAAGCATTAATCTAATTCTTATCAACTCTTATGGTACATTGGGTGATAGGTATAATTACAATCCAATGGGGTTAGTGGTTTGTCCATATTTTACTTTTCAAATTCATCCAAGGGTTTATTGAACATGATTTTGTTATAGGATTATTTATTTTCATATACTTTCAGATATGTGGCAATTTAAATGAGTTTTCGCACTGATTTTAGTTATGGTTATCTATGGATTCCATTATTTATGTGTAGAATGCGAAAATATAGAGATAGATAATTTTAAATGGATATTAGGGAGTTGGTGGTATTATTTCTAGTTGTGGGATCTTAGAGGTGAGATAAGGAAATAATATATATATATTTATTTCAGTTACATTTTAATGTTTTGTTAAAATATGTTGTTTTATTTGAGGAGTGGATGCATGAACTATAGATTTTTATTTCCCCATTTTTTGTTGAATATTTATATTTATCAAATATGATTTAAGGTAAATATAATTTCAATTTTATCTTTACCAACTTAACAATATGTTATCTCCGTCTAATTGGGTTTTAGAACACCCCATGGTTACATCATCTGATAGTTCGAGCATCCAATGGAAGGATGACTCAATTTGGTTCATGAAATGGTCATATTAAAGGTATGTTATATGGTGGGATACTAAAATATTTTTTATAAATTTAATATTTTGGTTGTCATGGTAATATAAAGTAATAATTTAAACTCTTATCTCTGGAGGTAGGTATGGGGGAGAGTATAGTTGTCCTTTTTTTGTTCAGATCATCTAGTTTCTATGTGTAGTTCATTCTTGGGACATTGATTATTATTTTTATTTGACTGTATGATGTTTTTTGTTGTGAAAAATGATATTTCATATTCCAATTGGATAATTTAGTGATTCAAGAACCTCCAAGGCTTAGGGTGATGGTGGATGTTGAATTGGAGATACAAGTCTATTTCCCATGGTATGGAAACCACATGGAGAAAATAATAGATGGTTCTAAGGAGTATATTAATCCCATAATAAGTTTGTTTACTTTATTTTTGAATTATTAAGGCCACATTTAAATACCAAGTAAGAATAAAATAGAATTTTCATTGGTTTATAATAATCAATGAAAATTTTATTTATTTATTTTTTAATGGACTCAATTTTTAATGGTGTTTTCATTGTTTTTTGGTACATTAAATTTATTGTATTTTGATAAAGCTCAGGTTTTCATGGAATGAAAATAAAATTTTTAGTTTAAAATTGATTTAGTGAGTTAATTAAAAAGTTGTATACTATACATTATAATATTTTTTTAAACAGGTCGTCGGTTTAATTATGGATATTTATAGAAGTATTTTGGATAGAAATCGATTTTTATGGAAATAACTTAAAATTAATTAATCTTATATAAAAATTAATTTAATTTTTAATAAAATTGAGAAATGGCTTATCATTCAATTGTAATGTGGGGGGGGGGGTTAAAAATCATAAATCAATGTTGGTAATTTCATAGAAAAGTGGATTTATAATTTAGGTAATGTATGTGTTGTTCCGAAAATTTTTTTTCTAAGGTTTTACCCTTCATGATATGAATGTTGGATGTTCATTATGAGAAATAAATTTGGTGTATATATGTCTCATTTGAATTTTAACATGTCCCCTAGAATGGTCAAGGAAAATGTTATAAGTACTTTATCGGTGGATGGCCCATAGGGTGATTCAATTTTTCATTTTGGTGTTGTTCTTCTTATTAGTTACCCTACCTAGACATAGAATATAGTGGTGAGGCTGAAATATTTTTCTTTTGATCAATTTTAATTCTTCTTGAATCTATATTCTTCATCTCTTTTTTGGTCTATGGATTTTGTGAGTACAATGATAATTTTTGGATATTTTGTTCATGAGGTTATTCTTTGTGTTGACATGTACTTCTTTGGTGTAATAGAAGTTGGAGAATTTTTTAAGGTTTCCAAGATCGAGTTTGGGTGTTGGGTGACCCTTTGGTTATTCTTATCAAATGATCATTTATTATCTTCCTTATTGATTATATTTGTTACCTCTTGGTATTTGTGATTTTTTCTTGTGGAATATCCTTTTAGAATTTGATGAATTTTCTTATTGGGCATGGGAAGACCATGGGAAGCTATGCTTAGTTGGATATGACCAATACCCAATTAAATAAGTATTTTAGGTTGCTATGTCATTTTTGGGTATCCATGGGATGATGCTAATGTCGTTGAGTTCCTATTATGACCGACTAAAGCATTATGATTCATTCATAAATCCCACACATATATTTGGTGAGGATTCTTATAAGTTATGTTTACATTGAGATATTCTATTGGTTCATTGGTAGATATTGTGTTTTGCGATGGATTAAGGATTGATGGGGTTTTAGTGGTATTTTGGTTGTTATTGTATTTTTATAGTGAAAAAGGCTAAACATACATGGGTATTACATAATATTATATTTAAATTCTGTACATTAAAAAATACATTCATGATGATTATAATACTTTAGTGTCTTTTGAAACATGGAAACATAATATTATAACATGGTGACTTATATTTGGCATCTCTTATAATAATTTTCCCCATTATTATTCATACATAAATCCTTTAATCATAATATGGTGAAATTAAATAATAGAAAGTGGTGAGATCATATGCTCAGTGTGGGTAAACAAGTGATATATTTAAGAATAACATGGACATAATGGTATGTGAATATGATCATAAAAATAGAAGATCAAAACCCGAATTGAAAATAAAATATTCAATAGTCACGACATATTGATTATAAATTCATTAGACAAGAATCATACTGAAATCAAGGAAATTGATTCCTGGGAATGTAAATACTGGTTATGACATAGGCTTGTGGTATACACATAATAATATAAAATCATTCCCAATACGTCAAGGCTCATTTCCCGAACATATGAGGTCACTTAATAGGTAACACACCTACTCGGTGAGACAAACAACCATTCCTTGTCACCACACTTTACTTATATGTGGTTGTGTTTCCCCATCTTTTCATTGTGTATTTCGTTTCACCATATCCCACAGTGAATCAGGAAACACCTATTACCCATTTTATATCATTATTTCTGACTTAATTCCAAAACATATCGCATAACATATAAACCTATACCCATTTAATTTGAGGGTGATATAGCTCCACCCTTTCAAATAATAAAATCACACATACATGTTACACAATATAATAAAATGTTTATCATAACATGACCCATGAAAATAGTTGGTTTTTATAAACATAATATAAAAAGTCATGAAATGAAGTGGGAATTATAATCATTTCATCATATCTTTACCTATAAAAAATAAATAGGTCTCCCTATTATTTAATGAAATCATAACCCCTAAAAAGAAAAAGGTTTCAAAATCATTTAACCTTTAGAAGATAAATGGGTATCATAAACATCATTCTATCAAAATATATATCATTCTATAAAGATAATTAATGGTATTATTGGATAATATCACCATTAGATCATACAATATAACAAATTATATCATATAATATGAATATGGATTTTCTGAGATCACATGAAACATTTATTTTAAAATATTGAAATTATTTGAAAATCGTTTTTGTAAAACAAATTGAAAAAATCTTATAAATAATGTTTTATAATTATATTTAAAAAAATTCATGGGGGAAATAACTTTCCAATTATAAAAATCTGTTTTTAATAAAGAAATAAATATTCAAATTGATTTATTTGAAATTACATTGATAATTTATTATGAAAAATATAAAACATCTTTACAAAAAATTTCTTGAATATAGATTGGAAAACATGTAAATAATGATTTGAAAATAATTTTACACACTTCAAAATCTAAAATATATTTTTTATACTTTTCCTTCAAATTTCTATAATATATACTTTTAAAAAGATTAAAACAATTTTAGAAAACATTATTTGTGAATAAAACAAATTCATGACCGAAGAAAGAAATATATTCATATTTTCAAAAAACACTTTCCTAATTATCATAAATATTAATGATAGAAAAAATGGTTAAAATACATGAACATATAAGGAATAACCATAATATAGGAAACATAATGGGTGTTTTTTATTGATGGATAATAATATTACATCAATGTAATCATATTCATTAACAATCATGATAAATGATGAGATTATTACAATAAAATATTACATCTTTGGTAACATTGACTGATAATTAAAATGAGGTAATAAAATTGCAATAAAATTAAAATCACATTAAATTATTATATTAATTATTTATCCTGGAAAAATGATGTATATAAACCCCATTGAAAATTATAATTGTGTAACATTGCATGTATCTCATAGAATGAAAATTTAGATAAAATTTCATCACATATTTAGTTACAGTTGAACCATAAACTCTTCGAAATAAATATAATAAAATGAATATGTTAATATATATATAAATATTATTATTATAATATTTTAATAAATTCATGGGTATTATATATACCACAAAAAACGAGTGGTGAATAAGGCATAAGTCACACGAAAATGAAAGTGAGTCGAGAAAATATATATTATACGAGTAACTTTAGAATCATGATCCCAATGATATAAAACATAATTTAAGGATTTTAGTATCATTAATCAATTTAAATTAATTATATAATGTGTAATATATTAGTATATACAACACAATAATGAATCAAATGATGAATATGTCATGTATCTCAAGGATATAAAATGTGAGATGAAATTTCCTTACCTTAGGACTTGAGAATTTTCATACACATTTAAACCTCGTGAATAATGAATATTTGTTCATTAAAAATATAAAAAATAAAAAATATTATTTTTTTAATTTCTATTACAACTATAGGAAAATCTCCTGGTTAACGTTACACTTTAGGAAATGTATGCGTTGTTTTTCATATATGTTTTTGCTTCTAATTCCTGATACACTTACATAGATTATGATTTTATTATTAATGAGCATAAAAAAGATATAAAATTCATATATTTTCAATATATGTGGATTTATAAATATCTATAAATTATATAAATATGAAATTGAATACACCATTGTTTGAGACGGTAGGTCATACCAATGCATGCACGTTGTTTCATTTTTATTACCATTTTGAAAAAATGAAAGTAAATGTATCATATGTATATATGTATATAATATTCTTAAATAATAATTATATTTTTATATATTCCATATAATTTCATTAAATACACCCTTAATACATTCTATGTAAACTTTGAATGAATCACCACACATGGAAGTGGTGGCAGTCCACACATCCACAAATGAATTGATCACATTTACACAAAATGAAAAGAATAAATTAATTTTTTTATAAAAATTAATAAATCATAAATATGTCATAAATATCATAAAGATCATATAAATATGTTTTCATAATAATTCCCACCCTTGAGAGGTGTTAAAGGAAAAACAAATGACATTGTTTCGTGACATAGTAGTTCATCTTGCACAAGAATGGTGTGTTCGTTACCCATTTTATTTATGTGAATGTAGTTTTAGATATAAAACATATAATAAAGACTTCTTAGTATATTTAGGATATGTATGTTATTATATAAACATCAAATAATACTATTTGAGGGGGTGGGGAATGAAAAAAAATGATCTTATGGAAGGATTTTACCTCTTTTTTGGATAATATCTTTTTGTTTGACCTAAAGGGATTACATGGAAAAATTTATTACTAAATTGAGAATTAAGTTAGGTATGTTTTTAGGATATTTTGGTAGGTTTTTTACAAGCCAATAATTATTTATATGTTTATAGATGGTAATGATGGAATGTCTTTTTATAGACGAGGAGGGACATTATGGTAAATATAAAAAGGTAAACACTATTGGGATGTATATCATACATAATGGGTCTAAAATTTGAAAAATAATGGAGTAATTTTATTATATGTTCAATGAAAATCGGAACGACACAAAAATAGGTGATTTTTTATAAATTTTTCCCTGAAAATTTATCTTTCTCCACATTTTACATTTTGGGTTTTTATTAATATAACTAGTTTTATATCCCTATAACATTACTGTTAAGTCTAACTTAATGTAAAATTTATCAATAAATATATACCCATTGAATTGAATATTTTAAATAAAATTAAAAAATTAAAAAACACTTGTGTTTTAGAAATTAACTATAAAACAAGGGCATATAATGCGTAAAAACACAACATTAACCTGACCGTGCAAACATTGTTTTTATTGTACATAGGTCAATATGTTAATTATAAAAGAATCATTTTTCCATCAATGGAACATATTTTATATTTATTAACACCTAAAAATCATTTTTCTGAATATAGAATTTCTAAAAAAATTTATATATTTAAATAAAATATCTTTTATTATGAAATCACATTAATGCCCATTTTGACATTACTTATTTAATATTAAATTAAATTTATAAAAAAAAAATTATAAGATTTAAAATATAGCAATTTAACATCTTTTTGAAATGGTTTATTCTTCAATAATTTTTTTATCATAATAATTTATTAAATTCATTTGGCTTTTAATGTTTTTAGCATCCTTATTTTTTTAGCTATTAACTAAATAATCCATGAATTAGAATTTTTTAAGAACATAATGTAATTATATCAGACATATAAATTGACGTTAGATTAAAATGAAAAAAATAATTTTAAATTCAAATTAATATTTATAACCTCTACTATGTAGCTTCTTCTATACTCTAATGATTTATAAATATTAAAGATAAGGTAGGTTCCTTTTGTGTCTTATTCCATACTTAACATATTATGTGGGTCACATTCATTAACATGTGTTATACTAGATCATAAAAATATAAAAAAAAAGGGATATGATCAAATTATGTGAATATAATGGATTTAATACAATTTTATTGGTCATTTTAGACATTAAGATTATGGTTTAGTCCCTTGATATGCTTAATTTTACCTTAATTGATGTTATTAATTTTAATTAATTTTACTAATATTTGTGGTCAAAAACTATGTTAATTTTATTAGATAATGAATAATATACCAATTATAATTTTGTATTTTAATTTTTCTAAATAAATTCATAGAAGTGGAAAAATTAGATTTAAAGCTAATCCGGTAGATATTATCAAAGATGAACCAGAAAGAACGATATCAGATCTGTCCTAGAAACTATTTAGGGGGATCACACCTAATATTTTTAAGTTGGTCATTAATAATGTATCTATTTTATATAGTGTTTTATGTTTTTGTTGAACTGAATGTTTCACACTTTTTACATAAAAGTGGCCTTTAATATAAATTTATCTTTTGGTCAGTCAATATATTTTACTATTCATCAAAATAAAAACTACTTTTGAAAAATACAAAAATAATAATCTTACGAAAATTTTTAAATTCATAATTCAAAAACAAAGATAATATTTTCAAATACAATTTCTTAATGTGGAAAAAAATAATATTTAATATTATTCATAGAAGGATATAAGAAGGAGTTATTTTGAGAAAATGTTATTTTCAAACATATAATACATTTCTAAATATTTATTGTTTTATTGATGACATGTTTTATTTATAAACAATCATTAAAAATAATATTTAAAATTTATTTATTAATAACTATATAAATATTTTTGACAAAAAAAATTAACTATATTTTTTAGATAATAATAGTAATTAAATCTTGTTTCATAAAAACTCATGGTTCCGTGTGACACAAGAAAAGTTAGTGTTGTGTATAAAGAAACCCGATATTGGTGTGGCATGAAACAAAATTTTATATTACTATAGTATGAAAATAGATACTTCTAATGAAATTATTTTATTAGAAAAAAATGTTCATAAAAACAAGGGGTGTTATATTCTACCCCTTCAAAATGATTTTTTTTGTAGAAATTCATATGGGTTATGAATGGTATAATACAAGAATTTTACATTCATAGAAACACACATTGTAAAAATTATTTCTATAAACTCATTAAAAAATGGAAATTAAGATACATAATGTTTACTTAATGTAATTCATAACAAGGTTTTGATATAGGAGAACAGTTATGTCCAGTAAAAACAAGAAAATGGAAGAGAAATAAATCTATCATTTTATGATGGAGAGTGATAGAAAACAACGATGGATAAATTTAATGATAAAAAATCCATAAAAAAGAGTCCTATAAAAAGACATTTATATCACAAAAAAGTGAGGATAAATGGACAAAATTTTATTTCAAAACCATTTTCCTAAAATTAAATAATATTCATTAGAAGATATACTTAATTAATTTCATCATAATCTCACACATGGTTGTGACTTTATCAATATACAATTCATCACTTGCTCCAAGGAATGAGGGTGATTTTTTATTTCATGAAGCATTTGTAGATCATAAGATCCATATATAGAATGATAAGTAATTACCTGTATCTTTTTTGAGCAATATAAAAAAATAGTGAGAAGAGGATATACAACATTCATAAGTCCTCATCTAATTAGTTTACACTATAATATCAAAATCATTTTCATATTTCTAACATAAAAAATATATAAACATTTAACTGTATAACCCTTCCCAAAGAATAAAATCCAAAAAAATTGAAAAAACAACACTAAATCAGCTTAATATCAATCCACCATAGGTCATATATTATCTCATTTCTATTGCATTACAACCTTGTGAATACCCTCATTGTATATTATTTTGACACATGATAATAACCAGAATTACCCAAAATAATTTTCGAAAACATGAATTATTCCATATTTCAATGATATCATGATATATTCCTCAAATTTATGAAGTTTTAATCTTCATCTATGATGACATAGGCCATTGTAAAAAAATAATTAAATAGTTCTAATGTAATAAATACTATCTAATTTAATTTATCCATTTCATTAAGTCATAATCCATATGAACTGTAGTTTTTTCATCCTGAGGAACATGTTAAGGTTTACCTTCCCTTAATGTATCCTTTATAGTAAATCATTTTTCTATGCAATCAATATCATTTAACACATTCTTGAAAATACTTAATGAAAACTTCTACAAACAATATTTATTATTTATTGATTAATAAAACATAATATTTGAAATAAAAGACAAAGAAAATTCTTTACTCTATAATTATTCTTAAACCATTAATTTGTCTTAATCAACTTATTCTATAATATCTCTTTCCTAGAATATGAAATATCAATCATTTATTAAGGTTCCTCAACCTCAATATAATTATAATTATTAAATTTAATGTAGAAAATATGGGAAAAAGATTTAATACCTTTCAAATTTCATTTTTGGTATCCTTATATTTAGTATTATATCCCATAATAGTACCACCTTCCTGATTATCTTCATGATATTCCCACATAGGACATGAATTTGAATAATTCCCATACATTCCACATCTGAAAAATTCATTGTTATCATAGTTCCATCTAGTTAACTTTGATGAAAAAGACATTAATTCCTATTTACAGAAACACATATCACATCTAAAAACCACATAACCATGAAAATTTGATTTTAAGATTCCCAAACCACAAACCCAAGTTTTAAATCTATGAGAAAATTGGCCCATACTTATATAAATCTCATGACAAATCTGTATAAATATTCTTAGGGATCTCACATAAGTTTTTTCATAATTGCTTCCAAATGATGATTAAAAAATTCCTTCGATACCAACTATAGTGACTAGTGCATTTCATAAATGGATATTATATTATGTGGGATGAATTTTTATCACATTAAAAAAATAAATTCATTGGGTCCTTAATAGTTTAGTGTTATTGGAATCATTGAAATGTAATCTTCCGACTTGGTGAAAGATCATCAACATCTCTATTAAATATCTAACCCTTTTGTACTCTTACATAAAACCTTTCTTCATATCATGGGGAAAGGAAAAATAAGAAATTTGTGAGATAATATGCTCGATAATGGTAGAAACGGATATATTCAAAAATAACAAGATCATAAGGGTATGAGATTATGATCATAACAATTGAATATCACATGATGTATATCGGTGATCATAATCATGAGTTCTCAAATAATGATTGAATATTCATAAACCATGAATCATAATGAAATAAATGAACATGGATAAAAAAATATCCATAATATAAAAAGTTCTAAAATACACATTAGTATACAAAAACATTCCCAAAAAGTCATGTCTCGTTCCTAATACTTATATGGAAACTTCATGTTGTCTACCTATACTAGGACAGACACACCACCAACCCTAGTAATAGTCATTTCGTTATAAGTTATCTGATCCCCCATACTCGCATAGTGGATTGGGTTTCCACATTTTTCCATTTGTGTGTCAGCTTTCCCAATCTTCCAATAGTGCATCAGGTGTCCCAATCTTTTTATAGTGGATCAGTATTCCCCGTCTTCCAATAGTGGATAAATACACACCTATTTCCCATTATGGATCCAATCTAATGACGTTTACCCATCATTACCACATTATATATTAATATTTACACAATTAATTATTGGTATATATAGGTCCCACCCATAACAAAATAAAAGTAGTCATACATGTGCCACAAGATAATAAAACATGCATCATATCATGACCCACAAAAGGAGATAGTTTTCATAAATGTCATATAATAACACCTGAACTGAATTATAAATCATAAAAATTTTATCATATAATAACCTATGTAAAATAGATCGGTCCCATAATCATTTCATCGAAGTATAACCCCTTAAAAGAAGTTGAATTAAAAATCATATAACTCACAAAACAGAAACATGAGTCATAAAAATCATTCCATCAAAACAAAAAACATTCAAGAAATAATTTGAATGGTATTCATGGATCATATCTCATATAATGCATAAATTATAAAAACATCTGTAATAATATATGGAGAAGTATTTTTAATGGGCATATGTATAATTTATTTTGGAAAATATTATTTCATGGAAATTTATTTTCATAAAACCATTATAAAAATACATGTCTTATAAAGAAATAATCACAATTTCATTAAAATAATATCATGATGAAAATATATTATCCATTTTTATATATTAAATTTTAATGAAAAAAATCATTTCGAAACCATTTTTTTTTAAAAATACTCTAAAAAATGATAAAAAAATTGGAAATCCTTTGAAATCCTATTTTCTTGAAAATAACATTTAAAAAATGTAATGGAAGGTTTGAAAACCATTTTTAACACATTAAAAAATAAAAAACCTCCATTAAATAATTTCCCTTGAAATTTATATTATTATATTATTTAAAAATAATTAAATAATTCATAGAAAACATTGATTTTGAAAAAAAAATTCTTTAACGAAGAGAGAAATAATGTCTCATTATATTAAAAAACATTTTAAGTTATCTTATTTAAAAAAATGGAAAAATAATAACAATACATAAAGATATCATGAAAAACAATAAAATACTATAATTCTAGAGTTTTCTTGAGTGATGGATCAGAATATTTCATCAATCAAATAATAATCATAATAATTCCTGGAAAAAAATATTAGAATGTAGTAATAAACTATTACCACTATGGTAAATTTGACTGATAATAAACATGAGATAAATAAATTCAATAAAGATTAAAGTATAATTAAATAATTATATTCATGATATAATAGGGGGAGATTCAGTATAAACACCACATAGAAAAATACAGGCACATAACATGGCATGTATCTCAACAAAGTAAAATTGAGACAAACATAATTTACTAATTGGTAAATTTTGAAACAAAAAAATCATGAATGAAATGTCATAAAATGAATATTTAAATAAGATTAAATATATATATATAATAATAATATGATATGTTCATGGGAATTATATAAACCACAACAAATAAATTAGTGTTGAATATGGCATAAGTCTCACAGAAATCAATATGAGACAATAAAACTCTTACTACATGAGTGACATTAGAATCATGATCCTCATGTGAGAATAAAATAATTAAATAATTAAAAAATTTTAATAATTTCAATTAATGATATAAAATATCAAATAATATTATATACACCACACAAAATAAAGGAGTTGTTAATATTATTTATCTCAAGGAAATAAAAAGTAAGATGTAATTATCTAACCTTATGTCTTGACTTTCATTGTACGCGTTCCAACCACCAGTATAATAAATATATTTTTTTTATTAATCTACCATAGAACCAAAATATTATATATAATACAAAATATTTTTTGTATATATTCATATTAATTGTTTTTTAACAACTCAATGTTGATGTCACATCTGAGTAGAATCAGCTTGGTATTTTGTATATGTCTTGGCTTGTTATTCTTGATCCTCTTAAACAGGTCAATATTTTCTCATTTAAATAATATATAACATGATATAAATATAATTTATTTTCATTATATATTTATCTCTAACCATTTATAAAATATTTAAATTTAAAATGTAATACACCATTCATGGAGATGGTAGGCCATATGAATTCATGAAAGTTGTTTCAATTATATTGTCTTATTGAAATAAAGTAAGAAAATAAAATATACGTATATATATTATATAATTTAAATATAATTTTTATTTCATATGTATAATATAATTCCACTAAACCCTACATTAATAAATTCCTTGTATATTTTGAATGAATCACATTTCTTTGAGGAGTGGGTAGTCCACATATCCAAAAATGACGTTATTGAATTTACACAAAATGGAAAGGGTAAAGGTATGGATTATATAAAAATTAAAAAAGAATAAACCCATCATAAATTTCATATATAAATTATAAAAATAGAGTTTACATCATAATTACCACCAATGAGCGGTGGTAATGTAAAAATTAAAAACATCATTTTGTGAGGCTGTAGTTCATCATACACAAGAACAGTGTGTTCTTTACCAATTTGATGGAATTGTGTGCAGTTGTAGATAAAACTCTAAAAAAATATAAATATATGTATTATTAATATATTTATGTTATTATATAATCTTTAAATAATATTATTTTGTTGTTGTATAATGAAAATAAAACAAAAGAGCTTGAGGAAAGATGTTTCCTCTTCATTGGGAAACTCATTGGGGATTGCAGCAAAGGGCATCCATGGATGGTTTTACGCCCAAGGGAGGATTGAAGGATGAATTTATTTATATTGGAATGATATACTGGTAGTTTATGGTTGAAAAAAATGACTTGATTTGTGCATGGAAGGGGAAGATTGAATGCCTCTTTATAGACGTGGAGGAGTGGAATTCATGTAATTATAAAAAGGAAAACACTATTTTGGGGGGAGGTCTTCCATACGTCATATATGTAAAATTTGAGTAATAATGGGTTAGTGTGAAAGTATTTTCTACCAAAACTCAATCACACAAAATTGTTTTTCATTTTTATAATAACTTCTTTGTATCCCACCTTTTAACATTTCTTATTTTTTATTAATTTAACTATTTTGATATCCAAAGTCACATTGACATTTATTATTAATTAAATTGAGATTAATTATATAATATATACCCACTGAATACTAAATATTATTTATAATTTAAATAATAAAAATCACACGGTTTTGGGAAATTATTTTTAAAACAAGGTCATGTAACACACAAAAACACTCCATTAACCCGAACATGGCTAACAATTTTTTTAATTATCTATAGGTAAATGTGTTAATTATAATAGATCCATTGGTCCATGAAATAAGTTTAAATTATATTAACTAACAGATAAATTTTTTTCGATGAATATTTTTATTTTATTTTTAAATCTTATATAAAATATCATTTTTTTATAATACAACACCATTGTCTATTTTAAAATAATTTTTTTAATTTTATTATAAAAAATCCAAAAAAGTGGGGTTTAAATATATTACGTTCAAATATGTGTAACATGATATTTAAATTTTAAAAATAAATAAATATAATAAATTATTAAATTTACATTACAATAATTGTTTTTTACATCATTTATTTTATTTAATTATAATCTAAATAATACTTGTGTTAGCTCATCATAAGTGGTTAATGTAACTAAATAATATCTAAAAATATAGATTAAATTAAAATTAAAAAAAACTCATTTTAATTTCAATGTAATATTTATAAATGAAACATTGTGTCTTCTTCTATAATCTAAATATTTATAAATATTTAATGTAAATAAGGTTCCTCTTTGTCTTTTTCCTTACATTATTTATTATATGGGTAAAAGAAAAAAACAATGTGTCTCAATAACTCATAGAATTATATCCAATATTTTTTATTGTCTAAATATTTCCATAAAATGGCTTTTGGAAAAGTTTATGTTCCATTATAGACCTTAATATTAGTGTTTAGCCTCCTGATAAGCTTAATTTTACATTAATCGATTTAATTAATTGAAATTACAATAAATAATATTTATTAAAACAATTTGGTTCTTATTAAAATAAAAATATAACATTTAATACATCCATTTATGATCATTTTCTAAATTATATTCACACAACTAAAAGAATAAATTTAAATATAATCCCACAGATGCGACAAGAATACGTGATTTTAAAGTGAATATGTACAAAAGATTTTAATGTTTTTATATAAAATATCAATTTGAAAATGGTTAAAATGACCTAAATTGAACTAATTAATGTAAAATATATCAAATTAAACCTTAAAACCAAATTAAAATATAATTTAACAATATAAATAATTTATATTAAAAAGATCTTTTGGAATATAATTTAGTATTATTATTTATTCATAAAAAGGATATTTTTAAAATAAAATCCCAAGAATTCAACCAATGATAATTTTTAAATTACTAATTAAACATTGTGGTTCATTTTATAAAATTAAATTTCTAAATATGTTTAAATTCCCTTTTTATATAGTTCACAGAAAGTTGTAAAAATATGTTCATTTGAGAAAATAGTATTTACAAACATAAAATGAATTTTAAAAAATATATATGTTTTATTATAAACTTGTGTAATTATTATAATTACATTACAAATAATATTTAAAAAATATTTCTTACTATCCATATCACTATGTTCAATGATGGTGTTACAACAGTCTCATTTGAGTAATTATAATAATAAATTATTATTTCGTAGAAACTCATTGTTGTGTATAATGCAATATGATTTATTATTGAATGTATCATAACCATATTATGGTGTAGTATATAAAAAAATCATAACATTGGATAAAAGGAAGCACAATACATCAAATAATTTTAATTTATTGTAAAAATGGTTCATAACAACACACGATTTTACAATTTAGGACTCAATTTGTGTTCCATGGTTAGTTTTTCCAATTTAGTAGAATTATAAAATTGTATGGAGACATATGTTTGGCCTATGTCTATCTAAATATTTAACAAGATGTTTTGGTAATTATTTCAAGTCATGTTGTTCATAGATATTTCTTGTGATTTTGGGAAACTGGTTTGGTATTTAAGGATTTAGGATGGATAGTTTTTTTATAGATTATTTCAAGTAGGACTCCTTTGGGGTTGATCTCTCATTTCAATTTCCCCACCCCCACCACATATGTTTAATTTCAATAAAATATTATGTTCCAATTAGTTTTGTATTCATATAAGAATATATGGTGTTAGATTGTGGCATTTTGTGTAAAATTTTCACACCTACATGGGAATATATATTATTTATTTTTTTATTTAATCGTGGTGTATTTTATGGGATAGTATTTATTATAATTTGAATTCATGAATTATGAAGGTTTTTGAAGCTTGAACAGTTTGTTTTCATGATAATTAAAATGTATTGTAGTTGGTTATTTGGGATTTTCAAAAGTTAGTCCCACATGTAATGGTCCATTCATGTTCTTTAAATGTAGAACAATGGTAAATATTACATAAATAATACATTACTCTTTTGATTTGAATAATAAAACTCAAAATTAGTTTCAAGAAACATGTACCTAAAGGTTTATTATCTCAGATATTATCTATATAATCATCTAAATCTATTATATATTACCTATAATAGAACTCATCTACTCTCCCTTATAGGATTTCATCAAATTATATATATCTTTATAACCTGGTGAATAGAAAACATAACAAAGGTGTGATCTCATATGATCTGAAAAAGAAAACTTATCAACATGTAATCAACTATAACATAATGATAATATGAGAAAACAGAGTTTGGGGGTAAATTTTTCATTAAAATGAAAAAGAAATAGTAAGAGTTTTCTATAAGTTTTTAGAGAAGCAAATGTAATCTCAAATGAAAAAACATATACCCAAGAAAAATTTTATGAAATTTGGAGAATTTAAATATGATCCACTTAGAATAATAAGAGGCACAATATTATTACATAATAGTTTGGTGTAAACATAAGCATAGAAACTATATGTCAAGGCTACCCACTATGCCATTTTTTACATAGTTAGCCTTGGATAGCACCCATTTACCATCATGTGAATGTGATAATCCTCTTCAGTACCCTATGTATTAAGAAGAATCATCTGATGTACATATTTGGCATGCAAAAAACCATCATGTATACTCATCGGTCTGAGATAAATCCTCTCATGTACCCATTTGTTGTTAGATAAATCCTCTAGTTCAATAATTTTAATTGAGATAATTCCTCTCATTTACCATTTCGAACTCATGAGGCATTAACATAAACCAATGAATTTTAGGTTGGTATAAGACACCATCTATCATCATCCATCCATATGAGTGCAATTTAATGTATTTTTAAACCAATAATAATGAACACATATACAGAAGAATGGATTTCACAAACTCTTCAAAAACATCACAAAATTAAAATATTGTTGGATATGAAAAATATCTTTTCTATAAAGATTCATAACATAAAAAAATATATATTATGATAGAAAAATTACTTCATTATAGATAACTACGGATGAAAAATAAATTTAAAAATACAAATGACTTCCCCATCCTTTTGAAAATTTTTATAAAATATGAAGTGGAAATAACTATTAGAAACATTTTTTAGAAGTGAAATATTTCAATTCTGGGAAAATTGAAAAACATATCCAAATAAATGATAATTTAAAATAATAAATGTTATAAAATAATATGGAGTGGAAAATAAAAGGTTTTATTTTAAAATGTTACAAAAGCCTTTTATTTATTATTTTGTAACAATGTTATTTGAAAATCCCCATTATTAAAATAGTATTAAAATTTTTCCTTTAAAATGGGTGAGGAGAATAATTATAATCATCAAATATAAAACATATTATATTTCCCCAAAGGATATTATAATGTTTTTTATATGTAAAATAGAGGATTTGGAGGAAAATACATTAAAAGAAATGAAACTTATTATTTACAAAAATACATTTTAATAAAACAATAAAATCATACAATAAGAATAAATGGGTGTGAAACATCATTACCCAAAACAATAATATAAAAATAAACTATAATTTCATTATATGTTGTAATAGATCAATAATGAATGATTATAAAAAATGAATATTGATTATGACCCTTGGAAGTGACATGATTTAAGAAAACCCCTTAAAAATTTAGTTAATTTTGAATAAAAGTCCATTTGATGCTTGAAAATAATATGGCTATATAGATAACGAGAATTAAATCATGTATTATTCCAAAATAAATTCTTAGTTATTATACATTCATTTTAAATATGAAATTTTTGCATGACATTATAATATGTCTCAATTAAGAGATGTTGATATAGAAAACCCTTACATATTTAGAGACTCTGAATCAAAACGTTAAAAAAAGTGATTTAAAATGATCGTAAAAACAAATTATAAAATTATTATTCATGATATTATATCTAAAATATCAGTTATTTCACTAATTATATGAAATTAGTATCATAATACACAAAAATTTTAAATAATGGAATTTGAGATGAAAAACTCATACATTGTTTTTTTTCATGGTTGAACAAACTCAAAAATCAAATAAAATACATAAAAACATAATATTATATTTAATACCGATATTAAAAAATAGATACATTTTATAATATTTGTTATATTTTTTTCATGAGTACATTAAATATTTATAGAATATTATGATCACTCATTGATTATAACTTTAACTACTTTTCTCGTGTGATGTAGTGTTGATGTAGGTATCCATGATATTAGAAAAATTTCATCATTAATATATAATTTAAGATAAAATAATATTTATCATATATTGATTTATAAACCTCTTAGGTCATTATAGAATTGTTATTGTTATGATCTGTGAAAATTGAATCATAAATGGTCTATTTTAGTGATTTTAACTGAATGAAAAAGGGTACATCAATAATAATTTAATTATAAATAAAATATTTATTGAACCATATAAAAATAATTATTATATTTTAATACTATACTAATTTAATTTTTTGTGTTACCAGAATCATCTATAATAAATATTTATATCATCATTCGTGCTATTTGTTAAATTGACCCAAACATTACAAACCATTCACTAGATTGGTGAGTGTGGTTAATAGGACATTTATTTTGAAATAATATCATTATAAGATATTAATAATGATATTATTTTGATTCCATTTATTAATATGATACGTATTTTATGTTTTTGTGGAAAATAATGAAAACCCAGACGAAAAATTGAATGATGATTCTTCATTGAGGTGATAGTCCTCACCCATACATGATTGGGGTTCCCTTATTTTATTTTATCTAAAGGGAGATGAAAATATATTGGTTTCACCTTTAATATAACAACATATAAGAAAAATAAATATACTTATGTCATTATATTATTAGGGTGATGAGATATTTTGATTAGTAATATTAGGAATAAAAACTTATAATGGTGATAATACTTACAAGGAAGACTTCATCATTCCATTTATTTCCTAGTGAAATTGAATGGACTAGGATAATTATGATTTCATAAGTGATATTTTTTTGTGTGAAATGGTTCTATTTATAGTTAAAATTAATTATTTAATGGAGATATTTTTTTGGCGAAGTTTATGCTTGAATGGGTGTATGTGATCCCCTTTTATAAGAGAGGAAAATGGGACATTGGGAAATACCCTCTATACATTAATAATTCTAATAATCCAATACAATTTCAATAGATAATTTTATTCTATGTAATGTATTTCACAGTATTTTGGATTGATTTTTTCTCAAACAAATTCACATTTTTGTTAATCATGTTATTGTGGGATTGAAATTATTTTTTTCATTTTACTATTTTAATTATAAAATTGTTAACTGGTTTTAAGAAAGTGATTTTGATGTTTAATAAACATAAAAAATAACATATATATAATTTATTGATGTTATGAAAAAAATATTTAACAAATATTTAATACAATTATATTTATTAATATGAAAAAAATTAATTTTCAAAATCTAACTAGAAATGTGTAAAAAACTATTTTAGTATATAATAGTTCATTCTGAACATTACAAAATTTAAATATTATTTATAATTAATTAGTAATTAAATATGTGTTAATATATTAATTTATGTGTTTAGATATCAAATAATATTAAATATTTATAGGATTTTATTGTAAATGATCCCACCAAAATTCCATGATATTAGTAATAAAATAATTGTAAAATAAAATTTTGATCATTACCATGAAAATTATCATTAATACTTATAAAACAATTAGACCTAAAAATTAAATTTTAAAAATTAAATATTATCAAAATTATTATCTCAAATATAAGAATAATTTTATTCAAATCTACTTTCTATGTGTTGGAAAATTAATCTTAATGTTAACACATGTAACAAGTAAAATACCATTTCTATGAAAACTATATTTTTAAGTATAAAGTTTATGTATAAAAAAATATATGGTTTTTGTTGATTATAATGATGTTAAGAATTTTATTATTGTTAAATTAAGAGATATTTTAAATTTAAATATATCCAAACCTTAATTTCTCCATAAATAAATTTATTTAATGAAATATATGGAAAATAGTTTTCCTAAAATATTACATGATACAAAAAAATGATATTCTATGGATTAACAAAATATAATAGTAAGATAAAATCACTTATTTTACTATAGAAATATGTAATTTTTTCAAATAATGTTTAAAAAACAATAATTCATATAAAATTAATGTTATTAGAAAAATCAGTATTTTTCACTATTCACCTAAAAACAATTACTATAGAAAAATTTCAAAAATATATTCTACACTACATTTTTTGTGATGAATTTAAAAAAAACAATTTTTAAAATTTCAGTTCTAAAAAAATTATTTATATTAATAAATGAAAAGTATAATATAAATATAACCACATTTATTGTTGTTTTCCTTTTTAATATTAACTAAAATCAATTACATACCTTCTAAAAGTAATTACTATTTACGGTTTAACATCTTAATTATTATTATAGTTTTACTAACAATGTATTCTTAATAAATTTTGGTTTGTTTCCTTATTTTTAGTTTGTGACACAAGTAATAAAATATAGTATGATGTTTAAAGGATGAAAAATCTTGGAAAAATACATTACACCCCCTAAATATTTTACTTCATCCAAATTTATTTATAATTTAACAGTTGTAAGTATCTAAGGGATCGATAATAAAGTCAATATATTTCTTCATGTGAGATATCCACCGATTTATCCTTGTAAGGACTAGGGAAATTGTTATCTCAAACATTCTTCTTAAGAGTTCTTTGGGATATATCTTACACAACTTAATTTTCATGATCATGTTTCTAACCAAATAATACAAAAAAAAATTTGTGGTAATTTATATCAAATCTAATTAAAATAATCACAGGATATGAAATCTCAGTCATAAGTTTTTTTCTCTATTAACAACTTTTTTAGGCTATAATTATTTATTTTCTATTAAATCATGTCAAGTACATCCTATAACCCCCTTTGTTAAACCTTTATGACTTTATGTTGGGGTATCATATAATTATCATCTTAAAAACTCAGTTCAAATACATAATAAGTCATTCATTGCGACTTTTATTGACCATATTACCAACCAAATAATAACCCCATGGATTTTCAAACAAGGTGTGAAATTTGGCCTCTTTATTTTAAACTAGGTGATAATCAATTCAATACAAAATCTCTTATTATTAGGTTATATCCCCTTGGAAGATATATTCCAAAGCATAAAAAACATGTAGTATCATACCAAGGATTAATTTCATTGTAAAACCATATACTCAAGACATTACTATTATTTCAAAATATCATATTATACATAGACTCGTCTCAAGGGTCTTATCTATGGTACTCTAAACTAATACAAAAAATAGTGAAACAAATATCCCAAAAGTAAAACCCTAATATGATAATAAATATAGAAACCCAAGATTGATATGAAATAAATAATAAACTATTATCTTTATTTAAATAATAAAACTCATAAATATTTATATGATCCAAGGACCTAATCTTTTAGTATCTTGGAGATTATATACACATGAATCATAATCTACTTTAATTTCTCCCTAATAAAAATCTGCTATAATTCCTTATAGTCATTCCAAAAATTATATTTATATTCATAACCCCTGGAATGGAAAACATATCAAATCGTTGATTTTAATCAATCTGTGATGGAAAATGTATCAGCATGTCATCAAGGGTGAGATATTTTGAATAGGAGAAAACATGAGTAGTGGAGACATAACATATTAAGATGGAAATGATTATTAATATTTTTCAATTGGTCATCATAAATAGAAACGTATTATAAATTTACGAAATACATACCATTGAAAAATTTTGAGGAATCACGAGAAATTAAACATTATACTAGGAGAAAAATCATAGGAATACTATTATTAATTAAGAGAATGGAATAAACATGTTCATATATACTATTTGTTAAGGATACCCACTAAGACATTCATCACATTATAGGGTTGGGATAACCACCCAAGTGAAATAATGGTCTTCGGATAATAATATAATGTACCATTGGTATTGGGATAAAACCTCAAGTATACACCTTTAAATTGTGATAAATGTTCTCATATATCATTTGGGTTGAGATAAGTCCTCTCTTGTACACATTTGGCTTTCATAAATCTTCATATGAACCCCTTTGGCTTGGGATAAATCCCTTATATAAACTATTGAGTTCCTGATACATAAACATAAACCAATTAATTAATGATATATATAAATACCCACTCTTCAAATTAATACATATGAGTTCAACATAAAATTTATCAAAAATATATTTAATGAACCCATGGAAATAATAATGGTTTTCTTAAGCTCTTTAAAACCATCATATAACATAATTTTAACAGATCATAGAATATAAAAAATATCATTTTTGAAAATTAATAATTCCATAATAAAATATAAAGGACCATACAAACAACATATCATGAGAGATAAATCGTGGACCAAAAATAGAACAAAAAATAAAAAGTTCTCACAAACCATTCAAACATTGTTATAAATGGTGAAATGGAAATATATTTCAAAATAATTATTAACCGAAGTATAAGACTCTTAAAATCCTTATTATAATAATTTAAAAATAAAATATTATTGAACAATAAATAATGGTTATAAAAAATATGGATTCAAAGGTGAAAAATTTTATTTTGAAAGGATGGAAAACCATTATCTTTGATATTTTTAAACACAATTATTATAAAAACCACAACATTAAAAAGTGTATTAATTATACATTTTGAACAGGGATTATAATAATCAATATAATTTTAAAAAATAATATTTATTATATTTCTCAATAATATAGGATAAAATATTTGTAGTGTTAAAAACACGAATGTGGAAGACAAATATATTAAAAAAACAAAATTCTTCATAAAAAATGTATTTTCAAGAAAAAATGATTCATCAAGGAAGAATAGATTTTTTTGAAACAATAATTCCCTATAAAATTATTATTTATTATAACCTAAAATAATCATTGGTTTTAATTGACCAATACTGAATGAAAATGGACAATGAATATTGAATATGATCAAAAGATGAGATTTGAGTAATTAAAACCCCCAAAAAATCGTTGATATTATGAATCAAATATAATAGGAAGAATGAACATAAAATGGTTTTATAAATAACTTAAATTAAATAATTTATAATTAAAAAATATACTCATGTAATTATATACAACATAAAAATAACAAAATTGTTGAAAAACATTATACCATGTCTATTTAAATAGAAGTTGAGATGAAAAACTCTTACAAATTTAGAAAATTTAAATTAAAATATCCATGTAAGAGAGATATTTAACATGAAATTACAATACTAAAATATAATTATTGATCTTATATCTCAAATAGGGAGTATATGCACATGAGAAATGAAATTATGTTTTGAATACTGAACATGTCTCAAAGAGAGGAGTTTGAGTTGGGAAACCCATATATTGATTCATTTCAATATCATCCACAATATATCCTCTTGTAAAAAAATAGAGCTAATGATGTATTACTCTTAAATATTATCCTTTTATAATACTTATTAAATTTTTTTTATCATGGGTACGTCTATAAGTCATAGTATATTTGGATCTTCGGGTTTTAATAACGTTAACTTGTCTATGATTGATTAATAATGTTGATGTATTTACCATAAATTTTAAGGAAATTAAATTAGTGATATATAATTTAATATACTGTATTTGATATAAATTTTTTTTAAATATATCTCATATCATTCTATGATTTTTTAAGATACATTTCGCAAAAATGGAATCAGTGTTATCTTATTCAAGATATATTTAGTAAATGAAAAGGATATATTAAAAATAATTTATATAATTTATATAATATTAATCAAAACATATATCAATCAGTATATTTATTATTTTATAATAATATTAGTTTCCATATACCCATTTCTTTAATAATATATTTCTATAATACAATTCATGTTTGTGGTTAAAAAAACCAAAATTTGACAATGCTTTAACTCGATTGGTGAGTGTTGTTAAGGGATGCTTTTTATAACGTAGTGTAATTAAAAATTAATTTTTTATAATCATGTTCCTTATTTTATGATACATGGAAATGTAATGAAAAAATAGACATAAAACGAAAAAAAAATCTTCATGGACGCGATAGACAATGCACATACACGATTGATGTTCCTTTATTTATTAACATTTTATGGAAAAGAATATTTAGTGATTGTGACATTAATAAAAAAATATCTCAATATATTAATTATACTAATTTCTTTATATTATTATGGTCATAGTACTTTTTTCAGAGTAATATTATGAAAAAAAATCATAAGTTGGAAATAATACTTATATTGGAGACTTGAACTCTTCTTAGAAGTATCCAAGAAATTAAAAGACTTGTGTAATCTCTGAGTGAAAAAAGGGATTATGTTAAGGATATATTGTTATAAAAAGCGAAATATATAATATTTTAAGGTTTATTTTTTTGTTTTAGAGTATTTTTTGAAGTGTGTGACTGATACTCTTTTATAAGGGAGGAAATTTTCACTTTAGGAAACACCGTATATATTTTAATAACCCCCAAAAATATTCAAAGTAAAATGCATCAAATGTTTTTTAATATAGTATTTTTTTATATTTGGTTTGATAAATTATCAATTATGTTCTTTACACATATTTTTTAAACTGGAAATATGGTTTTTACATTTTCGTTTTTTTATTTTACTCTAATTTTTTATTCACGGTGACCAGTTTTTAACTAAGTGATGTTGAGTTTTATTAAAGATATAAAAAAACATATAAAAAAAATTTGGTATTTATTTCTATAATTTTAATCTATATTTAATAAAATTAAATTTCTAAATGCTCTAAAATTAACTTTTAAATTAAAATAAGAAATGTTGAGAAAATTTTCGCAGTTGAAAAAATTTTATTTTGACAGTTATGGATTCTAAATCATAATTATAATTTATTTGTAAAAAATTTACTATAAATAAATTTATTTATTATATTTTAATAAAAATATTATTCATTATTTAATGGTTTTAATTTCAGTTGATATGAATGAAATTCAATGATCTTAATATTACAATATTTTGAAACTAATTGTTTCACCATTACAGTGTTGATGAGATTTAATCCTAATAATGTAAATGTTATCAAGAAAAAAAAATTTAATATTAAATAATATTAATAATATTACCTCAAATATAGTAATTGTCTCATAAAAATTAAATATCTATTTTTTGGGAATTAATCTCCATATTATCTCATTTGATGATTAAGAATGCTTTTGTATGAAAAGTTTATTTTTAAGCAAAATAATTATAAATGGACAAAAATTATCAATGTTATTAATTATAATAATATTAAAAATAATACTAATTTTCAAATAATTTGAATCCTATATTAAAAATAATCTCATAACAGAATTTCTCTATGTGTAAATCTAATTAATGAAATAGACAACAAAATAATTTTGACAAAATATTACTTGATTTTATGAAATGATATTAATGGGTTTTATAAGGATTCATAGTACATTAAAATGAATTATTTTACATTATGAATATATATTTTATAAATCAAAAATATTACAAAAAAATATACACCATATTAATGTTATGGTATTAGAAACATATTTACTTTTAACCGTTCACATAAAAATCAATTATTTTTTTCTAACCTCAAAAATAAATCCTAAACTATTTTTTTGTGATTAGTTAAATAAAAAATTTTACATTATCATATTTAAAATATATAATTTTTAATTTTTAATTTTTAAAATAGAATTCATGATTTCAAAACATGACTTCTATTCAAAATATTGTTTTCAATATTGAATCATATAAATTATTTACAAACCAATGGTAATAATTTTATCCAGTTTAACATAAAATAATTAATTGTAAATTTATTTAGAAATTTTTTAAAATGTTGTTATTTTTCTAAATTGAGTGTCATTCCTAGGTTCTAAGTATTTTATGGTTGTTAAATTGTTTATCGAACCATTTTTATAAGCATGGTGGTTTACCTCATATTTTTTACGGTTTTAATATTTATCATTTATTTTATTTTCTTCTTTTTATTTCCTCCCTCTCTAATTTTTTCCCACCTCACTTTGCACCTCCCCTGATAATAATCCCCTCAAATTAGGCCTCCATTCTCCTCCAATCTCCCACTTATTAGTGATTTTTATTTAGTTCTCCCCATTTTAAATCCAAACATCTTACCTTTGACTTCACTTTTTTCTTCTCTACCACTTCTCATGAATTTTTCTTTACCCAACTTCATTATGGTTTTCCAAAACCCTATTTTAAGGGTTTAACCCATTTTTATTGGGTTTATTCTTTTTTTAGTATTAGTGTTGGTTACTCATTCCATTCGTATTTATTTCTTCTAAAGGCTAAACATTTTGTACCAATAGCCAAAAATTCATCATCAGTTTCCTTATGATTAGCATTTAATTTTTATGATAATTATTTTTTTATTTTTAATTGATATTTTAATTTAATAATATTATTAATAAATATTTTTATTATAGAAATTATAGTGAAAATAAATTTTATTCCAATTTCTATTGAAATCTTGGGTTTCCTAATTTTAAAAAACACTGCAATTTTTTATTAATACATGAATCATGAACATTATTTTTATGCCTAATTAGACCATTAAAATTTATCATGAAATTTTTAAATAATATTTATCTTTTAAATTATTTTTACAACTATTTTTACATTTAAATTCAAGGGGTACTTGAAATTCAATGTATAATTATATAAATATTTTATTTCTATATTTTTAAACAATATTTTTTGATTAAAAAAATTTTACTCTATTGGGATTGTGGTTAAAATAAAGTAACAATATTTAAATTTTATGAATGTGATTTATAAATGTATTATATATGGTTGAATGATCATATTTGAATGAGGTTTGATTAACGATTTTAGAATAATTTTTTGAAAATTACATATTGACATGATAATTTTATTATTTATTTGAAATTTATTTTATATCTATTAGAAACAGTTTGGCATTTAAATCCTCTTTTAGTGATGTTATGTTTGGAAATTTTAATGGACATCAAAATAATGGTTTTTCTATGATTCCATCTTAACCCCTGTTTAAAATTGATTATCATATATTATACCACATGGGGTATGCTTTATAATTTATATAGTGTGTTGACAATGAGACAAAAATTACATCCTAAGAGTGGGGTAGAGGTAAGGGTGAGATTGTTTTTATATATATTATTTACGATGCTCATTTATTTTTTTTCTCAATTTTTCATTATTTTGGTCAAGGAATCCCATGATCTAGGTGATCCCAACAAAGATGGGATGGGATCCTTTTCTAATAGCCATGTAATTAAAGTATGTTTTGCACCTCTTGACCTAGATGGTGATGTGTTACTAACATTTTTACTAGATTATAGTGAATATGTATTAAGTTACATATCCTTAAAATAAGGACCCGACCTTAAACCTTACTTAATATGGAATTAAATGAATAATTCACATTAAGGATCTTTTTATGTTTAGAGTTTTAGAGAATTAGGACATAACTATTACATCTCAAAAGATTACAAAGTAGACACTTCTACTAAGTTTTTATAAAAAACTCTTAAAGTAAACATGTCTAGTTCCATGTTTTAGATAGCATGTCTTTCCTTGATCCAACCCTTGACCCTATTCATCTTTAAGTCCTGTGTAAAACATTTCAAAAAAATGGGATGAGCATAAAAACCTCAGTAAGGGATATAAAAATATGGAAAGGAAACATGAGTACATGTATACATAAGAATCAATGAAATCATACTTTACTCATAAAACATAATCACTTTAACATACCTCATCAAATCATGTATAAAACATAGAAATCATAAGGCATAAAGGCAACTTGAGGCATTCAAAACATTCTTACGTTGGGAGTAACCCTCTTGGTTACGTTTGGAATACCCATACTAGTATATTCCCTAAATCTCTTCAGAGAAACTTTAACGTTTAACCCCTTCAGGTTACCCAATGCATTGGAGAGCTATATCATGCTCACCCTCCCTTAGTTTATCACGGAACCACCCATCTTCATAAACAATGCCCAAGAACCATAACATAATCATAAAATATACATAAAGGAAACACAACATTTCCACATTTCAATCACAAGATATCAATACAACACATTGATATAAAAAATAATTGAAAACCATTTTCAATAACAAAAAAGAAAAATTAAAACTTGGTATTTATTTTTAATTTAAAAAAAATTATGCCTTGTAGAGGAAGCTGAAACCCGAATAATGGTCACGGTGGCGGAGAAGTCATTGTCACCGCATACGTACGAAAAAAAGAATCATTCTCTTTTTTCGTTTAGTAAACGCTTCGTATAAAAAGATTCCTTTTGAGTAAATGTAAAATTCAAAGGGGTTTATAAACCATATAAATGAAAGTTGTGTATAAAACATAATATGCCTCATGAAAGGAGATTGAGACGAAGTCCCTTACAATGACGGTATCCTTGGTTTAAGGATAAATCAATTACATAATTATGTGTGACAAAAGAATACACCAAATATAAGTGGATATTATGTGTAAAAAAATCATAGGACATTCACACATATTCGTAGAACAACATATTCATGGAGTACAAGTTTATCCCGAAGAATCAAAATTTGGTTAAGATGTTCCCTTGCAAAAATTCGACAGCCTAACGACGTCACTTCAAAATTCAGAAAAAGAGTTGATGAGAGATAAAAAGGGTATCTCATTACTTGGACATAAAATTTACATCAATAAGGATATATAAGAACATATCCCAATATAATAGTATGTGAATTAAAAGACATAACAAAAGAAGTCTTTTAAAAATAGGAGGGTGAAAGGTTCCCTTACTGACTTGGGTAACTTTCAAAATGTACACCCCATTGAATAAGGGTCATACAATGAATATGTAAATAACCATAAATGAAATTATATTACACAAAGAGTATAATAATGGGAATTTCATACACCACTCAAAGTAAATGGTGGAAAATGTAGCATAAATCTCACGGGACTAAAAGTGAGATGAAAAATCCCTTACGAAAACTCGGCAGCCTAACGGCGCCACTTAAAACGTCCAAAAAATGGATTTATGAGATCAAATAGTGTCTCTCATAATATTATTATAAAATTTAAATCAAGAGGAATATAAAATAAAATCCACCATCATAACAAAGAGGAGCTTAAAAGAAGTTACATAAAGGAGATTACTTAAAAATAAAGAGAGAGGTTAGATCTCTTACGAAAATTCGGCAGCCTAACAGCGCCACTCAAAACATCCAAAATGGATTGATGAGAGAAAATAGGTTCTCTCATCATATGAACATAAAAAAGTACAGTACGAGTAATATAAAATAACATCCCAATCATAAGAAAGATGAGCTCAAAAGGAATGACATAAAAGAGTGTACTTAAAAAGAAAGAGAGGGGTAGGATCCATTACCTTGTGTCCGACATGACTCGATCATTCTTTAATATCCTGAATAATAAAATTTTGTCAATTTATAATTTCTTAAGGACCTCCTTTAAAGATTATTATTCAGTTCATATAACATATTATAATGTTATAATAATTGGTTAATAAAGTGTGTTCATATCGGACGTTATTTTCGATGTTCGATACATGAGTAAAAATTGAACTTGTTGGAAAAGAATTATCCATGTAGTTATAGGTACATAATATCCAGAGTAGTATTGATGTTTTAAATATCATATATATCCAGTATATATTCATTTTATACTATTCCATATCATTTGGAGATAAAAAATTAAAAGCACCGTTCATGGAGACGGTAGGCCGTACGTACGCATTAACACTACTTTAATTTTTTTTCATATTAATGGAATTAAAAAAAATGGGAGCTATATATATTATAATTCCATAATGATATCCATCATTTAGATTTATTATATTACATATATATCCATTATATATATGTACTTATAATAGTATGTAACATTTGGAGATAATAAATGAAATGTACCGTTCATGGAGACGGTAAGCCGTACGTACGCATGAAAGCTACTTTCATTTCTTTTTTTTGTATTAAATGGAATGAAATAATAATTATATAAAGTTATATTATAATTCCAGTAGGATATAATATGTAATACCATTAATTCCATCCTTTATACGTCCCACATATGGCATTAACGAATCAAATCACTTTGAGGGGGCAGTCGTCCGCACTTCCTAAAATGAAGATATCGCATTTACGCATAATGGAAACCATAAAGGTATGCCATAAATGAAATATACAAAAGTTTAAGGAAAACATAAACATATTATATATCATATATAAATATAGTGACATCTTAATGTCCACCTTTGAAGGTGTTAAAAGAATATTGAACAATCATCGTTTCGTGAGGCAGTAATTCACCATCCACATAAACAGTAGGTTCTTTAACCATTAGACGAAGGTGTGTGTACGTTTAGCTCTAATACATCACATAATAACATCATAGTATATTGGAGATTCTGGTTTTGTTACAAAAGAAAGTAATAAAAAGAGTTTAGAGGGTTCGAGAAGAAAAATAAAACATAAGAACACAAGAGAGAACACTACCTTTAAATCGGGTTACTCTTCTTGATTTGAGCTCAAAGGCTTCCTGGGAAAGGATTCTTCCAAATGATGATGCTTCAATGATTAAGAGAGGGATTTGGAGAGATTAAATGGTTAGGTTTTAGCCGAGCCAGAGGCTGGAGAGGTGTGGGTAAGATGGTAGAGGTGGGGGCCTTTTATAAGTGAAAAGGAGGGGCACTCTTGGAATGTTATAAAATATTACTTTATTATAAAATTATTTTCGGATATTAAAGGACCCAAAATGATATATTTCTAGGATAAGGTGATAAGGTTTCTAAATACACCCATAAAATAGGTTTTTGACAAGTTTAGGTCATACATTTTAAATTATCTTTTCATTTAAATTAAATCGTTAAATAATGAGGTAATCGCTGCATCGTCATGGTGTCATAAATAATTTATTTTATTTACTGTATAAAAATTATAAAAAAATATCATGATGTAGTAAATCTTTTTATATTTATAATGAATATTTATAGTAAAAAATATGTCCTGTATAACCCCATCTAAAAATTGTTTTAGTAAAACAACACATGTTTGTGACGTTTTAATTTTAACATTAAATAAAAAGTTATTTATGTCATTTTCCTACCCAAGTGGCACCATGGGGTCCCCAAGTTGACCCATGGATTGTATTGGTCGGAAATGACACATCAAATGAGGGTAGGACATGTTTCTAAGTAATTTCATATTATTAAAACATTATTTTTACCATAAATTACACTAATTACCTTTAATGGCGATTAATAAAACTTAAAAAATCAATATTAACCAAAAATTATTTTAATCCCATTGAACAAAATTTTACTTACTAATGAAAACCATGCATGTCGGATTTTTGAAAATGAAATCACAAAAGTGGAAAAGTTTCATTTAAACAAAAAATCAGTTTCTTTAACTACCACTTAGTGGTTTCACTATTCATCAAAAATTGAAATTTTTCAGAAAAATAACAAAAAATCCCCCTAATATATATTCGATATTCCAAATTAAAAAATGATGTCTATTTTAAAAAATTCAAAACATATAAGGTTCATTATTTAATTTAATAATTAATTCCTACTGTCAAAACAAATAGCGTGTTTTTAAGAAACAATGTCTATTAACAGATTGACACTAGTTTAAGTCCAATTTCAAAGTGAAATTAATTCCAATGACCACTATTGGGTTAAATGGTAAAAGTATATTCTAATTTCACTTTAAAAAAATTCAAAAATATAATCTAATCATATAAATATATCTGGTTAAAAAGAGGTTTTGAGTTAAAATACATCATTTTTCACTATTCATTAAAAAATGAAGTTTATCGGAAAAATAGCATAAATTTACACAAAGTAAATTTTGATGTCCCGATTCTAAAGAAGAATTTTATTTGGTCCAATATAATGTATACGAGTGACCAAAACTATATTTAAAGCGGGTTCACCATCAAAAAGTGATAGCTCGGCCTTTTAGTGAATATTAGAAGATTTATACTTAAAATTGGATTCATTTGCATTTTACGCCTCTAACATTTATTGTATAAAGTAAAAATATTTTACAATAGTATATAATCATTTTGTATTTAGTTCTGTTCATTCCCATCATTACAACGACTAGGTGTTATCTACCATTTAAAATAAAATTATTTTATTATTAGAGTGCAACACAAGATTTCAAGGGAACTCGTTGTCGCGTATTGGCTACGCCATCGAGCATAGCGTTCCCATTAATGTAATATTAATATTTCATTCCCAAATATGGATAAATATGAAAAATTAATATTATTTATTTACCTGGGATGTTACATCCTTCCCCCCTTTTGGGAATGGTGTCCTCGTAATTTCAAAATTGGTCTTGGAAACTTAATTGAAAGGCCCACATCGGAACAAGAGTCGGTAAAACAATCACATTAAAAGAATGAAAGAGAAGTGAAGAGGTCACCCAAGTTAGCCCATACTAGGATTCCATGTTGGAAAACATGGATATGGAAGAAAAAGAAAAGGCTCATGTTCTGAGGGAGAGTGATAGAAAACATGTCTAGGAGAAAGTTAACCATAACAAAATCACAAACTTGTGGTGGGTTAAACGATATTCGATTCCCCAGTAGGAAAAGTTAATAGACAACATTTTTGTTTTAAGATACTTTTCATTGAGGAATTTATTTTTCATCTTAAGGAAACATATTAACTTGTCATGTAGGATTTCGAATTTTACTAGATTTCTTACACAAACTCATACTTTCTCCAAAAGACGAGTATTTAGGATGACTTGCTAACATTAAGAGAGCTATAATCAACTTCTATAGAATCACTTAATCAAAAAAATAGAAATATATATTTCACATGTATTTAGACCGTAACCAAAACCAAAATTGTTAGAACAAGATCAGATAATCCACAAATGGATAATCCTTTATAAATAATAAAATCTATTCGTAATCTCCAAAATTTGTCCAAAAAAACCAAAAGTTCAACGAATACCATTCAATAAACAATTTGTCCATAAAATTCTAAAATGTAAACCAAACTAAGATTGAAACCCAAATATTTGAAGGATTTAATCACATAGTCTTCCAAGGTACAAATTAATATTTATCTCTAAATAACATCAGTCGCTCTTAATGTCTCATATTGAAAAGTAATTAACCTAATCACATATCCTCCATGATAGGTTAATAATTCCCCTAGATAACCCAAAATCAACTTAATCTTAATTCATAAAATCATCTAACTAA
Source organism: Viscum album (assembly GCA_963277665.1). Lineage (NCBI taxonomy): Eukaryota > Viridiplantae > Streptophyta > Magnoliopsida > Santalales > Viscaceae > Viscum > Viscum album. The sequence goes on from OY728127.1 coordinate 1,904,017,669, forward strand.
AAAGAATAAGTTGTACTAACTAGGGACATCACGTAGTCCAGTGGTAGGCAATAAATACCAGTCACACATTGGTTGTGGGTTTGATTCCTGCAGCTTTGTCCGACGCGACGGGTTGTCACGCGGTCTGTGTGTTTTCCTTTTTCCAAGACTATATAATTCTTAAATCATTCCCCAAAACGAGATAAAATATTCAAAAATAATCATAACATATTTTATCATCAAGTTTTCTCATGCCTTTCATTTTCCATCATAATATATAATAACCCACAATTACCTCAAAAGTAAGGATCATATAAATCCTAATGGTTACCATTATAATTATTACCTGAACTTCCACATCGATTGGTCATCTCGTACATGATGCATTACAGAACATACCAAGGTACAAGTGGTTGATCATGACTCCATGATAGTTGGTTTAGAACAACCATGAGTTTCCTTATTGAATCCCCCATTTCATCCAGTCTCTTAATTAGAGAACCACCACAGTTTCCTTCAAACCTATTGTCACTTTGGTTCCTGCTATATCCATCTGTTTACTAAAAATAGAAATGTCAGTCTGAGTATATAAACAAAACCATCATGTACTAATGAGGAAGATAAACACTAAGATATACTTACTCATTCACTTTATCTAAAACTAGGACTCTTTCTGAAATCCTAGCCATTATGGTAATGTCACTTATTCTTAGTGAATACACTAACCTCTAAAGTTATCTAAAATGACCTCTGATACCAACTATAAGGAATTGGCCTTAAACCATACTTAATATTGAATTAAATGAATAATTCACATTGAGGATCCTTTCAGGTTTAGAGTTTTAGAGAATTAGGACATAACTATTACATCTCAAAAGATTACAAAGTAGACACTTCTACTAAGTTTTCATAAAAAAAACTCTTAAAATAAACATGTCTAGTTCCATGTTTTTGATTGCATGTCTTTCCATGATCGCATCCTTGACCCTATTCATTTTTAAGTCCTGTGTAAAAAATTTCAAAAACGTGGGATGAGCATAAAAAACATAGTAAGGGATATAAACATATGGAAAGGAAAAATGAGTACAAGTATACATAAGAATCAATGAAATTATCCTTTACTCATAAAACATAATAACTTTAACATACCTCATCAAATCAGGAATAAAACATAGAAATCATAAGGCATAAAGGTAACTTGAGGCATTCATAACATTCTTACGCAGGGAGTAAAACTCTTGGTTACGTTTGGAATACCCATCACAGTATATTCCCTATATCTCTTTGGAGAAACCTCAATGTTTAACCCCTTCACGTTACCCAATGCATTGGAGAGAATTATTGGGCTCACCCTCCCTTAGTTTATCACAGAACCACACATCTTCATAAACAATTCCCAAGAACCATAACATAATCATAAAACATGCTTAAAGGAAACATAACATTTCCACATTTCAATCATAAGATATCAATACAACACATTGATATAAAAACATTATGAAAACCATTTTCAATGCCAAAATAAAATAAAATTAAAACTTGGTATTTATTTTTCATTTAAAAAAAATTTATGGATTGTAGAGGAAGTCGAAACTCAAATAATGGTCACGGCGGCAGAGAAGTCGTTGTCGCCGCATACGTACGACAATAAAAAACATTCCCTTTTGTCTTTTAGTAAACGCTTCGTAGAAAAAGATTCCTTTTGAGTAAACCTAAAATTCAAAGGGGTTTATACAATGTATAAAATAATGTTGTGTATAAAACATAATATGCCTCAATGAAATGAGATTGAGACGAAGTCCCTTACAAAGACGGTATCCTTGGATTAAGGATAAATCAATTACATAATTATGTGTGACAAACAAATACACCAAATATTTGTAGATATTAAGTGTAAAACAATCAGAGTACATTCACACATATTCGGAGAATGACATATTCATGGAGTACAAGTTTATCCCAAACAATCAAAATTGGGTTAAGAAGATCCCTTGCAAAAATTTGACAGCCTAACGGCGTCACATCAAAATTCAGAAAAAGAGTTGATGAGAGATAAAAAGGGTATCTCATCACTTGGACAAAAAATTTACATCAATAAGGATATATAATAACATATCCCAACACAATATTATGTGAATTAAAAGACATAACAAAATAAGTCTTTTAAAAAGAGGAGGGTGAAAGGTTCCCTTACCGACTTGGGTAACTTTCGAAACGTTCACCCCATTGAAGAAGGGTCATAAAATAAATATGTAAATTCCCATAAATGAAATTATATTACAGAAAGAGTATAATAATGGGAATTACATACACCACTCAATGTAAATGGTGTAAAATGTAGCATATATCTCACGGGACTAAAAGTATGATGAAAAATCCCTTATAAAAACTCGGCAGCCTAACGACACCACTTAAAACTTCCAAAAAATGGATTGATGAGATCAAATAGGGTCTCTCATCATATTACAATAAACTTTACATCAATAGGAATATAAAATAACATCCCCATCATAACAAATAGGAGCTTAAATGAAGTGACATAAAGGAGAGTACTTAAAAAGAAAGAGAGAGGTTAGATCTCTTACGAAAATTCGGAAGCCTAACGGCACCACTCAAAACTTCCAAAATGGATTGATTAGAGAAGATAAGGTCTCTTATCATATGAAAATAAAAATTACAGTAGGATTAATATAAAATAACCACCCAATCATAAGAAATATGAGCTTAAAAGGAATGACATAAAAGAGTGTACTTAAAAAGAATGAGAGGGGTAGGATCCCTTACCTCGTGTCTGAAATGACTCGATCATTCTTTAATCTCCTGAATAATAAAATTTTGTCAATTAATAATTTCATAAGAAACTCCTTTAAATATTATTATTCAGTTAATATCAAATATTATAATGTTATAATAATTGGTTAATAAAGTGAGTTCATATCAGACATTATTTTTGATGGTCGGTACATGAGTAAAAATTGAACTTGTTGGAAAAGAATATTCCATGTAGTTATAGGTACATCATATCAAGAACAATATTGATGTTTTAAATATCATATATATCAAGTATATATTCATTTTATACTATTCCATAGCATTTGGATATAAAAAATTAAAAGCACCATTCATGGAGACGGTAGGTCGTACGTACGCATTAACACTACTTTCATTTTTTGTCATATTAATGGAATTAAAACAAAAATAGAGATATATATATTATAATTCCAGAATTATATACATCATTTAGATGTAATATATTACATATATATCCATTATATATATGTACTTATAATAGTACATAACATTTGGAGATAAGAAATGAAATGTACCGCTCACGGAGACTGTAAGCCGTACGAACGCATGAACGCTACTTTCCTTTGTTTTTTTTGTATTCAATGGAATGAAATAATAATGATATAAATTTATATTATAATTCTAGTAGGATATCATATGTAATACCATTAATTACATCCTTTACACTTCCCACATATGGCATTAACGAATCAAATCACTTTGAGGGGGCGGTAGTCCTCACTTCCTAAAATGAAGATATCACATTTACCCATAATGGAAACCATAGAGTTATGCAATAAATGAAAAATACATAAGCATAAAGAAAACATAAAAATATTATATATCATATATAAATATAGTGACATCTTAATTTACACCTTTGAAAGTGTTAAAATAATATTGAACAATCATCGTTTCGTGATGCAGTAATTCGCCATCCACAGAAACAGTATGTTCTTTAACCATTAGATGATGTTGGGTGTAATTTTAGCTCTAATACATCACATAAGAACATCCTAGTATATTTAATATACTGATGTTTTCACAAAATAAATGAATAAAAAGTTCTTAGAGGTTGGAGAAGAAAAATAAAACATAAGAACACAAGAGAGGACACTACCTTTAAATCGGGTAACTCTTCTTGATTTGAGCTCAAAGGATTCCTTGGAAAGGATTCTGCCCAAAGGTGAGGATTCAATTATGAAGAGAGGGATGTGGAGATATGAGAGGTGTGGGGTTGGCCGAGCCAAAGGCTTGAGAGGTGTGGGTAAGGTGGTGGAGGTGGGGGCCTTTTATAAGAGAAAGGGGGGAGGGGCACTCTTGGAATGTTATAAAATATTACATTATTATTAAATGATTTTTGGATTTTAAAGGTCTCAAAAAGATATTTTTCTAGGATAAGGTGATAAGGTTTTGAAATAAACCCGTACAATAGATTTTTGACAAGTTTATGTCTTATATTCTACTTTATCTTTTCATTTTATTTAAATCATTGAATAATGATGTATTCGCTGCATCATCGTGGTGTCATAAATAGTTTAATTTATTTAGTGTCTAAAAATTATAAAAAAATATCTTGATGTAGGAAATCTTTTAAGATTTATAATGAATATTTATAGTCAAAAATATGACTTGTATATCCCCATGTAAAAATTGTTTTAGTAAAACAACACATGTTTGTGACATTATAATTTTAACTTTAAATAAAACGTTATTTATGTCATTTTCCTACCAAAGTGGCTATATGGGGTCCCCAAGCTGACCAATGGATTGTCTTGGTCGTCCATGACACATAAAATCAGGGTAAGACATGTGTCAAGGTCATTTCATATTATTAAAACAATAATTTTACCTAAAATTACACTAATTACCTTTAATCGCGATTAATAAAAATTAAAATATTACTATTCACAAAAAGATTATTTTAATCTCATTGAACAACATTTTACTTCATAATGATAACCATGTATGTAGGATTTTTGAAAATCAAATCATATAAGTGTAAAAGTTTCATTTAAATGAAAAATCATTTTCTTTAACTACCACTTAGCGGTTTAACTATTCATCAAAAATTGATGATTTTCAGAAAAATACCAAAAATTCACCCAAAGCTATATTTGATATTCTGAATTAAAAAATGATGTATATTTTACAGAATTCAAAAAATATAAGTTGCATTAATTAATTTAATAATTAAATCCCGCTGTCAAAAAAAATAGTGTGTTTTTAAAAATAATATCTATTAAAAGATTGACACTAGTTTAAGTCCAATTTCAAAGTGAAATTAATTCCAATGGCCACTATTGGATTAAATGGTAAAAGTATATTCTAATTTCACTTTAAAAACAATTCAAAATATAATATAATCATATAAATAAATTAGGTTAAAAATAAGTATTGAGTTAAAATACAACATTTTTCAGTATTCATTAAAAAATGAACTTTATCGGAAAAATACCAAAAATTTACACAAAGTAAATTTTGATGTCCCGATTCTGAAGAAGAATTTTATTTGGTCCAATAGAATGTATAAGAGTGACCAAAACTATATTTAAAGAGGTTTCTCCATCAAAAAGTTATAGTTCGGCCTTTTAGTGAATATTAGAAGATTTATGCTTAAAATTGGATTCATTTTCATTTTATGCCTCTAACATTTATTGTAAAAAGTAAAAATATTTAACAATCATATATAATCATTTTGTAGTTAGTTATGGTCACTCCCATCATTACAATGACTAGGTGTTATCTACCATTTAAAATAAAATTATTTTATTATTAGAGTGCAACACAAGATTTCAAAGGAACACGTTGTCGCGTATTGGTTATGCCATCGAGCATAGAGTTCCTTCTAAAGTAATATTATTATTTCATTCAAAAATATGGATAAATATGAAAAAGTAATATTATTTATTTACCTAGGATTCTACACTTAATGACCACATGATAGATCCCATGGAACATATTCCATGATTGGTAGATTGATAGAGAGGGATCCAATTTCTTCATTATATTCCCATTTTATTAATTGCATGGAACCAATGATTCCATACATCTATTTCTTTGTTTTAATCTACAAGGTGTGTTTCTTTCATAACTCATTGTATACATACAGTATGTTTTGGTTCTTTTATAAATATAATAAATTTGTTTAATGAATCATTTAAAAAGGGAATAAGATATTACTTCATATGGTGTGTGTGATGTCTATTTATTTTAACGTAACTATTTTCATTTAAAAAAATATAAATGGTGTTTATAAAACCAAATATCAGTTATATGGATTTAAAATAAATATAAATGTTTCAATACCATTTTTTAATAATATATTTTGAGCTTGTTAGAAGTTGATATTAATTTATATTTTTTTCATGTGACATTATGGGTACTAGCCAACTGAAATTTTTCTTTCCCACACCAATAATAATTTTAGTTTCAATATGTTATCATTATGTACCATGAAGGACACATTCATATATAATTATTTTCTACATAGGGTAAGATCTAAAATCATATTATGTCAGAAATTAGAAATCCAATTATCATTTTCAGAGTACATGTTGAATATAAAATAAATGTAGTATCTAAAACAATGAACTTCATTCAAATAACTATTGAAACTTTTACTTCCTACAACAGAAAGCACCCATGACACATTAACCTGTTATCCATCACTATCTCTGATAAATTTAAAATATTTTACCTACCATAAACAAATAAAAAAACCATTGATACCATGTTATATAATCACCCATCCCCAGATGAAAAATTAGTGTCCAGACCAGCTGTATCTGTTTACCTTATGTGTATCTCCCAATATAATAAAGGAATCTGACTTGTTGTGGGGGTCTGAGAACATACCGTGCAGAGATTATACCCCCTTGTATCAGCGTGACAATAACTATAGAAATAATGATTATATATTAGAGATATGATTAATTAATAAAAAATATAATATTACACGCTATGTCATATGGATTATAGTACACAAACACGAATGGCCATGCTCACATATAAAAAAACAATAAAAGGGATCTATAAATACCTCATACTGATCTCCTAACCATATGAGTTATCTTTCTTTATCATGAACCATTAGTCCTCATCCCAAAATATACCTGAAATGGGTAAAAATCCTTTTAGATGCCCCAGTGCAGTGGTATCCTGAGCTGGGTGTGAGTAGATATCTCTATAGGGAACCACCAGCATAATCCAATATGACCCAAAAATTTAGTGATATATTCATGTGAATTAATCTTATAAATACAATATATACACTAATGGAAATAAATATAAAATAAACCATTATCGATTTTCATGGTCAAAACCTCGATTCTACTATTATATAACATGAATCAAGGAAATATATCAAAACCAGTAGAAAAATAATCATCATGAGGACAATTCCCCGACACTAATGAATTCACTAACCAAAGTAATTATCCATGTCACCATGCCAATATTATTGTATCCAATGGCCCATGGGAATCCAGATCATGAACGATTAATTTTTATAGTCTTGACTGGTTAGATCTAAACAATGACCTAGGATTATCATAATATAATGAATAGTGGTCATAATTTCCCTAGCATGAACATAAGGATCCTAGAAAATCTATGCGTCATGGGGAATCCCAAAAAAACTCAAGGTTGAATATCGTCCCCTCAATGATTCCTCATTTTTATCAATGGCCAGATCCCAGGATATACATCAGGAATCCATTATGACAACACCACATCATATTCGTAGCACTACTATACCATAAGAGGCTCAGAATAATATTATCAAGAATCATGTTTTGGAATCATCCATGTTAGCAACATGTAATATAAGTTATATAAGATAATTCCCATGAAATATATCTAGGTATCCATAATTTCATCAAAAAAATAAAAAATCCTAAATAGAATTCAAGGGTTGGTAGATGGCTTTAAAAATTCTTCTATCTATATCTAAATGGGATTACATGTTTGGTATATATTCTATAGTTAAAACCACATATATCTATACCCTATCCCAAACACACCTGGAAAGTGTCAATTTTCACTAGGTTACCTACTAGGGTCCCCTAGGTCATTTCAGGGGAATGTCGCCCTATATGGGGCCATTTTGGTCTTTAAATGAAAACCAAACCATACTAGGGGTACCATGGGTATGAAATTTAGAAGACCCCCTACCTTGGTTCCATTGTGTCAAGATAGTACGTCAATTACAAACATGTTTCATGGGAGATGTCACACTACTCAATAGTTTAATAACATAGAACTACATCATGGTCCTTAAGGGTATAACTCAATGTAAACCCACATTAGAGATGACCTAAATCACACCTCGATCTCCATAATTTCTCAAGGTCATTCTGTCACCAAACCCTTAGTCATGTTTTTATCCACTAGGTTGAACTAATATAAATACATCAATTTCCTTTGAGGAGGCTATAATGAATCAAGCACTAGGGCCTCTAAAATTTGATTCAAAATATGTAATTTAATTTCACCTCTCTCAAGGGTTCTGAACATTTCATGGTAGTCATCATTCAAGGCCTCAACCATCAATAATCACAGTATAAGGCCATTTCTCAAGGACCCACAAGGGAATAGAACTATATTCTTCCTATTAATAACTATTTAATTTTAGAAACAAATTAATCAGTAATAGTTTTATATTAAATATTCCAATTACCTTGGTGGTGTGATATCATGACCTATGAAACATTATAAAATGAATAAAATCTATTAGGCTAGTATGATTTCTGCTTAAATAATTTAATTATATTCCATTTATTTATTGATGGGTGATAGTTTGTAAGAAGAACATTCTATGACCCACCAAGCTCATCCCATCACCCAAGCACCGATATCACAAAAATTAAATATAATTAACTACATTCAAAATTTTATAATGAAATAAAATATTTATATAATGTTTAAATAACACCATTAACTCACTAGAAATACCCACTATACTAGAAATATGATCAACTACCCTTGAGAGGTCTGTAGTAGAATCTAAACATCATCATGTGAAAAATCATTAACCGATGCAATTTAAATGATTGAAATTTTAATTTAATTTAAGACAAAAAACATAGAAAAATCATTATGGTGACATACCTCAACAAATAATCAGGTGAATATATATTTAAAATATATCGGGACATCAACTTTCTATATAGGGTAGAAGAACAATGACAATTGGTTGATTCCACCATGATTTGGTGGAATTGGAATTAAATTCCTAAATTTAGAACTGAAAAGTAATATATAATTAATAAGTATAAGATATTAGATCAATGAAGGAGGATACATACCTTAATCCACTAAGAATAACCCTCTAATAGAACCCCCCTTATTAGCCTTTAAGGGGAAATAAAGGGTAAGGGAGGCCAACACACATGATGGGTGAAAATGGGAGAATATCGGTCACCCATATTAACATTAGATGAGTAAAATATTTATGTATCCCTTTCAAATAACCATAGGTCTGCTAGGGGATTTCTAGATCTTAGCCTACATAACCAACCTCGACATCTCACATTCTCTTATAATCCCTCAAGATGACTCTTGAGCATCATTCCCTTTCAAAAAACACCAATTTTATGTTATAAAACACTCAAAATTTGATTATGAATTATGGTTCTCAGCAAAACCTTCCTCTAATCTCAATAATTAATTTTCCTCTTGAATTTACAGGATTTTTCTAAACATAGGGTATTACCAAAGTATGTTCCAACTAAATTTTCCAATAATTTTATGTTTTTCAGTGTGAATAATTTTCTAATCGATATTGATAAAATATTCATGTAATTATTATTACATGATTAATTTATTGGAATTAAAATGTATTCCATGGTTTATACTAGGTTTATATTATGTTTATATTTGGGGTTTATTATATGTTCATGTTTAATCTAGGAAAGAATGTTGTCGAGATAAAAATTTGATACTTCATTATCTTTTAGGAGTCTTGTAATTATCTATGTTTTTCTATATGGATAATCCATTATAGGTATATATTGATATAATTTTTTTTTTGATACCTGGACATTCAAAAAATTATCACAAGTTATGTGATCACATATATAGAAACTACTATTTTCTTGGTGACCTAAATATAATGGGTAGTTTCACTATCATCTATTTAGGTGTAGATTTGGTTAAATTATGACTGGGTATTAACTGAAAGGTTTGAGGTCTCTATTAGAGTAAATTGGATGGAATTTCTAAACATAAATTATTTTATATGATTCTAATTGTAATATATTTTCTAGAAAATACGCTGATTCAATCAAAGACAATGAATATTCAATACATAAAAAAATTTAGTAGAAGTATTCTATAATAGTGTAATTAAAATATTAATGTTATGTGTGTGTAAAAATACAATATATGGTTTCAAAAATGGATACTTCTTGGAATTTCTATGGATGTTTTTTGTCTTAGTAGGTCATAGTAGTCTAAAGATTTATCAGAATATTACATAAATTATAAAAGATAAAAAAATGATAAATTTGTTCTATAGGTGGTTGAATGGAAACCTTTAAATAATATTCATGTGTGATAATATTGAGTTACAAATCTATTTTCATATCCAATATAGTGTTTTTTGACCATTAGAGGATCAAATTGAGAGTTTACAGAGAAACCATTATTATAACCTATATACAATGATTGATTAATGATAGTGTATTATTGAGAGGGGGAAGGAAATCTAATATGTGGCTAGATAGACTAGGAAAAAAGAGTTCATCATTCTATAGTATAAAGAAGTTACTTAGTATATGATGGTTAAGTAGTAAAAAAATAATATGAATTACTCATAGAATATTAGATCAATATACTGAATAGATATTTGCATGAGGATTTGATGTTTGTTAAAAAAATAGGAGGTCCAAATGGGTTTAATTCCCCAATATAAACCATCAGGTCTATGTTGGGGAGTCAAATGACCACATGTGTTCCTCCCCATAGGCATGACGCTCCCGACTAGAAGTGATGGACTAAATGAATTCCATGGGAGACTACATGCTCATTATGATATCCTTGAAACTATAAAATAAATCAATATTAATCAAAACAGAGTAATCAAAGGGGAATAATATAGTGTTAAATAGAACACATGTCTTATAAAAAATAAACTGGCACCCATTGTGAAAAAATAAACCCGAGTAACTGTGGATATAGATATATAAATAAAATTACGTGAAAATACTACATTGTCTCTCCATTTCCTTCCATCGTCTCCGTTCTCCATTAAATACTTGTGTTCTGTAGGATCCTTTCCCTTTCATGAATACATATACATTAATTCTTCACATGAATCAATATTCGTGTGTAGTGTTTTGTTAACATAGTCCATAAAGACACAACCAATGTGTCATTAACAAGTTCTAAAAATTATAACATTTTTATATCATGATAATATATATATATGTGTGTGTGTGTGTGTAGGATTAAACAATCATCTTCCATGAACACATGTGGTATATATGCTATTAAACCCACCAAACAATTTTTTTCAACTCTATAATGAAAAAGGGTCAAGATATTGGGAGTTGAACAAGAACTATCTGTAATACTAGAGACTTGTCATGTAACATCCTCAAGGAATTGAACGAACATGCTACTCATTATCCCTAAGGAATTGAGTCCCTAAAATTTTCAATATATCTTCAAAGAATCATGTTTTGTGTCCAGACACAAGGATTCCATTCTCTAACCCCATGAATGGTTTCGCTATTTTCAATACATTATATCTTGATTACTCTCCTTCTAAGGGTTAGTCATACCCTGATTGTAAACATTTCTCTAATACTAATAAAAAACATCGAATGAAATGGTAACACCCATGGTAGTTTATAGAATAATAAGACAAGAATATCCCACCACCATGATAATATATTAGCATCATGTCACAATGTGTATTGGACCTAAATCATGGTATCAATCTACTCAAAATATACACATGGAATCAAGGATAATATAAATATATCATGACTAAACACATACAAAGAATAAATTACCATCAATCAAGATCATAAATCCATTCCAACACAACATTAATCAACAAAAAATGAGTATATAAGGGTGTAAAAATGTAAGAAACATCTTACCTTAGTGGTTTGGATGAATAAATCCAATGTTTTTCAAATTATCATGGCCTAAACAATATAGTACCCACATTGATAAGAAGATCTCACATTAAGGATATCTATTTTGGGATCAGGTTTGTTAAGAAAGAGGTTTGGAAAAGAGACTTAAGGAGTTTCCCTATCTGCAAGGGTGGATCTAAGAACACATAATTCATGGAGTCTGTTAGAAAAACCAATTCCATGGTATGTTTAAGTAGATGAATCAAATTCACTAGATCTATTGTTAATCAGGGAACAGATCATTAATTCATAATCGATTCGATATGAGAACACTATGCCTTGGAAATAAACATATTTACATCATCAATAGATCAATGGAAAATAGATTTAATATGAGAATCAATACAAAAATTTTATTAATTTGATATATATAGAAACCAACCTAGTAATATCAACCCCCTAAAAAGAATTTTAATCTTTGAAAATAGATGTTATTGATCAGTTATAACCACCACTTATCTAGAAATAACACAATAATTTTTTATTATTATGAATTGGATTTCATGGGACGTGATTTATGAATCATATCTTGTCAAAATACGTGTATAATAAATAAATCATAGCAACTATGATAATTACATCACTTACCACAATTCCAAATCATCACCCAACATGGATTTCAAAAATCTACCTTTGGAGAAGATGAAAACAACATAAAAGGTCAGTGGAGTCTCAAAATGAGGACAATAATATACATTGAAGAAAGAGTCAAAAAATAAATAAATGAATGATAAATGTAAATTTACATAATTAATTTAATGCATCCAATGTTTGGATTCATTGTTTTAAAAACAATTCACCGACATAACACCCTTTCAAGGATTTTTGGAAATGCCACAAATATTTTTTACACAACCTTTCAAATAGAGTAACTACATTATTGGACCCTAGATCTTAACACATTGATTAATGGGATAGTCTTAAGAGGTTTTAAAACCATTCAAATTAACCTCCATCCACCACTTGAGACTTTTTTTTAATTAAATATTTTCCAAGAGAATCCAAATGGGGTGGGAAAACCATTCTTAGAACATACTCTGTTTAAAATGCCATGAAAACATTACAAAAACATTCAAAAACCCCAATAAAACATTATTATGAAATCATATATCAAAAAATATGATTAAAGACTAAAATCAAATCATCATTCACCTTAAAATATAAGGTCACTACATTCCCCCCTCCAAATAAATCTCATAATCAAGGAACATCATTAGTCAAACTTTTCAATCAAATCATCCCACTAAGCCCTAAAATTATCCTCCCACTCCAAACTATCCTCTTATATTTTTCCATGATACCATAAAATTGACATAAGTGGTACGGTGTTTCACTGAATTAATTCTTACTCCATCCCACAGTATAAAAGGGAACTCCATTTATCACTAATCAAGCTATAGCTCAATATATTCATAGTAAATAACATGTTTATGATAATGTATTTTCCTCCAAAACTAATTAACATGAAACATGTTGTTCATATCTTATTAAAAAAGATATATCAAGATGGTACACCATTTTCCCGAAATATTTTTTGAAATCATGGTGTCTAACATACTGTGATGCTAGCTTCTCTTTAGTCCTATAATTTTGGTGACATAACTAAAGAGTAACATTATGTAAAATGTGGTCTCCTGTCGAAAAATTAAAAGGAATCATTTTGTGGTTGTTCTATGGATTATTTAATCTTTTTATAATGATCAAATTATTTTGAATTAACTGCACTATCATGGTGGTATCCTATACCAGAATAAACCCTAAAACTACTACCTCAACAGCCATAGATGAAAAAATTAGTGAATAAATTGTCCTACCATAAATATCCTGCTATGTATACAAATATATCAAATCCTAGAAACTAAATTTTTATTTGAATAGAACCAAGTATTATAGTATTCCAATGATCCATCAATGAATAGAATGAAACCACAGAGCATATCCTCTGATATGTTAATTTTCAAATATAAATGTTCATCTGACTAGGGATGGTGTACTGTACTCAAAATAACACGAATCCCATGTTAATTCTTCAAAAACCTCTAATATAATGACATAAAACATGCATATTTAACAAATTCAATTTTAAATGAAACTACATATAAGTATATGATCTCACAAACATACATATTCGCATGATTGTCTACTAGGCGAGTCATACAGATCTTAAATAAATGAGAAACATTTTTTAGATTATCAAAAATTACACATACATCATCTCAGCTGCAAAGGATCATGGATAACAACATAAAAAGTCCATAATTATATCTTTCAAATTCACCAATGGTAGAAATATTGTCCTGTGAAATCCAATATAATATTACTTTAGGGCCATAGTCCACTACCATGTGAGTCATTTGGAAACAAATCCAACATTAACCTTATTTAACCCTAACAAAAAAACCCTTCTTATAGTCATGTTATATCATTTATAAAATTGGATTCACATCCCACTTAGAGATACAAATATCATTTATAAGCTCTTATATGATGAAATCATGTACTACAACTCCCCAATGTACAATGATCACACTGTTTTCATCCAACGAACACTCATTTATCATGACACCACCTACTATTAGTTCATACATGACATCAATATAAATATTAGTCTCATATCCTACCATTACCTAGTCACTAAAGAAGTTATAACCAACAATAGTGAAAATGGAATTGATCACTTGTCCTAAAAAGAATCCAACATATAATAAGACCACATCATCATAAAGCTCCAATATACATCCAAAGGCCATTAACTCGGCTCCTATGCTACCTGAGTCTTACAGCTAATTGATTTTTCAATGATGATAATTTTATGAGGTTCATTGGTCACATCAAATTACGACATCTACACATACTCTACCGATTACCTTGATAAAATATTTAGGTCCATTTATGTGAAAATATTTTAGAGGATGTCGTGGTCAATGTAGAAAAAAAACCATCACCAAAAATATAGTTTCACCATAACCAGAATGTGTAGGCCACGATTTATAGGTATAAATATTTTTTAGGATAGTTCTAGTCAAGGGGTTATAGCTGATGTGACCCATAAAATACTACCTTTTACTGCTATATCAATGTATTTCCAAGACTAATGAGATATTTATTATAGTAATGAGTATATCCAATACCTAGACCGGGAAGTATCAACATAGGAGTAATTGTTAAGATCCATTTCCAGCTCATGAAATGACTCTTAACACTAGTTATACCCCTAGAACTTTACTTGATTATTTTTTCCACACAGACAGTTGTTCTAATAAATGGGATAATTCCCCAATAAATTTTCATATTATCATTCTAAACACAGATGGATCCGAGTTTTCAACAAATTCTAGGGGAATTCTCAAGACATCACATCACCTTCTATTTTTGGGTTACAAATATATCTATATTAGACACGACATTCCCATGTAGTTTCAAAACCAGAGTCTAAGATTTTCACTTTCACATATTGGAATAAGGTTGATGTAATCTATGTTTACTAATTACTACCTCATGATGTCGAGAATACTTCCAGGAGATCCATGAGTATATTATAATTACATTAATAAACTCTATGATGAAAGATTTACGAAATGTATGTAATGTCTTGTTCATGAGAGTAGTAAACACTACTGGAACATTTTTCAATATAAATGGAATCACCATGTTTTCATATAGAATATACCTTCTCTAAAAAACTATATTTAATATTTATTCCTCTCTAATCTATGACTTTTGATATCCCAATAGAAGATCAATATTAAAGAACCAACATTCTCCCTATAACTAGCCATATATATTTTTGATCAAATGTAAATGATATTTATTTTTCACCACCAAATATTTCGTATTTTAATAATCAATGTAAATTCAAAGAATACCATACCCTTTCTTATTTAATAGGATATGTCAATCCCTTGGTGATATACCTGGATTACAAAATTCCTTCTATTCAAAATCATTGAGTTGTACCATGTCCTCCTTAAACATATCTTGAATCATATGATATGGGGAATAAAAATGGGCCTCTAACATAGAATGATCACAATATCAATGTAGACACCAATTTTAGGAGGATGTCATATAATGTCATTTAGAATTAAATTTTTATTGAGATCTATAAAATGAGGAATAGTTGAGGTGGTTTCCAATAATCCTATTGAGAGAGACAATCCCACAAACTATATTTTATTCTTCCCATGATAACTCTAGTTTAGATCCACTTTACATGATCATGGTTCCCATTTTATGTTCATAAAATAATTCTCTCCCTCAGACTATGTAAATGATTCCCATATATGATAGTGATTGATTTGTTCTCGAAAACTAGTCCGAAAATCTATGTCAAAAATGAAATAAAAGAAAATCCTCCCTATAATCATGAATTCCAAAAAAAATTAAAATTGGAAATTAATATAGTACATTGTGTGTATTTTTTAATAATATCCACCTTGATGCCCAATTTCATAAAGTAGGAAAAAACGTAGATAAAATATTTACTGTTAAATCAATTCAAGTAATAAATTATCTAGATAAATGTGAAAAAGATTCACTAGTATAAAAAAAAATTTTAGATAATGTAGATGTGATCAAGATCATTCCATGAATGATAGATAGTACCCAACCACCACCAATTAGAATCTGATCCACAACACATACTCAACCTACCATAGCTCTGTCATCCTATCCTATATACGCAAGTCACACCTATATCATTATCATCTAGGTTTAACTCTAAGGACCCCATCCAAATCCTTGGGACACATATCCCTTATATACTACACCCTTATGGGGCCTACACCTTCATGAATTAAAGTGTAAATACTAGATTTGGCCCATATTTCCACATTAGTAAAACATGGGTTGATGTGCTGTATAAAACTCATGATAATGAAAACCCTTTAAATAGTTATTTCACTATGTAACTCTTCTTAAGGTGGTTATTGAATCCATAATGTGGTCCAAATTTATACTAATACCTTGTTTCAATCCCTCAGTCATCCTTTTCCAGATAAAATATGTAACACTCACTACAAAATCTGAAATCCACAGTCCTGAGTACTAAAGGGTGGAAGAATACCCACTACTCAATCCTACCAAAAGATAATCCTATATGTCATGGATTTATGTAGAACCTCTAGTTATCTCATTATTTTGAATCACCTAACCTTTTATCTCATATAAAAACGAAGACTAATCTCGATATTCTTGTCCTTACGTCTATTATTCATGACCAATATTTTTGAAAACATAGTAGTGAGATGAAACAATTAGAGTATGATGTTACTTTTTTGGACCTCTACTGTATCACCATACACTTATACAGTCCATCTAGATTGATTATATCAAGAAATTATTCAATGAAGAAATAGTATTCAAATGTATCCTAGGTGATACCCTCATGTTTGTCAGGTTAACTCATCACCCCTTCCTTATAGAGGGTCTCTATTGGAAAAAATCTTCATGCTTCACCTTCTTGACCATAAGTATCTCAATGAGTTCAAAAAAAACATCATGATTTCTATCGTGTATTCTACATCCCATTTCTCTCTTGTATACAAAATGGTTGGTGGAAGATAAATATTGAGGTATATAACAAAGTCAACAATATACATATGAAATAATATTCTCTACGATGGTATAAATGGGAAGAATATGAAATGATTTTCCCCTTATGTATGTAACTTTCAAAACAACCTGAGATCCAATAAAATGGAACCAAAGATAGTTCTCCACATATCCTCATACATGGATCCCAATAATAAAATGGACGTGAACTAGTAATGAGGGATCAATTGTGTTATATTGGTAACACTATAACCACATGATTAGAGTAGAAGAACTGTATAAATATAGAAATAAAAGAATGATGGATGAAAATGGATAAAATAGCTGCAAAAGATGAAAAAATATAAAAATAAATAATAAATAAATACATAATCATGCATAACCGTGCTATAATATACAAATATAGACATACATCAGGTATATAAAAAAGTATGAGAAAGAAGAGAATAAATAAATAATTATCTCCATCTATAGATGGTATCCGGAGTACCTGCTCAGGTGCTACTCCCATGCTTGATGTCCAGTCCTAGTTCACAATAAAAACATTGCAAAATAGCATGATCCATGTCCTATAACCAAGAGTTATATCCATGTATGAAATTGAGAACTGAACAGGGCGTGAGATAAACTTAATAAGCATCCACCAACAGTGTACAATGTTGCCCTGATAGTGAATATGAAATGATTTTTGTGATGGAATAATGAATAATAAATGATTAAATAATTGAAAACAAGTCACGATTAGGATCTTCTAGGAAACCCAGATGGCCATACCATCCTCTTCATAAACTATATTATCTTTGAAAATTTCCCTCATATATATAGACACACACATACATGTATATATATACTCATATTCCCATATATAAATTTATATTCACATTTATACATATGAATATAGAGATGACAGAAGGAATATTACCAAAAAATCCATATGTAGTAGTAATAATATAATGTAACTATCATTGTTTAAATATGGGTACAAGCCCAAGAATCTAAATAAGGAATAGAGAGAATCATGTATAAAAATCCCCACAAATGATCAGAAATATCATGTCCAATACCTTTCCACGTATGTCTCATAAGATGAATCCCATGCAGTACCTCTCGGTAATGTGAAAATGTAATATCCAATAACAGTCCCACAACCAAAATCATAGGTGGTACCTATGGGAAATCTCATAGTGACATGAAAAAACCGTGTGCAACATTTTATACCAAGGAGGAGTTTGAATCATTATGTCCAACAACCCTAATTGTGGCCTCTTTGTTATAATCACATATGAAATATTATATATTACATAAAATCCATTAACTATGGAATCATGTAAAGATTAACCTATTATCACTAATGGAATAGTGAAATTTCAGTTTATGAAGTTAAAAGTTAATAACATATTCATTGTAAATTAAAATTCATTCATTCTAATACAAATTCTAACTGTAGGTGAGGAGTAAAAAGGGGCCATGTGAACTATCCATTAGTAGTTAGTTCCATATATTTAAAAGGATATATAATAGTTTATAAGAATTAACAATGATGCAGTTGATAAGATTCTTTTGGATCATTCCTTTTTTAAACCAATTTAAAATTATTAATGAAGTCCATGCAAGAAAACATTCCACTATCATTTTTCACAATTCGTTTATCAAGTGAGATGAGAAAAGCATTGCATTTATTAATTAATATGATCAAAATAGAGATCATTTATAATAAACTTTCATTATATTTGAATTGTTCACTTAATTTACAAAGAATGTAAATATTGTATTAGAAATAATTTTCATAATCTAATTGATTCATCCACACAATATGAAATTGCTTCATGACCATTTAACTATTTCATTTAAAAAGTGGAGAGTTAACACACCATAAAAGGTCGAGTACAAGATGTATATAAATGGAATTAGATCTTATGTTACTACTCAAGATCCATGAATGAATCCAAATTCCATATAATAGTAATAAAAATACCATCAAGAATAACTAAGAGGTCGGATACATATGATCATTCCAGGCCCATGGAAAAACCCCTTCCTATTCCCCACACAACCTATCATATCTCTACCATATACCAATCTAGTAAATAAGTAAACAGTTTTTTCTCATATAAAATTTTTTAATGCCCTGATCCCAACTAAGAGGATAGAGCTAGTGAGTCACATGAACAAATGTGTGTCTTCCAATACATTAGAGGATGTCAACTAATAATGTGGTCCCAAACAATGTTAATGTGATACTATACAGTAAATATCATATCAATACACTAATAAAATAAAAAAATTAAAACTACTCAAAGAAATGAATGTAGAAGAATTTAATTTCAAATGACACACATACAATATAATAAAATAAGCTAGTTATGTGATTGGCCCACTAAACCCATGTAATAGTGTGAGAAGATAAATAAATAAAAATAAATGAAAATACAATTTTTTTTCTAGTGATTCCCCTAGATACAAGCTCTATGACATAGTTTTATGACATCAACCCCTTGAAATTACTTTGATTCAAATACAATATGTCTATAGAAATCATAGTTCCACTGTAGGGTGTACATAATAAAACCTAGTATGAAATCAAATATTAATCCTTAAAAAGTTTTCACACAAATAATATGTGTCTTTCATTATAATAATTATTGACCTAGAAAACATAAATAATCACATGTTGAGAACTTGTGAGCTAACCCTGACACCAAAATCCCTAATCGCACCATCTTCAACTCTCTATCAAAATGATTATCATGATGAAAGAAGTGACTAAGAAATATCCACATGTATACAGACATGTAACTTGACATCATCATGGAATTAAGTGAATATTGAACTTGATGCCAACAAGACATCTTGTTTTAGCACATTTCCTTGTATGTTAAAGTCATTAAGATTCAAGATGGGCCATGTGGCCTTCATTCCCCATCCCCTGCAATGGGTCTTCCATCATCATTGTTGCATGTCCTATATGCTACCTATCATTGGGGGAGTCATGCCATGATGGTCCAACTATCACGAATACTCTGAGAAGAACATCCTATAGTAGGATGAAACACATAACAGTTATGATAATTTTAATAAATGAATTTCACATCACCATGAAATTATAGTACTATCATATAATAACATGTGATCAACATCAATCATGGTAATATGATACTCTATAAATACTGAATGATTCATGGATCATATATCAGTATCGTGGCTACAAGAACACCCAGATGAAATTTGATTTAATCATGGAAAATAATGCCTGATAAAAAATCATTAATTAATAATAAAAGCATATAAAAGTGATTGAAAAGGTAAGAAACGTCCAATATCCATATTTTCATCCAACAAAACAATTTTTTATCAAAAGATTGATTCTAGAAGTTTATTTCACAACCATGGATAACTGCCTCGCATGTTAAGGATTTCTATTTTGGATTTTTTTATCAATACATAGGTTTAAAAATATAATCAGGGAGGTTCTATGATAGGAGCAATGTTTCTAGATTCACATTCCTTATAATTTTTTTCAATTGAACCAATTATAAGGTATATTTAATTATATTATTCCAATTCTCTATTTTTTTGTTGATCATCTAAAATATAATCAATTACTCATATATTCTAGAAGAGAGCATTAGGATTACCAAATAAACATTTATCCACCTTCATTTTGTCACTGAAAAAACAATTCATGATTGGAATCAAGAATATGTGATTATAAATATGTTATATCTTGGGATAATTACCCAAAAACATCCACCATCTATGAGGGATGTTGTGGACATGCTGAAACTACCACTGATTTATAAATGATTCAAGAATCCAATTTTTTATTGGAATTAATAGACTAGAAATCATCTTCATTGATCTATGAATTACCTCAAGAAAAAATGTATAGAAATAATGAAACCTAAATAATAATGTTTCATACATAAAATAACTTTATTAGATAACTTCAACCAACTTATAAACACTGGATTCTAGCTTTTGAGGAGAGTAAATCATCAGAGAAGGCTTTTGGAGTCTTATAAATTAGTAGATCTTCCAAATATGAGGAATAATAGGTCACACTAGACATTAAATTTCCATTAAATGAGAATTTAGATCATTAATTCCATATTTTCATGGTTTTGATACATTTTTTTGTAAAATTGTTCACCAACCATGCACCCTTTATATGTTGATAGACACATTTCATGGTCTAGAACCATAGTTTTTTAATCCATGTCTCAACCATGTTATTGGAAATTGGATCTTACTACATTGTTTTCTAGGAGTGGCTATATGTTTTTAAAACTATTCACCTTTAACCTGAACCACCAATTAATGCTCTACATCTATTTCCTCAAATTTTATGAGAGTTCACAATATTTTGGAAAGTTGTGCTAAAACAGTTAACCCTTTAAGAGGCTAGAAAAATATGAAGAACCATTTGATTCCTCCTTGAACTCATTCATAATAATTCCAAGATCAATTATTTTTATCAAATACTAAAATTAACTCATTATACTATAAAATATTTGTGGGTCATTAAATTTGAATGTTTTATAATCATGGTGATTATAATTATTGTGATTATTATCAATCACCTATGAAACAACATTTTATTTCTCATGTATCTCTAAGTTGGTTGGATTGGGATTATATGGATGTTGGTGATATTAATAATCATGTGGGGAAAATATTTAATGTTACTCCCTAGAGACCTAAATCACTCAACTAGTTTGTAGTCCAATGTTTGTAACCATGCCTCCCCAAACACTGAAGGCTTCCAACTAGTGATGAGGATTTGTGGTGTTATAGTGGTGAGACTATAACCTTATATCATAGTGATTAATAATAGTTGGAATAAAAATAATAATAACTATATTATTGATAATCATTGTATTTTTTATGGTTAAAACAATAATTTTGTAATAATAAATTCAATAGTATACAGTTTCATAGACACATTCTCATGCTTGAATATGTCAACATATCATCTTGTTTGATGATCATAGTTATAGTATGTATTAAAAAATTGAATTTATTGAGGCTCTATTTCCATACATGATCCTCTTCTAATCCATATATCTAAAATCCATCTATCCTACATGATAATGCAACATTGGGACAATATCATACGTGGTCCTGTGAAGAATGATGTATTTTTAATTACTCGCATCCCTTAATCATCCCAGAATGGTGTTATTAATGCTCCATAAGGAACCACAAATTATGAACCGAAAATAACTATTTTATACTAGTTGTGATCATGTGATATTCCCAATGAATAAATAAATAACTTTGGAATAACCATAAAATAATCATTATCGATCCATAGGTTTTATTGTGACACGAAAAATAAATTATAACTTCCTAGACTAATGTCATATTGTATATAATCATGTAATATATCATCAAGTGGAAACATATCACACATTTTAATGACATGAATTTAATTTATAACTCATGGGAAAGAAATCCCACACAAATAATTAAGAGAAATCTAATTGGGGGACACTATGTACCTGGTTAAATCACGTCTCAGTTACGGAAATAATCAACACTGAAGTATATCATATAATCACCAGTAGTCTATATCGTCCTGATAATATAATATTATTAGTGAGTTCTTACATGATTCTAAATGTATCCAAAAACATATAGACCAAAATTTAATCCAAAAATTACACGAACAGTTGGTGTATCACTCAGCCTATTGTATCTCATAAAACAATGGCCCAAATTTCACTTTTTAAAATCACATAATCAATGGGGGAAAATTTCCACCATATAATATGTCATTATCTTCATGGATGACATATAATCAATAAAATTTTAATAGTAATAACATAGTTTGGATAACTTCCTAACTCATCTACCATATATATGGATTCCCTCTATTGTGTTTGCCCTAACCAATTCATAAAGTACAAATAAGGAAATCTCTATAAAATTGTGTTCTCATGTGGAACCCACAATAATAAATACCATATTCTATCCCTCTCTAGGGTAAATATATCATTATGATCACACTAAGGTCTCCGAGTCTCATCATAACACAGACACCCTACAGGGTCTCATCAATCTTGATCTCATTTCAGGGGAAAATCCAACACTAATAGTTCATAACATACATAAACACTATTATGATTACATTACGACCTCATAGGAATCATCATATAATCTCCACTAACACCACTCTTGAGGGATATCCTAATTCTCATCTGAAATTCCAAGATTTAATATTTTAGCCATCACACACCTAATCTATCAAAAATAAACCTACGGAATACCCACCTAGGTAATTCATATATCATTAGGGGGAGGAAAAACTCAACCCATTCCCATATCAACTATCCAAAAAGTATTTACAGAATCTAAAAACTATAATATATCTTACATGGGCTAACCATTTCCAATATATTGTTCACTCCTACATAGGGGAGTCTGAGAGAATCTATAATAAGGTTAATTATATCTCATTATTTTCATTTAAACACCTAAAAGGTATAATAATCCCATGATACTCATTTATAATAACTACCTCAGCTATCAAAGTTTGAGGAATCATAGTGTGTGAAAGTTTCCATTGTGTCCATTGACATTTCATTTAATCTATAGTTATTTCATTTTACCCAAACAATTCATTTAAATAAAATTTTGATCAACCACATTGGTGAGACCACATATAAAATCATATATATATATATATATATGTGTGTGTGTGTGTGTGTGTGTGTGTGTATCATTTGGTTGTCCTTAAGGTACCATTTACCTCAAACAAAAATTTAGTCTATTAAGCATAAACTGGTGACTCTCGCCCAACGTCATCTAACTATAGCATTACCTCCTGAGGTATTTACTAAAAAACAAAAAATTAAATTAATTATAAGAATTTATTATTAAATTCTCAATATAATTCAACTAGGAATAAGCAACTAAAACCTCAATTGTCTATATCATCATGTCAAAATAATGACCATCATCCTATTGATCATTCAATTCATATACCCAACACCATCCTAGGTGAAGGCTCGAACAATAGACACTAATTCAATATCTAATTTGATTTAATTTACGAAACAAACTATATACATAGTTTGGGAGGAATAACATCATCAAAAATATGAGAAACTACTTGTAAATATCATCTCATGTTTTCTTATAGATTTTATGAGAAAAATCCTAATTGAAACATAATTATTATACAATGATTTCATGGAATATTCTCTAAAAACCCTACCCATAGAATAGAAATAATAATGATAAAAAGGTTGAATCTATAATTTAATGAAGTGAAGTGATCTCACATTGTTCTATTTTGAAATTTTTACCCAAATCACCCCATTTGAATAGGAAAAAATGAGACAGAGGTAGCATTCCATCATTGGTATGACATGCATATTGTAGAAGAGAGGGGAGAGATGGTTAAATATTTATAGGGTCCAAAGAGTAATTTTACACATTTTAATGAAATATGGGATCCCAAATAATTGATTCATGTTATTCAATATCAACTTCTCATTATGTAGTTCGATCTACCTTAAGACATACCACTCACATATGTTTTCCATATGGTTTGACAAAACATACGTAGACAGTGAAAATTCCCAATTAAATGGAATTATATTTTTTTCATAGTTTCTCTACAACCGTATGCTAACCCCTAATCAAATATTAATCATCCTGGTTTTCCCAAACCATGTATCATTTGTGAACCAAAATCCCCAGGCCAAACATTAAATGCACCTTTTCCCTTAATGTCTAGATGACTTAACCTAAAACATGCACTATCTATGAATTCTAACAATATAGGATAAAATTAACTAAAAAATAATAACATATGGTTGTCTACATAGTTTTAAATAAAATTATCCACCTAAATCGTGAACTAATAGAAAAATATACAAATTTAAACATGAATATCCCGATTATCACCTAAGAATTTATGATTCCTCCCGATCCTCAATCCATACCCAAACATAACACATTATGATATTCCATCTCATCGAATTTTATTTGAATACAAAATATAAAATTAACCTCTATTTTGGAGTTAGAAAATAAAATTCCTTCTAATTATATCGTCTCATATTGATTTCAGTCATTTCACCTCAACAAGGGTGGGGGTAAGACCATGAGATTTTAAACTAAACATTCTATTAAATAAATATTATTTTGGTAGTTGGTTAAACACAAAACAACATCCTAAAATGACATGTATCATATAATACAAATATTATTGAGAATAATTAAAGAATAATTAAACCATTATAATCTAAATAGACATTAATCAACTTTAAATTCATATAAAATATCCTTAAGAATACTTTTTGTTTTAAAAAATAATTTTTCAATAAAAAAATATTTTAGATATTTTATTTGCATATAAAGACTAACTTTATAAATTATATAATTTGAATGTTAAAGAATAAAATTTATTTAATGATTCATCATGTATAAATTAGGTTATTGGGAATTTTTGAGATTCATCTAAGTGAATTTATTTCTATATGATTAGGGAAAAAGTACAGTGTTTTCTAATTCCGTCAATTTTATGAAATTGTCATAAAAACAATTAATTAAATGTATTTCAAAAAAAATTATACATAAAAACTTTTTATAATATAAAACTAATCATTTTGAAATTTAATTTTTAATTTATAAAACCCATGTTTAACATTTTTTGAAGTATTATTTATTTTCTACTGTATATGCTCTTTCTATTTTCATTTATTAAAAATTAATTTCAGACACTCATTGATGATAAATATAAAAAAATGGATTTCATATTTCAGGCCATCATTTTCTAAATCATGTAATATGGTTAATTTAACTTTATGACATAAAATTCTTATTAGATAGATTAAATATAATGACCATATAAATATGGACATGGATATTTTCAATGAATTTTTTTACTAATATTTTCTAGTTTTTATCAAATATATAAAATTATAGTATTTTCAATAATGAATTATATATTTATTTTAAAAATTTATTCAAATATATTATCACACATTAGGTAGGTTATTAATATTATATAATATTTAGAACACTAGTTGGTAAAGTCCACATATTTCTACACAATGGTTTTACAATATATTAATTGGTTTTTGTTAAAAGATAAATTTAAAATAATTAGTAATTTAATTAAATTATATGAAAAAAATTGTTGTTTATAAAATAAATATTTTTTAAGAGTTTTAAACTTTTAGTTTTAACAAAATATAATTAATTTCTGTAAAAACCAGTCATTAAGGAACAAATTTATATGTATTGAAAAACAATTTCTAATATGATTTAAAAATGTTTAAAACATGTTATAAAATGAATTATATATGGAATTGTGGATCATAAATCACCCCATAGTTAATTATTTAAAACTTTTGATCCATTGAAACGCGAACTATGTCATGCCATCATTGAAAAATTATTGTGTATTTACCAATGATCCATTTTTTTCAGATATATAAGGGGATTACATCACCCGCATTTAACTAGATGTTATATATATTTTTCTCCCAAAAATTTATATCCAAGTATCTCCCAAAAAAAACTCCCCATTCACTATAATCCTTGGGCATTCCAAGAGTGATATATAAGGATCCTTAAGGTGTTACTAATAGGAGAACATCCAAAGGGTGTGGTAATGTTCTTAACCAATAATTGTTAACTGTTTTCCACTTTTATCCTCTAAATATGTTTCTATCCATAATTTTGAGATAATTTAAGTATTAATTATATTATCTAATGATATTATAATAATGTAACATCACTTGTATATCATTATTTAAATCCATTTAAAAAAGTAGATGTCATCCAACGTATATGCTAATGGCCACCAACACCGATCCACATGAATCTTGCATCACCACACTACATCTCATAATACCATTTATCAGTCAAACACCCACTTTCAGTTTGACACCACTCACTGGTAGGAGCCATCAGATCCATCCACCTTCCAAGATGCCAATCCTGGTTGACACATTTGGCTAGGACTATCCCACGAGATGTCGGTCCCCTTTTAATAGAGGGTCCAGATCAAAGAGAAGAGCCATCAATTAGATCGAGAGGTAAGGAAGAGACCTCCCGTCACCCATCCGAGATTGGTTCTGTGCCTCCTAGATGGCCCAAAAGATGGAGGAAAGAATAAAAATCCTTACCTTGTCATCCATGGACCTTCTTTCTCAACATTCAAACCAAGAGGCCAGGAAATCATGAAGGAGGGGTGATCATTTTAAATGTATGGAGTGTGAGAGAAATGAGACCAAAGAAACATCGCCCAATCACTCTGGAAAAAGAGGTCCACCTCAGACTCAGTCCATGAATTCCGATAGAAAAATCAACAAAAGGCCAGGTGAACCTCCTTTCGCTGATTTCAATCCTCCTTAGGCTGTGGTCTATAATAATGTGCCAAACCAGCAGGTTCATTTTTGGGGGAATATCTTTTCACCAAAACTTCGACACCCATACGTCGAGTAATGGATCCACCTGAACCAACTTCCTATACTCCCAGATAGTGATCTTACCTGAACATGACCCAGTGAAACTACCCTTATCTTCCTCATTGTTCAATGGAATCTCCTTGTAATGCATCTTCTGCTCCTGATTCAGAATAGTCCGAAGCAGGATCAGGTGATCAGATGCATCCTTGAAGGTAACAACCAGAGTCAGACGCCCTAGGAAAATGTTCCACTCTCCGGACCAATTATCATTCGAGAAACTTATGTTTCCTTTCTCAATGATCTAATGAGACAATACTAGTAGCTCATCCATACATGAGAACACACACCCTGGTAGTGCATGTAGATGTGGCTTTCCGGAATCGGAGACCACTTATTTCTCCCCATATTGGCTTCTGAAGAAGGACGCCAATATAGAATTTCCATAAACAATATCGCACATAAGCCTTACTAGAAATCCCTGCATAGTATCACTAATGATGCTTAATCCAACTCCCCCTCCTCAAGAATATTTTCTATGTGAGACCAAGTAGCCCAATGATAGCCACCTGTGTGATTGGTGTCCTAAAGAAAAGCATTAAGAACCTTTTCCATTATTAAAATACTCCATTTTGGGGGTCTAATGACTGAGAAGGAATGCATAGAGATAGTGTGAATCACAATGATAATCATGGATACCCTCCCACCAAAATATAACAACTAATTCTTCAAGTTATAAGTACACCCAAACACCAGATTGATAGCATCCTCAAAGAAACAATTTTTGATGTCCCCACATACATGTGGGAAACCAAGATAATGCATAGAGAGTTGTTGTTTCACAAAACCCAATATGTTTTGAATAAACCTGCATCGAATACTTAAAAACATTTTAGAAATAAACACACGGATCTTCCTAGAATTGATACATTTCCCACTCAGTAGGCCATACACATTAAAAATCTTCAAAAGACACCTCAGTGATCACTGCCTTCCATTAATGAAGATCAAGATATCATCTGCGAACATCAAATGAGACACACATACCCTGTCATTCCTACCGTGAAATGGAAATATAATTCTGCTCTCCATTACTCTATGTAAATTCCATGATAAGGCCTCCTGTGATAAGATAAAGAGGTTTGGGGAAAGGGGGTCACCTTGCCTAACCCCACTGACTGATTTTAAAAATCCAAAAAATTACCTTTTTAGAGATATACTGAGCAATGGAGAAGAATATCACCTGAAACAGAGATCACAAAACCATTCATTAAACCGAAAATCTCTCATCACCCGAATAAGAAAGCTTCATTCCATTTTTTCATAATCCTTGTTCATATCAATGAGGAAGATGACATTTGAACAAACTGATCTTCTGTTGAGATCATAAACCAGCTCACCGGCAATCACCCCTACCCCTTGGATATTAAAGACTTTAATAAACCCATGATTCTCCCTAGACACCAACCTTGGAAGGATCTGGTTCATCCTACTCGCAATTAGGCTATCCAGGATCTTATAAGACACATTACAAAGGAAAATGGGTTTATACTAGTATATGTTTGTAGACTCTTTATCCTTCAGAATTAGAACAGCCATTGAAGCAGCAACACCCTGATTGAGTGCACCACCCTGAAAAAAGTCTTGGATCTACTGGACCAGCTAAGGACCAACAAATACCCCATGTCGCGACATAGAAAGAATTCAGAAAACCATCCGGACCAGGAGCACTCTCACAAGACATAGCTAGAACCATTCTTGTAATTTCCTCCTCACTCAGAGGAGCCACTAAAAAAATTCATGACCCTCCACCAAGTGGGGTATGCATTTCAAGAAACCCAAATCCATTAAGTTATACTCCAAATCCTCATACCTGGATGGAACCATTCCTAGCAAGAGTTATTCATTGTGGTCCAATGCCAATCGTCGAACCACATCCACCTCAGAAGAAAATACTCCATTACTCAGGTTGATATTTAACCCCATGTTACACCTTTTTCTTAAACATGGATGGAAAATATAACTGTCACAACCCCCCTCCTTCAAACACCTCACCCAGGATCTCTGCTTGTAATCTCTCTCAACCTCCAACAGCTTCACTGCAAGAAACCTACAGTTATCGCATAAAATAGTAAACATGTTTTAATCCTAATTAATCTGCAGTTCCTCCTCCATGTTCTAAATGTCTGCTTGGATAGAGTTCACACCAGAAAATTCATTCGTCTTATTATCCAACCAACCCTAAATTTCACTCTTAAGACATTTCAAATGGTTCACGAGTCCACGCCATGCGTTCTCCATCTCCTCACACTGCCAAGACGATCTTACCTGCTCTATGAAACCTTTAGCCTAATTCCAGTTACTAGAGAGTGAAAAGCCTGCCTACAAGCACTATCATGTCTAACCACCACCAGTATCAAAGCATGATCCGATAACGATCAAGATAAATGTGTGACCATCAACCTAGAAATGTATTCAAGTACTAGGATGTCTGTGAAACTTTTTTACAGCCTCCTCTATATACATTGTAACCCCAAGCGATTATTACACCATGTGGCCCGCTTACCCTTGAACCCTAAGCCCAGTAGACAAGCCACATTGAAGAATTCACAGCGGTCCTATATGACGTCAATAGAAACGATCTGACCACCCCTTTTCTCTTTCATATCCACAATCATTTTAGAACCCCCCCCCCCAAAAAAAAACCATGTGAGGGTTCCATGTTGGAATGATCGCAAAAAACTCAAAATCTTCGTCCTCCTTTATGAATAATTTCTATAATACACAATGGAGAACAACATCTCTCCCCCAAAACTAGAAATAATTGTATTAATACATTGAGGTAAAAGACTCGGAATCTCTACTTGTACATTGTGTATCTAGAAATTCCTAATATGCGAGTTAATTCAAGCTCCATGCAAAAACAAAGGAAAAACCATTTTCTTATCCATAGAGGGGAGCTTCGAAAGAGCTATTTGGACATAATGAATGACCACAACCATTATTATATGCATCTAGTACTCAAACTCCATGAAATAACTCTTTTCATGAGCCCCTAACCCACGAGTGTACCAAATAACTACTGAAAACATTAAAGAAGATCCCTCCTCGCATTTAATGCAGAAGCACCATACAAATAAAAAGAAATAAACATACCTACCTCCCTTGATTTAGACCTAGTAATAACACCAACGACCTCATGTGAGGATCCTCCTTTCCAGGGTTCAACAGTATACCTCTTGCTTGGGCTCACCGAGCCCTCCATCAATGTAAGACGACAAGATGGAATCAGATAGAACACCACATCCTCTTGGAGAAGAGATTCCATTATAAGGTGCTAAGGTGATGCCCTTGAGGACATAAACTAATTCTGTAAACCAATTAGGGACAAATTCCTTTTCACATGACTCAAAGGAGAGGTCGAAATGGTGGGAAGAAAATAACACATAATGAAATATTGAGATAAATGCAACGAGATACAGAACTCCGATGAAGGAGACAATAATGACCTGAAGGGGCAGTGGAGCATGAGGTCCTAATGGTCCCAGGAAACCTCTACCTTGACCAGAGGTGTGTCAGTCATAGCGATATCAGCCTTAGGCTGCTTGAGAGGAGACATCGAGATCATCCTAGCAAGCGCAAATTGACTACTCAATAAAAAATCTCCCATCTCACAAGGCTCAACCATATCCATAGCCACATGAGATCCGCCCTCGAAATTCAAAAAATCGACTCCGCTCCAACGGTATCCTTCTCCATCGGAACCCCTAAATTGCACGAAGGGATAACAGAATTGATTCCCTGATAGCCTGAAGTAGATGAACTCGCCAAAGACCGCTTCCTTCTGTAGACGCTCTCTGAATGACCATGAATCCCACAACCCAGGACGAAACCCGGAAATACTATTTTTGGTAAATAGAGTTTTTGGTATCAACCATTTTAATTTTAATGTAAATTCCTATGATACATTCTATAAATGATACAAATCCGATTTTCCATTCCATGAAGTTCTTTATGAAGTGATTAATGATTATTTTATAGTGTCCTAAATATGTATGTATTATTTATGGGAGAGAGCCTATATCACCGTCCAATGCAATGGCTTATGTTTTATATCTCATGGACTCATTAAGGTACATGGGATGTATCATATTCCAAATAGGTTACACAAATAATAGCCTAATTTTAAGATCATTCATGTGTAATATCATATGACCTAGAGGGTAGATGGATAATATATCAATCCTAATATGGATAATGGGGAGTATCTCAAGCCCAAGAAGGTAAAAAAGTAGTAGACCAAGCCCACGAGGGTTCACAAGTAGTATCCCAACCCAATAGTGTACAAGAGTAAATCCCCTATCCCAAGAGGGAATATTGGTAGTATCACATGTATAAGAGGGTACAAATTTAGTAACCTAGGGTACATGGGATATTGACTGTGACTAAAATGTTACTTAGGTATTTAGACGAACTATGAAATGTTTTGAGAATCATATCCTAATTCCACCTTTAATATGTTATTATTTCTTATACCTTACTTTATACCACATATATACATTATATATTTAGGTTATTTTACCATATCTCATGTCTGTTGTCTCATTTTTCTAAACTCTAATGGAATGGTATTTTTGGATCATTTGTGTTTATATTTTATTCTATTATAAATAATAGAAAAATATTAATATCCCTTATTATTTTAAATAAGATATTTCTTCCATTCTCATGATTCCTCACAAGATTATAATCATACCCTTCATGAAATATTCTATTTCCCCCTTACTGAGTATTTGAGATCAACCCATTTAAATATTGGCATTCCCTAGTATAAGTAGACGAGTATAACTGAGGATATGCCTATTAGGGAGTCTAGTGCGGTGTAATTATAAATAAATGTGTTGGATTATCATAAATTAAAAATATATGATCCTAAAACAAACTAAACCATCAATTTCTAGTATTGTGAGTTTATTGTGAGATGTAAGTTCATACTCTAAAAATGATCTAAAATAATGTTATGATGAACATGGTTTATCTCACTTTTTACTAAATCACATGTTTAAAGAATGTTTTTTATCACCTTATCTAGGATACTTGATCAAGGGTGATTTAGTTGGTAACATATTCAATTTAAGATATTTTCCGAATTAAATTAGCTACTTTTATGGATTATTTTAGTTTATTTAGTTATTAGGATAGGAGGACTATATTGAAAATATTTGGCATAAGTCTAAATGATATATCTAAATATATTATAACATATTTAAATATTTTTAATGTTTTGGGAACGTTATTTTCCTTGAAATTTCATACCCATATTGATATTAGAATTTGGATGTGAATGTGAAATTGTAGAACCTAGGGGTAATCACCCAAAAATCTAGTTGATTTATAACTTTATATTCACCTAGTGTATGATGAGTTGGACTAAGATGGTATACATGGGTATAAAAAATCCAGGGAAATATTTGGGTTAATCATAATATCTTTATAAACCACAATGATTGATTTAAAAAATTAGGTTAGAGTTCCTAGTATGAAAACAGAGGTGGACAAAAATGGTCAAACTGAAAGATATATTGGTTGATATAATTATTTAAAATTTGAAACAATGTATCCTAAGATGAAATGATTATGTAAAAATAGAATGCATCTTATCATTGAGTTTTCATATTTATATGACCATTTACTATGATTTTATGGGAAATTATCAAATTCATTTTTATTTTATCATTTTGTTGGAAAAATTGACTAAAAAAATAAATATGTGGATGTTTACTCTCTATAAACACTGAATATATAGCTATGCAGTCATATTTTGAATTAATAGTTGAGAATCATAATATATTCTTAATATGATGTAAATTTTGGTTTTATTAGTCTTACCTAAGATAGAATGTTACATACCACTATATAAATTATTCATTGAATTGAGTTTATATTTTATGCACCCTTTTGTTATATTTTCATTTAAGTGATATTTAAAATTTCAAGGACATGAAAAATATATATAGGAGAAAGTAACAACCTAGGATTTCAAATAAATTTTTCTTTAAATAAACATTCTATATATATCTTGATTTTTGAGAAATGCGAAACTAAAATGAGGCATGACATATAAAAATAATATTAATAATAAAAACTCAATAATAATACATCCTATATTTGATCAAATTATTATAATCAACAATAAATTCATAAAAAAGTATTAATAATTTTTAATGATTTTAAAAAATAATTTTCCAATGAATTATTTATATATTTTTCCTTTTCATTTATAAATTAAATTTTATAAATTTTATAAATTAAATTTTATAAAACGAACTCCATTTTCTTTTTCATTGTTCCCAAATTACCAGAGGTATTATTTTTCATACCTTTCCAAAGTAATTTATTTTTTTAGTAAATAGTGAAAGAAATCGATTTTTCTAATATCTCCACTTTTATGACATTACCATAATACAAGAGTGACGTTTTTTTGAAAAGGAATTATATATTGATATATTTTTATAAATTAATTTAAATAATTAAATAATACCATTTGGAATTTATAAATCTCATGTTTACCATTTTTGGAATCATAAGAAATATTTTAATATAAATACTATTGTTATTCACTTATATTAAAAATTAGTTATCATCAGCTGTTGAAATTAAATATAAAAAATAGATTTCATATTTTATATCAAAATTGTTTATTTATATAATAAGGTTATTTTCATTTTTAAACATAAAAATATTATTTATAAGAATGAATTTAATGTCCTTGATAATAGTTCAAGGGTTATTTTAAACTATTTTTTGAATTAATATTGTGTAACATTTTTCTAATAAATCATATTGGTCAATTTTATATAATGAATTTTATTTTTTAAAAAAATTCATAAAAATATACTAAAACTCATGAAATTGTTAATTAATGTTATATGTATTTAAGAACCCTTTATAGGGAATATTTTTAAAAACTATTGGTTTTTTAAATAATAATTACTTTAATTTTAATATTAATTATTAATTATTTTGAAATAGTAATATATTATATGGAGTTTAAATTTAGGTTTATAACATAAAAAATTTGGTAATAGGGGTTACCATATATTTTTAATAAATTATAAATTACTGTGGAAAAAATTAGTTATCAGGGTTAAAACCAAATGATAAAATGTAGAAATATGGGGGTAAAAGATATAAATGATGTTTTGAAAATATGTCAAAATGAATTATAGTGTCTTTATAAAACTTATATCACCCTTCACTTCATTATTTCAACTTTTGATCCATCGAACCTTGAATAGTGGCATGCCAACATTGAAAAGTTGATCAGTATTTACAAAAAATATATTTTCTTCACATATATATGGGATCATATCCAAAACATTTACTCATTGATTACATTGAATTATCTCTTCCAAAACACAACCCTATACCCCCCCCATCAAACTTATCCCCCAACCAGATATTCAAGTCCTAACCTAATCCATGTATCAAAAGAGAACTGTGTACCCTAAGGCCGCCTCTAAAATCCAGGGTTGGTGAATGGTGTTGAAATCCATATCATAAATGCGAGGCCATTTCCTAAACAACATAGAGGTAGAAACTCGGCCATATTGATTAAAAAATTTAGGTGAATAACAATAAAATCATCATCTTGGATGTTAACCAAACATGAAAATCCTATACAGTGGACAAGAGTGACATAGTTTAAATTAGAAATGTAATAGAGAAAAAAATACACTCCCAACCTGAAAGATATACCACCGTGAAAAAATAAGAATGAAAAATGATTGAGAGAGCCCATAGGATGACCTATACACTCTGACCACCATAAGTAGTCCAATGCACCATGTATCCCTAAGATACTCCAATGTCACCTTTGACTTGTCTATTGTTAGTATAAGACATGGGGTTTGCAGTAAGTGACCATGAAGGGGTTAGTATATACATACCCATTATGATAACCTGAAGGGTGAAGGGGGAAGTAAGAGACACAATATGAATATATAGATAGTAA
Organism: Viscum album; assembly: GCA_963277665.1. NCBI lineage: Eukaryota > Viridiplantae > Streptophyta > Magnoliopsida > Santalales > Viscaceae > Viscum > Viscum album. The sequence goes on from OY728127.1 coordinate 1,904,053,578, forward strand.
ACAACTTAACCCCATCGAAGAGATAATATATGATCTAATGAAATGGATATGTATATATATATCCTCAATCCATTGAAACCCCAAAATGAGAGAAGGGGATCTTCATCTCACAGCATAGTCCAAGAAAAGGGTTACATCAGTTTTATAAATCCACCAGTGAGGTCTAGAATCTCACACATATTACTAATATATAACATATAAGATAAGACACACCTCATCACTAGGCCCCATTATCACGGGGGAAAATCTCAAGATAGAGGAAAAATGCCAGTGTACAACAGGAGTCATCCATATAGTAGATAGATAGACGCCCCATGACCTAACGCATTATAAGGGTTCTAATATGATATTTGAGGGCCCATATTATGTCTTTGAAAGAGATTTCTACTTGATAGTAGTCAGATGACTCATTCCCAACCAATAAAAATGGCGCCACTCGAGAAGTTGAGGACCCATGTTGTATCTCCCTATAAAGGTTACACTCAAGTAGTATATAGAGTACCCATTACAATATAATATGGATGGTGCCAGTCTAGTAGTCAAGAACCCATACCATAGTATAATAGGAGGGTGCCACTCAGATAATAGGTGGAGGACCCATACCCGCCCAGTTGTTGGGTTAAACTATAACAATTAGTCGAGGAACCATACAATTATGAATAGAATGGTTCCACTTAAGGAATTGATATATGATTCATTACCAACACAACTAGAATATTATACTCTATATATTTTTAGAGGACCCTTGCTCGGCCCCAGTATAAGGGTGCAACTCTTGAAGCCTCTGGTGATCATGCAAGATCACTTCCATCATCGAACATTGCTCGAATAAACATCACAGTAGAACATCTCACATTGAATATCAAAAACTTATAAGAAACACACCATCAAATTATACATGAAAAATGGATATTCTTATCAAAATCCAAAAATCATGTCTAATGACAGAGATATGAGTGGTTTATGTATCCTCAAAAGGAATTAAGGGGTATATGGTTTGTGGGGGGACCCAAACGACTTTCCCCCCTCCTTTTTATGGAGTTTTTTCATTGTGGTATATGGTTCTATTCCCATTAAACCATGAATGATGTGTATATGATTTGGCATTTCCAAGATACGTAGCGTCTTGACCAAGCCCTTTGGTCATGTTTGTGTAATTTGGAACATGGTGTGTTCCAAACCATGTGTGTGCCCATGTAATATTGGGGTACAAATTGAGATTTCTAGAATAAGGTCACATGGTGTATGGGGTCCCACATAGTGTGTGATACATAGTTCACCCAAAATCCTAGAATCTTTATCCAGGGACCTACATGTTTTGTGTTTTTTAGACTACACAAGACATGTTTTGGAGTTTTCCTGAACATTAAATCTGGTTTCTGTACTACCGCTCATCTCCCATCATCTTTATCAATCTCGGATCAAAAAATCATGAGTAATAAAACCCAATAATCCATTATTTATCCCTAAAACTTTCCTTGATCACCGATATTTTTGTTACACATGAACTTATTGCGAATCTGGTGGTCTGATCAGGCATAATCCCACCTGAATATTTCAAATTATGAACTCATGGTCTAAAAATGACTAGTAATAAGATTTTTTGTATAAAGACATAATAAATATATTTTGAAATATTTTTATAATAATTCTTTTCCAACAAACACAATTTGGATATTTGGGGTTATAAAAAAGTTGAATAATCAATTTAATTACAATATACATGCACATGTAATTGTCTTAAATTGGAATTGATCAATGAAAGGGATTGATCATGCAAAATTGTTTAATCAAATGAGGAGAAATAAAAAAATTATTTTTTAATTCCTTAATATTGAATCTTTTGTAGTCATATAATGCTCCACCCAATGATCGAGAGGTTTCATTGGGTTTGTTGCGCTTCAATATACTTTGATCCAAATATTCTCCGTAGTCAGATTTGATTTTCCAATGGATGGAGGATACGAATTCTCTCAATTATCCTTGGTTAAAGATGATAACCCTAGAGAATTATCCAAAATAGGTATTTATAGATTTATTTCAGTGAAGTTAATTAATTAATAAAATAATTTAATCAATTTATTAATCAACTAAAAGTACCGCAAATTGTCTTTTCATCTAAACTACCCTCACCGACATATTTTAGGTCACACCTTGGGTAAAAAATTGAATTTTGGACACAACTGTGGTCCAAGATTCTTGTTATGAGATATCATTTAAAAATTATAACATTTTCATTATGTAACTATGTGAGTGTAATATTAAATAAATTTAATATTTTTCTTTAAATAATTATGGCCACATCTCCCCATTGAATCGCATGCATTTTCAAAACCTAGCTTTGAAAATATATATATAAATATTTTAAATATTTATAAAGAGAAAATGGGCTTCTACATCATTGCCTCCTTCAATATTTTCATCCCGTAAAAGAGAAAAATAAAAAAATACATGGGATACTGAAAAAACATTTGAATCTCACACTCCTATGATCACTCAAAAATGATTCTATACTACCAGAAAAATAAACGAATGGGATGGTCTATCCATGTGGGATCCTCTAACATTGATCATCGATCCCCATGAGGAAGTATGAAATAGTGGCTCTATATTTGGTTCCTAGATCCCCTGACCCAATAACATGTGTGAGATCATGAAAGTATCTCCGTAGTGGTGACATTTAGATGACATCATGCACTCAATACATATATGGGGTGGGAGGGGGTATGAACCCCCACCAATCCTATCCATATTCTTCAATGACCCAATGATCTTCAGGGATATCGTCCCTCCCCATCCAAATATCTACAATCCTCCTCCTGGGGAGACTATGAGGAAAATTCGGTATCACTGCCCGAAATCCATGGGACTACAATGATGATTTGTGTAATATATCTTCCTAATATAAGAAATATTCATCCACTCGCAGATGACATGGACCATCCCAATCAATTCCTATAGTAACTATGGACCTAAAAATGATACCTTAGCGATCTCAGTCCATCATAAGGGTGCTTGAAGTGTCATCTATATAGGGCCTCCAATGGTTCCATGCCGATAGTATAGTTATTGTTGTTGTATGCATACTCTACTGAGGGAAAGTGATCCACCCAACTCTGGTAAAAGATTAAAATTCAAGCCCTTATTGTGACCTCCAACATCAGGATAGTCTACTCGATCTACCCATATTCTTTGAGGTAAAAGGATGTTCCCATCCCCATATAGGGCTTCAATGTCTCTTAAAGGAACCTCCATAAGCATGATGTGAATAATGAATGGTGATTGGAGATAATAGTTAAGGGAACCCCATGAAAGGGAACAATATCTCATACATACATCTTCCTCAAACTCCCCACCATACTCTTATCCAAAATATCAATGATGTTTTCAGACATCCTCAGTCAGTCAACTATCACCTATATGGTATCATGTCCCTTCACTATCTATAGAATCCCTATCAAAATTTCAATGTATTTTTCATCCTACTTCTTTAATGGGATATCAAGGGGACAAAAAACACTATAAAACATGGTGTTCAACCTTCATCTTCTGACATGAGAGGGAGAAACAGATGAACACAAGAACACTTTTTCTCATTTCAGATGATAAATATTTACACTAAAGGTCTCTATACATCTTCCCAGCACTGGTATGTTCATCTAAAGGATATATGTGGAACTGTCATATCTCCCCCTCCTGTATCATGATTTGGACCATTGTATGTCCCTATAAAATTATGACATGATTACCTCCATAAAAATATTCATATGGTGAATCCCCAATTGAAATATGGTCAAGAAAGACATTATTGTTAATGTATCTTAGTTGGGACACTCTCACATGCTTGAGATGTTGATAAGTCGACCCCATAGATAGAAAAAATCTTCACTATCATGTACTACTTGGGTTAGATGGAAGGAAACCAAATTCTTAAAAACCTCCTTTATGAAGAGAGCTTAGGAATTCCTACTAATAGAATCCACTACCACATTTACCCTCCTAAAATAATATACTATCTTTATTTTATAATCTTTATGGAATTACACATAGAACCATTGTCTTAGGTTCATGTATCCTTATGTGAAGACCAACCATTGAATTTAATGGTCTCATTGAATTACACACTACTTGAAAAATAATCTATACCAATGAGGTTATATCCATAGTTTTCAAAAACAATTTACATTGGTTGATTTTGTAAGCTTATACAATTTTTTACTATCAACTAGTATATCCTATTAAAATGATAATATAAACCAAAATTTATTTAAAATAATTTTTAAGGTGGTGAAATACCAATGATTCTAATAAACCAATGGTTTAAGCTTTCCCCAAATACAACATGGGATCATCATCACCACACATTTCAATCTAAAGTGGACAATCACTTTTAGTAATTGTTTGAGTTTCTTTCCAGGTGGGGGTTATCTCCTCTTTTCTTTATTTATTTATATTTATCTTCATTATTAAATTTTTCACTTTAAAACCATTTAGTTAATCTCATAATAATCAATTTTATTTTTTTTCTACGTCCAAAACTCCATGGTAGTTACATTTTCTTCCACACATAATTTCTTCTAATAAAATGGAATCTATGGGTGGGTGTTAAAATAATGGTGGTAAGAATTAAATTTCATATCATCCAGATGAGTGTAGTGTGATTTAGGATTTCTTGTATTGAATTCATGAATGTATAGGTTATTATGGAAAAAAATTGGTACGGGTTCGTTCATACCACTTTGGATTGGTTCATTATCTTTTGTTTTTCTTCATTTTGGTTATGTTTGGATTCATTTAGTTTTGGGAAATTTTATTTGATTTAGGTGTAATTCAGATATTATTTTATGATAAAGGTGAATCTAATATTAATTATACATTCATATTTATAAATTATTATGCTATGGGAACTATTTTTGTTTTCATATTGAGTTATATATCCTGATCATACATAAGAATCTTTATAGTTACATAGTTTAAAATATAAAATTTCATGTTAAAGAATGAATGAAAAAATTATTACTATGATTTTCATTGGTTGTGGTAAATTTGGTCAATATTTTATACTCTATTAATACATATATTACTTGTCGACAGAATTAATTTCTATTGTTTTTTAAAAATCTATATTTAATTCTAGTTTTATTATTTGTTTTGATTTATTCTATTATATAATTTCAATGTTATATACTTTAGTTTTATGTTTATATTTTTTTTAATATATATACATTTATAGGATATATATTAATGTTTTATTCAAACTATTACCACTGATTATTGAGAACTCCCTATCATATAAGTTGATGTGTTAATTTTTAAAATTCATGACAAATAGATAGATCATTCTAGATTTTTAATAAAATTATCCATTAATCGTGAAGGTCATTAAAAACTATTGAATTCTTCATAAATGATAAACCCATACTACTAGTGACAATATCTTCCCCCATATGAATAGTGAACACAAATTTGGTATGAGGTAGATTTAGTTATGCGAATGAAATATCCATGATAAGCCATTTTGTTATGGTATTATAGTATTTTTTTTTGGGATTCTAGGTACATTGTGAATATAAAATATGATAGTTTTGATACATGAAAAGTAACATATACTGTTATTTGTTCATGATATTTTTAGTTGAAGGTAAGGTTATTATGGATGATAAAATATGAAATATAATCGTATATATGGGTGATATTTTGTGTTGAATATCTTGAGTACGTAGTAGTAATAATTTTAAATAAGTTATATTTCATTCAAGTATAGTGATTTGTAATTTTTTTCACACATAATTCTTTGAATATATGCCTACATGAAATATTCATGAATGTTTGTAATTTATAAATTTTTATTTTCATATATATTTTTGTAAAATTATTGGGAATGATTTTTTTTAAAAATAATTTTTATATTATATAATGTGTTTTATAATGTAATAATATGAGATTTTATTTACTAAACTATACCAAATTCAACTGAACCATATCAAATAAAACCAAAATAACCCAGATAGAGTATATTCTAAGCAAACTAAACTAACCCTATTAGAACCAAACTAAACCACTTTAAATTCCTTAGCTCTATTATTCTAAAATTTTCATGACTCCTCTATAAAATTGGATCACTCACCCATGAAAAATTCTTCCACTTTCACTCCTACCACACTAGAAATTTTCAATAATCCATATCATCAACCCACACTATATCCAGCTAACATATACCTATTTAGAGTCATCATCAACCATTCCCATTGAAAATGAATAAAATTATATGGGGATAGGCCTCAAAATTATCCTTTCCTCAAACTATAATTGATACCAACACAGATCCACATAAAAAGCATTCCTCATAGAAATCTAATGCATAATCATACCTATAATGTATATATACTAACATTTCTTTCATTGATATAATGCGTAGGGGGATTCACATTAACATCCCTCAAAATGATAAAATAGTATTTATGGATTTATCCAAAATAAATTCTTAATTTATGGGTTCCGTAGAAGATTTTTGCATGAAAATAGTAATCTTTTATACCATAATTTATAGAATATTGATAAGATTAGTATAATAGTGAATTATAAAGGAAAAAAATCGCATTAATTATAAATAATATTTTTTATAGTATTATGTATAGTTATCACTCATTGATATAACAGAATTAATTATAATGGTATTATAAATATAATATTTTGTAATATATATATTATTTTGTTTTATTTTGTAATATGTTACTCATATAGACTAGTTTGTCATTTATGGTTTTATGTAAAGCGAAAAATCCCCATATTATTAAATATATTTATAATTTAACTTCAAACTTTATTTATTTTATGGAATGTCATAGAACATTTTTTTATAGAATGGGTATAATTTGGATTTATGAAACTGATAAAATCTCAATCTATTTTCAAAAGTAGTTGGTGATATTTTTAGATTTTTCCTTTTAAAATGCTATAGACAGTATTTAAATACACATCCCATGTTATAATTTTGTCGCAAGTCCTTAGTTAAGTCGTGAAGAATTTGGATACCATATGAAAAAATGGATTTCAAGAAAAAAATTGTGTGTGGTGTCACAATTGGGAGAAAATTTAATCTCCAAATGTTAATGATATGAATGTGAGGACTGTATTGAAGAATTTATTAGAGGATTTATTTCTATTTTTTGTCATCATTAGAATGAATGGATGTAGAACCAAGAATAATTTTATATTACCCCACATTATTCATGTAAAGAAAATGTTGATGTTTACAGGATACATAATTTAATAATTCTTCGGAAACACTAATATATCATCAAATTTGTAAAATGAAAAAGGATGGAATATTTAATTAGACTCTTTCTTGGGAAAACCATGTATGAGATTTCAAATACTATACTAAAATGTCTTATTATCTTTATAAAGGATATAGTTCCATATGAAGAAAATATTATCTCAAAAAATATATGGTTTGGAAGTTAGTTGAGGAACATGAATTTTATTAAAACCAAAGTAATAATTGAAAAAATTATTAAAGATTCTTTTTGGTGGAAAATATATACATAATTAAATGATTTCATAAATGTGGAACAACCCGATGGAATCCAAATGAAAATGGAACCCCATACTATGTGCTAGAGAATGTATTGTGGAACTTTTCATTGATTCACAAAATCTAGAATATTTTCATTTTAATTAAATATTAATAAAATTATGGTTCCCTGATACCAAGATAAAGAAGGATAATTATGATTTCATTCATTCTATAAATGCATATTCATGGATGACATTTGATTCCTGGTATCCTGATTTTATAGCCAACATCTATAATGGTATGTTGGGACTATCATGTAAATGTTTTAATCTATTTTGGTAGATTCTTATATCATACCAGACATTTAAGATTTCATTACACATTTATAACCTTCTACTATGGATTTGTATGAAAAAACATTTCACTTTCATATGTAAACTCATTTTTGGACCATATGAACTAGGTGAAGATATAGTTATATACATAAAACCTTTAACAAATAGTGCTACTTATTTTGAATGATGGTGTGAACACATGTGATTCTTTTTTGAAATACATATTTCATATGAATCCTGTTATCATATGGATGATAAATTATTTTACATATTTCTCATTAATTTCATTATAGTTCAAGAAGGGAATGATATCATGTATTTTTTAGGAAGAATAATTGATCCATAATATTTAAATTTCATCATCGTTTCAGTTTTTTTGGATATCGATGATTTATTCCAATGGATTTTCATATAAGAATAATGTGAAATGGATTGACAATACCATAGAGACTGAAACTCCACCTCATTGTATCTCCAGAACTAATGTAGTCAATGAATTTCAAGATTTCATTTTTCTCATTTCGTAAGTGTCAAAAGAAATCTAGAAAGAAGATGAATTTATCCCCTGGAACTAGTGAAAATTGTAAGAACAAAAGTATCTTCATTGAGATTCCTTATTGATCTACCAATTTGTAATTCCATTTATTTTATTCAAATCATAGTAAAAGATATATATTTGAAATTTTGTTTTCAATTATTATAAATATCATGATAAAAAATATATGATTTACGATCTCAGTGTGACATTGTTGATTGGAGTATCAGACCAAAGTGAAATCATATTTGTATTAGTGAAAATAAGGGGAATGTTTCATGTGAATCACATGTGATAAAAAATTTAAAAAAATTAGTATCTAGATGTACTAGAGACTATTAATGTTCCCGATGTATATTCAACCAACATATAAAAACTTTTCAAAAGAATATAGTTGAAGAGAAAATCACTGAATGATCATTATTATCACATTGTTCTATATTAGTTTATTCCCACAGAAAAATGTCATCTAATTTCAAATATTATAAGGGTTTAATTTTTTCACATGATCCATTTTTTAAGAGATATTTGTTCTATTAATTTCTCCATGTCTTTATTGAAAAAAATGATTGTAGAGGAACACTTAATTTTGTGACAATTAGATAAAATATTGCATTCATAATTTTTCACATACACGATATATCTAACTATTAATCTTCTTACAAAAATACTTCTTAAAGGAACAATTTATTTTCGTTGTATGTATATAACAAAATTAAATATAAGAAAAATGATTTCAAATGTCTAGAATTGGAATTCTCTTAAAGGTTCTATTATGAATGGTTACAAGGCTCAAGAATGTCAGGATTTTTGTTCAATGTATTTGTATGATGTAACTATGAGATGGAAAAACCAATGATAAATGAAGAATAAAAATATGAGAAAACTGAATCCATTATTACATCAGTTACCTAAAGAGGGATAATTTTCTAAACATATACATTTACCACATTAAGCCTTAATGATTAAAAGAATTCACATCACATATTTTTGTATAACTGTTATTTTTTTGATGACTACATTATGTAAGTAAATTGAACATGTATATGTTATCTAATTTCATGTAATTGTAAATATCTTTTGAAATAATACAATTAATTATGAATGGAACATGAAAAAATGATAAATAGAATTCATCACACATTATCTTTGATAAGGAGAGAGACTTTTCATAACAAAGTGTTTTTTTTTCATTTTTGAAGTAGAAATAAGAAGAAATACTGTAAAAATTAATAAAATTAATTTATAAATAATTTTAATATTACTTTTTATTTTGGGTATTTAGTTTTCATGGTGACTCTATCCCTTAGGAAATAATATCTTATTCTTTAGGTTCCAATTAATTGGTTAATAAATGAAAAAAATTATGAATAATGGGTACATATTAATTATTAATGAATAAGAAATGAAAAAGAAAACATAACATGATAGTGTGATAATAACATTCAAGAAATACTGTTATTCTAGTGAATCAGATAGTATAACGTGATTTAAAAATGCATGTTATTATAGATTCATTGACAAAATACTAATATTGGAATATTACTCTCACGGTAAATCCACTATGATGAAATGAAAGTGGATTGATTTGATTATGTGGAATGAAACATTTATCAATTATTATGGACTTTTAGTTATTAACATGACTCAAACTCTTACTACTGATGATCCATTTATTTTGACATCAATGGGAAAACATTCTGAAAGGCCTTACATGACCTGATTTTGGTGTCATTGTTGAAGTAATTCCAAGTAGTGTAATTGATGATGGTGATGATTGAATTAACGCCATCCTAACTCCAATTATTCCTTCTTAATTTATTACATATGGTGAATCCAATAGTAAAAATTTAAAATTTGATAGTGAACCTAATGTTTTTGTTGGAAATATATAGAATCATCCATCAATTCACTCAATTATTTGGGATTAGCTCAACACTGGTTGTTAATATTGGCACAATTCATAATTTTTTACTATTGATTACAAATATTTTTTCCCAAAGTGCACTTAATGTGGATTTTAAATATAAAATATTTGTAGTTTTTTTGGGTACCATTTTCCAATATTGAATTTAATTGTATTAAAACCTACTAAATGAAAAAAAACTGATAAATTTAAATTTGATCAAAAAACAAGGTGAATTTAATAGAAACATATTAAAATAATTAAAATGAAATTTACAAAAATATAAATTATTACCCAGACTATAAAAATGGTAATATTATTTAACCCGAAATATAAATCAAATTACCCAATCCAAATAAAAAATGCACAAATGACCAAATAAATTGACCAAAATGAACACAATAACCTACCCAGAATTTAATTGGATTTAATTGATTTTATATGAAAACTATATCATACCCAGGATTAACATGCTAATTTGAACGTATTGATTTTTAAATGACATAAACTATATGTTTTCACATTCTTCTTACTAAATATAAAATTATATTTATATGTCTCAAAACATCCATTTTTTTACAATTGTTAGTCCTTATTTACGTCATGTATCATATTCACTCATATTTTTCATACAATTTTTTATGGATTACTAATTAATTCCATATTTTTTTTAAATATAGAAATGAATAAAATTGAAGAGATACAAAATTAAAATATTACATAAACTAATCACTGATTAAAAGAGATGAGAATCTCTCCATTGATTCTTATTATGTGTATTTTATTTCAAATACATGTATCAATAACATATGATGTCATCTAATTAATTATGTTATTAAATTTTAAATTAGTATCCACTACCATAGTGATCGTTATTCTTTGATAAGAACGGTTATACTAGTGCATGACCAAATGATACGGGGAGCGTAATAGAGTTACAAGTGACAGTCAGTGTACCTAATCAATCACTGTACATTCTTCTAAGATACCATTTATCACAACTTCTAATCCCACAATGTTGTTAGAGTAACATTAGGTATTTAGGATGCCAATGTTTTACCCACTATTTTCATATGATCCTCTCCATCAACAATTCCATTATTAAGGGATGACTCTTACTCTGCATCCATATTATTAATTCTATAAATGTCTATTCTATCTTTCTTTCCTTATACTTCATTATCCACTATATTCTACATTCATACTCCATGACTTCTACTCTATCACATTATATGTATTTAGAGAATATATTGGGTCCCACTCTCTTTGTGTAGTTTGAAGTTCCTTCAGTGAATAACGATCCATCAGAACCCACTGATCAAAACACCTTAGGTATATTGACAGAATCCTAGTAATTTTTAAAAATAATTTATTTTCCTTATAAGGTGTATTGATATAATATTTTTTTTAATATGGATCTTCCACTAGGTAGTGTGGTCATAGATGAATGTGGATTTTGTGTAACCATCACTCATAACTTATGGTTCAGTACAATGAGGAAAATAAAATGATTGGAGAAATAAGGTAGGGAGGTTGTAGTTTTATAGAAATTGCTTACATATATTCTAACATCATTCCATTTAGTACATTCTCTAGGATACACCTTCCAAAAGTAGTAACTTATTTTTATTGGAAACAAATATGGCTAATAAAATTCATTATATTTAATGATAAATTATTATCCTAGATATATAATTTAATATTTTTCGTCCATATTCATTATATTTTTCTTGATGGTGAGGCAATTAGGAATCACAAATCCTATAATTAAGTGTGTTGTGGAGAGAATATAGGAACTAATTGTATATTTGTTGGAATGCTAGTGTTTGTACAGATTTAGAGGCCATACCTATCTTGAATGAGTGTCTAGTGGCATGTTGTATTAAAACTATTTCTTATTTGATGACTATAGAGATAATTATTTTAATCAAATTTCAGGGTTTTGAATAAAAATTATGATTATTTTCAATAATATGTAGTCTTTTATTATTAAAATTTTGTTTTTATGATGATTAAGGAGGAAATGAAAAAACAAGTATTCTACGAAATATCTCCACACATCGGGGCTGACTATGATGGCGGAGCATGAGAGGAAGCTAGTATAAAACTGGTTTACCATTTTTAGATTTAAATAAATTATGAAAATAAAATTTATCATATTATAAATTATATGGATTAAATTATATGTGTATGGATGATAATAACAAAAATATGTTATATAGAAAACTAGGGAATATGGAATAAAAAATAAAATACCCATTAGATTACACATTCATTATTGGAAAATAATTTTTCTCCATTAAAATATTTTTGTAGACATCATAATAGCATATATAGTACACATAATTCATTATATAAGATTAATAGATACATTATTATGTATGTTAATATTCCTCTAAAAATGATATACCTAATTAACTACAATATTTTAATAAAAAATAATCCAATTCACTTTTCACCTAAATAATATTACTAAAAAATTTTGACAGATAACATTCATATATTTTAAAATTCATTATCGGCTACATTATAAATAATATTTTATATTTGATTATAGAATCTACTCTTACATATCAGTTTATCTAATATAGTAACTCTTATATATGCTTCAATGTAATCATATATATTTTAGTAAAAATCAACAATTTTCTATTTTTTAATGTGCGGCCTCGTAAATATTACATATTGTGAATTTTCTATTTTTCTAACAAATAATATTCTTGGTGGAAAGTGAGTCTTAGATATAAAATTAGATTACCATTACATATCACATTGAATGATTTCCATTTATAATTGTACAATTAGGTAAAACCTTACATATGATCCCCTATATAACTTAATGCGTAAGAGTATTCTAATTAAAAACATTATGAATATTGGTAACTTTTACATATTTACCTGAAGGAATCTTATATATTTTTCTAGTTAACATTACATACCATAAAATTCAAAAAGTTGAATATTTGGTATCTTTTATGTACTATAGTAAATTACCCTTACGTATTTTATTTGTTACATATATGTATCAATGATTTTCCAAATACCCAAAATCATTAAATCCTAAAACCTCAAGGTAATACCCCACTCATTCTTCTATAACCATATTCAAACCATCTTATACTTATCCAAACTACATCAAAATTACCTTCGCAAATAAATCATGATATTTTAGTTGATAATAATTTTTTAAAAAAATAGTTCTTTTATATAGTTCTAGAATATAAAAAATACAAAACACACAACTAACACATACACCCTAAGAATCAACTTCTGGAAAACCAGTCTCTAAAAAACATCCTATACCAGAAATTAAAATCATGAATAACTTTATCTCCATTTCTATGATAAATTCCAAAACATAAAATTATTCAAAAACATTCTGACATCCAAATAATTTTCATTTGAAACAACTCAAACATTAGATAAATTTACCAAACAATAGATTCATATTATTCAATATAAATGTGTGAAATAACAATATCCACTAGTTTAATGTGAATATATGATAATAAAATAAAAAATATAGAAACTAACCCAAACCATTAATATTATACCAACCCTTATAAACAAAAAAAACATGTTATGGGAAATGAAAAGTGATTGAAATAGAAACCAACAAAGATAATAAATGTTGAATCAATTTGATCAGAATAAAATCAGAAAAATAGCACAAATTCAACAAGAATAGTATTTAATTTTATAGAATCAAACTATGAATGCCCAGCAAACCCATCCAAAATTCTACCAAAAATTTATAATCAATCAAAATATTATTAAATCAAATTAAACCTTAAGAAAATCCTTGTTAAAAAAATAAAATCAAACATAACTATAATTAGTTTAATCATGAAAATTAGAATATATTTTACACAAACAAGACCTATATAAACCATAACTGAATGAATATGAAACTGCAGAAACCAATAATAAAGAAAAAAAATCCAAATCAATGCAACACAAATCAACCAATATAAAACATAAATAAATCAATACAAAAAAAATTTAAAAATAAAAAATTTAAATGACTGGAATCTACTGAAATTGAACCAACCTAACTGGAAATGAAACCAACCTGAAGAATAATTACTAGTCTAAACATGACCCAAAAAAAGAGAAAAAAAAATGAAATAAATCAGACTAAAATAAATAATATTAAAATGAAATAAATCCAATGATGGCTAATAAAACTAAATGAATATATAGTAACATATACCAAACTAAATAATATATGGTGTGAACAAACTAAATCGAATTGAAATAAAAATATAAAAAAATATTGGAGAATAAAAATAATTAAACCTGGTTCAGAATAAATAAAACATAATTAAGATGAAAAAAATAATCCTAACATAATGAAATCATACATCCATAATAGAAATTGAACATAATTTAATCAAATAGAATTGAATTTAAACGTACTTATCCAAATTGAATAATATTGAAAAAAATTAATGTATATCATATAAAACTGAATAATAACAAAAAGGATCAAAACCAATATTATAAAATATAATATCATGCTAACTAAACATTAGAATTATTTTAAAAAATAAAAAATAAATCCTATTATTTATGCATCTTTTTTAAAAAATACAAAAATATTGTCCTCACTTTGTCTTCAATATCCATTGTTGATTTTTTTTAGGGATTTTCTCTATTTTAACCAGTTTAAAATTAAATCGTAGAAACAAAGAGAACCACATAGGAATAGTTGTAACATACATTTGACATTCCATTTTAGCATAGTATAGACATATTAAACCTGAATTAGTTTTTTTTCAATAAATCATTCTATTTCTGTTAATAAATTACGGTTTCCTATATTCAATATCATTGTAGTGAGAATATTTTAATATAGAAGGACATGTTCCTTGAGAAAAACTGTTTTTCTTGAGAAAAATGAAGAAATATGTATGTGCGATAAACAACCCAACATAGAAAAAAATTTCATTATTTGCATTATTGATTTAAAATTTTAATATCTATTTTTTAATAAAGTTATCCTTTTAAATTTTAAAATGTGTTATTTGGACGAACTTCATGTGTTGGAAGATGACTTATTTGGGACAAATGATCATATACATTAGGTAATTGGAGATGAGCACCTTAGGAAAGTACATTATTGAATAGGGAAGTGAATTATACTGAATAGGTATTTTCCACATTATGTGCCAATTCTGATATCACCAATTTCAAAAAATTTACTGAGTGGGTCACGCAGGCTTAGGTCCAGGTAGGAGAGGCCCAAAAAAGAGTCATTTTATAGTGTTAATGGTGTTTAAGAGTGAATTATTAATTTATAAAATTTCTAGTAGTATAATTTCAATCAATTCCACAACATACCTCCACGTATTATGATGCATATATGGAAATTATGTGTACAATATCTACTATAGTTGGTATTATTCCTAGTGGTGGTGGGGATGGTGATGTACATAGAGATGGTGATGGTGATGGAGATTGTGATGGAGATGGTGAGGATGATGGAGAGGATGATTGTGTTGATGATTGTGAAAATGATAAACAGGATGACATCGATGATTCAAGAGAGGATTAGGGTGAGGTTGATGGAAAGGATGATAGTGATGATGGTGATGGTTTGGAGGAACGAATAGATCTGTTATATATTTTTTTCAAATATTTTTGGAATTTCATGTCTCATAATTTGTTCGAAATGAATAAATGTGATTTTTTGAATGAGCAATATCACTTATTAAATAAATACGTTTTTTTCTTTTATTATAATTGTTTATATATTCTTTGGTGATGTTTATTTACCGTTAGTAGACAAGGATTTGGTGATGTTGTGGTTTTTGGTGGATTTTGGGAAGGTTAGGGTGGTTGTTTCGGGATTTGGGTGGGGTGTTGTCGTTTTGGTTGTCATCTTGGCTTGGAGTGGGTGTTTCAACATAAGGGATTAAGGGGTTTCTAAACTAATGGTCTCAAAATCGTTGGTATATGGATATACCAAGTGTTATGTTTGAAATATTCCTATAGACTTATACCAATAGTTTAAAAATGTTGTTATAGGGGTATAAAAATGGTTTGAACCCTTGATATAGGACTATACCAATATTTTGAAACCGTTTATTTTGGTCGATACAAACAGTTCCAACATATCCATTTGTTAAACTAAAATATTATTATCCATATACCAATGGTTCACTAAAAACTACTGAAATATCAAATTCCTAATATAATATGAACGAATATTCCATAGATCCATTGGTATATGATATACCAATGTTTCTCCGTCCCATAACAATATTTTTGAACCATTGGAATAGAAAATTAATCTAGCAGTAAAAAAGTGCTCTCATGGAGGATTGGGGCTCCCCATCCTCAGGGAAAAGAAAAAAAATACCATCTCTAGGTCATTAGTTGCTTAGTTATTCTCATTAGGTCTTAAATTCCTCATCTTTTATGCAACAAGAACCAAAAACTAAACCATTAAATAGTCGAGATTTCTGCACGAGGTTTCACAATACATTTTCTACTCTATGTACTCTTCTGATAGTTTCGAATAAGTAGCACTAGTCATCGTCATCCTCAACTACTCGAAGGCCCATTAGCACTTCCATTCCATATAATGGGTTTCCATTTAAAATTCAGGGAAGCTAAATGGGTTTATATAATGGATAATTATACCAAAAACCTCTATTAGTACATCACTTTTCCAAAAAAAAATATGCACCTCTAACGTGCTCTTGAGTGGCTCCAAGCAAGAATTGCATCAATATTCACTTCATCTAGGGATAAACTATTATTATTAATGAAAGTAATCTGGAAGTGAACCTCATGAATCAAGAACTGGAACATAGAGATGTTACCATAAATTTGGTCCTCTAGAGGAAAATCTTGATCCATCCTCAAGTTCTTCACATGCTCATCCTATAATGAATAGTATATGAGAATATTTTCAATGAACGAAACCACAAATTGGTCCATGTAAAACTATAATATTCATTTATTCAATTACATGGAAATAGGAAGGGATGTTGTCACATCAAATGACATCATTCTGAAGTCATGGTGTCTATAGCGACATGGAGTTTTAAGATTTGGAAAATCATCCACAAAACCATCCACAGGTGGTAGCTGAATCTACGATAGATCATTGTGAACAATTTGGTGCCACAAAACTAGTCAAAGAGTTCTTCAATCCTATGAAATGGTTACATGATATTAATCATATTTTGGTTCTATAAATGATAATCCATGCAAATTTTCATGCTCTCTTCCTCATTTTCATGAACAATAATAGAGAAACCTTAGGAGACACACTAGGCCTAACAAATCCTGTATCCCTATGGTCCACTAACTACAAACACAACTCACACAACTTAGTAGGTCCCATAAGATATTCCAAATAATATATTTGAGATGTCTCAGGATATAAGTCAATAAAAAAAATAATCTCTCACATCAGAGGTAGTCCTGACATGTCTATAGGTAAGATATCCATATAATCCTCCATAGCTAAAAGAATAATGTTTCTTGAATATCCTGTTGTAGAATGAAATAACCTCTAAAACTAATCGGTGATGGGATATATCCTTATTCTCTTTGAATCCTTTAATCCCTCAATTATATCTATCTCAACCTTAAAGTTGAATATCATCTCATCAGTGTGAAGGAATCTAACTCATTAGAAATGACAATAAATCTAGGTATTGGGCATGGAAAACTAAAACATACCCAATATTATGTCATACGGTTCAATTGTTATGACAAAAAGTTATCTTTTGATCCTATCTCCATCAAGAGATAACTTGCACTGCCATCAGATAAAAGATATAAATGAAGCATTCCCCATAGGTACCATAAGAAAAAGTTGTTGTGTTAACACCTCTATTGGGAGATCCATCTCTCACGCCATGACTAATGTGATGAAGGAATGACCCACACCAATTTATAATGATACCGAGGAATGAGTACAATAATAAGTTATAATACATCTAATCATCTCACGTTCCACTGAGTCATATATATTTTTCTTCTGTTTTTGTCTAGGGGACCGACCGCCAGCTCTCGGAGCCTAAAGTGGGCCAATGGGTGATGGTGCTGTAATGATCTCATAGCTTCATCCACCACCCAAAACACTTCCTCATAGTGTTCCACCTACTCCTCTACTAGCTCTTCATACCTAGGGGCCTCCCTGACCTCTCTAGGGAGATCCCTAATCATGAAATATCCTCTACCATAGAGGCTCATCTACAATCTACCTATACACCTCAACATGACTGCTTCAAAAGTCACATGCCATGTGGCCTCACCCATCATAATCATTTCAATACAACACTATGGGGTGTTGTAATCTTCTTTGATTCCCCAAAACACATGCTCGATATAAGGACCCGACTTTAAACATTACATAATAATGAATTACATGAAAAATTAACATTGAGGATCGTTTAATGATTAGAGATTTAGAGAATTAGGCCATAACTATTACATTACATCTCAAAAATTACTATCTAGACACTTCTACTCAGTTTCCAAATTATTTACAAAATAAAAACTCTTAAAAATAATCTTGTCTAGTTCCCTATTTTAGACTTCATGAATTTTCCTTGATCCCATCATTGACCCTATTCATCTTTTTGTCCTGTTGAAAACATTTCAAAAACATGGTATGAGCATAAAAATCTCAGTAAGGGTTATAAAATAAGGAATCAAAATATTATCCCATCAATAAATACAAATCAATGAAACCAATACTTTTCAATCATAACATCCCTTCCAAAATCATAATATTTATGAATAACACACAGAAATCATAATTCATAAAGGTAACTTATGGAATTCATAACATACTTATATTGTAGCTATCACGATTACATAGAGAGTCACATTTTAAATACCCATCACAGTATATTCCATAAATCTCTATGGATAAACATTAACGTTTACCTCTATCATGTTACCCGATGCATTGGAGAGATATCTCGGGATCACCCGCCGAAGTTTTATCACGGAACCACCCATATATGTATACAATACCCAATAACAATAACATAATCATAAAACATAACACAATCGTAGAGGATAGATAACATTTCCACATTCCAATCAAAATATATCATATCGCGATATCGAAATAATCAATTCTTTATCAAACCATTTTCAAAACCATTTACATTTAATAAAGAGATTTATGAATCAAAGTGTCCCATACCACTTTGAAACTTTTAAATATATTATCCTTTAAAAACAATAATTTCCATATAAATAAATCATTAAAACAATTTTTAAAACATGGACATTAATGATAAATATTTATAAGAATAAATCATTAATAAATTTAAAGCGATATTTTAGTGAAAGAGTTTTTAACATAATGAGAGACTCTTGAATACAAATAATTGAAGAATAAAATTAAATAAGAACGTTATAATATATTGAGAATAAATAGATTCATGATGTAATATGTAAAAGGACAGTATATACACCATATAAGAGTTAATTAGTGAATAACAACAATAAAGTCTCAATGGAAAGTAATTTGGGACAAAATAACTTATAAAAACTTTAACCTTAGATTAAGGATAAATCAATTACATAATAATGCTTAATAACTATAAATACAAGTAATAGGATTGGTTATTTAGTTTAAATCAATAATAGGACATTTACAGATGTTATTTTTAGACAAAACCAATGACTTGGATGTTTAACTCAATGAATGAAAATTGGGTTAAAATTACTCTTATAAAGATCATTTTGATCACATGAGAATTTATAAATGGAGTGATTATGTGAATCAAATGTATATCTACACAAAGGGGAGTAGAAATAACAACATAAATAAATAAATATTGATTCCACACTTAATCACAACATAAAATAATTACTATGTATAAGATTAACCCAAGGAATGAAAATTTGGTTAAAAAGTTCCCTTACCGATTTGGTAACATACAAAACATACTCCACATGAAATAAGGATCATAAAAAGAAGATGTAAATACCCATAAATTTATTTATATTACACAATTAATACAACAATGGGTAGTACATAAACCACAGGAAAGGAAATAGTGGAAATATTGCATGAATCTCACAGGAATAAAAATTGAGATGAAAACCCCTTACAATGTTGTAATCAATCGAGTTTAATGACCAAAATTTAATAACCACCAAATGATTCATAGAATAACACGAATATAATAGATTCATGATAATATATATCAAATGTCTATACAAAATACACCACATGAAATTAAATTTGTGGGGAACAATAGAAATCTCACAGAATTAAATGTGAGATAAGAAATCCTTTACATTGTGTAAGACTTGACCCATTCTTTCTTTAATCTCATAAATAATAAACTAAAGTTAATTTATATTTGTATAATAACCTTTTTCAAGTTTATTATTCCTTTTACATCACTTATTACCATGTTATAAGCAATCTTTATTCATTTATGTTAATAATGGTCGTTTTGTCGGTATTTGGTACTTGGGTCAAAATATGAACACCTTAGAATTACATTTAGTCCATGTTGTCAAGATTAAATTATCTCCAGAATGATATTAATGATTTATATTTAATATATATCATGTATATCCATTATATGTATGTATTTATAATATTATATAACATTTGGAGATACGAAATTAAATGCACCATTCATGGAGATGGTTACGTACACATGAATGCTACTTTCATTACTATTTCATATTTAATGGAAAGAAAAAATAATGATAAATAGGTAAATTATAATTATAGTATAATATCATATGATATATATGTAAAAAAATTTAATTAATGATATCCATTATATGTTCCATGTAAGTCATGAACGAATCATATCACCCTAAGGGGTTGTAGTGTACACTTCCTCAAATGAAATTATCATATATACACATATTGGAAAGCATAAAGGAATGTTTGTATATAAAAATTACATAATAATAGTAAAAAAATAAACATAATTTATATTATATATAAATATAGTTCCATCATAATGGCCACGATGAGAGGAAGTAGGAGATAATTGAACAATCATCGTTTCGTGAGGCATTAGTTTTCCATTCAAAAATATTATGTATGTTACCCTTTAAATTGAGGAGTGTGTAAGTGAAGTAATAATACTTTCATAAAAACAACATATAATATTTAGGATAATGGTGTTTTTATAAAATAACTGAATAAAAATATTTTAGGGGTTGGAGAAGTAAATTAAAACAAATAACATAAGAGAAGATGTTACCTTTAAATCGGGTAACTCTCTTTGGTTTGAACCAAAAAGGTTTATTGCAGAGCCATATGAAAATTTTAAGGCTTCTAGAAAATATATAGGGAGCTTGAGAGATTATTTGGGTAGGGTTTGGACGAGCCAAGGGTATTGAGAGGGGAGAGGAATGGGATTGAGGTGAGGGGTTTTAATAATGGGGGGAAGGGGCTCTATAGTAATGTGTGAAAATATTATTTTATTATATAATGATTTTAGGTTTATAAAGGACTAAAACTTATTAGAGTCGAAGATGATATGTCTAATAGTCGAAATAAAATCATCCTATAGTAATTGGACAGGTTTTTGATATTTTTGTAATCTTTATAGTATTATTTATTTAAATCATTCATTAATGAGAAAAACACTCCATCATAATTGTATAATAAATAATTTTACTTATATAATGTCTAAAAATTATAATAAAAATACCATGACGTAGGAAATAATTTTAAT